>OZ017738.1:494251927-495550677 GCA_963969285.1 Odontomyia ornata
TTTGATAAATTTACGTGTTTATGGCTTCCCTTATATATATATATATATATATATATATATATATATATATATATATATATATATATATATATATATATATTCAAATTTATGCAAAAGATACAGACTTTTATTCATAAGCACATTGCAGCCGTCATTTTGATCCAGCTTAAATAATTTTTCTGACTGCTCGGACGACCGAACATATTCAAATCAAACATTATTCCTTAAATTTTAATGAAAATTGGAAGAAAATAAAAATATCAAGGTCAATTTGAAATAAGTATGTATCAACCATAAACAGGTGTTATTGTTGTTGTAATTCCATACAATTGAAATGGCTATAACTCACTTGATTATGAATCGATTTCCATAGAATTATGTGAACATTAAGGTCCTATATTTATTGACATAACCGCAAAATTTCAAGAAATTTAAAGGTAGCATGTTGATTTTATGGGCGAAAACGTAAAATCTACAAACGATTCTATTATTAACAAAGTTGAGTGAACTTCGATTCCTGAGGTATTTGTGGCCCTTGTACTCATAAAGACCCACATTCGTGATTATTTTCAGATTTTTCGGCACAAAGGTATCCAATCTCGAGGGAGGGGGGACACCAAATTTCGGTATATTTTGCCTCTCCTTGGACCCCCTGATGCATAAAATGACTTTTATATTTCAGAATTTAAAAGTTGTAATCAGGACCTTTCATTTGATACCCCACTCAACTACCTTCGATCAAAAAAAAAAAAAGGGACCCCTTCTAAGAAAATTTTGAATTTTGGGAAATACCTAAACTTTTGAGAGACCATCGCCTTTGATCTTTTAACAAAGGTTGAGCATTCTAGCTTCTGTAGTTTCTGAGGAATCTTGCTGTAGCACACGGACAGACGGACGGACGAGCAGACAGGTCGCGAAACTAGTAGGGCTTTGTAAAACAATTTTTAACGACCTAATAAATGCCAACCATCAATGTATATAGATGTTTGTGATTTCATATGGTTAAAATGGCTATATCTCACTTGATTATGTTAAATAAGTTTAAGGGTACTATGTCAGGTTGGCGGGAAAAAAGGCAAAATTTATTAGCCATACTATCAATTGCAAACTAGAGTAAGCTTTCACTTCTGAGACAATTATTATCCTTGTGCTCATAAAGATCTACCCCCGTGATAAAAACCAAAAAAACTTCTAAAGTGTCCAATCGTAAGGGGAAGATATACAAGTATATTTTCTGTACGTTTTCCTCTTCCTGAACTTGCTTCATAAACACAAAGCTTCATTTGGTATCGCCCCTATCCCTTTTTTTTTGATATCACACTGGGCTCCTTTTGATAAAATTTATTCTTTAAAGAGTTACTTGAGTGCATGAAGGACCCCCCTTAAATATCTTTTAACACTTTTAGCAAGACCACTACTTCTGACCTTTCTATAAAGTTTAGTGACTGAAGCTTCTATAGTTTCAAAGAATCCTTTCTATAAGGTACAGAAAGGTGAACAGACAGACAGGATGCAAAACTGGTCAGTATGTCCTTGTAAAATTCGTTTGTTCTTAGCTATGTTTGATTCTATCGAGTAATAAACTTGAGTAAAATAAAAAACAAATGCCATACTGCTTTGCAGGAATTTTTGGTCCGTAAAACTAATACAATAGTATGTTGCCATATAAATGTATGAATTTTGTTTATGCTAGACATTTGCTAAATCACCAAAATATATGTCTTATTAACTAATTTGGAAAAGGTTTCTTCAAATATTCTACCAAATCCGAAAATTAGATACTCAAACTTTCTCTCTTAAAAAACATATGAGAAAGGATAAGCAACGAATTTTTAAATGGATATGAAGGAGACAATCAAAACTAAGCAGAATGATTGATTGGGTATGTAGCCATGTGCAAAACATAGAAATGGTTTGATGAATGATTGTAGAATGCGTTAGATAGGAAACATGCCAAGAACATAAACGTAGAAATAGCAGCACGAAGAGAAATATAGAGGTTTCCGTTAGGGACATAACAATTTTGTGTCTTTATATGAATGCACCCTTAAACTTTTTCAATAAGCTGTCAATGTCAAAACAACTAATTCAACACTTTCATCATGGTAAAGTTCACGAGCCAGCAACGTTTGGAAACTATTGAAATTACTACCGAAATTCTGAGTCAGTGGTCGCAATTTTAAGAGCGCTTATTCCAATTTTCGGCGATAATAATCGACCCACCCGACAAGCTGTGCAGGCTATTATGGGTAAGTTTGAGTCCAATTTTCACTATTGGACGTTTCGGTGCCAAAAACATGTCGTACCGCTCGAAGCGATGGAAATATCGCAGCCGTTAGTGCATCGATTCTACGTCGTCCTCAAGAATTGGGCTTCGCTCAAACGACACTTTGGCGTATTTCGTGGAAAAATCTATGCCTACCTAGTTATAAGATCAAATTGACCGAAGAACTAAGGCCACTTGACCATTCGAAGTCCCGAAACTTCTCCGATTGGGCTCTGGCAAAGCTTGAAGAAAATGAAGAATTTCATCGAAAAATCATCTTCAGCGATGAAGCTAATTTTTAGCTCAATGGCTTTGTTAATAAGCTGAATATGCATTATTGGTCAGCAACCAACCCACATGTGCTTCTTGAGATACCGCTGCATCCGCAAAAATTACCGGTTTTCATGCCAGAGGTGTGATTGGGTCGTATTTTTTCATAGATGAATACGACCGTCATGTTACCGTCAATGGAGAGCGCTATCGTGTTATGTTGGAAGATTTTTTGTAGCCAGAATTGGATGGACTTGATATCAACAATGTGTGATTTCAACAAAATGGTACCACTAGCCACACAGTATGCCTCACAATCGGTTTCTTGAAAGGCAAATTTGATAAACGTGGTATCTCGAGAAACGGTCCGGTCGATTGGCGTTAGGTTGCCACCTCGTTCATGCAATCTAACGCCACGTTACGAAGTGTGACAATTAAGTAATGAGACTTATTTTATTGCCTCGCTTGTGTTAAACCTGCGACCTTGAAATTCCCGTTCCTTTCCCCAGCATCTTTCCCCTTTTCATTGATATATTTATCATCACTCTAGCTTGTTTAGTTCGTCTGCTGTATCGTGTTAAGTAGACGTGTGTTGGTGGTGCTCGTCACGAAAATGGAGAAACGAAATCATGAGCAACGCATTGCGATAAAATTTTGCGCCGGATTGGGCGAAACAGCTTCGGAAATGCACGCTAAAATTATAAAAGTGCATGGTGACAGTGATCTTAGTCGTGCCCAGGTGTTTCGATGGCATAAGAGTTTAAGGAGGGGCGTGAAAACGTGGAGGACGAAGCACGGAGCGAGAGACCAGTCGAGGTGCTGACTAACGCAAATGCACAGCATGTGCGTGCTCTTATCTGTAAAGATCGGCGTTCAACAGTTCGAATGTTGGCCTCGGAACTGGATGTGAACCGTGAAACCATCAGACAAATTTTAACCGACGATTTTGGGATGAAAAAGTTGCACACGAAGATGGATCCAGAGAACTACACCACACCGCTCTCAGTATGCCCCAGTATTTGGCCTCTAAAGGGATCGCCGTATTGCAACAGCCACCTTATTCGCCTGATATGTCACCCTGTGACGTTTTTGTTCCCTAGAACAAACGGTGGTCAAAGGAACCCATTTTGAGTCGATTACGGACGTCCAGGCGGCCGTGACGAGGATACTTGTGGACATCCCAGTCGAAGCATTCCAGAAATGTTACAAAGCATGGAAACCGCGCTGGAATCGTTGTATAGCTGTCCAAGGGGACTATTTTGAAGAGGATGGTAGAGTTGTAGAATAATTTTTAAATATACGGTTTTCATGGAATCAGTCTCACACCTTGTATAATGCTCGCAGATGAACCATATATGTCTGCTCTTTTATAGTTAAGCTTGTTTTGAAGTCGTCTTCGATGATCTCAATGTAATTTTGTGAATCGCAATTTACCGCGGTAACTTTTTCATGTGGTACTGGAGTGGCTTCAATGAGATCATACCAATTGATGTCGTAAATAGGGAAACGTCCTTGAATAACCGTAGCTTCTTCTGAATGCTCGATTTGCGCTGTGGCAGTGGATTCGTGGAAAACCCTTAAACTCGCGGTTAATAATGACTCGGTTTTATTCACAACATCGACCACAACAATGATTTGTGCGCATCTCCATATGTTGGTTTGATCTAGCATTATTTTCCGCAAGCAGTTATATTTACCGTGGACCTCGTCTAAGTAGTTTCTCGCATTCTGCTAAGCACTTAAAAAATAAACGTGGATTATATTGTGATTCATGTGAATTTGATTGTTGAAGTCATTTATTTTCCCCATGCTTTCATTTAACTGCAAGTGGAAGCGTGATAATTGATCTGCAATGCGCTGATTGATTCTATCAAGGGTGATCGACCGGCTTAAGTTCTTGTATTAACTGAACTTTACAAGCCTTAAGACCCAAATCTTTATGCAAAATACGGTGTAATGACGTTTGTGGAAAGCCTGATTCCAAAAAACGACGAAGAATGGACACATCTGGGTTTTCTTCAACACTTTCGGCTACAGCAGCAATATTCTCAGCTGTTCTTGAGTGACGTGCACGGATTTTATTTTTCACATCACTAAGTTGTCCCAACAGCTCAAATTTCTCCACCAATTTCTGTATTGCGGTCCGACAAGGTGCTTCACGACGACCCAAAAATGTTGGAGTTTTTCGAACCGACTCTGCCAAATTTTCACCGCTTTTATAGTCAGTTTTAATAATTTCAATGCGTTGTTAAAGTGTGTATCGTTCCATTTTTATTAATAGCAAAGTTTTTACTTGTCAAATGTCAAAAAATTACAGCTTCAAAGTTACCATCTACCGAAATAGCGGGCTATTCAACATAACACGTCTTATTGGAAAACCCTTTATATCATCTGCCATTAGTTGTAAATTCCGATTTAAAACCTTGCACGGTATTTCTTCGTTTGTTTTTTGCCCTGTCGAACATAGTTCCAGCATATTTTTAAGTAAATTTGTGGTCTGCCTCTTGTCTTCCTTTGTTACAGCTTTACCTATATATTCTTTGTAGAGCCCACCAGATAGTTTCGTTACGTTTGCTGACGCTTCGGCTGGGGGCAGCAAAATTGTACAAATTGTCAATAGACCTAACATCATAGCTGGCCATGAGATAATCCCTAAATTGGTGGTCACTGCATGATGTTTCTTGTGACGTTCCCTTCTTCACCATATGCATCGTTCTTTTCTTGTTGGTTGACGGATACTTGGTCATAATCTTGAGTTGCAACATCAAATGGTAAGTGGCACAATTTTACAGTGGCTCGCTTCTTCACATTACCGTGCATCTTGATAGTTGCTGCACGAACATCAATGATTCGTGCTAAGGGCCATTTGTAGGTGGGGTATTTTACTTTTCATTGGGACCAGCTGCCCTGGCTCGAAGTTTTTCTGCGGTTTCAGCCATTTAAACCTCTCTTGGAATCTGTTAAGATATTCCTTAAGCCAGTGCTCACACAACTGAAGTGACAGTTTTTGCGTAAGCTGCTAGCTCTTTAGAAGAGATATGTTGTCAGGAACTGATTCGGGAATGGCAAACATCGAGTCCCCGGTGAGGAATTGTGCTGGCGTTAAGGCTTCGTTATCATTTAAATCAGCGCTCAAGGGTGCCAAAGGACGGCTGTTGAAAAAAGCTTCAATTTAACGAGAGCTGTGTACATTTTCTCCATATTTAATAAGGCTTCTCCGAATGCTTTGGTCAAGTGTCGTTTAACTGACTTGACGCCCGATTTCCAGAGGCCACCGAAGTGTGGGCTACTGCGGGGAGTATGATGCCAAATCATGCCTTCATTGGCTGAATTTTCTCTTGTTTCGCTTTAAGCCTTTTCGTAAATTATTCGTAGTTCTTTTCCTCGCTGAAAAATGAGCCATTTTATAGCGGCGATACATGCGGGGATAATAAGGTCACTCACTAATTCCAAATGCGTAGCCTTTGTTGCCAAGCAGACAAAGACTGCTACGTATGCTTTGGAGGTTTTCGTACCTCAGCCACTGGACCATTTTATCTTGATGGGGCCGGCAAAGTCTACATCCTTGGACCAAAACAGTTTATTTAATATTACTCGGTTGGTGGAAAGATTGCCCACCTGTTGTTGTTTCGGTTGTGCATTGCTTCTAAAACACATCCAATATTGGATATTCTAAAAAGCATTCAGCCTTTTTTGTCACTAGATAGTGTTCGTTATCATATATCGTGCAATACTAATCAGATTGAGTCAAACTGACATGAGTTTGAAAGGAGACATTCCAGTCTACAATTTTCAGTTTTGTATTACGTCATTCGTGTCAAAAGTTGTATTCATTTAAAAGTGAGTGAAATTTCTGAAAAAATTCGTTATATTTTACAATATCACTAGGATCAAGGTGAGAATGCATCGCAGGCTCGTGAAAAAATTTGTGGTGTCTATGGTCAAGATACTTTATGAAATGCCACAGCCAAGAGATGGTTCGTCTGCTTTCGTTCTGGAAATTTTGATGTCAAAGGTGCACCTCGCTCAGGTCGACCAATCATTGAAAAAGCCAATGAAATCTTACAAAAATTGAAGAAGACTGACACATAAGCAGCCATGACATTGCTAAGGAACTGGATATCCATCGCCAAATAGTTTTGAACCATTTGCGTAAGGCTGGATACACAAAGAAGCTCGACATTTGGGTGCCGCATGAATCAACATAAAAAATTTTTCCATTTGCAAAATGCTAATAAAACGCAACAAAATCGAGCCATTTTTGAAGCAATTCATTACGGGCGATAAAAAATGGGTAAGATACGAGAATGTGGTTGGAAAAAGATCTTGGTCAAAAAAAGGTGAATCATCACAAATGACTTCAAAGCCATAATTAACACCAAATAAGGTTGTGCTGTGTATCGTGGGATTGGAAGTGAATTGTTTATCATGAGGTGCTAGAACCAGGCCAAATACTCACTTCGGTTCTGTACTGTCAACAATTAACCAGATTGCAACAAGCAATTCAAAAAAACCGGCCAGAATTTATTAATAGAAAGAGCGTTGTCTTCCATCATGACCATGCCAGACCACAAACATCTTTGTTGACCCGGCAAAAATTGACAGAACTTAGCTTGGAAGTTTTGATACATCCACCGTGGAGTCCACATCTTGCACCATCAGACTATTATTTGTTTTGGTCTCTGCAAAACTTCCTTAATGAAAAGAAATTCACTTCAAAAAGGGACTGTGAAAATCACTTGGCCAAGTTTTTTGCCGATAAACAGAAGTTCTACGCGGATGGAATAATGGCTCTTCCCAAAAAATGGCAAAAGGTCATAGATAATAATGGATAATATGTGCTTAATTAAAACCCATTTTAAATAAAAGAATATTTAATCGAAATTGGAGTCGAATGGTTTTTCTCGATTAATCTCGCGATTTCGGCTTCAAAAATTTCCTGCTGAGCAATTTTAACACATACTAGCCTTGCTTCTTGTAGCTCATGTGTCGTCAAAAATTGTTCAAACATACCCTGTTTCAGTAAGCTATAACTATCAAGAGTTTGAAGTCCTTGAGTAGGTGAAAGCCCACATGATGCGCAATCAGCTGGATTGTTTCCGGATGATATATGGTGCCACTGAGTGATGGCGCTGGCTGAATGTATCTCAGTTACGTGATTCGCAACGTAGGTATTCCAACCGGCCTGGTGATCATGAGCCTAGAGGAGACAACACTCGAATTTATGCAATAATGTTCTGAGACTTCGGCGCTACGCGGAAGGATGCTCTAGTTTGTCCCATAAATTTGACTAGCAATGAAGTATTGAATATTAGAAGACGCGGAACCGTCCCCGCGTTACCTTTATTTTTGAGGATAATAGCTTGACAACGGGTATATCCTGCTCAACCTTCTGGTTCCTTCTTCTGGTTGAATTGATCACAAGAGGTGGCGCCGATCCAGCGTGATACTTGGTAACTTGGATAGGTAAGTCCGCCATTCATTGTCCAAAGCAGGAGGCAAAAGGTTATCCCAATTGAGTTTGAGTAGCCGGTTCTGTTTAAAAACCTTTCCCTTTATTATGATCGGCTGAAGCCATCCCAGAGGATCAAACATTGTCACCATGAATGATGCCACTATTCGTTTAGTCATCCCTACTCCAGGTTGAAGTTTCCTAGTGTTGAAGATGAAAACATTTTGTTGTGGATGCCACTGTAGACCCAGAGCCTTAATTGTGTCCTCCGCCTTGAGACTGGAGGATAAACTGTTCCCCTGGCATCTACAGGTATTTTCTGCATGACTTCGTTACAGTTCGAATTCCACTTTCTCAAATTAAATCCACCAATATTTAAAAGCTGGGTTTATTCGTGATACAATGAGATTGCTTCATCAGGGACGTCAGCTCCAGTCGTTAAATCGTCTACGTAGAAGTAATCAAGCAAGTATTTCACCGTTCTGGGAAATCGTTCTCGCTCGTTGTTTGCTAGCGGTTTTAAGGTGCGGATTGCTTGAAAGGGGGCACTTGCTGTTCCAAAGGTAACCGTTTTCCGCTGGTAGAGTCTGATGATATCCGCTATGTGAGGATGCCAAATGATTCGTTGAAAATCGGTGTGCTTTGCCTCGACTTGAATTCGCCGGTAAATTTTTGCTATGTTGGCTGTAAGGGCTATTGGATATAACCTCCACTTTAAAAGCAGTGTCACCAAGGTATCCTGAATTATCGGCCCGCCTAATATTATTGTATATTCTGTAATGTATTGAGTATTTTTTTGTCATTTTTCGATTGAATATTTCTTTTATTTAAAATTGATTTTATTTAAGTACATATTGTCCATTATTATCTATAACCTTTTGCTATTTTGTGGGTGGAGCCATTATTCCATCTGTGTAGAACTTCTGTGGTTTATCGGTGAAATACTTGGCCAAATGATTGTCACAGTCCCTTTTTGAAGTGAATTTGTTTTCATTAAGGAAGTTTTGCAGAGACCGAAACAAATGGTAGTCTGATGGTGCAAGGTCTGGACTATACGGGGGATGCATCAAAACTGCTCAGCCAAGCTCTGTCAATTTTTGCCGGGTCATCAAAGATTGTCATGATGGAAGACAACGCCCTTTCTATTGATCAAATCCCGCCGGTTTTAAGGTTTTCTACTAAAATACAACACCCTATTGCAATCACGACCTGTGTCCGTCTGTCCGTCCGTCCGTCTGTATGCCACAGCACTTCTTCTCCGTAACTATAGAGGCTACAGCCATGAAACTTTGTAGAAAGGTCAGAAGTGGTGACTTCTTGAAAGTTCAAGGGTGAAAAAATTTTTCAAAGGGGTTTAAGGGGGGTCTCCCCATAAAGGGAGGTGACCCCTACCCCTCAAAAAAAAATGTTCACCATTGGTAGTTGATAGGGTGTCATTGGAAGGGTCTTAATGAGGTCTTCTCAAATCAAGTCTTAAAATTGCCTTATCGGTACCGAGGGGGGTAGGGAAAGGGGAAATATATGAACTTTTTGCGTAACCCCCCTCGCGATTGGACACGTTTCATCGGAAAAATCTGAAAAAAAATCATGAATATAGGCGTTTCTGAGAATAAAATCTTAACGGTACCCTTAAATCCAATAAAATTCAGCATACAGATGACTATTTATAAGATTGATTGATTGGCATTTAAAGAAGTTATAGCGATTTTAATTTTCCTGTATTATTATGGAACAATATGCGCTGTATTACTATGGAAACATATGGCTATGGAACCATATACGCTTTTTACCCGACTTAGACGCTACAGCTTTGCTAGGATTTGCATGAAAGTTTCAGGAATGATAGGTATCATGAATATCTTTGAGAATCGGTTCAGTTAGTGGTATCAGTAGTCGTAAAACAAAATGGTAGCTGTTTTAAATGCGAAGATTGAATAATTTTGAGCTATTTTTCCCCAACTTCAACGTTTAAGGCTCATGCTTTTAACATGATTCAATTTAATGAATAACTGAAGATAAGTACCTACAACTCATACTCATAAGTGAAACAAGTTGAGGAGGCAGGAGAGAGCTCCTAGCAAAAGGGCTTTGTTATCATTCTAGGGTTCGACAAAATAGGCCATGAATCGATGATTACAGTATAGGAGAGTGGCCCCTGAAAAGAAAATTTCACCAAAGGTAGCGAATGTGAGTATCAAATTAAAGTTCTTAATGAGAGCTTTTTGAAACAGTTCTTAAACCGACAGTTTTTGTTTCAGTGGGGGCACAGGGGGGACATACATGAAAAATTTGTTTCCTCCCTCATGGTCTATAAAATCTGAAAAAATTATCAAGGGAGATATTTATGGGTATAACAATAACAAATAACTTAGAAATCAAAATTCGTTCAACTTTATTAAAAATAGTATGATCCTCAAATTTAACATTTTCTTCAATAAAATCGTCTTTTATATGTTTCTTCATTTCATTCGTTGCTGGTTACTGCATTTTGTAAGTTGAGTACAAAACCCTTTTGACATGAGCGTAGGTCTATCTACCTAACTTGTTTGAATTGCTTGTTGCAATCTGGTCAATTGTTCACAGTACAGAGCCGAATTGAGTGCTTGGCTAGGTTCTAGTATCTCATGATAAACAATTCCCACCATACACACAGCATAACCTTATTTGGTGTCAATCCTGGCTTTGAAGTCGCTAATGATTCACTTTTTTTTTTTTGACCATGATCTTTTTCGAACGAAATTCTCATATCTAACTAATTTTTCATCGCCCGTAATTATTTGCTTCAAAAATGGCTCGATTTCGTTGCGTTTCATTAGCATTTCGCAATTTTTTGTGTTAATTCATTCGGTACCCAAACGTCAAGCTTCTTTGTGTATCCAGCCTTACGCAAATCTTTCAAAACTGTTTGATGATGGATATCCAGCTCCTTAGCAATGTCATGGCTACTTATGTGTCGGTCTTCTTCAATTTTTGTAAGATTTCATTGGCTTTTCCAATGATTGGTCGACCTGAGCGACGTGCATCTTTGACATCAAAATTTTCAGAACGAAAGCGAGCGAATTATCTCTTGGCTGCGGCTTCTGATAAAGCATCTTGACCGTAGACACCACAAATTTTTTCACGAGCTTGCGATGCATTCTCACCTTGATCCTAGTGATAATGTGAAATATAACGAATTTTTTTTCAGAAATTTCACTCTTTTTTGAATGAATACAACTTTTGACACGAGTGACAAAATACAAAACTGTCGATATGAAAATTGTAGACTGGAATGTCACCTTTCATACGCGTGTTAATTTGACTCAATCTGATTAGTATTGCCCGATATATGACAACGAAGACTATCTAGTGACAAAAAAGTTGGGTAGACAGACCTACACTCTGTCAGAAAGGTTTTGTACCCAATTTCTCAGAAATGCAGTCACCAGCAATGAATAACCTCAAGAAATATGTCGAAGAGACGTGCACGTTTAAAGGAATACCCATTGTTTTTCTACTTTCAACGGTCGGAATTTTGTTGCAAACCGACAAAAACTACTCAAATCATGAATTCTCAAAAATATTAATGTTATCGATCTTATTGGAAAATTTCAAGAAGATCAAGTCAAAACTGCAGTGGAAAGTCCATAAAATACCAAAAGCATGTGCTATTGTTGTTGTAATTGGAGAAATTTCAAACAGCTATAACTTCCGTGTATATCATTCGATTTTCATCACACTTACAAAGTTCAAGAACCCTTAGTAGGACTACGTAAATATCGAATTTCGTTAAGTTGAAGGGAACCGATGCAATTTTATTGGGGAAAATGTTAAATTCGAAGATCATACTATTATTAACAAAGTTGAGCGAATTTCGACTTCTAAGGTATTTGTTGTTGTTGTACTCATAAACACCTACCACCATCACTTTTTTCAGATTTTTTGGATCACAGGTGCCCAATCGCGAGGGGGGGGCGGACACCCAGCGCGTCCCTCGAAGCAGAAAGTATCAAATTAAGACCTGTTTTGAAAAGTTCTCATCAATACCTTTCAGTTGATACCCATATCGGCTACCTTTGATGAAATTTTTTTTCGGGGGCCACTCCCCTATATGGGCAGGCCCCCCTAAATACCTAATAAAAATTTTTCCAAATGAAATTTGAAGAGAGCACCACTTTACACGCGCATATAAAATTTGATGTTTCTAGCGTAAGTAGTTTGCGAGAAAAGGTGCTGTGACACACGGACGAACGGACGGACAGACAGGTCGCGAAACTAGTAGGGTTTTGTAAAATTATTTTACTAAGCCCTAAAAATGATTCCCGGTAACTGGTTACGGAACGGCTCCACTGTAATCGAGGCTGGAACTAATGGTTACTGCGTATGACACGGAACGTTAAATGTAATGCATACAGAACATTTCAAAATCTAAATTAGAACGACTTCATGATTACCAGGAATCAATTACCTAATAATTTCTAGATTACTCCCATTTCCTAGTGGGTAGCATTAGGAAAATGAATTGATTTGACTGTCAAATTTTTCTCTTGAGTACTTTCGGCTCCCTATTGCTTTCTCCTTTAGTGTTATTCTTGACATCAAGAAATTGTAGATTTCTTTGCAGTGGCGGAAACACTTTGAAATTGGGATCTCAGATAATATACGAGTATTTCCGAACGATCTTTTTGCCATATTTAAATCTTTAGCTCAATAGTTGATATTGTCAAGAGAGGGAATTTCAAATACTTGACTTGGCTTCTGTACCCTTTTCGCATTAAAATTGTTCTTCAAACCTTTCAGTTTGAATGAATTTAGCATCATTAATAAAATATACCTACCTACCTACATATATACATATTTACGTTTACTTTAAAACATATTCACATTCTCGCGACAAAATGCACGATTCAAACATTATTCAATTCAATTGGACGTCTCAATGTAACAATCTGAACGATTTCTAGTCAATAATCGTATAAATAACGTAAATGATCGTGAATTCGGATTCAAGATCAAGATCAAAGCTCGTCATAAAAATGCGCTGGCGCCGGTTGATATTAAGTTGTGACGATAGTGCAGAGTATAAACATTTCAAGTTTTCTTTGCCGGTTAATCGTTCACCTCTGATACAAAAAGGTTTGTTGTGATGTCCGAACATTAAAACTATCCACGTTAAGTGGTGAAACGAGATCAAGCGCTTGTTAGCGCCGGCGCGGCGTGGGCTCGTGCGAAATGAGAGTAAAAGTGTTGAGGAATTTAACGAAGTAGATCGACCGGTTCCCAGAAAAGTATCTTTTTGAATAAAATTATGTTTGTGAAGTAGGTCAGGTTTGTATGCGGATGACATAATATTTTATGAATGAAATTTAGATACTATTGCTTTGCAAACGATGATTAAGAGAATTTGGCGTAAATATTGCAGGAGCATAATAGTACAGGATTGAAAAATATGAAACTTAGAATCTTCTAGCTTTAATAAGAGTTTATAAGAAGCAAAACTATATTCACACAGTGTCAATATTTAAACTTTATCTTGCTGCATCAATTATCGATCCAATTCACCATGGGCTCGCAGCCATTCCAGAGTTCGTTTCACAGAATCAGGTACAGGTAAGATGTGGTCGCCTTTTGGGTTGAAGCCGTTTTCATCTGCAGAGTACTCCACGCGGTATAAATTGCCATCGTCTCCGGTGTATTCGTAGAACCCAGAGGCTTTCAGTCCTTCATCCCCTTTTCCAGTTCCCTCGACGCGACCAGATTCTTCTCCAAGGATACCGTTTTCCGTTTCATATCTGAAAAAATTATTTCATTAAAAACCTTCGTTTTGCAATTTGAATAATTTTTATCCAGGCCAGAGATCAAATTCTACTTACAAGTAGTGGTAACCATCCACTGGTTCCTCTTTTTCCCAACGAATTATCTTCCACCCTCCGCCTCCTTCTCCGGTTCCACTTCCTTTAACGGTTGGTCTGGGCGCAACAGTTGTTGTTGTATATGTGTACGGAATAACGGAAGCAGTCGATTTGTAGGTGGTAGGACGAGTTGTGGTAGTTTGTCGAGTTGTCGGATCCCGGTATCCTTTATACTCACCACCTCCTCCAGTGTATTGACCTCCATCGTGTTGATAGGGCACATCCTTGTGAATGTATCTGCCTTCATCACTAGGAATGTAACGACCGTCATTGGCGTTGTACCGCCCTTCGTTTCCTGGAATATAACGTCCATCGTTTCCTCCTTGATAGCGGTAATCAGGTCGACGAGTTGTCACCGATGAAAACAAATTAGGACGACGCGTTGTTGACACTCTATACTGTCCATCGTCTTGGGAGAGGACTAACGGTACCAGTAGGTAAAATATTACTCCGAGCAGCTTCTGTTGACAAAATATACTAGTATTCACAAACAAAACAAAAGATACACTTGTTACCACTAAAATCATTCTATTCGGAGTCGTACATACAATCTAATGCTTGCTAAAAATTGTGCAGGCTTTTATACAGTAATTAGCTCCTAGTAAAGTTGCCCTATTAGGTACATGATTTATTTGGAGCCAAGACTGACTCCTCAACTGCATGAAATAAGCAATCAGCGGTTTCTAATAATCTCATTAAGTAAATTAAAATATTTCTCGAGGATCCGAGATGAGTACATGATGCTGGATTCCTAAAAGTTATAACTCAACATGATTAGTAGAGTTGCTCGGTAACCACAGGCCTGTTTCTTTGAACTAGTCATTGATTAATGAACTTTAGTATGCATTGCTTCAAGACTTTGATACTTGTGAAGGACTCCTTCTCACACAAGCAATAGAGGATAATGATAAAGAGGCTGAAAATTTGAATACCATCTAGATGCTTAGATGTTATTTATAGACGGCAATTTTTTTTTACGATCACTGATGTAACTTGCTGAATAGATTCTCAAAGATACTCATGATGCATATCGTCCGTGAAATTTTTCTGCATATCCTAATAAGACCGTAATGTCTGAGTTAATTCGAAGCGCAGGTTGTTCTATAGTCATCTATTGTTGTTTAAATACAAGTGAAATTCAAATCACTATAATTTCGTTAAATACTATTCAATCCTTTTGAGTGACATCAATCTTAAAAATACCCATATGTGTATCACATTCGACTGAGCTCAAGAAAAGTCTTTAGATTTTATTCAAGAAAATGTGAAATTGATAAATCAGAACAAATTCTAGCTAATTTTGACTGCTGAGTAATTTTTGCTGTTTCACTCACAAATACTTTTTGTTTAATTGTTTTATGTTAGGCGAAGATGGCTGTTTAAGCCACTCTTTGGAGCTCAGACCTTGGTTCATTGAGCTCGACAACCCCATCTGTCAGAACCTACTCGCTAGTCTATAGTAACGAAGTACATCCCATACATTTTCATCGATGAGCATTTCGCATCTCATTGCTGTGGTGCCAAATATCTACAGCCTAGCATAGGCAGAGGCAGGGAAATCATACATATAGTGCACAGTTATCTCATCCTCTTCTTTCCACAGTTAGCAGATAAGGTCTTCAGCAATACCTACTGTTCGCAGATGAGCACGAAGGGAATTATGAACTGTAATCGATCCAACCAGAGCTCTACATTTATTAGGTCTTTGTAAAAAATTTTTTTACAAAGACCTACTAGTTTCGCGACCCGTCTGTCCGTGCGTCACAGCTATTTTCCTCTGAAACTATAGAAGCTAGAATGCTCAAACTTTGTAAAATGGTCAGAAGTGATAGTCTCTCAAAAGTTAAGGCCTTGCCAAAAATTTAAAAAAATTTTAAAGGGGGCCCCGCTAATAACGGATTCGCCCTTTTTTAATCAAAGGTAGTCGAGTGGGGTATCAAATGAAAGGTCTTGATTAGAAATTTTAGATACTGAAATTAAAAATTTATTTTTTAAATAGGGGGTCCAGGGGAAGGCCAAATATACCAAAAATTTGTGCCCCCCCCTCGCGATTGGATACATTTGAGCCGAAAAATCTGAAAATGGTCACGAATGTGAGAGTACAAGGGTAACAAATACCTCAAAAATCGGAAGTCACTCAACTTTGTTAATAATAGTATGATCTGTAGATTTTAATTTTCGCCCATCAAATCAAAATGGTGCCATTAAAATTCTTGAAATTTTGCAATTGTATAGACTGGTATAAGATATTTACGTTCACAAAATTTAATTGAGATCGAATCATAATCAAGCGAGTTATAGCCATTTCAATTGTATGGGAATACAACAACAACAACACGTGTTTATGGTTGATACATATTTCAAATTGACCTAGGCACTTGTATTTTCTTTCAATTTTCATGAAAATTTAAGAATTAGTGTTTAACTTGAATATGTTCAATCGGCCGAACATTCAGAACCATCATGGAAGCCAAATCAAAATGGCGGCTGCACTGTTCTTATGAAAGAAACTGTGCATCTTTTGCATAAATTTAAACGATTTCAGATCCAAGCATTGGATGAAAAGTTCGAGCTATCGATTCAGGCTATAAAAAAACTTGTTTCTAATCCTAGGATGTTTACAAAGACCTTCTGGTAGGAGCAGTCTCCTGCTTACTCTATTTTCTATTTTCTATTTAATTTAAGTAGAAAACCTGTTAAACTCTGATTTGGCTTTTACTAAGTCTATATCCGTCTCATCTCCACCAAGATTCTACCGACTGAGTTAAGCTGGGAAGCTGAGGGCTCCTATATAGGGTTCCGGGCTGAAGGGCAAGTAGAGCAGTCCTTCGCTAAAGAGTCAAATTTCGCAATGCCCTCTTACACTCTATACCGTGAAACTCAGAAAAGCCTGAGCGAATTGTGAGCGAAGCATTCATGGGAAATTCCCGATGCTACGCGCTTCAAGCAGCGCGATCAACGCGGCATTCTGCGACGCAGTAAAGAAAGTCCTCGGCAAAAGCGCAACTGTATTCTCACTTGAGCCTCTGGCAATGATTAAAATAAGTGACGTTGATTACGTTACGGACCTGGCCGAGGTAGAGTAGATTATCAAAAGGGAGTTTACTTGCATGGGCAGGATCAAAGCAAGGCTGAGGCGAGTTGTCAGCACGATACAGCGAAGAGCGCCACCTCTTCAATGATTCAAATACCTCGGCTTTGGATACGTCAAATGCGGTGAAACGGGACATAGGAGAAAAACGTGTACAAAGGAGGCACACTGTATTCCTTGCAAGAATGCTGATCCAAGACTGGATCTTGGGCGTGTCTTGGGATCAGGAAACCCCCAATTTTCCAGGAAGCACTAGCAAAGGCAAAATCAGACCTTCCATGACCCATATTCGGCAAGTAAACGTACACCGCAGATCAACCGCCCAAAACCTGCTTGAAAAGTTTGCGAGGGACATGAAAGCCGAATTTTCATCATTGCGTGAGCAACACCATCATGAAAGATCTGCAACATGATATCATGATGAAACCGGTACTGCCGCCATATGGGTCTGGAACGGTGATTTTCAGGCGGAGAGTTGTGGATGGTTTCATGTGGGCTCGGTGCTCAAGGAACACTTTTTTTAATGCGTTCCTAATGCCGAATGCATCAATCTCATTTTTCCAAGTCAAGCTTGATACTTTGGAGGACGCTGCCATGGGCGCAGATGGCATCGTGCTCGTTGGGAGGACTTCAGATCAAATGGAGTATGCTTCAAACAGATCCGCAGGGAAAATGAATCCTATAAATGGCAGCCAGGATGACACATGCTAGACACGGCTAGGAAAATACCAGAGAAACTCATCAGGGGAAGACTCACTGACGCGATTTATATTGCTGGGGACCTATCTTCTCGGTAGTATGGCTTTAAAGCAGTATGTTCCACTATTGATGTGATTGCAGAGGTGGTGAGTACGGTCCAAAAGGCAGAGGCATATAGCCGCACCCAGCGATGGATCGTCGAGTTGGTGACACTTGACATTAGGAACGCCTTCAATTCCGCTAGATGGGTGGATATTCTGGATACGCCGAAAACCTCTTTTCAAATTCCAGAATATCTAATGTGACTTTTGAAGGACTACCTAAAGGACCGAAGCTTGCTTCGCAACATGACACGGAGCCAACGAAGGATGGAAGTTTCATCGAGTGTTGCCCAGGGGATCTATCCTTGGTAAAAGCCTGTGGAAAGTATCTTACTATGAGTTGCTCAGACTGGAGATGCCAGGTGAGTCGTGCTTGATCGGCGGTGCACCGTTGAACAAGCGCAACTTAGGCTAGCTATGCTGATGCCCCGAACGAGAGACTGGATGACTGGTCGCGTGTTCCGTTTAGCACAGGAAAAAACTGAACTAGAAAGAATGTCTTCATCGGAACATGCCTTCATTGGCTTAGTTTGGTGTTTTCCTGGACAAACGCCACTCGATTAGCCACGAATCATTTTAACATTGATGACGATTCTCTTATCCATGATAGTATAATGGTTGAATCGGTCCAATAAAAAACTTTTTTGACTGGTGAACACAAAGCCTTCTGCACTTTGACCACAAATTTTACCATCAGATGACAATCGCAAAGTTCTAATCTGGGAATTGTTGTTTGTTTCAGTGGAACTATTCTTGACTGAGTCAACAGAGGATTCGTTCCATACTCTCCGTTTGAGTAAAATGAGTGTATATAAATTGTTGTTCCAGATGCACTTTCACTTGTATTTTAAAACGCGTGTAGTTTGATATTGGAGGTATCACCGGACATTAAATAATAAGTGAATTTAATGCAGCTCTTCACGGAAACTATACCACCTTGTTGATGACGACTCTGGAATTATATTATCCCAATCAAATTTAAGCTACCGCAACTCTTGGATGAAGCGATAGGGTTCATGAGGCCCAAAGGATCATATTTGCGCATTAGATCACTAAGGATGCTACGTTTTATGACTTTGTCCACTGCTGGGAGATCTAACTTGATGCCATAAGTGTTGGTATGGGGATGCCAAATTATTTTAGGTGATTTAGTGCAGTAGTTATCTTTTGTATTTGACGTGGTCATAGTTTCCAAATCTACTTTTGGAATATTGTGAAGTAGTTTAGGATGGTCAGCACGCCATTTGCGAATCGAAAATCCGCCTTCGAAAAGCATGGTCCTCAGCTCGGATTGAATGCGCACGGCTTTCTTTAAATTGTTAGATCCATATAAAATGTCATCAACGTAGAAATTCTTTAAGGTAAGCCTAGTTCCCAGCGGATAATCTTTCTACTTTGCTGCTGCCAAGTACTGCAGCATTTTGGTGGCTAAGTACGGTGCACAAGCGGTAGCATAGGTTACTGATCGCAATTGCTTCCGTGGGATTATCTCTCTATAATACCAATTAAAAGTTTCTGTGTTCTTCTGCAACCAAAATTTGCCGATACATTTTTACTTTGTCTGCGGAAAAAACATATCGATGAATACTGAAGCGAATGAGTATGGCAAATTATTTGTCTTGAACCACAGGTCCCACTAGAAGCAAATTTTTAAGAGAGATGTTGCTTAACGTTTTGCACGAGCCATTGGAAGCGATACGTAACTTTGTCGTTATGCTATTAAGTTTCAGAACACAATGGTGGGACAAAAAGTAATGTACCCATGAAACAAATTCATCCTAGCTGGATGAATTTGTTTCATGGGTTTTAGTGCAATCAACTTGTCTATGGAGCTTTGATAGACGTTCCAAACGGTGTTCTGGGCTTAATATTTGTCTTATTGCGACTTGTTTTGATTCACCTCGAGAATCAGGTGAGTCAGAAAATGGATGTTTGACTTTAAATTTTCCTTCTGAGCTTTTTCAAATAGTCTTCAGAAAGTGCTCTTCACATTTTCTCTCTGCTTTTGACATAGTCGACGTTTTAGTTTTGACTTCTTCTTACTCCCAAAAGCGTTTCAATTGTTTTTCAATTGAGCTGTTGGCAATATTGCAAACAATTGAGAGTGAGTGCTGTGTTGATTTCAATTTACCTAAAACGATCCAACCAAGAACGGAATCTGTAGCGTTGAGAGATCAGCGGAAAGTTTAATCTTTTCTGATGACATCACGTTGGCGTGAATCTCGGGACCTATTGAAATGTCGATCCTTTTAGAAGTATTAAAGTCAGGAACGGCTATAGGTATGTTTGCAGGGATGGGCCATGAATTCGTAGTGCAAATCTGGCCCGGTTGGTATGAACTTATTTTTGGCAATATTATAAATTCTAGTGCAGTAGAGAACTCACTGACATGGGATCGAATAATAAGACTCAATCTCCCTTTGCTGTGTAGTTTTGAACTTCCTATTCCACAGATATCAATATGTTTATCAAGTCTTCAAAATCCAAGTTGTTTAAAAAGGCGCTCAGAGATATGGTTCAGCTTTAATCCTGAGTCTAGAATTGCTCTGCAAATAACGAATTGGCCGTACTTGTCCTTAATATTAATGGATGCAGTGTCAAGGAATATATAGCGTTGCACTTTCTGTCGGCTTGAGGCTGAATTACTCGTGCTAACTTCATGTGCTGTGGTGGGTGTCACTGGCTCAGTTTTAAAGTGAAACAATGTATGATGTCACTTGATGCATTTCATACACGAGCTAAAGCTGCAATCCTTACATGTATGCCCTTTCTGAATACAGTTGATGTCACACTGTAGCTTTTTAACCGTGTTGAGTCTGTCTTTTATAGTCATCTACAAAAATCTCTGGCATTGCCGTAGATTTTTGCATGTCTTTTTGCAGTGTTGGCATTGTTGTTTCTCCTTTGCGGTTTAAAGAGCGGAGGGACTTTTGTCACCTTTAAGTTTCATCGTAGAATCCCCTAGACCTTCCTACATCTGGAATCTTGCCTCGATGAAAGTCAGCAACATAGAAAGTAGTTGAACTTTTCAAGGATCGGAAGGTGACTGCTCGAATAGCCGATGGGTTTCTTTGTCCACCTTCTGAAGACTCATGTGGACAATTAATGGATCCCAACTGCTTGTATCAATTCCGAGATTTGAAAGAGGCACCAGATTCTCAACCAGCCACAGAAACATTTAACATGCTGTTGAAAAAGGCAGCTACTATCATCCGCTGATTGTCATAGCGTGTCCTAACAATTTTGCATGCTATGGTTTAATTCTGTTCGGGAGATTGAAGATGTTGGATCAATCGACAAGCTTCCCCAGTAAGGTTGGCTTTCAAATAGAACATTTTTTGGGCACTTGGAAGTTTCTGACTATCCACTAGTTTTGTGAAGAGCTCTGCAAATGAAGGCCACTTGGTTGCTATCACAACCTTTGGCATCGTCATTGCTGCTGACCCTTACTTCGCTTCCATACCTGACAGTTGTATGTTCTGCATGTCTAACTCTATAGGCTCAACAACCATTGCATTGTAGTTATCTTCCAGCGTGCTGAACCACGAGGCGTCTCGGTTTGTGTTTTCAGCGACCAATGTGTGATGATTGCTTGCTATTGATGCCCAATAACTACGCATACTCAAGAGATGCTGTCGATAGAATTCGTGAGAGTGGGCAGGAAGATCCTCCAACTCCTTTAATATAGTAGCTTGCAGTTCTACATCTCGCTTAAAGAATTTGTGCCGTTCTGTATTTAACTTATTGATTAAACTCTCGTAGTATCGCACTCCTTGATTTCGAGTTCTTGAAGAAATTCACCAGAAGCAGCTTATTTATATCTAAATGATAAAAAGTTTAGTCAGGGGTCACCAAAAATGATATTTTTCTTATTAAGAACACTTGGTCATTCTTTCGATAACAAAACTTTAAAAATAATCAAATAACAATTTTGTTAGTTCTTAAATACAATATTTTTGCTTTACAAAGCAAGTTATCATTACACATTTCTCATAGCCTTTTACTGCATGCGCACTGTAGTCAGCAAAAATGATCAGTAATTGATTTGTGCGTGTAAAGAAAATACAAGAAATGAATGTTGTCCTCCTTACTAGAGAGTGCCGCGCTGCTTACCTGCATCAAAATGAGGACCCGAAGGAGACAGTTGCCCGTAAGGAGAAACAGTGCTCACTCAACCATTGCCAGCAGTCTTGGGTGAATTGCGCGAAGGGTCGGTGGATCATGCGCCTCATCCAAGCTTTTGAGCGGGGATGAGTGTTTTCAGTCTTACCTGCACAAGATTGGTAAATCATGGCGCCTCGATTGTTGGTTTCGCCCAGGAGAGGAAGACGATGCCTGCCTCACAATTGCGTACGAGAAAAGGGTCAGGCTGCGGTAGGACCTCTACAGAGTAGTAGGGTCACGGTGATGCTTCAATCGGTTGACAAATGGAACCAGGTCACACATTATGTTCAGGCTGTTTTAAAAGAAAAAAGGGATTCACAGTAGTCGGGGCTGGGGGATTGCTTGTCTGGTAACTCATCTTCCTCCCTCCCCTCCCACTAGAGGAGGGGCTCCCCAGCTTGAAGGCACCTAACGGTGTAACCAAATGAGATCTGGCCTAAAGTAATGTGTCAAACGGTTCCAGGCTTGGTTCTCGTGTTGATAGGGGTAGTGTTTAGTAAGCAGTCCAGTTACTTGTGAGCATGCGAGTCCCACACTCAGTGTGTAAAAAATATTCAACTCCCAACCATAAAAATAAAAAGATATATTGAGTGAAAACTTTTTCACATAGCCATGTGAAGTCTGAATAAAATTTCAAATGGATTTTGTTGTTCAGATGTATAGGATGTTTTCATTTTAAATCAAATAGAGAATTAATTTTGGGTGATGCTAAATTAAGTTTACAAAGCACAATCTCACTATCAAGTAGATTTAAAAATAATTTAAGTAAGCTCGAAATTTTGATTTCATATACGGGAAACCGACTCCAGTGATGTAAAAGACTGTTTCCTTTAGACACTGAAGATGACTTGATGAAACAAGCCCTCACGGCTTTAAAAACAATTATATTTTTAAGCCAATATTGATCACTAATCTTCATTTATCTGATTTTTGTGCCTTTCTCAGACCATTTATTTTTAAATGGGCCATGTAAATTCAGTAAATGGCAGGAAAAAAGTAACGAGGCCATCCTTTGAACTGTGCCCTACAGCTCTGTCCAGTTTTCTATTTTAAAAATGAGTATGTTCCTCTCGACTATAACATTGAAGTACTAAGAAGATTCTTGAAAATATTTTTTGATCAATGAATTCAGTAAATTATTTTCGAAATCTTGCAAGCGATTTAACGCTTCGTGGCAGCTAGGCGAGCTTAATTTTGAATTTTGTAGTCAAAATTAGAAAGTCATTTTTTGGTTGAATATTTCATTCGAAATCAGTTGTGATCGACTTAGAGTCAATCAGTGTTTTTAGATATAGAGACTTCGCCATTTGCTCTTATGGGTTGCGACTTGAATAGTTTGACAAATAAATACGTTAAAACTTAATCTAATTCTAATGTACATTAAATCTATTCCTGCATCTAACCTAAAACTATAAGCTGTTAAGTACGGCACTCGAATTCATATTTATTTTGAGTAGATTTTTATTATATTACACTTATGAACTAACCAAATAACATATGTATGTTTTGTTTGAGCACGCTATGTGTTTGGTTCACATGAAATGTAAAACGCCGGTTTGTTGGTGGTTACGGAATAATTGGAATCGTGGTGGTATTGTTTAAGGATTTTAAAGGGACATAGGCAGTAGGGATTATTTGCAGTGGTAAGTTCAAAAAGTGCGCGAATGCATCGAAGAGGGTGCTCCTGCCATTTCTCTAGGCGTTTTTTGTCATTGCTAATATGTAGTGAGAATTGGTTCGATCCCAGTATCTTAGGAAAGTATAGAGTTCCTTCAGTACTTCTTATTAGGCCGTCTGTACTTGGACAGGCATTTCCTAAGGATCTTCCTCTCGAAGATTTGGATTTCTTCGGCAGCAGTATGCGAGATTGCTAGCCATGCTGGAAAGACATAGGTAATGATCGGCCTAATAAGTGTTTTGTACATTAAGACTTTTTCTTTTTGGGAAGACTGATTTCAAGGAAAAGAGGGACGAAATAATTGCGGACGATGCTTTCGCTTTCTTGAGGGTTTTCCTGGCATGTCTATTCACCTTAAGTTGATTGTTAAAATGGACTCCAAGATATTTGATATTTTCCTTGAGAGGAATGATTTCACCAACAATATGTGCTTGCACATTCCTACTTTGAGATACAGCAAGGCGGTACTCTCTTCCGTTGGCATTCCCAAAGCAGATCAGCTTCGATTTGCTGGCATTTATTTCGAGCATCCAATCCATTAGATATTGAGCGATATTGTAGACAGAGCGCTGTAGCTTTGTTTAGGGCTTTTATTAGGCTATGGGTGACCGTGCGGAGGATATCGTCTGCATACATTGCTATTTCGATAGCCGAGCAGTTTGGGCGAGGGATATCATGAAGAAAAAAGTTGAACAGGGCGGGACCGAGGATAGAACCTTGTGGGACTCCCGAGCTGATAGAGATAAGATTTGAAATGAAGTTCCCCAGTTTACTTTGGGATGCTCTATCCGAAAGGAAGCTGTATAGGATTCTGAGGATAGCAACTAGACAGGATGACATTTTCAATGTCTGGAGCACAGGCCACTGGGAACTCTTTCCGCCAAAAATTCCAAGTGACTCTATTGTGCAATAGCATTATTGCTCGCTTCGTAGATCGTTCGCTTTCAAATCTGAACTCTAAATCGGGGATC
Source organism: Odontomyia ornata (assembly GCA_963969285.1). Lineage (NCBI taxonomy): Eukaryota > Metazoa > Arthropoda > Insecta > Diptera > Stratiomyidae > Odontomyia > Odontomyia ornata. Next base: position 494,276,511 of record OZ017738.1, read on the forward strand.
AGGGGATTAGTAAAATTGTTGAAGTATTGCAAAATAATTTTTTCAAGAGGTTTACCTATGTTAGGCAAAAGGAAAATTGACCGAAAATTATTAATGTTACCTTCGTAGCCTGGTTTTGGTATTGGGACTAGTTTAGCAGCTTCCCAAGGTTTTGAAAAATATCCATTATCAATACAATTACTGCATAATACCGACATGGAGGAGGAGATGATCTTTCTGCACTGCTTGAGTCATCGGTTCGGGATACCATCAAGGCCGTGAGATAGCTTGCTATTTAAGGCATTTAAGAGATCTTCTACTTCCCTTTTTCGAGGTGGAATATCCAGCGAAGATTGGATGTTGTGGTGAGGATGCTTTATTATAACTGAAGAATACAGTTAAATAAGATCCCCCTAACTCTTCCATAGTAGAACTTCTACTTAACGCTGTTATGACTCACGGCGACAATATAGTTATTTGAAATATTCCTCACATGCAACGATCTTTTCAGATTGTGCAGTGAAGACATCATTCCCTCGCTTTAATGGGTCTTTCTCAATATCGAATTTGTAATTCTTGCAGCCTGTGAGTAGATTTATCGTTTTAAAAATATCTGAAGATGGTTGCAATCATATCAGTCTGCTTTTACATAAATTTTTAACTTCGGATTTGATGCGTTTTTGGATTTCACGGGAAATGCTTATTATTTCCGTTTTAAGTTCCAAATACTCCTCATTGAGCTGGTTACAGCTTCGATGATAAATACGCTTAAGCCGTTGGAGCATATGCTTGCAAGTTTTTATTAATTGAAGAGTCTCCTGACTTAAACATCTATAAAGGGGGCTGTGTAGTTTCTGGAAGGGGACATGCTGGTCTAGACACTCTATAATGGCAGATGTTAGTGCCAATATATGAGAGTCTGTTTTTGCTTTCGAGAGAATGATATTTTCCGGTGGGAGGTTTGGAAAGAGGTCATTGAAGTCTTTTCTGAAGTTTGGTCAATCTATGAAATAAAACGGTCTATAGTGAGGTGGGCAAGTAGGAACCGGTACGTGTGATCTAAGGGCTTTGTTGGGATAGAGGCCATGATGGTCCGATAGCGAGCTAAATCTGAAGCAAGTAAAGGGAATTGTGGGATCATTGAGGTCAGATGATATTATGAAGTTATCTAAAAATGAATTCCCACTGGGCATGTCGGGACCCCAGCATTTGCTATGGATGCTGAGAGGAAGGCGGAGCCATTCGAATAGGTAGTTCCCGTTGTTATTCCTTGTGGAGTCCCCCCAGTGTTCGTGTCTGGCATTAAGGTCTTCTCCTAGTATAAACGAGTCGTGGAATGAGGCTGTTGCGAGGATTTGGTGAAGAGTAAATAGGATCTGGTGACCTAAATTGCAAGGGAGGTATAGGGAATTTTGGCTGGGTTACCCAATGGAAGCCCAATGGTCACTTGGTGTTGAGAGTTGCTAGTGTACATGAGGAATTATTTTGTTCAAAAGGAATTTGATGGATATCTCAATCATCCCGAAACAGTATCGCAGTACCTCAGCCACTGTCATTACGAAGCACATGGTAGTTCTCCACACGGACTTTGTGATGAGGGTTAAGAACGGTCTCGTTCAGAAAGAGGATGTTGGGTTATGAGGATTTGACCAATTCAGCAATGTAGAGCCTCTTATCATGTGAGATTAGGGAGTTGATATTTAGGGAAAGAATGGTTAGTCAATTTGCAACGATAAAGGTTGAAATAAAAATTGAGGAGCGCCATTAGATTCTCTTGGTCAGGAGTGGCGTCAAAGTATGGGAGGAAGGCCCTGACCTTGGATAGGAGTTTACTGGGAGAGGCTCCCAGCTACTCATCTGTTTCAGGCGTTCGATGGGATTAAGAGTCGGTGAAATAAACGTGTGGGGTGGAGTTCCGTTTCTTAAGCCCTCAGAATATGAGGTCCGGTCGGAAAGAGGAGTAAAGTGAGGTGGAGTTGTAGGGGTTGGTGTAGTATTTTGAAAGCTGGGGAGCGGTGAGTATATAACCTGAGGCACCGTCCGTTTGGCCTTATTTTCGATTGCTCTGTCCAACAATCTTTTTCGTTCCGGACAGCCGGAAAAATTGGCTGGATGCCCATGTGTCTTACACATAGTGCAGAATGAAGTGGTTTCCAGCTACACATTGCATGTTGAATCCGCAATTGGTGGATACGTGCCCGAATCTTCGACACCGATAGTATTGATCAAGATTGCTCCTTTTGGGGCGTTCCCATGCGCAGATTAATATTTCATTCTTATCAGCTTCCGAGTCCACTGTAAGCCTGAATAAATCCAGGTCGATTTTATTTACTCTTGACCATGCAGTGGTAAGTAGGCTGACAGACTCGAGGCCTAAAGCTGGAATTGGGCTGGCTATATCCTCTCAAACAGCCTCAACACCAAAGTCTGAACTAATACCCCTTAGTATCACCATACATTTTTCCTTTGTTTTGGGGTGAAGGCGTATCCCACTGCTTCCGTATTTTTAAGCAGGTTCGTGATGTGGTCGCAGGCCTCGAGCTAGCCCACTGTGAATTTTAGTCGGGAGCTCGACAACCTTGCAATTCTGTACTCTAGACGAGTACCATCTGTAAGGGTGTACCTATCCATGAAGCCTTTAAGCACAGTTGTCATCATTTGATGGGCGTTCGCTTAAGATGAAGTTTCTGCTTTCTTCCGGTGTTCAACTTTCAATCTTTATGTATATGATCTTGTATGATGAGATATACTTATAAATTTTCGTTCTGTCATTAGTTTTTTATAATTGCTGTATTGACAAATTCACAGGCGTGTTGACAGCTTCAACTTCCAAATGTCAATCAAGTGGCAGCAAATTGATTTGACCCCATTATCAATAATATTTTGGCAGCAACATTCTCTTAAGGGCTTTCACCTTTATTTGCATCCCCCACGTGGTATCATGTTAATTGTTGACCCTTTGATGGATCGTTCATACTTTAGCATCACGTTAAGGACTTATTTTGACATTTTCCTTATTTTAATATTCAAAATTAGCCATTATGCATGATGTCTATTTTTTACAATGAACATATTAGAAGATCTCATAGCAGATATTCAAATCACCAGGTTTTGGTTTACTCGAACTCTTTTCTTTTTAGCATGGCATTTTTCCATGTAGCACCGCAACTTTTAAAACTATTTCATAATATTCGCACTACATATCTCATAATTCTACTCTAGAAAGTGCAATCGATCTGACTGCTCAGATTTATTCTATTGAGGCCTTTTTATTTGAGTTCAGCCTCAATCAAGATTAATTTATGGATGTTGGTCATGAAATCTTTCAAATGCACGAGTAAATGCAAAACGCTCGGGTATTTATTCACAATTCCTCTAAACACCTTTTAGATCTGAATTTCTGCGTCTTTCTCCTATATTTTACTTTCCGATTTCTGCTTTAGCCTAAATTTATGCAATCTACAAAATTGCAGCCTGTATCATCGTTGGTGTGTTATTGCATGAAAGAACCATTACTTGGACACAAACCAAGCAACATGACGAATGTTGACAGCATCATTATTCATATGTTTGATGTGGTTTGGATAAGGTGTCCTAATTAAACCCACCTTCAAGTTAATTAAAAAGCTGAACCAATCCAAAAAGAAATGATAATTATATATATTTATATATATATATATATATATATATATATATATATATATATATATATATATATATATATATATCTTTCTTGTGAGAAGTTGGATTCGAAACCTTCAACAAAAATGAATGGTGTAAAACGTTAACGTATTATTAAAATGATTACTAAACTTACTCGTATACTAAAAGAATTTTTCTTCATAACTCATCAATATTCTTAACAGTGGAAGGAATTGAAGAAAGTTCAATTAGCTTGATAAAAATTTAAAATGAACTTCGAAGCGGTTTTAAGGAGGATAAAATAAAATTTTTTGTAATAGAGTATTACTGGTTCAATTTTTATCCCATTATAATAATAGTTTGATAATAATACGTAGCTTCCAGAACTGTTTGATTCATTCTGCAGGATCCAGTTACTCGTTCCGCCGCATTTTAAAGTTGTTCATATGCATTTGTTCCTGAAAATTTGTGATTTTTCAGTTTTTAGCAGTCACTGTTAGGACTTCTTCATGGCAAGCCCGTTGCGTAAATAATAGCGTGAAAGTTAATCAAAAAGCCCTACAAATTCCCAAAGTAGAACTTAAATTATAACATAGTGTGCATGATTTTATGACCAAATATAAATATTTTGATTCAACCTCATTTAAATTTCCTACCTATTCTGTTTGGGATAATTGCTTCGATGCTATGAATTTTCAAAATGATAATGTCTGGATAGTTAATTACTATAAATTGCACTTGTATACTGTTTACTAGTATGCAAAATTATTTTAATAGTGCAATAATAATCATAATTAATAGTGCTAGTAATAATTAGAACCTGCAAACTGTAACAGAATAATGATTGCGATAAACTGGAAAATTTTCATCAATAAATAATAATTTAGCGGTGATAGCCTTTCACACTCCAAATCTAATGAGACAAAGCTGAGATTAAGACAAAAAAGTGGCAGGAAATGGATTAAAGTTGCAGACAGTCAAACATATGTACATGCCTAGTTATAAAAGTGTTCCATTTACGAAATCAGTTTATCTTTCAATCAAATTCAGTTAAATTCTAAAATTTTCATTTCCTGATATTCATGCATTGACAGCATGAATCATTTTGCAACCCAGACTGGCTCATTTGTGTCTACAAAATTTTGCAGCCAATTTGTGCACCAAATTATGTCACTGAGGCAAACAAAAGACTCAAGCGAGAAACCTGCTTCAGACAACTCCATGCGGCATTTATTAATAGGTCAATTATGTATTTGGCATATACAAATTAGAAATATCAATAGCTGATGATAAATATGATGAAGATTTATGATCTGCGAATAGTATCGAATTGAATCAATCATGACACTTCCAGTGAAGCATTGTAGTAGTTTTATGACATTTGGCAAATATCAATTAGAAGTGAGCTTGAAACTATTGTTAAAAGCTACGCAAAGGAGACAGTAGTTTGTCGTAAACGGGCGTTCAACAGGTTGGTATTTGCTCAGTGAATTTCCATTGGAATCTAATAAATATTAGATGCATCACATTTACTATTGATATCATGCCTATTTCAATGGTGCAAATATTGATAATTTACATATCATTAACTTTTAATTTTATATCGCTGGCAAAGACTCCAAACTTCCGCATCGAAATGCGTCGAATGCCAATAACATTTGATGAATTAAATTAAAATCAGGTAAATATTATTCCGAAATATTCTGAATGCACTTTGTGCTCATTTCATTTTGCTACTATATGAAAAATATTCGTTTTGATATAAAAAGTGGTTTATTTTATTCAAAAAAATTTTTGATATAAAATTAATGTAAATTTATTAAAAAGGAATCAGATTTTGAAATGAAAATATAAATTTGCATGATTCTAAAAAAAAAATTATTACGTCAATAACCAGCGTCAATCGAAACAGATTGCGTTTTATAAAAAAAAGTAAAACGAAAAAGTAAGTTTATTCCACTCAAACTATATAAATTCCAGGCAAAGCAATCAACATTTTTAAAATGTGACTGCTTGATGTTTTATTTACTGTTAAGTTGACGAAAATTAAAGAAAAGGACTACTGTAGAACGAACTTTATCATTATTTTGACTGCTTAACCTTATTTTTTAGAACGGAAAAGATAAACTCACGCCTAAGAGGCGTGATTTTTTACAGATGCAAGTATTTATGTTTTATTTTTATAACTTCAATGAAATGCTACATCATCAATAAGTGAATAAAACAACAATGGGAACTATAACTCGTATTATAAAAAAAATCAAATTTTATAAATCCTTATCGTATAGTAAAATAAATAACAAGCTTTCTGTCCATAAGTAGTGCAACAACCGCGGAAGTCACCGCAGTTGCAGACATTAAATTTCAGCAGAGGGGTGAGTAACCCGGGTTGGCATACTGAGGCCGACTAGCGCTCAGTCGTGTCGTGAGTCTTCCGGGACACTCTTTGCTCATGCTGAGCCAACGTAACATAAAAATTAACACGAAGGGGAAAAGGGCAGGAAAGAGGAGGTCGTTTTAAGAAATGAAAATTATGTCTTAAAGAAGCATGGCGATTTTATTCAATTCAAAAGAAACATTCGACAACAAAAAAATTTACAAATTGAAATTTCAATAAAAAAACCCCTTTGAATTTTATGTACGAAAACAAAAATAGTCAAATAAAATTTTTTATACATAAGAAAACAAAAAAAAAGAACTTAATAATATGAATCCACTGTAATATCAGCAGAAAAAAATCAAATAAGTACTCACTCTTTCTTTGTTCATCTCCGAGCGCTCGGCAAAGAAAAAAAGTTCTAAACGAATTTGAAAAGTGAACCAAACAAAATCAAAAGAAGACGCAACGGCCACTTATCTTACTACTATCCGCTGCCCAACAGTCTCTCCTTTGTTATTTGATTTGAAAGAAATTCAAAATTCCGGGTCCTTGCCATCTCAATAAAGCAGTCTCTGAAATTAATCCATATTTACTTCACACTTCTGATTTACGGTTTTACTTTCGACACAATGTTGGTGGTTAAAGTCACCAGCAAATTTACATCTTTGTTATTTTTCTTTTTTTTTCTATTTCACTCCTAAAACATCCGCTGCTGGTTCGCTTTTTTTTTACTGTTTATGTTATTTCCTACTTTTGAAATACTTAACACAATGTGAAACCAATTCCGCTTCATTCGGCTTTGTGTTTTGCCATTCCCTTTAGAATCCAAACCCACTTAATTTATCCGCGGAGGCCGAAAACAAAAAATTCCTTTCTCTTACTCGTATTTACGCACGAACCTTTATTTATTCCACATCCAATTTAGTTTCTCATTTCTTTTGCATTAAACTTCACCAAGAAACTTAATTCCATCCAATTCAAATCCAGACTTCTTTTCTCCCCAAATTAAAATTACCAAACTTCACCAAACTTTCTTCTCAAATTCAAATTAAATTGTTTTTTCCCACACTTCTTCTTATCCAACCCAAAAACCGAATGCCCTTAACTCCAAAAGACCAATCCCGCCAACTTTTCCTTTTCGAAATCCCGCTGCCGTACCTGGGTAACGTAATCGAAGTTCAATACACATCGATTCAGTTACCCACACATCTTTTCCATATCAATAAATGCAACAATTTCCATTTTGCATGTATGGCAATTTGCATAACCATGATAGCTTTTGGTTATATGCAAATCGTCATACATGAGCATTCAGAAACAATTGCTTTTGCTGATATCCCAAAAGCAGTATTTTCCTGCGCTCGAGAGAACTTGAACCCAGGGTCCTAGTGGACTCCTCGGTCGAGAATTCACGACGCTACTACCGGAGCCACCTTCTGTTGATCTGCTATTCTTCCAATTAGCAACTTCAATTGGGAACCTTTCTTAATGTTCATTGAGATGGAATTTTTTAATAGGGAGACATGGATAAATTTTTGGTAGCATAACAAATAAAATTTTGCTAGTGGGAGATAATGCCTGAAATCAGTTAGTATGAAGGAAGGAATTAGATTTTGTTGGCGAAAAGGTATCGAATGAAATTTTGTTAATGGGAAGTACTGAATGGAGTGTTGTTAGTGGGGAAACTTAAGATTCTTATTATTAAATATATATATATATATATATATATATATATATATATATATATATATATATATATATATATATATATTTTTTTTTTTTTTGTAATTAAAGATAGGGTAAGCGGGTAGAATTAAGAGGATAGGTATAGGGAGGAAGGAATTTTTAAAAGTTGGTAACATTTATTGTCTTTTTCCTTATTTATTGATGACTTATCAAATAATCAGTCCCAAATAAGAAAACATACTAACAAAAATAATATTTGGAGATAGATAGATGGATAGATAGATATTTTTTTGAGTCTTTTTATGTGTATACGTTTTCAATATGATAAGAAAGTACATAGCTTGACAACAGCACTACAGCCGAACAGCAATTAATACAAAATTCGGTCCTAACCAATTCAATGTGATTGAAAGGTTGATAAAAAAAGTATTACATCAGTACTCAATGGCTTATAAATTGAAAAAAACCAATTAAGAATTATTTGCGAAAAAACAACAAGAAAGGAGTTTACATGAATATGACAATTTGAGATTAAAAAATACGATAAAATATTTAACAATAATAATTAATTAATAATAATACATTTATTAAATGAAACCAGAAGCAAGTGTTAACGTATACTATAAAAAGTTTAAGAAATGGTATGTTTAGTAAAGCAGTAAGGAAAAGAAGAAGGAATAAATAAAATATAAGAACTAAATTATTAACCACGATCGAATGCATAATATTCAAAACTCGGTGAGAAAAATAATGGCTTATGGGATCTAATGAAGGGGGGTAATCAAAAAGGAATCATCTACACAAAGTGATTTGATAGGTGAGTTTCAACAATGAATATTCTCTGAAGCTACATTTTTATTAAATAATTCCCCTACAACCGGGTCACTGTGAGAGCCTGAAGAGGTTAAGAGCTTCATACTCTACTCGATCATGCAAATAAGAATTGGTCTAATTTTGACCTCGCCGCAAAGTATACTGTTTCAGAAATGCTTTTTTTTTTGGCCTTTGTTATTTCCATAAGTATTTTCTAAAGATCTTGCATCCAAAAATTTGAATTTCATCAGCAACAGTAGAAGAAACAGAATGCCATACAGGAAACAATAGGTAGTAATTGGACGACTAAGAGTTTTGTGCATTGAAAGTTTAGTGCTGTAACTTAGAGATTTGCTTGAAAGAAGAAGCGACAATATTACAGATGCACCTGCTGCTTTTCTCAGAATTGACCGAAAATTATAATTAAACTTTAGCCTGTAATGTACACAACTGAGTTTTAAAATATATTATTGATGTTGTTGCGAATTTCGGCCGCATGGACATTCTCCCTTTTGCAACTTCAAATTGCCTTCGTATCATCTCCACCTTCTTTTGGGAAACATATCTTTTTCTTTGTATATTTTTTTAACATTTCACCAATTACCTTTAATTTTTATTTCCCCGTCGTTCTACCTTTCCTGCTCTATTTTTAACTACAAAAAAAATAATAATAATTATAGATTAATCTTTCCTACTAACAACATTTCATTCATCACTTCCCATTAACAAAATTTCATTCTATACCTTTTCCCTAACAAAACCTTATTCCTTCCTTCATACTAACTAGTTCTATTCATTATCTCCCACTAACGAATTTCAGATGAATGCCCATTAAGAAAAGTTGCACAGTTGAAGTTGCGAGTTGAATGAATAGGAGATCATCAGAAGGTGGCTCCTGTGGTAGTGTTGTGGACTCTTAAACGGAGGGGTCCGCTGGGACCCTGGGGTCAAGTCCCCCCGAGCGCAGGACCACTTTTCTAGATATCGGCACAAGCAATCATTTCCGTATGTACGACGGTTTGCATACAACCAAACGCTATCATGATTATGCAAATCGCCATTTATGCAAAATGAAAATCGTTGCATTTCTCGAGATCGAAGAAGATGTGTGGGTAACGGAATCAAAGTGTATTGAGCTTCGATTACGTTAACTCGATACGACAGTGGGAGTTGGGATAAGAAAGATTGGTTTTTAGAGTTGGTTAATATGTATTTGATTTCGAGATAAGAGGGAGGTTTTAAGGTGTCGGGAAGAGTTTGAATTGTAATCGGCAAGAAAAATGGGTCTGGATTTGAATTTCATAGAAGAGTGAGTTTTTGCGGTGTCGGGGTGGATAATTCAAAGAAAAGGTTTTTGATTGGGAATTAGTGGAGGGAAAAAGAAGTTTTGAGTCTTTGTGATGGTGGCAACGAATTGGTTGAAGTAGAAAAAGACGGCATTAAATTAAAAAAACGCTTCGCGAGTGGGTCTGCGGAAAAACTAAAGAAAACGGTGCTTGGTTTTAATGGTGTTGGAGTAAGAAAACTAACTGAAAAGGAATTAGTAGCAAAAGTGACTAGTGGGAGTAAATGGAAAACAAATTACGTGCAGATGGAGATAGTGCAATTCATTTTGCCGCAAGTGAATTTGTGGTGAGCCGTGTCAGCATAAGATGATTTCATTGTGTGTCTTATCCAATGCACAAAGTGTACGATTCGAGTGTGGGGGTACTAAAACAGCCTGAATAAAGTAGAGTGTAAATAGCAGATGAATTTTTAAAAGATTACCAAAGTGCGGACGGAAAGTATGTGAAGATGTCAACGAGGAGGTTTTCGGATTATCAGTAATTATTGTAAATGAATCTTGTTGTGCCTCTTCATTGACTAACAATAGTGAACATCTACTATGGAATACTTTGAAAAGATATAAACAACTAAAACAACTTGTACTTAGAGTTTTTAAACGATAAAAAAATAATATAGAAAAGGAAAACCAATCGACTAAGTATTATAAATGTTAGCAGTTGCTCCGTTCCTTTTCCAGTTGCAAGGCACTGTGCAACGGTACAGTGGGTGGGTGATTTTGAATTGTTTTTTTTTCTTTCTATATTTCTTTCTTTTTTCTCCTTTTTGTAAATTATTTGCGTCATATTCGATTGGATATTAATTTTCAATTTAATTATATCATCTTAAAATTTGTTTTAAAAGAGGGCTTTATTTATTTGAATTTTTGTATCTTACTTATCTTTGGTAAATTGTTGTATGTAATTTAAGTTTTGTAAAATCAAAGACCATAAATATTACATATATACATTTTTCATTTCTTATAATGACCCTCTCCTCTCCCATCCTGTTCCTTTTGTGGTAAGTTCTATGTATAGAGTGGCTCAGAACAAGCAGTGGGTGGGAACTTTGTGCCCATCAATTGATGAAGAGAGTCATTTCAGCTGAAGCATTTCCATGACCTTTTGCGTAAGCATGACGAAAACAAATTAACTCACATTTTCCATTTTCAATAAATTAACTCACATTTTTCAGGGTTAGATCCCAATCAAACATATCGTTTTTTAAGCATTTGAAAATAAAAGTTAATTTTATTTAAAATAATTAATGAACTTGTATCGCTTGCAAGAAGGATAATATCATCTGTGTAAAGAAAAATTTTAAAAATGTTGGTCATATAATTTTGATGACCACAACGAATACCAGCTAAATAGAACCTTGAGGAACACCAGAACATACACTAATTGAAGAAGAAAAGAAATTACCTATTTTAATGGATAAAATACGGTTTGAAAGAAAACATGAAAATACGAGCTAAAAGGAATTTAAAAGTTTGTCGATTTAGTCTTTTAACCAAACCAAATCGAAAGCCTTTTCAAGATCGATTGTACACGCTACTGTAACTTCTTTGTTACGCAAACCAGAAGAAATTTTATCATGAGCGTATAGTGTTTGCGTTTGATGGCATAATGTCCGTATAGGACTGCTGTAGTGGACTGCTGCCTTAGCGAGAGCAAGACTCATGCTCGTTGGAAATGGCCGTGTCTGGGGAGGCATAAGTGCAATGCCAAGTTGGCGTTGCGGTGTCGTGGGGCGGGTTCTCTTCCCACGGAACAAGGACCCACTAAAATAATATTTCTCGCACTCACGGGTTCAACGGTGACCAGAACCGACCAAAATGTAAAAGCACCAGCGACGATATTGCCGACGTCCTCACGGCAGAGCGTGATTTTGGGCGGATAAGTATGTTTCAGATTTTTCACTGCTTCGTATGCTTGGCTTGTGTTATCACTTGCTACACTTACACCGATACTTTTCAATTGGTTGTCATAATATTTTCTTTACTGAATCCTAATGATCTTATTTGTTCTACTGTTGAGATTTTCATAGTTATCTCTCTTCGCTCAAATTATCCTACTAACGTATTCTTTGTATCCCTAATTTTTTTGTCTAAAGTATTCTGGCACTCATCATCGAACCAATCATTTCTCTTGCGCTGGGCTCGATGTCCGGTCGTTTGTTCTACCATGGTCTTAATACCCACTTTCACTCCCCTCCAGAGCACGTTCTTTGTTTTCAGTGATGCGTCTAATTAGATGAGAGCCAGCAAATTGTCGAGAGTCTCCATGAAAGTTTTCGCCTTAGACGCCGTTTGGTGCATTTCGATGTCAAATTGGACCCTAAAATGCTAAAAACGACCAAAGCTGACAAAGGACATATTACGGTAGTCTTAAAAACAACGAACAACGTACAAGAAATAAAAGATTTAATTAAAGGCAACGAATACAATCTCGCAACAAAGACCCCTTTAATAAGCTCTAAGCAGACTTACGTACTACTGGTGTATAATCCTCACTAATCTCTCCTCCTTATGCTAAGCGTTGCTACATAAACTCAAATCCATCCACACTACCCCTCAAAGCAAAATCTAAGCTCCACCAGCCCAATGTCCCTATCAGGCCTATTGTCAATTCCCGCCCAGCTCCAGCATACCACATAGCACGGTACTTGGCAACGACAGTGGCTGATGTCATGTATCTTGACAGCAAATACACACTAAAGAAGAGGCGTAATCTTGCAAACCCTACCACCTCTTAAACATTGACTGACACTAGCCGACTTTAATTACTAGACAAAATGAACTTCTAAACATCTATACTCGTTGATGAAACACTGACTATGTTAAAAGAAAAACTTTCATTCAATAACAGCCGACGAATTACAGATCAACTTATATATCACATAAAGACTACAATCAAGCAGGACTATTTTACGTTCAATATTAACCCAAGAATGGTCTGGGTATGGGACATCTAATGTCCCCATTATTGTCAAAAATATTCTTACCATCTTTGAAAGAAGTATTTCAACCCGGAATTGTCAAAATATTCAGTGGAACATTTTACAGATGATATGTAGATGACTGTTTCATCATTATTTACTCACAAGAAAATAAACATGACGAACTACTTACGTATATGAGTGAAATTCACCAGAATATAAATTTTACTCTAGAGAAAGGAACAAACAGACAACCCAACTACAAAACCACGCACATGAACCTGACGCTATGACCAACTCTATGACATTACCACACAAACAAAGCAAAGGACTGAGACTTGACATCCTAGAAAGGGTTGCAATGTAAAAACAGACAGTAGCATTATCAATGAACAACTTATTACGAACTCTGACGCAGTTTTCTCAGTACTAGACCACATCCGCCAACAAAAATGGAAACGAGATGAAGCAGAACAATATCGTTGAAAAGAAGGATGGATATAGTACAAAATGCCAAATTTTTTTATACGTAGACGACTTTACTAATCTTTTACCAAAAACCTAGGCAAATTCAAAATTTCATTATATAAGCTTTCCGGCTTTTACAATTTAATTTGATGAAGAGGCTAACAAAGAGCCTAAAGCAACTAACGAGTATGCTAAGCTTGAATCAAATACTAAAATGGGTTAAAATGCTGAAAAATTTCAAAGAAGAAAGGCAGGAAGAGCAAGTACTGGAAAAAAAGGATTGCATAAGCAGGATCTCAAGAACAAGATAAAGCTTATGAATTGACTTTGCCTTTTTGACAGAAGTTTTTCTCCACCAAGCTATAGATGGTCCAGATTCTTATTGGTGGTTTGATACTATATCACTTGAAACGAAGTCTGTTATAAAACATGACGCTTGGCAACTTGTTCATCATCATCAATAATTAACTGGAAGAAGAACTGCCTAGATAAGTACCTACAATGCTCATTACCATTTGTGGTGTGACAGCCCAAGCCATGTCTTGGCCATGGGTTGCTCCAATCATCATGATTCCGCGACCTTGTCCACCGATCATTCGCTCCCAACAAGCATCTGTTGTCAGCTTCTATTATGTCTTCCCATTGTGTACTCAGTCTTCTCCCTGAACGTCTACCTCATGTTCTACCCGTCAATATTCTTTCTGGCAGCCGGTTTTCTTCCATCCATCCTATACGGCCCACTCATTGCAATTTTCATAACATGACGCAAGCAGGTACAGGTGGATCGTTAAATAATTTATACAACTCATCGTAGTAACGTCGTCCCCACACAGTTCCTTGTATCACAGGGTCGTAGATTTTCCAGAGTACTGTGCATTCAAATACGTTCACAGCTTTTCTGGATTTTCTATTGTATATCACAGCATAAGTTTGACAAGTTATTTCTAGACGTGGAGCTTATTAGTATTGGAAGTACGGAGTAGGTGGCTTTTTTACACAGTTTAATCTCGTTCTTTTCGGCACCTCTTCTATTCAGGTTCGCTCACCATTTACCTTGACCTGGGACTCTTTGTTTGGCATCGTGACCTTGGCCATGCGGACTAGTTTTGCTGAAATGCAAAAGCCCAGCATTATTTTGTATAGCACATTTCTGCCGACACTGTCGTATGCTAGCTTGAAGTCTACAAAGAGTTGTTGCTCATTAAGGTTATATTCCCAGCACTTTTATAGTACTTGCTTTGGTGAGAATATTTGGTCTTTTGTAGACTGTTCACTTGGAAAGCCTTCCTGATACTCTCTTATAATTCTTTGATCGTAATTTTCTTTCAATAATTTCGGAGAGCATTTTATAAGACGTACACAGTAGAGCAAAGCCTCTTTTATGTACAGGACATATACTTTTTCACCAGTCCTCTGGTAATTACTCTTCTGACCATATTATGCATATTAGTCTATGCTGAAGGTTACTCTGATAAGGACCTCCGCAGTTCTGCTAGTATTTCATCTATTCCAGGAGCCTTATTTTATCAGAGGTCCTGTATTGCTGCATGTACTTCGTCCCTGGTTGGTGGTGAGACTAGGATTTCTTGCTCTGCTTCTGGAATGTTCACAAGCTCAGTCGTTGTTGGGATCACTGTGAATAGCTTCTGGAAATATTCCAACCATCTGCTTTTAATTTCAACTGAGTTGCCTATGATTGCTCCTTGTGTGCTTTTGCAAAGAGTTGTTTGTGGGTTGAAGCTGTTTCTTAGTTGTTTAATAGAAGTATACGCCAATTCAACTTCAATTGAGGTCATAGATTTAGCTGTCAAATTTTGATATCGATGGTCAGTCATTTCTTTCTTTGGCAAATTATTTAGCATGTCATTGGAGGGTTTTACTCTCTTCTTCTTTAGCCAGAATTGATCGCTGGATGCATTTTTGTATGCCTGGTTCCTGTGTTTAAGTACTTTCTTGTGCTTTTAATCGTACCGGTCGTTCCTGATTTTCTTTATCCGGAGGTCCCGAGACCTCTTTGGTTGCTCCTGTTACCACATTTCTTACTGTCTTCTGCATGGTTTTGATATCATCATTACTTTCTTCCACCTGCGAGGATGTGTTGATGCAATTTTCCAGCGCTAACATATATGGGGTTGTTACTAAGCTATCATTTAGCTTGTGTATCTGGTACCTTGGAGTCACTGTTGGTTCTTGTTTATAGCTCTTGGATATGCGGCATCGGAACTTGACGCTTATAAGGTAGTGGTTCGAATTACAGATAGCACCGTGGAACGAGTGCGTCTCGAAAATACTGTTGGCGGCTCACTTTTGTATGAAAACTTGGTAGATCTGGTTGAATGTGCAACCGCCTGGGGTTGCCCACATTCTCTTATGGATGTTTCAATGTGGAAAGCGGAACATAATGTGGAGCCTGACAAGTAGTGAAGTATATCAAGCGTTGTCCGTTGTCGCTGATTCCTCCATGGAGACTGTATTCTCCGGTTGTTCTTCTATGTGCCGTTTCTCGGCCGACTTTTTCGTTGAAGTCATTCAGAACAATCTTCATGCCGTTTGAAGGCATTACAATATTTAAAAAAAAGTCTGATTTATAAATACTTTCAAGCTCAGTCATATAAAACGTTTCCATGAAAAAAATTCATTATTTCTTTTGCTACTAAAACAGCGAATTGCGCTTGCCTCCTGACCTTTGGGGGCCGCCATTTTGAATGCATGCATTTGATTTTGGGCTATTTTAAATCTTTGTTTGCCAGGACCTCATCATTCAATGTGCCAAATCTCGTTCAAATCGGAGTTTCACTTTAGACAGGGCAAAATAATTCAATTTTTAGTGAAAATGGCAGCTAAAAATATGAGGTTTTAAAATTTCGACTTTTTTATCTTTCATTCAATTCTAATAATTTTCTGCATAATAGAACAGAGATCCATAATCTCAAGTTTGACCGAAACCCGCTGGAAAATGTGACCGCTAGAGCACCACAAAAACCTGAAAAGCGCATATTTGAACCGCCACCATTTTGAAATTTGCACATGCATGATCACCAAAATATCAAAGTCTGTAGATCTAAGTAAGTCGACTTTTAGAAGCCTTTGAAGTTTTCAGCTTCAGCTGGCCGCCATTTTGTTTTTTGTGACTCCACCTCCAGTTTTTTTCATGGAATTCTTTAGATACTTACAATTTCTATCTAACTGCCAAATTTGATGAAAATCTGTCGAAAGCTTTGACCACTATTGAAAAAACAAAATTTTGCACGTTATTCAGTCTTTGAGCGGCCGCCATTTTGTTTCTGCCGTACCGACTTTGGATTTTTTATTGTGAGATTTATCACATACATCAGTGAGCCTTTGGACCAAATTTCATTCAAATCGGATCAAATTTCATTCAAATCGGACCAAATTTCATTCAAATCAGGTCAGAAAAGAAATCACGATATTTCGTCTAAAATGGCTTACCCTTTATATATATATATATATATATATATATATATATATATATATATATATATATATATATATATATATATTTATATATATATATATATATATATATATTTATATATATATATATATATATATATATATATATATATATATATATATATATATATATATATATATATATGTGTGTGTATGATACTCTCCGCAATAGGCAAATTTCTCTTGAGAAATTCACCTAAAAACCAGGTGTGCAAGCAACACTTAGATGAAAAAATCAGGACAAAGAGAGAACATTACGAAAACCTCAGAAGAGTAACGAATAAGATCATTTAAATTAAGAAAAGCAAATACTGTGACGATCAATTGAGAAGTATCGATGTAAGTCTAACGAGCAACAACACAAGACATGCATGCACTGTAGTGAAAAGCTTGAAATGAGGCTATAAGCCGATGATCACGCTCTGCCGTGATGGCATCGGCAACATAATCGCTGATAAAAACAGAATTAAGAAAAGATGGGCATCATATTTCAAAAACTTCCTTAATCCTCCGTACAGCTCCAGAACACCCGAGCTTATAGATATTCTTGGAGTGCTTCTGTTAGGCCCACCAGTAGATGAAGTTATTCCACTATCAAAACTCAAAAGAATAATAAAGCACCGGGCATAGATGGGATCCCAGTGGAGTTCATTAAATATGGTAGCAGCGGTGTTTAAAAAGCCATCTATGAAGTCACCCAGCACATTTAGTAACGAGAACCTATGCCAAAAACGTAGAGCCAATAAATTAAATACCCTATCCACAAACTAAGTTGACAAGCCACGGTGCGAAAATTATAGAGGCATATTACTGCTTTGTATGGCATACAGAGTATTTTCAAAGATCTTAGAAAATTAAATTGGATCATATGCCAACAGTTTTATTGGAGAGTATCAAGGTGGTTTTAGAGCAGGTAGATCGGCAATAGACCAATTGTTCACTTTCAAGTAGGTACTTGAAAAATACTGGGACTTCAACATAGACGTACACCAGATTTTCGTTGACTTTAAGCAAGCATACGACAGTATCAATCGTAGTGTACTGTACCAAATAATGTCCATCTTACCAAAATGAAAATGACGTGGACAGCCTCCCAAGCTCGTATCAATAACCAACTCACCGACATCTTTGACACAAATATCGGGCTAAGGCAAGGAGATGGGCTGGTCCCATCGTTATTCGATTTGACTCTGGAATATGTCATCAGAAAGCTACCTGTCCATACAAGAGCTACTTTCTTATACAAGTCAAGGAAAGCGAAAGCCTACGCGAATGACATCAAATTTTTTTCACGATCACTAACACTTGCCAAAGAACTCTTCCTGAAATTCAGATCTATGAAAATAAAACCAAGTTCATGATGCAGTTTGGGGAACATACCTCAAATACCAAAAATATCACGCTTGGCGAATACAATATCAAAAACGCGGTGGATTTGTGAATAATAACGAGAACCGCTAATGAAAGTGACAAAATAAGCAGAAGAATACACCTCATAAATAAAATTGTTTATTCAGTTTTGACGATTTTGAAGACCAGCTGCATATACAGGAAAACAAAGCCCCAAATGAACAAAGCTGTGATAAGACCTGCTGTGGGTGTGAAATATGGACCCTGACCCAGGCATCGGCAAACATATTGTATGCCTTCGAAAGGCGGGTACTGAAGTGGATAATTGGAGCGAAACTAGATGGGGACTAATGGTGAATTCAATACAACAAGCTTGATGAAATTTTTAACGAGCCAAAGGTCTCAACGATCATCAGACTCCAGAAGCTGCAATGGGCTGCCCAGATGAATAGTATGGACGAATAATGGATACCCAATAAGGCATTTGTTGGGAGAACTAAATGGTGCAGGCCAGTGGGGAAGCCGAGAAAACCCTGGTCTGACTAAGTCGACGAAAACAGGTCAACGCTGCTCGGATTTGAAAATTGGAGAACGTGGTCAATGGAGTGAAAGGTGCGAGTTGCAGGAAGCAAAGACCCGAGAGGAGCTGTAGTTCTACGAAGAAGAAATCAGTGTCAGATAGATAGCGAATCTAGGTGCCAAACAAAAGAGAAAATGATCATAAGGCATAAGGGATCGGTATGATAGACGGATTGTGTCGAAAGTTTTTGATAATAACTGTATTTACCTTTCCCTCTCTTCAAAGTGAACGAATAGAAACTCGGATGTGAATTAGCATCTGAGGCCAAAAGTTTAAAATAAAAATTCAAAGATGTAAGTGCTAAGTTTAAAGTAGATGACAGTTGATTAGAATTTCATCATTTTGACTTCTGAGTCTTCTAGCAAGGTCTAGGCATTTATGGGAGAGTCACAAACAGGCTAGCGCTCAGCGTTTAATCGGTAATACAAGCCTTCTCTTTCCCTTTTGACATAAGAGCTCAATATCTAGGTACCATTTCTCTATTTATCAGTTAAATAAACGTTTCCTATCTGCTCCGCATGTGACGCCATCGAGCTTCAATCATGGCATGGCATTCGTGACCTAGGCTTTCTACGAGTACTTTTTTCAAGGTCCACGAAAAATTGTGATTTAATTGTTTTCGGAATATGAAGTAAGATTTTTTTCTAATTCTTAATGAATTTCATGTTCCACTATGGATATTTCTGTTACAATGGTTCTGTTCTGGCTTCACAGGAAAACCACTCTAAATGAATGATAAACTTGATAATTTTGTCCAGATCTACCAAAAGTATCCTGGTATAAAATACTCGTATATTGTAGGTAGTCAATTATGTTGTTCATTTGATATCCGCAGGCCAATTCTGTTTTTTTTCTTGAAAAGCTGACGATCCTTGCTTTGTTGCGTGAACAGACGGGTTTCGACTCCTTTGAGTCATCATCATTGTAGATCTTTCCATTCTATATTTAGTAATGGTTGGACATTCAGCAATAAGATACTGAAGATAACTCATAGGAGTCGAAACGCATCTGCTCACAAAACAAAGCAAGGCCCCTCGGTTTTTTAAGAAAAAAAAAACCCAGAATAAGTTCAAGATTGACCTTTTGTTCCTCTTAGCATCTTTGTAGGTAGTTACTCTCTGCTATAATAAAATTCGCTCGAGAGTGAGACTTCTGAATTGCACGAAGCTTTTTCTCATGATTACTTTGTCAAAAATATAAGTTCTCATATTCTCAAGATCAAGACCTTGCATACCAAGAAATTCATCTTGAAAAATACCACATAACATTATTGGAAAATTTATTATCCATTTTAGTAAGCCCTCACAACTGATAATCAATGATATCTTGTAGCAATTAATCCATTATACTCTTGTCATCAATCACTTTAAATCTAACATTTGTCGAAAACATGCCCGCCAAATTAGCATCTCATCAAATAAAGGTTGACCATTTTCAAAAATTGCGAGTTCACAAATATGTGTGCTAAATACCTCCGAGGTGAGCAATGATGATACGATGGTAAAGAAAAAACATTAATAAATTGAAAACAAAACATCTTTTTCACGATACTTTCATTTAGTTGAATCTGAAAAAGTATCGACACAATACGCCTTGAACTTTTTCGCTAGATAATTTTAAAACCTGAAGATTGCAAACTGGAAATCAACCTATGTCCTGACGTCACAGCCATTTCTTTCGCAGACCCGAATTTAATCTGTAATTTTAGTGCACATATTTTTGCACGCCTACAACTTTATTCAAATTATTGCATCGTTCAAGAGCTAATCATTGCAAATTGCCTTAATATGCAAATAATTAAAAAGGGACATGCGTGTGTCGCGGCGGTACCAATTGCAAGAGGCAAGCTTACCAGTTCAAGACATTGCTGGTATTCTGTGCCTGGTGGCCGGATTGCCAAAGTTGGTGCAATAACCTATCTGAGTTACATTGGGGCAGGTCATGAACAGCGGAATTTTTACGCAACGCGATGTGGGAAGATGCGCGAGGGTAATAAATAAACATTGACCTTGTGTTATTATTGCATGTTTTGGTGTTAACAACAGAGGCACGAATCTCTTTTAGATTGTTGCATTTTTGGAATTCAAGTGATTGAGGCGACCTCATGACATCTAGGAAATTATTCAGAAAATAAGTTACTTAAGAACTACATGAGTCAGAGGAAATTCTTTCTCAACGAAGGAACGACCTTCACTACGTTTTTATGATAATAACATCTAAGTATTAATGCTTTGCATATCGAAGCGAATAA
This sequence comes from Odontomyia ornata, assembly GCA_963969285.1. Taxonomy (NCBI): domain Eukaryota; kingdom Metazoa; phylum Arthropoda; class Insecta; order Diptera; family Stratiomyidae; genus Odontomyia; species Odontomyia ornata. Next base: position 494,297,397 of record OZ017738.1, read on the forward strand.
TTTCTGATACTTGCCGTGAGCTTCGCTAAATCGAATCATACTGAAATCACAACATTCGTATAAGCTGAAGATAGCCTATAATTTTCTCGCTAAATTTCAGTTGAGACAGTGTTAATTGCGACTTACTTGATTAGCTTAAAATATCACCACATTAATTATCCACGACTAGAGAGGAAATTGAAATCGGCGCTTTGATCAGGTCCTTGGGATAACACCTTCAAAATTAGTTTATCTTCATATTGCAGGCATTAATTAAGTATGTTTAATAAATTGTCACAAAGTTGCGATTGTGCGTAACTTATGGGCTTAAACGTCCATCCAGCTGTCGCAATATCTCACGCTTATCTCAGCATGGATGCGTCTTGCAGTCTTATTCTGTGTACTTAGTGTAATTGCAAGATGCAAATCATTCTGAAGATATGGCAGGAATTCCCATCACGCATGCATTACCGTAAATTTAGTATTTTACTATTCAATTTCTAAGCAAGGACATTGAGGTAAACAAGATCGCAAATGCATACCGGATTGCGCGCATCTTCCTACATTCTATTAAATACCAGACTATTTCTCATCTTACATTTGTTACATCGGTAAAGCGCAGTTCGAATATAGTTTAACATCTTGTTACCAGATTATTTTAACCGTCCAGATTGACTCGAAAAGTAGAAATTCGCGGGTGATTTATCCAAACGTGTGTGAATCATTAATGTTAGTGGTATTATAAACTTAGACTTTTATAAGTAGAAATTCGACCTATGGCTTTACGCTCGGTTAAGAAGAGTGATCTGTTACACGCCAGCGGGTAGATGAGGATCGATTGTTCTTAGTATAACATTGACGAATTTAGCATAAGCCAGAAGAAATCCTATCTACTAACCACCCGTAAAAATTTACAAATCACTAACCAGTAAAAGCAACTTGTTTTCTAGAACCATTGCTTAGCAACGAGTTCCGTCGACCATTCACATCACGTCATCCATTGAAGGTGCTAAAACGGTCCGCAAGAAAGGAACCGACCTTAAATATTTACTGCATGACCTAAGTGAAGCCATAAAATTTTGAATTTATTAAATGGCCAATGCTTGTCGCTACTTCCTTCCGACTTTGAACAATATTGCGAAATCGAATGCAAAAGGTACAAGAAAAAATAATTCACATCAAGGTAAAAATATCTTTTTGTGGTTGATTCCGAGGGCATAAGTACCATGGAACTGCCTTTTACATATCTGATTCATGCGTCGACTCAGACGTGGGGTGATGAGTTGCCGATGTGAATCTTTAGCTAAATTTAATTTGGCTTATGACTTAAGTATTTTTTATTGTTTGTACAGAATTGAAAGAATCGCTTTACCAAAAGATTTTCTGGAGATTTATTGACCTTATGAAGTTCTGTAAAGCACACTAATCCTGTTTTATCCTAAACATTTAATATAGGTAGTATATTTTCATTCACTTCTAACTTCAAAATAGTTACTCTCTGACTGATGGAAATATTTTATGGAAACTTAGATGATAAGACTCAGATCACAAGGTTGTTTTTAGTGTTCTGTAAAACCTTATTGAAATCGGTGTCTGTATGTTTGTCCATTAGTGTGTTACAGGAGGTTTTCTCAGGAACTAGAGAAGCCAGAATTTGGAAATCTTGAGAGTTACTTAGCTACGCAAATAATTTTGATAAGTAACTTGAGAGCAGCTCAGAAGTTTTTGGTTAATAAATTTTCTTTGTCAAAATTTTTTTCGAAGGATTTTAAAGGGGGTGTCTTCCCCAAATAAGGATGTGACACATAAAACATTTTTTTATCATCAAACATATTCGAACAGGGTATACAATAAAAGGTCTTGCTGATGTCTTTTAATATCACGTCTTAAAGTTGCAATTCGGATAAAGGAGTAGGCAGAGGAACTGAAATAGTATGAAGATATTGTGCCCTTCTTTCGCAATCTGAAAAACTCATGAAGCTATTTCTTAATGAGAACAACAACCGCAAGTATCTCAGAAGTTGAAATTCGCTAAGCTTTGTTAGGAATGGTATGTTGGCGATGAGCTATCTCATCGGAGAACGACTGAAGGATATAGCCCCCACAATAAAACGAATGACATTGGCGAACGAAATCTGTTCGTAAGTTGGACTTGCTTCTCACATCGACATATGCATAAAATGACCTGGGGATGGCAACATAGAAAATCAGATCAACCATATTCTCATCCAACACCGTTGGGCTTCAAGTATACTTGACGTACGAACATACTGAGGAGTCAATTGTAACTCTGATGATTACTCAATCAAACTAACCTATCGGTGTCATGTTCTTGAGCTCTTGACAGAAATTTGACATCAAAAGGCTCTAAAACGGCGTCTGTGGCCAAACATTTTACAAAGAACTTCGACAAGCAGCTGGCTCTCATCCTTTCTGATACATCGCTGAAAGCAAGCAACGAGCTATGGGTGGAAGTGAAAGCGGCTATTAAGACCATGGCAGAACAGACGATCGGTTATCAAGCCTAGTGCAAAAGAAATGATTGGTTCGATAATGAATGCCAGGATGTAATAGATAAAAAAAATCAGGCGTACAAAAAAACATTAAGGTAGGGAAACCAGTACGAGGAGAGAACATTAGGAATATCTCAGAAGAGTGGCGAATAAGATAATTAGAATTCAGAAAAGTAAACGCTATGACGACCAATTGAAAAGTATCGATGTAAGTCTTGCGAGCAACAGCACAAGACAAGCATACAAAGTAGTGAAAAGCTTGAAGCGAGGTTATCAGCCTCAGACCATGCTCCGCCATTATGACATCGGAAACGTCATCGTTGATAAAAATAGGATTAAGGAATTATCTCCGCTCAGCTTCAGAGCATTGGAACCTGTAAGTATTCCTGGAGAGCTTCCATTGTCTCCATCTACTCTGGGTTAGGTTTGTTCCACCACCAAGGCCAAAAAGAATAATAAAGCATCGGACATCGATGATATTCTAATAGTGTTCAGAAAACCAGTCACAAAGTCATGCAGCACACTTGGTAAGAAGAACATATGTCGAGCCAGTGAAGCCAATCAATTATATTCCCTATCCACAAAAAACGTGACAAGTTACAATGGATAAATTATAGAGGCATATCACTGCTTTGTACGACGTACAAAATATTTTCAATCGTCTTAGAAAACATACGCCAACAAAATTATTGGGGAGTATCAAGGAGGCAGTATGGCCGGCAGATCGACAATAGACCAACTGTTCACAGTCAAACAGGAGATATTTTGCGAGTTTGACATAGAGGTACACCAGATTTTCGTTAGCTTTAGGCAAGTTTTGTACCAAACAATAGTTTGCTTTAGTATCCCTGCCAAATTAGTCTATCTTATCAAAATCTGGGGCTTACAGTCCGTCCGAAGAATCACTTGAAACAAATGTCAGTTTTTACAACTGGAGCAAAATTCACGCCAGTTAATGTAGCTCTGAAGGTGTTTATAGCAGTTGACATAGTAGCTGCATTTAGAAAGACTTTTCCAAATATTTCAACCGTCTGATATTGTCTTGTTACTCTACTTGAGTGACACTGGGCCTCATTGCTTAATAAGTACTGAGTGACTTCATAAATACAATGCCCAGTGACTGGAGATAATGCCTGCAGTGTGTTGAGGAACGCAATAATATCACTCCATTTTCACGTGCTGTATCAATTACACGGTAACATGGTAACACGTCTATTCCATTCTGTCCTACATCTGGTGCTCCTCAGGGATCTATCCTTTGGTCCTTCCTACTCCTTGTATTTATCAATAACCTCGCTTCATTAAGTTCTTCCCTCTGCCTCTTTTTTGCGGATAACTTCAAGGTGTTTCGGACTATCAAGTCGCTCTTTGACTGTCAGTTTCATATTGAGGCATGTACATAAGTTTTGTAATGTGTCGACTATGATTCGTTTGTTTATTTGTCTTGCCCGTCCTTTCATCAGTATTGTTCTATGGTCCGGGCTCTTTATCATTCATATCTTATGTCCTCGTTGGAATCTGTGTAGAGGAAGCTTACTTGCTTCCTATTCTATAGGCTTAACTTGCCATATCTCCCATATGAGGATATGCCACTATCAGAATCCGGCGTGTATTTTTGCTGAGTTTCACTTTCGCCATTCATTACGTCCAGCTCGTGTTTCTACCCTTTTTAACCGACTTCCAAAAGAAAGAAGGTTATCAATTCATCGCGTATATTTTTTTTTTGCTTTTTTTTTGTATGTTCACGCATAACTTTTAAACGGAGATAGATAGAAGAGTCCTGTTTTTGGCAAATGATATGTCATCTTTCCAGTTAGGTCCCATTTAAAGGATAAGAAATTCAAGTAACGGTAAAGGACTTTTATCCTTAAAACTCAAAAATTTCCGACTTTTACCCTGATTTTTCAGCATAACTGATCGACGGGTGTAGGGATTTTGATTGTAGTGGTTTCAAATGAAGGATAACATATTGATCTAAAATGTATCGGAACAGAATTGTAATCCTTCCAAGGACTCTGTAGATACTAATAGTTCAATATGATACATTGGTGTCAAGAAATTGAGTTTAAATAATTTTTCGCACGAAAAGTGCCAATTAGTTGGCACTGTTCAAGGATTTGTTGGAGACACCGAGTCCCTTGGTGACGGATGATAAAAAAATCAGTATCCTTAATTTTCTGCATAAACGGTACATTTTATTCAATCATTTCTACCGGAAATAACCGATAAATTACTTCTAAATGTATAAAATAGGTAGAGGGAACATTTCAGGATGCTTTTCTCTTCCGAAGTCATCCTTTGCTTCCCGATGAGCTTAGTAAAGGATCCTTCTTACATCCTTTCATGTAAACATTACATATAGGATTTATAAAACTCCCCGAAGAAATAATAAGGACTCTGTGATTTCAAATTATAGAGTTGATTCGTTACTTTCCAGTTAATATTATACATTATAGCATATGCCCAGAAATCTAAAATTAGAAATTTCCATACTAAAGACCGGGGAGATTGCAACCCAAAAGGAGATACTTTTCCTTCTATAACTGATCATAACTTTACAGATGACGATGAAAATGCATAGCCGATTTTTCATTGAACTATAGGGTATAATTTCATATAAATTAGGTGCCATAGTTAAATGAAAACGAAGGCGAGTGGTTTCGAATAAATGTGAACGAGTGATACGGTTAAGAAGGATCTTTTTAAGTAAATTTCTTGAGATTAATTCCGGAGCAAACTTTATGTTATTTATAAATAGATATGTCGATACATATATAATATATATATATATATATATATATATATATATATATATATATATATATATATAAGTGTATATATATATATATATAAAATATATATATATATATATATATATATATATATATATATATATATATATATATATATATACATATATATATATATATATATATATATATATATATTGATATATATATATATATATATATATATATATATATATATATATGTATATATATATATATATATATATATATGAAAAAAAAAAAATATATATATATATATATATATATATATATATACATATTTAATGTATATAGTGTATACACACACATATATATATTTATATATATATATGTATATGTTTATTTTATATATATATATATATATATATATATATATATATATATATATATATATATAGAAATATTTCTGAAAATTTTTTTATATCCTATCTACATACTCGTATAACCAACCACACACACAGACACATCTTTATATATATATATATATATATATATATATATATATATATATACATATATATATATATATATATATATATATATATACATATATATATATATATATATATATATATATATATATATATATATATACATATATATATATATATATATATATATATATATATATATATATATATATATATATATGTATATATACATATATATATATATATATATATATATATATATATATATATATATATATATGTATATATATAAAGATGTGTCTGTGTGTGTGGTTGGTTATATGTAGATAGGATATAAAAAAATTTTCAGAAATATTTCTGTTCTGACCATAGTATAGCTCCGGATTGTACCAAAATTGGCACAAGAATTTATTCAATTGAGTGATAAAGCTCACAATAAAAAATCCAAAGTGAAACGATTTGAAACGAAATGGCGACCGCTCAAAGGACGAAAAAAGTTGAACGATAAAAAAGCACTTCAGAGTCAAGTCAGAATATAAAAATGGCGTCTGGGCAAAGTTCGAAATTCAAAAATTTTTCAAAGCTACAATCCATATTGGATTTTTATGAAGTCTATAATCAAGGTAGACGTTGATGAGATCATGTATTAAATGTACCAGAACTAAATTCGATTCCAATGAACGCTGCAGATTTTAGCCATATTGGTTTTTGCAATGCAGTATAAAATTATATTTTAATATACGAGTACATGATGCAATGTATTCAAGAAACTGAGTTTTGAAAGGTTTGAAATGAAAAAATTTGCCACTAAAAAGGGTGAAATAAAAAACTTTTAGAAAAAAAAGAAAACCGTCTTCAAAATGCCCTAAAAAGGATGAAATAAATTTTATGGAAGCAGTGCCAAATCAATTTCCCCATTTCAGCATAAATACTTCCAACATCTTCACCATCACAAAAGAATGGGGAAAATATGATATGGCACCGCTTCCATAAAATTTATTTCATCCTTTTTAGGGCATTTTGAAGTCGGTTTTCTTTTTTTTCTAAAAGTTTTTGTAATTCCATATGCGCATACAGAGCTGTATTTTCATTTAACTACGATACATCTCCTGAGAAATCATAGCAATCTACACCTTGGTCCTTTCCCCTCATCTATCACGGCTTTAAAACGAATTTTGCAGAATTTAATTTTAGATCGCTGATTTCGCTTTGTAAAATGTTAACTGTACTTTTTAGGTTTTTGGAAAAAATTTTTTACAAAAACCTACTAGTTTCGCGACCTGTCTATCCGTGCGTCACAGCTGGTTTCCTCTGAATTTATAGAGCCTAGAATGCTCTAACTTTGTGAAAAGGTCAGAAGTAATGGAGGGACCCCCGTAATAATGAATTAGCTCTCAACAATTTTTTTTAATCAAAGGTAGTTAAGTGGGGTATCAAATGAAAGGTCTTGATTAGAAATTTTTTTATGAATTAGGGGGTCCAAGGGAAGGCAAAATGTACCGAAAATTTGTGACCCCCCTCCCCTCGCGATTGAATACTTTTGACCCGAAAAATCTGAAAATTCTACCGAATGTAGGCCTTTATGAGTGCAAGGGCAACAAATACCTCAGATATCGAAATTCACTCAACTTTGTTAATAAAAGTATGATTTGTAGATTTTACATTTTTACCCATAAAATCAAGACGGTACCTTTAAACTTCTTGTAATTTTGTAATTATATAGACTGATATAAGGTTTATACGTTCACAAAATTTAATTGAGATCGAAACATAATCAAGTGATTTATAGCCTCTCCTGCTTACTCAACTTGTTTTTTCACTATTGTTATATTCCTTCTTGTTATTGGATTTGTTATCTATAAGATGAAATCATGAAATAAATAAATCACCTCAATTGACTTTATACTCGTATGAACTGTATGTTGATCAAGCAACAAAAGCGTTGCAAACATTTTATGAACCTCTTGAGCCAAGCAACGAATAGATGGACTGGATCCAGCCTAGCTCATGGCATTCTCTTCATGAGTCAAATGGTTTCCCAACTAGCAATTCTGACTTCATTCACTTTCTAGGAAAAATAAATATTGTTGGCATATAATTACCGATTGCACTGAAGCAAACTACGGCAATCACTTATTTCCCTCTTTTTAAAGAAGTTACCGTTTTTCGGTGGAAGCAAGAATCTTGCAGTGGCTTTTGGGGCCTCTAGAAACATCTGTTACATCCACATTGCATATAAACTATGGTAAGAGTTTATGTTTGATATAAACTTCGTGTAGAAGCTCATGAAATTTTTGATTGCCATTCAATCAAAGCCCATGCCTATAGTTGCAAAGGTGGATTCTAATTTCTGTAACTGATACCTGGGTTTCTCTTGATATAGCTCTTTGGTCAGTCAAGCCCTGTTAGATGTATATCTTGGTTGAAATTATGAACTATTGGATTGCTTTCTGCGAGCTTATAGGTAAGTCTTCGCAGCTCAAGGGAAGTCAGACCATGAAACCTCGCTTCCGTTCCCTTTTGATATGGAACTAAATCTTTCTCCTGTTCAGCAGAAAATACAGTTCATACTATTATTAACAAAGTTGAATGAATTTTGCCTTCTAAGGTATTTATTGTTGTTGTACTCATAAGCACCTACCTCAATAATTTTTTTTTAGATTTTTCGGATCACAGGTGTCCAATCGCGATGGGGGCGGGGGGGGGGGCAGGAGTTATTGTGGACACAAATTTTTCGTGTACTTCCCCTCCCTGTAAGCCCCTCGAAGCAAAAAGTGTCAAATGAAAACCTGTTTTGAAAAGATCTTATCAAGACCTTTCATTTGATGCCCATATCGGCTAACTTTGATTAAATTTTTTTTTCGTAGGCCACTCCCCCATGTGGGGAGCCTCTCTTAAATACCTTATAAAATTTTTTGTAGTTGAACTTTGAAGAAAGCACCACTTTACACCAGTATACAAAATTTGATGTTTCTAGCGTAAGCAGTTTGCGAGAAAAAGTGCTGTGACACACGGACGGACGGACGGACAGACGCACAGATAGGACGCGGTTTAAGTAGGGTTTTGTAAAATTATTTTACAAGACCCTTAAAAACTTTAAAAGGTTACTTTGGTCTATGGGCCCAAATAACCCATGTGTAGTCAAAGTATACCATGGTATACCGACTTTTTAAATAACGTTTGCACATTTATTATCTCGTAAATTAACAATTTGATGCAATAAATGTGTAAATGTTATTAATATATATCGATAACGACATAGACAAATAACATAGAAAATTTAGCAAATACTCAGTTTCTGGGAAAAGATATCAGGATCAAAATTCACTCGTTTAAACTATTATAAGTTATCACAAGTGCCAAAAGTCAAGTCAACAGCAAGGGTGAGAATCCGGCTAATTACGGGGTTTACTCGAAAATCCAAAGAACGTTTAGAAGACGTTTGCTCATATAGCTGCACAAAATAATACAAATACTCAAACGAATACCCCGCCTACTGCCAAACTCATGAATAAACCACAGCAACACTTCTCTCCCACATTCACGACACCAGACATGGGACAATTTTTCGCATCTATGCAGAATCAGTTTCAACTGATGATGCAAATCGAGTCGAAGATGTTACAGGGCATTTTCTCGGCTACAATTGATAGAACCAATATGAAAGAATTCTAATAGATCTTGTGAAATACATTTCCATACTTACATGGAATGCAAATTCCTTGTTTCAAAGGACTGGTGAGTTTAAGCAATTTAAAGTGGACAATAAATTTGACATTATTCTCCTCCAGTCTGCCATCCGATCTGCCAACCTTTCTGAAACCTGGAATCCGCCTCCACTTCTTTAACTAGACTCTGTATAGCAATGATAGACTGTCTGGTAAAGGAAGAGGTACAGCCACTATCGTAAGGCGAAATGTGTGTCATCATCATATCATAACGCCTCAACTTGCAAAAAAGAAGTTACAGCTTTTAAGGTGCAATTGAGCTCCTTCGAGTTCTCAGTGATTTCTCGGTACAACTTCCCAAGCCGCCAGGTGCTTACACGAGACTTAGAACTTTCTTCACCCTCGAAGGCCCACTGTTTATCATACAAAAATTTCAAAGCATACCACCAAGACTGGGGAGTAGTGAGAAGCAACCAAGCTGGGGCTGAGATAAATAGGTTCATCAATCACACACAGGGTAGCCTTCACCTACCAAACGAGCCAACTCACCACAGTCGAAACTCAGTAACCATCATGGATTTCGGAATTTGCCGCGAATTCCACCACAATATTAGAATCTAAGTCCTTAATGAGCTCTTCATGTCTTCATGGACAAACCACTGAAACGACAATATAACAGAAAAATTAGCAGAAAAGATCAAACAGGCAAAGGAGAGACACACAGCCACAACTCTGGCCAGAAGCATAATCCCTACAAACACCCTCAGGAAATAAAAACACTGATAAGGAGGAAGAATCAAGTGCGAAGAAGAGCTAGGAGCACGAGTGTTCCTAGGATACAAACGAAAGCCAGCCGGTTGATCAACAAAGTTCGAAAATACATCCTAGGGTTATGAAATGAGCAATGGAAGGGGTTCCTAAAAAGTTTAGAGCCTGACGGGAATGCCTTCTGGACTATGTTCAAATACTTTTGTATTGAAAACAAGACAGTTGTGCCACCCATCCACGGCTCAAACGGACGACAGCTTTGGGAAGGCGGAAGTTTTTGCTGACACTTTAAAGCAAAGATTTTGCGAAGATATCTTCCTGGAAGAGGATCTTGATGAGGAAGAAGCAATCCTGACAAAAGTTGAAGAAATAATATCCCCCAGGCAACAAAAGGAATACGTGGTACGACAAATGGACCTCCACGAGACAAAAAACATAATATAAGGACTAAATAAACGGAGTACGTCTGGTGCTGACATGATTACTAATGAACATTATTAACAAAGTTTTCCAATTATGAAAGTACACAAATTAAATGAAACTAGCCACCATAATTGTCATCCCTAAACCAGGCAAAGGTCATACATTCGCCTAGAATTGGAAACCTATAAGTCTTCTCTCTACCATCTCCAAAATAGCCAAATGAGCGATCTTATATGGATTACAAGAGATAAACATATAATCCTAGTTGAACAATTTGGTTTCCGTAACGAGCATTCCACAATACTCCAGCTCATCAGGGTGGTCCAACATATACGTAACGGGGTGAATCGCACCAAATAGATAGGCCTAGTTATGTTTGACATAGTAAAAGCCTTCGACAAAGTCTGGCATGCAGGACTTATTTTCAAAATGCACGAAATTCATATTCCTCCTCCAATTATACAAATTATCCATTCATTTCTCAAGGGCCGAAACTTTCGTGTCAGAATTGACAAACATCACTCAAGCTTGCGATTAATCAAAGCTGGAGTTCAACATGGATCACCTATTTCTCCAATTCTATATAGGCTGTACATTGCGAATTTACCTAGCCTGCCAAATAATGTACATTTATCCATAAACGCTGATGATAATTGTATATTCTACGCAGTCCGACAAGCAGAAGTCGTCAGATCAAAACTGCAAAACTCCATCGATATTCTCCTAGAATACTTCCGCAAATGAAAAATAAAACCCAACAAGGACAAAACCCAGGCACTGTTCATCGCCAGACGAAGACAACAACGTCCTCCCATACTAAGAGTTCACGACGAACAAATACAATTTAACAAGACAGCAAAATACTTAGGACTAACAATCAATTGACGCCTAACATGCAATTTGCACATACGACAAAAAAGACAGCATTGCTTCCAAATCCTCACATCTCCAAATCCCCTTCTTAAGTCCGGCCGACTTAACATGACAAATAAAAGACTTATATATACACAAATAATACGACCAAGGCTACTCTACGGCAGCATTGCATTTTACCAGACATCGAAGACAAACAAAAAAGCACTCCAAGCACTACAGCATAGGGCTCTGAGATGGATCGGTTCTATTCCATAGTATATCAGAAACGTGAACATACATAAGGGCTTCCAACTGGACACAATAGAAAAATACTACGTGACAAAGCACTGAAACTTTTTGACCAAGTAGGCAGACACCCTAACATTACCATGGAATTCCTCAAAACCCCAGACATATGGCAAAAACTTAGATATCTATCCATCAGATCAATTACTAATTAGACAATCACTAGTGAACGGCCCCAGATTACAGCGAGTTGGCGAAGGGGGGTGTTTGGCAAGACGGGTCCTTAACGTTTGAAGAGTAATAAAACGGATATTTTTATGTAATTTAAGTCTTCATTAATTTTAAATTACTTCTACATAATTCATCTTTGGAAATAAGGAACTTTTCATTCATATAAAAATTAGAAAGTGGCCAATTATGTCAAACATGTCCAACGCCCCATCTTAACCTTTACGATGGATAAGAGGGGGTACCCTATGGGGCGAAATGAGGTAAGGGGGACACATTCTATTTTTGTGTGCAAAACTCACATACAAATACTGTCTCGTCATCTTTGCCAGCACAGCTACAGTGTTCTCCATACACGTAGAAAGATCAAGCGGCCCATCTTTCATTTGAATCTAAGTATTTTCCGTGACAGTAAAAACGAGGGATATTATTTTCACCATTGGCACTTTTTGATGGAGAATTGAACTTTTTTTCCTTTCTGTTGTTTTTCTTAGGCAACTTGATTTTTTTATTCTTTTTTTGCTCTTTTGCGTGCCTTTTTTAGGGTTTTGTAAAATAATTTTAGAAAACCCTAATAAAATCGCGTCCTGTCTGTCCGTCCGTCCGTCCGTTCGCCACAGCAGTTTTTCTCGGAAACTACTTAAGCTAGAAACATCAAATTTTGTATGTAGGTGAAAAGTGGTGTTCTCTTTAAATTTTAACTATAAAAAAATTTTATAAGGTATTTAAGGGGGGTCTCCCCATATAGGGGAGTGACCCCCCGAAAAAAAAATTTCATTGAAGGTAGCCGATATGGGTATCAAATGAAAGGTCTGGATAAGAACTTTTCAAAACAGGTCTTAGTTTGGCAAAGTTTGCTTCGAGGGAGGCACAGGGAGGGGAAATACACGAAAAATTTGTGTCCCCCCCTCGCGATTGGACACCTGTGATTCGAAAAATCTGAAAAAAATCAGGAATGTAGGCCTTGGTGAGTACAACAACAACAAATACGTGAGAAGTTGCAATTCAATCAACTTTGTTAGTAATAGTATGAATTATCGATTTTATGTTTTCTTGAATAAAATCTTAACGCTCCCCTTAAATTCAATGAAATTCAGTACAAAGATGACTGTTTACAAGATAAATCTATCCTGAAAGTTTCATAAAGATTGAATCATATTTAGCGAAGTTATAGTGGTTCGCATTTTCCTGTATTACTATGGAACAATATGCGCTGCATGTATTACTATGGCAACATATGGCTATGGAACAACATGCGCTTTTTACCAACTCAGACACTACAGTTTTGCTAGGATTTGCATGAAAGTTTCAGGAATGATAGGTGTCATGTATATCTTTAAGAATCGGTTCAGCTAGTGGTATCAGTAATCGTAAAACAAAATGGTGGCTATTTTAAATGCGAAGATTGAATAATTTTGAGTTATTTTTTCCCAACTTCAACGTTTAAGGTGCATGCTTTGAACGCTTGATTCAATTTAATGAATAACTGAAGATGAGTACCTACAATTAATGCTCATAGGTGAAACAAGTCAAGAAGGGGGGAGATAGCTCCTAGCAAAAGGGCTTTGTAACCATTCTAGGATTCGAAAAAATTGGCCATTAATCGATGATAACAGTACAGGAGAGTGGCCCCTGGAAAAAAAAAATTATCAAACGTAGCCGATATGAGTACGAAATGAAAGTTTTCATGGGAGCTTTTCAAAACAGTTCTTAAACTGTCAGTTTTTGCTTCAGTGGGGGCACAGGGGGGAAATACATGTAAAATGTGTTTCCTCCCTCGCGAATGGACATCTGAAATGATTATCAAGGGAGATATTTATGAGTATAACAATAACAAAAACCTCAGAAGTCGAAATTCGTTCAACCTCGTTAATAAAAGTATGATCTTCGTATTTCATATTTTCTCCAATGAAATCGTCATTGACATGTTTCTTGATTTGATTCGATCTGGTGACTGCATTTTGAAAATTGAATACAAAACCCTTCTGACATGAGCGTAGGTCTGTTTACCCAACTTGTTTCTTTTCGTTATCTGCTGACAGTTTATTTTTTTTTCATTGTTTCTTCCAATTCATTTTTAAATGGAGTACATGTTATGATAGCCGATTTTCCTCGTTTCCTTCGCACACGCAAAATTTTGCGAGTTGCAGGATAAGGCAGCACTTGCTGAGGGCTAGCAACAGAAAACACCGATTGCTCTGGTGGTGGTCTATTTCTACATTTCTCGTCCAAGTCGAGCATCCGGGCTCAGAGTTCATAAAATTTACAAGCACTGAGCTAGCTGTTGTGATAGAGGATGTCAAAGGGACAACAGGCACGTGAGATGGCTCTGCTTCAATATCAGATGGTGCTATAGCAACAGGCATGGTACCTATCAGCGTTTTATCAATAGTTACCATCTAAGGAACAACGATTGGTCTATTTAGCGGAATAGCACGGTTGTTCGTTGTTTCAGACAATCCTTCACTGATGAATAACCTGTCTGTTTGTGGGATATCAGTCGTCAATGATGGAGCAAAGTCACTGTCGGAAAAAACTGTTGGATCGTATGGCGAAATGCTACATTCCTTGAAGCCATTCACTGCCGTTGCCATTGTAGAAGCCTGAATAAAGGCTTTCCTAAAAATTTCTGCTACTTGCCGGATAGTTACAATCATCCCTGGGTTGAAGCCAAGCTGTGATTTGTTGGTCGTAGTATGTGCTCAAGGGCCTCATGTATGCTACATCCAAAACTTGAAGTCGATGAGTTGTATAAGGGGGAAACATAGAATAATAACCCGATTGGTACGAGCTTCATTAATAAGGCCCAAGTTTTGTGTGTGGGTGCTGTGGCCATCTAACAACAATAGTACAGGTCGATCAACCATTGCCCCACTAAATTCAACAAACTTCTTAAACCAGCCAAGGAAAAATTCAACTGTCATCCAGCCAGAATCGATACAGACACTCCAAGACCCAGGAGCAGCATTGAGCATTATCTCTGGGTCCATTCTCTTTCGCGGGAACGCCAGTATTGGAGGCATGCATTGACCACAACAACAAACATAGTTCCACAGTTATTGTCGTACCTCTCTCTGCAGAAGTTATATATCCCACTTGTTTTCTACCTTTTCGTGCAATTATTTTTAACTCGGATCTTGGTACCACTGAAACTCCTGTTTCATCGTAATTATAAATTATTTCTGGCGAAAGCTTATGCTCATCATAAACGTTGCTGAGCAAGTTGAAAAACTGTTTAACCGTTTGTTTATATATGTTTTCGCCCCTAATTTGTACCCCATTTTTCCTTCGATTACAACATCTACCACATTTTGCATAATCGTTTACTCCAGCTTTCCTTCTCCAATTTTCTTTTATAATTTTTCACCATCCTGAAACAAGATTAAAAACAAAAAAGTTATGAAGAAGTATCAACTGTCATAAGGAAATAATTGAATTTCTTCGAGGGGCAAGGTGGGGTACTCTATACCCCATCTTGCCCTCTAATGCTTATTTGAATAAAATAACATGCCTTTAGTGGCCAATTCAGAATATGGACACAAACATGTTCTTATCTGCTGGTGTAATCATTGATAAACAGGAATAATTTTCAGTTAGTTCTAGAAAACTAATATTGATGTAAAAAACACAATTGATGTATAACGCGGGAATCAGAACTAACTTGACAAAAACCGAGTTTTTGGCGGCAAAGTACGCGTGCACTTATAAGCCAGTCACTGCGCTGACTAATGAGCAACATGACGGCGTATCATTGCAAGCCAGAGCAGCTGGGATTGATCGTTTGTGTGGCCGTTGAAATGCGTTGTCCCATCTTGCCCCCCCCCCTTCCCTTACAGGAACACTCACAGACAAGAATGGAGCGAAAGTGCTAAATTGCACTGGCTCCAAGAAACCAATTGCTCCTGCAGTTGCGAAGATATTTTTGAATGCCCTTGTGCTTATGTGTGTTGCAAATTTTACGTCTGACTATTATCTTTGAGTACAATAATTGTAGATCTTTTCGTTTGTTAATCAATTTGAAACTTGGGCTATTATATGCAAATGTGTCTATTAGTACAAAAATAATAGTTAGATGACTCATTGGTGGAAAATCAACTAAACATACCTTATTTTAATTGGTGAGCAATCAAAGCTGTGTTCTTTGACTGCTTTTTGTGGTATTATTCGGGTCTATTTAATTCTCATACTCCTCATTTAGCTTCTCTTCAATTATTTGGCAGCCTGATGTTAAGGCTTAAGTTGGAGGCATCTTTTTGCAGGAAGCGAAGGCACGAGAGGGGCTGTAGTACTAAGAAGAAGAAGAAGATTTTAAGGCACTACTTGTTATGATAGGTAATTCATAGCTATAGTGAATTGGTGGAATGAAGGATGAACCTGTTTGCTGGGCCATCACGTCAGTATGCTCCCATAATATTTAAAGGACCCTAATATTGCAAATTTTTGGAAATTTTCCATAAGTATACTATGCTATACGTTAAATGGACATGATCAGTCGCTATTTTTAGATGTCTAACAGCCCACTGAACCATTTGATTGATAATTATATCGGCAATTTAAATTTATCAATACAATTTTCAAATGCATTCATACAATGAAATGAGTTTTATTATTTACTTTAAAAGATTATATCTGCATACTAACTTTTCAACTAAATCATCGAATTTGTTCAAGGTGCAGCCAATAATTCCAGTTTTGAATGAGCATTCAAGATTAATTCTTACTAACATAGTTGCTCACTTTACACTTTTGAACTATTCGTTCAAGCCTTTTGTTTAATCTGTCTTCTTTTTTATGCATATAACTGTTCATATGAGAATTCCCGATTTTCAAATGACTCAGAATGTCGTGAAGTTTGGTGATGAGACTCAAAAGCAGATCCATATACCTCAAATCTTTTGTGAAGGTTAATTCTAGAATATTATTTATGAACAAGAAAAAGTTGAATGTATCATTTGAATGCAAAAGAAGAAGCACTGCCCGACTTGTGCCTCAAAGAAATTATTCTAGCTTGCTTAACCGCTTTGTTTCCTAATTGCCTAGATCAAATTTATTAATGGAATAGAAACAATTGACGTATTTGACTAATTAGCATACATGATCACGATACAGAAACACACTTTCATTGAAACTATTGCAATTTTTTGAAGGCTAGTGTGGATGAAGCATCGACAGTAGCGCTCATCAAACTCAACAAAAGAACGGGGAAGTCGTCGAAGAGAGCTGCATCCAAAACTGGAAACTTAAAACTGATCATCTCCCCGAAGGACATTCAGTTTAATCTTAATGGCTACATAGATGGATACATTCCACCTCGTTTGCAACACAATACATAAAGTTGAAATATTAGTTTTCTCCTTACTCATAAATTTCGTTTTCTATTTTTTGGATATTCAAGCTGAAATAAATGTCAGCGGATATGGGAGGCTTTGTATCGACAGCCATCGAAATTATTCTGTGTTAAAGCTCATCATTCTCTCTGAAATGATAGCTGTTTGGTGATGACAGGCGTATCAAAGCCAAATTTTAGACTTAACAGCAATGAGGAGTCAAACACCTGGTGTGGTGCTCCCCTACGCTGATCTGCTTGTTATGCAGTATAAAATCGAAATTAATCCCGCAACCTTGAACTTTCCTAAAAATTCTGAATAATATGTCACAAAAGAATCTCGCGAACAAGAATAATTGATCCAAAGAATGCAGTTAAGCGACCAAAATACATTTTTCAATTTAATTGGTATGCACTGTTAAGTTGCTGGTAAAAATATTAGCAGCAAATATGAAACTAGATTTTGAGCAATGTCTGGAGAAACGAGAGCCAAAATTTCGCATTCAATTTGAAATAATAACCACATTGAGATGAATGGAATTTATCAGATTTGGCTATAAAAAACGATAGAATTATAATATGCACTAGTTGCGTTAGATGGTATGATGTCAACATATTTTGCGGAAGCGATGAAAGCTCGTGTAATAAATTGATGTTGAATAAATTTTTCGCCCACATAAGAGCTGAGCTATCAGCATGGACTCTGATCTGTTTTGCTTATTTAAAATGAAGTTTTTGTTATCAAATCACATTCACGATAATTACCTTAAAAATGCAGACAAAAATGTTGTGGGAGTTTTAAAACCTTGTTTACGTTGCAAATGAACTTGTTACCCTTTTCCTTCGGATGCCAGGTACCAGGTTGTAATTAAATGGAATCGGTAAAAGGTGGAGTTTTATACGTTTATTTACGAGCGGCATTGAGGTTCTTCGTTTTATTGCAAGTATATCAGCGAATTTATCCATCTAAGGGTGATGAAGTACGTTCACAAGAAACTCAGCAATAAATGTTGAAGAAGAATATTCCAAAGCAAGCATGTTATACTGACTCATATTTTGCTTCCTTCATCCATTCGTATCTTACAAGTTTCGAACGAGACTAATGTTTCAAGTAGTTCGTGGTATTGTTTCTTATGAAAGTAAAATCAAAAATTGACGACCGCAGAACGCATGATTCTTTCCGCTCCATGGGTAGTAATTAGATTCTATTGAATTAACTAGAAACTCCCTGGCCATATTAAATCAACTACAGGTTGTTATACATATGTCAGTGTCGTAATTACAATGTACCATCTTTAACAAAAAGAATAATTAGGATATTCCATTATGCTCGCCTGGCTCCAGGTAAAAGATAGGAACTTCAAGAACAACATGAGAAGTGCTAATACCCTATGAGCTCATAATCCATGATTTAATGGGGCGATTGACCTCAAAACGACTTTAATTAGCTGTTGCTGACTGTGGCAAATCACAATTCAATAATTCATTGTTAATGCGCAAACAAATTTTTCATCGTTTTCGACAAATCTTTTCAGTTATCTGACTGTGCCTCTACGCTTTTAAAGGAGACGTATTACATTGTGATAAATATAACAAACAAAAAATATATTTTCTTAGCAGTTTTCCCCAAAAATCCAATGAACTCTTCAATTGGTTTCTTGGTTAACTCTTGAAAAGCATCTTAAAAATCGATCCATTACAGCAGAACGGATATTATGATAACCTGTAGAAATAAAACGTGACAAAAGCTTTTAAGGTCATCTGTCTGAAATTGAAACGCTTTGTAAGCGTACGAAGCGATGTCTAATAAAATATGTTTTTGCCTCAAAAGAGACAAATACCTTAAGTAGACGACCTTCTTGCCTGCCAATGATTCAATCGATCTTTTTACAAACTGGGAGACAAAAATGTGGTTCATTCTACTCGAGCCATATCTACAAATTTAATTTACACTTTTTATTGATAATTTCATGCGATGGAGATTGAAGCTATCAACCGATAAAAAATTGATTTAATGAAAATAAAAAAATGTTTAAAAAGTTTTTCATGTTTGGTAAAAGGTTAATCAAAAATTTTATGTGATTTTAAGCAAAATATTCAAAATGATTTACGAGTAATTTACAATAGTTTATTACGGGGGTAGCTAAAGAAATTTATAAGATTCAGCCGATATGAGACCTAATTGAATAAATCAGATAGAGCTTGGAATAAAACGTCAATCATCTGAATTACTTGGGATTGTTTTCTGTAGGAGTAAGCACATATCAGGGTAAATAGTGAATTTAATCGTGAAATGAGATCGGTTGCATTCTATTTATTGTCTTATTTTGGAATTGTTCGAAGGCAAAAATGTAGGTTTTGCATAAGTCGCCTCAAGTGTCTTTGCCAGCTGATAAGTCATGCTGGTTTTTCATATATTTTTATTCACTGTGTTGAGGTCCACAGATGCAGAAGGTTTACGTAGCTTTTAATTACGTGGCCTTCAGAAACTAACAATTTCAGGAACAAAAAACTTAAGAATAGGTATATCGTCAAATAATTTAAGTCATTCAGAAATAAATGTAATTTCAAAGAAGATATTATTGCAAGCGGCAGTGCTGCATATATTGAAATTTTCACTCATCTAGTAGAGTGTTTTATCATTCGCAACCAAAGAATAAATCCTAAATAGCGAAAAGTTGCTTATGAATATAAATTTCGCCTGGAGTAATATATTTCCAATATTCAATGAGAAATGTCCTGCATTAATATTGAGTGATGCGAACATCGGTAAGTTGTTCGTCGCAAAAACTTGGAGTGCAAGCTCGAATCAGTTAAGCATTTGCATAGCAATGACCTGAGGAGTTGACAAGTACATAGCTGAAGAGAATAACTTAAACAAGTTTTACAAGGTGGTAACTGTGCGCTTTGTGTCCCCCCCCCCGGCGGGACTGATCTGGTAGTTCAAAGGGGTGCAACTGCTTTTGTTGGGTTGTCGTATCCGATTCTAGTGAAACTGGCGGGGACTGGCGTTTCCTGGGTACTCGAATCGCTTAGTAAAAATACTAGGACAGGAACTTGATCCGAAACATAGTAGCTTTGTGATTGTTCAATAACAATATCAACACATTGCTGTAAACCTCAACCCTTGAGGTATACTCAGGTGCCACCGGCAGCTGATGAGCCGCCATCTTCGGATGGTCAGTTGATTGGTTGCGGTCCTTCGGAAAGTATCGTGGTGGCTGATGGTTAAAAACAAAAGTTGGCATTGACCTTATAGCGTCAGATACAGCTGGGTCTTGTATCTACCAGTATGAAAGTTGAGAGTTTCCTCAATGTAAACTGGAACCGATCTTAGGGGCGATGATTGGCGCTTAAACCAATCGCAGTCTAATGGTGACCGTGAGGTTAGGCCTTAAAAGGTAGGTGCGCTTTCTAACGGGGTGCATCGGGAAAGGAAGTTTTGATGAGATTAAACTTTTGAACGCAAACAAAGGACAGTATTGGTGGGGCTGGGGATAAAGTTGGAAGATTGGGTGATGGTTAGTTAGTGTTATTTTTGATACACATCGCTACAATCAGGATATAACGGAATTGGTGCAATCAAGACATAGAAAGTATTCTGTCACTTTGAAAATACACCAGCAATATCTGTAGAAAAGCACATTTTGCGAGAAATCAAATTTTCATTCCCAATGGATGCTTAAAAAGTGGAAAACAAGAGGCTCCCCCGGAAAAAACATATAGCACACCTGAGCGTTGGCTGGTCTTAGTATGCATGCCTCAACCATATTCTGTCAGCGGCTGCAGATACTACGGCGAGTGGACTGAAACTACGACTTGACCTCGCAACCAGAATAAAGAGTTTGGCATTATATCCTGAAATGTCAGATCAATAAGCAACTCTGGCCTTGTTAGGGAGCTTTCACAACTAGCCAGTGAATACAAATTAAATATGCTGGCAACCCAAAAAACAAACAGTATTGGAAGCGATATTCAAAACATGAGATAGCACACAATATTCAAAAGTGGAAGTTGGCTAGAAAACGAGAATTCGGATTAGCTTTTATCATGGATATGGAGTTCAAATCACGCATTGGCTACTTTACAATTGTGTGTCCTCCATATTAATGAAAAATTCTTCAAAATTTGACTGATAATCGTACTTGCATCGATAGACAAAAATCATTACGAATGTAGCAAATAAAATAATTAGAATTCAGAAAAGGAAATACTATGACGACTTATTGTGAAGCATCGATGTAAGTTTTGCAAGCAACAAGACAAAACAAGCATAGACAGCATTGAAAAGTCTAAACGAGGTTATCAGCCCAAGACCACGTTCTTCCGTGATTACATTGGCAACAACAGCGCTGATGAAAAGATGGAAAGATGGGCATCATATTTCATCATTAATCTCCCGCGCAGCTCCGGAACATTGGAGCCCATAGATATTCTTGGAGAGTATCAATTGACCCCACCAACTCTTTCACTATCAAAGCCCTAAAAAAATCAAGCGCCGAGCATCGATGAGGTTCCAGTGGAGCTTATTTAATATAGTGGTGTTCAGAAAGCCGATCAGGAATTCATCGAGCATATTTGGCAACAAGAAGTTTTACTGAATGAGTAAAGTCAATCAATTTTATACGGTATTCACAAAAAAAGGTGAAAAATTACTGTGCGAAAACTATAGAGGTATATCACTGCTTTGTACGGCGTACAAAATATTTTCAAATATCTTAGAAAATAAAATCTGATCATACGCCAGTATCATTGGGTAATAATAATGTGGCATCAGAGCAATTTTTTACTATCCACCAGGTACGTGAGAAATACTTGAAGTTCAACATAAACGTACACCAAAGTTTTGTTGACTTTGAGCAAGCATACGACAGAATTAATACTAATGTATTGTATCAAATAATGCTTTGCTTTAGTACCTCAGCCAAACAAGTCCATCCAACTAAAATGACACTAATATCGACAGCCTCCCAATTCTACATCAATAACAAACTTACCGATGCCTTTGACACAAACATCGGACTAAAACAGGGAGATGGGCTGGCCCCATTGCTATTCAGTTCACCTCTCTATATCTCTATGCCTCTATGTAATAAGAAAGCAACCTGTTGATACAAGAGGAACGTTACTATACAAGCCAAATGCGAGCCTATGCGGACGACATTAACATTTTGTTGCGGTCTTTAACAACTAGCAAAAAACTTTTAATAAATATTGATAGCGAAGCAAAACTAGAATCAATCAATGAGAATATAACAAAGCTCATGACGCAGTCGAGGAAAAATGCCTCAAACACATAAAATATCACACTTGGTGAATACAGTATCGAAAATGTGGGTTAATGTTTGTGCTTAGGCGCCAAAATAATAAGAACCCTGAATGAAAGGTGTGAAATATGCCGAAAAATACAGCCTATAAAGGAAATATTTATTCAGTTTTCACAATCTTGAACACCAGCGACATACTCAGGAAAAGCTTCATGTATAAAAATCGGTGATAACACATGTGCTGTGCTACAATATATGTAGGAACATGGACCCAAACTCAAGCATCTGATAATATTTTGAATACCCTTGGGAGATGGGTCCTGATATGAACAATCGGAGCAAAAATAATGGGAAATTCGATACAAACATGAGCTGTATGGAACGTTTGACGAGCCGGAGGTCTCAACGATTGTAAGACTGCGGAAGCTGCAATGAGCTGGCCACGGGACTCGTATGGACGAACAATGGATATCAAAAAAGGTGTCCGTTTGGAGACCAGTGGGAAAACCAAAGAAATATTGGCTAGACTCGGTCGACGAAGACTGCACATCGCTGCTTGGATTTAGAAATTGGAGGACGTGGTCAATAGACCGAAACAATTGAAAGCGCTTGATGCAAGAAGTGAAGACCCAAGAGGGGCTGTAGTGAGACGAAAAAGAAGGTTAAGAAATGAAGAAATTATTCTCAGATCACCTGAAAAGAAGTCATTACTCATAAAAAATACAAAAATAATGTAAGATGATTTGAAGGCTGAGATATTCAATAAATAATCTCGTTGGGAAACTACTGGAGAATGAAACCAATGATAGCGAGCCACATATGATACCGCACATTCTACATACAAAAAACATTCCCATGCATCTGCAAGTAATTTGCAAGATGCGGAAATCTTAGATTCAGGTAAAACTAAAACCGCCTGGAAAACATTAGAATCGTTTCTAGAAAATGCTAAAAAGTGAGACGTGGTGTCAGCAATTATGAAATTGTAAATTTGCTATGAAAAATAACTTCTCTCTCAAGGGTCGCATAGCCGTAAGATACAATCCTTGTAATCTGTGCTAAAAATAAAGAAAGTGGAATTCAATTTAACTAAATAAGCAATTAACAGTTGATATACAAATGTGCACGGGAATTATAAAGCATTTGGGATTTCAACACAGATGTACTCCAAGTTTCTGTTTATTTTAAGCAAGCATACATACAATAGTATCGATCGTGACATATGACAACAAACAATGCTTTATTTTGGTATCCCAGCCAAAATGAGAATGGCATCGACAACCTCCCAAGTGACATAAATATTGAACAAAATCGTGGAGAAGGACTGGCCCCATTGCTATTCAATTTGCCTCTGGAATACGTCATTAGAAGGCTACCTGTGGGTACAAAAGCTGCGTGACTAAAAAAGTGAACACAAGTGATAGGCGGATGAAAGCAACTTGAAAGCAAAGCAAAACGAGTAAGGCTACAAATCAATGAACTATTACAGTCAATTACTTTGTTTATTTGATATCTACAGGCCAGCTCCCCTTTTCTTGAAAAGCCGTCGGAGCTTACTTTGTTGGTAGAGTTCATTAGAAACTTGTGCATTATCATAATACAATGCCGACCTTAACCATATCAAATATCATCTTCTTCTTCGTTGCACTAGAGCACCTCTCGGGCCTTCGCTTCCTGCAAATAGTCCCTCCAATTATCTCAGTCCATCAGCCGCGTCCTCTAATTTTGAAATCACACCAGCGATGAACTGTTTTTGCCGACCGCGTCAGACCAGCGTTTCCTCGGTTACCCCACTGGTCGCCACCCATTAGTTCGCACAGACAAACACCTTTTTGGGTATCCGTTTGCGTGCATACAATTCAGGTGTCCAGTTCATTGCAGCTTCCACAGTCTTACAATCGTTAAGATCTTTAGCTCATCAAAAATTTCATACAGCTCACCATTGGTCACCTACTGGCTTCGCTCCGATTATTCACCTCAGGATCCGTCTTTTGAAGGCGTTCAATATGCTTCCGGATGCTTTGGTCAGGGATCCTGTTTCGGACTCAAATCATAACACAGGTCTTCTCTAAAATTTATGTGCTTGGAATTTTGTGTTCCTGTATATGCAGCTGATGTTCAAGATCGTTAAAACTGAATAAATATTTGCAAGCTGTATTTTTCGGCGTATTTCGTCCCTTTCATTACCGATTCTCGTTGTTTTGGCACCTAAAAATACACAAATTTGCCCACTGTTTCGATATTTTATTCACCAATTGTGATATTCTCTGTATTTGAATTCTTTTTCCTCGACTTCGTCATGAGCTTTGTTATATTCTCATTGATTTGTAGTTCTACGAGTTTTGCTTCGCTGTCAAGTTTCAGGTAGAGTTCTTTCGCAGTTATGTAAGTAATGTACCTCGTGTATCGACAGGTAGCTTTCTTATGACATATTCTAGAGCCAAATTGAAAAGCAATGGGGCCAGCCCATCTCCCTGCTTTAGTCCGATATTTTTGTCAAAGGCATCGGTAAGTTGATTATTGATGCGCTCTTGGGAGGTTGTTGACGTCATTTTCATTTTGGTAAGGTAAACTAATTTGACTGGAATATCTAAGCAAACTATTATACTGCTTAAAGTCAACGAAAATTTGGTGTTTTCGAAGTTTATGCAAGGCAGTGCTATTGGGAGCTCATACTTCTTTCCCATACTCGTTATCACCCTTATTGAGTGGGTATAGTTGATTGTGGTAAATCTACTTCCGAAGCCTACCTATTCCACTGGCTGTTCGACATCTAGGATCTTCGTGGACATTTTATAGAAGACAAGAAGCAGACTTTTTGGTCTGTAGTTTTAAATATCCTCCTTATTATCTTCTTGTTTATTAGAATTATAACTGCACTGCTCCCAGGTATGTTCCTGGTTCTGATGCACCTCGTGCATGCATTTGCTATTATTTTCCATGTTTTTGGGCAGAGTATTTCAGAAGTTCAGCTATAATACTGTAATATGTACTTGATTTCAAATTCTACCTCCTCTATGACAGCTTCGAGGGGTCTTGGTGTGTTGTTTCTCTTGTTAATGGTGCTGGTCATATTTCTGTGTGGACACTCTCTGGGGCTTGGTAGAGTTCCCGGAAGAAGTTTGTTATTATTTTTAAGAGTTTTTGCCTATTTATTATCCTGGTGCTCTTATGTTCCAGGGCAATAACTTGATTTCTATCAATTATCAATGCTGCTTTTGCCTTTTTGACACTCTTATTGTTTTCGATGGCGTTCTCCATCAATTTGTGATTAAACTTTCTAATGTCTTCTATATTTTATTTCTGATTGGCTTACAGATTTCCGTATACTCAGTCCTTTAGATGTTAGAGAATGTGTACTTTTCCTTCATTTATCAAGCAGCGCCTTTATCTCGCTCGATAGTTAGTTGTGTTTATTTTCTATGTTTGGTCTATCTACTTCTGTGGCACATTTCAAGATGGCACCTTAAAGGTGTGTGGCATCTTTATTTTGAATTTCTTCCTCTAATATCGCTTGGTATATACTGGTATTATTTTTGATGTTCTCTATGTTGAAGCCTGGTTTTGTCGTCTTCTTAGTTAGTCTGCGCCTTTCAGCTTTCATGCCTAGGATAATTTTTACTGTCACTAGCCGGTGACCACTTCCTGTTCTAAATTTATTAAAGGTTGTGATGTCGTTTTCTTATTTTATTAGTGAGAATTAGCTCAATTTTGTTCCTTACTATCTCGTTTGGCACTTGCCAAGTCCATTGCCTACTTGTTTTCACTTTGAAGAAAGATTCCACAATGTACAGGCTATGTTGGTGTGGAAATTGGACCAGCTTCTCTCTTCTCTCATTTCTTTGACGCAGTTCAAGTTTTCTTACTAGTTCTTTGTACTCTCTCGTATCTTGCTTCTTACTATGGCATTGAAGTCACCAATTATGTATTTGAAGTTGCTGTTTTCGTTATCCTATGCCTTGTTTATTTCTCTATAGCATTCCTCAATTTCTTCATCCGTGTGAGTAGGTGTTAATGCAGGGACTTGCAATATGTTTATTGTGTACCTCTGAGGCAGTCTAACATTAGGCTAGCCACTCGATCTGAAATACTTGTGGCCCTCAATATCTTGTTGCTTAGGAGTCCCACTCCGCTAGATCTACTTGTTTGTACAAGGTCGTTCCAAAATTAACGAGACTTTTGTCATACAGTTTTTTTCGGGTGGTGCCATCTGTAAATGACATAATGCGTTGAAAAACAACATCTCTCTCTAACTTCCAGTGAAAATTTGGGGCGTTCGGTTCAGTGGAAGCGAAGTTATTGCGTCTAAAATGATAGTATGTTTGTGTCATCGGTACAAAAATGAGTTTCGAACAAAGAGCGAATATCAAATTCTGTTTTAAAACCGGTATCGAAACATTTGAATTGAATAAAAAAAAGTTTATGGCAATGATTGCCTATCTCGTGTCATGAGTGGTTTATACGTTTCAGAGATGGTCATGAGGACATAAATGACGATGAACATACGGACCGCCCGAAATCAGTGATCACCGAAAACTCCATCGAAATTGTGCGTGAATTTATCAAAAATGAGCCGAAATTATCATTAAAATTCTACGAATCGGAGTTGAATATCTCTAAAATATTGATTTATCGCATTTTAACCGATCGTTCGGGATTACGAAAGGTTTGTGCACGTTTTTTTCCGCACAAGTTAACTGATGACCACAAATTGCTCAGAATTCAACATTGAAAAGACATCATTAAAGAGGCGAGAAAAGATGAGAACTTCCTTTACAACATTGTGAATGATGATGCAACGCGGTGTTACCAATATGAGCCCGAAAGGCCCCAAACGAGCCACCACCCAAAAGTCGCGTTTGGAGAAGTCAAAAACCAAGTCGTCCAAAAGGGGTTCGCGGCAACGGGTCGAACCGTCAATGCAATTTTCTATCTTGGCGTATTGAAGCGTTTGTTGCATCGCATTCGTCGAACTCGGCCTGAATATCGCGAAAGAGGAAGCTGGCGCTTATTGCATGATAATGCACCATCTCATCGATCCATCCTTGTGACTGATTTTTTGACTAGAAATCGCATTTTAACCATCAATCACTCACCGTATTCGCCTGATATGGCTCCTTGTGACTTCCACCTATTCGGAAAATCGCATTTGGCCATGAATCCAAAAGACTTGTACTGAAGAACATCCCGGTCAATGACCTAAAACACTCTTTCGAAAAGCTTTTGGAATGCGCAAAACAGTATATCGGGGCCGGAGGAGACTATTTTGAATAAATAACCTCGAATTTATCAGAACGAAGCTCCAGTCGTTCCTTTTTTAGCTCAGTCCCATTTATTTTCGAACGTCGTCTTGTTGGTTAGTCTCCGGGCCAATATACAATGTGAAAGCATACTTGGCTTTAAATTGTTTGTGCTGTGTTAAAATTGCCTTGTGACTCACAAAAAGATGAAAAACAAGTTGGATAGACATAATTACACTCCTTTCTGAGGGGCTAATCTTCAAACTAAACTTCAATGTCATGTAAATTAAATACTTGGTTTCAAAGAAAAGCCATTGCTCCTGTATTTTAACCGGCTGCCATTATATTGCAATAAAACTAATACCATTGACTGAATAGGACTGAATAGGATTTAATCAAATCTTGACTTGTTTGTTGCAGAACCAAAGCATTTTTGCACTAATTTTTTGGTGTTCCATTATGAACTTGAAATATTTTGGGTGCAACAAACGCAAAGACTTAGATGGTCTGACGCGAAGGTGAGGGAGCTTTAAAATGGCCCAAACTCAGCTCTAGCTTCACTTTGCGACCTCTAGCGCATGCATGTCGAATAGCTATTTGCGGGACGTTTATCAAGCCTTACCTATATTACTAAATATCTCAAGCAATTTCCATTATCTTTGAATTTCTCATTACTAAGATACTCTACATTTGTATAAAAATTTCTTTACACTGAGTTCAGGGAACACAGAACCTTGAGACGAATGCAAGCATTAAATAAAAGAAAAAAAATCTGTTCTTTTGTTACATTATAAAGGGAAAGGAGAAAACATATAAGGTGTCAAGCTTAAAATATAGCTGAAGTAAACCACTCATCAATGCCTAAATTATGGTAACTTAACAGGTTTGACTAAATTTGCTGTGTTACCCTTAAGAACAGCAACCTGTTTTTTGTAAACAGATGCGGTAAGGTAACTACCCTCCTCATCGATAACTGTAATTGCCGATCACCTCATAAAAATTCATTTGCTCATTTGAAGTGGACGTCTAACCATCAGTATTTTTGTCCATGCGTCCGCCTTTCAGTCTGTTCATGCAATTGTCCCTCTGGAGGGTCACTTGTGAAACTGAAATATAATATGTGTCTGTGAATAGGTTTTTGCTTCAAACAAAGTTAAACGGTTCAATTTTCTCTTCCGCTACGTACTCCAAACTGTAGCCTAAATAGCTAAATTTGTAAGCCTTTCTGCAAGTTCTACATTCATTCTCTTAGGTCATGTCGCATTTTTAAGGGTATTGTAAAATCGTTTTACAATATCCTACTAGTTTCGCGTCCTGTCTGTCCGTCCGTCCGTCCGTGTGTCACCCCACTTTTTCTCGCAAACTACATAAGCTAGAAACATAAGATTTTGTAGGTAGATGTGAAATGATGCCCTCTTCAAAGTTTCAACACGAAAAGAAATTTATACTGTCTTTAAGGGGGGTCTCCCCATATAGGGGAGTTGCCCCTGAAAAAAAGTTTTCATCGCATGTAGACAATATGGGTATCAAATGTAAGGTCTTAATGAGCACTTTTCAAAACAGATCATAAAATGATAAATTTTGCTTCGAGGGGTGCAGGGGAAGGGGAAACGTACGAAAATTTTGTGTCCCCCCCCTCGCGAGTGGACACCTTTGACCTGAAAAATCTGAAAAAAGTCATGAATGTAGGCCATTCACTCAACTTTGTTAGTAATAGTATGATTTATCGATTTTATGTTTTCTTGAATAAAATCTTAACGGTGCCCTTACATTTTATAAAATTCAGTACACAGATGTCTATTAATAAGATTAATCTGTTTTTAAAGTTTAATAATGATCGAATGGTATTACATGAAGTTATAGCGATTTGAATTTTCCTGTATTACTATGGAACAATATGGGTCGTATTACTATGGAAACATTTGGCTATGGAGCCATATTATCGTATTACTATAGAAACATATGGCTATGGAGCCATATGATATGCGCTTTTTACCGACTCAGATACTACAGCATTGTTAGGATTTGCATGAAAGTTTCAGGAATGATAGGTATCATGAATTTCTTTGAGAATTGGCTCAGCTAGTGATATTAGCAATCGTAAAGCAAAATAGTGGCTGTTTTAAATGCAAAGATTGAATAATTTTGAGTTATTTTGCCCCAACTTCAACGTTCAAGGCGCATGCTTTTAACACTTGATTCAATTTAATGAATGACTGAAGAGTAGTACCTACAATTAATACTCATATGTGAAACAAGTCGAGGATGCAGGAGAGAGCTCCTAGCAAATAGGCTTTGTAACCATTCAAGGATTCGAAAAAATAGGCCATGAATCGATGATTAGTACAGGGGAGTGGCCGCCGAAAAAAAAATTTGATCAAAGGTAGCCAATATGAATATCAAATGAAAGTTCTTTATAAGAGCTTTTCAAAACAGTACTTGAACTGACAATTTTTCCTTCACAGGGGCAACAAAAACCTTAGAAGTCGAAATTACATACATTTTATAAACTTTGCTTTTTTGTCTATAAAACCAAGATGGGACCCTTAAATTTCCCAAAATCTAAATTTTTTGAAAGTAATTATATATAGTTCGAAAGTTTCACAATAATTGAACAATAAACAGCTTAGTTACAGCCGATTGAATATTTAACAATTACAACAACATTAACACGTGATACTAAGGAGATACAAGCTTGCAACGGACCTAGGCACTACAAATATGTCGGAATTTTGATAAAAATTTTCGAAATGGTTTATAATATCCATGTGTTATCACGACTAATCAAGCGACGGGGTCGCACCACTTGAAACAAAATGGTGGCGAGTTTAATATCATAATAACCATAATAATTTTTCGAACTCAATTTATGGAATCTATATATTAGTCAAGTTTTGATATGCAGAATATATTGTTTGATTTACTAATTGTTTTACAAGACCCTTCTGGCAGGGGTATCCTCCTGCTTCTTCAACTTGTTTCAGCACCATACGATTAACTTGTTCTACAAGCTATTTCCGTGTTGTCCATGATAAATGTGTGAAAGTCGACGTAATTGCTTTCAAAAATTAGGCCACTCTACAAATCAATGGAAACAACGTTATTGCTCTGTTTGATTTTAACTTTTGTCATCTTTAAAGTATGCCCACGGCCAAATGACCTTGTTTCAAAACAAATTAGAATTTGCAGCCTTACCGTAAAAGTGTCCTTCAAATCGCTCACTCAGTCATCAATAATGATATTAAAGTCTCAATGCTATTGATTTCATCCTTTTCACTATTTAAATTTCTGGTTTTTCGATTTCTTTCAAAAGACTACTCAATTTTAGGCATACTTTCTTTCGGCACCTTGTACATTTATTTAATTCCCAATAAGTTTCAAACTGTTCTTCTTTTGGCCAGCTGATTGCCGAAAGCTACTGAAATATCCTGGCATATGATATGTTTCTATAAGATTCTTAAATTTCAATCGCCGCTGTTTAAAATATTTTCCTGAAGCTTGTTTGCAAATCTGCAATTATCCTTCCTAGTATCAATAGTTTAACTTCTAGGACAATTCTTAGCTTTCAAAAATATCTCTTTTGATAAACTTACTGTCTTAAAAGCATCTACACATTAACATTCTGTTTACTTTCAGTCATACAAACGTTTCCTTGTTTTCATTTTAAATGCAATAATCCAGTTGAAATGCTATAATTTGTGCAGTCATTTTATTGACAAAATAATCTCGATTTCAAAAGTTAATAATACCTCTAATAACATATATGCGTCAAAATTCTGAACATTGTGTGAACATTTTTATTGATTCATTTGTATAAAAATCATTTCACATTAGCAGTTATGTATTCTTCCCCTGCTTCCTCATTAAATTGTCAGCATTAAAAAAACTAAAGCATTTAATACTTTCATCAAAATATCATCTCTCTCACATATGTGCATGATATGCGCATATCTTGCATATAGCTCCAATATCTTTCCACCACACAAAATCATTTTTTCATGACAAAGACCAACTCAACTCATACAACATTGAACCAATCATACTAAGAAACAATCGTGAGAAAAACTCCCGCGATCGGATTTTCCGTATTTAAATATAAGGCGTAAAAAATTAACGCGCACATTTGTTATTGAGAGCCCAAACTGTTAAAAGGGACTACAAACCACCAACGGCCAACTAGACCGCAACAGATAGTCAACCATTGATTGAAACACCAAACAACAATCATCATTGCCATCAACAATTCCATCAGCATCTGAAAGTATCTGTGGATCTTCCGAACAGCGCAAAGATATCTTGGATTATTCTTACGTTCCACACATGCTGGATTGATCTCAAGTGAAGATTTGTGCATTTAAGTCGTGAAAATTTGGTGTGAAATTTTTTAAAGCTTCAAGACAATTATAAGTGATAGTGTGTAAATTAAAAGTAGCAAAAACATTTTTGTTGTGACAAATTAAATTGTGTTAATTAATTGGTAACTTTGGTGCGTTGCGACGTTAAATTTGTTTGAAAATGCCATCGATGAAGGGATTTGCGGTAACTTTTTTGGTAAGTCAAATATTGTGGTAAATTCATCTGTGCCTAAAAGTGAATAATAAAGGTTAACAATTTTTTATGTATCGATATTCAGTGATTATTCGAGTCGTGCCACAATTTTGGGAAATCTTTTGAAATGACTTTCGAAAAAATACTTCATTTAGATTTGAAAAATTTAACGGCTAATTCAGTGGGACGATTCAAATATTTTAAATTAAATATTTCAGAGTGAGAGTTTTAGATGCAAAACTTTAAATGCATAGTCATGTGAGCTAGAGAAATGTTTTTAATAATTTTGAGTATATTATAAAATTTATCGTGATTACCAGTATTGGTTTATATTTTGGTGTATTTAAATTGAAGTATTTATTAGACTTCAATTATTTGAAATAGTTTTTGTGATGTGCTTCCTAGACTTATCATCTTTGAGTTGAAAGTTATGTTACTTGATGTACATTACCTTACTATGCTATGTAATACTCGTATATTCACATTGAAATTTTCAAATGATTGCGCATAGTATGCAGCCATTTATTGTGAACACTTGACATGTTTCTTTTCCAAAATTATAATCCTGAACGTTTGCTTTTGACCAGAAACTCCCTAATCAAATTCAAAATTAACTTAAAAACAGTAAATATTTATCGGACATTTTTGAAATCTGCATCCATAAAAATTCTTCATGTGTAATCTTATTTTGAAAATCTCAATTTATTTGCAACAATTGGTTTTTGAATTATTCTCATAGTTTATTTTTCATATTTTGTCAAAACCTTGAGTGAAAAGTTTATCTGTGCTGCCCTACGTCGAAAAAAACTATGAAGACATTGGAAATTTTTTTAAGATCATTTATACAAAATACACACAAACCTTCTTTTCAACTAAATAGAGAAATAAAGTTGCATAGATAGAGGTATGACCCTGTCAGAAGTGTTTTAATTTAACTATATGATATGCAAGCATTAATAAGGAATAAATTCAAGAAAAACTTCAACATGCTCATCAAATTTCTGGTTTAAAATAAAAGGCATTGCTGCTCCATTCGAAATGAATGCAATTTGGTTTCAATGAGATCTGAAAGATATTTATGTTATTCATTTTATCTGAAAATTTGAAGTGCGTCTCATAAAAAATGTAATATCTCCATAAAATATCCATAGGAAAGCAAAACCGTGTGTTTCTATTGTTATATTATAATTGAAATAAAATAAATTCGAATGGCTATAATCTTGGTGAATAGGATCCGTTGTTTTGCACTTACAGTATACAAGGACTTTGTATGGGACTTCAATAATTTCATTAAATCCACTTAATTGGGGAACATGTAAAATTTAGTAATCATACTATTATCAACAAAATTAGATGAATTTCGACAGCAAGGAATTTTATTGATGTTTTGCTCTTCATTATTTTATTCAGATCTTTCAGACCAACGGTTCTCATATATCACCGTTTCCCCTGCACCCCTCCATGCAATAACGTAAATTTTGTACCTCTTTTGGAGGGGTCTCATTAAAACCCTTCATTTAATACCCACATGACATACAAAAAAATGTTTAAGGGTCCCTCCCTGCAACCGCCTTAACCCTTTACGGCGCAAGAACGTGTTTTCGTTTTTTGTAATTGAAAATATGTTAAGATGAGCTATATAATAACGGTAAAAATAGTAAAAAAAATTATATGCAAGAAACAGCTGTAGTGTTTCAAATTAAATATAAAAAGTGAAAGTTAACTGAAAAGTGTTTTTATTACTGAAACGATGAACTTTCACCAAGTAACGGCGTCATCCATTGAACATATGCAAGAAAAGGTATTTGCTTTTGAAAAAAATATTGAAATGCAGATTTGCATCATGGTGTAAAAACATCTTAATAGTCACGAACTGTGGAAAGGACGGAAACAGCGGGATATGCTGACAAGGCCCTTTTTTCTTTTTGCCCTGGATGAGTTCTTTTACATCGCTAGTGCGCTTCAGCCGGTTTGTTCTTTTATATTTGGCTAAAGTTTCAGCAGCTTCTAGTCGGAAATCAGCAGGATTTAGCACGTTGACATTATTTTCCGTGTCAGCATGAATTCTTCTATACAATAGCCAAGAATTAGTCATGGCCAGGGCCAGGAAACGGTAAAAGAGCCTTATAAACCAACGTTTGCCCTGAAGTCTAATTTTATAATGATCCATTACGGAGTCCATGAGGTCTACACCACTCATGTGCCGATTATATTCTGCCACAATATAGGGCCGTTCAACATTGATTTATTTCTTTTGCGACCTGTCGAATCTACTTACGTCAGCAAAGTTGCATGCTAGATTCACAATTTTATTATTTCTCCAGGCCACAACCGATATATCAATACCGTTATAACTTGCAACCTGTTTAACTGATGCGCCTCTAGGCTGTTTTTTCGGCTGTGTTTCTTCTGGGAATTTACAGTTCGGGATACGGTTTCTCCGAACGGTGCCCAAAGCTAATATACCACGGTGTGACAAGAATTCAATCAAGGGTAGCGATGTTTAGTAATTGTCAAAAAACAGTCTATAGTTATGGTTGGAAGGAATCTCTCTGGCAAGTCGGGCCATTACATTAGATGAAGCGCCTAATTGAGGCTCGTCATCTGCGCATATATTCTCTTAGCCACTGTAAACTTCAAATTTGTAGCCATATACACTTGCACCACAAATCACGAACAGTTTGAAGCCCTATTTTGGTGTTTGTCTGGCAAATATTGCTTAAGAGC
Source organism: Odontomyia ornata (assembly GCA_963969285.1). NCBI lineage: Eukaryota > Metazoa > Arthropoda > Insecta > Diptera > Stratiomyidae > Odontomyia > Odontomyia ornata. The sequence continues at coordinate 494,332,405 of OZ017738.1, forward strand.
ACTTCCCGCTTTGGTTGAACACATTTGTTCATCAACAGACAAATTTTGTTCTAGAGGCACTTTTCTAAAGTTATGATTCAACTTTTCAGTTATTGGTCTGATTTTATAAAGTCGATCAGAATTTGGCTGATTATACGGTAACATTTTAGAGTTACCATTCAAGTGTAGTACTTACCTCAGAAACTTGAACCATTTTAGCGTCATTATCTCGCGTATGTTGGCATAGCCATATTTCGAATATTGGGCAGGGCAATAATGGACATAAAGTCAATAATTTCAATACTGTCTTTTTTCCTGGCTTGTGACATTTGTAGGTTTACTGGCATCTTTTTGCACGCTGTACAGATTTGTTTCGTCTCTTATGAGATCCACAATGTCGTCAGTACTCTTAAATAAGTAAGAACATACCTGATGAGGCATCTGCAGTTCCAGTATTTCATTTGAAAACTTGGAAGACTCATTCAGCTCTAAGTTTTTAGTTTTCCATATGATATTTGTTTTGGGATCACATGTGCTTCGTGAAGTTGTGTTGACTTTGGAGCTAGTACTGGGTACTGAAACAGTAGGCGGTATCTCACATGGTTGAACTGTAATGCTTGTACTGGTCTCAGAGCTCGGTAGCAAGATGTCATCTTCCTGATCTTCTAGGAAGGGTATTTTGAGTTCCCATCCGAGTCTTGGCGTAAATTTTGACTTTCCATTTTTTTCGTCGTTGTCTGAAAAGTCTAAGACATCCTCAATATCTTGCCGTTGGTTTAGCATGTTTTCCAATACGACAGTTGACAAAGGCCTACAGCCTAAACGTGGAAACCTCAAACTCATATTGGACACGAAAAAAGAAATAAAATATAGCAGTTTAGCGCAGTGTTGCATTACTGCATCAAAACGAAATTCGAGACTATCTCTCTAAAAACAATCTAAAACATTTGAATTGCATGTTCTTAGCGAAAACCAATAACTAATTGTTACTCCGCAGCAATCTCATATCAAAATTTTCAATAAAACCACTCAAAAAAAAAACAACGAAAATTACGCGCGAACAACACAAATCTGTCACTTATAGTGGCCAAAAATTACAAAAAACGTCGTCTAGCGCAAACGCGGGGTAACTAATTCAATAGAATGCTTTGCTGCAGATATGCAGTGCTGCGTTGGAAGGTATTTTATTCGTTGCTTTGAACGATTTTGCTAGTTCGAATAGTATGATGCAGATCTGCTCCTAAGCGCCGCAAAGGGTTAAGAACTTTTGAAAATTGTTTGATACCCAAACATCTGGTGCATTTTCCAAGTTTGGTATTTCTGGCCACAGTTGAATTGCTGTGGCAGATTACAAAGGACAAAAGAGATATATAATAAAATTATTTGGAGCGAAGACAACGTCAGCAAAGAAATTTTCATTATATTTTTATAACGTCTCAAAGAATTCAAGTTAAAACCACCGGAAGCAGTCGAGAATATTATTCAAAATTCCTAAATTTATGGATTTTGAATACATGCAGCATAAAACTCAAGTTTATTTTTCATCGATGACATTCACTCATTCAGTCTATCCTTCATATTAGCAGACATTTGAAGTTTTGATATTGCCGCGAAAGCCACCGCATTTGCAGACATTAAGTTTCAGCAGAGGGGTGTGTAGCCCGGAGGGCGTACTGAGGCCGGCTAGCATTCAGTCGCGTCGCGGGTCTTCCGGGACACCCTCTGCCCGTGCTTAGCCACCCTACACCTAAAAAACTAACACAAAGGGGAAAGGGGAGGTAATTTTAAGAAACGAAAATTATTACCTTGAAACGTAGTGACCGTTTTTATTTGAAATTAGAAAAACACAACCACGATTCGTAAAAAGAATAATATCTTGAAACAAACTAGCCCCTTGGTTTTTAAATGAATTCCTAAAGTGATGTTGTCAAAATCGACAAAAACTCTTATGCGAAAAGCTACAAAAAAATAAATTTGAAATATGATGTAAAAAAATAAAATAGAAAGCAAAAATTTATGCATTACTCACGCCTATTGATGCTGTTGAGCGCTGGGCAACTGAAGGGGGGCACTGAAAAACTACAGAAAAATTAAATTTATGAACTCTCCGTTTCATTTTTCTTTTACTTTAGCACAAAAACAAAAAAAAAACTTTACTCTAATTCAAAATCCACACAGCCAATAATCCGCTGTACGGCAGTTCAATCTCACTCTACTTCAAAATAACCAATTCACGTCTACTTCAAATTAACCAATTTACATCTACTCTCTCTGCAAAGGAGTCCGCTCACTGCTCGATTGTTGTCTTTACTTCCTTCTTCCCCAATAATAATTACTATACTAGTAATGCTGATTGTGTGCATCCACTTGGTGTCAAATTTAAATTGCGTCCATTCGGATTCGAAAGCACTTCATTGTCTATCCCTGTTAAAAAGTCTGTTAAATGCACTAATATTTCAATTATAATTTTTTTTAAACCTTCAAACTAGTAAACGATTTTTCATCCACGTACGAATTTTCTTTCCCTTTTCACCTCCGCCTCAAAAAGATTCCACACTTTACAGCCAATCCCATCTCCCCTCCAAATCCAGACCCCAACTCAATCAATCTCACAATCCTCTCATCCCCAATTATCGCTTCCACATCCAAGTAACGTAATCGAAGTTCAATACATTTCGATTCCGCTACCCACACATCTTTTCATATCGATAAACGCAACAATTTCCATTTTGCATATATGGCGTTTGGTTATATGCAAATCGTCATATACGAGTAAACGGTAACAATTGCTTTTGCCGATATCCCGAACAAAGTGTTTTCATGCACTCGGGAAACTTGAACCCAGTCGAAAATCCACGACGTGACCATTCGTCGAATTAGTAACTTCAACTATGCACATTTCTTAATGGGCATGGAAATGAAATTTGTTCGTAGGGAAGCGTGGATGAATTTTGTTAGTATAACAAGTAAAATTTTGTTAGCGGGAGCTCATGAATAAAATTAGTTAGTATGAAGGAAGTAATAAGGTTTTGTTGGGGAAAAGGTATCGAATGAAATTTTGGTTAATGGGAAGTAATGAATGGAGTGTTGTTAGTGGGAAAGTTCAGATTATTATTATTATTATTATTATGTCTATATATATATATATATATATATATATATATATATATATATATGTATATATATATATATATATATATATATATATATATATATATATATATATATATATAAATATATATGTGTATATATATATATATATATATATATATATATATATATATATATATATATATGTATATATATATATATATATATATATATATATATATATATATGTATGTAAGAGGGTAGAATTGAGATGATGGGGAAATAAAAATTATAAGGAGGAGGAAAAGGTATAAGCGCCCAAAGAAAGGTGGAGATGTTATGGCGGCAATTCGAAGTTGCGAATGGGAGAACGCCGGTACGCCGGAATTCGCAACAGTTTTCATGGGTTATTTCTAAAAGCTTTATTGTGGTTCTGTGTCACCACATTTTGCCAAGTGATTATTAATCTGGACTTTAAAAGGATACTTTGCCTCAATTTGATTCTTACAAAACTTTCTGGTGTAAGACAAAAGTCAATTAATTCACATCATTATTAATAAATCACTCTACATTGGTAGGTATTCTTTCATCTTATTCAAAATCTTCCCTTCATCATCTTTGGCATAGTTCCAATTGAAACCTTCACCTCCAGTAGTAGTTGCCTGGAATTGTCGCATTTTTGTGACCTCCTTAGACATTGGAAACCTCAATACGACCTGTTGTCCGCATCAATTGAATATTCCCATCGTTTCCTTGGTTTTCCAACTGGACATTTCCCTTGTGCTCTACCCTTCAACGGTCATCTGGGGAGCCTATGCTGTTCTTTTAAATGAAAGGCAACACTAGTTTAAAAAAGTAGATCTGGTTATAGTCAATTTATTGTGAGTCCAAGTATTTTGTGTGGAATGGAAAAAAGTATATAAACCATGAAACATTGATAATAATTTTAAGAGCCATCAGTCTTTTACTCAGCTGGAACTATTTTGAAATTGAAGACCTAATATAAGTTGACAAACTACAAGGATATAAATCTACAGAAACTTATATAATTTCTCAGGAACGCCAAGTAAATCATTTGGTCCTATTTTCAAGATTTTGTAAAAAAAAAATTACCTAACTATCGGTCCATCCATCTGTCCACCTGTGTTCACAGAAAGTTTTCTTAGCATTTATAAGAGCTAGAATTCTTAAGCTTGATGAAAAACTTGAAAGTAGTGGCCGAAAAATATTTCAAAACTCCATGTTTATAAATTTTTTTCTATGGAAGATAATAAAATAGAATGGGAAAGCCTTAAAATATCATTTATTTTACACCTTAACGTTCGATTACCGATAGTGAAGTGGGCAGAGGAGGAGAAATAATACAAAAATGTGACTCTCCAACCACCAACGACCAAAAAATCTGCCAAAGAAATATCGAACTAGATTTTCATTTGAACTAGTGCAAAATATACTTTTGAAATTCAAATTCTGACAATTTTGTTAATAATTTTACAATTTAATGATATTCCTTTTTTTGCGGGTAAAGTCAAACAAAATAAGAAAATAATCACACTTCGATTACATTTTCAGGGCAAATAAAAACTACCGAAAAATAATATAGTTACAATTACTAGTCCATATTAAATGCAAATTCCAAAGAAGTTATTTTGATTAAAATAACAGAAAAAAAGAACTATTAAAAAAAATTATTAATTACTCACCTTTTTATGCTTATGTTTATGGGCGGGATCATATTTATTTTCAGTATACAGGCTTTTGCTTACAATTGTTTTTCCAAGCATAAATTCATTTTATAACCTTAAACTAAAAAGCGAGCACTTATAAAAGTTCATTTCTTGATGTGTTAAATTCAAATCTGTTTTCTAAACTTTACACAGAATTTACTGTCCCAGCTTTGCTACAATCTCTCTACAAACCAAGGCTCTGCTGAATCTCTCCAATAATTAATGAAATTTCTATGAAGCCCCAGAGCAAAACTATAAATTTACTCGCGGCGATGAAAAATAAATGCCTTTCTAATCTTCTTAAAAACTTTTTCGCGACTCCTGCCAAATGATTCTCACAATATCATCCGCTGACTTGCCGTCTCAATTGACAGCGTTTTTTCCTCCTATTTCATGTTCAGATCCGCTACTGATACACTCGGCAAATACCATACAATCTCTTTTGTTCACCGAAAATAAGCCGCCGTTCAGAATTAACGCATTTGAAGTTCATTATACTTCAATCTCGCTCACTCTGTTAATCTTTCAAACTTTCGCCAAATGCAATATTTCCAATTGCATATACGAGGTGTGCCAATTAAGGAATGAGACTGATTCCATGAAAACCATATATTTAAAAAGTATTCTATTCTCTGCCATTCCCTTCAAAGTAGTACCCTTGGGCAGCTATACAACGATTTCAGCGCGTTTTGCATGCCTCGTAACATTTCTGGAACGCTTCGACTGGGATGACCGTAATCGACTTAAAGTGGGCTCTTTTGACCATCGAACAAAAAAAGTCACAGGGTGACATATAGGGCGAAAAACGTGGCTGTTGCAACACGGCGATCCCTTTAGAGGCCAAATACTGAGACACGCTAAGGGTGGTGTGGTGTGGTTTTTTGGAACTACCCTCGCGCACAACTTTTTCATCCCAAAATCGTAGGTTAAAATTTGTCTGAGTGTTTCACGGTTCATACCCAGTTCTGAGGCCAACATTCGATCTGTTAAACGCCGATCTTCATGGATTAGGGCGTGCACACGCTGCGCATTCACGTCAGTCCACACCTCGACTGATCTTCCGCTCCGCGCCTCGTCTTCCACGCCCCTCATTAAACTCTTTATGCCATAGAAACACCTGGGCACGACTAAGAGCACTATCACCATGCACTTTTACAATGTTAGCGCACAGTTCCGAAGCTGTTTCACCCAATCTGGCGCAAAATTTTATCGCGACACGTTGCTCTTGATTTTGTTTCTCCATTTTCGTGAAGAGCATCACCAACACACGTATGCTTAACATGACACAGCAGGCGAACTAAACAACCTAGAGCAATAGTAAATATGTCGTGGAGAGGGGAAGGATGCCAGGGAAAGGGAAGGGAGTTCCAAGGTCACAGGTTTACCACAAGCACGGCAATATAATCAGTCTCCTTACTTAATTGACACACTTCGAATGTTGATTTGCATATAACCAGGATAGTACCATGCATCGGTATAGCTATATGCAAATCATCAGCCACTCAGAAATATATATTTTCATTTGACGAAACTAGAAGTATTTTTGCCCCTGAGAGAATTTGAACCTTCGGTCCCAGTAGAATTCTTGATTGGGAGTACAGCGCGCTATCACCCACACTACGCAACTGTTAATGTTGAGAAGATGGACGTTCACACCATTTGCCGTGATGTACTTCGCTCGATAGAGAGTGATCAAGTGCGAATTGATGCCACGTGGTAAAATGCTTGCATCAATATCATTGTTATGAACGAGTTGTTTTGTGCTTATTGGTACAAGTATCCTAAAGGGATTAGAAAATATAATAACCTTGCTTATTAGGGTTTTGTAAAATAATTTTACAAAACGCTACTAAAATCGCGTCCTGTCTGTCCGTCCGCTAGAAAAATCAAATTTCGTATGCAGGTGGAAAGTGGCGCTCCCTTTAAAGTTCAACTACAAAAAAATTTTTATAAGATATTTAAGAGGGGTCTCCCTTACAGGGGGGTGGCCCCGAAAAAAAAATTTCATTAAAGGTAGCCGATATGGATATCAAATGAAAGGTCTTGATGTGAACTTTTCAAAAATGGTCTTAATTTGACACCTTTTGCTTTGAGGGGCGCAAGGAGGGGAAATACACGAAAAATTTGTGCCCCGCCCCCCTCGCGATTAGACACCTGTCATCCGAAAAATCAGAAAAAATTATAGAAGCAGGTATTAATGAGTACAACAACAACAAATACCTAAGAAGTCAAAATTCATTCAACTTTGTTAATAATAGTATGATATTCAAATTTCACATTTTCCCCAATAAAATCGTATACCAACCCTTAAATTCAACGAAATTCGATGTTTAAGTAGTCCTTAAACCTTAAATTTATCGAATGATAGACACGGAAATTATAGCCATTTGAAATTTCTTCTATTACAACAATAACACATGATTTTGGTATTTTATGGGCTTTCCATCGAATCAGTCACTGCAGTTTTCATTTGATCCTCTTGAAATTTTCAAATAAGGTCAATAACATTAATATTTTTAGGAATTCATGATTTGAGTGTTTTTTGTTGGTTTGCAACAAAATGGTGACCGTTGAAAATAGAAAAACAATGGATTTCCTTCTTAACGTGCGCATCTTTTTGACATATTTCTTGACTTTATTCGTTGCTGGTGACTGCATTTCTGAGAAGTTGGGTACAAAACCCTTCTGAAAAGGACTGTCTAACCAACTTGTTTTTAATGTATTTTGAATGAATTTTTGCCAATCATTTAATTTTTAAAATAAAATTTATATTTTGAGGAATGTATGTCATCTATATAACCTTATCAGGACATGTCTTGTACTTTGCCTAAATAGCATTTGTCATTCTATAGAATGACTATGTATTGTATTGTACAGGATGCATAGGAAAAGTATATGATATTATCATATTCCATACTTTGTCGTGAAAATGTCAGGCATTATACTTAATGTATATGAATTCTGTAGAATGCTGGTATTTCATATTTTGACGGTAATGTACACATATTTCAAATCAACCTAGGTGCTACATTTTTCTTCGGATTTTCATAAAAGTTTCAAGAGTAGTGCTTTAGTTGAATATCTGTCGATTAGTTAACTATTCAGGAAACTTATTTAAGATTTAAATAACTGGCGAACCCAATTGGAACTGTAGCAACTTAGGAGAACTAGTGAATCTACGAGAGCGGTCCCAAAAGTACCTGACCCGACAAAGAAAACGGTAAAACAATTGCGAAAATGTTTTTTTTTTCAACATATTCTCTTTTCAACTCGATAACCTTTTCCCGACGATGTTCATTAGTTTCGGTACCCGTTTTATAGTAGGAACCATCAAGCTCCTCAAAATAGCTATTAACCGCACTCTCCACCTCTTCATTGCTGGAAAATCTTTTGCCGCCGAGCCATTATTTCAAATTCGGAAAAAGAAAATAATCCGAGGGAGCCAGACTTGGCAAATAGGGTGCATGAGGAACCAATTCGAACTTCAACTCATTGATTTTAACCATCGCAATGATGCACATGTGGACTGGTGCGTTGTCGTGATGAAACAAGACTTTCTTTTTCGTCAGATGGGGCTGTTTTTTCTTGATTTCATCACTCAAACACTACAATAAGGTTGCATAATATACGCCGTTGATCGTTTTTCCTTTTCGAGATAATCAATAAATATTATTCCACGCACAACCCAGAAAACGGATGCCATGACCTTGCCAGCTGACTGAACTGTCTTTGCTTTCTTTGGAGTCGGTTCTCCCTTTTCAGTCCACTGCTTTGGCCTTGGCCTTAGGTGTAAAATGATGGAACCATGTTTCATCCATGGTTATGAATCGACTCAAAAACTCGGCTTTATTGCTGCGAAACATTGTCAAACACTCGATAGAAACATATTCACGGTGCTGTTTGGGCTCCATTGTGAGCAAACGCGGCACCCTTCTTGCGCCCATCTTTCTCATGTCCAAATTTTCGGTCAAAATGCAATGCACTGCACTTTTTGAAATGCCAGCGATGTCTGCTATCTCGTGCTCTTTTAGTCTACGGTCATCCAAAACCATTTTATTGATTTTCTTCACATTTTCGGACGCAGTGACCTCACTTGGTCGACCACATCGGTGTCCATCTTGGCAGCTCGTACGACCTCGCTTAAACTCAGCTTCCCAATATTTGACCGTTGTGAAGGAAAGAGCATACTCCTCCAGAGTAGAATCCAACTAGGCTTTGATATCGGTTGGACTTGGACCTTTTGAAAGAAATTATTGTATCACATAACGATGCCCGATTTTTTTCCATATTTACAAATTTACTGAGAGCGTTCACTTTGGATGTTTGTAAAAAAATAATAATAAACATACCGTTATGAATTTTTCCCATTGAGTTGTTGGAAGGTGGTATTGTCAATTTTAGTAATTGTTTTTTTAAAACTACCTGTATTCATAAGTCAGGTCGAACGCTTTTGGAACTACCTTCGTAACATATTACTTCCGCGTTAGTTTTCAAAGTCACTCCTGAAAAGGTCCCTGTGTTGATTATTGATGGTTTGTTCTGGAAATTGAATTTCATTTATTAGTTATTAGTTTTTGGGCAAGTTTAAGTGATTCTATATTTCGGATGGAATTCACTCTTTAAAAGACTTTTAGGATAATATCTTGACAGATCCATTAAGCTATCCATTTTCATTTTAGTACTTGCTCGGGTATATTGAATGTTTTTTCTTTGAATTTGAAAGTTTTTACTCCTTGAAGTTATTAAACATCTTAAACTTTTTAAGGAGTTCTCTGTAATGTTATGAGACTTTAACTGAAACTAAGAAACCTGGTCGTTTGTAAATTTCCTTACCAAAAATAATTTTTCTAGGACAATATAGAAAATCCTATCACCATCCTATGATTATGTAGCATTTTTGGCAGGAGAATCTACCCACTATTCATTTTAGTGTCGAATATTTTGTAGACCACCAAAATATAATCATGATAAAAGATAAAGCAAATTAACCCTCCGAGTACACACCTATTTTTTCGATCATCGAGTACATATGGGGTCTATTTGACCCCAACCTTCTTTGAACGTATACAGTATCGCCCCCACTACAAATATTAGTTTGAAAAAATTTTCAGAAATAGTTTGAAAGCTCTTTTAGTAATTATCATACATTAGAGAGGCCTTTAACGTCCTTAGCCTATCTAAAAAAATTCGCGAACAACCTGAAAAAACGAAAAAATCGTAACTTTTTCAATTTATAATATTTTTGGCTAAAAATTTACGTGGAAACTCTCAAGACATAACAAAATAAAGGAAAAATGAGCCCTATAGTGTCCCTTAAAAAGAAAGTATTTATTTTGCATATTTGTATATTCCAACCTGAAAGTCTTTCACGAGCTCCGATTTTCCACTTTGTCTTATTTTGACTGATCAATGTTGATGTTGGTCTCCCTCGTGCGGCTGAATTTTCACGCTGTTGTAAAAGGCGTTCACTGAGAATTGCATTCTCCACATCATCATTTTCTGAACATTCAGAAAGTTCATAATCAGATACTGATTGCTCAGAGACGTGGTCGTCCTCGGAGGAACCACTGCCGCCAAAATCATCACCGCTGTCTTCAGCCAACAAACGATTACGCACACTAGATCGCAGATTATATTCCATATTGCTTTAAAAAAAAATACTTTCAAACTTTTTTGCCTTTTTGAATTAATCTATCCATTTATAAAGTAAAAAAAAATCAATTTTTACCTCAAAATTGACGTTGAGTACACAATGGGGTCAAATTGACCTCAGGCTGATTTCAAAGGTTTCTCAACAATAACTAACGTCTTCGAAAGGTAAACAAACTATGTAAACTTATAGTCAAGACCCTAAAATATACTTAGAAGCCCATAATACCCCCACTCTCCCGCAGGCCTAGGCGCTGCAATCGGTCAAAGTAGCGTCTGGGGTCAAATTGACCCCATGTGTACTCGGAGGGTTAAATCGGAAGGCCAAAAATATAAAACATTCGTAATTATGATAGAAATAGTAAAGTGTTAATTATGATAGAAATAGTAATAGTGTTTTGTTTCTTATGCACATAACTTGGCTAAGAAAGTTTCCACTCTTAATTGATTTCTTTATGCTGGATATCAAAATTCAATGGGTAAGCTTGCTCTCCAGTAAAAAACAGAGAAAAGCTTTGTTTTCAAAATATATTGTAATGTATCGATTCTTTATTGAATTGTATTTTCAGATACGGGTGTTTACGTAGTCATTGACATCCTGTGAATTTTCCATACTCATGCATTAATTTTTTTTTAATAACTTCCAACATAATCATAATTGCCTTGAAAAAATCTCGTTTCAAAAGATAATTGAAGAAGTCATAACTCACGGTAGACAAACTGAAAGAGGAAAACTCTGAAATAGATTTCAGATATTTCTGAGAATTTCATCAATGCCTGCAATACTGTTTCTTTAAGTTTTGTCTGGGACCGATTTTCAAGGACTGCTGGTATTTTCCGTACAAGCGATCGTTATTCATTCCTTCTCTTCCATCTTTTGGCGTAAGTCATATAAATTTTTTTTACCAAAGGTGAAAGACCAAATTTAATGCGATTGATTAATATATTTGTCACATGACTCTTATGTCTGTAGATAAAATGATTATTTTCATTGTAAGCAGCAGAGAGACAAATTATTCTTTCAGAGGGCACAATATAATCGAATGTTTGTAACCAGAAAGTCAACACCTTTCGAAGGAAAGATTTCTTCGTTCATATCAAATTATTTTAATTTATGATACTGCGTCAATGCTTCTTGTAAGTGCAGAAGTCTACTGAAGAAAATTAATAAAAATCATCCCAAAACTTTCGACTGCAATTATTGATTAAAATCAAGTTGGAACGATAGTTGTAAACGTACAAGTAATGGCCAAACATAATATGCTAATTTTTATGTTTTCGGTAAAAATTGGTGGACATTGCTAATTTTAGTTGAAATCCCCATACGATCATAATATTTGCGTCAGACAAGAATGTATTCAATTTTTTAAAGGAGACTTTTCATGACGTAGGTTGTAGCAAAGAATTCATTATTGAATTGGATGAAGTTAATAAGTTTGTTGCACTTTTTTTCCAAATTAAAATTCTGCTTAAAGGAAGGATTAAAATTTGGTAATGGAATAAGTTTTAAATCATGTTTCAATGAACGCTACAAAAGCAGTAATAAATTATTTTTAATGTGTTCCTCATTGATGAATTTAATATCCCTTAAGAATTTATTAATTTCAGCATTCAAACAGAGAATAGCTTTCATTCATAATTCATGACCGAAAATATTAAATCCATATATTTGCTGACCTCAGCTCCTACTTAATAAATATTTTATTCCAATATGTACGATATTTATTATTATTGCACAGTTTTTAATTTAAATTTATTAAAATTTAACTGATCTTTTACACGTTCCTCTTACTTTTCACAAATTGAAATATAATAGCTTGAAACGTTTTTTATTTGATATACTAGATTAAATGAGAAATTTACGTGGAAAATCTCACTTGATAAAAATTTTTATAATTGGGAAGGTGGTTTTGAAATGCGCCTTTATTCTCATCAGGCATAAGCTTGTGGGTACATTGACTGATGCGACCATCAAGGAGACAGACGAATGCATCTTTGATTTTTATTTTATGCAAATTCAATTAGTTTTAGTATCCACTAATTATAATCACGGAAAAATCTCAATCGAATAGACCACAAAATGGTTGGAATTTTGCACCCACAGAAAACATTATTCGTTTGGGGTTACCTACGCCTTAAATTTCGTAAAATTACGACTGAACTAGGCAAAGATAATAAGAATTAAATGCGTAGCCGCATGGATACGTAGACGACATTTTTGCCAGTTTTCGTGGAACTCGCAGACAATTGAAAACTTTTCATGACTTTATAAATGATTTACATAAAGACATTGGGTTTACTATTGAATTAGAAGAAAATGATAGTATTAACTTTTTAAATTTAACAATATCAAGAATGAACTCTAAATTAAAATTAGATTCTTTCACAAACCTTCTCATACAGATATGGTCAGACATAATTCCTCAATTTATTCATATTCTCACAAAATGGCAGCATTTCATAGCTACATCCATTAAATTTTATCCGTAGCTTTGTCTAAGATTGATTTTCTTGCCGTTATTGCAATCAATAACGGCTACGAGTATTCATCACACCTTATAGGTATTCTTTAAGTTATTTGAATCCTCGGTGTTTTTGCGCTTGCTGAAAATGAAGTACAAAATTTACAACAAAACAAACAAAAAGCATTCTGTAGTTAGAAAGCATATATATATTTCGAGGGTAAGTATTTCCTCTTCATCAGTGCCTACTCTATGGCCTAGTAAAAATATTAGCTCACTTAAATACCTAAACATTTTAGCTCCTGTAATTAGTATACCTAGCTTAATATACTCACTGGTCCTTCGACTTATTTAGACTTAATCCTATTATCTAAGAACATTTGATTATCTTTTTTTAACTCACCTAAACTAATTACATAGCTTATCCCGTTGTTTCCTCAGAATTTATCCTAATAATCTCAACAAATATTACTTATCCCTAATTATCTCTAACATCTTGGAATAGGCATTTCCTAAATCATCGTTCAGCCGTAGACTTTCTGGTTGTCTCTATATTCATAGACTTTCGTAAGCGTCTAATTTCCTGACATTATTCACATCCTGTACGACTCACAGATCTTCTCCATCAGCCTTATGATTATTCGATACGATGTACCTCGCCACCGATTATTTGATTGCTTCGATAGATCCTTATTTAGAAATGAACTTCTCCGCTTCCTTGACGTGCTCATTAAATCTCATTTTAACTGATCCCCTTGTTTGTCCGATATAGTTATTTTGGCATATTTGGCACGTAATCTTATAAATTCCGCATTTTTCCTCCTTGAGCCTCTTGTCCTTTGTTGTGCCTAATCTTGTTCCAAGTTTTGTGTTTTTAGTGGTAGGTATTACCGCGATTTTCACCATCAACAAGATCTTTTTGATTCGCCCAAAAACGTCAGAGTATGTTATTGCTGCTCTCTGCGCGTTCTCCAATTTTTTTTCCTGTGCAAATGACGTAGAGAAAGATTCCGCTTTTAATCTCCTTTCCATTTTTCTCATGATAGAGGTCACCAATCCCGTATCGTATCCGTTGATTTTCGCCGTATCAAATATGAACTTACGCTCCTGAGCATACCGTTCCTTAGTTAAGAGGAGTAGTTAACATCCTGTGTATCCAGCAGTTGTCGGTTGCCATTTTAGTTGCGTGAGAGTGGTACAATGTCGCTGGTATTGTTCTCTGTGTATTGGTCGATTTTCGGTAAATGTCAAATTCTACACCGTTCAGCTCCTTGATGAATTTTAGGTCCAAAAAAGCTATTTGATTCTCCTTTTCCTCCTCTGAAGGGAATGAAATATTGTTGTGGACTTCGTTGATCTTATTGAATACGCTGTCTCGTTCATTCTTCTTCACGATTGCGAACTCGTCATCAACATACCGGATCCATACTCTAAGAAGCAAATTTTCCTCCGTAATCCTCTGTTCTATCCAGGTGATGAAAATCTCGCCAATGAGTGGGGAAAGTGGGCTCCCCATCGCCACTCCCATTTTTCGCTTGGAAAATCGTCCCCTGAAAGTAAAGTAAGTTTCTGACATACACAAAACGGTGAGTTTATATAATAGTCTTGTTTTTTTTTCTTTTAGATGCCGTCTGTGCTGTTAGATATTAGCCTATCCTCAAATAAACCTAGTGCTTGCTTAACTCGCACGCTTGGAAACTGTGCTTTCACATCGAATAAACTCTGAATTATAATGTAAATTCTTTCACAAACCTTCTCGTATAGATATGGTTACGCATAATTGCTCAATTTAGCCATATTTTCACGAAATGGCAGCATTTCATCGAATTTTAGCGGTAGCTTTGTCTAAAATTGATTTTCTTGCTGTTATTGCAATCAATAACGGCTACGAGTATTCATCATATCTTATAGATATTCTTTGTTAAGAAATAAACAATATAAGCAAGCATTTAAGAAAGTCTCTTCTCAGCGTAAGAATCCAAAAATAATTGGTTTTATTTTGTACATTGGAAAAGTTACGGAAAAAAAACTAAAAAACAGAAAATCGACTTCAAAATGCCCTAAAAAGGATCAAATTAATTTTCAGATTTTCTCTGTTTTTTTTGTGATTTTTCTAAAGTTTTTTTTTTATTTCACTCTTCACGTTCTTAGTTTTTCCATTTAAAATCTATTAAAATCGTGTTTCTTGAATACTTTGTACCATGTCTATTAAAATTTAATTTCGAATTTCAGTCTGATGTATTTTAGTCCAAGATATCATCAACGTCTACCTCAATTTTAGATTGCATAAAAATCGAAATACAGATTGTAGCTTTAAGAAGCTTTTGAAATATGAACTTTGCCTATCCGCCATTTTGATATTCTGACCTTTGTAAAATAATTTTTTACGCGACCGCTGACGGTCCGTCTGTCTGTCCATGAGTCACACCAAGTTTCCTCAGAAACTATAAAAGCTAGAATGCTCAAACTTTATGCAAAGGTCAGAAATAATGGTTTCTCAAAAGTTTAGGTCTTACAAAAAATTTAAAAGGGGGTTCCCCTCTAATAACGAAATAGTCCTTAAAATTTTTTTTGTAACCAAAGGCGGTTGAGTGGGGTATCAAATGAAAGGTATTAATTGAAACTTTTAGTATCGGGATGAAAAAAGCCATTGCAGGCAAAATATACCAAAATTTTGTGTCCCCTCGCGATCACCTCGCGTCACCTTTGTGTCGAAAAATCTGAAAGTAATCACAAAGGGCGAATCTTTAAAAGTAAAGGGCAGCAAATGCTTCAAAAATCGAGATTCACTCAACTTTGTTCATAATACTATTATCGGTAGATTTTGCATAATCGCTCATAAAATCAAAACGGAACCCTTAAAATTCTTGAAATTTTGAACTTATATAAACTTATATAAGATCTTTACGATAAAAAAATTTTATAGAAATCGAATGATAATCAAGTGAGTTATAGCCATTTAAATTGTACGGAATTACAACAGCAATAACATGTGTTTATGGTTGGCATATATTTCAAATTAACCTGGGCTCTTTTATTTCCTTCCAATTTTAATAAAAAATTTAAGGAAACGTGTTTAATTTGAATATGTTCAATCGGCTGAGCATTCAAAAAAATTATTTAAGCTCGATGAAAATGACGGCTGCAGTGTGCTTGTGAAAGAAACTCTGCATCTTTTGCATAAATATGAACGATTTCTTATCCAAGTATTGGATAAATAATTCAAGTTATCGATTCACGCTATTAGAAAACTTGTTTCAAACTCTAAGATGATTACAAAGACCTTCTGGTGGGAGCGCTCTCCTGATTACTCAACTTATTTTTATTGTTCACTAGACGTTTACAATCTCTACCATATTGTCAAGTTTCATTAACATTGGCTCATATGTTAGTTCAAAACTACAGTAGCAACATTTTGCACGTTGTCAACCTTTGAGTAACCACCATTTTATTTCAAATGGTTCAACTTTGGATTTTTCATTGCAAGTTTTATCACGCACTGAATAAATAAACCTTTGCCCCGATTTTGATGCAAGTCGGAACTATGCTTTGATCAGAATAGAAATCATGGGCTTTCATCTAAAACAGCCGTCATTTTCCTTTCGCTTTGCCAATTTGAATGATTGACAAAACTAGCTGAAATATTTACGCAACACACCATTTCTGAAAATTTGGCGAAATTTTAAGCAAAATTGCGATCTCCAGGCACAAATTTCTTTATATAATATATATATATATATATATATATATATATATATATATATATATATATATATATATACATACATACATACATACATACATATATATATATATATATATATATATATATATATATATATATATATATATATATAAGGCTTACCTCCATGGTTTTTTTCAGATTATTCATGTCAAAGGTATCGTATCGCGAGGAGGGGGGACACAAAAGTTTCGAACATCTCCCCTTTCCCTGCACCCCTCAATTCAAAAACTGTCATTTTTAAAACCAGTTCTCATTAATATCTTTCAATTGATATCCATATTCCCTACATTTGATGAAATTTTTTATCAGGGGCCACTCCCCTGCATGGGGACACCCCCTTAACACCTTATAAATTTTTTTGTGAAAGAGGGCGGCACTTTGCACCTTTTTACAAAATCTTATGTTTCTAGCTTATGTAGTTTGCGAGAAAAAGTTGTGTGACACATGGATGGACGGACAGACAGGTCGCGATTTTAGTAGGGTTTTGTAAAATTACTTTACAAAACAATAAAAATAAGCTGTTGATAAAACCGGCATACTCGTGTATAAGTGACACTGACCCCTAAATAGATAATTCCTTTAGTAACCCCGATGTCACATATATGTGACATTTGATTAAACGGAAATGAATTAAAAACAAGTTAGATAAACAGACCTACGCTCATGTCAGAAGGGTTTTGTACCCAACTTCTCGGAAATGCATTCACCAGCAATGAATAACGTCTAGAAATATGTCAAAGGGATGTGCACGTTTAGAAAGAAATCCATTGTTTACCAAACACTTATATCAAATACATAAAGTAAAAATCCCCGTTGGCATCACCAGCCGGAAAGGTAAATTTCTCGTATGTAGCGTAAGGTTTCGAAAAAGAAATTGGCTTATCTACTACTGGACTTCTTATTGCAATTTTTGTAGCACTACATGGGTATTTATTAACAAAAAGAATCTGCCGCCGTTCGTATTTGGAGACGCTTCATAGAGGCGCAAATATTTTGCTAATTAAATTGAGTTGTACACGTATGGATCACATATTGAAAATCCGTGAGTAATAAATTGTTATAAACATATAAATACTGGTTTCGCCCTTCTCACATTTGCTGTTTACACATTTCACAGTGGTTACCACACAAAGGTGATAACTTTTTGGCTTAAATAGCTCAAATAGTTAATTTCAAAAGATTTCCATAAAAGTTTAATCAGCACTTGCATTGCCATTAATATATACATTTTCGATTCTTTTCTGAACCATCAGGGGCCGTTATTTTGAGTTTTTATTGAAAACGGCTGCTAAAATTATCAAGCTGTAAATTTTCGAATTTTTTATTTGTCATTCGATTTGCATAATTAAATTAAATTAACTTGCCTTAATAACTTTTAATTTCAAGTTTTATCGGAATCTGTTGAGAAACTTGGCTGCTAGAGGGCTACAGAAATAAAAAAAAATGTTTATGTCACCCCCCTGTATGGGGAGACCCCTTAAACACTTTAAAATATGTTCTTACACTGCAAATTTCAAGAGGCACCACTTTTAACCTACGTAGAAAATTTCCTCATTTTAGCTCATGTGGTTTGCGAGAAAACTTGTGACACACGAACAAACGGACGGACGGACAGACAGACAAGTCGCGATTTTATAATTTTTTAGGGTATTGTTAAAAATATTTTAGCAATATTTAAAAAATATTCTGATTTATAAATACGTTCAAGATAAGTCATTTAAAACGTTTCCATGAAAAAAATTCATTATTTCTGTTGCTACTAAAATAGTGAATTGCGCTTGTTCATTTTGAATGCATGCATTTGATTTTGGACAATTTTGAATCTCTGTGGGCTAGGACCTCATCAATCAATGTGCCAAATTTTGTTCAAATCGGAGTTTGACTCTAGACAGGGCAAAATAATTCAATTTTTAGTGAAAATGGCAGCTTAAAAATATTGGGTTTTAAATTTTCGAGTTTTTTATTTTTCATTCAATTTTAATAATTTTCTGCATAATACAAGAGCATAGTACAGGGATCCATAATATCAAGTTTCATCAAAATCCGCTGGAAAATATGACCGCTAGAGGGCCACAAAAACCTGAAAAAACGCATATTTAAAGCGCCGCCATTTTGAAATTTGCACATGCATGATCACCAAAATATTAAAAACTATAGATATAAGTAATGCCTATCTTCATATATATCAGATCAAAATTACAACTTTTAGAAGCCTTTGAAGTTTTGAGTTTCAACTGGCCGCCATTTTGTTTTTTGTGACCCGACCTCCAAATTTTTCACGCGTTACTTTAGATACTCATAATTTCTATCGAAATGCCGAATTTCATGAAAATCTGTTGAAAGCTTTGACCACTATTACAACAACAAAATTTCGCACGTTTTTGACCTTTGAGCGGCCGCCATTTTGTTTCTGCCGTACCGACTTTGAATTTTTTATTGTGAGATTCATCACATATGTCAGTGAACCTTTGTACCAAATTTCATCCAAATCGGAGCTATACTTTGGTCAGAACAGAAATCACGGTTTTTCGCCTAAATTTGCCGCCATTTTATTTTAGCCCAGCCGATATAGCTGGTTCACGAACTTAACCGAAATATTAACCCAATACACCTTTTCTGAAAATTTGGTGAAAATCGGAGCAAAATTGCAACCTCTAGCGTGGTCACAAATTTCGTTATATCCCATATGTATATATATATATATATATATATATATATATATATATATATATATATATATATATTGATATATATATATGTATATATATATATACATATATGTATATATATATATATATATATATATATATATATATATATATATATATATATATATATATTGATATATATATATGTATATATATATATACATATATGTATATATATATATATATATATATATATATATATATATATATATATATATATATATATATATATATATATATATATATATATATATATATGATGCTCTTCGCAATAGGTAAATTTCTCTCGAGAAATTTACCTAAAAATAATTTCATGTACCGACGTGTCTATTATCAAGGAGAAGAATAATATGAAATCATTTTATCTGCTCTGTCTATTCTTGACATATCTTATTATAATCGGCCACTGTATAGTGCTCATATACCACTTTCCCATTTCTGCACCGTATTTCTTTAAATGATGCGTTATGTTTTGTTGATATTTGTAACATATCACGTTCATCTTTCCACTTCTGCACTTATACATTACGACTCCTTGCAAATATTGATTCTGCTTTCCTTAACTTTTAATTAATTAAAAACTTCGGATTCCCTCTGCGATTTTTTTCGATGGGTTCCCACAATATGTGTTTTATGTTTGTGCAAAGAAGTTGCTTATTGTACACAGTGGTAGTAGTTGTCCATATAAAAAGTATGATCCTTCTTCAAGTAATCGCTTAATAACTGTTACACAATGGAGATGGCGTGACGGTTATCAACACTAACCATATTCTTTCCACAATAAACTATAATGTTTGGAACATACCCGTCAGGAGCGAATGATTCATATATTTTTAGACAATATTTTTTACCTTTTTCAATCGAATGTATTGTCTAAAAGTTAAACGACCTTTCCATAAGAGCAAAACCTCATCTGTTGATAAGTTCTGTACCAGATAGTACAGTTCTTTTAAGTTCTTCAAAATATGATCGAATACTTGGTCCTTTTTTATGAAGACTGTTTATTTTATCTGCTGTATCACTAAAGAAACGTTAGCAGTGAAGTATTGCTTTGAAACAATTTCTCGGCATCGTTCTCCCCAACAAAGGATGGTAATAAAGTATATTTATGCTCCAAACAGACTTGAAACTAGGTATTTAGATATTTCCAATCATAATGCACATCCCCAAAAATTTCAACATATAATTTGTTGTCACAACTGTCCACATTTTAAAATTTGAATACCTAGACACAGAGACTCTAGCGTAGATATTTGTCTAGTGTACAATTTTCCTTATAAAGGTGGTATCAAACAGAAGTGAAAATGCATCAATGGTTGTACTATAATAATAAATTTACTTTTGCCCCCCTCTTCACCAGTCATAATGTGTGACACGCCCCCCTCTTCACCAGTCATACTGTGTGACACGGCGTCTACATCTGTTTCTGACCAAGCCATATCAATTTTAGACAAACGGTTTTCCTCATTTAAATTTGACATCGAAAGGCTCGCATCTTATCAGACACAACGCCGAAAACAAGCAACGGGCTTTGGATCGAAGTGAAAGCGGCAATAAGGCCGTAGCAGAATAGACAATTGGACATCAAGCCCGGCACAGGAGAAATGATTGGTTCGATAGTGAGTGCCAGAATGCGGTAGACAAAAAGAATCAGGCGTATAGACAATACTTAGGTATGAAAACCAGGACAAAGAGAGAAAACGATGAAAATCTCAGAAGAGTAGGACTAAGAAAAAAATACATTGACGACTAATTAAGAAGTATCGATATAAGTTTTGCGAGCAACGACACAAGACAAGTATACAATGTTGTTAAAAGCCTGAAACGAGGCTATCTGTCCGAGATCACGCTATGTGTTGATGACATCCGCAATATCTTGGCTGATGAAACCAGGATTAAGGAAAGAGGTGCATCATATTTCAAGAACCTCCTTAACCCTCCACAATGCTCCAGAACATCGGAGCCTATGGATTTTTCTGGAGGGCTTCCATTGGCCCCCCCAAATCTGGACGAAGTTTGTTCCACCATCAATGCCCAAAAGAACAATAGGGAATAGATGAGATTCCAGATTCATTAAATATGGTAGCAGTGCAGAGTCATCCAGCATATTTGGCAACAAGGACATATGCCAAACGAGTGGAGCCAGTCAATTATACTCCCTATCTTCGAAAACGGTGACAAGCAACAGTGCGAAAACTGTAGAGGCATATCACTACTTTATACGACATACAAAATATTTTCAAAGATCTTAGAAAATAAAATAGGATCATACACCAACAGTATTATTGGGGAGTATCAAGGTGGTTTTAGAGCAGGTAGATCGATAGTAAACCAATTATTCACAGTCAAGCAGGTACTTGAAAAATGCTGGGAGCTAATCATAGACGTACACCAAAGTTTTCATTGACATGAAAAAAGTATACGACAGTATTGATCGTAACATACATGCCAAATAATTTTTTGCTTTGCCATCCCAGCCAAATTAAGCCATCGTACTAAAATGAAAACGACGTGGACGACCTCCCAAGTCCGCATCAATAACCAACTCACCGCTGCCTTTGAGAGATGAGCTGGTCCCATTGCTATTCAATTTGGCTCTAGAGTGCGTTATGAGAAAGCTACCTGTCGATAAACGAGGTTCATTACTGTAAAAATCATGTCAAGTAATACCCTATGTGGACAACATCAACATTTTTTCACGGTCGTTAACAACTGCCAAAGAACTCTTCCTGAAACTCGACAGCGGAGCAAAACTAATAGGGCTACAAAGCAATGAAAATACAACAATGCTCATGACGCAGTCAAGGACAAATACCTCGAATACACGAAATTTCACACTTGACAAATACAGCGTTGAATATATGAGCAAATTTGTGTATTATGGCGCCAAAATAACGAGAACCGCTAATGAAAGAGACGAAATAGGCTGAAGAATACAACTGGCAAATAATAGACTGTATTCAGTTTTGACGATCTTGAAGACCAGCTGCATACATAGGAAAACAAAGCTCCAAGTATATGAATCTGTGATAACACCTGTGTAATGCTATGGGTGTAAAACATGGGCCCTAACCCAAGCACCCGCAATGTTTTGAACGCCCTTGAGCGACGGGTCCTGAGGTGAATATTTGGAGCCATCATTAGCACGCGATGTCCATGCATCTACAGTAAGATGAAAAAAAAGCAGCTCTTTTCAAACGAGTTTTTACTAAGTCCACAGTTTTGTTGCAGAGTGCAGGTGTTAGTGAATTAGAAACTGTTTTCCTTGTTGGCATTTTATAATTTAAATTTAACAGCAACAGAAGCTTTTTAAATTCTGGATCTTCTACAATGCTTGTGATCATTGTTATAAGTTGGCGAGCAGTTTCAGAGAGGCTTATTGAAATAGGCTGTAATATCAACACAGGTTGGTGTCGCTGGCTGTTGATTAAACTGCTGCAAATTTTGTGCTACATTTCGTGCTGCAGAAACGTTCAATAATACTTTTCGAAGTTCTTCCCAGCTAGTAGAAGTCGTTTGTCTTGCTCTTTGTTGTCCTGGATGTTTTTGTTTTTTCAAATGAAATATTAGACCACAAGTAGATTTATTAGCCACTGAAAGTTGTTGCTCGCAGTAGTTACATTAACTTTGCAGACATTAGTGATTTCAGAAAAATGCATCCAGCCTTGAAATTTTTGTTTTGAAGTCATTTTCTAAA
This sequence comes from Odontomyia ornata, assembly GCA_963969285.1. Lineage (NCBI taxonomy): Eukaryota > Metazoa > Arthropoda > Insecta > Diptera > Stratiomyidae > Odontomyia > Odontomyia ornata. The sequence continues at coordinate 494,355,462 of OZ017738.1, forward strand.
CATGAAATAATCACATTTTTTCAATAAAAGTAAACTCAAAGTACCTTAGCTGATGTAAATGAAATTACCAAACAAACCAAAAGTCTTATTTTGCTGCCTACACTTTCATTACACTACACAATTTTCGTTATAATTTCCAAATTTCAATTTAATCTAGTTCAAAAAAATAACATGATAATAAAATGCTTTATTGAAACATTTAAACATTTACATCAGAATTTCTCTCGAACGGGAAACTAATAACAGACGAACATTGCAACATATTGTCGCGTGTTTTGGTTCGCGGCCAATAATTTTAACGTTCCGGGAAAGTGAAAACGCAATGTCTTTTAAATTAAGTTAAAAGAGTTTATTTGATCACAAATATGCACAATAATCAGTTTAACACTTGCACTAATTTTAATTTGCACTATTAAAAAAATCTAACACTTGTCCATAAATTTCTTATCGCAATTGTCTTCTAATCATCATATTACGAAAATCACTTCCCACACACTATCACAGTTCTTATCGCGGTCGAATGAATGAAAATCCCCCCATTCGTTCAGCTCGCCTTTATATAGGGTCTCTACCTATTCACCCATTTCTCGTACATTGGCGAATGTTCTACCGAGAGGTACCTGGTAGATTCGAGCAAATTAATGAATGGAGTGACGTCACTTGCAGATGTTGATCATGCTTGTTGGGTTCTCGTGGGTTCGAGTAAATTCATTTGTTGACGTTCTTAATGATTATGAAAACAATTGCGACAGTAGCTCGCAGAATTATTTGTACATGTAATTATTTGTGCATGTAACAATATTGTGTGATGTTAAATAGAACTCATCCAGTGTACCAAGCTTAGAAGCATGCGATCATGGTATCACAGCAGAATGGTGTCAATGCAGCGCGTTACTACCATTGCCGGCACTCATATGATGTATTATGTGAGCCGAGACAAAAGCGCAAAATATATCAACCACAGTCATATGAAATCAAGGTATCATAGCGCAAATTTATAACATAACCCGTTTTAGTACGGCAAGCTTTGATGCAAAAAATGATCATAAAATTAAAATAACCATGTGTAACATATTGTGACGCCGAGCTTTAAAAAAAAATCTAAACTAATCTAATCTGGTAGCGAAAGGGTTAAGGAAAATTTATATAGTTTTTAATAAAATAAATAAATTTTTGCAATCTGACCGAATGAAAGCGGCCACGAATTTGATCCTAAAATAAAAAGTTTACATATGAGAAGAAAGGCATGAGACTCAATAGCTTAGAAACCCTCAAACTCAATAAACAAAAAATTCCGATAATTTGCTTAGTGACCAAATTGACATATCAAACTCAGCATTACGGCATTTATTTTAGATTGATTTCAATCGTGTTTTGGTTCACGGCCAATAATTTTAATGTTCCGGGAAAGTGAAAACGCAATGTCTTTTAATTTAAGTTAAAAGAGTTTATTTAATTACAAAAGTGCACAATGATCAATTTAACAATTTAACACTTTTACTAATTTTAATTTTCACTATGAAAAAAATCTAACACTTGTCCATAAATTTCTTATCGCAATTGTCTTCTAAATCACTTCACTATTGCGAAACACACTTTTCTACTACTCGAAGAATATCGCTTCCCACATACTATCGCAGTCATTATCGCGGTCGAATGAATGAATCCCCCCATTCATTCAGCTCGCCTTTATATAGGGTCTCTACCTATTCACCCATTTCTCGTACATTGGCGAATGTTCTACCGAGAGGTACCTGGTAGATTCGAGCAAATTAATGAATGGAGTGACGTCACTTGCAGATGTTGATCATGCTTGTTGGGTTCGCGTGGCTTCGAGTAAATTCATTTGTTGACGTTCTTAATGATTGTGAAAACAATTGCGACAGTAGCTCGCAGAATTATTTGTACATGTAATTATTTGTACACGTAACAATATGTAAGTTATTTATTTATCCTTTGCAGTGTTAAATTTGTCTTAGCTGATATTTATGCATGTATTCATTTATGTATTTTGTAATTTATTACTTGATATTATTCACAATTATATGCATTTCATGTATCGTTGACTTGCCTACAGCATATATTGTATCCAAACATGTTAGTCCATATTCACCTCGTATCTGAGGAAGATTTTAAAAATCAAAACAACTGTAATGCGTATTTAACTTGTTAAATAAACATTTTTAGAAGTTGAACTCCAACTAGTAGAAGCCGCTAACATCGGTGAAAAGTAAAATGTCTATTTTGTAAATTATTTCGTCGGCTTTCATTTATATACTTGAACTTTAATAAACATCTTGAATAACAAAAAGAAAAAAAGATTAACGAATGTTTTCCATTTCAGGTGACATGGATCACATGCTGTCTTGCAGCTCCTGGGAGCGATGGTAAATACGATCCCAATAAATATAATTCAGGGCGATATATACCAAGCGACGAAGGTACAATACCAAATGACAGAATATCCACTTAAAAATTTAGTTTGAATATTGCTTGAAAAAAAGCAGCAACTAAATAATCAAACACAATAACAATTGGAGTTCGGGAGTTCTGTTTTCAGATTTCTTTGGTGTAGCTACTACCACTAGATGATAACAATTATACTATAGATGTTACAAAAACCAAAAACAAAAATACCACAACAAAAAACTCATCCTAAAAAATGTATATAAAACATTCATTATGTAGATAGATTCGTGTACATAATGGATTTATGTTTAGATCGTTTAAGTTGTACATTTGCCGCATAGGTTTGTGTCTGTAGGTATGTGTTTACTTTTAAGGGCGGGTTTTTACTTCAATCAAAAGGTAGATTTATTATTTTCTCAATTTCTCGTTATCCTTTCATACTGTATGTTTCTCATTTTCGTTTTCACTTTGCATGTGTACTCGCAACGATTTCAAAAATCCACAGAATTCTGTTTATTCTTAGCTTCCATGAAATTTTTTAAATCTTTTTGATTAAGTCTTCTTATCATTTTACAATCGCAAAATCAATTAATTTCCAAGTGATTAAAATTGCCTCATAAAGTGATATCACCATTGTGGCACGCGTCATTATACTGAGCGATGACAACCATATATAGAGACCTTCTATGAAAATCGAAAGGAATGCGTATTTGTACCACCAACCCAATAAATTTGACAGCGTGACCATAAAACACGATTCCAATGCAAATTAATGAGGTAGAAATGCAAATTTTTTTGTAAAATATTCAAATATAGTGGTGATGATTTTGTAGTTTCTTGAGATTAGTGAATATTTTGAATAAACATGCATAGAAGATATGGTATAAATTTGATCGATTTACAATACGGCGCCTTCTACAGAACATGTATTTTTCCTTTCAGAATACTATACTGAAGCGTAAGCTGGTAGGTGTTAGTTGGAGAATATTTAGGAAACGTAATTTATTTGCTGATGAAAAGGACAATCAGAAATTTTCGGACAAAAATTTTGATTAATTTGATGAAGGAGTAATAGAAGATTTTGAAAGCTTCTTGAGGTTTAATCATGTCAGTGATACAAAGTTTCTTGATCCCACGTGATTTCTGTGAATCAGTTTTGAGATAACTTGTAAACTGAATAATCTTACATATCTAGTGAAGACTACCACCATTTCAAATGAGCATAACGTTTGATTTCCAATGTTCCTTTCAAGCTGTCTGATCTCAATTTTTTCACTGAAACTGAAGAAAAAATTAAGGTCTCAATATGAAACTGATGCATCTATAATTTCTATACCACAAGAGCAATATTTTGAGTTCTTTTTAGATACCACAAATGAACCAAACGGTGGACTTGAGTATACTTCGGTGGTTTCAGCACTTTTTGAAAACATGATTATTCTTTGATTATTCTCATATGAAAGTTAAAAGTGCGCACCTATCAAGATTCTCTACTGTATACATATATACTTGCATTTAGCTAGTTGTATTTCTAAGATAAAAGCCACGAACCCCTCTTTTAGTTGATTGTTTGCCAGGAAAGTTTGTCTTATTGGAACAGTTTTTCAAATGACCTGTACCTGCCACTTTATAACTTACCGGCTTTTGCTTTCTTCGAAGGTGCGTGTGAGCATTTGCATGAAGCAATTGCAAGAAACTGATTTAACCAGTGTATTCACTGAAGTTGCTGTTGTCATGTCAAAATAATGATACCTTATTGGATGACGTGGTGGGTGATATTACCGGGGATGTGACTGTAATTCATTATTTATTTATATTTAAATTTATTCATTGGGAAAATTATTTCGAGATGCACCTATATTCTTTTCAGGTATCAGCTCATAAGTCTTTTATTGATTGATTTAACCACGGCTGGTGGAAGATTGCGATTTCAACGTTTATTTTATGCAAACTCAATTATTTCTTGTATACACAAATTGTATTCATGATAAATATATATAGAAGGAGTACTATGTTTGGATCGGGTCGAGAGAGCTGAAGAAATTAGTAACGCTTGCTTTAGGGATGGATTAGACTATGACTATATAGTCACGCTACTGTCGCCAGTTACACATGGTTAAATGGAAGCGCGCACACTGCGATTTGCGACAATTCTGGCCAGGTCGGCAGTCATAGGATTTCGCGATTTTTCCTAAAACCAGTTATTATCAATCCCCTAGCTGCTCCATCGTTATATTGGGGCTACTCCGGCTGAGGCTCCACCGATCCAAACTAATTCACCCGAAGACGGGCATGGGCGCCACTTGTTCGATTCTCCGAGCCTCTCGAGGGGTCGTCCGAACGAGAAGACCACCATCAGGAGCGAAGTTTATACTTACACAAGTTTTAGGGCTCGCCGCCACTTAACCGCGAAGATCACCTTCAAAAAGAAACTCTGCCACACAGAACGAGTGAAAGTATTTTATTGCCACACAAAACTCATAGTTTCCCAAACCAGGGTAACCGAATTTAATTGAAAAACTAACGTCCATTGCGTCCACCAAACACTACCACCTCACTTAACTTTTCTAGGCCTTCCTGCCTAATCAACGTTCCGGGAAAAATTCCCGAGCCACACCTTTCACAGCTGAAAAGGAACGTTTTTATGTATGTTGTACTATTATTACCTTTACTCGACTTGAGTAATATTCTATATTTGATAGAATTCGACCAATATCAAGTAAAATTTAAGCCACTTACATTTATTCAATCCCTATGCTAGTAGGAGCCTCTTTCTTCCGTTTTCTAGATTATCAGCACCGCACAGTTGTCTCGTCCCAATCTTATGTTTCGGTACCCAAGGTTCGTCTCCAATTTCTAGTCAATGTTGTCGCTGGGTATCGCTCTGTTACACCTCCGCCGGTTGCTTGAAAATTCCCCAACTCTTTGTTGTAGGAGTCGTGTGTTTATATATATCCACCAGTTTTAACTAATTTCGGTCGTGAAATCTCTCCTCGGGAATGTTGCGGCTTTGTTCGTTGAGATTTCCGTGGTAGATTATTGTGAGTTTGGTGCGAATAAAGTGAATGGTGTGCTTTGGCACGATGTCGTTAGCCAGTTAGGAGAGGAGGTTAGATATTCAACAGTTGTATCCGTATATCTTTCTTGCAGTTTAGCGGTTTTATCAGCTTTCTCTTGTTTGAGCTTGTCGTAATGGGCGGTCATTTGCTTACATGCCAAAGTGAGTTTTTGCTTGATATTATTAAGCTCATTCATAGCGTCTTGTTTGGCTGAGAACTCGTCACGAAGCTCTGCCAATTGTTTTGTGTGAGCGTCATAGTTCATCCATTTGACTATCGAAAATTACGCGTAACGCTTCAGCCTTTTGCGTTTCTACAGCATTAACTGTTGAAACATGCTCAGCTGCTTTCAGTTTCACCCATTCTTCCCGAAGACCATCGGTTTGTTCTTCAAGAGTTCGCTTCTTGCTCTTGGACTCTCGCATTGATTCCTGCAATGAATTCATTCTGGCTTCATGTTGTGAGCTCAACAAATGGAAATCACCTGAATCGTTGTCATATTCAAAAACCTTTTTATTTGAAGCTGTTTGTAATGCCTCCCGATTTTGGCACCTTTGTGCGAGCTTCCGATTTCATTTTACTAATATATAGTCGAGCCGCTGTGAACTCCTCTCAACCTTACCACCTGAATCAGGTGTATTTATTTCCATATGACTGGTACTATCCATGCATAAGGCTTGTCCAACTTTCGACAGATCACGCAAAATATTTGTTTGTATTCCATGAACTCGTTTCTTATGATGCGCTGACATATCTTTCAATAGTTGCAACTCCGATGTAACGACATTCAATGTGGTTTGTTTCTGTTGAAATTCCTCATTCATAGTATCAATATCTTTGTTTTTGGTCTCGATTTCTGGTGATTTTTAATCGTAGTTAACAGCCAATTCTTCTAGACCTTGAAGTATTTCGTTCACCTCCTCCTTAGCACTGTCGTTTTCTTGTTGCTGCTACTTTTAATTTACGTTACAACTCGAGTTTGTGCTTTACTCGTCCTTTACTTGCCAACAATGAAGTGTTAAATTCACGAGCGTCTTCCTTTGGTATGCGTGGCACTGCTGCCTCAGCACCAGCTCTGGCTTCGTTACTCGGCTCGTTTCTCTTTGGTGGCATGTATGCATCTCTGCTGGATCTGCGTGAGTGTGAAGATGTTCGTGGTGGGATCTTTAAGTTTGTGTCCTTGGCTTGGAAGCTCAGTGGTTGCACTTCTGATAGGAATGTTGGCTTTAACGACAGCACTCAAAATCGTTCAGATCCGTACTCAAAATCGTTTCCTTGTGAATTTCGATAGCACTCAGGCTCGAATTTGAATTAGTTGATTTATTTACTGCATCAAAATTCATTCGGAGTCTATGTCGAAAAGTAGAATCAATGAAAACACAGGCAGTATGAAACCTTGATTTGGGAAATTACGCTCGCCAATTATTGCGCATATTACGAACACCTCTTGTCGCATAGCGGGAGCAACGATTCGAATTCGGATTTCTTCCAAAAGTTGCATGTTATTTTGTTTGCCACGCAATCTCGATTGCTTCGAGGGGTCATAAACAATATTTTATGCTGCTACATACGTTGATTGGATGACGAAAGTTTTCGCTACCGTGTGACCAGTCGTAGTGCCGGGAATTCGCGTTTCGTTTCGAGCTCGCGTTGGTTCTTGATGCTTCCGGCGCTTGTTGCTGTTTGCGTTGTCCATTATGTGGCGTGTGAATCGGAAGCGACTTAGCTGCTTAAGTTAATTACATGACCTTAAAAAGCAAAAAATATTATGTGTCTTGCTTTCCATAATCTACCAAGTAGTCATTTTAGGAATGAAAATTCAAATTACTTGCTGTTGGTTACATTATTAGGTTATCAAAAAAAGTTAATAAAGTGCGGCTTGGTATTGCGTAGGTTTAAATCTTGCGAAATCACGTATGGTAGTCTTTGGGGTGAGCACCACTATGAAATCTCAATGGTCACACGTAACACAGTTAAGTAGAAAGTTTTTGTGATACTCGCACAGACACACATCATTTGGACATTTGACGAAAGCATGCATAGAAGTTTCTCGCATAGCGCACAAATGAGTTAGCGCATGTATTCCTGGCAAAGATATACCTTCAAATGAGCATATTAGTGCTGCGCATGCCTGAAGTTTCTTTGCAAATCGTGTCGCAGTGTGCGCATTTTTGCTCCTGAAAGTCACTCGATATGACAGTCGAATTGCAATGTGGCCGAACCCTTAGTTGTAGCCTTCTAAATATACCCTATATCTATGGTTTCAAAGCCATAAGCGGGTGATGTTTTTCTTAGTGCATGAGAAATAAAATTAACATAATGTTACTTGTTTCCTCTTATCCGAAGCAAGAAACGTCCAACAAACGTTTGTGGTAGATGTTACCGCAAAATTTCACGCAGTATGGCATCTTTCGTTTTGGGCATCGGTTTACTAATTTATTCCGTCCTTTTTATTCTGACTAATTGCTAATTGTTCTCGCAAACGAAAATGGTTTCCACTAAAGAATTTTTCAACTATGAAAAACAATTTTTACAAAAATTTGACGTATCGTTTTCTAACCTAACCAGCCAAGTGCTAACAAAGTCACAATCATTTGATAGTAAATAGAATAATTCGTGCGTTTTCGCAATGGGAAGTGACAATATAAACGCAATTAAAGAGAAGAGAGTCGACAACAAACAGTTTGGATAGGGGAAAGCGAAGCGAAGGGAACGCTTCGGGATCAAGAGCGTAAGGGATGTATACGAGTACATTAAATTTACTTTCCTCATATATGGGCGCAAGGATTGCCGTTTCGTGTCTTTTTATTTATTTGTCTTTGATATAAACTCAATTGTTTTTGTTTATTTGATATCCGCACGCCAATTCTCTTTTTCCTTGAAAAGTCGCCGGACCTCGCTTTTTTGAATGATCTCACTCAAAAAAGCAAGATCCGGTGGCTTCTTAAAAAAAATGTATATAAATTGCATATAGCAAGGAAAAACCTGATCACCATAGAAAACTTTCATTTATAAAAGGGTAGTTTGGGTTCATCAATCGATTTCTTTAAAAAACGAGGGTACTGCTGATGAAATTTGTGAGCTGAAAGAAAGAGATAATAAAAAATTCAGAAAAGTACCACGAACGAAAGTCAAAATTCAAAGAATTTTCAGACGTATGCTCACTTCAAATTTCGAAGCAGTAATCATTTCCTTATATCTACCAAAACTAAATTTCAATTAATGTCTCTTTACTTGATGACAAGTTCACCTTCTTCACAAATCTGATTTTTTGACCTCCCATGTTTTAAATTTTATTCGTGGTACGATGATCATTCAACAAGTACTTAGCCTACAGAAGAAAAATGAAAATTTTGGAAAGGTGGCAATTTATTTTTCCACATAATCTCCTTTAAGCTCGATACACTTGGCCCAGCGACGCTCTAACTTTTTCAACCCGTCCAAAAAATTTATTTTCTCGAGGGCTGCAAAACAGCCTTCCGTGGCGATGATAATCTCCTCATGCGACCCAAATCTTTTCTCAGCGAGTGATTTATTTCATGTTTGGAAACAAAAAGTAGTCACAGGGGGCCAAATCTGGAGAGAACGGTGGATGGGGCAGCAATTCGTAGCGCAATTTGGCCATGGCGATGGTGGAGGTATGAGCCGGCGCGTTCTCGTGGTGGAACAGCACTTTTCTTTTCGCCAAGCGGGGCCGCTTTTTCTTCAATTTGACGTCAAATCTGCCCAATAAATCTGCATAGTAGTGCCCCGTGATTGTTACACTCTTCTCGAGGTAATCGATGCGGATCACACCTTATGAATCCCAGAAAACGGTGGCCATCACCTTTCCGGCCGATCGAGCACTCTTCGCCTTCTTCGGAGCACGTTCGCCGGGTGAAGTCCACTGTTTCGATTGTTCTTTGGTCTCTGGTGTATACCAGTGAATCCATGTTTTGTCGACGGTCACGAAGCGACGCAAGAACTCCGCCGGAATACGCTGCAACAGCGCCAAACACGTACCCGATGTGGTCTTAAGGTTGCGTTTGTTTTTCGGTGTGAGCAAACGCGCCACCCATCGTGCCAACAGCTTTCTTATGCCCAGTTCTTCGTGTAGAATATGATGCACCGTTCCTTCTGCAATGCCCACAGTCTCAACTATCTCGCGAACCTTCCATTGACGGTCTGCCAACACGAGATCGTGGATTTTTTTAACGTTTTCCTCCGTAGCTGCCGTTTCCGGGGCACCTGCGCGTGGCTCATCAAAAACCGTCGTGCGGTCACGAACCAACTCGTTGAACCAATTCTTGACGGTCGCCATCAAAAGAGAAGCGTTACCGTACACAGCATCCAAGCGATCTTTGATTTCGCTGCGCGTTTACCCTTCCAAAAACAAGAATCTAATCACTGAACGATATTGTTCTTTTTCCATTTTTGTACAACCGACCGACACGCTCGCTTCCAAAGGCTATCAAAACAAAACTAATGAAGGGAATGGACTGAAACTTTGACAGTTGGCTACTAAAAGAATTTACTGCACGATGGTAAAACTCTTTTGTAATAGCAGCGCCATCGGGCGGCGAGGTTAAGTACTTGTTGAATGACCCTCGTACCTGAGGTATTTCACGCTATCGTACATAGTGTACATTGATGCATGCTGTAATTCTAAGAATTCTACAAAAAGTTCCCAAATATCTTTGCTGAAGTTAAACTCCTTTTGCCCTTTCCACCCCACACAAAAGAAAGTTAACTTTTAATCACCTCTTATTAGTTACGGATGCCCTCATTCGCCCTCAGAAGTTATTAGTTATGGATGCCCACATTTGCCCTCAGAAGTAAATTAATACAAATTAAATTTTAGTATATTCTACCCTTGAAAAATTATTGATTTTTTAAAATTATTTCTTAAGTTCAACAATATTCTGAGATTAAATACAAACATACCCCAAAACAGTAACTTTTTGCAAGCGAGTAAGTTAAGAAGCCGCTTGCTACATTCTACACGTTTAGGATGTAGAAAGCGGCTTCCTTTTAACTCGCTTGTTATTTACCTGAGGCTTGCTAGTGTCAGGTTATCTGACTTGTTTGTGTTTACACGAGACATGTAGTTAGCCTCCGTTGACAAATGACTAGCTACACGTCTCGTCTGGAACCTCCTTTACATAACTGTTTGATATTTTAAATTCAATCTCATCACAACTAGTTTTAAAATCTTCAATTAAAGTTGTTTAAATGTCCGTGAAATTTTTTGAAGCTATTTTTTTTTATTTTAAAAATAAAACTGAAAATTTAGGATGAAATTGACATTACTTTAACTTTTGTTCAGGATAAAATTTGCCATTTAAACATTAATTGTGCTTTTGACTGGAGGCCAAGGCCCGGATTGGGCTGTCCATAGATGATGATAATATGTTTTTGCCCCTTAGTTTCTTGTTAAGTTTTCCTATGTAGAATCAATCTTTTACATATTTTCATTTAAAACTGCAAAATTGAATGTAAAAATCTCAAAAGATAACATAAGCAAGTATAGGAAGCTTTCGACCAAATATGGGAAAACCCCAAACATCCACGAGGGATCGAACCGTGGGTCCCCCGATTAAAGGCTCGATTGTTATCCACTTTGCTTCCTGAAGCTGGACAGAATAGAGGATGAGTTTTTGAAAGATATTGAGTAAGCCTTCAACTCGAATCACATTAAACCTCATACAAATTGGTCACCATGCCTTGCGACCTCCACTTATTACTTATTACTGAACGATCTCACTTTGTTATGCAACCTTAAAAAATATTTACTGAAAATGTTGCCCTGCATTCAGGGAGGATTTGAGCCCGAATATAATTTCATAGATTTATTATATGTGAACGATGCTTAGTTTACTGTTTAAATGTTTAAAACAGAGAAATAAGGCTTATCGGAGTTTAAGAAATTTTTGGTTATGATAGGAACGATACCCAAAAAAAGATGACAATAACATCTAGCACTACCTTATTGGTGTAATTATACATGATAAATTAAATAAAGACAATGCCACATTAAATATATCGCTCTGGTATAAATTTTTTTAAGATAGTCATAATATGAAAATCAATATTAGTTAGATCAGAAGGTAAAAAATGCAGATAAAAAAAATAGAGTCGCTAAACAACTCGTATCTTAGCGTACATGGATAGCATCATGATCTTTCTTTTTACATACTACTTGAAGTTTTATTCTTTCAAACGTTTGTTAATTCTTCACAATTTATTATATTAATATTTTAAAATATTGATACTTTGTAAATACACTGACATGGAAATGAATTCAAATTTACACACGTGAGTTTTTAAGAACACTTGTAAAATATACACATCACACGCCATTGGAAACAAAATTAATATCATCCAAATTAAAGACACATCATTATTTGATTAAAAAACACACATTGAAAATTTATAATCACACATTACTAATCCATTTTTGTATTACTGAAACGTAAATACTAAGACGTTTTTTGATTTGTTCGTATTAAATATAATAAATTAATTTATTTTCTTTTCCCCCTTTTATTTGCAATTTTATTTGCGAATATTCTCTCCAGGCAAATATGTTCACAAGACATATCCATACGTTCATGTACATGATAATCGTGAACTTGGCATCTACCATCATATACATATTCCATATGATGGTGGATTTGGGCCATACAATGGAACAAACATCCCCTACTTACACGATGATCATCCATACCGGTAAGAATATTTTTGAATTTAATCCGCTTCTTCTCGAATTGTTCGTTGAAAAAAATAATCTTATTCCACGTTTCAGAACAGGATCATATGGACTTTTCTTTCTTAATTTTTGCTCCCAATTTGATACAAAAGGGGCCCGCTTAAGCTTAAACATTAAAAAATTAACATTTAAAACATCTACGTAGCACTTTTTTTGAACAAGTATTAATTTTAAATTACTTTGATAAGGTTTTATTTATCAGACATCAGAAATCATTTGCCAATAATAAGCAATAACGATAATAACAATAGTCCAAGCTATTAGCTACATAATCTATGCCTTAAATAAAAAAAAATAAATTTCGTAGCTTCTCAATTTCACACTTATCTAAAAATTCAAGACGCTCATCAAACTTCTTATTGAATGGGAGTCAAACTGCGCTTATTTGAAAAAAGTTTATTTCATTCGATAATAAGTGTATCTGCGAATCAAACATATGTTTTCCACCTACAAATATGGTTTTCTTTTTGTGAAAAAAAGCCCTCAGAAAACCCGTGTGGTCAAGAAAATAAATTTTTTCAATATTTATAAGACAATTTCGGCAGATCAAGAATTGAAACCATATTTTCGTCATTATCTTCACCATCTAAACCGGCTCATAATAACTCTCCCTTTCCCAAAGAGGACATGCTGAAAATTTTCGAAAATTTTATCGCATATTTAACGGATTTATTTTGTATATCATTTCAGCCACGAAGAACACACAGTAAGTACTTTGGATTTAAATCCAGATTCATATGACATTCCAATACCTGAGATATCACTCGAGTATGGTTTCCCCGATCATACCCCAGAACGTAAAAAACGTTCCATTGCAACACATGCCCAGCAACAATCTGTCCTAGCTATCTTGCCCATTCACTACTACATCACTACTGCACATGATGAAGATGCAAATGCAGGTGTTTATGGTCTTGATGCATCACAAATTCTTATTGATTCGCAGACGCCATCAACGACCACACAATCCACCACAACAACTACCACAACCACCACCACACCACGTCCACGCATTCGTTACGATGATGAAGGCAAGTGGAAGATTATTCGTCAAGAGGAGGAGAAGCGACAACACAAATACGACTTTTTGTAAGTTAGACAATATCCTTTTTCCATTTCAATAATCTTATTCTTCTTTATATGTAATGCTCCACAGGTATCTGACTGAGAACGGTATCTACGCTGAAGAACAAGCCAAACTCCGCGACGAAGAAGACCGTGCAACTGGTACTAGCAGCAAAGGATTCTACGAGTATACAGGAGATGATGGCAAACTCTACCGCGTCCACTACACCGTTGGAGAGCAAGGATTCGTCCCAGAAGCTGATCACATTCCAACCACTCCTCCTGTTCCACTTGCCATCCAGAAGGCTCTGGACTACATCGCAGCCCAAAAGCGAGGGTCAGCACTTAGGATCCAGCAATAAGTTTCATCCACTGAGTTCTCTTCTTCATTGCCATTATCCTTTTTCAAATGCACTAAGAACGATTTCCTTGTCTGAGTAGAATAAGACCAAAAATAATGTTAGATATTTGTAACACAATAAAATATTACAAACAGGTAGATAAAAACCTGTAAAAATCTACTTATGTGTGATGTATCACGATGACAAGGAAATAGTTCTTACTTGTCTTTCGGAAAATGTTGGAATAAGAACTAAATTTTCTAAGCTTGCTATATTTATTAAGACGCCGCATATTGTAATTTTTGTATTAATTATTTTATTATTCAAAAAAGATTTATTGTAACAACATTGTCGATATAGAAGTATACTTTTTTGGAAAGAATTGAGTTTAATTTGAAAAAAGTTAATTAGGGAAAAAAATTTCAGTAGTTCATAGCTATGGTTTTAAGGATAGCCTGGAAAAAAGACATTTTTATATTTCCCTAAATGCCTTTTACCTTCCAATTAAGGTTTGGAATTCTACATTTTCAATTGAAACAACTTATAATCTTCTAAATTTACGAGTACTATATATAGTTGTTTTCATCATTTCAACGCTATAAGGTTCCTACAGCCCTTGTTTGCTGCTAGTACAAATGCGTCTTAAATAGCGTTCATTTTCTGTTTTTACCTTAGCAACACGGCCCATTTTGGGCTTTCAATAAGAGAGCGCTAGAGTATCTCATTACTTTGATCGAATGTAGCGGCACTCGAAAAGGTGATATGGTCATGTTTGTCCGTCCACCCAACTGCGATAAGCTCTGATTTGAAACCTGTACATATAGCCAATCTGGCTTACAATCCATTCAAAGAATCAGTCGAAATAAATCTCGTTCTCACTAACGGGATTCAAACCAAACGCCTCCGGCTTATGTAGCGAGTACTCTAACCACTACACTACACGGACTATGTCGTTTATTACGCTCCTGGTAATCTTCAAATCCTGCACCAAACTTTCGTTGAATTTAAGCAAGCATCGTAATGTATTGTACCAAATAATGCTTCGCTTTGGCATCCCAGCAAAATTAGTCCGTCATACCAAAATGACAATGACATCGACCACCTCCCAAGTCCGCATCAATAACCAACTTACCGATGCCTTTGACACAAATATCGGACTAAAATAGGACGATGGGCTGGCCCCATTGCTATTCCATTTGGCTCAAGTCGAGCCAAGTAGTAGTTTATGCAAACGAAATCAACATTTTGTCACGGTGATTTAAAACTACCACAGAACTCATCCTGAAACTCGACAGTGAAGCAAGACTAGTAGGGCCACAAATTAATGAAAACAAAACAAGGCCAATGACGCAGTCAAGGAAAAATACCTCAAATACACAATATATCTCACTTGGCAAATCCAGTATCGAAAATGTGGGCGAATTTGTGTACTTAGGCGCCAAAATAACAAAAACGGGTAATGAAAGAGACGAAATGCGCTGAAGAATGCAGCTCGCAAATAAAATCTTTTATTCAATTTTGACGATCTTGAAGACCAGCTGCATACACAGAAAAACAAAGTTTTAAGTATACAAATTTGTGATAAGACCTGTGTTATGCTATGGGTGTGAAATATGGACCCCAACCCAAGCATCCGCAAATATATTGCCCGCCTTTGAGCAACGGGTCCTGAGGCAAATCATCGGAGCAAAGCTTGACGGGGGCCAAGGCTGGAGACCAGTGGGGAAACCGAGGAAACGCTAGTGTGACTCGGTTGACGAAAACAATTCATCGCTGCTCAGATTTCGAATTCGGAGGACGTGGTCAATGGACGGAGAGAGTTGGAGGCGCTATTTGCAGGAAGTGAAAGGGGCTGTAGTGCTCAAAAAAGAAGAAGAATCTACAAATCCTGAGTAGAGATTTATATATGAATACACGTTGACATAGAGCCTGTGATATTGATGAAATTCCTGGCGTGATATTTTGCTTTAGTTGGGTTAAAATCCATGGCGTTTTTTCGTACAACCATACTCTAAAAAATCACCTCGAGAAATGTATGAGCTAAATGGTAGCAAGCTAACATTGGCTCTTTACAAAATCAGTTTATTGGATGACAACTCTTTTTTGACTTCAATTGATGTTTTGGGATACACTAACCCCAAGCTCATAAAATAAAGTGGTGTATGTACTAATATAATACAAATATATTCGGGACAACTAAATAACGTTCTAAAAATATGGCGTTTCACCTGCGGGAGAGAGATATCAAAGGATGGTAAGGTAAGCGTAAGGACTCTACCAGTCCTTACGTTGTCATGTCAGTAGTCGAAGTAGCGAATGTCACCACAAATCACCATAGTACTGCCTCCTAGATGCATTGCACATTTGACGGATTTTGATAATTGAATATATGTCAGGATACGTTTGGGGCGCTAAATTTTGATGGGTTGTAGATGATTGCATCGCTGAATCCATAGTACATTTAAAATAAACAGGTTTCAGATGATTAATGCTGATGTTCATCGATTTCCCATTGATTTCGAGTTTAAAAACATTTCCTGATGTCCTTTCCATTACTTTATAGGGTCCTTCGTAGGGCTGCTCCAATAGCTGTGTGAGTATGATTATTGGTCCTTATGGACGAATATCTTGCGATTGTCATGGTGAGATGCTGGAGTTGCTCGCATCCTCTTTGTGTTTTCACGAAACTTTTGCACGAATAGTTTTGGGTCGGGCGGCATATTTTGTTTTACTATAGATCGGCTTCGCAAATGTTTTGCCAATGGTGTCCTTGATACTCGTACGGAGACCAAGCAAGACGTTTGGAAGGATGTTGACTCACTTGCAACTGGTGTGGTACATTATCATCGCTTTTAACAACCGGTGCCATCTTTCAATCATTCATGCTGTTGTTTTGGAACTTCTTGCAGCCAACTGAATGTGTCAGTGATTAAAAGATGAGTAACTCAAACTGCAATCCTTAATTTGAAGTCAAAATGATTAGCGCTCCAAAACGTGCCATCCAATTGCTCTAGAATGCGTTTGCAATTTCATCTGCCTTGATTGTTTTGATGGGGATTGCTTCGGGTCATCTTGTAAAACAATTAATGATGGTTACCGTGTATGGGAAATCTCTCAAAGGACTCAAGTAGCCAATTATGCCTATATGGACATGACTAAACGTTGCGTTGGGCATTTCAATATGGCCTTTAAGTGGTTTTGGGTGCCGGCTCGTTTTGCTTCGCTGACATGTGAGACATGGTATGGCCCATTCGGGGATATCTTTAGACATGCTGGGCTAAACGTACTTTCAACTAACAATTTTTTTTTGTTGCTCATCCACCAGGATGAGACAGATTGTTCACGGTGCTGTATGTATATGGTTTGCAACTCTCGGTCATAAGTGCTGTATTGGGTTTGAATGGCAGTGAACTTTCTAAAAAAGACCCCGAATGGTTCCCAGATGTTGTTATTTTGTTGTTCCAATACAGCTTCCATGG
This sequence comes from Odontomyia ornata, assembly GCA_963969285.1. Taxonomy (NCBI): domain Eukaryota; kingdom Metazoa; phylum Arthropoda; class Insecta; order Diptera; family Stratiomyidae; genus Odontomyia; species Odontomyia ornata. The sequence continues at coordinate 494,372,563 of OZ017738.1, forward strand.
CAGTATTCAACGCATCACATTTAAGTGCCAATTATGTATTTTCAATGGGGTGTCATAGTAGCGTTGTATTTTCAAATTGTTCTTTGCACTAATTAAATGCAGCCTCAGGTTCAGGATTCCATACTAAAGGGTGGCCCAACCAAAACGCATGATGTTAATTGTGAATAAAACAAAAAGTTTTCAGAGAATTATGCTAATATTTTTTATTCTAACAGAAAGATCTACGACAATTATGCGTAAAATAAAATATTACCAATTTGCTTGCTATGGTTACGGTAATATACTTCTATCCGATGGTCCATATTTTCAATAGCTCTGAGACATAATTGAGATTCAATGTCGTTAATGTGCTGAACTATCTCATCCTTTAGCTCTTGAATTATTCTTGGCTTATTGACGTACACTTTTTCTTTTAAATATCCCCAGGGACGGTGTCAAACACATGATCATAGCGGCCAATTAACATTGCCACAACATGATATAACACGGCCATTGAATTTCTCGCGCATAAGAGCCATTGTTTTGTTGGATGTGTGGCAAGTGGCACCATCCTGTTGGAACCACATATCGTCTAGGTCCATAAACTAAATTTCTGGCCACAAGAAGACCGTTGCCATCTCACAATAGTGAACACCATTCACGGTAACTGCTTGGCCACCCTCATTTTTGAAGAAGTAAAGCCCGATGATGCCACCAGCCCATAAACTGCACCAAACAGTCACTCTTTGTGGATGCATCGGCTTTTCAACAATCACTCGTGGATTCTCATTTGCCCAAATGCGGCAATTCTGCTTGTTAACTAATCCACTGAGGTGAAAGTGTGCCTTGTCGCTGAAGATGATTTTCATTGTAAAGTCAACCACGCTTGAAATGGTCAATAGGCTTCAGCCCTTGAGTCAATTGAACCTTGTAAGCATGTAAATTCAAATCTTTATTCAAAATCCGCATCAGTGATGTTCGTGAGATGTTCAATTGTTGGGCACGATGACGAGTCGAGGTTGACGAACAACAGCAATGTTTTCCGTAGAACGAACTGAGCGAGCATGCGCAGGTGATTTCACATTTCATACAGACCTGGTTTGCTGAAATTTGCGCACAATTAACATCGTGCATTATGGTTGGACAACCCTTCATAATTGTTATGTCTTTTTTTTAACGCCAACTAGGAATCAATGTGGTGGTGCTGGAATTTTGGCTGCGTTGTGTAGTGATTTCCGATAGAAATTGATAGCACCGAGAAATCTTCATATCTCCTCAATCGTTGATGGTTTCTTGAATTCTGATATCATTTTCGTCATTGAAGTATCCAAATTATTCATCTGATAAGGCCATGAATATGAATTTCGAGACGTTAATTGACAATCCACATTCTTGAAGCCGTTTGAAAATAATTTGTTAATGGTGCTCATGTTTTACGTGCGATTTAGATGCTATTACTCGTAAGATATCATCAATGTTAGCATAACAAATTTTAATCCACGTAGCGCTGAGTCGGTATAGCATTGGAACATCTAGGAAGCATTGCAGAGTCTAAATGGCATCAATTTAAACTCAAAAAGCCTAAATGGTGTTATGACGGCAGTTTGGAGAACATCATTGAGCCAAGCGGAATCTGATAGTATGCACGCGTCAAATGCAACGTGGTAAATACATTCCATTTATACAGATTATGCATAAAATCACTCAAATGGGCGGGCGGGTAGTTAGCTGGAAGAGTGACGGCATTCAAGTGACTGTAGTCACTGCATAGGTGCCAATAGCCACTTTCTTTTGCCAGAAGATGCAGTGGACTTGCCCATAGACTGCTTGAAGGTTGGCATATTCCGAGTCCAAGTATAAGATCGAACTCTGCTTTAGCTTCGCACAACTTTCCCAGTGGTAGTCTCCTTGCACAGTCACTTATTGGTGGACCAGTTGTCAATATGTGGTGGTGGACACTGTGATTGATGGCCTTTTTATTATAATCAGGGATGATGATACGGTTCACATGGTGAAACGGTCAATAGTTTACAGCTGGCAGTTTTTGAAATATCTCCGGTAGAGTAGAGATTTGTTTTGTTGTCCACGACTACATTCCTATCAAGATCAATGATGCGATAATGAATATTCAAGGATATGATCTTCTTAAACCGAGGTCCAGCAATATAAATTGCTCAACATATGTATCTATAGGTATGTCGTTGGCAGCGTTTAATCTGTGCTTCGATGATACTTTGCACTGTTTTGTATTTGGGAGAACAGAAATATTGACACCTGTATCGACCAAGAAAAGCAATCCGGTTATTTTATCCGTTACGATAAGTCGGCGTTGATGGAGTGACTCGTCCTTGTGTGCCGAAGCGCGAGACCACGAATTTAGTTTTACAGTGGCATAGAGGCATCTTTCCATTTGCAGGGTGGCTTCCAGTCTCTGTTAATAACTTGAAAGATTTTGCATCCACAACTTCAATCGCTCAAGACGGTTTAAAATTTGTGAAAGCACATCATTTCTCACCTTCGACTTCGCTCGTTAGCGAACTACTGAAATTCCAGGTGAATTTTGTAGCTCGAATATTAAATCTGCCATTTGCGCTAGCTTTTCTACATCGGGCTATGTAGACATTGCCAGAATCACTCGAATATTTTTGAGAAGCTGCGAGAGAGAGAGATATCAAAGGAACGTTAAAAATGTTATACTCTACCGATCCTTACGCTGTCATATTGACGGTCGAAGTAGCGAATGTCATCAAATGTTGCGATATATCTATGTAGGGCAATTGGCGTCATCTTTTTGTAACTATGTTGTTGTATAGAAGTCATGAAAATTTTACAAAGATGAATTAAAAAAAAAAAGTTCTAAAGAATTAATGGCTAATTATTCTTTTGCCTATATCGTAGTCCAAATAACGTTAGGGCTATAAATTTTCGTTTATTAATCGGCTAGTAGTGCACCGATAAACAGTGGTCTTGTTGCGTGATGTTTTATATTCAGTTGTGAATGTATTTAATTAGGTAATTTCTATTTGAATTCCGTTTTTGGCCAGCAGCTCTAGTTTTTGAGATATTACGGGAAGAACTTGTTACGAAAAATAAAATAAATTAGTTTACTTCTCAAAATTAATTTAAATAAGAGTTTCTTTTATACGATATTCTGTTGTGGTTCTGAAGGGTGACTACTCTGATGCGATGATCCTTGCCTGGGTGCAACTTAAAGATGCGTGCTAGATGCCACGTACGCGGTGTTGTGTTGTCCGCTTTTACGAGGACCGAGCTTCCGTGTATGATGTCCGGGGTACGGGAAGCCCACTTATTCCATGATTGCAGTTGCCGCAAGTATTCGTTTGTACAACGTGTCCACAAATCGTCGTGTAGCTTCTGAATATATTTCAACTTTCTCAGGTGGTTGATGTGGGATGGATGCTCTTCCAAGTCAAGTAAAAGTTTGCCGCTGATACCAATATGGAAATGATTTGGTGTCAAATGATCACCATCGCTGGGATCACTTGTAAGAGGACATAGCGGCCGGCTGTTTAAACAATGTTACACTTGACATTGCCGATGACTCCGGTCAAGTGAAATTTAACAGATTTGACTCCTGCCTCCCAAAGTGCCAGGTGGTGCTTTTCGAAGATGTGAAATTCATGATGTCGTCCGCCGCCTTCCGAGATTTAAGCATCCGATGCATTGATGCTATTTCCTTGATTGCTCATATGAAGTTGGTTCCGTTATCGCTAAATATTTTGTCAAGACATCTGCGCTGAGATATAAACTGCCTTAGAGCTGCTATAAAGCATTCCGTAATCAATCCTGTGACTGTTTCAATATGGATGGCTTTCGTAGCTGAACAAACAAAGAGCGCTATGTAGACCTTGTACAGCTCGGCTGACCGTCCGCGTCATGATTTAACAATGAGTGGTCCTGCATAGTCGACACCGCAGTTTGCGAAGGCACTTGCAGGCGTAGCTTGTACCGTTGGTAAAATGGTTTGTAGTAATCGATAAGTCGCATGCAAATGTTGCTAATGCTCATAGGTGATGCGAAGTGAAGTGATTTGATGATTCCGATGTAATAGGATTGGATGCCGTTGGTTGAAGGATGGTTTCACATTTTGCAATTTGCCATTGATCCGCAAAATGCCATCAGTGTCAAAGAATGAGCCAAGACCGCATATTTTGCTTGCATTCGGAGACGGGCACTTCCGCATAAGAAGATGAATGCCCAGACCAAAAGACTCCAACTGGGTCTGTCGTACCAAAATGATGAAGGCTTGATTAAGTCCTGACTTCATAAGTGGGCCAATGACGTTCGATGATGTTCGTAAATTGTTAATAAACCTCAAGCAGGTGGCGGTGGTCTAAATGAGTTTTTTACAATCCGAGAAATTGTGAATTGGCAGGTTGCTTTTAACCATTAGCAGGTTAACTTGCACATGCCTAAGTTCCAACATAACCGATCCGTCCGTGGTGGGCACTAGCCGTCCATGAAACTATCTTTCTGAAGTTGGAAAGGTTGGCTCGTTCTACCAGAGACGATGTTGACATAGTTGTGCCGGTTCTAGGCCGCGTGATGCATAATCCGCTGGGTTAAGTTTAGAGTTAATGGGATGCCATCTCTCAGGTGGAGTTATGTTGATGATGTTGGATGTTCAATTCGCCACAAATCATTTCCAGCACCTAGGGTTATCCGATATCCAAGCTAATGTCACTTGTGAATCCATAAAGCAGTGTCCAGATTGCCATTCATGCAGGATGAAATCTTCTGCGCAAGTTTGGAAAGTAGATTTGCTGCATATAGTTCAAGTCGAGGAATGGTGACTCACTTGATGCGTGCTACTATAGTTCGACCTGCCAGCAATATGACTCGAAAAGGCACATGTGCGTCCCCAGTTTGTGTGCTAGCGTAAACTACTGTGGCGTATGCCACATGCGATGCACCCGCAAAGCCAATGATTTCCATTGAAGAAAGTGACCCCATATACAGTGGAATATGTACACCAGAGAGCGCTGTGAGACCAGATATGTAGTTCGCAAGTGTGTCTCTTAGATTGTCCGGAGGCAAGTCAACCTAGCCAATCTCCGACGTCCATAAATTTTATAGAAGTACCTTGGCCATGATTGAAACTGGAGCAAGAAAATCAAGAGGGTCAAAAATCCGTGCTGATGTAGCCAAGAACGTCCGCTTTGTGTATGTGTTCGGTGTGATGATTTCGATGTTTAACCTGGAGGTGTGTGAGGTTGGATTCTGAACTTATTCAAGTACCGAGCTTAACTCGACGTTGTCAAAGAAATGAGCTTGTGCCGTAGCGTTGATTGGATTTGAAAGGTTGGGCGCATTAGATACTCAATCGCGTAGCTCCAAACCACTACTGTTTAGGACGTTGATGATGTCTTGTTTTAGCTCTAAAGCTTCTCAAATGTTGTCAGCTCCGCCTAAGTTATGGTCAATATAGAAATTGTTCGTAATTGTATGCGCCATTTGGTTTGAAATGTTATCATTATCACTGACTATTTGATGTAGTGCGTACACAGCTTGAAATGGTGCTGATGTGGTGCCGTATGTGACCGTGTTAAGTTTATAGTCTATTCGTTGGCTTATAGGGTTAGTGCTCTAACCACTACAACACGCGGACTACTCTTCTTGTAGTTTATCATATCAAATATTAGATACAGGTCTTGATAGCTGAAAAAAAAGATCAATTAGATTCCCGCTCGGTATGATGTCGGATTTCAAATCGAAAACGTTTGCTTCAACGATGAGTATTTGTGTCCTTCGCTCAGGGCTTTGTAAGTGGATCGATTCTAAATGAGTCCTAATCAGGGAAATTTTTTGTAATTTATCACATATAATCCTATTTCTATCTGCAAATGGAGTCATATTTTTCATTTCATTACTATTCTTATCCAGAAAATTTGTCCCATCGCTAACGACTTAAAGATTCGAAAACTTCACTCAAGATTTCTTACAAAATATGCTATTTCTATTTCGTGAAAACGCCATCTGGGCCCTATGTGCTTAAAACTCTCAGTTTTTTTCGCCCATTGGTGACTGACTTCACTGCTTAAGTATAAACGGATTAAGTTTTGAACACTCTTAACGTATAATTTTAACAAAGCCAACGCGTGTGAGAAGAAGCCTTTCCATTTTTTCCAACCTTGCGATGGTTGGCGTTACATATTCTTCCATATTGTTTGTTGTTTGTTTAATCTTGGGAACTATTTTCTCAATGGTTTTCAATGTTAGTTTCTCTAACTTCGGCAAGTAGAGATCTATTTCATTGTCAGCTAGATTCATGTCGTTAAAAACCATTGGGTACGAATTGCCATGATTGGAAGGTGGACATTATTACTGGCAATCCCACTTAAACTTTCTTTAAAACACTGCCCAGTCAGTTTTTTTGAAATTCCACCGATGATTTTCATTTTGAACTGGAATGAGTAAGACAACGTCCTTTTGATGATTTATTGTCATCACGATTACGTAATGGTCACTAGCAGAAGAAAGTACTAGCAGTTTCCGTTGGGCATTATTGAATGTCAAAGGGGCAGACTCTGTGTGCAAATCGGTTCATATCAATCGTTAGTAATTTATTAGCCCCGGACGCGAAAACACGCGGAAGATGGTTAATTTCAAGCTTGAAATCAGCTTCATACGAAATTTGAACAATATTGAATGGCGGCGCAAGGCCCGCGGCGCAAAAATTTTGAAACTTTTTTTTTTTAATTTTTTAATCTGACAATCAGCTGCTTTTCACATTCCTTCTGGCACAACATTTCGCCGTCATTCAAGCTTGTTCAAATTTCGAATCGTCTGCGTGTTTTCGCGTCGATTTTTGGGACTGACAAATTACTAACGATTGATACGAATTGATTTGCACACAGAGTCTGCGCCCGCGACGTGTAGGGCCTATGGTAGGAAAGTGCCGTCACCCCGGAAAGCTTATGTGTAAATATGAATTCATCCCAGGGTATGTTGGTAGCTACCGTTCCCAAAACGCACCCCTGAATTTGGTGACATTTATGGCTTTACTATTTAAAAAATCCCTGAAGTAAAGTATACCCTATCAGAAATATCTACATCTAGCAATGTGCACTACAAAAAGGAGTGATTGGCGAGACCTCATATATTTTAAGCTCAAATAACAAAACTCTATCCAGTAAAAGTTGACCATTAATTTCAATTGAATTTATAAGTCAGTAATTTTAAATGTTTACATTGTTACAAGAAATTTATGTTTACAGTCGAACGTTCAAGCGTTTAACTTTTTGGTTTTCTATTTGACTTCAGAAAGTTGTTTTCAAGTAATTGATTGTATGGGTTTTTTCTTGACTTTGGAATTGACACATAAACAAATGAAAAACGATTATTTGCTTGGTTGATATTTTAAAGCCCTTTAACTTTTCAAAATGATTCTCCCTTATTTTCCCCTAATCTATTAATGTTGGTGCATTTAAAATTTACTTAACTGTTGTATTTGCCGCTTAAATAAACATAAATTTAGTAGACGACATCTAAGCGCTATTTAGCTACAAAGTACCGCTCCGGGGAAAATTCTCTGTGTTGATTGATTTCCGGGGCTTTAGAGCTACAGGTGTAACCACAATTGTATAATATAATATTTTTCTGTTGAATATTTCCTAAATCAACGCATGGTTATGCTAATCTTCAATTTCCGATGCTTTATATAGTTTGTACACATTTTCAACAATAATTACACAGTTCCAAAATCGAAAGTAATTACCGTTGTATAAAATATTCCCAAAAATAGTTGAAAAATCTCATTTTCAGCGATCATATGGCTGATTGCATATTTAATATCAAAATTAAACTATCTTTTGGCTTCATCTGGATTTATTTTGTTTCCATATAGAGAATTGAAACTAATTTAACTTAACTTACTGTTAGTGTGCCAGAAGATAGGCAACATCTGGGCAAAGTCGCATTTGTTATACTCTAGGTGAAATCTTTGATCTTGCGAACAAGCTAAGTAGGTCGATTCGCATAGGACTATACTGAGTGGATCGCAATATGCACATCAATTACGAAGGCTCGAGTTTACGTGTTAAATCAGTTAAGCCACATGCAAGCCGACAATTTTTTAAAGATAGCTTTTTCATTGGTTGCTTTTCCTTATTACAGGTACACGTAACTGTAAACATTTTATATCGTTTTTTTAGGGTTTTGTAAAATCATTTTATAAAATCCTACTAAAATCACGTCCTGCCTGTCCGTCCGTTCGTGTGTCACACCACTTTTTCTCGCATACTACATAAGCTAGAAACTTAAGATTTTGTAGGTAGATGCAAAGTGACGTCTTCTTCAAAGTTTTACTAGAAAAAGAAATTCATAAGGTGTTTAGGGGGGGTCTCCCCATATAGAGTAGTGGCCTCCGGAAAAAAAATTCCATCGCATGTAGGCAATATGTGTACCAAATGAAAGGTATTGATGAAAACTTTTCAAAACTGGTCTTAAAATGACACGTTTTGCTTTGAAGGATGCAGGGCAAGGGGAAATTTACGAAAATTTTGTGTCCCCCTCGCGATCGGATACTTTTGACCCGAAAAATCTGAAATAATCACAGAGGTGAGACTTCAGGAGTATAAGGGCAACAAATACCTCTGAAGTCGAAATTCGGTCAACTTTGTTGATAGTACTACATTTTATAAATTTTACATTTCTGCCTATAAAATCAAAATGGGAATCTTAAACTTCTCAAAAGCTATAATTTAAATTATTGGATAGCAACTGTATGCGTTCTGAAAATTTCACAATAATTGAACAATAAACAGCTAAGGTACGGCCGATTGACTATTTAACAATTACAACAACATTAACACATGAAACTAGGGAGATACACGTTTGCAACGGACCTAGACACTATAAATATGCAGGAATTTTGATAAAATTTTTAGAAATGGTTTGAAATATTGACGTGCTATCATGACTAATTAAGCGATGGATCAAAATACTTGAAACAAAATGGCGGTGAAATTAAAATATAAAATTTTTATGAACTCAATTTATGGAATCTATATATTAGTCGAGTTTTGATATGCAGAATATATTGTTTGATTTACTAATTGTTCTAAAAACCCTTCTGGCAGGAGCACTCTCCTGCTACTTCAACTTGTTGTTTTTCTTATTTTTTTGAAAAGCTGAGGGGCGTTGCTTTTTGAGAGAGTAGACGCGTTTCGAGTCCTTTGAGTCATCTTCAGTATCTTATACTGAAGTGACTTAAAGTAGTCGAAACACGTTTGTTCACTCACGACGGTTCAAGAAAAAAGAGAATGCGTTTGCTGATATCAAATAACCAAAATAACTCCCTACCTTATATAGCATTAAATGAATGGGTATAAAGTTTACATTCTCTCTAAAAGCAATGAAAATATCTAACACGGGATCTTCATTCAGAGTTTAAGGTTCCTTAGTTCTGTTTCACTTATTTTTATAAGTAAAACTATTATAACACCTGGACAGATCAACAAGAAGATTTCGCTTTTGCGAAACTCCCCCTCTCACTTGATAGTAAGCGAAGGAAGCCTACTTTCAAATTTTCTTGAAAAAAATTGTGAAATATTGTTCTTAGAATAAATTTTTTAAGTATTTGATTTTAATGTACCGAGAATTTATTTACTTGATTTTTATTATATTTATTGTTATTGGCAAAGTTTATCAATGAAACTAATTATTCATATATTTTCTTAAGTATTTATTCAATATTCCCTAATGGTGGTACTCTCAACATTCCTTTAAATATTCTTCATCGCTCCATTCACTTGCAAACCATTCTGCAACCGTAGAAATAAGAGGCAAATTATTTGGTTGCTCTTTCTCCGTAATTGTTTCATCATAACAATTACCGGAAACCTCTTCATCTGGATACCATCCAACATCTTGAGCATCATTATCTTTAGTTGACACAACCATCACTTTGTTATCGCGACGTTTTATTATACGTACCATTGAGTAATTAAATAATACTGGAGTGGGCAATCACGTGACAATATGGTTGCAACAACCCCTGCGACCACTTTTCCTACTGCTACGCTCTTGTTTACTACCTTAGAGAGAGCCAAATTGCACAAGCAAACATGGCTGCTGCTCAATGTAAACAAATTTTCATACAATACCAAAAATTTGCTTTCTATTTGAAAAACCTTCAGCATTGTATGAAGAACATGCAAAACATTAATATATTAACTACTCACTTGTGAAAGAAAACACCTACAGATCCTTTTCCACTATGATTTTTTCACGAAGGCATTACACATTTCGTTTTGAAATTCTAAATTAATTTCACAGTGTCACACGTTAAAGTTACTTGAATCACAAACTGCAATCGAATGTTTAAACACTTGGAACGAATTTAGATCGCGAACACTTTCCACAGTTTTAATATCGGATAAAATTCGCGACGAAACTTGCAAATTGGCCAATTTGGCGTCCAATTTGCATCAGTCAACTTGACAGTCAGCTCACACCTAGTTAGCTTTTGGAACAAGAAAGTGACCAGCAAGAGGCAGACGGGGAGGAAATGACAGACTGTTTGCTTGGAAGAGAGCAGAAACCGGTCGCATACTCTCTCATGCATTTTATATGAGCTTAGCCCATCCAGTTCTTATTAATCTTAGATACGTACTAAGATGTTTTTTTCTCCTATTTTAACGCGGATGGATTTTTTTCTGTGGTCTTTTACTTGCGTTTTGCTAGCAAAATATATTTGACAAAAAGGACAAATCCTCTCAAACATAATGTTGAGAACCGTTGGGCAGTGGAAGTCGTATAGCAATGTCAAATAATTATCCATAGCTTCACTATGCAAATCAATGCATATGCTTAGAAAAAAACGCAGACATGTTGCGTTTTTTGTTTTTTTTTTCATAGGACCAGCTACAATGAGTCGCCCTATTTCATTGCGTTCCGATAATATTGATGATGCAAAAAATCTCTCTTTTAATATTAATTTGATGTCGCTTCTAAATTTAGAGCAGCGTTTTCTGTCGTCACATTTTACAATCTAAAATTATTTTAATTATAATTTAATATTATTTTGATTATAAAAAGAATAAATACCCGCAAAAAATATTGTGATTCTCGAACTTGAGTTTTATGCCATAAATAATCTACATCAGAAAGGGGAGGCAAAACCTCATCAGGGGAAATATATTCTGGTTCCACTGAATATTTGTCAATATTCATTTGACTCTAAATTTCTGCTGAAATTTTGCCAGCTTTTTGGAAGTTTTTCATTTCCAGCTCTTCATCTTCTCTTTCGTTTTTGCCATTTAAATTAACACTGTAATAGTCATCAGGCAAAATGATTCCACTGAGTGCTCTACTTAGTGATGCCATACGCCACCCCACTCTATTAAAGGTGCTACGCCCAGATGCATTAGTTAGTATGAACAAAGCGTCAAAATCATACTTTTTAAAATGATCAATGGCATGAGCTATTGTTTTGTGATACCTTGAATATTATTTTGATATTTAAGAGTTTTAAAAACTAGTCACATCATCATTAGTCATATTCGTAAATGTACAATCAAGTATTATGTGAAGGCAGTATTAATATATTTGAACTAAACATTAAAGTCGTAAATCTAGTCACTATTTGATATTATTTAGAAAAATTTTATTAAATATTCTAATAAATCTCTAAATTAATATTTCGCAGTTGATATTTTATTAAATCGTATTGTTTCATAAAAGTACCTTGGATTTTTATCGGGACCTCCATCAGCGGATATTATGAGAACTGGCTTAACTTTCTCGCCCTCCTTCATAATTTCTTTGAAACTATCTAATTCAAACAAATGGTGAATATCATTTGCATGGGTGCTGCTCTGGAGTTAGAATGTCTTCCACTTCTTATGCCTATATAAGTTAATCCTGAATGAGAAATAGCTTTAGTAGATCCTATATGATTTGGTTTCATTTGTATGCTAGCGTATACAGATGGAATTAAAGATTGTCTGCTAGCAACGAACCAATCGTGGTCAGGTAGTTTGATGCGATATTCCAGATGCATCAGGCTGGGCGATTGTTCGTTTCCTGCAATGATTCCTATTTTTATTCTAGCTTTATCATCTTTAGATAAGCAACTTGTTCGGGTCCTAAAATAGAAGCTAGCGAATCAATAGATCTTAAAGATGACACACAAAATTGAGCATCCGGGTGTTTAGTACGAAAGGCATTTTGTGGTTTTTTTTGTGGTAGGTAGGTGAATGCTTTTTATGCACAGAGTGTGAGACTCCCATGCGCGACTGGATTACCCACTAAACACCTCCCCTGTCGACCTGAGAACCCAGCCCGGAACCGTTTGACACATTACTTCGGGCCAGGTCTCGTTTTGTTACGCCGTGGGGCGCCTTCAAGCTGAGGAGTCTCTTTCCTAGCGGGAGAGGGGAGGGGAAGAGGAAATGCCAGAAGAGCGATCCCCCAGCCCCAGCGCACCCAGCTGCTGTGAGTCCCTTTTATATTTTAGGACTGCCCGAGCATAATGTGCCACCTGGTTCCATTTGTCAACCGATTCGAGCATAACCGCAACTATATTATCCGGGGTGAGCTCTCCCATCTCCCTGTAGAGTTCCCTTCGCAGCCTGACCCATTTTGTGCAGGCAAAAAATGTGTGACAGGCATTTTCCTCCTCTCCTGGGCAAAACCGACAATCGGGAGACCGTGACTTACCGATCATTCTGTGGTTTACAAAGTCGTACTGCTACAGTTGTTATGTGTTGCTCTCCCTCTAAAAGGCTTGACCTTTTTGGCAATAATCGAAATTGAACAGAATTTTTAGAAATGTTTATCCCTTTCTTGAGCAATTTATTAGTAAAATCAAGCAATGTTGTTTAAGTTCTAATTTCTTCCGTCTGGCGCCTTTCATCTGCTGCACTATTTACTATTGCTATGTCACAAATAGTTTTCAATAGGTTTGGATACTCATTTTCTTTTCCTCACTCGGCTCTATTTAGATTTCAACATCATTCTCTCCATTACCTTGATTTATTTGTTTTGTTTTAACCTAAATTTTTGCTGATGTTCTGCATTTTTTATCTTTCTTTTTAAGCATTCCTCAATTTTGTTCAATTCATCTTTGCCTTTTTTAGGGTTTTGTAAAATAATTTTACAAAACCCTACTAGTTTCGCGACCAGTCTGTCCGTCTGTCCGTCCGTCCGTCCGTGTGTCACAGCAGTTTTTCTCGGAAACTACTTAAGCTAGAAACATCAAATTTTGTGTGTAGGTGTAAAGTGGTGATCTCTTCAAAGTCCAACCACAAAAAAATTTTAATAAGTTATTTAAGGGAGGTCTCCCCGTATAGGAGGGTGACCCCCCGAAAAAAAAATTTCATTGAAGGTAGCCGATATGGGTATCATATGAAAGGTCTTGATGAGAACTTTTCAAGACAGAACTTAGTTTAGCAAAATTTGCTTCGAGGGGCGCACAAGCAGGGGAAATACACGAAACATTTGTGTCCCCCCCCCTCGCGATTGGACACCTGTGATCAGAAAAATCTGAAAAAAATCAAGAATGTAGGCCTTGATGAGTACAACAACAACAAATACGTGAGAAGTCGCAATTCACTCAACTTTGTTAGTAATAGTATGATTTATCGATTTTATGTTTTCTTGAATAAAATCTTAACGGTACCCTTAAATTCAATGAAATTCAGTACACAGATGTCTATTTATAAGGTTGATCAACCCTGCAAATTTCATAAAGATTGCATCATATTTAGCGAAGTTATAGTGGTTTGAATTTTCCTGTATTACTATGGAACAATATGCGCTGCATGTATTACTATGGCAAGATATGGCTATGGAACAACATGCGCTTTTTACCGACTCAGACACTACCGTTTTGCTAGGATTTGCATGAAAATTTCAGGAATGATAGGTGTCATGAATAACTTTGAGAATCAGTTCAGCTAGTGGTATCAGTAATCGTAAAACAAAATAGTGGCTGTTTTAAATGTGAAGATTGAATAATTTTGAGTTATTTTTTCCCAACTTCAACGTTTAAGGTGCATGCTTTGAACACTTGATTCAATTTAATGAATGACTGAAGCTGAGTACCTACAATTAATACTCATAAGTGAAACAAGTCAAGGAGGCGGGAGGGAGCTTCTAACAAAAGGGCTTTGTAACAACTCTAGGATTCGAAAAAATTGGCTATTAATCGATGATAATAGTACAGGAGAGTGGCCCCTGAAAAAAAATTCATCAAACGTAGCCGATATGAGTATGAAATGAAAGTTTTCGTGGGAGCTTTTCAAAACAGTTCTTAAACTGTCAGTTGTTGCTTCACTGGGGGGCACAGGGGGGAAATACATGAAAAATGTGTTTCCTCCGTCGCGAATGGACATCTGAAATAATTATCAAGGGAGATATTTATGAGTATAACAATAACAAAAACCTCAGAAGTCTAAATTCGTTCAACTTTGTTAATAATAGTATGATCTTCGAATTTCATAGTTTCTCCAATAAAATCGTCATTGACATGCCTCTTGACTTTATTCAATCTGGTGACTGCATTTTGAAAATTGAATACAAAACCCTTCTGACATGAGCGTAGGTCTGTTTACCCAACTTGTTTATTTCTTTGTTAATGCTATCGCCTCCCGAATCGGAATCTCTTGCCATAGCCAAACATGAAATATGGCTCTTATAAACTCGAATTTTTTGTCTCAACTCATCCTGCGATGGAGTGCAATATTTCTTTATCACACCCGATTTTTCAGGGCCATCTACACTCCCGTGATATTCACTATCTTCTGTACTAGAAGCTTTAGCGAAATCTTTAGTATCTTCGGGAGAAGTGGACTTTGCAGAAGATTGTCCTTGATTATTGATACTGTCTGAAGGAATTGAGTGTTCAATCGTTTCTGCACTCTGAAAAATTAAATTCCACAAAATTCATCTACTCGTATATTTAAATCTAAATTATGCACCCAAGAATCATTTTTCCCCAGCAATTTTTTAACTTTATTATTTGAGAACGTAGGCGGAAAACCCTTGCTTCCCCAACCCATAACTTCCACGATTCCACATCCCAAATCCCCCAATGAAATGGTAGTAAATGCTATCGGGGCCGCACATTGGGTTTACTGGTTCCCCATTAATGTGACATTAAATGCCGAGAAATGCTAATAACTGTAAATACATCTACAGCTCTGCTACTAAATCCTACTTACACCTCCTTAGTGAGGATGTAAGAGGGTGGAAGGCGAACCTTTTGCGCCTGATAACGGAATTGCCCTAATAACCATGCCGCCGGAATGGAGGTTGGGCAAAAAGCTAACTTCCCGTCCCCGGAAACCTTAAAATATTTCCATACCTGCAGATAGGCCTTAGAGTTGATTGGACGCACGACAAAAACCACGTAAAACGAAAAAAGGACTCTATAGTATTGGATCCTGGAATTTCAGATCATTCAATTACACTGGCGCTATTAAGGACCTTTTACAACAGGCCAGTTAATATCACTGGCAATACAGGAAATGAATTGGACTGGAAACGACATTCAAGACATGAAATCGCACACAATATTCAAAAGTGGGAAGCCTACTGGAAAACGAGAATTTGGAGTGGCCTATATTGAGGATAGTTCAAATCGCACGTTATTGATTTTAAGGCAGTCAATGAACGGTTGTGTGCGATCCGTTAAAAGCAAAATTCTCCAAAATCTGCCTTATTGATGTTCACGCCCCGATCGAAGAAAAGGACGAAGAAACGAGGGAAACGTTCTACAATCACCTCGAAAGACTGGTTGACTCATTGCCTACAAACGACACAAAAATAATTCTGGGTAATTTCAACTCTAAAGTTGGCAGTGAGCTTTCTCATCGGGGAACGACTGGAGGATATAGCCTCCACGATGAAACGAATAACAACGGCCAACGCCTGATTAACTTTGCATATAGAGAAATCTAGTCATACGCTCGAATTGTTTTCCACATTGACGCATTCATAAAATGACCTGGGTATCACCGGATAGCACCACACACCAACAGGCCGATAATGTTCTGATCCAACAACGTTGGTCCCCGAACATACTTGACGTCCGTACATACAGAAGAGTGTAACTCAGATCATTACTTGATCAAATTAAACTATCGATGTCGTATGTCAAAGGAATATTCGGCGAAGACCAGCCCACTACAAAAATTTGACCCTCGGCATCCAGCTGGCGCCCATCTTATCAGACGTATCATCAAAGACGAGCTCTGGATGAAAGTGAAAGCGGCCATTAGGACCACGGCAGAACAGACGACTGGACATAAAGCCCAGCGCAAGAGAAATGATGGATTCGATGATGAGTGCCATAATGCGTTAGATAAAAAGAATCACGCGTACAAAGAATATTTACGTGGAAAAACCAGGACGAAGAGAGAACACTACGAAAATCTCAGAAGAGTAGCAAATAAGATTATTAGGATTAAGAAAAGCAAATATTATGACGACCAATTGAGAAATATAGATGCCAACCTAGCGAGCAATAACACAAGACAAACATACAAAGTAGTGAAAAGCCTGAAACGTGGTTATCAGCCCAAAACTACGTTTTGTCGTAATAACATCGACAATATCATCGCTGATGAAACCAAGATTAAGGAAAGATGGGCATCATATTTCAAGAACCTCCGCAAAGCTCCAGAACATCGGAGCCTATAGATGTCTGCGACGAGCTTCCATTGGCCCCACCAACTCTGGATGAAGTTTGTTCCATCATCAAAGCCCAAAAGAATAATAAAGCGTCGGCCATCGATGAGATTCCAGTGGAGCTCATCAAATATGGTGGCACTAGTGTTCATCAAGCTATTCACAAAGTCATCCAGCACATTTGGCAACAAGAACATATGCCGAAAGAGTGGGGCCAATCAAGTATATTCCCTATCCACAAAAAAGGTGACAAGCTACAGTGTGAAAATTATAGAGGCATATCACTACTTTGTACGGCGTACAAAATATTTTCTAAAATCTTAAAAAATAAAATCAGATCATACACCAACAGTATTATTGGGAAGTATCAAGGAGGTTTTAGAGCAGGTAGATCGACGATAGACCAATTGTTCACAATCAAGCAGGTACTTAAAAAATGCTGGGAGTTCAACATAGACGAACACCAAATTTTCGTTGACTTTAAGCAAGCATACGACAGTATTGATCATAACGTACTGTACCAAATAATGCTTTGCTTTGGCATCCCAGCCAAATTAGTCCGTCATATCGAAATGACAATCACGTCGATCCGCTCCCAATTTTTGACGAACCGGAGGTCTCAAGGATTGTAAGACTGCGGAAACTACAATGGGCTGGCCACATGAATCATATGGATAAACAATGGATACCTAAAAAGAAATTCGTTGGGAGAAGGCCGGAGACCACTGAGGAAACCGACAAAATGCTGGTCTGACTCGGTCGGTTCATCGCTGCACGGATTTCAAAATTTGAGGACGCGGTCAATGGACCAAGACAGTTGGAGGCGCTGTTTGCAGGAAGCGAAGGCCCGAGAGTGACTGTGGTGCTAAGAAGAAGAAGAAGAATAAGTTTTCATATAACTGTATCTGCCAATGAGCTTTGGCTCTATTTTCTGACATATTTCCTTTGTAATGCTCTAGTTATTGGTCTAAGCTTAGTTGGACATTTAATATTATTTTATACTCAATGTGCAAATGCTAGAACAAGCTTCTAAATGAATGAATATCGAATTTTTTTATACCCAACCTATGCTGAGTGTAGACACCAACCAGGTTGGAGGTCTAGTCTAGTCACTGATACTACCGTTGGCTTTTTCATTCGGTACGCTTTTTCTAGGCTCGCTTCACTAATAGAATCTTCGTAAAGGATGCTAAACTTCCAATAAATACACTTCAACACTGTTAACATCTGTATTTTCTGACTCTAACATTAGTTTTCTTTTAAAAGTAGTTTTGGTTTTCTGATCCTTAACTTTGCGTATTCATTGGTAAGTTATTTGAAAAATTATAATTTTTTGTTGCATTTAATGTTTTGAGAACAACAACAACGCGTCTAAAGTCACCTCGTGATCATTCCAATGAGGCGATTCCCCACAAACTCCATGTGATTGCTTAATGAACTCATTCCTATCCCTATGTCTTTATTAGTTAGTCAAATGGTCAATAATACTGCCTAAAAAATATAAAAAACGAAAATATTAATCCCATATCAATCAACTCAGTTACTTCTTTATAGCACTACAGCCCCTCTCGGGCCTTCGCTTAGAGGTAGTTAGAGTATCTCATTTTCATGACCGTATTGTTTTTTTTTCGGGAGTTGGTTTGGTCAGTACCATGCTCCCGTGTGCTTGCTCAGCTATGATATGATCTGATGAAATCAGTACATATCACCACTAAGTGGACACTCGTAGTCTGTCCGAAAAATCACCTGAACTAAATCACGTTGCCCCCAACGAGATTTGAACCTGGGACCTTCGGCTTAGTTACATGATGGTCTTAAAAAAGTTTTATAACCTTCAACATCTTTTGACAAGCTGGCAGCCGACGAGTAAGCGCTGCTCAGCGACGGATCTAATTGGCGATTAAAATTCGGCATGAGACATAATTTAATGCGAACACTTGGTTCCTGAGGTACTGCCTGAGCTATCAATTGAAAATTACCACGCTTTGTAGGAACTAATTTGCTAATGTGCTTCAAATTACGTGGTGCTGTTGAATATTTTTCCTTTGCAACTGTCCCCTGATCGGATTCCGGAAAGAGATCGGTCATGGATACACTTGTTGTGTTAGAGGTATTTAATCAACTTTAACTGTATGAAATTTAAAATGTAGGCTTACCCAGGTATTCTAAAGCGCCTAGGTGCGCATGTGGGTTAGGCGGTTAACGCCGGATTGTTAATAGACTAGAGTGAAAGAAGAGCAGCGTGTAATGCTAGTTATTATCTTCACAAGAGTGTCCTTTATTATTTCTTCCAATGCTATTTATACAAAATTTTGCACTAATGCTCCTATGATAACTTATGTAAAAAAAAATCTATATTCTAAATTCAAATAAAGTCTATTCCTAAAAAATCCACATTTAAAAACCTATTCATAAAAAAACAGTAATCGAATTTCTATTGCATTTCAAAACCTATTCATAAAAAAAATAGTATTCCATTTTCTACTTACAACAAATAGCATCCTAAAACCTATTCATAACAAGTTGGGTAAACAGACCTACGCTCATGTCAGAAGGGTTTTGTATTCAATTTTTAAAATGCAGTCACCAGATTGAATAAAGTCAAGAATCATGTCAATGACGATTTTATTGGAGAAAATATGAAATTCGAAGATCATACTATTATTAACAAAGTTGAAAGAATTTAGACTTCTGAGGTTTTTGTTATTGTTATACTCATAAATATCTATCTCCCTTGATAATTATTTCAGATGTCCATTCGCGAGGAAGGAAACGCATTTTTCATGTATTTCCCCCTGTGCCCCGACTGAAGCAAAAACTGACAGTTTAAGAACTGTTTTGAAACGCTTTGATGAATTTTTTTTCAGGGGCTACTCTCCTGTACTGTTATCATCGATTAATGGCAATTTTTTTCGAATCCTAGAGTTGTTACAAAGCCCTTTTGCTAGGAGCTCTCTCCCGCCTCCTTGACTTGTTTCACTATGGAGCATTAATTGTTGGTACTTAACTTCAGTTATTCATTAAATTGAATCAAGTGTTCAAAGCATGCACCGTAAACGTTGAAGTTGGGAAAAAATAACTGAAAATTATTCAATATTCGCATTTAAAACAGCCACTATTTTGTTTTACGATTACTGATACCACTAGCTGAACTGATTCTCAAAGTTATTCATGACACCTATCATTCCTGAAATTTTCATGCAAATCCTAGCAAAACTGTAGTGTCTGAGTCGGTAAAAAGCGCATGTTGTTCCATAGCCATATGTTGCCATATTAATACATGCAGCGCATATTGTTCCATAGTAATACAGGAAAATTCAAACCGCTATAACTTCGCTAAATATGATGCAATCTTTATGAAACTTGCAGGGTTAAACAAACATCTGTGTACTGAATTTCATTGAATTTAAGGGTACCGTTAAGATTTTATTCAAGAAAATATAAAATCGATAAATCATACTATTACTAACAAAGTTGAGTGAATTGCGACTTCTCACGTATTTGTTGTTGTTGTACTCATCAAGGCCTACATGCTTGATTTTTTTCAGATTTTTCGGATCACAGGTGTCCAATCGCGAGGGGGGGGGGACACAAATTTTTCGTGTATTTCCTCTCCCTGTGCACCCCTCGAAGCTAATTTTGCCAAACTGTTTTGAAAAGTTCTCATTAAGACCTTTCGTTTGATACCCATATCGGCTACCTTCAATGAAATTTTTTTTTCGGGGGGTCACTCCCCTACGTGGGGAGACCCCCCTTAAATACCTTATAAGATTTTTTAGTAGTTGAACTTTGAAGAGATCACCACTTTACACCTACATACAAAATTTGATGCTTCTAGCTTAAGTAGTTTCCGAGAAAAACTGCTGTGACACACGGACGGACGGACGGACGGACGGACAGACAGACGGACAGACGGACAGACGGACAGACGGACAGGCAGGACGCGATTTTAGAAGGGTTTTGTAAAATTATTTTACAAAACCCTAAAACAGGTGCATTGCATTCTATTCATAACCCATTACCACGAGTCGTAGTACAATCCATTGTTTGTCACGTGGACCTCATACATTCCTGTACGGTTCAATATGCATTCCTTAGTTTCTTTAATTATCGGAAGGTCAAGTACAGTTCTCATTGCACAAGACTTCCCGATACATGGAAACACAGTTCATTCACACAGTATGTGTTTCCATGATACATGATACATACGAGGAAGGTCAAGTGCACTTTCTACTTTCGTATGCGGAAGAAATTTAATATTTTATTTTCTAAGGCGGGTCGTACATCGCGAGTTTGTGTGTAGATCCTAAAGGGTATACACATGTTTCTTTTAAAATTTAGTTTTAAGTATTTTTACTTCAGGGAATGTACTACACACTTGTCACCGTCTAATTGGGGCTGCCGTGGTCAAGCTAGCAAGTTATTGCATAAATCATTAGTTGGCACTACGCCACTTTCGATATTTAAGGCGCCCTTTAACTACTCACTAATTTTCATGCAAATTAAGGAAGGTTCAAAGAATTTGATGGTAAAAACTTTCATTGACTGGACTAAATGTAAATTTGATGTAAATTATATAGTTGCTATACCATATACTGACTAAATTATCAAACGCGCGTGCTTTTTAGGGTTTTCTTCAATACAAAATCCTATTGAAATTATGACCTGTGTCCATCTCTAGGTCATCGCAGTTTTTTTCAAATCTACAGAGGCTACAATTATCAATATTGTGGAAAGATTAGAAGTGATAAAAATTTTGTTGTGAAAAGTATTTTTAGAGAGTTGTAAGAGAGTCTCTCTATATAGGGAATAGAATGGGAAATGTACTAGATTTTTCCATACCGAATTTCCAGATATGTTGAATAACTAAAATATCTTTAAAGTTCGATTCGGTCATAGATATTAGTAATTTTGCAACAAGTGAAGTACATTACTTGAATTTAAAAGGCCCCCATTTTGTTACGGTATTTCATATTAAATTCAGTGAGTAGAATCTTGGCGAACAAATGATGGTAATTGATCTTGGGGTCACACATTAAGTTCACTGGTTTCCCATTGATGGGAAATCAAATGCCGAGAAACGCCAATGAATATAAATGCACCGTCAGATTCCTGCCCACACTTCACAAATAAGAGGATGAAAGCGAGCCTTCCACGACTGATAATGGAATCGGATCTTAAAGCCATGCCTCTGGAGTAGAGGTTGGGTGGCAAACTAACTCTTTTCCCCTTAGAAAGCCCTTAGATTACTAGATTTCTCCTTGTACGTATGTTTCGGAAACAGAGTGGTAACTGAACGAGAAAAACCAGCCCGCCAAAAATATTTTTGTTGAGCTTTGATAACATTTCTCGTACATGTCCCTTCTCCATGCACTCTTAGATGCTGACAATACTGTCCAAAGGCTTTTCTAGGAATTCGCTCATCAGAGCCTTCCATTTGGTACCTTAAATGATTATTTTTGGTTAAAAATCTGAATCTTCACCCCCTATCTAGGGAGACCCCCTTAGTAACATTCATACCCAGACTTTTAAGAGGTTATCATTTTACATCTTCCTTCCAAGTATGGTGTCTCTATCTGCTTTAGTTTAGGAAAACAACTGCTGTGACACAGACAGATGGATAGGTAGTCTCGGTTTCAATAATGTTTTGTAAGAGTACAAACCGTGAAAAGATCAGTTTTACCAAAAAGTTGGCGCGAAAATTGGAAATTTAACAAATTAGAATGATAAACAGCCATTTTTAGGGTTTTGTTCTAAAAAACAAAGCTCTTTTGAAATTATAACCTATGTCCATCTGTTAGTGTAGAACAACAGTTTCACCTGAAACTGTAGAAGGTATAGCAACCAAACTTTGTCGGAAGACTCAAAGTGGTGAAACTTGCATGGAAAAAAAACTTTAGAAAGTTTTAAACGGTGACAATTTTTTTTCATCAAAGTATGTTGAAAGGTTTTCATGTGATCATTTTAGAACAGATCTAGAAATTGCCTGAGTAATCCCGTCTCTGAGAGATCTTTTGGTATGGAGGAGAAATTATTGCAATTAAGCTTGAGCAAAAATGTTGTTTTTGAAAAAAGTGTTGAAATGCATGTGGTAAACTTTCTAAATTTTAGTTTGCGATGATAAAATTATTCAAAAAGTGCTAGAAATCCGTATTTAGGTTCACATACAGCGCAATCATATATTAAACTGACTATCAATTTGAATGATTGGTTAAAAATTAAATGAACTAGTATGCATGCTATTTCCAAGCCGCTCCATTTTACACTTTTGTTTCAAAGTTTTGAAAGGCGGATTTAAAAAATTGTGTTTACAATTTATTAATTAATCAATTAAAAAAATTATTTTCGCAGTCGTCAAAATATATTTCCCCCTTAAGTGCTAAAAGCTTTCGAATATATAAGCGTTTGTTTGTTGTCTACTTTTCGAATAAAATGACCTTCAAATCGAGCATTTTGATCACGTGCTTTTCTGATTATTGAAAAGTAATATATTCCTCCCACAATCGCTACTAATAACGTTAAAATTTGACAATCTTTGCATAATTTAAAAGTATTAAATTACTTTTTCAAACGCTTATGTCGGTCATTTAACTATATTTTAATAATATTTAAATGTATGTGCTTGAATATATTAGCGCCTAGCAACTATTTGAAATATAAAATATTTTATACATATGTAGAAATGCTTTCTTCATATTTTCTTTTATATACAAATCGAAGTATTTCTGAACTCGACTCAATATTTATGGAATTCCATCTACCAATCATTGTGACGTCTGCAAACTAGATTTGGAAATTAAAAATTCATGACAAAAACAGTTCAACATAAAATCAACATAAAGTTTGGCATTGAAATGTTTTAGATCCGGTTCTGGGAAAACTTCCACCGCAGCAAAATTATTCAGCAAACCTATCGCAGATTCTTGAAACCAGCTAAATAAAAGCAACAAAATAATAAAGTATCTATTAGATTATGCTATCTAACCAGTTAAGAACATTTTATACAATTCTCTTATTTTTCGAACGAATATGAAAAGAACTTAAATTCATTGACCAAAAATAAAAGAACTTAGAAGTAAATCGAATTCTTGCTGGTTTGGATATTCAAGGAAAAAGTAAAACTTGAAGAATTTTTTCCGATTTTACAGAAGCTGGTCCCAATAAATTTCCAAAGTGATCAGTTTACTATTTTGTAACCCCTCTACGCTCAACCCCCCTGTTGAATTCTTCGTAAGTTAATTGATGTTGCAAATATGTATGAAGCCTTAATTTAAGCTATTTCAAGGTTGTTCGTGAGACAGGTATTGCCATTTTCGAGGGATAATGTATGATACTTATTTTATATAGCGTTACAAAAAAGGAATGTCTGTTTAATTTATTCAAATGAAGTGATGAATATAAATGTAAATAAATTTCGATGCGGTTTCCAGGTTGATTGCATAATTTTTGCGTTCATCGGTTTTTATGCAGTATGTTGTTTTCCATTTCCAATTCAAATTAGAATAAAGAAACATATCCCAAAAAAAAAGAATCCTTGAGAAGTACCGCATTCAGTTTTGATGACTATGGTTAGCTTAGTTACTCTGAATAATTTAAAATGATTAATTGAACCAGATAAATATGCTCATCAAAAATAACCAGAAGTATCAAGTGTGAAATTATGGCTTTAGGAAACATTTAATTTAATCATTAATGCATCCGTAATCTTGTATTTTTAAACTCAAATTGGCAAAAAGATGGTTTTTTTAACTTCTAGAGGGTATTAACTAACATTTTTACATTATCTACCATTATAGTCATCATCTTTATCGCGACAGATTAATCTTTTTCAATAATTACGGATCTACAAACTCGTTTACCAGCTAATCACTGCCAGCAAGGATCTGTAGTTAGCTTCTACTGTATCTTCCCACCAAGTTCTCAGTCTTCTCACTGGATGTCTACCTTGAGATCTACCCGCGAATGTTCTTTTGGGTACTCGGCTTTCTTCCATTCTTTTAACATGGCCCGCCCATTGCAATTTTGCGAAGCTTTATGCAAATAGTACAGATGGTTCATAAAATAATTCATACAACTCATCATTGTAACGCAGTCCCCACTCTGTTCCTTGTTTCACTAGGCAGCATTTTGCGTTCGAAGATGTCCACTGTTGTAGACCATCCATTTTGAAAGCCTCTCTGACACTCTCCAATGATAATTTCATAGTATGGCTTTAATTTTCTTCCTATGATTTTAGATAGTACTTTTTATAATAAACACAGCAGAGGAAAACCTCTGTAACTTTCACACCAAAATATGTCAACCTTTTGTGTACAAGATACATTAACTTCTTCACCAGTCTTCGGATAACTGCTCCTTTGACCATATTTTGCATACTAGTCGTTGGAGAAGATTGCTTACCTGGGGGTCCCCATTAGTTTTTGCTGATTTTTTGTCCATCCCAGAAACTTTATTGTTTCAGAAGTCATGAACTGCAGCTTGTACTTCATCTCTGGTTGGTGGTGAGGCTGGACCCTTGTTTTGCTTCTAAAATAACCACAGTTTAGTAATGATTGTGGACACTGTGTACAACTTCTAGAAATATTGTAGCTATCTGTTTTTGAGTTAGCTTGGTTTACCTATGATTGATCCTTATGCATTTTTCCAAAGACTTGTACAAAGGAGAACTTTGCCTCTATAATTTTCTCACCCTAGCTTGTCCCCCTGTTAGTGTACGAGTATAGGACATATTATACTTTTTTACCAGTCCCCTTGTAACTGCTTGTCTGACAATATTTTACATACTATATTAGTCAATGCAGAAGGCTAGTTCTGCTGGTATGCCATCTATTTGTACTGCTGCATGTGCTTTGTCTTTTTTTGATGGTGAGACTGGGATATCTTGCTCTGCTTCTGAAATGTTCGCAGCTTCAGTCGTTTTTGAGGGCATTATGAAAAACTTCTGGAAATATTGCAGCCATTTGTTTTTGCTTTTGACTCGCTTGCCTATGGTTGATCCTTCTGCAAAGACTTGTTTGTTAATTGAAGCCATCTCCTAGTCCTTCAATAGAGGCATACGCCGATCTGACATCATTTAGTGTCATATATTCGTTTATTTGTTGGATCATGATGTTAGTAGTTAGTCATTTCATTCTTGTTGTTGTGTTATGGTATTCTTCTTTGGCCCAAATTGATCACCAGATAGCTCAAAAACACCAAGGATAATTAATCATTGGATGAATGTTTCGTGCACATTGTTTCTTCCTCACATTCTTCATCGTAACAGTCATTCCTTATTTCGTTTGATTGGTACCCCCAAATCTTTTGGGCCACTTCTGTTACTGCATCTCTTTCCATCCTCTACATGATTTAAAATTCATCATTACTTTCTCCAACCTTCGGGGATATGTTGATGTGATTTTCCACCCCTGTCATGTATATGGACATTACTGAGCTGCTGTTTAGCTTTGTAACTTGTAACTTGGTACAACTGATCTTCCTTGTTTGCAGCTCTTACAGATGTGGCATTAAAACTTAACCCGTATAAGATAGTTGTTAAAATTGCAAACAGCGCCCCGGGACAAGTGCGTGTCGAGAGTGCTGATGGCCGCTCTTTTTTGTATGAAATCAGTCCGTCTGGGGATGAGCACATATTGTTCCATAGTAATACAGGAAAATTCAAACCACTATAAAATCGCTAAATATGATTCAATCTTTATGAAACTTTCAGGATAGATCAATCTTATAAATAGACATCCACGTACTGAATTTCATTGAATTTAAGGGTACCGTTAAGACTTTATTCAAGAAAACATAAAATCGATAAATCATACTATTATTAACAAAGTTGAGTGAATTGCGACTTCTCACGTATTTGTTGTTATTGTACTCACCAAGGCCCACATTCCTGATTTTTTTCAGATTTTTCGGATCACAGGTGTCCAATCGCGAGTGGGGGGGAACACAAATTTTTCGTGTATTTCCCCTCCCTGTGCGCTCCTCGAAGCAAATTTTGCCAAACTAAGACCTGTTTTGTAAAGTTCTCATCAAGACCTTTCATTTGATACCCATATCGGCTACCTTCAATGAAATTTTTTTTTCGGGGGGTCACTCTCCTATATGGGGAGCCCCCCTTAAATAACTTATAAAATTTTTTTGTAAATGAGCTTTGAAGAGATCACCACTTTACACCTACACACAAAATTTGATGTTTCTAGCTTCAGTAGTTTCCGAGAAAAACTGCTGTGACACACGGACGGACGGACGGACGGACAGACGGACAGACTGGTCGCGAAACAAGCAAAACCCTAAAAAAAAGTAGAATTTTAGAGGTGTGATTGTTTAGGGGTCAGAACCCCCCACCGAATTTTTCCAAAAATTAATTACAAGATAACTCAGTGTCGTGTTATTTATTTTATGTAAAAATTAATATGTGGTGTTCCATATGGTCCATAAAATTTAGATTTCTCTATTCTGGAATAGAGGACAAAAGACAAATTATAAAAAGATCATAAAAAATCCATAGAAAAGGAAAATGTAATGTAAACAATTCTTATCGTTTTGTTGTAACCCGTTCACACCTGGCTGGACTGAAAATTTTAACTCGTCCTATGTCATTTCTAGAAACTTACTAGAAACCTGCTTGAAATCAACTTATCTATTTGTATAGATTAATTTCATGGTTACATTGAAGTTTCTGACCAAAGCATGGCGGAAGAAATATATAGAGCAGAGGATGCAAACGAAAAATAACAATATTGCATCATTTGTATTTTCACTTTTGGTATTCGTGGTATTCAATCAACGAATCTGGAGGTAAAGTACCATAAAATTGTGTTTGTGTAAGAGGTGTAAAAGTTTTAATAACACCGGGTAATCCGATTATATTGGAATTCTATAGATTGCGTAATTCTATAGATTGCGTATTAAGTTGTGGAAGATAAGCGATCAGGGTATAATTATATGTTTACAGCTAGTAATCACTACTACTAATAAAAGGATTTGTATCTTTTGTAACTTTTTTAATTAGCATGGTTATATCATTGAATCAATTTTTAAACTCTTACATATACATACATATTTTCAGATCTCTATTTTCGTTTTTCATAGAAGTCTCCAGCATCAAAACTAGGCGAGTTATGGTAAAAATAAAGTTTGTCCTGAATTTTCCAGCGAAAAAACTATGAGAATCATCTCCCTATTACCAACACAATTGAAAATATTCGTGAGTACTTTACGATTCACTTCAGTCATGGATTTTCAATATGCTCTAGAAGTTTGAACAGTTTAAAGTGCTTGGTTTTAAAAAAAATTCAGTTGAAAGGCAAATTTACTATTTACGAACATGCGCAAACTTAAAATGGCAATATCTTATTGAATTTTTCGTACCCTCAGCAGATTTTGAGTTAATTTGAAAAAAAGGGAAATTTTTTCGAAAATAAAAACAACTCACTTCAAGCTCAATTTTTTTTTCAAAACTAGAGCATATTAAAAGTACATAAATAAAGTGAACTATAAAGTGCTGACGACTATTTTAATTAGTGTGGTAATAAGGGGATGACTTTCATTTACCATAACTCGTTTAGTTTTGGCGCTAGGGACTTCTAAGGAGAACAAAAATAGATGTATTTTAGTGCACTATAATAAAAGTCTTCCAAGTTGTCCTGGAAAAATGCGTCGTTTTTCGGTTACTTCACATTGAAGCATTCAATTTTGGAGTTTAACGAATAAGAATCAACCTTCATCATGCTATTACTCCATTTGTATTGAGTCTACAGACATTAGAGACCCTGCATTTTTTCTAAGGTTTCATTTTTATTGTGCATTATCTTTTCAATAAAATACTTTTTCAGTTATTCGCGAAAAACTGTTTGAAAACGTAGGGTTTCGGGTTCAAAAACTTACTTTCATGAATAAATTGAAAAGTATTAAATTTCAGAAAAAAAAACTTTACAGAACTAAATTTGCTTAGAATTAGTCAATATATTCATTCCCGGACTTATTTTTAATAAAAAATGCTTCATCTTTGAGGAGGGGTGCAATGCACCCCGGGGCAAAAGCAACCCCCATCGTGGAGTCTGTTTTGAAGTAGAGGATAAGTAGAATCGAAGTGCAAATTTTAATGCAAATCGGTGCTGTTCGGAAGAATTGGAAGGGAAAATGGTCATTGACTGAACTCATTCTAGTTTCGTGAACATCTTTACACTGAATTTAGTTCTTTAAGCAGTCCATTTAAGGTACTACTACCGTCTAGAATGGCATCAACAGACATTTTTTCAACAATTCTTTAACATGATCTTTATTACATATAGTTATCAAACTTTGTTTATAGTACAAAACAACTCTTGAAGATTAAAAAATATATTTTTTTATCATATTTTATTTGCACATTCAATAGAAGGCGCTCAAAGCTTCTTGCCAAAAAATAAAAAAAGCTACTCTTTTGCGGACAGTAACTCTCTGGAACGGTAAGTATGAAACAAAACATTCAAAAATATTTAGAAAAAGGAAGTGCTCTTACGTGACCGTTACCAGACAAATAAAGAAACTTGTAAAAAAAGCTGGTGGACGTTCAAACTTTTTTGTCAAAAATCGACGTTTGGCTTTTTCAGATTCTTAAATTCAATTTTTTCACCAAATCGTGAAGAACTATTACGCAGGATAAAAAAACAAACAAAATGCTTTAAGCAAAACGAAAATCGACCGACTAGATCCGGAGATTAACTGTCCGCAAGTTGAAACAAGTTGGGTACGCTCATGTCAGAAGGGTTTTGTACTCAATTTCTCAGAAATGCAGTCACCAGCAACGAATAAATTCAAGAAATATGTCAAAGAGATGTGCATGTTTCAAAGAAAATCAATTGTTTTTCTACTTTCAACGGTCGCCATTTTGTTGCAAACCAACAAAAATCACTCAAATCATGAATTCCCAAAAACTTTAATGTTATTGGCCTTATTTGAAAATTTCAATTAGATCAAATCAAAACTGCAGTGACCGATTCAATGAAAAGTCCATCAAAAAAACAAAATCATGTGTTATTGTTGTTGTAATTAGAAAAATTTCAAATGGCTATAACTTCCGTGTATATCATTTGATTTTCATCAAACTTAAAAAGTTTAAGGACCTTTTGTAGGACTATATGAATATCTAATTTCGTTCAGTTCAAAGGTACCGATACGATTTTACAGGGGAAAATGCGAAATTCCAATACCATACTATTATTAACAAAGCTGAGCGAATTTTGACTTCAAAGGTATTTGTTGTTGTTGTACTCAAAAACACCTGCCACCATAATTTTTTTCAGATTTTTCGGATCACAGTTATCCCAGCAGCATTTTTGAAGACATATGAACCAATAATTCCACCGGCCCATAAAGCAGACAAATGCAACGGTGTTTGGACAGCCGCCTGTGGTCGCGCATTCCTCCGAATGCCGAATTTTGTTTTATTGACGTAGCCATTCAACTTGAAATGAGCGTCTTCGCCAAAAATTTTTTTTTATGAAATTCGGGATCTGAAGCAGTTTGGTATTGGGCTTCCATCTTCCGTAATGTAAATGGGCACAGGTTTAATTGTTGAGCACGATATTGAATGGACTCACTTGGGTCTTCATCGATACTACGCTCTATAGCTGCTTTATTTATTCATTATGCACTGTACGATGCAAGGATGGACGCGAATTATCAGTGAGAATAAGCTTGGTGTAGAAACAATCCATGGTTAATCGAATTAATTGTTCTGATGGACGATTAGGTTGGCCATAAAATTGACGGAGTGCCCGCCGAGTTTCTCGAACAAAACCGTTTTTTAGGGTTTTGTAAAATAATTCTACAAAACCCTACTAAAATCGCGACCTGTCTGTCCGTCTGTCCGTCTGTCCGTCCGTCCGTCCGTCCGTCCGTGTGTCACAGCAGTTTTTCTCGGAAACTGCTTAAGCTAGAAACATCAAATTTTGTTTGTAGGTGTGAAGTGGCGTTCTCTTCAAAATTCAACAAAAAAAATTTTTTATAAGGTATTTAAGGGGGGTCTCCCCATATAGGGGAGTGACCCCCCGAAAAAAAAAATTTCTTTGAAAGTAGCCGATATGGGTATCAAATGAAAGGTCCTGATGGGAACTTTTCAAAACAGGTCTTAGTTTGGCAAAGTTTGCTTCGAGGGGCGCACAGGGAGGTGAAATACACGAAAAATTTGTGTCCCCCCCCCTCGCGATTGAACACCTGTGATCCGAAAAATCTGGAAAAAATCAAAAATGTAGGCCTTGGTGAGTACAACAACAAGAAATACGTGAGAAGTCGCAAATTACTCAACTTTGTTAGTAATAGTATGATTTATCAATTTTATGTTTTCTTGAATAAAATCTTAACGGTACCCTTAAATTCTATGAAATTCAGTGCACAGATGAATATTTATAGGATTGAACTATCCTGAAAGTTTCATAAAGATTGAATCATATGTAGTGAAGTTATAGCGGTTTGAATTTTCCTGTATTACTATGGAACAATATGCGCTGCATTTATTACTATGGCAACATATGGCTATGGAACAACATGCGCTGTTTACCGACTCGGACACTAAGTTTTGCTAGGATTTGCATGAAAATTTCAGGAATGATAGGTGTTATGAAAATCTTTGAGACTCGCTAGTGGAATCAGTAATCGTAAAACAAAATAGTGCCTGTTTTAAATGCGAAGATTGGGTAATTTTGAGTTATTTTTTCCCAACTTCGACTAAGTCGAAGCACTGACAATGCTCCACTTAGTATGTACCTGTCGCCTCGGACCGGATTGCACAAACGGCAATGATTATCGCAACGTATAAAGGTATTTTATTTTGAAGCTTGGAATTTCAGATTATTCAACAGACTTAATGCACTGCAACAACTTCTAGATGCAATAAAAAATTTATAAAATCATCAACATCGCCAAGCAAAATACAGATGGTTTGGTGAAGTTACATTTGATATGCAAACGCACACCGTGTTCAAAGGTAGAAAATCGTAAAGAGGCCAAGAGTTTGAGGCCGCTTTCATTGTAGAGTCCATTAATGAAAGAATCTGTTCAATGTGCACCAAGACCAATTCTTTAATGTCTGGCTGGTCAGCTGTCATATGGCTACAGAAGACAAGCAAGAGGCATTCAAGGGAATTTAATTTGACCGCACCCTGAAATGCACTGTCAATATATTACCCTCAAATGACATTAAAGTCATTCTAAGTAGCTTCAGTAAAAAAATCGGCCAAAAAATGAGACACAGAGGAACAACTTAAGAGTAAAAATTTCATGCAGATACTAGTGACAACTGGTAGTGTTTGATAGACTTTGCTACTAGCAGCAGTTTCACAGTGAGCTCCACATGCTTCCAATATCGGAACATTGACAAAAAATGTGGTGCATTTATTACTATGGCAACATATGGCTATGGAACAACATGCGCTTTTTACCGACTCAGACACTACAGTTTTGCTAGGATTTGCATGAAAATTTCAGGAATGATAGGTGTCATGAATATCTTTGAGAATCGGTTCAGCTAGTGGTATCAGTAATCGTAAAACAAAATAGTGGCTATTTTAAATGCGAAGATTGAATAATTTTGAGTTATTTTTTCCCAACTTCAACGTTTAAGGTGCATGCTTTGAACACTTGATTCAATTTAATGAATGACTGAAGATGAGTACCTACAATTGATGCTCATAAGTGAAACAAGTCAAAGAGGTGGGAGAAAGCTCCTAGCAAAAGGGTTTTTTAACCATTCTAGGATTCGAAAAAATTGGCCATTAATCGAGATAACAGTACAGGAGAGGGGCCCCTGAAAAAAAAATTCATCAAACGTAGCCGATATGTGTATGAAATGAAAGTTTTCATGGGAGCTTTTCAAAACAGTTGTTAAACTGTCAGTTTTTGCTACAGTGGGGGCACAGGGGGGAAATACATGAAAAATGTGTTTTCTCCCTCGCGGATGGACATCTGAAATAATTGTCAAGGGACATATTTATGAGAATAATTCTAAAAACCTCAGAAGTCGAAATTCGTTCAACTTTGTTAATAATAGTATGATCTTCGTATTTCATATTTTCTCCAATAAAATCGTCTTTGACATGTTTCTTGATTTGATTCGATCTGGTGACTGCATTTTGTAAATTGAATACAAAACCCTTCTGACATGAGCGTAGGTCTGTTTCCCCAACTTGTTTTTAACAACTCTCAACACCAACAATGCATATTAAAAGCTTTCAATAAAACGAGTCCTTATTTAGTTTTGTTTCAACTTACAATGAAAAACTTTTTTGAAAACTAGATTTATTTTTACGGCTTTGTAAAAGGAGTTTTACAAGAACGTACTGGTTTCGCGTCCTTTATGTCCGTCTCTCCTTTTGTCCATGCGTCACAGCAAGTTTCTTTAGAAACTATCGAAGTTATAAAGCTCGAGCTTTGTCGAAAGGATGGAAGTGGTGGTCTCTCAAAAATTCAGCTTTACTAAACATTTTGTAAAGGAGGTCTCCTCCTATACGGACCCGACCCTCAGGAAAAAATGTTAATCGAAGGTAGTCGAATGGGGTATCAAATGAAACGTCTTGATTAGAACTTGTACGATCTGAAACAAAAAAAATCCCCGTTGGCAGCACCAGCCGGAAAGGTAAATTTCTCGTATGTAGCGTTAAGTTTCGAAAAAGAATTTGGCTTGCCTACTACTAAACTTCTTTCTGCAATTTTTGTAGTACCATATGGGTATTTATTAACATAAAAAAAATCTGGCCACGTTCGTTTTTAGAGACCTTTTATGGGGGGCGCAAATATTTTGCTAATTAAATTGAGTTGCGCACGTAAGGATCACATATTGAAAATCGGCGGATCATAAATTGTTGTAAACATACAAATACCAGTTTCGCCCTTCTCGCATTTGCTGTTTACACAGTTCACAGTGGTAACCACACAAAGGCTTAAATAGCTTGAATAGTTAATTTCAAAAGATTTCCATAAAAGTTTAATCAGCACTTGCGATGCCATTTCAATTTTTTTCTGAATTATGAGGGCCGTCATTTCGATTTTTATTTAAATCGGCTGCTAAAAATATTAAGCTGTAAGTTTTCGACTTTTTAATTTGTCATTCGATTTGCATAATTAAATTAAATTAACTTGCCTTAATAACTTATAATTTCAAGTTTCAACGAAATCTGTTGAGAACCTTGGCTGCTAGAGGGCTACAGAAATAAAAAAAATGTATGCCACCCCCCTGTATGGGGAGACCCACCTGTATGGGGAGACCCCCTTTAAATACCTTAAAATATTTTTTTGCACTGCAAATTTCAAGAGGCACCGATTTTGACCTACGTAGAAAATTTCCTCATTCTAGCTCATGTGGTTTGCGAGAAAACTTGTTGTGACGCACGAACAAACGGGCGGACGGACGGACAGACAGACAAGTACCGATTTTATAATTTTTTAGGGTATTGTTAAAAATATTTTACAATATCTTAAAAATGATCTGGTTTATAAGTTCTTTCAAGTAAAGTCATTTAAAACGTTTCCATGAAAAATATTCATTAATTCAGTTGGCACTAAAATAGCGAATTGCGCTTGCCTTCAGACCTTTGGGGCCGCCATTTTGAATGCATGCATTTGATTTTGGATTATTTTAAATCTTTGTATGCTAGGACCTCATCAACCAATGTACTATCTCGTTCAAATAGGAGTTTCACTCTAGTCAGGGCAAAATAATTCAATTTTTAAAGACAATGGCAGCTAAAAATATTAGGCTTTAAATTTTCGACTTTTTTATTTTTCATTCAATTTTAATAATTTCCTGCAAAATACAAGAACATGGTACAAAGATCCATAATCTCAAGTTTCATCAAAATCCGTTAGAAAATGTGACCGCTAGAGGGCCACAAGAACATGAAAAAAAACGCATATTTAAAACGGCCGGAATTTTGAAATTTGCTCATGCATGATCACCAAAATATCAAAGGCTGTAGGTGTAAGTAATGTCTATCTTGAAACCAAGTTTCATATATGTCGGATAAAAATTGCGACTTTGTTGACATTCAACTGGCCGCCATTTTGTTTTTTGCAACCTGACCTCCAGTTCTTTTACGTCATTCTCTAGATACTTATAATTTCTGTCAAACTACTGAATTTCATAAAAATTTGTTGAAAGCTTTGACCACTATTACAACAACAAAATTTTGCACGTTTTTCGACTTTTGAGCGGCCGCCATTTTGTTTCTGCCGTACCGAGTTTAGATTTTTTATTGTGAGATTCATCACATACATCAGTGAACCTTCGTACCAAATTTCATCCAAATCGGACCTATACTTTGGTCAGAACAGAAATCACGATTTTTCGTCGAAAATGGCCGCCATTTTGTTTTTGCCCGGCCGATATAGCTGGTTCACGAACTCAACCGAGATAATTACCCAATACACCTTTCCTGAAAATTTGGTGAAAATCGAAGCAAAATTGCAACCTCCAGCGTGGTCACAAATTTCGTTATATCCCATATATATATATATATATATATATATATATATATATATATATATATATATATATATATATATATATATATATATATATATATATATATATATATATATATATATATGATGCTCTCCGTAATAGGTAAATTTCTCTCGAGAAATTTACCTAAAAAATTGCATCGGGTGGCGCAAGGCAGAGGACAAAATATGCTATACAAAAACACCAGCATATGGTGGTGGATGGTATATTTTTCAAATCGACCTAGATACTAACATTTTCTTCGGGGTTCCCAAAAATTTCAATATGAACGATTGCCCGAGTATTCAGAAAAATGATCCTAAAATGGAACGAAGCGCTGGCTATTTTGTGTTTCTGAAAGCTACACTCAATCTTTCCTAGATAATTGAACGAATTCGTGTATTTGTAATGGATTTATAATTGAAGTCATTGATTTCTGTCATCAGAAAAGTTGCTTTTAACCCTAGAATGATTATAAAGTCCTTCTGACAGGATCACTCTACTATCCACTTAACTTCTTTATTTCTCTAGCTGGTAAGAGAAAGCAAAGCAAATCAAAGTGAAACTGCATGTAGTAAATCCTACCTGTAAATAAACAGTGCGTTTAACATCGATAAATTCCTTAAGATAAATGCCATCATTTCATAAGTTAAGTACCGAATTTTCTTGACAGGAGCATAGTCCTTGAGTAGCCAGAACTTTGCTTGATTCTTTCGCTTTTAAAGGCTCATCAACAAAACATTTTTCTTTAAAAACGACTTATTATTGGCAGTGGTTTGTTGAGAACCTTTATGCAAATATAACAAGTTGGGTAGACAGACCTATGCTCATGTCAGAAGGGTTTTGTACTCAACTTACAAAATGCAGTAACCAGCAACGAATAAAATCAAGAAACATGTCAAAGACGATTTAATTGGAGAAAATGTGAAATTTCAGGATCATACTATTATTAACAAAGTTGAACGAATTTTGACTTCTGAGGTATTTGTTATAGTTATACCCATAAATATATCGCTTGATAATTTTTTCAGATTTTTTAGATCACTGGTGTCCATTCGCGAGGGAGGAAACACATTTTTCATGTATTTCCCCCCCCCCCCCCCCCTGTGCTCCCACTGAAGCAAAAACTGTCAGTTTAAGAACTGTTTTGAAAAGCTCTCATAGAGAACTTTCAGTTGATATTCATATCGGCTACCTTTCATGAAATTTTTTTCAGGGCCCACTCCTCTGTACTGTAATCATCGATTCATGGCCTATTTTTTCGAATCCTAGAATGGTTACAAAGCCCTTTTGCTAGGAGCTCTCTCCTGCCTCTTTGACTTGTTTCAATTGTATGTACTCATCTTCATGATACCTATCACTCCTGAAATTTTCATGCAAATTCTAGCAAAGCTGTAGTGTCTAAGTCGGTAAAAAGCGCATATGGCTCCATAGCAATATGTTTCCATAGTAATACAGGGCATATTGCTCCATAGTAACACAGGAAAATTCAAATCGCTATAACTTCGGTAAATACTATTCGATCTTTATGAAACTTTCCGAAAAGATCAATCTTATAAATAGACATCCAGGTACTGAATTTTATTCAGTTTAAGGGTACCGTTTAGATTTTATTCAAGAAAACACAAAATCGATAAATCATACTATTACTAACAAAGTTGAGTGAATTTCGACTTCTCATGTATTTGTTGTTGTTGTACTCATTAAGGCCTACATTCATGATTTTTTCAGATTTTTC
This sequence comes from Odontomyia ornata, assembly GCA_963969285.1. Taxonomy (NCBI): domain Eukaryota; kingdom Metazoa; phylum Arthropoda; class Insecta; order Diptera; family Stratiomyidae; genus Odontomyia; species Odontomyia ornata. The sequence continues at coordinate 494,409,411 of OZ017738.1, forward strand.
GGATGGAAGGTGTCCAATCGCGAGGGGGGGGTACGCGAAAAGTTCGTACATTTCCCCTTCCCCTGCCCCCCTCGGTACTTATAAGACAATTTTAAGACTTGTTTTAAAAAGATCTCATTGAGACCTTTCCAATGACACCCTACTCGACTACCAATGGTGAAAATTTTTTTTTGAGGGGTCACCCCCTTATATAGGGAGACCCCCCTTAAACGCCTTTGAAAAAATTTTCCACCCTTGAATTTTCAAGAGGTCACCACTTCTGACCTTTCCACAAAGTTTCATAGCTGTAGCCTCTATAGTTTCGGAGAAAAAGTGCTGTGACATACAGACGGACGGACGGACGGACGGACAGACGGACACAGGTCGTGATTGCAATAGGGTTTTGTATTTTAGTACAAAACCCTAAAAAGAATTGGTAATAATATAGGTCACCTTTTACAACGCAATACTATCAAGAAAGGAGATGGAATTGATAAGTTACTCGTATGACATGGAAAAATTCAAAAAAGAGTAGAAAGCTTCATTCAAAATACTGATATGCAGCATAGTTCATGGGAAAATAAAGTTTGAAATTTTTTTTATCGACAGAACTAATACATAAATTTGCTAAAAGGTTGACGCCGGAGCCATATTTCTGTTGATCAGTGATCCAATGCATTGCAAATTCTCTAGAATCTAAAGGCAATAACAATTTTGCACTTATAAAATTCATGGCATTAGAAGTAAGCTTTCAACATATATTATTTTGCAACCACCGAATCAACACTTCATAACTTTAAATCAAATGCAAACATTTCCTGCCATTATTCAAGTTTTGAAATTATGCTAATTTTTGAGAACTTTTCTTTGAGATCACAAAGGCTTCCTCAAATTCAAAACTAAATTCAAATTATTTTTTATTGAACCCAAGCATGATATCTAATCGCAGTACAAACCTGATTTGCTAATTTAGATGCGTCTTAAGTGCAGCTCTTGCAAATTATTTTATAATAAATGTAGATAATAGTTTGCTTATTTGCATTTTTTTTTGCATATCAGCATATCACATGTCTGTTTGGTTCTTAGCGTTTTAAAAAAACTGGTGCAATATTAGCTCTTACATAAATTTAGTAGACTCATGTCCACAACAACAGTTTTACGAAGGTCGACTGGCTCGAACCGGTAAGAATTTATCGAAATCGTTTCGCCATTATCCTGATACGGTTGAAATCTTACAGAAATCTTTACGGACGACACGCCAAGATCCGGTTTGAGTGGATACTCCCCGATATTACGCAAAATTCTCCTCCGTCTCCACACTGCAGATCAATAGAATCTACTCGATACCTGCAGTCATTTGAATATTTAAAAAATTATTCATAGAGTCTTTGATATGGAATTGTTGAGGAATATTTTTGTATTGTTGGGAAGACAATAGTCGTGGTTCATCGAACGACCTAATATTATCGCCAATTTCTATCTTTTATTTGTACAAACATTTTAAAATTCAATGATCCAATGAGTGTATCAGATTCGTGGAAGCCGGTTTCAGAGGTTTTCAGGTTGTTTTCACAAGTAATCTTTTGTCCTCATAAATTAAATATGTCAAAATTATTTCGCAAGATGAGAAACTTGATTAATCGTTTCCATATTTCCGATAAGTCATTGACGCGTAAAACTGAATAGATGATTTTGTTGTGCAGTAATAGTGCAGTTAGAGCTCATATGTTAAGTAGCTTATGGAAATTAACATACAAGTGAAGTGAAAAGAGTGCGATAGATACTTTGCCACAATTTTGCAACCAAATAAATCACCGTTCAAGAAAATTAAAAAAAAAACCTTTAAGGGTGACTCTGACTATATTGCAATTGCACCAATCAGAGATTTTGCACCTATAATCACCACATCTACATTAAAAATTTGACTAAATCAAAAAATGTTGACCAATAATTTATTGCACACTTTATTTGGTTAGGAATTTAAATTAATGTCTAACCGTGGTGCCTAAGGTCAAACCTACCTTACACCTTGTTCGGAGGCACGGCTATAATTTAACATATTTTGGTAGTTTTCCCTTGTATTTTAAAAAAAGCATGGTGATTGATTCTCATCTTAATTTCTAAGGTGATTCATGTCACGTTTTTTCACTACAAACATTGTTAGTAATCCAGCTAACTTTTTTATATGCAATTCGATATTGATTCGAATACAGCAACTGTAAAATGAAGTTTTTATTCGTTGATGAATTTAAGACGTTTCAGATTTGATATTTATTTGCTATCTTAATCATCAATTAATTAAATAAAATCTTTATTATTTGATATCCGCTATCTTCTTGCTTAATTTGAAATTTAGATGACTTCCTTAATTAATACATAGACAAATTAAGCTTGAAAATAGCGCTCATGTTTTTCATATGAAGTTAATTTGAATTCAATTAAAAGTTCCCTTTTTGGCACGCTGGAAACTTATGCATGAAATCTAAAGCGATTGTTTGGAAATTCTAAAATAAATTGAGATATTTTTGCACTTGAAACATGTTGACTTATTTGCATTTTGAAAATGTGTGTGAAATACAAAGAGGAACGATATTTGAAACGTAATGGATTGAGATGAATTGTACGAGTAAGTGTCCATCAAATTAGTATGATTCTATTCATAATAGTTTGGTAGAGTGCACCTGAGTCGAAATTTCAAGCATTTTTTCTGTGACCAAACTGACATTTTTTTATGAATTAAAGGTGAATGGTATTTACGCACTGAGCGTGGCACTTCCATGCTCGCGAGCGATTGGACTATCCACTAAACACCTATGCTGCCAACCTAAGAACCTAGCCTGGACCCGTTTGACATATTATTTCGGGCCAGGTCTCGTTTCGCCACGCCGTGAGGCACCTTCAAGCTGAGGGATACCTCCTCCAGCAGGAAGGGAGGGAGGAAAAGGTATTGCCACACAAGCAATCCCCCAGCTCCAATGTTCCCGGCTGCTGCGATTCCCTTCCATCTTTTAGGAGTACCCGAACAGAATGTGCTGCATGGTTCTATTTGTCAGCCTATCCAAGTATCACCACAACTATACTATTCGGAGTGAGCTCTATACTCTCCCTGTAGAGGTTTCATCGCAGCCTGTCCCATTTTTTTCACATAAAAAATGTGTGGGGGCTCAAGCTCAACAATCAGAGAATCGTGACTTACCAATCTTGTTCATATAATACTGAAAACACCCATGCCCGCCCAAAAACTGGGTAAAATAAATGGCACTCTCGCCATCCCTTCAATTAAGCTACGCTCTCAGATACAGGATATGCCACGCAGTACATGTTCCCTTCATGCAATTCACCCAAGACTGCTGCCAATCGTTGAGTGAGTGCTGTCTCTCATCGCGGGCAACCATCCAGCAAGGCGGGCAACAGTTATCACACCTGCAACTGAAGATGCGATCCTCAGTGCTCTTCTTCTCTGTATACGTGCCAAGCATTTTCAGTACCCCTCCTTACTGAGAGCGTCGCCCCATATTTCTGCTCCATACAGTAGCACTACCCCTACAGCACTCATCAAAATGCCTCTTCTTGATGGATTGGGCCTCTCTTCGTTGGCCATAAGTTGACTCAGAGCCGATACGCCCTAACCAGCTTTCTCAGCCGTTGCCCTGATTTGCTCAGTGAAACTCATCTTTGAGTCGATCAGTAGCCTCAAGTACTTTACCGCTGGCTTCCATTTGATTAGTATATCTGCAATACTGATCATCCTTACTCTAGGGACCACTTTAGTTTTCTCCAGTGCTAGACTGAACCCACGAGCAGTCATTCAGTCGCTCACTCGGTGCATAAGAATACCTAGCCTAAGTTGCGTTTATTCAACAGTGCGTCCAGTAACTAGAGCTAAAACATCAACTTTATAGGGGATCAAATGCAACTCATCTGCCATCTCCAGTCTGAGTAGCCTGCCACAAGACACGTTCCATAGGATCGATCTCTGAGCAACATCCGATGGAACTCCCATCCTTTGTTGGTCCTGTGTTGTGCCGGAAAGCAGGCTTCGGTCCTTCAGGTAGCCCCTCAGAAGCCGCATCAGATATTCTAGAACTTGAGAAGGATTTTCCAGCAAACCCAGAATATTCACCCATCTAGCGGAGTTGAAGGCGTTCCTGACGCCGACTGTCACCAAGAGGACAATCCATCGCTTAGTGCGGCTATTTGCCTCTGCCTTTTGGACCACGCTGACGACCTCTAAAATAACATCAATGGTAGAGGATCCTACTCTAAAGTTGTACTGCAGAGGAGATAGGTCCCTAGCAGCACAAATTGCGTCAGTGAGTCTTCCCTTGATGATTGGGCACTTTCCCAGCCCTATCTAGCATGCATAACGGTTGGTATGCAGATTGCGATTCACAATTATCCTTCTTCTTGCTGATCAGCGCGAGCCATGCCACCTTCCGTCGTGCTGTTAGCCGCGGAATGGTTTGGCAGGCAAATGTTAGTGACTTAATTGTTCTGCACCTATAGGCAGATGGTTTTGGCAGGGCTTCCCGGTACCGGGTTACTGGTCGAAGATGAGCATGGGGCACTGTTGCGAATGCCGGCGTACCAACCTTCTCCCATTCGCAACTTCAAATTGCCGCCGTAATATCTCCACCTTCTTTGGGCATTTATACCTTTTCCCCTGTTATTTATTTAATTTTATTAAAATTTTACCAATTTCCCTATAATTTTAATTTCTACATCATCACAATCCTACCCTTTTCCCTTATTTCCAATTACAACAAACTGGTAATATAATAATAATTTTAATCTCCTCGCTAACAACACTCCCTACATTAATTCCCATTTTTCCTAACTAAACCTGATTCCTTCCTTCATACTAACTAATTCTATTCGCTGGTTCCCACTAACAAATTTTATTTCTTATACTAACGAAAATTCATTTACGTTTCCCTACTAACAAAGTTCAGTCTCATACCCAGATGCATAGTTGTTGTTAGATGAATGGGTAAACTATAGAACATGGCTCCATTTGTTGCGTCGCGATTCTCGACCGGGAGTCTACTGGAACCCTGGGTTCAAGTTCCCCGCAGGAAAGTGCTCTTTTTGGGGTATCGACAAAATCAATAGTTTCCGTATATGTATATGTGACACTTTGCATCTAACCAAGCGCTTCTTGGATTGTGCAAATTGCCATACATGCAAAAAATGGATATTATTGCGTTTGTTGATACGGAAAAAAGATGTGTGGGTAGCGGAATTGAAGTGTAGTTAACTTCGATTACGTTGCTCAGATGCGGCAGCGGTAATTGAAAATGAAAAGGATTGCGGGATCGGATTTGCTGGAGGTGAAATGTGAGATTGGGTGCTTGAATTGGGGTTCAGTCGGTTTTTTGACTGTGGGAAAGTGAATAAGAGGGGTTGATTTTGGCGAAGAAGTCTTTTTTTTCGAGTTTTCGGCGATGACGGGGAAAGAACAATAAAGTGTTGAGTATCGAAAATTTGTGAAAGGAGTTTGATTTGTAAAAATTAGTGAAAAAAAGCCATGATTATGATTCGGGGAGATGTTGCGAGTGAAATAAAATGAAATTTGAAGGGGTAGTGACAATTTAATTAGTAACGTGATCACTAAAGGATGAATATATAGTGCCAGGTCTCCGAAGCAAAGTCTACAGTTTGTGAAAAGTGGCCGGTTTGGGTTGCGTTTAAAGTAGTGTGAATATTTTTTAAATTGAAGCTAATTGCTAATTGCACATTTTTCATTATACTTTTTAGGTCTTTGTAAAAAAAATTTTTACAAAGACCTACTAGTTCCGTGACCTGTCTGTCCGTCTGTCCGTCTGTCCGTGCGTCACAGCTGATTACATCTTTTGTATAAATTTGAACAATTTCATATCTAAGTATTGGATGAATAATTCAAGTTCACGCCATTAGAAAACTTGCTTCTAGCCCTAGGATGTTTACAAAGACCTTCTGGTAGGAGCACTCTCCTGCTTACTCAACTTGTTATTAATTATATTTGAGTCATATTGGAAATTCGTTTTATCACAATTATATTCTTAATATATTTTTCTTCTTTAATTAAAAATATTGCCTGGTTTTTATAGCAGTGGCTTCGAATTTATTCATTTGATCCGTTCATTAAATTATTTAAAAACAAAAGGAAGTAGCTTGCTTTATAATATTATTCTTTTCCATGAATTGTTGTTGTGTTCTTTTTTCCTATTTCAAATAAATCGGCCACTATGTTGTAAGCAAAAATAATTTTTTCATTTCTCAATATGACCACCCCCTTTCCCGTCCTTCCAGCTGTCCAGTGACAGTATGCTTTATTTATGTTGATTTGATTTGGTCACGATATTAGCTTCGGAACTCGTTAAGTTATTGTTTGTGCTAGTGTGCGTTCGTCATCATGAATTTCTTTCTTCTTACCCTAAATCTTACATTCACTCGGTTAGTCCCACATTTGTTATTTCAGCACATATTTAGCCAATAAGAAAGAAAAGTCAGTTGGAAAATAATAGTTACAGTTGAAAAGCTTCTCGCAAGTGATCAAAACAAGGAAATTAAAAGTTATTACAGTTGGGATCTGCACTCCGGGAATGAATCAAAAATCGTAGGAAGTTTAAAGATGGGAACGTGAATTATTTGTGCAAAGCAAAAGGAGGATAAGTAGTTAAAAAAATACATCGCATATCCTGTACCTTGTGGTTGTAAACTAGAATATTTTATAAAACTGCTGCTGCTAGCATGATCCCCGTATGAGCTCAGCAGTTATTCTTATTCGGTCTCGTATACTTTGTTGAATACCCAATGAACGATGACATCTCTAAGTCCACATTATAGTGCAGATATTTTGGAAGCGATGGCTGCAGCGCTTGCCGTTGATTTGAATGACCGACACTAGATGTCACTTGTGGTTTTATCTTAAAACTACCCTGAAAATTCACAAAAAATTCAATGTTGGCTCAGGATGGCGTGGATATGAACAACTAAATATTGGAGCCCCTACTAATTTAATTTTGGTTCCGAAAGTAGTGCGAGGCTCCAGTTTTGCTCTGGTTTACTGTAACAGTACCAAGAAAAGTCTATCCCTTAGGCAAACGTTGAATGTGGTGAGCAACAAGTCTAGCCAATGGTAATAAATAAGTTGCAACACCTCAACTGGAAGATTATTGTATTATAGTTAATTTTTTATGCATTGCTGCTAAATTTAAATTGCTTTCTTGAAATCAAGTATTAAAAGATAGTCCCCTTTTTTCCAGGCAGAAAAACAGTGCGAAAAATCATCGGAATAATAAAAGCTTGTACAATATTCCAACTCATCCCGTAAGCTGAAGATCCCTGGTTCGATTCTCGTCGGGGGCAACGAGATATAGTTTGGGTGATTCTTCGGACGGACGATGAGCCCGTTCAGTTATGATACGTGCTGGTTTAAAAATCAGGACGTATCGCGGCTGGGTGGACGGACACACGGCCAAAGCGTGATACTAACTATATCATCATGTGGAGTGCCGACATATACGATCATGATAATGAGATACTCTAATTATCTCTAAACGAAGGCCCGAAAGGGACTGTAGTGCTACGATAAAAAAAAAAAAAAACAATATTTTAAATTATTACGGTCTATTGAAATGCAAGCTGAATTTAACTTAATTTCATTTAAGGTTTAAATTAATTAAATTTACAGTCAATAAGAACCTACTTTTCGTCGATTTCACCAACTTTATCCGGTTAAATTGCATTGTTTCACTGGACTTCTAGGTTAAAGCTTGATATGTGCATCATCCCTTAAATAGCACAACTTTCAATCACACAGCGAAATCAAAGAGCGCTTGGATAATGTGTACGGTGACCCTGCTCTTGCGGTGATGACCATAAAAAATTGGAACGAGTTTCAACGTGGTCGCACGTCGGTTTTTGGTAACCCATGCCTAGGTGCTCCCAAAGCCGCTACCAGGAAGGATAACTTGTAAAAAAATCCATGAGCTCATATTGGCAGACCGCCAATTGAAAGTAAAGGCGATAGCTGACAGAGTAGGCATCTGAAAAGACCACGTGGGGCATATCCTGGATGAGTTTTTGGGCATGAGAAAGCTGTCGGCGTGATGAGTGCCACGTTTGCTCACTCCGAACAACAAACACAACCGTAAGAACACTTCAGAGCAGTGTGTGACGCTGTATAAGTGCAATCCGAAGGAGTTTTTGCGTCATTTTGTGACCATTGATGAAACATGGCTCTACTGGTACACACTAAAGACGTAGGAGCAGTCGAAACAGTGGGTTTCACCCGGCAAAACGTACTTCGAAGAAAGTGAAGACTGCGTTTGATTCTTTTAAATCTTGTAAGCATGCTAGTTGATGTAAAGCCGACCCTGCAAGGTATGCTAGGTCTTTCACGTACTACTTGTTTAGGAGCTGGGATTTCCGAAAAACGTCTTTAAAGTATTTGTGCATTTACCGATACTCAGAAAATAGTTTTTCAAAGGCTCTCTCAAGCGCGGGCATTAATGCAAGCCATTGTTTTACTGTAGTCCAGCAGTTTGAGATACTCTCTCTCAATAGAATCACAAAACTCTTTCAAAACTTCCAATCGAACGCTGTAGAGGAAGAAAAATGAATAAATTTTCACAATGATGAATTCCAAGTCAATAGAAAGACAATCAGCGGCAGTTTTGATCGCTTTGTGGACTATGTGGGCTCTACATCCAATTCCAATAAGCTTTCTGCCGAGTGATTCGTTCAATTTTGAGTAAACATTATTACTTCCTTTTCTATTCTTTCCCCCGAAATTGCAGTTAGTGTTGTCTCCACAACAAACGCAACAATTTTTGTATTCTAGTCATTAAAAAGGAATACTTCCTTTAAATAATCGACAATAACATCCGATGTATCGCCTGGCTACTCTTGAAACTCTAAAGCCTTGACCTTGACTCTCACGCGTTCGTATGGTAAAAAAAAAAACGAGATAAAACTGGGAATAATTTGATTGAGTCATGGTTTGAAGCATCCGTTTATAAAGCTATGCAGTGGGATTTGCGTAAATACTCTTTTGATTCTTCAGTTGTCATAGTTGACAGCTTGAGACTTTTTACGTGCACATCTAAATTTTTGCTCAAAAAATGCTTGACTTAAAAGAGGAGAACAGTCATTTGAGCGAAAACTGTGAATTTGTTGCACGGTGTGAAATGCTTACGTACCCTTAGCTGCAGCTTTTTCAAAATCTTTGGAAGTGAGTGAGGTGGGACGTATGTAAAGCCCTGCCCGAAGGTTGGTTGAAAGAATACCATGACATAATTTAAATAAGCTACAGAGGTCTAAAAATTCTCTCCTTTTTTGAGTGATGCAATGGTGAGGATCTGTAAGCGCTCATCGTGGGAGCTGTAAGGGGGGTTATATTTCTAGAATTTACGCTGTACAGTTTCAACAGCATTCGATAGATTGGTATAGTGAGGAGACTATACTTGGGAGGCATACTCAAGAGTTGACCGGGCTAGGACCACAAATAGATGGACACTGGTTGAAATGTTAAAGGCCTTGCAGGAGAATCGTAAAACAATTGCAGCGACATTTGAAGCTCTAGTGGTTATGCATGAAATATGGATGTTAAATTTCGAACCAGGGTCAAATACTACTCCTAAATCTTTAAATTTGTACACAAGTGTGAGCAGCGATCCATCAATCCGGTATTCATATAATACTGGATGAATTTTGTTGTTGAATCTCATGTGACAGCATTTTGAAATGTTAAGAGGAAGTAAATTACCTTGACATCAATTTTGGAGACTGTCAAGATCATTTTGAAGGTATGAGCAGTCATTGCTGGAGTTAATTGAACGATAAATTTTTAAATTATTACCGTAAAGAAGAGAATGAGAGGACAGGCGTTGGGGGAAATCATTAATGAAAATGTTGAATAGTAAAGCGCCTAAAATTGATCCTTGAGGAACATTAGATTTTGGACTAAACTAGGCCGACGAAAATAAATTATTCCGTGCAACGGTGCAGGAGCGATGGGATAAGAAGGATAAGATCCAAGAAAGGATTGAGTCAGAAAACGCGGGACGATTGGAGTTTGTTAGTCAAAAGGCCATGATCAACACTATCAAAGACTTAAGTAAAATCGGTGTATATGACATCAACATGTTGGCTCTTATCAAAAGCAAGAGAGATGGTATGGGTAAGTTCTAACTAATGACTTAATACCGATCGACCTTGAATGAAGCCATGTTGTTCATTTCTAAACAGGATACTGATGGTATCGTACATTATGTTATGCACAATTCGCTCAAGGATCTTGCCAAAACAAGACAGCAAAGAAATAGGACGATAGCTCGAGGTTCCACTACGATCTCCGGACTTGTGGATCGGAAAGATGATGGCATGCTTCTAGACGTCAGAAAAGCAGGAGGAAGAAAGACTAATATTGAAAATAATTGATAGTGGGGTAAATAATATGAACAGATTTGGTATTCCATCAAGACCCGGACCGCCATTAATGCGAAAAACGAGCAGTACATTTTCAATTTCCGATGGAGAGGTCACAATAGAATGCACAATAGGAAAGCGAGAAGGACACAATGAGTATATAGTGGGTTTTGAAACCTCGCATGTGGAGGAAAAAATTGAGGAAAAAGGTCACAGATAGCTTGCCCATCAGAGACTTGGCAGTTATGCCATGAAAAGATATCAGGGCTATGGGATATTGTTTTCAAGGAACGTATGTATGTCCAAAAGGACTTAGGACTATTAGATTGCAATAATATTTCAATCATTTAATAATAAGATTACATTGCGTTTTTAACCGCTTTTTTGGCTTCTCTATGAAGCAGTCGGTAGTTGGTGAGGTCAGTGTCAGAGTTGAAATACTGAATTTTTTTGGGCGGCAGGTCCTTCAAATAAAGAGCGTCTGAGACTTCAGCGGAAAAGCAACTGGGGCTCTTTTTCCGGGAAGAACGGCAGATAGGTACATGATTTGTATTTATGCTACTGAGATTCTCATATAAAGTTAAAAGCACTGAATTGGCATCGAGCTTCTGTAGCGTCGAATTCCAGTTAATTACTTATGGAATTCTTTGTTGCTACATGAATGAGTTGCATATTTTTTTAATATTTTTTTCTGAAAAAGTATTAGAGAAGAAAAATATTGGAAGAAGGTCGTTTCGACGTGTGTACTAACTCTCATCAGGCCATCACTTTTAGATACACACCGGTGATGTCGACCATCGTGCTTAGAGGTGAGAGAGTTAGCATCACCGGTGTGTATCGAAGAGTGATGGCCTGATGCGTATTAGTACATAAGTCGCAACGACCTTCTTCTATCATTTTTCTTCTCTAATTATTTTTCAGAAAAAATCATTAAACAAAAAAAAAATATGCAACTCATTCATGTAGCTACGAAGATTTCATAAGTAATTTAAAAAGCTATCGGAGCCATCTGAAAAACGAGATCGATATCCGTGCGACGCAATGAAAGCTTCAATGTAGAGCAAAATTATAGTATAGATTTACATTAAAATTGATGTGAAAAGGGTAAATGATCCAATTAAAGTTTAGCAAAAAAAAAAATGCCAGTCAATATTATCCAGCTCAAGCTGAATGGCTGCGTAGTTGGCTTTGCGGGAATTAAGTCTTGGGGGAAAAAGGAGTGCATTTGGATTGAGGTGCGAGATAAGATAAACGAACCTCAAGCGGAGGATGATGGGTATCAGATTTTACATATTCGGAGGGGGATTTTGAGATCAAGGGGATAGAGGCATGATTGGTAGTATGGATGAATTCGGGAGGTTGATTGTTTGCATTCGGGATCGTATATAATTGCGATAGGGAACAAAGCGATAAAAAAGAAGAAAGAAGGATAGAGAGATCATTGAAGGACATAAGGGTATGAGAGCTTGTGTTCCAGCGTAGGCAAGACAAGTTAAAGTCACCACAGAATAAAATAGTGCATAGAGGGTTGATGCTGCAGAAATACGAAAATAATTCAGAAAAATGGCTGTAAATACGGGAAGGAGCATTGCAAGGGAAGTTCATGCAAAGCAATACTAAACTCACGGCTTGAAAGATATTAATGAAGACGATGATGCATTCTACTGGAAGTGAAGGGGAAAAGTTGGAGCAGATTTTGCTGCCTAAAGCTTTGTGAATAGCGATAAATACACCACCACCGTCAGCTTTCTTCTTCTTCTTCTTAGCACTACAGCCCCTTTCGAGCCTTCACTTCCTGCAAACAGCGCCTCCAACTGTCTCGGTCCGTTGACCGCGTCTTCCAATTCCAAAATCCGAGCAGCGATGAACTGTCTTCGTTGACCGAGTCAGACCAGCGTTTCCTCGGTTTCCCAACTGGCCTCCGGCCTTCAGTTCTCCCAACGAATACCTTCTTTGGTATCCGTTGTTCGTCCATACGATTCATGTGTCCAGCCCATTGCAGCTTCCGCAGTCGTACAATCCTTGAGACTTCCGATATGTCAAAAATTATTTGCCTCAGGACCCGTCGCTCAAAGGCGTTCAATATATTTGCGGATGCTTGGGTTAGGGCCCATGTTTCACACCTATAGCATAACACAGGTCTTATCACAGATTTGTATACTTCGAGCTTTTTCTTCCTGTGTATGCAGCTGGTCTTCAAGATCATCAATACTGAATAAAATATTTTATTTGCGAGCTGTATTCTTCGGCGTGTTTCATCTCTTTCATTGCCCATTTTTGTTATTTTGGCGCCTGAGTACACAAATTCGCCAACTGTACTGTATTCGCCAAGTGTGATATTTTGTGTATTTGGGGTATTTTTCCTCGACTGCGTCATGAGCTTTGTTTTATTTTCATTGATTTGTAGCCCTACTAGTTTTGCTTCGCTGCCGAGTTTGAGGAAGAGTTCTTTGGCAGTTGTTAATGACCGTGATAGAATGTTGATGTTGTCCGCATAGGCCACTACTTGGCTCGACATGTATAGAAATGTACCTCACGTATCGACAGGTAGCTTTCGTATGACGTACTCCAGAGCCAAATTGAATAGCAATGGGGCCAGCCCATCTCCCTGCTTTAGTCCGATATTTATGTCAAGGGCTTCGGTGAGTTAGTTATTGATGCGGGCTTTGGAGGTTGTCGACGTCATTGTCATTTTGGTAAGACGGACTTATTTGGCTGGGATGCCAAAACCAAGCACTATTTGGTACAGTGCATTACGATTAATACTGTCGAATGCTTGCTTGCTTAAAGTCAACGAATCAGATTTACCTGAAACCAAACAATCTCCATCAGCGTGGTAGACATGGTATAGTGGAAAAATTTCACTGCTGTCGATATTAGGAGTTAACCAGGTTTCTGTTGAACAAATGAAATCATTGCCGGAAACGGAAGAGGCAATTTAATAGCCTCCAGCTTGGTTCGCGTGCGACGTACATTTGATAGTAAAGATTGAACCTATAAGAAGTGTTTCGAATATCAAAATTTAAATTACTATTTGAAAAAGGTTCTGGGTAAACAGTTGTTAAAGTCTCGAAAGAGAGCTCACCACACGATGAAAACTTCTTCTTTTCGTCGCCTCGAAGGGTTTGCTTAATATTCTGGTTGAAGGACCACGCTGCAGTTTGATTGTACAGTAAGTTTAAAAGAAGCTATACTTAATGTTATCTTTTGTCAGTTTGTGGCAGCTGATGATCTTTACCGAAGGTCCAAATTTCATTGAGACGTAATCACAGATGTCGTTCGTTGATGTCTCATAAGCTAGACGAGATATAAATATTTGCTTCGACGGCGGGCCGTATCATGAAGAGATGGAACTATTTGGCTGGCAGAGTTTCAGCGAAATTAGAAACATCCGCTACTGACTATGTCGGTCTCGCTGGGGACACCAGGACAGACTGCCTGAAAGTGGAACTGTCGCACCCAAAGCATGACGTATGGTCACGTTAATCATAACTGAATGCGCTTTTAGTCCGTCTGAAGAATTATTCGAAACCGATTTCGTTGTCACCAACGGGATTCAAACTAGCGACCTTTGTCTTACGCTGCGAGTACTATTCATTATTGGTGTTTGCATATCTTGGGTCAAGTACAAAACCCTTCTGATATGATCGTATTTATTAATTTGATAGTAAAAGCCGCGCCAGTAATGCATTACTGATGTGTAGGCAAACAGAAATAATATCAACTGAAATCGCTGCATTGATGCAGTGCCCAAAACTTCTGCCCGTATATTTTATGGGTATCGTTAACACAATTTTCTGATAGAAAAACTTTCTACAGAGAAGGCATGTATTCAAAATAACAAATAAATGATTCCTAATTCTTAAAAAATTGTGAAAAAGAATGTAGTTAGCGTAAACCTTGAAGAAATGATCATAAAACAATTTTCCTACCGAGTCTTCCAATCACAAGCTACTTTTATTAATAATTCATTCAATTAACATATGTTCGAGTTTGTCTTTAAGAAAAGAACTGAATTATCAATCAGCAGGAAAGGAACAAGAGGGCCTCAGATGATTATTTTTAATGGACAACATACATTTTTCGTAATTACCCTCTATTTTATAGTCACTATAAACTTACCTTATAGCCGGTAACCTTCAATTTTATTTAATATTCGATAGATTTTCTGGAACATTAGAATCACTTCTTTCTGGTTTCTAATGAACTGAAATACTCGTAAATATTTAGTTATTCATTCAAAATTTGTAGGAAAATTTGATTCAAATGATTATAACTTACAACAGATGAAGACCGAAAAAGTACTTTTACATTCATATCTATATATTACAAATAGGTGTTTTATGCGAAACATCGACGACCTTAAGCAAATGTGTCTCGATCAACTTCTTTTCGAGACAAGCTCACTAAAAGCTCTGATTCACTTCAATTAGTCGCAAAATCACATAAACTTGACATTTTCAATATTATGTGGTGCGTTACCCACTCACACTAACTGTTAGAGCTTTGCATATGTTAACAGCGAAGAGAAGATTTATTTTAATGGAAAACAACGGCGAGTTTTTGCAGTGTGAAACTTTTTAATTAATTGTAGCTGATTTTCTCAAAGATATTTAATTTATTCATGCCAACATTCTGTGGGGGGATACGATACTATTGATAACGAATGTGTTTTTTTTTTTTTTGATAAACCCTATGAAAGCGGCTATAGTGGCGTCTATCCGCTCGCGGGTGTGTGCTGATTGCTGGATGATCTAGAAAGTAACTAGAATCGTATCGGTCTTGCTAAAGCGGGACGGGAAACCGGATCAATTTGAATAAAATCTAGTATGTAGGCTTGGGAGTTGTTCGAATTTGGCACCCAGAAACAGCGTTTTTGCGGAGCATCATCAGTCCAGTATAAATAATCGACTCCATCTCATCTTCGATACACTTCCCTTTGATCTCGTGACTGGTGAAGAAGTTAACAATGAAATTGTTTTTGGTAAGAACTCATTCTAATATTTTGCCATCGGATACAAAGGATATGAAGGAGGATTAATTTTGTTGTATGACAGGTCGGACTTGCCGTTCTTGGCGTTGCCTCCGCGCAATTGATCAAGACTCCAGCTATTCAACTTCGCCTTCCAGCTGTCCCACGTCCAATCTACACTCCACTCCGCGTTGAGGATGGACAATACCGTGCCACCGATAATGGCCAATACCGTCCATCCAACGATGGCCAATATGTTCCTGATGACTCTGGTCGCTACGTCCATTATGATGCTGGCTACGATGGTGGATATGGTCAATACACTGGTGACAATGGCAAGTACATCCATCAAGACAACAAATACCGTCATCAAGAAGGACCAAACGGTGGTGCAGGACCTGCTTACGTCGCAACTGGTTCAGGATCAGGAGCTTCAACTGGATCAGGTAAATACACATTCTAGCGCCCCCTTTCGAAGAAAAATTTTTGATTCTTTCCCGAGATTTCACTAAAATTTGGCTCTTTCTTCACAGGATCAAAGCCCTACACCCCAGTAACCAGATACGGTGAAGGTCAAGGAGGATGGAAAATCATTCGTCAAGATCAAGCTGACTTCCCACCCTACCATTACTTGTACGAAACTGAAAACAAAATCTTGGCCGAAGAAACCGGAAACTACGAAAACTACGGAACTGAAAGCCAAAAACTCCGCGCTTTCGGATTCTACGAATACATCGGAGATGATGGACAAAAATACCGCGTCGACTACACTGCTGATGAAGGTGGCTTCGTACCAAAGGTAAATACTTCCTCTCTTCCTTCTGTAGCATGATAGAGACCTTCTCCAACACAAACGATTTTATATTCACAATTTAATCGAATGCTTCCCCACAGGGTGCTCACATTGCTGAAAATGTCCAAAAGACCGCCGAATACTTGGCCAAGAAGAACTAAATTTGCTCGACTAGTTAACTAACACAAGCGCCTAAAAGATAAACTTCGTTCAATTTTACTATGAAATTTTCAATGAAATCGATAGCGTGATCTGCTTGTGCCATTTTACGGCTCAAGCGTACAAAGAGACTTAAACATTCTTATATTTTTACGTATACTTTAAAATAATAAAAAAAGAATTAATTTAATATAGTTTTGTTTATCTCTTCTTCATTCCAGCTTAAGTGGTTGAGATTTCTGGTTTTTAATATCTCTATTAGTTTTTAGCGTCAATAGGCAACTATTATATTAAGAACTATATTGGACAAGTTGAAGACTACCGTAAGCTGCAAAATTTTTATTCTTCTCAAGATCAGGTTTTCGTGATAATTTGCAGAGTAATCAAATGATCCGATAAAATCATTCACACTGAATGTATTATTATCTGGCCTTCGAAGTAATACGATGGGAGAATTTTTTCTTTTTTTAAGTATCTTCTTAAGTTTGTATTGATAGTTATCAAACTTAAGCTCTAACACCTTGAAAGAATCTTTATATGCAAATTGATTCTAAGAAGCAACCAAGCAACCTTGATTTGGAGTATTTCATGGGAAACGTCATATTAAACTAGCTACGTATAAAAAAAATTCTATAAGTTCTTCCAAGTTACTGGTTGGGAGAGCTATTCACAATAAATTAAGTGAATAATGCGGAAGTAAAAAGGTCTATAATAAGATTTTGACGGAACTTAATTCCTTTAGCAAAGAACTGATTGCCTGCATTGATTTGTGCATGCATGAAAAGGCAGTTGTTAGGAAATGCACTTGAGACTTCTTACGGAATACTTTATTCACTTTCATGAAAACGCCATCTGCGTCCAGTAGGCTTATACCCCTCAATTTTTCCGCCCATTGATTGCTGACCTCACTCCTGAAGTATGAATGGACTAAGCTCCAGACATTCTTCAGGTGTAATTTCAACAAAGCCAACGAAGGATGGTTGTAGTCCAAAAATCGTCGATAAATATTGTTGACACGTGTGAGAAGAAGGCTTTTCAATCTTTTCAACCTTGCAATGGTTGGTGTTTCAGATCCTTCGATATTGTTTCGATGTTTAATCTTGAGAACTACATTCTCAATCGTTGCCAACGTCAGCTTCTCTAACCTCGACAAATAGAGATCTATTTCATCGTCGGTTAGATTTTTGTTATTAGGAATCATTGAGCAAGCGTCACCATCATCAGAAGAAGGACATTACTTTTGGTACTCTCGATTAAACTTCTTTTGAAACTTTCCCAGTCTCATCATCCCTTTGATGATTGATTTCCATTACGATTGCGTTATGGTCGCTATTGTAAGGAAGCACCTGGAGTTTCCGTTGAGGACTATTAAAGCTGAACTCAAGTCTTGCGTCAGCAATGTACAGGTCCAAATATTAATTTGTCCTAGGGTAAGTTGGGAACTCCGACCCATATAGGTTGCACCTGTGTTCAATTTGGTTCTCTGTTATCCACGATTCCAGGAATACACCTCTTGGATTATTGGTGGCGTTTAGCCATGATGTATGCTTGGCATTCAGGTTACCGGTAAGAATATAATAATTATGCAGCCTGTTCAATTCAAGTATTCCAAACAAGGAATTTAGCTCCTCTTTGAACTTGGGAACATTTTGACCAGTTGCATAGGCAGAGATAACCAAGAATTTATCCCCACCTGGCAGTGAGATTTTGATAACGGACACTTCAAGAAGTTTAAAGTTTTTGAATTCGACTTTTTCAATATTTTGGAAACAATACCCCGGTGCCACCTCCCCCATCACCGTTTACCCTATCGTTTCTGATGAATGCAAAATCTTTGAATTCCATGGACTGCCATTGACTGAGGTGGATTTCAGTGAGAAGTATGATGTCGAGCTGTTGCTTAACAATAAATTCAAGGAGATAATCACGTTGATGTATAGCAACGATAGAGTTGACGTTGATCGATATGAGGCGAAGCCTTTCCATGGGAATATGACTGGATGACAAGTTATTATAAGGCATTGTTTGTCAATTCTCTCCGACAAAGAATTAAGTTGCTAGTAATTTTTGAGAAGCAGCTCATTATTGCCAATTACATTATTTACATTATTTACCGCATTTTCTGCTGGTCCTCTAGCGGCTAGTACAAACGATGAAAAAGTTGGAAGGCATGATATTACGGTGTACTTGTTTGTTTTGTAGCAAATTTAACTTTTGCATCTTGATATCGAGAGCATCCTCGATATAATGCTGAGTGACCAAAAATACCGCAGTTAACGCATTATAATTTTTCTTTAGGCTCCGTCTGAGCCAATTTGCACTCACCGGGAGGATGAACGTCTTTACATTTGACGCACCGGTAGTGCATGGCACAATTGGCAGCCGAATGTCCAAATCTTTGACGCCGGTTACACTGGTTGACTTCTCTTTTCTGGAGGCGTTCCCACCTCACCGCTCTGAAATTCAAGTACCTTATTTGTTGAAAGGCACTTGGACTGCTCTTATTTGCAATTTGTACCAGGTAAAGTGGTAAATTCTTCCTTTCTACGGTCAGCCTTCTTGTCGCAAAGGCTTCGACTTAAACAAAATCAAAATCTGGTGCAGCTTCTTTGAGCACCTGAAGATGATCGACCGTATCCTCTCCGCAGTCCAAACCCTTCAACAAGAAGGTCTGATTCTTCTCACTTTTTGGGGTATAGGTGAAGTGTGGAACCCACCCAGATTTCAGCGCATTTTTGGCTGACTTGAAATCAACCAGTGATTTCGTCCTTATAGCTAATTTTTCGACTCTTTTGATCTCGAAATTGGCTAGTCTATTTTCGGCTGCCAATAGCCGAACCATATCTTTTCCGCTTTGTCCGAACACGTTGATTTGCGGAATTTTTTCTGTCTTGTTGAAAGTATTTTCAGAGGAACCAGCAAAACTGCCGGCTGGTTTTTTTTAGGTCTTTGTAAAAAAATTTTTACAAAGACCTACTAGTTTCGTGACCTGTCTGTCCGTCTGCCCGTCCGTCTGCCCGTCCGTCTGTCCGTCCTTCTGTCCGTCCGTCCGTCTGTCTGGCTGTCCGTCTGTCCGTCTGTCCGTCTGTTCGTCTGTCCGTCTGTCGGTGCGTCACAGCTGATTTCCTCAGAAACTATTGAAGCTAGAATGCTCAAACTTTGTGAGAAGGTCAGAAGTGATAGTCTCTCAAAAGTTGAGGTCTTAACAAAAATTTAAAAAATGTTTAAGGGGGGTCCCCCCAAATAACGAATTGGCCCTTAAAATTTTTTTTTCATCAAATGAAAGGTCTTAATTAGAACTTTTAGAATCTGAAATAAAAAAATCATTTTATGAATTAGGGGGACCACGGGAAGGCAAAATGTACCCAAAATTTGTGTCCCCCCCCCCTCGCGATTGGACACCTTTCAGCCGAAAAATCTGAAAATTATCACGAACGTGGACCTTTATGAGTACAAGAGCAACAAATACCTTAGAAATCGAAATTCACTCAACTTTGTTAATAATAGTATGATTTGTAGATTTTACATTTTTGCCCATAAAATCAAAACGGTACCCTTAAACTTCTTGAAATTTCGCAATTAGATAGACTAACATAAGATATATATATTCACAAAATTTAATTGAGATCGAATCATAATCAAGTGAGTTATAGCCATTTCAATTATATGGAATTACACCAACAATAACACGTGTTTATGGTTGATATAGGGCTTTCCAATAAGAGGTGTTATTTTGATATTAAAAGAAAAATGCCATTTTTAATACAAATAATCGAATGCTTATTTCATTATAAAGAAGAAGATATGCCGTTAATAGCAATAATTAACA
Organism: Odontomyia ornata; assembly: GCA_963969285.1. Classification (NCBI taxonomy): domain Eukaryota; kingdom Metazoa; phylum Arthropoda; class Insecta; order Diptera; family Stratiomyidae; genus Odontomyia; species Odontomyia ornata. The sequence goes on from OZ017738.1 coordinate 494,429,556, forward strand.
TTGAGCAAATAACTACTACGACACGCTTACAGGACCATATCCTCTTCATGAAATTTTCCATAACCAAATCGCAAAGTGGTTGCCCTATGTCCTCGATAGCCTCACGAATTTCATCTTTGCGATCTTGAATCGACGCTGGGCTGTTGGCATAGGCCTTCTCTATCACGTGGCTCCAAAGGAAGAAGTCGCAAGGTGTTAAATCAGAAGATCTATTCAAAATACCACCTCTTATTGGAAAACCCTATATATTTAAAATTGACTAAGGCACTTTTATTTTCTTTCAATTTTCATGAAAATTTAAGGAGCCGAGCGTTCAGAAAAATCATTTAAGCTAGATTAAAATGGCGGCTGCACTTTGCTTATGAAAGAAACTCTGCATCTTTTGTATAAATTTGAACGATTTCATATCTAAGTATTGGATGAATAATTCAAGTTAGCGATTCACGCCATTAGAAAACTTGTTTCTAACCCTAGGATGTTTACAAAGACCTTCTGGTAGGAGCACTCTCCTGCTGACTCAACTTGCTTCTCCTGATTTTTGTTTTTAAATACTAAATAAATACTAAATAAAATTTAAGTCTATCTTGATTAGAATTACCTTCGATGTTTTCTTCAATTTCCATTTCTTCGGTTAATCCCTCCAGCGCTGCAAAATAGTGTTGACTCTCGTTGGTGCCACCAGCACTTAGAACTTCTTCTAGAATTGCTTGCTTTGCACTTTTCTTCGGCTTTGTTACCTGTTGCCATTGATTTTGCGGCTGCGTCTTTTGAGACTTCATCCCTTTCTTGAATAGATCCTTGAGGGACTGTATCTCTAGCCTTAGTTCATCATTTTCTTTTTGCAATTTGGTCATTTGTTGATTGCACCCTCCATCCGTGGAGTTTTCTTCGTTATGTTTTCTCTTGGCGATTATCACCAGTTTCGTATACGTTGTTTCCCCAGGTTGCCCCAACAGTGGGAAGCCGTCGGGCTCCTCCATACCAGCGGCCCTGAAGTTTTCTTTGGTTCTTTGTTTTTCCTTACCAATCAAAGTAAAAAATATTTGATTGTATTTTTGAAAACTTTTGACAGGAGCATTTTAAAAGACGGCTATATGCAAAGATCCATCCCCTAATAATTTCTGTTTCTTTGAACCTAATGTTTTATGCTCATTAAAAATATTGCCTGGCAAAATTTCGCCTCTGAAAAATTCATGAATAATTCTGCGAGCTACTGTTGCAATTGTTTTCGCAACTATTAAGAACCTCATGATCAACAAAGTGAATTTACTCGAAACCACGAGAGCCCACCAAGCATGATCAACATCAACGTCACTCCATTCATTAAGCTGCTCGAACATACCAGGTACCTCTCGGCAGAACATTCGCCAATGTACGAGAAATGGGTTGAATGGGTAGAGACTCTATATAAAGGCGAGCCTTTATATAGAGTCTACCTCTCGGCAGAACATTCGCCAATGTACGAGAAATGGGTTGAATGGGTAGAAACTCTATATGAAGGCGAGCTGAATGAATGGGCGGATCATTCATTAGAACCGCGATATAGTAGAAACTGCGATAGCGAATTGGAAAGCGATATTGACCGAGTAATAGTGGAGTTATTTTCGTTGATTGTTAAGTGACGACAGCTGTTAGAGAAATTTAATTGACAAGTGAAAGTTAGATTCTTATTAAAATTGTGAAATCGTTAAATGAGTGTTTGTGCATTTTTAGTAAATAAATAAACTCTTTTAATTTAATTGAAAATACATTGCATTTTCACTTCCCCGGAACATTAAAATTATTAGCCGCGAACCATACACGTGACAATAACATCAATATGAAATGGACTGCTTCCACGTAATAGTGCTTCATTGATGTTGATATTTAATGGTTGGTTGGAGAATGTTTTCACTAACAGAATACACACATATCAAACGATGGCACGATTTCCCCATTGGGTTGCTTGGATTTCGGCTCCTATCAAATGAGATTAATGTTGAGGAGATAATTTCTTGTGGCTGCTGGTGAAGAAGTTTTGCAATCTGGCAGCGAGTGTGGTATCGCCGATACAAGTTTCGCCAGGAGTGCCGCTTATTAACCACTGCACCATTTTCTCAGGTAAAGAAAAGAAAAGCAATCATGAAGCGAAGGAACTTTACTCACTTTTATTACCGGCTTACCTCCTCACAATCTTCATCACGTCTTTTTTGCAAAATCACAATCATGATTGCTTAATAACGTAATCTTTAAAGTATACTTGCATATCTTCACCAATGTAAAGACTGACAAGTCAACGACTAACATAACCCCAAAGGCTACCGGGACTATGGAAGTAAATTACAAGGATGGGAAAAGACCGTGAATTCAATAAACTACATTCATTTCGCCACCATCAAACAAGAGAACTGTATCGCTCCACCTTCAATGAGTGACTCAAATGGAGCTATAATAGCGGGTCACGGCACAAATCACCACAGCCTCCAACTTCTTAGCCTCGAACCCGATCATAATGCAGCATCATATTACAATCTTGGATTAGTTACTTGTAACGTTGACTCTCGAGGCTGTAAAAATCTGTCTGTGCCGATTTACAACCGCGATCAACAAAATACCGAGCTGAGCGCCATAACATACAGTATATTCAAAAAACGTATATCCGCCTGGATGCAAGAGGTAAAAAAGCCCCACTAAGTTCAATCGCTTCCATGTTTTAATTATTTACCTCAGATTGTCATTTCTGACATCAGATCTTCCTTCTCATGTAAACTTGACTGTCTGTTTTTTTATTACAGTGGTTTTGTGCAATTGTTCTTCTCAGCGGTTCGGCACAATCATTTTATTACATGTCATATGTCAAGCAAATTTGACACGGAAACAACAGAGAAGTGCAAACAATTAAGTACCGTGCGGCTACAAAGTTAATATTTTTAACCTGCTACTGGTAGTTTGAATAAAAATCAAATATTTGTTTCCTGTCTAGAGTAAAACTACGATTTGAACAAGATTTGATACAGTTGTCGAGAGAACTTTAAGCCATGTGTTCTTCAAGCGGCCTCCTAAGGTCAGAAAGTAAGCGAAATTGTCATGGAAACGTTTGAAATGGCATGCACTCGAAATATTTATGCTAGAGCTAATTTTTTTTCAACCATTATTTGTCTTTCATAGTGGGGGCATCAAGTTATTATTTGTTTTTGAAAATAAGGTTGGCTACAGAAAATTAGTCTTGCTGGCTGGTGATGCTGTGGTTGAGATTTTAAAATTTGACTCAGAAACAAAGCCCATTTGACGAATAGAATCAATAATAAAACTAACGATAACGAAAATAGAATTCATCCGAGATGAACGAGATGTTTTTCGGAAACGCAGCTCAGAAAAAATATATAACGGGACTTGATGGTAGCAGAGTTTGTACAAAAAACATTGTCCTAAATAAGTTCTTCGGGATATTAGGGATAGAAGAGATAGAAAAGATAAACGACTTTCATAAGGCTGATACGGCAAATTACAATTAAGGAAAAGAAAACATGTGATCTAAAGCCATTGGATTGCTTTTTATGGAGCTATATCCAGCCATTAGTCCATCCCAACAAGCCAGCAACTTTTGACGAGCTCAAAGGCCACACCCAATGCGAAATTGCTTATGTTGCGATCAAAATGTGTGCGAGAGTGGTGGAAAATTGGGTCCAAAGAATCGACCGCTGCAAACGCGTTCGTGGTGGAAAAATGACTGACATCGAATTTCATTCATAAAATATAATGCTTGCAAAACACTTACAATACATTTGAGCTCCATATCTAAAATATTTTGGTGTTTTATTAATAGATTAAATTGTTTTGTTCTTAATGTTCAAACAAAGCGGCAGGTTAGAGAATAATCAAGTAATACTCACATTGCTAGAGTATTTTGCATTGGCGCTTGGCCGCATTTTTTTCTACTTTGTTCCAAGATATTGTATCATTTATAAGTTAAGGATCATTTTTAGGGTTTTGTAAAATAGTTTTACAAAACCCTACTAAAATCGCGTCCTGTCTGTCAGTCTGTCCGTCCGTGAGCTACAGCAATTTTTCTCGCAAACTACCTAGGCTAGAAACATCACGTTTTGTATGCAGGTGTAAAGAGGTGCTCTCTTCAAAGTTCACTAACGAAAAGGTTTTATAAGATATTTAAGGGGGATCTCCAATATCGGGAAGTGGCCTCCGAAAAAAAATCATCAAAGGCAGCCGATATTGGTATCAAATGAAAGATCTTGATAAAAACTTTTCAAAACAGGTCTTACTTTGACACTTTTTGTTTCGAGGGGTGCACAGGGAGGCGAAATACACGAAAAATTTTGTACACATGATTTTGGTATTTTTTGGACTTTCCATCGATCTTCTTAAAATTTTCAAATTAGGTCAACAACATTAATATTTTTGGGAATTCATGATTTCAGCGATTTTTGTTGGCTTGCAACAAAATGGCGACCGTTGAAAACAGAAAAACAATGGATTTTCTTTTCAACGTGCACATCTCTTTGACATATTTCTTGACTTTATTCGTTGCTAGTGACTGCATTTCTGAGAAGTTGGGTATAAAACCCTTCTGACATGAGCATAGGTCTGTCTACCCAACTTGTTATTGAATTGAATCCTGCTGGATTGCTATGAATTATGTCAACGCTGTGCTACTTGTCTCTGACTGACTGACTGTTTAATGCTGATGTCCATGAGATGATATAATTTTGTCTAACTAGCAATGGAAGTTATCGCGAAGCTTTGGTTATCTTTTGATTGAGGTAAATAATGATGAAGTTTATGTCTCAAAAAGATGATCAAAACTTTTTATTTAATGTCCAGTAGTAGTGTCTGCGTTTTTTTTCATTTTCTGAGTGATACTCGTAACTTAAACAAACATATCACTATCACTTCGTTTGTAGAAATAATTATTCAAAGCTTTTTTTTATCAAAGAAATTAATAAATATTTAAAACGTAAGAAACAAATAGATAAAACTCTTCCCGCTATATTGAGTTATGATGGCAATCAAAAGTAACCGAATTCAAAATTAAAAGACGGATTGCTAATTAACATTACAATGCCAATGCTTATTTCGCTTACAAAGGAAATACCACAGAATATTCAAAATTCTTTTAAAATTCCTATTTCCATCTTAATTTCCAAAAGTAATTTTCCCTCTGAATCCAATCTTAATCCAACTCTGACACCCAATGATTAGTATATGAGCACCAAAATATATTATTATGTAAATCCATTTATTTTATAGTCGCATCTGAAATGCAAAGTATCTTTTCATTACGTAATGATTCTTATATAAGTTTTCTGACCTCTTTGGGTGTATCTCGAACCAGATATGACGTGTTCATAAATGGACCAAATACTTTAAGATAATTCTAGAAGATCTACAGCTTGTTCAGTGATTCATATGCATTTTCAGACACTTGACAAATAAAGATAAAATGCACACCGATTTTTTTGCAACGTTGATTTGAATTTATTTACATAGTAGCGTTTTCATGAATATATCACAAATCCTGTTTGAAAAGAATCACAGTTAACTACGTCTAAAGAATAAACATTTTAAACTAATGAATGCCATTATCACCGATCCAGCTGAATAATTTCACTGATCAAAAGACAAACAAAGATAAAACTAATTTTCTAATGTTGTTTGCATATTTTTTAAATGTAAGGTAAAATAGCCAAAATAGTTAATGGTAACAATACTGATATAATAATAAATTATTAATATTTTTTATACACATATGACATCGACTAAATTAATGTTTCTAGAGCCGAGCTAATTATGTTTTTATGCTTAAAAGTTAACTGGAAAGGTAATGAACATATTTATCGAGTTTCGATTTGAATATATTAAATGGAAGCCAACATAACAGGTGCATCAGTTAACAATAGTAGTACTTGTATAATATCGGCGAATAAAACTTTCAAATCAAATCAATTTAGTGTTACCAGTTATATTGTTACGCGATCCCTGAATTGTTCATATGCGGTCAAATTCTTTATTCCGGAGAGCATGCTAGCTTTCAGCTATTAAATATTTTTCGGAGGCATTCGCAATCCATACGGTCCAGTTTTACTTCCTTTTTTGTTTAAATATTTATCGACTAGACAATGTAGAATTCGTACCTTTGTGAACGTTTCCCTGTAGAGCGGACACCATTCAAGTTATACTGCCTGCAACCTAACAGAGATTCCTGGAGACGCTGAAAGTGACTATTGAGCTCACCACAAATATGAACGCTAAGTTATGGGACACTAATTGTATAGGGCTATCCATTTTACGCTTGGGAAAGTAAAGCTCAAGAAAACACATAAAATATTCAGATAGAAACAAAATTTTTTATTCAATATTAAAAAAAACCTTGCCATTATACGTGAAATACAACATTATTCAAATGTCCTGCACAGGAACTCTTACACGCTTCAATCCTTTCGAGGTAATTTTCAATGATTTTTCGGCACATTCCGGCAATATCTTGGCCATAACTCCTCGAATATTGGTTTTCAATTGCTCAAGATTTTGAGGATTGTTTGCGTAAACACAATTTTTCGCATAGCTCCATAAAAAGAAATCCAAAGGAGTTAGGTTGCAGGATCTTGCGGGCCAATTGACATCACTTAATCTCGAAATTACGCGTCCTGGAAGTTTCTCTTGCAAAAGTGCTCGATTAGCCTGTGTTGTGTGGCTTGTGGCTCCGTCCTGTTGTAACCACATGTTTTTCAGATCATGATCTTCAATTTTTCTCCAAAAATAATCGGTTAACATCCGTCCATAGCGGTCAGAATTAACTGTAATGGCTCTTCCTTGATCGTTTTCAAAAAAATACGGGCCAATAACACCACCAGACCATAATGCACACCAAACGTTCACTTTTTCTGGATGCAAAGGCCTTTCTGCGATCACTTGAGGATTTTGAGAGCCCCATATGCGGGAATTCTGTTTACTTACGTAACCACTGAGTGAAAAATGAGCCTCATCACTAAAGAACATTTTGTTCGAAAAATCGTTATCAATGGCTCGTTGTTCAATCACCCAATTTGCATACATCCTGTGTTGTGTATGGTCTTGAGGCTTAAGTTCTTGAGTGAGTTGGATTTTGTATGGATGGAGATGCAAATCCAAATGCAAAACTCGCCACGATGAGGCGTAAGACAAGCCCAAATGTTGAGCACGTCAAGGAATCGACAAATTCGGGTCTTCTTCCACACTTTTAGCAACGACAGCGATATTTTCAGCAGAACGAATGTTGCGATGATGCACAGGCCTTGCAATATCAATAACCGGTCCAGTTTCTTCAAATTTTCTCACTGTGCTCGAAATTGTTTGCTGTTTAGGTCGATTATGTCTACCGTAATCGGCTCGTAAAGCCCTAAATGTTAATACAGCGGAATCACCATTTTTATAATAATATTTAATAATTTTAATGCATTCTTCAACTGTTAAGTGATCCATATTTCTAAATGGCAAACCTTCAACTAAAAAAAACACGCTTTGGATGACATTTAATTTGGACAATTGTCATACTTTGCATACCTTCGCAACAATGAAATAGATAACCCTGTAATGTGCGCTCAACGCATCGCAAAAACAACGTAGCAAAATGCGCTGGGCTTGAAGAATAAGATTAGATTTCGACCTTATACGAGCCTTAAAGTCTAGACAGACATACGGTATATGAACCTAGTATACTACATACATAAAACGAGGCGTACCACGTTTGGAACTCAGTTATAAACCTGGTACCATACGAAGATAAGATTCCTAGTATAAATTAAATTTCCTTCAACATAATGGAACCAATCGATTAGACAATGAACAAAAATAAATCAAAAAAATAATGAATTAATTTTTGGGACAGTAATCATTTATTTCGAATCGTAACAATTTTGCAAACAGATTTATGAAAAATATAACTACAAATCACATCAACTCATTATTTGCTGTCATTTCATTTTGACATTTGACTTCACTAGACAGATCATACCAGGTTTATACTATTCCATTTGCATATGTGTCATGATCACTGGGTAGATGAATACTGGGTTATGCTCTATACCACATGCCTACCTAGGTTTTTACCAAAAACAGAAGGGAATAATGTATTGTAAATATGTCCCCTTTGTTACCGTTCCTTGTTTGAAAATCTCAAAGCATTTTTTTCTAAAAATCATTATTTTTGATGTGGTGGAAATTTGTGATTGTTTAGCAAAAACTTATGTATATGGCAATCAAATGACCTGCATTACGAATTCTTTAAGTTTTTATATGTGCATTCTGGCTACAATGTAGCAGATGGCTTCAAAAGCTGCACAAATTAATTAATAACTAATATCATGATTTTCTCCTCAATGATGGCATATTAAATGCCAATAAATGTAATTACAAGAAAATCTCTGCAAACTGACCGTACTTATATCTCCTCCCTAACTCTTATTTTTTTGTAAAAGGCTGACGTTGGAAGTTAGCTCACTGTCACTGGATTATATAAAAACCTACAAAGGAGCCTACGAATTGATTGGACCTATGAAAAGAACCTCGGAATCAAAAAGGGCTGTTGAATTGGACAACACTGACGCTGTTAAGCACGTTCTACAAAAGGCCAGTCAAAACAAATTTAACGTACTCATAACCTAGAAAACGAACTGGACTGGAATAGGTCTTCAAGAGATGGAAAGCATGATGTGCGTGATCCATATAAAAGCAAAATCATTCAAAATTTGTCCAATACCTCGACAGAAGAAGAAATAAACAAATGAAGGAAATGTTTTACAAACACCTGGAAAGACTATTTGACTCATTGCCTACAAATAATACAAAAATTATTCAGACAGATTTCAACACTAGAATTGGCAACGAGCTATCTCATTGGGGAACAAAATGAGGATAAAGCTTCCATGATGAAAGAACTGATAACAGCAAGAATCTGATTGACTTTGCATGGAGCAGAAGTTTAGTCATACGTTCGAACCGCTTCTCATATCGATGTCGAATGTTAAAGGCATATTCGGCAAAGACTCTCATCTACAGAAATCAGACATTGAAAGGCTCCACATGGTGTCTGTGGCAATAAATTTTACTGAGATTTTCGATTACCAGCTAGCTGTCAGCGTATTAGACACAACGCTGGAAGCCAGCAATGAGTTGTGAGTGAAAATGAAAGCGGTAATTTAGGCCATGGCAAAATATTTAATTGAACTTCAACTTTTGTGCAAAAGAAATTTTTGGCTCCATGATGAATGCCAGAATACGTTGAATCAAAAGAATCAGTCTTATGAACGATATTTAAGTAGGATAAACAGGACGAATAGAGAACATTATGAAAGTCTCAGAAGAGTAGTGATTAAAATAATTAGAATTAATTAAAAGAAAAAACTTTGATGGCCAACCAAAAAGCATCGACACAAACCTAATGAGCAACAGGCCAAGACAAGTAGTGAAACTCCTGAAGCGAGGGTATCAGCCCAAGTCCATGCTCCACCGTAATAAAATCGACAACACCATGGCTAGGGAAAACAGTATTAAAGAAAGATGGGCATCATATTTTAAGAACCTCCTTAACTCTCCACACAGCGCCAGAATATCGGAGCCTATAAATATTCCAAGAGAGCTTTTGTTGGCTTCACTAAATCTGGATTAAGTTTGTTCCATCATCAAGTTCCAAAAGAATTATTAAGTGCCAGGCAGGATAGATGGAAATCTAATAGAGTTCATCAAATATGGTGGCATCAGTGTTCAGAAAGCCATCCATTAAATTTTCCAGCATATTTGACAAAAATAATAAATGCGGAGCAGTTGGAGTTGAACAATTTTACTACGTATCCACAAAAAATGTGTCAAGCTTCCAAGCAAAAACGATGGGGGTATATCCCTTCTTTGTACGATGTACAACATATTTTCAAAGATCTTAGAAAATAAAACCAGATCACACGTTAACAGTATTATTGGGGAGTATCAAGGTGGCTTTAGAGCGGGTAGATCAACGATAGACCAATTGTTTACAGTCAAGCAGGCGCTTGACAAATGCTGGGAGTTCAGCATAGATGTACAACTAACTTTCGTTAAGTTTAAGTAAACAACATTATTGATGATAACTTACTGTACAGCCAAATAAGTCCATTCAACCACAATGACAATGACATCGACTACTTCCCAAGTATGCTTCAATATTCAACTCATCAATGCCTTTAACACAATTATCTGTTACAGCAGAGAGATAGGCTGACGACATTATTATTCAATTCGGGTTTAGAGTATGTCGTAAGAAAGCTACATTTTGACATAGGAAGTACATTCCTGTACAAGTTGAGCCAAGTGGTAGCCTATGTGGATGGCATCAACACTTTGTCACGATTGTTAACAACTGCATAATAACTTATCTTGAACGTCCACAGCAAAGCAAACCAAATAAGATACAAATAATGAAAATTAAATAAAGCCCATGAAACAGTCGAAGAAAAATACCTCAACTAACCGAACTATCACACAAAGATCTGGAAATGAAAGAGACGAAATACACCAAAGAATACAGCTTACAAATAAAATATTTCATTGAGCTTTCATTTTTTTGACGACCAACTGCATGCACATGAAAACAAAGCTGCGAGGATACGAATCTGTATTAAGACCTGTGCTATAAATGTCAGACATAGATCCTAACCAAAGTATCTGCAAACATATTGAACGCCTTCAAGAGATGGTTCCTGAGGCGAAAATTTGGAGGGGAGTTAGTTGGGGACCGAACTCAATGCAACCATGAGCTGTTCAAGATTTTTGGCGAGCCGAAGGTCTCAACGATTGTTAGACTATGGAAGCTGCAATGGGCTGGTCACGTGAGTCGTATGGACGAAGAACGTGTTTCCCAAAAGGAGGACGGAGACTAGTAAAAAAACTGAGAAAACGCTGTTTGGTCAACGAAGACAGCTCATTGCTACTCAGATTTTGAAATTCGAGGGTGTGGTCAATAGACCGAGATAGATGGAGAAGCTTGTTGTACAAAGCGACGGTCCGAAAGAAAGGACAAAAAAGAATAATGTTACCTACTTTCTTATTTAATATATCAGTAGATCACTAAATGTGCATAGCTGAAAATAAATTATGAAAATGTATCTCACTTAGACTAGACTGACGTTGAAATCGCTCAATTTGACAACTTTACACTAGTGGGATATATCGTATACGGATATAATAAAGACATGCTAGACAAGTTTAGTTATCCCCAGATATTTGACGTTACTGTGGCAGTCAATGCCTTATATTATTAGAAAGGTCAGAGATTGAATGTTTGACATATGGCTTAGTCTCTGTATTGTGGGCAAAATGTGACTTGCATTTGAAGATACAGTATTTTTAGGGTTTTGTAAAATAATTTTACAAAACCCTACTAAAATCGCATCCTGTCTGTCTGTCTGTCCGTCTGTCTGTCCGTCCATCCGTCCGTCCGTCCGTGTGTCACAGCAGTTTTTCTTGGAAACTACTTGAGCTAGAAACATTAAAATTTCGTATGTAGGTGCAAAATGGTGTTCTCTTCAAACTTCAACTACAAAAAAAATTTTATAAGGTATTTAAGGGGGGTCTCCCCATATAGGGGAGTGACCCCCCGAAAAAAAATTTCATTGAAGGTAGCCAATATGGGTATCAAATGAAAAGTCTTGATAAGAACTTTTCAAAACAGATCTTCGTTTGGAAAGTTTGCTTCGAGGGGCGCACAGGGAGGGGAAATACACAAAAAATATGTGCCCCCCCCCTCGCGATTGGACACCTTTCATCCGAAAAATCTGAAAAAAATCAGGAATGTAGACCTCGATGAGTACAACAACAACAAATACATGAGAAGTCGCAATTCACTCAACTTTGTTAGTAATAGTATGATTTATCGATTTTATCTTTTCTTGAATAAAATCTTAACGGTACCCTTAAATTCAATGAAATTCAGTACACGGATGACTATTTGTAAGGTTGATCTATTCTGAAAGTTTCATAAAGATTGAATAACACTTAGCGAAGTTATAGCGGTTTGAATTTTCCTGTATTACTATGGAACAATATGCGCTGCATTTATTACTATGGGAACATATGGCTATGGAACAACATGTGCTTTTTACTGACTCAGACACTACAGTTTTGCTAGTATTTGCATGAAAATTTCAGGAATGAAAGATGTCATGCATATCTTTGAGAATCGGTTCAGCTAGTGGTATCAGTAGTCGTAAAACAAAATAGTAGCTGTTTTAATTGCGAAGATTGAATAATTTTGAGTTATTTTTTCCCAACTTCAACGTTTAAGGTGCATGCTTTGAACACTTGATTCAATTTAATGAATGACTGAAGATGAGTACCTACAATCAATACTCATAAGTGAAACAAGTCAAGGAGGCGGGAGAGAGCTCTTAGCAAACATGCTTTGTAACCATTCTAGGGTTCGAAAAAATTGGCCATTAATCGATGATAACAGTACAGGAGAGTGGCCCTTGAAAAAAAAATTCATTAAACGTAGCCGGTATGAGTATGAAATGAAAGTTTTTATGGGAGCTTTCAAAACAGTTTTTGAACTGTCCGTTTTTGCTTCAGTGGGGGCACAGGGAGGAAATACATGTAAAATGTGTTTCCTCCCTCGCGAATGGACATCTGAAATAATTATCAAGGGAGATATTTATGAGTATGACATTAATAAAAACCTCAGAAGTCGAAATTCATTCAACTTTGTTAATAATAGTATGATCTTCGAATTTCATATTTTCTCCAATAAAATCATCTTTGACATGTTTCTTGATTTTATTCGATCTGGTGACTGCATTTTGTAAATTGAATACAAAACCCTTCTGACATGAGCGTAGGTCTGTTTACCCAACTTGTTTAGAACTATCTTTCAGTATTGCCTTTTAGACTGGCTTATTGAATCATTTGCTTGGTTTTCAAAGATTCGTGTATCGAACCAGTTTGAAGGGTAATAGTCTAAGGACTACATATACATAACGCCACTATTCTATCTCTTGTATCTTTTCAAAAATAAGGTCCAACCTCACATATTGCCGATAAAGCCACTCATACTGGTACACTGACGTCATGCAATGGACGTTGACGAAGCACAGTTAGATTACACTCAACCCGAAATGGCAGTTTAATCGATTCACATAATGGTCTAGGTGAAAACGAACTTCATCACTGCAGGAAACGTTCTGGTAATTACTTAATTATATAATACCGCTACTCTTCTGAGATGCAGACTCCTGTAAGACAAGTACTAACAGGAAAAAATTTCACCTGAACATAATTTGTAGTTAAAAAACATATTGAGTTCGCATAAGTAGGAAAATTAAAATTAACTCTCATCTCTAAGCATGGTGGTCGCCATCACCGATGTGTACCTAATAAGAGTGATGGCCCGATGGGAGTAAGTACACATGTCAAAACCACCTTCTTCTAACATTTATCTTCTCTAATAATTTTTCAGAAAAGATTATTAAAAAGTATGCAACTCATTCATGTAGTTACAAAGAATTTCATAAGTAATTAAAAAAGCAATCGGAACCATCCGAAAACGAGATCGATATCCGCACGACGCAATGAAAGCTCACTGTAGAGCAAAAAATTATCGTATGATCCATTTAAAGTTAAACTAAACAATTATGATTAATAAATAGTATTGGAAAACAGACAAGAAACCCAAAATGAGAATTGAATTGAATTAAATATATGATAGAATTTACTATTTCGATGAAAAAAAATGTAAGAAAAAATTGTTAGAATAATAGTTGTAAACAAAACTGACTTATCCCATGCTACGATGAAAATGCTTTACCAACGGAAAGGCGGTAAGGTCAATAGGAAAAGATTAAAATTAGAATTTATGGAACATATTAACAACACTTCGCAAAAAAAAAGTATATAACTTGCTTTTTCACGACACACTTGAAGTAACTTAAATAGATGTGTTTTTCATGGGTTGATTAACCTATTCAAAACTAAAAATAATCCTCTTAAAACCAATCACTCTCCATATATAACAGAGTTCTTGAGCTTATTGCCAACGTATCTTACTGACAATAACTTAGTCTTCACGTAGCATTCAGAATTGTTTTCTATTAATCTTTTTTACTGCTTGCCTCATTACTTGGGAATATTTTGAAGAATTCTTATAAGATCGGAGCTCGAATATTCCAACCAAATAATTTATAAAAAATTCTCAAAATAAAATACGCTCATCAAGTTCACCGAGAACAATATACAAGTATGCTCATGATATCAGTAAATAAAACACAACATCTTCAACCTTTCCACTGACACTCTCTAAGTCCCCAGAATATCGCCGTTTTCCATTTCTTCACTTTTTTATTTCTACTCACGATGCGAAACCCAGATATATTCTTCCCCTCAAAATGCATACTTAATTTTTCTATCAATGCCTAAGCTTTTCTCATTAATCAACTATCTTAGTTCGCAATCCTGTCAGCACACCCACTCCACTAAACTTTTCACGGTTCCTAACATGACTGCCTTTGATCCGCTCAACCTTTACTCTCCGCAAAATCCCAAAACCATCTGCCCTTAATATCAAATGTATTTAAGGTCAAATATACTCCCATCCCGTTCCCTCTGTTAATCTTTTTGTTAAATGTGATATTTCTAAATACGTGTATGTTGATTTGATTTCAACCATGATGGCATCAAGCCTCGACATAACTATATGCAAATCGTAATCTACTCAGAAATATTTTCATTTGATGAAACTTAAAAAATTTCGCCCCAGAGAGAATTTGAACCCATGGTCCCAACGAAACCTCAAACTAGGAATTTAATCCTCCAACATCTACATTAGCTTCCGACACTCTCCTACTGATCAAACAATCAATTAAGTTCCAATTACTTGCATAAGTACCACTTAAAAGCGTCACAAAAGGATTTGAAGATAGAATTACTTTACGATTGTTGCAATGAATGCAATGAATGAATGGAAGCAACAAGTACTATGGAAAATAATGATATTTACTGATTGACTTTTGTGTGCTAAGGATTTTTTAAATGGAAATAAAGTACGATGGGGTGAAATTGTAATTTCGCTGGCAACGTACATTTAATTATCGAATTTTTAGTTTTTTTTTTTTGGTACATTGGTCATGAACATATATTTACAGTTTCAGCTATACAATGTGTTTAGTTTGTTTATGAGAGGCATAACGGTTTGAAGTGTTTTCCGTGCTCGGCGATTTTCGCTCTCGAAAAAAATGGATCAAAGATCAAGAATTTTTGGCCAAAAACAACACCACAATCATTCCTCAGCCACCATATTTTTCTCCCCATGTGACTTTTTCTTGTTCCCAAAACTGAAGTGACCTATGAAAGGATGGAGATTTGCAACGATTGGGGAGATAAAGACTGCATCGCTGGAAGAGCTCAAGGCTATACCAAAAAGTGCTTACGAGAAGTGCTTCAAGGATTGGAAAAAGCATTGGCACAAGTGTATTGGTACAGGTGTATTGATTACTTTCAAGGGGACAACATAAATATTGACGTATAAATAAATATTTTTTCGTAAAATATCAAGTAACCTTACTTTTTGAACATACCTCGTAATCGAGACGGAAAGATCAGAATATTTATGTTGGTCAATAATGGATGATGAAGATAGGTGTTGGCTGATATGGATAGATGATAGCTGATGACAGTAGGTTATGGTGGATGATTGCTGATGGTGATGAATAATGGTGAGTGATGTTGGAAGATGAGTGATGAGAGTGGATGACAGCTGATGAGGTTGAATAAATGTTGATGATGGTAGGTGATGTCGAAAGATGGCTGGTGAAGCCATTTGATGGTGGATGATTGCTGGTTGATAGCGGGTAACAGATGATGGCTAGTGATGTATGGCAAACATTGGCGGATATTGGTGGATAACGTCAGGTAATTTTAAACTATTGAAGCATGACAGACGATAATGGATGGAATATATGGTTATATGGCGCACGGCACATTAGAAATAGTAGAAGCTGGTGAGTGGGAGATGTTGGCATATGGCACACCTAATTTTCAGTAGCCTTTTCCATTGGCATTTTTTGTACCAAGTTCCAGGAACAGAGCTTAAAGAGGTCTGATGTTGATTTAAGGTTTGATTTTTTCCAACAACCAACTGTGCTTGTTCGTAAGGCAATATTGCAGACAACCTTTTTATATTCGCCACATGGTTGAAGTTGCGGGCAAATGCTAGTAATATATAACTGAATTTTTTTGAAGGAAATCGGCAAAAGTCCAGAATTATATGGAGATGCGGGAGTTAATTATAAAATTATATTTGGAGCGCAAATACTCTAGGGGAAATGGGCGTAACAATTGGTATAGCCCATTTTAATACCCAAATAGTTATAAGAAGCTATGGAAAAACGGTACGCTAAATGATTTGCGGGAGAGTGGCCATCCAAACAAATTCTATGAAAAAAGAAGCGAATAATAGCAAACAACATCAAGAAACAAGTTGGGTAAACAGACCTACGCTCATGTCAGAAGGGTTTTGTATTCAATTTTCAAAATGCAGTCACCAGATTGAATAAAGTCAAGAAGCATGTCAATGACGATTTTATTGGAGAAACTATGAAATTCGAAGATCATACTATTATTAACAAAGTTGAAAGAATTTAGACTTCTGAGGTTTTTGTTATTGTTATACTCATAAATATCTCCCTTGATAATTATTTCAGATGTCCATTCGCGAGGGAGGAAACACATTTTTCATGTATTTCCCCCCTGTGCCCCCACTGAAGCAAAAACTGACAGTTTAACAACTGTTTTGAAAAGCTCCCATGAAAACTTTCATATCATACTCATATCGGCTACGTTTGATGAATTTTTTTTCAGGGGCCACTCTCCTGTACTGTTATCATCGATTAATAGCCAATTTTTTCGAATCCTAGAGTTGTTACAAAGCCCTTTTGTTAGAAGCTCCCTCCCACCTCCTTGACTTGTTTCACTTATGAGTATTAATTGTAGGTACTCAGCTTCAGTCATTCGTTAAATTGAATCAAGTGTTCAAAGCATGCACCTTAAACGTTGAAGTTGGGAAAAAATAACTCAAAATTATTCAATCTTCGCATTTAAAACAGCCACTATTTTGTTTTACGATTACTGATACCACTAGCTGAACTGATTCTCAAAGTTATTCATGACACCTATCATTCCTGAAATTTGCATGCAAATCCTAGCAAAACTGTAGTGTCTGAGTCGGTAAAAAGCGCATGTTGTTCCATAGCCATATGTTGCCATAGTAATACATGCAGCGCATATTGTTCCATAGTAATACAGGAAAATTCAAACCGCTATAACTTCGCTAAATATGATGCAATCTTTATGAAACTTACAGAGTTAATCAATCTTATAAATAGACATCTGTGTACTGAATTTCATTGAATTTAAGGGTACCGTCAAGATTTTATTCAAGAAAACATAAAATCGATAAATCATACTATTACTAACAAAGTTGAGTGAATTGCGACTTCTCACGTATTTGTTGTTGTTGTACTCATCAAGGCCTACATTCGTGATTTTTTTCAGATTTTTCGGATCACAGGTGTCCAATCGCGAGGGGGGGGGACACAAATTTTTCGTGTATTTCCCCTCCCTGTGCGCCCCTCGACGCAAACTTTGCCAAACTAAGACCTGTTTTGAAAAGTTCTCATCAAGACCTTTCATTTGATACCCATATCGGCTACCTTCAATGAAATTTTTTTTTCGGGGGGTCACTCCCCTACATAGGGAGACCCCCCTTAAATACCTTATAAATTTTTTTAGTAATTGAACTTTGAAGAGATCACCACTTTACACCTACATACAAAATTTCATGCTTCTAGCTTAAGTAGTTTCCGAGAAAAACTGCTGTGACACACGGACGGACGGACGGACGGACGGACGGACGGACGGACGGACGGACGGACAGACAGACAGACGGACAGACGGACAGACAGGACGCGATTTTAGAAGGGTTTTGTAAAATTATTTTACAAAACCCCAAAACCCGACAAAATCTGCCGCGAAAATTGCGTGTTAGTAAGGAAAAGAAAAATATCAATACAGTGGTCCAAATATAGGTTTTGATTGGGAGTTTATAGAACGAGAAGGTGAACGTCAGGAGTAACCATAAAGAATATTTTCAATAATCATGATATGACATTGTTAAACAAACAGCCCCAACTTAAGTTAATTTTTGCATTTGGTTCAAAAAAATTGAGTAAGGATTAAAATAAGAAATGATTGAGTTAGATTCATATTATATATAATTTTCAAAACAAAATTTTTATTTATTGTTTTTATTATTATTAACATGAAATTTATATTTAATTATCAAAATTTATAAAATCAATAGTACATTACAGAGGAATCATTAATATTTTTTCAGCAAAATTTAAAATTTATTTTTATTTACTTATCATAATTTTATATTTAAGTCGAAGGTGAGGTATCACCTGCAAGGGGAAAATAAAAGATATGTTGGACATGAATCTTCGATCACACCCCAGCTGGATCCTTTATTAATAAAATCATAAAATAAAACTTATTTGAACTTATCAGTTTGATTTTAGGTTGGTCGGTGATTTAAGAGAGTTTATCACTCTGCAAGACACCTTATCATTTATCTTTTGGACAATTTTTACATTTAAAAACTTAATGTAGCCACGGAAACTTCTGTGCCACTATATGTACCATTTTAACCCTT
Organism: Odontomyia ornata; assembly: GCA_963969285.1. NCBI lineage: Eukaryota > Metazoa > Arthropoda > Insecta > Diptera > Stratiomyidae > Odontomyia > Odontomyia ornata. Next base: position 494,448,256 of record OZ017738.1, read on the forward strand.
TGAGAATTATTTTATACGGTTGTGACAACGTCATATGGTACTAGTGGAGCACCATCTTAGAAGCATGATGACTATAAATCATCATAGCAGGGTGCGTGAGCGCTACTGGTGTCGGTATTCTAGTGTTCATAGATAGCATAATGAACAAACATGACTGACTGACTACCTTTTAATTCTACAGAAATATTTGATGGTCAGTGCTGAAAAGATGGGTCTTGAAGTTCACCGTTTTATATTATAGCAAGATAATGACTAATAGTACGTTTCCATCTGCGCTAAGTCTTGTAGATTTCGAAATCTACTTTGAAATCATGCGGATTTCCCATATAAAAATTCCAATCTGAGATTTGAGCAAAATCCAAGATTTCAACCAAATCTACATTAAATCTCATTGTTGCATATGGCATTACTGCGAAGAATCTTAATTCAGCAGAAAATGTCAGCTGATATAACAATATTGACAGTTGAAATGACAAACGTTATGTCATTGCATTGAGTAAGTGTCATTGAAAATGTCTAAACGAAAAATAAAAACAATGTGGACAGACGCGCAAGTGGAATTATTGGTAGATATGTGGAGATGTAGGATTTCTGATCTGCGTGGTCAGAAGTGGAATAGCCATATCTTTGCAGAAATGGCTGCCGATTTAAAAAAAAGTGGACACAATTTTACGGCTGAAGAGGTTTGTGTAAAAATACACAATCTCACAAACCGATACAGGTAAACTTTTTGAAATTTGTTTACATTATTATGATTTCATGTATCTTTGAATTTTCAGAATCGAAAAAAAGAAAGTCGGTCCTTCAGGTGGATCGCCTTCGGTTTGGAGATTATACGACGGCATCCATCAAATCATTGGTGGTTTTAAAGTAAACGAAAACTCTTACTTGGTAGAAGAAAGCATAGGTATTCATAAAATATAGTAGTTTTAACAAAAATTCGAGTGTAAATATTAATTTTCAGAATCGATATCGTATTCTGCTTCGCCGTCGGCATCCACTAGTTGGGAAGACTCGTTGAGTTCTTCTGCAGGGACGATTGAGGTGCTTGAAGAGGAAATCCCTATATCTGAAAAGAAGCAAAGGACCAATTTAAATACATTCCAGAAAGCAATATTGAAGGAGTTCAAAGAAACAAATCAAAAAATAGACAACGAAATCAATAGAATTAAGAAGGTGGATGAGCAGATTCTACGTTTGGAAACAAGACTGGTGGAAGCGGAAGAAGCGAGGAATGAGCTTATCTGTCGTTGTCTCATGCCCTATTTTCTGTTTGTGGCTGCTCTCTGCTCCGTGATTTGTCTGAATTTTTCATCTCTTCAAGCCAACGGTTGTTTATATTGTTGTTTCTGTCATTGAGGAAATTGTGGAGAGCGCAACATGCCTTGATTATTAGAGGTGCGTTGTTTAAACTATTGTCGATGCCTTTCCCAATACGGCGGAAGCGAGCCTTCAAATGGCCGAATGCGTTTTCTACTACTCGACGACATTTCGACAAGGTGTAATTAAATGTTTTTTCACGGGGATTGGCCTCCACGTTAAATGGATACGGCTTCATGAGATTTGTCGTAAATTTGAAGGTAGAATCTCCTATGATATACACCGGAACATCGACATTACATAACGTTTTTGACATATCTCGCATTAAAGAATTGTCTAATTCCAACTTCAGCGCAGACGTCTCATATATACTGGAATCATTACAACGACCAGGCGATCCTACGTTGATTTAAAGGAATCGATATCTATAGAAGATAGAGAAACTTACTTATATTATGACTGGTTACTATTCAAGCATTCCATACCTATAATCTACTAATGCTAGTAGAACTGTAGAGTACCACCCCTTATAATTGTGGTAGTCTAAAGCATCAGCAGCATGCGGTTTAATTTCAATGTGAGTGCCATCTGAAATCAATTTTCTTGAGTAAATATTATTTATATATCACAGTAAGTAGCTTACCTATGGCTCCAAAAAATTGTGGAAGACCTAGTTTTCTGAAGCCTTCTACATTTTCGTCTAGTTTTTCCCTAGTTAAGGGGAATACATTGAGATATTTATTCCGTAGAACCTCCCACAATTCATTACAGAATTCTATTACAATTTTGCAAACTGTCGACTTACTAACGCCGAACAAGTTTCCAACAGTGCGATATTCTGCTGATGATCCAAGCGCATATAAGGATATCGCAACTCTTTTCTTTAAATCGATGCACTTCCTGAATTTGGTATCCTTTTTTGAAATGGATTTAACCTCTTCGCATAGAGCTTCGAAGGATTCCCTGGTCATCCGGAAATTTTCTTTGAAATATACAGAGTCATTTTGCTGAACATCATGTTCCCAAAATGATTTTGAGGGCACCTAAACAGAATATTTGATATTTAATAAGTTAACAAAACATAACATAACATCTTACCAAAGTCCACAATTTTGGGGCTGCTCTCCTGTCGGAAATACAAGTTATGAGCTGGATTTTCTTACTGCGCAGCAGCAGAAGCATTTTTAACATATGTTGATTTCTTAGTTTTTTCAACTTTTTAACTTTAGAGGATAGCAACAAAATTTTCTTCAGCGCACTCATCTTTCTACTCATCTTAATCAATTTAAACTATAAACCGAACCAAAAATTTAACTGTCAAATTGTCTAAACTAAATCTTATAAGCACATCTAGATGGAAACACTTTTGAATCTTCTTATCGAAATCTTGTAAGCACATGTAGATGGAAACGTGCTATAAGAATGAAAATATTTTGTTTCCTTTACCGTACAATAATTTTGATTTGATTTGTATATACGTATTTCGAAGCTTACTTAGCTTCTTCTTCAGTACAAGAAGAAGAAGCTAAGTAAGCTTCGAAATACGTATATACAAATCAAATCAAAATTATTGTACGGTAAAGGAAACAAAATATTTTCATTCTTAGTATAAAGAACCGTATACAAACATTGAAACAACATTGTTGAAGATAATGACGCTAAGCATTCCACAAGAACGGTCCAAATATGGTGCCATGCTCAGAAAACATAAATAGAAAATTTTGACAGTGTATGCAAACATTTTTAATGTAATTCTCGTCAGATTTTCATTTCGACAGGTACACCCCCCGACAGATGGATGGCCACACTGAAAAATTTTACATAACTTTTCATGTATTCGTTGTAATGAAATTTTTTTACATTCTTTTGTGTTGATGCATGTTGCCTGGCAATAAAAAATTTGAAAATAAATATACGACAATGGTAATTATAACTGTTTAATTTTTCGAGCTTTTGCAAAAGCAACACCAGACCAGAATGGACACATCAGTTTGTTTTTAACTTTCAAATAATAAAGAGATTGAAATTTATTTAAATTCAATTTTTTATTAATTAGTGGTAATTATTTCTTGGTTAAAATAATTTTTTTTGCGTTTAAAAAAATGGGTGCATGTTGAACGTTTACAAAGGAAGAAATAGGTAAAATTATTTCATTTAAGCAAGAAAATTATCCCAATCAGCAAATAGCGATTGAAATCAGTAGAGGTTATAAGGTAATAGGTAGTTTATTACAATTTTTCTATCCCGGAGCACTCTGGGCCTCTGGTAGAGACCTTCGACTGGGATCCTCGGACCCGGTTAGCCCAATGAAGAGGGGCCGTGCGCCACTCGCTTTTCCAATGGGCCCCACGAGAGTCGCCAAGCGAGAATCGCGACTCGTACCGGCACCGATGTTATTTCCGCGCTCGCGTACCGACTGTGTCGCCTATTCCTCCCTACACCAACTCACACACCTAAACAGCGCGTGGAATCTAAGGAGAATTTATATCCTGCCGGACCCTTGAGCCACACCACGTGTTGGCGGAGCACCCTCGAGCCTTCCACACCTGGGGTATTATTCGTGCCCGCCCACTACGCCACTTCCCGAGCCAAACCTTACACTTTGGCACGTTCCACTTGTGGAAATAAATTCTACAAAAGCAAATATTATTGGAAATAATTATTATTATCGTGAAATTTAGATTTAAAAATAAATTATACAAAAAAAGGAATACTACAACGAAAATACTCTTACGCTCGTATGTCGATAGTAGCTAACTATCCGGGGGCCCCCTAGACTGCGGCTTCCAACTGTAGCGTTCTCCTTGCTTTCTCCATCAATCGCCTTTTTCCGTGCAGTTCGCCGAAATCTGCCGTCCCGCCAACTCCAAAATTGCACTTTCTTGAATATTCCGCCTCCAGTCGCCTTTTTCCGGGCAGTTCACCGAAATCTGCCGTCCCGCCAACTCCAAAATTGTATTTTCTTGAATATCCCGCCTAACCTCCAAAAGAAAATTCCGCCAAAAACGCTCGCCTAGTCGAATTCCCAGAATCCAAAGAAGAGAGCTTTTCAAGCTCCATCCGGGGCCTTTTATCGTTTCTCGTTGCCACGCTTTCCTCCAAGCGAGCTTCCGAACGTGGCTCCACTTTCTCGTCCAGTGGAGGCGCGCGGCATTACGGACTTTGCTGCATTATCCATAGGCGTTGTTGTAATCGTTCAGTTGAACGCACTGATCATATGGCAGCTCAAAAGCTCTCGGTGGGAACTGTCATTCCCAATGTTTATTTATTTGCCGAGACCAACTTTTGTTCTCTTGTTCGAAGCATGTATTTATAGTTGAGTCTTGAAATGCGAATACGGACGATGATCAAGAATTTACAATATCTGATAAAATTGATCTTTCCTTCATTTTCATCCGAAGTAACGGCGAGCGGCAAGTATAATTGGTTAATCGTCGAATCAGTGTGTACGCTTGTTTGTTTTTGTTTAAGAACTTTTCGGCTTCCTGCCACCTCCCTTTGTGAGACCGCCGGAAAATCCTGCTTCTGGTGTTATTGGTGACGTTGCCGGTCGTTTTCTGGTCGATCGCGATGCACCAGGTGATGATTTTTTCTGTTGGTGAGTCAACTGCATTCTTATTGGACGATGATGGTGTACTTGAACTATCCTTTTGGTTTTGAATTGTTTTCGCTTGTTGGTCCGTCAAATAAATGTCGGAAGCACTGACTTTAATGTCTTTTCCGTCTATGTCTACAGTGTACATTACTTTTTCGCCGCTTTTGTCGATTGCTTTCACTGTACCTAGTTCATAGTCATCGTCAAGCAGAGCATAGACAGAATGATCCTTCAATGGTAGAGTATCTCCTCCGCCAAACACAATTGATTCTCGTGGAAGTATTTTGGATGCTCCGTCTTCAAATGAAACTACAAATTTGTTGCCGGCCTTCTCTTCTGTCACTCGTCCCGCATAATATTTTTTTATCAACCCATTTGGCTAAGCAACAGTAGAGCGATGATGGTTTCAGCCACACTTTTTGAAGGTGTATCCTGTGTTTTGCTAGTCGACGACTGTGGTTTGCCCTGTTTGGTCTGTTTAGGTTTGGACTCTTCCTCATCATCACTCTGCGATTTTGTAAGTGCTCTTTTCAGCGTGCGTCTCTCCACCTTCTTTGTTGGTGTTTCTGTCTCGTTTTCTTGTGGACTCGCTGATTTTCCATTGCTAACTGCTTTTTTGCTACTTCCCGTGACCTTTCCTTTGGGCGTAGTAGGTTCCTCTTTGGGCGTAGAAGGTTCCTCTTTTTGACACATATTGTTCAAGATGGATATGATGTCGTCCGTTTGCGGTGCGGCAACACGAACACCCAAACAATGACTTCTTATCGCAGCGATTACTTTCGATGTGGAGTTGACGGACAGTATAATTCGGCAGGTGGCGATATACTTCTCCATCGTTCGACGAAGCGCATGTTGAGCATCTTTTGTCAAGCCTTTCACTTCAGGCAACACAATTACTTGAAATTATTCTGGCCAGCTGGGTCAATTTGGTGAGTTTGTGCTACTCGTTTGATGAGGTCAATAACAACCACCCGATCGTATATTCCAGCGTCCGACGGGTTAACTTCAAGATGGTAATATCTCCGCTTTCCATATAATACCATATAATTTATAGGATTAAATACATTTTAAATATCTACTTCCGCTTGGCTCGGGAAGTTATCCTCGCGGAGAACTTATATATATATATACATATATATATATATATATATATATATATATATATATATATATATATATATATATATATATTATATTATACTTTTAAATAAGACCGCGGGCACCCTTAAACTCGTGTGTGGAAGGCTCCCGTGACAAGTTATTTAAGTGATCCAGAAAACTATAGAAAAAACAAAAGGGCTGCTCAGCAAGAGAAACTACAGAACGAGAGCGTAGGTGAATTTTACGCGAATTCTGCTGCCATCGCTAGCTAAATAAAGGGTTAAGTTGGAAATTCTGCTAGTAGTCGGACAGTACAAAGAGTGATTAAAGCTTGTCCGCATCTTAGATGGAGGAAACTAATCAAAAAGCCACATTTACTTCAGCGTCATAAAGATGCTAGATTAGAGTACTACCGGACACATTTTAGTTGTAAGGAAGAATGGCATCAGGTGATATTTTCTGATGAAAAAAATTTAATTTGGATGGATCTGATGGCTTTCAGTATTACTTCCATGATTTGCGAAAATCGGAGTGGTTCCTGTCCCGTCGTCATACTGCTGTTGGTGCCGTCATGGTATGGGCTACAATTTCGTTTCATGGAGCCATCAATTTGGTTATTTTACAAGGTCGGCAGACCTTAGCAGATTACATTGAAATTTTAGAAATCCAGAGAATTCATTTACAAGAAATGTTCAGTGGCCAACGATGGATTCTTCAACAAGATAACGCGCCCATCCATACAGCAGGACGAGTTATATTAATGGTTTGGACACAACAATGTGGAATTTCTGGACATGCCAGCTTTATCTCCTGACCTGACCGTAATCGAAAATTTGTGAGGATGGTTATCGCGAACAATTTATGCATTAGGAAGGCAATTTCAAACAGAGAAGCACTGATCGCAGCGATTTAACACGCTTTTGAACAAGTCCCATTATTTTTTTAAATACCTCCATTCTCCCCCACTCTCTCCACCACTCTTTCTTTGTTGCATAATGCTCGTGCGAACTGCATTCACGTGCCACCCAGACAATTTTTACTACATCAGTATACGTACAAAAAATATAAGTTCGCTCCCAAATAGAATTATTGAAGTTTTACTCAAAAATGGAGGATCTATACATGATTATAAATAAAATAAAATTAAAAAAAATTAAAATTATTCGTTCTATTAAGTATTTTTATAAGTGTATCCATCCTGGTGTCACCCATGCAAAAAGTCAAACAGTTGAAATTACCGTTATCGTTTGTTTATTTTTATGCAGCATTAATACAAAAGAGTCAAAAAAATTTATCAAAATACAGCCAATACATAAAAAGTTATGTACAAATTTTCAGTATCACCATCCTGTTGTCAGGGAGTGTATGCATAAATCATGCAGTACATAGCACTCCGGAAAAACTTTAGTTTACGAAATACAAGCAAAATAGTTTGTAATTTTCTTGTGTATGTAAACTTTTTCGAATCACAGTATAATCGAAGTCATTGGAGCTACACCTTAACCAATCCAATCGCATATTTTATCCCCCTATTTTTTAAGAGTAGCAAACCCCATTTTTAAATTTTGCGTCTCTATTCAGCTTTCCGATTTCGTCAGACCATTATATAAAGCTTTGCCACGAATTTCATTCAAATGCAATTTTAACTTTGGTTGGAAAAGTCAAGAAATTACGGCCATTTTGTTTTCGTTTCGGAGATTTTTGTTTGCGATTTCAACTTTTTATCTGTTGTTTGAAAATTTGATAAAGTTCAAAGCAAAAGATGTGATTTCTACCGTATTTTTGGAAATCGTGGTAAAAAACAGAGAAATATGTAAAACAATAGAAAGGCGTTAAAAGTTAAATCCGTTCACTGTCGTGACTAATGAAATTTTCTCGAAGACTGTACAATATAGAAATAATTTAAAAGTACCTATATTTAGGCGCTATTGAAAGTTATGTTACTAACAATTATAATAATAAGATATGTTACTTGAGTTGTTTCATGGACTGATATCAGGAGTTAAGTTAAATAATACAATGTTAAATATCATGTATTGAAAAAGAGCAAATCTTCGTTCGTTGGTTAATTGGTGATAATTTTGTAAATGTACCAATTAGATCGGAAAATAACACAAACCCAATTTATCTTTTTCAATAAGTTCAAAGGAAACCAAATTTTGACCTCCAGCAAAGTTCAATGGAACTAAGTATATCCAAAAAAAATGTCGAACGGAAGCCGACACAATACATTTATGAAAAGAAAAATCCAGAGTTATACCGTTTAAATTATTTTCCTGTTTATCATGCAAATTTGAGTTTTTATCATTTCGAATTAATCAATTTTTGATTTCGATACCCAAATATTGAGTTATCTTTAGCATCTTTTTGCTATGAAGTCGTATTAATTTGCATATCTTTCATTCAGCTACGAATTAAAATTGCTCTAATGAATCGATTTGAATGTAGGATTTCACGCTGAATGCAAAATGAATAGATTTGAAAATGAAGAAGAAAAATTTGCAATTGACATTGAAATTTTGAGAATGAATAGTTTGCGTGATAAATCACAGTTTTAATTGTCCTTATTACACATTTAATTGCATGTAAATTAAACAAGTTTTGTCTATACATAGTAGGTAGGTAGTGTTTGATTTCGTATTTATTTTGGGTTTGCTTGGGGAAGTCGGGTCGCTGGATGCTACTAATCAATGTATGCAGAAATTAAAGCTGTTTTTTAGGGTTTTGTAAAATAATTTTACAAAACCCTACTAGTTTCGCGACCAGTCTGTCCGTCTGTCCGTCTGTCCGTCCGTCCGTCCGTGTGTCACAGCAGTTTTTCTCGGAAACTGCTTAAGCTAGAAACATCAAATTTTGTGTGTAGGTGTAAGGTGGTATTCTCTTCAAAGTTCATACATAAAAAAATTTTATAAGGTATTTAAGGGGGGTCTCCCCATGTAGGGGAGTGACCCCCGAAAAAAAATTTCATTGAAGGTGGCCGATATGGGTATCAAATGAAAGGTCTTGATGAGAACTTTTCAAAACAGGTCTTTGTTTGGCAAAGTTTGCTTCGAGAGGCGCACCGGGAGGGGAAATACACAAAAAATTTGTGTCCCCCCCTCGCGATTGGACACTTGTGATCCGAGAAATCTGAAAAAAATCATGAATGTAGGCCTTGATGAGTACAACAACAACAAATACGTGAGAAGTCGCAATTCACTCAACTTTGTTAGTAATAGTATGATTTATCGATTTTATGTTTTCTTAAATAAAATCTTAACGGTGCCCTTAAATTCAATGAAATTCAGTATACAGATGACTGTTAATAAGATTGGATTATTCTGAAAGTTTCATAAAGATTGAATCATATTTAGCGAAGTTATAGCAGTTTGAATTTTCCTGTATTACTATGGAACAATATGCGCTGCATTTATTACTATGGTAACATACCTGTATGGGTATGGAACAACATGCGCGTTTTACCGACTCAGACACCACCTTTTTGCTAGCAATTGCATGAAAATTTCAGGAATGATAGGTGTCATGAATATCTTTGAGAATCGGTTCAGCTAGTGGTATCAGTAATCGTAAAACAAAATAGTGGCTGTTTTAATTGCGAAGATTGAATAATTTTGAGTTATTTTTTCCCAACTTCAACGTTTAAGGTGCATGCTTTGACACTTGATTCAATTTAATGAATGACTGAAGATGAGTACCTATAATTAATACTCATAAGCGAAACAAGGCAAGGAGGCGGGAGAGAGCTCCTAGCAAAAGGGCTTTGTAACCATTCTAGGATTCGAAAGAATTGGCCATTAATCGATGATAACAGTACAGGAGAGTGGCCCCTGAAAATAAAAAATCATCAAACGTAGCCGGTATGAGTATGAAATGAAAGTTTACATGGGAGCTTTTCAAAACAGTTTTTGAACTGTCCGTTTTTGCTTCAGTGGGGGCACAGGGAGGAAATACATGTAAAATGTGTTTCCTCCCTCGCGAATGGACATCTGAAATAATTATCAAGGGAGATATTTATGAGTATGACATTAATAAAAACCTCAGAAGTCGAAATTCATTCAACTTTGTTAATAATAGTATGATCTTCGAATTTCATATTTTCTCCAATAAAATCATCTTTGACATGTTTCTTGATTTTATTCGATCTGGTGACTGCATTTTGTAAATTGAATACAAAACCCTTCTGACATGAGCGTAGGTCTGTTTACCCAACTTGTTAGGGTTTTGTACTAAAATACAAAACCCTATTGCAATCACGACCTGTGTCCGTCTGTCCGTCCGTCCGTCCGTCCGTCCGTCCGTCCGTCCGTCCGTCCGTCTGTATGTCACAGCACTTTTTCTCCGAAACTATTGAGGCTACAGCCATGAAACTTTGTGGAAAGGTCAGAAGTGGTGACCTCTTGAAAGTTCAAGGGTGGAAAAATTTTTCAAAAGGGTTTAAGGGGGGTCTCCCCGTATAGGGAGGTGACCCCTCAAAAAAAAATTTTCACCATTGGTAGTCGAGTAGGGTGTCATTAGAAAGGTCTCATTGAGATCTTTTCAAAACAAGTCTTAAAATTGCCTTATCGGTACCGAGGGGGGCAGGGGAAGGGGAAATGCACGAACTTTTCGCGTACCCCCCCCCTCGCGATTGGAAACCTTCCATCCGAAAAATCTGAAAAAAATCTTGGATGTAGGCCTTAATGAGTACAACAACAATAAATACATGAGACGTCGAAATTCACTCAACTTTGTCAGTAATAGTATGATTTATCGATTTTAAGTTTTCTTGAATAAAATCTAAACGGTACCCTTAAATTCAATAAAATTTAGCTAACAGATGACTTTCTATAAGATTGATCTTTTCTGAAAGTTTCATAAAGATCGAATAGTATTTACTATGGAACAATATGCCCTGTATTACTATGGAAACATATGGCTATGGAGCCATATGCGCTTTTTATCTATTTAGACACTACAGCTTTGCTAGGATTTGCATGAAAATTTCAGGAATGATAGGTATCATGAAAATGAGTACATACAATTGAAACAAGTCGAAGAGGCAGGAGGGAGCTCCTAGCAAAAGGGCTTTGTAACTATTCTAGAATTCGAAAAAATAGGCCATGAATCGATGATTACAGTACAGAGGAGTAGGCCCTGAAAAAAATTTCATGAAAGGTAGCCGATATGAATATCAACTGAAAGTTCTCTACGAGAGCTTTTCAAAACAGTTCTTAAACTGACAGTTTTTTTCAGTGGGGGCACAGGGGGGGGGGGGGGGGGAAATACATGAAAAATGTGTTTCTAACAAATCTGAAAAAATTATCAAGGGAGATATTTATGGGTATAACTAAAACAAATACCTCAGAATTCACAATTCTTTCAACTTTGTTAATAATAGTATGATCCTCGAATTTCACATTTTCTCCAATAAAATCGTCTTTGACATGTTTCTTGATTTTATTCGTTGCTGGTTACTGCATTTTGTAAGTTGAGTACAAAACCCTTCTGACATGAGCATAGGTCTGTCTACCCAACTTGTTATAGGAATGAAATTAGTGAAGTATTGTCATGCCTGAAATTTTAGAATGAGAATGCTGAGCAAATGGTATTATTTTTAACTGGTTATCAAAGAGAGAAGCTTATCAGTTTGAATTAAACATATATATTTTTTGCTCCTCTATTGAAAATCAATCAACAGAAAAGAACATTTACCGTTAAACTTAAAGCATTTCTGACTTTCACCCCGATTGATTGTAGGTATTTCAAACCAAAGACAACATACTGGGCTAACATTTTTCAGCACAGAATTGTTATCCTTTCAAGGACTCTGTAGATATCAGTAATTGATTATGGCACATTGACGACGAATAATTGAATTTTAATGCATTTTCGTACGAAACTTGTCGATTATTTTGCGACTATTCAAGGACTTTATGGAGGACGCAACAATTTTTGATATGAATGACAAAAACAATTAGCATCCTTAATTCATTTCTTTTGGAAACAACCAATAAATTAATTATAAATGCTACAATTCAAGATGAGTAATATTATTGGGGAAATTCCATGAATGCTTTTCTCCTCCGCATTCATCCGTCACTTACTGACGAACTTATTCAAAGATCCCTCTTACATTTTTAGATGAAGACGTTACATGTAGGATTCGCGAAATTCTTCCAAGAAATAATAAGAATCGAGTGACTGCAAATTATGCAGTTAACCGCCATTTGAAAATTGACTCGTTACTTTCTAGATAATATTATATTGTACATTACTTCACATGTCTTACAATCTAAAATCAGTGATTTTGATACTAAAGACCAACGGAAATCACGACCTAAAAAAATGATGTTTTTCTTTCTTAACTGGTCATGACTTTAAAGTTGAACATTACTCGCATTGTCATGAAACTTTGATGACAGTGATGTGCCATAGTTTACAAAAAAGGAAGACAGTGAGTGCTCAAGTATGTGATTATTACCTAATTTTTTAATTAGTACGCATCATAGCTGAGTAGGTTGATAGTCCAACAGCAGCATCATAAGCTCAAACTCAATGCCACCACCGAAATTTGAACTTGGGAGCCGCTGCGCAAGCGGAGTGTGCCCTAACCCACTGCTCCACCATACGGACTATATATGTACATATATATATATATATATTGTAATGATTTTCTAAATGTCCGTGTAGGACACGGATGCCGATGGTCTGGCACAAGTGTCAGCGAGCTAAAACAACACCGAGCTCAGCTAGCTAGCTTCGCTTAACGACCGCGTACGCGTGCTTGACGACTAGCATTTGCGGGATCATATGAGGCGGGTTCTTGTCGAGCCACGAAGCTACACTACAAAATACTTATCACGCGTACTCTACTCTACAAGACGCACCGATCAATTTTTATTGTCTTTAGAAAAGTTCTATTAGGTGTCAATTAATCTACTCTACAGAAACTCAATATTGTTTTGCCTCGTTAAAGTTAGCGGACACGGAGGCTTGAGACAAACGCAAACATTAAACAAAAAGCAACCGTTACTTTCACCGAAGAAGGTCGTTGCATTACAAGGGGAATGTCAAACCTAAAGATGTTAAAGTGGCTGAAGGGAACCACTCATCTCTGCCTAAAGGATGGAAACTTGACGGATGCAGTTTACTTTACACTAGTAAAAAAACAAACTAAGCAGTTTCGACGGGGTGACCACCTTATCTCTTCAGGAGCAGCCACTCCTGATCACCACGGGGCTGCTCGACTGCTTATGTTTATTACAATATATATATATATATATATATATATATATATATATATATATATATATATACACAATATATATAAATAAACCGTAAGAGCGGGTTACTTTGTACATGTTTTCGCTGCATTTTCATATAAAGTGCTAAAGTTTGCTTGGAATTTTATGATAAATGGTACATCGACTTTTTAAAGAAACTCAAGGATATGATGATCAATACTAAATGCTTAATTCTAAAATAATTGTCACGGGAACGATTTGCACCTTGTAGTTTTTTTCTTTTCTCAGCGGTTGTTGAAATACCACCCGAGCCAAGGTTAATATTAAAAATAAAAATGTTAAAATAATAAAATAAAATGTCAAAAGATTAAAATAAAAATGTAAAGTAAAAAAATAGGCAAAAAAAACGAAATGTGAAAAGATTAAAGTAAAAATGTAACGTGAAAAAATAGGGAAAAACGAAATGTTAAAATAATAAAATAAAAATATTAAAAGATTAGAATATAAATGTAAAGTAAAAGAGAAAATGTAGGCAAAAAAAACGAACTGTTAAAAGATTAAAATAAAAATGTAAAGTAAAAATAGGCAAAAAAGCAATGTTGTAAGATTAAAATAAAAATGTAAATTAAAAATAGGCAAAAACAAAAGAAAAGAAAATCCGGTTACCATCACGCACAACTGATCGCAAACAATACCAAGGAATGAATCAATAGCTGAGCGATAGGACAAGAATGGCATACCACCTTTACAATTTTTTAGCGACAAACGAAAGTATGCAATGAACTCTTTTTACGAGGCATCAGAGATTGGGCTGAGTCAACTGAACCACAACAAACTACAGGATCTAATGCACAATGATCTTCTATCAGCTCCACATTGAAGTCAATACAAACTGTGTCGTCATCAAAAAGCCGATGTGGGATTTTGTAAGATCTTGAATAACACTGGAGAATTGCCTGATATGGATCGTCATCGCTTTGAAAAACCATTTTTCACTTCATACAAGTCCTTGATGCTGGCGATCTCGCAACTTTCTACTGAACCTGAATCTACTGACCCTGCGCACGATATCAGAACAAAATCTCCAACTTTTAATGTTAGACCCGTAAATGCACTTCTTGTAGAAATAGCAATTTTTCGTTCCGAATTTCGCACGTAAGTTATTGGGTATGTGAACAGCGGTTTCTGGATTTCCAACTCAGCAAACTTTTGCTTTTACAACCATTGTGCGATCGTACACACTTGTGATGTCCGTGAATTACAAAGTAGAGCAAACGTTATAAATTTGCATATTAATGAAAATATTCGCAAAAATCGTAATCAATGTTTGGGAATACTTACTGTAAGGAAGAGATGATACGTACATTGGAGAGCCACGGAATCAAATGCCAAATACCACTCCATTTCGGTCGTCGCAAGGAGTTGAAGAAACTCAATCAATCCTTGTTTCCCAACTTTTGGGTTTAATTGGATTGCTGGTACACTTTCCGGACAAGCCTAGAAAACAAGAAAAGAACGTTTATACAAACGAGTAACATCTAAGAGTCTTTTATACCTACCGAAAGTACAACCACCAGAGACCTCCAATTGTTATGGCATTCTACTCTACGTTACCGCGTCATAACATTCATTTTTACACTACCGCGTTATGGCTTCAACGACACATCACCGACGAATTTAAACACATAGGGAAAAGGACGCGACCACGATTTTTAATGTTTTTTCCAAACTCAAACATTTGGCACGATATAAACAAACACGAAACTGACAGAGTGTCAGTCACTTTGAAATTCTACACCTGATGGACGAGTGTACTAAAAAGGGAAATTTAGATTTCAACTGCCCGATGCACCCCAGTTGGAGGATCCGAATTGAACATCGAATCGCCCAGGGAAAAAGTTAACGGCTCGCCGGTTGAAACCGAGCCGATGAAAAATCCAATAAGGAAGAACGGCTCTTTCTCTTTTCTGGCGGGTTCAAGACGACAACGAGGACTAAGCGAGGATAACGCTCTGCAACTTGGAAAAAAATCCATCGAGGAAAGGACTTGCGTCGGAGGAAAATTTCAACGGCGGAGAAAAATTTTAACAGCGATCCAACTAAGGGAGATTGGCGACATCAGGCAATAATAAGCTCGCTGGCAGAAAATTGCAACGCAGAATACTTCGGGGGGCCCCCGCTTAGGTAGAGTAAGTGAAATTTGAACTTTTTAATGCATTTTATTTTTGGAACTTTATTCACATTTCGCCATTAAATATATAGTAGTTAGTGAAATAGTGGAATGTTTTTGGAAATTCATTTGCATTTTGCAATTAAATATATAGTATATAGTGAATTAGTGGAAGTTTTTGTGTGCTTTTTGAAGGAAGAGTAAGTTTGCCGTGCATGTTAATTGTGCTCCTGGCTCGGGTGTGTTCGAACGTAAATTTCCTTGCGGTTTATTCAGGAGTTTCTGTAGCGAAAGTGTTTCTTATTTAGTTTCTTCTGCTCGGTGTGAGTTACGCCGGAAAATCTGAGCCCGGCAAGGGTGCAACTGGTCACTCGGTGATTCTAATCTTCCCCTGTTAGGGAAGAGCTTAAAGAGTGTTAGTCCGAGTTGTGTGAGGGGTGTTCGGCGGCCGCGTCCTTAGCCGAAGGAACTCCCACGCGGAGGGTAACATAATCTACAAACATTCTCCTGTTTTCTATTAAATGTTTGGGCCAATGTTGTCTTTTGAGGAGGGTTACTTTATCCGATAGATTCCTTTTTCCATCGCACTACAGCCCATTTCGAGCCTACGCTTAGAGATAGTATTTTATTGTCATAATCTAATGTATCGGCACTTCACAAGGTGATATCATCAATATCAACGTGTTTTAAACAGGTTTGGAAACTAATCTTTAGGTGTCGTCAGAAATTTTCTTTCCATTTAGCTGTTCATTCAATTTAGTAATATTTGTTGCTGTTGGGTACTCACCGTTCTGCGTGTGTTATGTCAATGGATTGGATGATTGAAGCAGGGCATCTGGTCACCAAACTTGTCCTCATCCTGATTAGTGGTTACTCTGCTCACCGCGATGCGAGGTAGATGGCCTGGAAAATAATAAAACCCCACAAAGGATCGGACTTATTATATAATAAGATATACTTATCTGATGTTGTCAATTTGATTCGATCTGATGCACGACGCGAACTTATGTCAACACAATTAATTGTCAAACTTGACATACTACAAAATGTCACAGGGTGCCCGTAAACTATTAATATCGCAGAATCACGTAATTGTTTAGAATATTATAAATTCAGTATAAGATTAAATTTTACGCGGGAAGAAAATGTACCGAAATTTTCATCAAACGGGAAATTCTTTGAAAGAGATTTTTCCATTGTTCAGTTTTGCATTGTCCGTTCACCAGTCGATTCGATCGTGATATAGTATATAATTAGTTGCAAGTTTTCAAGTCGCGAATTAAACAGTGTTGTATCGAAATACAAAATTGAAAATATAGAAGTTTGAAGTCGAACTATAGTTTTACCGTGAAACATTTTTGGTCCGTCGAGCCGGATTACGTTCCGGATAATTTGAATTGTGTGTTAATTAAGATTTAATTTTGTACAATTTTGTGGATTTAAGTGCAGTGAAAAAGCAATTAAAGATCGGTTCGCGCGGGTTAATGAAAAGTGAGCAATTGAGCAAGGCAAGGTCTGGTAAGTTCCATATTTTAGTCCTTTTCCTCAATATTTACTTCCATAACCGGCATTATCTTGAATTTTTTAATTGCTAAAATTTGGTGCACAATTGCAAGTGTTAATTTATTTTGGAAAGAGCGAACCGTATCTCAAATCCGCATTACATTGGATGAGTATTGCGGTTGAATTTATTGGTCAGATATTGGATCGGCTTCAAATTGGTGCCAAATTTAGATTCTTATGCACGATTGCTATTGTTAGTGCATTTAAGAGTGCGAACCACATATCAAGTTTGCACTGCATCGGATCATTGTTGCAACTAAATTTAGTTGTTTGCTGTTGATTTGGAAGAAAGTTGAATAATTCGAAACTTGGATTAGATTTGGATCCTTGTTGCGGTGCTTAGGTAATGGGTACTTACTGGACATTGGGCGGAATTTGTGAACCGTCATTCAAACTTGAGTAAGTTTGAATTTTGTGCCGTGCCGCTTACTTAACAGTAACAAATAGACTTTCGTGCGAAAGACATTGGACTGTTTATTACATTATTTGATAAAATTCGATTTAATTACATTTAATAGTTTTGAATTTCGTATTAGAATCACGTCCTGCGACCTCACGAACGATGGATGGTTCAGTGGCACAACAAAGCGTATTAAGTGAGCAGCTAAGCAAAATGGTCACGAATTTCCGAAAGGACCCTAAGGCACGGAAAACAACCGCGTATGCTACGAAACTACTGGAACAAGTGCAACAAATTTGTCGGTCCTTCACGGAGAATCATCATCAGATTCTTGAATTAGTAGATGGAAAGAAGATCCTTGAAGCAGATTATTTTAAACAGAACGTATATCTGGCGTTTGAGGAGGCAGAATTGAATTTTGAGGTAGAATTGGAAGAGTTGCGAGTGGAGCAAGTGGCACATGGAGCGCAAAGTTGTAAAGAAGGAGCGAGTCCGTCATTGAAGGCAATGGATGATACAGACGTTCGGCTCCCACGGATCAACCTGCCAAAGTTCAATGGAAAATATGATGAATGGGCATCGTTTAAAGATCTGTTCACGTCTCTGATCCATAAAAAAGCCAGTTTACCGAAAGTGGAGAAGCTTCATTACCTGAAATGCAGTCTGTCAGGAGAAGCAGAACAATTATTGATTACCGATTACCGAAGCAAACTATGAATCAGCATGGAAAATGCTCGTGGAACGGTACAACGATAAAAATGTATTGTTGAAAACGCAGTTCAACCATTTACTCCATATAAGCAATGCAAACGAAACCGCATCATCGATCAAAATGCTGTTAGATAAAACAGTTGATTGCGTGCAGGCCATAGACAATCTGAAGGTAGGAAACATATGTGATGCAATATTAGTGCATTTGACGGCACAGCGATTACCAGCCGAAACACGATAGATGTGGGAGCAACAGCAAGCTAAGGTTTCGGAGATATCATCGTTTCAACAATTGAAGGAGTTCCTACAATGCACGTTCAAAGCGTTAGAAGCTGCTGGGGTAGAAAGGCATAAACCCATTCGCACATCCCACAACGTATTTGTGACAAAGGAGGCGCAACAAATCGTGTGTATTCTATGCAAAGGACCACATTATTTGAGACAATACTCGAGCTTCCTGAAGTTAGAATATCCTAAGAGATTCGAAATGGCAAAGAAAAATGGTTTGTGCCTCAATTGTCTAAACAAAGGACATTTTGTCGGGAAATGCCCTAGTAAATCGAGGTGTTTTCACTGTAAAAAGGCCCACCATACGCTCCTCCACAGACCAAATTCCTCAATTATCGGAAAGGAGTCCCATCAATTGCCGCCCCCGTTTATCCCTAATAGTCAGTCACCGCTACTAGCAGCGCAGAATAATCAACGCTGGACACCTGCGCTAAGACAACCACCGCCGACATTTGGGTCACACAATGGACAACCGTCTACTTCGTCTTCAGCTGATCATCGATTTCCAACGGCAGGCTCAATAGTCGCCGAAGTTAACTCATCGACCATCAGTGCTCCAAAAGCGGTATTGTTAGCGACAGCACTGGTGACAGTGGAATCTCCAACCGGGTTCGTGACGCTTCGCGCCTTGATGGATCAAGGATTACAGGCGTCCATCATTACGGAGAGCGCAGCTCAAGGACTTGGGATCAAAAGAGGTTGCACAAGCATATCTGTAACTGGAATTGGGAAGACGAGAGGAATTCAAACCAATGGGACTTTGAAACTTAGACTGCGTACCAAGACAAATGAATGCTTAGTAGTGGACGTACTCATTTTGAACAAGCTAACTAGCTTTGTTCCATCGCAATTGGTTTCCACGTCGATTAGGGATCAGATAGGAAACATTGATTTGGCTGACCCGTATTTCGTTCATCCGAGCAAAATTGACGTCATTCTGTGAGCGAATGTATACGCTCAAGTAATTCTCAGCGAGATTAAAAAAATGACTTTAGGTCCAGTGTTACAGCACACCAAGCTAGGCTGGATAGTATCTAGGAGTGTGAACATTGGTCAGCAGCAAGTCCTTCATTCATTCAAAGTTGAACTGAACGAAAATGTGGAAATAAGCGAACAGTTAAAACGATTTTGGAAAATTGAGGAAGTCGACGGGGATAGAACTAGAACGCAAGATGAGGATGCCTGTGAAAGCCATTATGTTACCCATGTAAATAGAGAATCAGATGGTCGGTATCAAGTAAGACTACCATTTAAAAACTCGGAAAGTCGAAATTCCTTAGGGCTTTCGAGATCAAGTGCAATTGCAAGCTTATTGCACATAGAGAAACATTTTGCCAGTACTGAAGGTCTCCGAGAGGAGTATGCAGCTGTACTACAAGAATATTTAGACTTAGGACATATGTATGATGTGCCTCATTGCAACGAATGGGCAATGGAAAACGGTCGACAGGTGATTACATCTAACTTGGTTCCGCACCACACAGCATACAAGGAAAGCACATCGACGAAAGTACGAGTGGTGTTCGACGCTTCCTGGAAAACAAGTTCTGGTGTATCCCTGAATGATACCTTGTTGACCAGACCAACTCTTCAGTGCAGCATGACAGCAATTGTAATGAAGTGGAGGCTAAAGCAGTACGCTATGATGGCTGACATAGCCAAGATGTATCGACAAGTAAACATGCATCGAGAAGATTCCAATTACCAAAAGATCGTTTGGCGGTCCGAACCAAATGGCCCAATTAAAGATTACGCCCTCAATACTGTGACGTTTGGAACTAGCTCAGCACCATTTCTGGCTATTAGAACTTTACACCAGCTTGCATATGACGAAAGGGAAACGTACCCTGAGGCAAGTAAATCGCTCTTGGAGGAATTTTATGTGGATGACCTATTATCTGGAGGTGATAGCGTGCAAGAAAGCGTCATTAAAAGAGATCAGCTGATTAAGCTCTTGAAGTCTGGCAGATTCCAATTGAGGAAATGGTTAGCCAATGACATTCAAATTTTGGTAGGACTTCCAACGGAAGATGTGGAAATGAATAACTGTGTTAAGTTTGAAATGGACCATGGATACAAATCATTAGGAATACTGTGGTACCCAATCGGTGATTATTTTACATTTCGACTCAAAAGCCATGAAAGATTAGAAACTTATACAAAACGATCAGAATCATCGACAATAGCACGTTTGTACGACCCATTAGGATGGTTCGCACCCTTCACGATAAGGGCTAAAATATTGCTGCAAGGTTTATGGTTGTCAGTTCAAGATAGGGACAAACCGATACCCAATGTTTTGAATGGGGAATAGAGTGCTTGGTTAAAACAGTTACCTGAAATCGAAAATATACAAATACCACAATGGGTAGCATACCAGAAGGATTCGGAGGTATCACTCCACGGGTTTTGCGATGCATCCCAACGAGCATACGCGGCAAGTCATTTGTTAGCGGCCAAAACTAAGGTGGCGCCGGTGAAGCCAATTACGATTCCTCGTTTGGAACTTTGCGGAGCTGTTTTGTTGGCCCGATTGCTAAAAGAAGTAAAGGCAGCATTAAAGTTTGATCAAATACCTACGTGGTTATGGACCGATTCCGAGGTCGTTTTGGCTTGGTTGAAAGGATTGCCGCCACGATGGACTGTCTTTGTCAGTAACCGAACAGCTCACATCTTAGACGTCACCGGTAATATACCGTGGAGATATGTATCTTCGAAGGATAATCCAGCAGATGCAGCGTCTAGAGGAATAAAGCCCTGTGATTTAATCGATAGTCAGCTGTGGTGGCATGGGCCAAGCTGGTTAACGAAAGGTGTCAATGATTGGCCTAAAAATAATACCATTCAGTTAACTGACATAGAAAAACGAAAATCCATGATGGTCAATGTGGGATTAAAGACAGAGTATCTCTTGGATGAATTGTTGAAAAAATACTCTAGCTTAACGAAATTAATTAGAGTCACGGCATATTGTTTCCGTTTTCTTAGAACGAAGTCCACACAACCCAATTTGCCAAAGTATCTCACTAGCGACGAATTACAGTACGCTTCGGAGTTTTGGATAAGGCATGTTCAACAAGATGCATTTCCGGAAGAAATATGTGAGCTTCAAAAGGGTATGTCCGTCGGAAAGAAACGCCGGTTGGTCAATTTGAACCCGTTGATTGACAACAAAGGAATAATGCGGGTCGGTGGACGGCTCGAGCACGCGCCTTTAACATTTGTTGCAAGACACCCGATGATTTTACCGCGAAATGGTGTATTCACCGATTTATTATTACAAGAAGTCCATCAAGCTACTTTACACGGACAGACGCAACTGATGTTGAATACCTTAAGAAGGAAATTTTGGGTAATTGATGGGCGCAACCGGGCTAAACAATCTATCCACAAATGCGTTCGTTGTTTTCGCGCAAAGGCAAAGGAAGCCAGCCAGTTGATGGGCAATTTGCCAGAAGCTCAGGTAACTATGTCGCGTCTATTCACACACACTGGCGTCGATTTTTGTGGCCCGTTTGAAATTAAAGATAGACGAGGAAGAGGCAGCAGGACGACAAAGGGTTATGTGGCTATTTTCATTTGTTTAGCTGTAAAAGCCATACACGTTGAAATCGTTAGCGGCTTGTCCACACCTGCATTCCTAGCAGCATTACGGCGGTTCATGGGAAGACGAGGATTCAGCAGTCATATATATTCGGACTGTGGTACCAATTTTGTTGGCGCAGCTGCTGAGTTGCAGCGGATCACAAAAATTAGTAATGAAGCGGCGGAGATTGTCGCAAATGAAGGAGTAACTTGGCACTTCAATCCACCAGCATCGCCTCACTTTGGCGGACTTTGGGAGGCTGGTGTGAAATCTATTAAGGCACATTTACGTCGGGTTGCCGGACACGTGTCTCTAACATATGAGGAACTATCCACAGTGTTGATTAGAATCGAAGCCTGTCTCAACTCCCGTCCTCTCTGCCCTCTCAACGATGACCCGATGGATACCGCTGCACTCACGCCAGCTCATTTCCTGATTGGCGACGTAATGATAGCACTACCTGAAGCTGAATTGGAAAATGTCAACGTTAACTACCTTGATAGATGGCAGATGACTCAGAAGATTGCACAAGATTTTTGGAGACGTTGGAAGACAGAATACTTGAGTCGTTTGCAACGTAGACCAAAATGGCTTAAGCACGAAACCAACATAAAGGTGGGAGATTTGTGTATCCTCAAGGATGAAAAACTTCCTTCTTACCGGTGGCCATTAGCGAGGATCATTCAGGTACACCCCGGAAGGGATAATTAAGTTCGTGTCGTGACTGTGTGGACAAATGGCAAAAGGTATACAAGACCAATTACGAAAATTGCGCTGCTGCCAACGCAGGAATCTACACATTAATGTATATATATATTTGTCGCACCATCCTTACTTTCCCCTATCCTATCCTTCACTCAGACCTTGCGTTAACAAACATTAATATTATACTACGATTGAAGTCAATTTGTTGCTTTAACCTAACAATTTGGAGGTGGTTTGCAGTACAGGTGGAGGTGGATGCCCAGCATAGGTGGGACAACTTCACCACGCCTAACTCAATAGACAAGACTAACCCAACCAAAGTCAACTGAAGATAAAGTGTAGCGCAGCAAAGAATCGATTGGAAATGAAACGACACCAAAGGTTTTCCAAATTGCAAAACTAAATAATTACTAGTTTACTTACAGAGCATTATTACTGCTGAGGCTTTGCACCCCTCAGCCGGGGGAGTATGTTGGGTACTCACCGTTCTGCGTGTGTTATGTCAATGGATTGGATGATTGAAGCAGGGCAGCTGGTCGCCAAACTTGTCCTCATCCTGATTAGTGGTTGCTCTGCTCACCGCGATGCGAGGTAGATGGCCTAGAAAATAATAAAACCCCACAAAGGATCGGACTTATTATATAATAAGATATACTTATCTGATGTTGTCAATTTGATTTGATCTGATGCACGACGCGAACTTATGTCAACACAATTAATTGTCAAACTTGACATACTACAAAATGTCACAGGGTGCCCGTAAACTATTAATATCGCAGAATCACGTAATTGTTTAGAATATTATAAATTCAGTATAAGATTAAATTTTACGCGGGAAAAAAATGTACCGAAATTTTCATCAAACGGGAAATTCTTTGAAAGAGATTTTTCCATTGTTAAGTTTTGCATTGTCCGTTCACCAGTCAATTCAATCGTGATATAGTATATAATTAGTTGCAAGTTTTCAAGTCGCGAATTATATAGTGTTGTATTGAAATACAAAATTGAAAATATAGAAGTTTGAAGTCGAACTATAGTTTTATCGTGAAACAGTTGCCATTTGCTCTTCAAAAGACGAAAATAAGCAACGTCCAATGGCGGAAGAATGTGAGTAGCATTTGGAGGCAAACACACAAAACTGATGTCATTCTTGTCAAATTCGGACAAGACCGTTTTGTTGATATGCGATGTGAGGTTGTCACCAATGACAACTTTTTGCCCTTCCTTTTTCTTCAGTATTGGCAAGAGATGATTGAGAAACTGGTCTTCAAGTGAGACGCAATCCTTCCATTCACTATTATGACGGGTCCCTTTTGGACTATGTTCAGTCCAAGTTGTCAAAAGTATTTCTGCTTTATATATAACGTAGGGTGGAACTATTTCACCAATAGCGTTTCTATGAAAGTAAAGCTGATTTTTGTAGCATTTACGATAGCCTTTGGATACTTTGTTCCTCTTCTTTATAAGACCTTTCTTTTTCCTGGATCGTCGCAAAAATTAGTTTCATCGTAATTATAGGTGTTTTCAGATGGAACATTTTCTTTACTTTGTTAATATTTTCATCAGAAACTTAACTACGAACTTGTTCGATGGTATAAGAGAATATTGTGTTTCATAAAGGAGAGGATTTTAGCCAGTCCTTTCTTGGAATGTTGTTTTTAAATGTTGTCACAATTCGGCCCTGAGATTCAAGATAATCCTTAATAATCATTCTAAGATCAAAGTCTGTTAGTGGAAATCCGTATTCAGATAGCGCTGTTATATGTACCACGAACGTGTCTTCCTCTCCATTTGTAACAACAGCCAGGTTTATTGTCATATATTTTAGCTAATTTATTTTTGATTGTACTCGTAGGTATATTATATTGTATCTTTTTGAGCTAGCTCTTTGTGTCAGAATTTTTGACCTTATAGCGGCTAGACATTGTTCTAAGTCTGCTGTACTATAATCGATGTACCGATGACTACCGGGCTTTCTTTGGTACTTAGACGGCATGTGAAATGCTACTGATGAATTGTATCTATGGCAAAATTTTAGAAAAAAAGGAAGATATTTGCATTTTTCGATAAGCAAAAAATTTAAAGGTTAACTCGAAAATGGGGACAAAGTATACCGACTTTAGGCTTTTTCCAATTTATAAAACAATAGATAAGTAAATATTGTTTACATTACTAACATCATACTCCTGAACATATGCATAATAATAACATAGAAAATAAAGATGGGTAGCTTATAAAAATACACAGTTTCTGGGAAAAGTTAGCAGGAGCAAAACTCACTGAATAAAACTGTCAAATTTTTTCGTGGCGCTGACAAAAATGAGCTTGACTCACGGTCGATATAACTGCACCCCGCTATTACTGCCATCTATATCTTAGAGTATGCATTAAGATGTTCGCTCATACGGTTGTGACTAGGCAGGAAGTTTTCCGATTTGGGACAAAGTTATCTTCCAGGTTCAAAGTAACCCACTTCTACGGTATATATATGTATATATATATATATATATATATATATATATATATATATATATATATATTATATATATATATATATATATATATATATATATATATATATATATAATATATGTATATATATATATATATATAATATATGTATATATATATATATATATATATATATATATATATATATATATATATATATATATATATATATATATATATATATAGGTTAAGGTGAATGCTTCGTGAAGAGTAAGATCAACAAGTGCTGGTGAATATGTATAACCTTTTATTCAAGAATAAGTCCGACCGGGCATACTGCAGCACGTCGAGTTTGATCGAGAACTGCAGAGTCTTTATCTCTCGTATGCCAGGAATGATTCTAAGTGTATGTTTTCGAGTGTAGGGCTTTGAATGTATGGCTATGGATATTGGATTTTCTGGCTATTCAAATGAGGTTGCGTTTAAAATCTTCTATTTCAGTGTAGTGAACGCTACAGTACCCCTTGCTAGTGGGGAAATCACGATACAATTATGATATGGGGGTGTACGATTTTCGCTTTTCTGGCTTGCATAGCAATTATCGAATGGACATAACAAAAAATATATAGATGGTAGACTCTAACATAATAGGTAATGCAAATACTAAAAATTGAATAAAATCCGGAGATGCACGGTTTGTATTTGTGAATGCGTCTGAGATGTATAAATGTGTTGAGTATGCCATACATGCGTATTGCTGGCCGAGTTTTTGTAATATGTTTAAAACCGGTGCTGTCTATTTGTGAATGATTGCCTCCTGATTGTCTGGTGAAAGTTGTGACCTCTTTAACGCGCATTCTTATCAAAAATATCTTGTCACTACGTTTTACTACTTCATACGGACCATCATATGACATCTGCTGTGCATATTTTACGACATCATGTCACGCAAAAACTTGTGTAAACGTTGCCAAGCCCTTGAAAATGAGTGGCTTGCGTGGGCCAGAAGAGTGACGGGAATGGCGCGCGGGAGTCATGATGAGTGACGGGCACTGGGCGAATTAGGCTTTGATAAAATTGCTCGGTTCGTGATTGTATGCTGCTGGGATAAAAAATTCACCTGGCAAACGTATCATAGAGTAATTCAGCCGGCAAGTACAACAAGTGCTCGCGGTAGGTTGCGCGTACATCCGTGACGACATCTGACATGATTTTCGTTGATTAGTCGTTCTGATGGTATTGAATCGTGGCTTTGAGGTCACGGTGGAAGCGTTTTATCATGCCGTTTCCTTGTAGGTGGTAAGCAATAGCGTGTAGATGTGTGGTACCTGCTAGGCGGTTTAGTGACCTGAAGAGGTGCGATTCGAATTGTCGTCCTGGATTGATGGTGATTCGATAGGGCGAGCCAAAACATGCGATCCCATATTCCCAGAATGCTTGTGCGACTGTCTTTGTCTCTTGATCTTCTATAGGGATTGCTTCGGGTCATCGGTCGATGCATGTGAGGCAGTAGTGTTTTCCATCTAAGCGTGGCATGATGATAATTTTTAAGTGCACATACCTGAGTTTTGTAGACGGCGGCGTGAAATTTCCAGTAGGTGCATCAATATGTTGAGAAATTTTCGATTGCTGGCATTATAGACATGATCGTGCCCAAACTCGGCAATTCTTTTTGATAGAAGGCTAAATTTATTATTGCGCTAACAGTTGCTCTCGGGCCTGAATGAGCCAGGCGGTGGGCTTATGTAATTATTGTGCCAGTCAACCTTTCATATGACGTGGCTCTTTCTCCACCCAACAGAATGCTGAAGGAGGTATTGGGTTGCAATGCCGATGCATACCCCCTTATGAAGGGACGTGGCAATTGCAATCGGCAAGGACAACAGCTGTTGGACTTTATAACGTCTAGTGATTAGACAATTTTGGCCACAGGCTCCAAACCTAATTTTGTTACGTCCAATATACAGGTAATGATAGACATCATTCTGGCTACGATGAAAATAGTACAAGCAATTCAACGCTGGAAGGTTTCAAATTATACAACACTGTATGATCACAGACATTTGGAATTTTATGTCAACAAACATATAAAGGTGAAGTGGCCATTCAGGAACTTTCCAAAAGCAGACTGAGAGGTGAATGAATTGAAAGTGGAAGTGGAATTATTTGTACCACCCAACTTTAATACTATAGAGATGGTTGTAAGAATTGTCGAGAAATTCAACACAAATTCCTGCGGTTAAGAAACCACCTATCCGTTGGATTGAAGCTTAAGTAAGATAAAAGTTCTGTGACAGAGTCACGGCCCAACAACGCTTCGGAAATCTACTAAAAAATTACTGAGAATAATACTGCAGATGAACTCAGAGGCTAACTGGTGGAGCTACAGGACCACGCAAGGCAAATATAAGAAGAAAATTAAATATTTTAAATGCGCCTCTTATATTAAACTTTTTGAGGAAACTGTAGGGATACAAGAGATTGCAAAAATTTACAAAGTTTTCAATAAGGAGCGCACTGTTGAGTGGAACTCATTGAAAAACCTGATGGCACCTTTACAAAATCTGGACTCATTAAAAGTTCTGACGAAGACCCACATTGTGCGTAATTAGGTCATCCGTTAGAAATCTTCAACCGACTTACTCCTCCCTTTGCAAAGAAGAAGAATAGGAAGGAGAGGTTGACACTTAGGAAGGAGAGGTTGACACTTAGCAAAGCAAATTGTTATATTGAATGGAACCCAACATATTCTAAACTCCTTTGATAAATACAAATCACCGACCTTTGATGCCATTGTTTCTGCTATGATTAAAATGAAATTCAACAAGTTGATGCTGTGTGACTTTAAAATCAAGTCTAGCATTAACATACATACCCACATCTTGGTAGATACTCAGAGTTATGTTAATTTTGAAACCCGAAAAAAGGACAACTCTAAGTCTAAATGCTTCCGTCTTATCAGTCATACTTCGTTTTTGCAGAAGGTAGGAAAAAAGTTTGGACACCAACACATAAGACGACGATACTGAGAAAGAATGCTCAAAATTACAAAACATGCATTACAACAGGGAAAATTCTATGATAGAGCTCGTCATGCTCTAGTGGAGAAAATTGAGGAGGTGAGCGACGGGAAAGGATTTGCGCTAGGGGTTTTTATTGATATCCTCCTTGTATGGAGCAGCAAGAGCTCATGGGCTTGAACTAGAGACTATGAATTGTATCAGCAACACACTCGAGCACAAACTACTCTTCGCAACGACAGAAGATGAACAATGTGTTGCAGCGGAGAAGGGATGCCCTATATGCTATGGAGCATATTGGTCAATACTTTCTTGCTTGGACTAGAAAGGTATGAAGCCTATTCGCAATAATATTCAGAGAATGTAGTCCTGCTTGCCACATGCAAACATCTTAGGGCTCTTTGCAAAGTGCTCTCGATACGCTGCAGCAGTGGTATCAAGACAATGGACTTTGAAATTCTCCCAAAGCTATTGTGGTTCTCTTCATGGGGAGAAGGAAAGTGGGGGGTTATACTCAACCTTGATAGAAAACATCTTTGAAGGAGCATATTGCTGCAAATACCAAAAATGGCAGCAGATTGTTTGAACAATGCTAAAATGCTTTTAGCAAGTCATGGAACGTGATGCCTAAAGGGACGTTAAAGCTATATACATCGATTCAAGCCACTTATGTATATGCTCTACATCTGTAGTCTGGTGGCATAAAGTAGACCATCTTGCTTAGCCAGGTTGCAAGGAATGGTGTATCTGAGACTTCAGCATTTAGCACAACACCAGGTAAGATCTTGAATGCCATTTTAAACTTGCCTATCATTAAATTATTCATAAAAGCAGAGGCCCTGAAATCTGCCCTTAGACTTGTGGTGGCAAAATACACAGCAAGGTTTTAGGGGGTCATGACAAAATACGAGTATTTAAACTGTTGACGGAATATGTCCCTGAGACAGATGTACCGACCGACAGGATGAGTAGTGTTTTGAATTTTTATAGAAGGTTTTCATGTCTGAATCCCAGATAAGACTAAGTGTACACATTCGGTGCTGCTATTCAGTGAGGCATGTACTACTGTGACCAAAAAATAAGGTGTCATTTGAATTTAAACTGCGCGCGTCGATGGATTTGGAGAATTATTTTTTTTTAGGTTGGTAGTACTGTCAGTGACATCTATGTCATATCGTTTCTGAAATGACCTTCAGTTCCGTCTTCGCTCCGGCTTGAATCTCCTCTATCGTATCAAAACGGTGTCCCTTGAGCGGTCTTTTGAGCTTGCCGATCAGCCAGAAGTCGCACGGCACCAGATCAGGTGAATACGGTGTTTGCGGAACGATATGGATTGAGTTTTTGGCGTATCTCAAACACTAATGAATATTTTGACATGTAAATTTGACATAGATGTCACTGACAGCACTACCAACCCAAAAAAAATAATTCTCCAAATCCTTCGACGCGCGCAGTTTAAATTCAAATCTCACCTTATTTTTTGGACACAGTAGTATAATCTTTTACATGGAAGGCACTAGGACTAATGAGAGAACTGGAGCAGGATGGTTTTTAAATCAAGATATTAAACAGTCAATACCATTAGAAATTCTGACTTTGGAAGATCAGGCAGAAGTGCTTGCTATGCTAAACGAGGCGTCATGAATGAAGGACACTGAATGGAAAAGGAGGCAAACCAACATTTGCAGTGATAATCAGGCGGTATTGCTCGCTCTCTCGGGAAGAAAAGTAATATCGCAAATTGTCCACAAATACTTGAATGAACTGAGCTTTGTTGGGAGACACAACTTGCTCAGGCTTTTCTAGGTTCCACAGTATATGTTAGAGAAGTACAAGGGCATTGAGAAATCTGGCAATTTAGCAAGGAGTAGTTTTCAGACCTTGTTTCAAAGCCTGGAACGCTATATTAGAGTCCCCACCCCTCATATCATTCTCAAGATAATCTGCTGGCTGAAGAATCAGACTTGCTCAACTGTGAAAAATAGGTTTTGCTAAAGACCCTATTTGTTAATGATGCTTAGAAGAGAATGAGACAACTATGCAATATGTATGTGTTCCATACCTGGCTGCAGATTTTGATGTCACAACAATGAGTTGGAATGATCTCACGGATGGATATCTTTTGAATGTTTTTCATTCCTACAAAATAACGAGGAGAGTCTGATCGTCGAGTGAAATGGACCAGGCACGCGTGCTAAAGAGTGGCTGAAGCAGCTCCAACATAAAACAAACAAACAGAACATGGAATTTTGTGAGTTTCAGTCCAAAAAAGTTTTCATAAGATTTTTAAGGGGAGTCTCCCCATATAGAGGAGATAGCCAATATGAGTATCAAATGAAAGGTCTTGATAAGAACTTCTCAAAATAGGCCTTAAACTAACACATTTTGGCTTTAAAGATGCAGGGCGAGGAAAAATATACAAATATTTGCGTTTGTTGCAAAATGTATTAGCAAGCTACATCAGTAACTCAACCTCCTGACCCCTGGCGCGTTATGCGTAGGACATCAAAAAGAAATCATCTCATGTGGAAGTGTGTCATTTTCTAAATTTTCTTTCTGTTTGGCCACTCTATTTACGAACTCAATTCTTAGTAAAATAAGATTATGATCGTTCATTTGAGACAGTTTCATCACAAAATTAAGAAAGAACGCAGGCGCAGCATTTTGAGTTTGGAACAAAGTAAGTAATCCATTGATGTTATTGTAATCCTTTATTAGTATTCAGTTATTTTGTTTGTTGTCTAATAGTTGGGGACTAAATAATTACAACCAAAAGCTATTTTTGATCTAATCTCTTCTTCGCTTTCACTGCACTAGCTTACTTTTTGATGTCCTGCCCATATGCCATTGGTTGTAAATTGAGTTCATTTATTCATCTTGATGTCCTATACATAAGACATACGTTGTTAGTATATGTTTTTTTAGTTTTGAATATATTGAATGATTCGGAGGCCAATTTCCTGTCCAACGACTCGGAAAATGGTCCCACCTATCATAAAAATTAGGTTGGTCATCATGTAAGTCAATCTTCTTATGAAACCAATGAAAATCATGTCTCAGAAACTGAACACACTGTACATCTTCTCAAATGAATTACTTTTGAAGGGATTCAACAGTACAGGAACAAACTAAAACCAAAAGGATGTACTCTCTCTCCCCAGAGGCAGCACTGAAGTGAAATGCAGAACTGATGGAAAATTAGCTGTAACAAAATGGCTTGATAACAAACTAGTTTTGATGATATCGTCTTGTTTTTTGGATCTACGTGCGATACTTCCTGGCAATGGAATAAACGAATCAAAGATTACTAGTTTGTGAGATGACTTGAGGTTATTGAAAACTATAATTCTAATATGAGTGGTGTTGATCTCACCAACAGGTTGCTTGCTGTTTGTACAGAGAGGAGTCGAACAAAAAAATGGACCCTACGGTTCATATTTCATATATTTGACCTAGCCGTCTCAAATGCCTGGCTACTATACCCCAGTAGTCAGCGTTCAAAAAGTGGTATGAACTACAAAATAGGGCAGTTAAGAGAATATAAACTCAATTTAAGGAGAAAAGTTGTTCATGGGAAACTACCCTGCACTTCCAACAGAAAAAGTGGATACTAGCGTAGAAGGTGATTTAGCACCAGCACATAAGAAACGTCAAAATCAAAGTCAAAGTCAAAAGCGCTTTATTTAACACCAATCGTTATAAATTTTTAAAAGAACATAAAGCAAATTCCAAACAATATGACTATGAAAAACTTTATGGCCCGAATGGCTCTCTAAATTTATACGTTATCATTTAAACACATTTAATGAAGAAAATACACTAGCAAATTTAAATTAATTAAGAGTATTACATATTTTTTGATTCAATTGGAAAAAGGATAAAAAGCCAAACAGAATTATTCAAAAATTACTTATATTACCAACACAACAGTGAACTTATATCGTATACCTAATATGTTACACCTTAATTCTAAATAAGTTCAATCAAAAAAAAACCCTTCCCTTATATTGAAACCAATACCTAATTTATAATACAAATAAACAACAACACTAGATGTAGCAATAATGTGATGAAACTAAAAACTAAGTAACGAAGACAAAACACAAAAACAGAAAATAAATACGAATAATTTAGACGTTGTCATTCAGCCACCAATACCTAGATTGCTCCATCTCAGCTCGACCAGCCTCAACGAGTCTAGCAAATGAGTATCTCCATTGGAATTGTTGGTCTCGTGAACTCAGGTTCGGAGGATATTTTATCTTCTTATCGGTGGCCCGTCTATATATACGATATATGATTGGGACGCCGTCAGAATCAAAAACATATCGATTCATGTCCAAATACACGAATGCTTCTGGAGGAACGAAGCCAGTAGTGAGACAAGTCACAATATACCCGTCTGTAGGGTGGAACGGCTGTGAAATCCAAGGGTTTTCACACACAGTTACAGATCTTGCGATATGATTGCGAAGAAGTTTCAATATGGAGATATCGACTCTTGTCACTTGAGCGGTTTGATAAATTTTTATATTCGATATATAGTGCTTCCAATCCGTCTCAGGCTTTCTGTACAAACCAGTACATGCACGAAGACATTTCGTTTCGAAAACTCTTAATCTTTCCATTGTACTAGCACTCTGGTTATACCAGATCTGACATCCATATGTCAAAATTGGTCTAACCAGGGTCTTGTAACAAATAACTTTGACTTTTTGATCAATGTATCTGGAATGAAAGAGTCGCCGAAGAGCCATGACTACTTTTAGTGCTTTACTGAGCATGATTTTGACATGTTCAGTATAGTACAGATACTGATCGAGATGAACACCGAGGTATCGAACACAGGATTTATGTGAAACCTGTCCTGAACTACCCTCACCAATGGAAATCCTTCCAATCACGTGGAAATCCTTCCAATTACGTGGAAATCCTTCCAACTACGTTTCAGGTCTTGACTGGCCCCCTGCAGCGTTGTCCAAAACAATATTGTTTCGCACTTCTGCGCATTGATTTTCATTCGCTAATTGTCGGTGTAGAGCTGCACATCATTAAACATTTTTTGAATATTGCTCTGAACTATTGTAGCTTTTCGGTCTGCCGTATAGATGATCAGATCATCAGCAAACGCTACCAATGATCGCGTTTGCGAGACATTAAAGTCAAAGCTGTTCAATAGCTTGCGAATAATATTGAGAAAAGCAGGGGCGCAGTAACTGTTCCCTGCTGTAGACCATTCAAGACCTTGAATTCGCGCATTAATGTCAGGTTTCCATAAGTTACCACAAATGATTTCCCGTATAACATATTACACATCATAGCGACAGGGTGTCTGGGGAACCTGCCTTGAAGAAGTTTGAAAACTAGTCCATCTAACCACACCGTATTGAAGGCTTTCTCCATATCAATGAGACATGCTCCCACACATTCTTTGTTGTTTAATTTCCAATAGATGTCTGAGGTTACTTTCGTCATTGCACGTATGGTCATTGCACGTATGGTTGATTGGCCGTTCAGGCTTGATTTGAAGTCGGAAATTTTTGCTTCAACGACCTCCGAAAATATTTCATTCCTTTTCTCTGGGTTTGCCAGATGAACCAATTCAAAATGTGTTTCAATCAGGGCAAGTTTCTCCAATCCATCACATATAATCCTGTTTCCATTTCTATCCGGAGTTGTGCTATCAATTTCGATACCAGCCCTATCGAGAAGATTTATCTCATCACTAGTGACTTCAAGATTCGATACCTTCACTCGAGACTTCTTGCGGAATATGTTATTCACTTTCGCAAAATCACCATTTGGGTTCTGTGGGCTAATACCCCTCAGTTTTTCCGCCCATTGGTTGCTGACCTCACTCCTGAAGTATGAACGGATTAACTTCCGGACATTCTTCAGGTGTAATTTCAACAAAGCCAACAAGGGATGGTTGTAGTCCAAAAATCGTCGAGAAATATTGTTGATGCGTGTGAGAATAAGGCTTTTCAATCTTTTCAACCTTGCGATGGTTGGTGTTTCATATCCTTCCATATTGCTTCGATGTTTAATTTTGGGAACAACTTTATCAATCGTTTCCAACGTCAGCTTCTCTAACTTCGACACATAGAGATCTATTTCTTCGTCGGTTAGATTTCTGTTATTAGGAACCATTGGGCAAGCATTGCTACCGTCAGAAGGGGGACATTGCTTCTAGTACTCCCAATTAAACTTCTTTTGAAACTTTCCCCAGTCTGTTTTTTTGAAATTCAACCGATGGTTTTCATGTTGAACTTGAATGAGGAAGAAATCATCCCTTTGATGATTGATTTCCATTACGATTGCGTTATGGTCGCTATCGTAAGGAAGCACCTGCAGTTTTCGTTGAGGACTATTAAAGCTAAATTCAAGTCTTGCGTCAGCAATGCAGAGGTCCAAATATGAATTTGTCCTAGGGTATGTTGGGAACCCCGACCTGTATTCAATTCGGTTCTCTGTTATCCATGATTTCAGGAATACACCTCTTAGATTATTGGTGGTGTTCAGCCATGATGTATGCTTGGCATTCAGGTCACCGGCAAAAATATAATAACTATGCAGCCTGTTCAATTCGAGTATTTCAAACAAGGAATTGAGTTCCTCCTTGAACTTGAGAATATTTTGACCAGTAGCATAGGCAGAGATAACGAAGAGGTTATCCCCACCTGACAGTGAGATTTTGATGACGGACACTGCAAGAAATTCAAAGTTTTTGAATTCGACTTTTTCAATATTTTGGAAATAATAGAGTCTTCTAATCAATATCCCGCTGCCACCTCCCCCATCACATATTACCATATAGTTTCTTACGAATGCAAAATCCTTTAAAGTCATGGAATGCCATGAATTGAGAGGGGTTTCAGTGAGAAGTATGACGTCAGGCTTTTGCTTAACAATAAATTCAAGAAGGTAATCACGTCGATGTATAGCAACGATAGAGTTGACGTTGATCGATATTTGGCGAAGCCTATCCATGGGAATATGACTGGATGACAAGTTGTTACTAGGCGTTTGAAAGATCTAAACGCTGAAAAGCAAAGTTAATTTTTGAATCTTGTTTGTCGATTCTCTCCGAAAAAGAATCAAGTTGCTGGTAAGTTTTGAGAAGCAGCTCATTATTGCCACTTACATTATTTATATTATTTCCAGCATTTTCTGCTGGCCCTCTAGCGCCGAGTGCAAATGATACTCCGAGCTTGACGAAGTTGGAAGGTATTATATTACGGTGTACTTGTGTTTGCTTTGGAGCAAATTTAACTTTTGCATCTTGATATCGGGAGCATCCTCGATATGATGCTGGGTGACCAAAAACACCGCAGTTAAAGCAGTATAATTTTTTTTCCTTTGGCTCCGTCTGAGCCAATTTGCACTCACCGGGAGCATGAACGTCTTTGCATTTAATGCAACGATAGTGCATGGCACAATTGGCAGCCGAATGTCCAAATCTTTGACACCGGTACCACTGGTCGACTTCTCTTTTCTGGAGGCGTTGCCACCTCACCACTCTGAAATTCAAGTACCTTATTTGTTGAAAGGCACTTGGACTGCTCTTATTTGCAATTTGTACCAGGTAAAGTGGTAAATTCTTCCTTTCTATGGTCGACTGTCTTGTCGCAAAGGCTTTGACTGACACAAAATCAATATCTGGTGCAGTTTCCTTTAGCACCTGAAAAAGATCGACCGTACCCTCTCCGCTGTCTTCTTTTCACTTTTTGGGGTATGGGTGAAGTGTGGAACCTCCCAAGAAATCAGCGCATATTTGGTTGACTTGAAATCAACCTGTGATTTCGTTCTTATAGTTAATTTTTCGGCATTAACTCTTTTGATCTCGAAATTGGCCAGTTTATTTTCGGCTGCCAATAGCCGAACCATATCTTTCCCGGTTTGTCCGAACACGTTGATTGGCAGAACTTTTTCTGTCTTGTTGGAAGCTTTTTCAGAGGAACCAGCAGAACTGAGGGCTGGTTTTTTCTCCTTATTTTTGTTCTTTAAATATTGAATAAAATTTAAGTCATTATCTTGATTAAAATTACCTCCGTTGTTTTCTTCAATTTCCATATCTTCGGTTAATCCCTCCAGCGCTGCAAAATAGTTTTGGCTCTCGTTGGTGCCACCAGCACTTAGAACTTCTACTTTTCTTCGGCTTTGTTACCTGTTGCCATTGATTTTCCGGCTACGTCTTTTTAGGCTTCATCCCTTTCTTGAATAGATCCTTGAGGGATTGTATCTCTAGCTTTAGTTCATCATTTTCTTTTTGCAATTTGGCCATTTGTTGATTGTCCGCTATTAATTGCAGCTTGCACCCTCCATCTGCAGAGTTTTCTTCGTTATGTTTTCTCTTCGTGATTATCGCCTGTTTCGTATTCATCGTTTCCCCAGGTTGCCCCAACGGTGGGAAGCCGTCGGGCTCCTCCATACCAGCGGCGAAGTTTTCTTTGGTAATTTGTTTTTCGTTACCAATCGAAGTAAAAGTATTCGATAGAAATTTCCTGAGTCGATTACTTCGACAATATAAGATTTTTTCCGATAAAAGTTAACTTCGGACTAACGTTTTTCAAAAATTAATTTAATTTTTGAAAACTTTTGACAGGAGCCACATAAGAAACGTCAAGTTGATATTAAACCTGTGTCTGCGCAAAAAAAACCGAAAAGCTTTCATTTGCCAGAGTACACAGATTCTCAAATGCGTTGCCAAAGAGAGGGCTGCAAAATGACGACATTTATTTGTGGCTTGTGAACGGCCGGAACTGTTTTGCAAAGTTCTATAATTAAATATCACAGAAATTCGTTGACAATTTGATAGTTAGATATAATTAGCCATATGATGGACCTCATTCAAAACTGAATATGTTTTGTTTTTTAGAAGAGAAATTTATTTGTGTTTCTTTTATGTATAGGCCTAAATGTTTGGGTGGATTGTCATAAGAATATATGTTATTTTGGAATAAACACCCTTTAGTGTTACAATACATAGGACATTAAAAGCTGCGTATGACACTGAGCTGACACCAAATGTCCTGTGGGAAGGATATCTGGACCATCTAGTTTTCCTGCCATTTTAGTACCTTTTTAAACAAACCTACCAGGTTTCATAGAATTTGACAACATTCAATACCTCCACTGGCTAGGTAGTTAAATATTCGTAAGAAAACCATAACAGTCACTATCTAGTATGATTATAGAAATAAATTTTATAGTTAATTATTTGTTTTATTTGATATCCACAAGCCAATTTTCTTTCCCTTAAAAAGCCATCCGATCTCGCTTTTTTGGGTGAGCAGACGCCCAAGCACTCCTATTAGTCATCTTCAGTGTCACTCTTTTGAATCCTCTTTAATGAGTTGAAAGGTGTCAGCTCACTCAAAAAAGCCAGGGGAGAAATTTTATCCGGCAAAATACTCTGACTACAAGAATGACTCGAAATCGATTGCCATATTAAATTCATTGCTTTATCACTGTGAATTTTTAATTGGGCTTTGTTAATGGATTAACCTATTAAAAGTTTCACAGAAACGAAAATACCAGTTAACCTCTAAAACTTCGTTTTTGGGCTTGCTACCTACGAGTTAATACCTAATATATTCATTAAAGCACAAATTATATAATCAGCATACCTCATTGTAACCCTTGATTATAAAGGGTGGTGCTGAATTAATCACCTGGCGCAAAATTAATCACCCAATGCAAATGACGTCGTACGTGAATTATATTTGTTATTTGTGAACAAGATAGCTGCAGTAAAGGGCCAACTGCTGTACTGCAGCTGTCTAGTTCACAAATATCAAATAAGGTTCACGTACGACGCCATTTGCATTAGGTGATTAATTTTGCGCCACCGTGTCAATTTACATTTTCCATGGGAATGAAAAACTCCTTTTTTTACAAATTCACCTGTCTTTCGACATCGGTTTATTTTTAATATTTTTTTTATCAAAGTTTTTGTCTTAATTTTATTAAAGATATCTCCTAATAAT
Organism: Odontomyia ornata; assembly: GCA_963969285.1. Classification (NCBI taxonomy): domain Eukaryota; kingdom Metazoa; phylum Arthropoda; class Insecta; order Diptera; family Stratiomyidae; genus Odontomyia; species Odontomyia ornata. Next base: position 494,486,378 of record OZ017738.1, read on the forward strand.
TAAACCTCAGATGACTAGACATGTCTCCATTTAGTAGCGACGAATTGGGTTGCCTTGAACGTAAGCAAGGGATCGGGCAATAGCTTCTGGGATTGGTGGTGGAGTTGGAATGTGGCTTCCCTGAAAATGCAGTTTTGTTAATAAAATAAAACTTAAATTATAGATCAAACAACACTTACGGTTGGTTGGAATCCATTTTCATTGGCAACGTATTGCAAGACAACGCGTTCTCCTTCGGGTGAGGTGTATGAGAATCCACCTTGAACTTGTTCAGCGATTTCTGGTGGGTTTCCGCCAAGAGCCTTTGGAACTCCGGATTCTTGGGCAGCAATGCCGTTTTCGGTTTCATATGCATATTGGTATGAGCCATCAGGGTTGACTACAGCATCTTGCTTAAGGATGCGGGCGGCAGCTTCTCCGGTTTGGCGGTAAACGACTGGGCTTGGAAGTGGGTTGTATGGGCGAAGGGTTGGTTGGATGAAGAGTGGAGAAGTAGCGAAGACTTGACGACGGGCAAGTGGTGGCAAGAAGGGGCTGGTTTGCAAACTGGCCGCCAAAACGACGAAGGAAGCGAAAACAATCTGTAAAATGAATCGAATATCACTGAATCGTAAAACACTTCAACATTAAAAGGATCGCGAAATATCCTTTGATTGTTCAATTTGTATCCAAAATGTAACCGAGAATAGTGTAAGTTCACAAGAATATTTACCAATTTGGAAAACATGTTGGTTGATTTAAGATTAGACAACAACTGATGGATTTCGGCTCACATTACTTTTTCTTATATACGAAATGCCCGAAAATTCGGAACAGTGGTCAGACGACTTTTCATTTCATCGCCACTGCCTGCTCAACATAAAATTATGGCAGTTGTTCCATAAAAAACCCAAAATTTGACTTAATTAGCTCTGATAGAAGATGATCGTGATGCTATCAGTTACTACAGCGATCACACTTAGCCGCCAACAAACACGTTAACATGCAACCCATTGATAGTTTTGATGAGCTTTTGTGTTTTGTGATCTGCTAATGGCAACATTAGACATGGTTTTTGCAAATTCAATTAGTTGAATAGACGACTGTTAATTTATTACTTAAAGAAAAGAATTCTGGGTTGCAGATCTTTTGTTCTGGTTTCCGCATGCCCGGTGAGGCTTTGAAGTAAAGTTAAGGTAAAGCTTATGAAGAAGCATGAATAACATTTAAGACTACTGATTTGATTACAAAGTGATTAATAGGCTTTATTGCATAAAAACAAGTAAATAATGATACGGTATTATTTGGAATCCTTAAATTGCATTCTTGCTTGCATTTTTTGGCGATTAAAAGACAATTGTATTTTTCAAATAAGGTTTCGATTTCGTTAAATAGTGCTTAGTGGCAAATTGCTTTCGCCGGAAGAACTACAACTTTAGTTGCGTTTTAAATACTAAATGAACAACTGCTGGTATTCTGTTGAAAATTCAAGCATCTACATATTCGCAATTTCATATAAATATGAATCAGTTTTTCGATTGTCTTTTCTTTGGTCTTGTTTTTGTATGGGCTAAGGCGAAGGCATGTACACCCTTACTTTAATAACTATTATGCTTACAATACTGAATTTCACCATCATAGTGTATATTTATTGATCGAATTGCAGCCTGACTCGTACACGTGACGTTGCTCACCAGCTCTCGGGAAAGATATATCTGTTCCCTGGTTTCACTCCATCTCATCATTTGCTCAGGCTATCTAATGGCCTTTCCTGAAACGTTGTTGTAGGTAGCTTTAGTTTCTTCGCTTTCTAGTACAGCCAGTCCATTATTCAAGTACAATAATTTACGTATGTCATCCTTACAAAGCACAGATCAATTGATTCCTCTTAACATATCTGTAGCAGATCCACTGGAATTCCAAGGGCCTTTTCGTATTAATGTCATATATTTCTGCCTAAGCCTCATCTAGTATTATTGTTGGGACTCTGGCATCTAACATAATAATAATCACCGCACACCAGTCCAATTTAAACCTTGGCGTTTAGATTTGTTAGGGAATCTAATTTCATAACCGTAATGATATTCGAGGTTGTATAGTCAGTATCATGCTCTACCAAATAATTATTACCTGATTTTTCAATGAGTACCCATCACAACTTAGTAGACGGATAGTCCAACAGAAGCACCACAAGCACAAACTCGTTACCGGCAACGAACTTTGAACTTGGGAACTGCTGCGCAAGCGGAGAGAGCTTTAACCAGTACACCACATGGACTACTCACAGTTTCAGTACTTAATGCAGGTACAGTGATGAGTTGCTGAAAATATGTCATCCATTTGACATCGCTTGGTTTGTCAATTATTTACACTTGTGCATCCTTTTATAGGCTAAAACGTCCTCCGTAGCCTTCTCGAAGTTGCTAATTTGGTTTCATTTAGTGATATGTGCTCATTGCTTGTTTTGATTTTCTTGTTTATGAAAATATATTTTCTTCTTCCCTGCACGAGTAGTTAATAATTTGTTTCCGGAGTTTTTTAAAATGCTTCGTATTTACTAAGATTGTCACAGTGAAGCTGCTGAACTTCCAATGGGCACCGTTGCTTCCTGTAAGATTTTGTTGACGCGTGCCTTCCGAGCCCGATTACAGTTGAGTCCAAATCAGGTAGAAGAGTTGATTGGTAGATTAGCCTCTTCTTCTTCTTTTTAGCACTACAGCCCCTCTCCGGCTTTCGCTTTCGGCAAACAGCGCCTCCAACTGTCTTGGTTCATTCACCGTGTCTTCCAATCCCTAAGTCCGAGTAGCGATGAACTGTCTTCGTTGACCAAGACCAGCGTTTCCTTGGTTTCCCGACCGGTCTCTGGCCTTCAGTTTTCCCAACGAATACCTTCTTGGGTATCCGTTGTTCGTCTTCTATATAATTCATGTGGACAGCCCATTGCAGCTTCCACAGTCTTACAATCGTAGAGACCTCTGGTTCGTGAAGAATTTCATACAGCTCATGGTTGTATCGAATTCGCCATTGATCCCCGTCCATTTTCGGTCCGATTTTTCGCCTCAGGACCTGTCACTCAAAGGCGTTCAATATATTTGCGGATGTTTAGGTTAGGGTCCATGTTTCACACCCATAGCATAACACAGGTCTTATCACAGATTTGTATACTTGGAGCTTTGTTCTCCTGTGTATGCAGCTAGTCTTCAAGATCGTCAATACTGAATAAAATATTTTATTTTCGAGCTATATTCTTCGACGTATTTCACCTCATATCGACAGGTAGCTTCCGTATGACGCACTCTAGAGCCAAATTAAATAGCAATGCGGCCAGCCCATCTCCCTGCTTTATTCCGATAGTTTTGTCAAAGGCATCGGTGAGTTGGTTATTGATGCGGACTTGCGAGCTTGTCGACGTCCTTGTCATTTTGGTAAGACGGCTGGGCTGTCAAAGTAAAGCATTATTTGGTACGGTACGTTACGATCAATACTGTCGTATGCTTGCTTGAAGTCAACGAAAATTTGGTGTACGTCTATGTTGAACTCCTACCAGGTTTCAAGTACCTGCTTGACTGTGACGAATTGGTCTGTTGTTAATCTACCTGCCCTAAAACTACCTTGATACTCCCCAATAGTTCTGTTGGCGTATGATTCGATTTTATTTTCTAAGATTTTAGAAAATATTTTGAACGCCGTACAAATTAGTAATATGCCTCTATAATTTTCGTACTGCAGCTTGTCACCTTTTTTGTGGATAGGGAATGTAATTGATTGGCTCCACTCTTTCGGGATATGTTCTTGTTGCGAAATGTACTGGATGAATTAGTCTCTATGTTAATTTAATTAATGATTCATTTGCAATTAGAAAAGGAAAGAAAAACAGGTAGGGACAAAGGTAATCTGGGTTCCGGCACTGCACGCAATGTCTAGTGTATTCAACATATGGCATCGGGCCTATTCGCTAGCCACGACATGGCTCTAGCTTCGAGCGACAACGGTGGCTATTAAAAAACTACGTCACGGGAGTCTACATTCAAGCGCAAAGATTGCCACGTATCATTCATAGCGAAATCACGAGTAGCATACACTAAATTATCAACACCTGGACATACTGAGGGGCCAACGTGGGAGCTCGAGTCACACAAGTAAAGGGTTGCACGTATTTGTCAGTGACAAACAATTGCACACACAACTTGCTCGATTTGAGTGTATCTATCTTCCCGTTATTTTTACTGCTGTGAACTTCCGATCAATAAGGAAAAAATATGCAATTATACTGCATAACCGAAACACGGTAATGGGCCAATTGCCCTGGAGTTAATAGGCGCCTTGTACATGAATGAAACAATGATTCAATAAAACTGCCTGTATTCCTTTGCAAAAATAAACACTAGATGTCTGTTGCCTACTCTGCAAAAACTTCCATTCCCGATCAGATGACTGGAAGGGAGACTGCAGGTAACTACATGGCAAATTTGAGCTTTACAATCCGGTTCCATGGAAAAGCTCAAGTTTGGGAGCAGTTAAATGATTCCCGTGACAACAACTTTCAAAACTGGCAATCGACCCATTGAAAAAATACCGATTTTCCCAAAGGAGTATAAATAAATGGACGAGCAACTAAAACCTGTGTACTCGTCCATTTGGGAAATAAGTTTCACACATAAATATCGTACGCTCCCGAAACTATATGATTCCCTCTGCGTCTCCTTCCCCATTGTTTCCCGAGAGCTTTTTCTTTCCTCTCTTCAGAAGAATCACTTCCCTCACTGACACTCGCGCACACCTGCAAAATTTCGTTTTACGTGCACAGAAAACTCGTACGTCAAAGCTGATGAACATTCGTAGAGGCTAGAAAACTCATGTGTCAAAGCTGTTTTTTAATGAAAAAAGAGAACTAAAGTGACGATTTCGTACACGCGATTTTCAAAACCAAAAACTTTATAAACGCAAACGTGTCTCGAAATGAAGTTAAGTGCAAAAACAAAAATTTATTACTTCAAACCTCAACTTCACACAATTTCGGCTCTCGAAGCGGTGGCGGATCCAGTACTCTCTATACTATGGATTTTCCTTAATATGTAGTAAATACAAAAGAGAAAGCTAGAGATAGTATTAGCTCTTAAATATGTTGGTAATTTTCAGTGGGAATGAAGTCCAAGTGTTGAGTAAAGTCTTGAAAACTAAAAGGGCGGTAAAAGCATTGCGTATTGCGTTGCTGAGTGCTGAAGGTCGAAATATTGACAATTTTGTTTTTCCTGGAGAAAGCAAGAATAACAGAGTGGACAAAAATTGTAAAGGACAATTAATTATTTCGAAAGTGACCAATTTAAAAGCATTGACCATTTCCCGCTGATAAAAATACTCTAATTTACACAGTACCGTAGTTTCGGTGCATATAATGCAAGATTCGGTTCGAAGAACAATTAATAAGCAATTAAAAGAATGTGGTGAAGGACGAACATGTATATAGGAGTAAGTTGACAGTGAGGTCCGATGCTGGAACATCTGAAATTCAAAATATTCCCCGGATCGCAGTAATTGTAAGAAAAATCTTATTTGCAAGAGCATTTTAGTTTTTATTATGCACGCAACTTTGTTGTTTTATTAATAAATATATAAATCATTAAAAAACTTTGATCCCGAGTTCATAGGTTTCTTTTGGAAGCTCTATGGAAATTAATCACCTTTCCTTTCCAGCGGCCATTCGGAACATTACAGACCATGGGAACCATGTTGTGTCTCGTTCTCAGAGAGTTGACCACAATGTTTGGAGTATATAATATTCCTATGTGGGAACAGTTATTTTGGTATCACTTCCTTGCCACATTTTTCTCGTTTCAGTAAAAAAGATTATTGCAGTGTATCCCTGTGTCTTCTGATGTATCGTACTCTCGTTCGGTGGCTTCAGAGCTCTTTTGGTGAGAGAGTGCTGCTAAATTCACTCAGCAGCAAGCAAGCAGAGTCCGTGATGTTAAGACTCAGTTAATGTGATAACAAAACAATTTATTGCGAAAGTGAATATACTATAAAGAACAACAAAGAAACTACGAGTATATCTTGTTAATTCTTGTTCAAGTCGCGACCAAAAACGGAGAAAAAGAGCAACTGTTTGCCTGTTCGCTCATTGCCAGATGATTGGTTGCCAGATATGAGTTGTTAGGTTTCCTTGAGATTATGTCAGGGCCACTCAGAGGTGAAAATGATATTCATGATCGCCACAGCATCCCCTTCCCAGCATTGTCGTCAAGATGATGTTGGCTTTGACGTCCGGCTGTAAGTTCTAAGGGGAATGTCATGATGTTGCTCGCTGTTGTCTTTTGCAGTATACGCTGGTTGGAGTCGCATAGTTGAGACGGCTGCATCTTGTCCCTGGACCTCGATATTGAAGACGTGATCGTTGATTCGTCTGACCACCTTGTGGGTCCTGTAAAGGGTGGCTCCAACGGCTGTCTGACTGCATCAACTTACAGGAAGACATGAGTGCAAGTGTAGGGATCGGCGCATGGAAAAAGGCTTCTCTCTATGTGGTGAGCTGTTGGTATCGGTCGAAGGATCGCATGTGCTCACGAAATTTTATCGACAAAATAGGTGAGATTGGCTGGCATGTCCTCGTATGTAAAAGATTCGCCCAGAACACGTACCTATTCACCGTAAAGTAATTCAGTGGGTGAATTGCTCCTTGAGTGATGTTCGCAATCCCAGTAGAACAGTTGGAAGTAGTTCCATCCAGGAAGTGCGCTCTCAAATTGAGCGCCTTGGTCGCTTGTCAACATTTTGGGAGTTTCAAAACGTGCAACCCAGGTATTATGAAATGCATCTGCGACTGTGTCCACAGTCATGTCTTGAATAGGGACTGCTTCTGGCCACCGTGAAAATCTGTCTACCATGGTGACAGTATCGATACCTGCTTACCAATGGGAGAATGATGATGTCGACCTGGACATGACCGAATCTTTCGTTTGGTACATTTATTGATATGGGCTGGTTCCTATTGTATCGTTAGATTTTTGACCGTTGAAAGGAGATGCAGTTGCGGATCCATCGTATTGAGTACTTCCGAATGCTGGGTCATTTGTTTTTGTTTTTGGCGCAGCTGGTGAAGGGTCGCCTTGCCGCTTGGATGAACGAGTCCGTGTACAGAAGCAAAGGCCTGTTGATGAAGTTCCGGTGGGACGTAAGGACGAATGTTTTCCGTTGAAATATCGCAGTAAACTGTTGCCGTCCCAATTGAAACCTTTTGTAGTTGTAGTCCAGTATTGTTGCTGTTGTCCAGGCGCTCACAAAGCTTGTCATCTGGTTGCTAAGCCACAGCTTACTTTGAGCAAATGCGTAAAATAAAGGCTTGTTGTCGGTTTTGATAGTAAAATGCTGGCCCTCCAGAATATGCCTAAAAAACTTAATGGCGGCATAAATAGCTAGTAATTCGCGATCATACACGTTTTATTTAGCGTCTGATGGGCTCAGTTTACGATAGAAGAAATCAAGTGGATGCCAGTGTTCACCATTGTGCTGTTTCGGGGCTGCTCCGAAAGCAATGTCGGATGCATCAGGGACAAGTTGAAGTTATGCATTGTGATCCGGGTGGGCGAGGAAGGCTACAGTTGCGAGGTCACATTTGCACATTTGGAAATCTGATTCCATTTGTGGTGTCCAAGGATCTTTGCGATTGTCGTTTTTCTTGCTGTTGCTCAAGAAAGAGTTCAGCAATGCCTAATGATGGGCTGAGTGTTTAAGACAACATCCGTAGAAGATACAGGCCCTAAAAAATCAACGCTAGTCAACGATGGTCTCACGTTGCTTGAAGTTAAGCAGTGCAGGGACTCATTCTTGCGTTAGTTGTGAACAGTTGCAGTTGATCGTGTTGTCAAAATACTCTTTCTTCGTGTAACCATAATTTATAAAATAAAAATCTTTATTTTTACAGTGAAAATGAATGGTTTTAAGTAAACTATATGAATTGGAAATATCAATAGAGTTCAACCATTAAAGAAAAAAGTTAGCAGCTTTTTCTTGATCCTCACACTTATCAATGTTAATGTGTAGGCTATGTTACTCAAGTCATTGACGGACAATGCTTAGGTATTCTCCATGTCTATCAGCGTTTTCTGATATAATGATGATATCGTCTACTATATAGCAGAAGACGAATTCCAGTCCGTAGAGGATGTTATCTATGTGCTGTTGAAAGTTCTGTGTGGCATTTCTGACACCGAAAGGCATGACCAAATTTTCAAAAAGCCCGAATGGTATTATAAAAGCTGTCTTTTTCATGTCGGATTTGGCCATCGGGATCTGATGGTAACCCCGTTCTAGGTCCAACTTCAAAAATTTGATTTACTGTGACGCCGGTTAGCTATGTCGTCAATGTATGCTATTGGATATCGATCCAGCAGAGTCTGAGCGATATGTTTGCGATAGTCACCACAAACTCTCCAGCCATCGGATTTTTGGGAAACCATATGGATTGGGCTGGCCCAAAGTCAACTTAATGTATGGCAGATACCCGTTTCAAGCATCCGATTGAAATCTGCGTGTACTGCTTTCAGTTTTTAGCCTGTCAGACGGCGAGGTCGTTGAAAAACCGGCGGTTCAGTTGCTACGATGAAATGTGCCACTAGATGAATCGTAGGCTGAATGATAGTTGCCATTGTGCGCTTGGCGGTTGTCGTTGCAGATTAAATAGTTCGTGTTGTTTTGGTGACGTTTACCATTGGAACAGTAGCAGTTGACGTAATGTGCGTGTGTGTGGCGGTTGCCGTAGGAGCTAAGGCAGTTGCTTGAGTGCCAGCTTTTGTAACGTTGGCGGTGGGTGCCGTTGGGTGTGTCATTTAGCAAACGATTATGAGCTTAATTTTACTCCACCATAGATGGTTTTGAGCACGTTTAAGAAAAGAGGAGGGAACCCCTTGTTTTTCCCCACCCACAGCTTCTATGATTCCAAATCCAAGACTCCATGATTAAATGGTAGAAAATATTCTCAATAATGGGACATTAAATGCTGAGAAATACCAATAACTGTAAATACAACTATAACTCTGCTACAAAATTCTACTAACACCTCTTTTGTGAGGATGTAAGAGGATGAAGGCGATTTTTTCGCAACAGGTAACGGAATAGAATTAATAGCCATGCCGCCGGAATAGAGGTTGGGTGATGGGCTAGGCTCCTATCCCTTTTTCGAAGCCTACAAAAGAACCTCGGAATAAGGGTATTAAGGACCTTTTAAACAGACCAGTTAATATAAATTAAACATACTGACAATCCAAGAAATCACTGGATTGGCAATGATATATAAGACGTGAGATCGCACACAATGTTCAAACGTTGGAAGGCTGTCAGATAATGAGAATTTGGGGTGCCTGTATTGTGGATAAGAATAATTCAATTCACATGTTATTGATTTTAAGGCAGTCAATGACTCCGTATAGAAACAGAATCCTTCAAAATTTGGCTAATAAGCCCTTGAACTGAAGAAAAGATGAAGGAACGAACGAAACGTTCTACAATCACCTGGAAAGAGTAGTCGACTCATTGCCCGCAAATGACACAAAATTAATTCTGGGTGATTTCAACGCTAAGGTTAGGATCCAACAAAGATGGGTCTCAAGCACCAAAGATGGGAACCGAACAACAACGATGGGTCTCGAGCATATTTAGCGTCCGTACATACCGAGGAGCCAATTTTAATTTGGATTGATTGTAATTAATCAAACTAACCTATCGATATCGTGTGTCAAAGGCATAATCAGCAAAGACCAGCCCTCTACAAAAACTTGACATCGGAAGGCTCCAAACGGCATCTGCGCCAGTCGGCGCCCATCTTATCAGACACATCGGTAAAAACAAGCATTGAGCTTCGGATGGAAGTAAAAATAGCGTACAAAGTAGTACTGAAACGAGGTTATGAGTCCAAGACCACGCTCTGTCGTGATAACATCGGCAACATCATCGTTGATAAAAACAGGATCAAGATAGGATGAGCATCATATTTCAAGAACCTCCTTAATTCTCCACACAGCGCTTGTACATTGAAGCCTATAGATATTCCCGGCGGGCTTCCATTACCTCCAGCTACTCTAGATGAAGTTCATTCCAGCAATACGGCCCAAAAGTATAATAAAACACTGGTCATCAATTAGGTTCCAGTGAAATTCATTAATTATGGTGGCAGCAGTGTTTAGAAAGCCATTTTTAAAGGCATTCAGCACATTTGGCAACAAGAGCATACCCCAAACAAGTAGAATCAATCAATTATATTCCCTATCCTAAAAATAAAGGTGACAAGCGACAGTGCAAAAACTACGGAGGCATATTACTACTCTGTATGGCATACAAAAAATTCAGGTCATGTGCCAACAGTTTTATTGGGCAGTGTCAAGGTGGTTTAAATGCAGGTAGATAGATGAAAGAGGAAGGGTTACAGTCAAATAGGTACTTGAGAAGTGCTGAGGGCTCAACATAGGCCTAAACCAAATTTCCGTTGAATTTCAGCAAACGTACGACATAAGTAATGAAAAAGTAGTGTCAAAGTACTGGCAAAGTAATAAAAATCCTGAAACGAAGTTACCAGCCCAAGACCACACTCTGTCGTGATGACATCGGCAACTTCATCGCAGATGAAACTAAGATTAAGAAAAGATGAACATCATATTTCAAGATCCTTCTTAATCTTCCACACAGCTCCAGAACACCGAAGCCTATAGATCTTTCTGGAGAGCCTCCATTGGCCCCACCTTCTTTGTTCCACCATTAAAGCCAAAAAGAATAATAAAGCGTCGAGAATCGATGAAATTCAAATGAAGCTTATTCAATATGGTGGCAGTCATCCAGCACATTTGCAAACAAGAGTATACGCCGACCAAGTGGGATCAATTATATTCTCGATTCACAAAATAGGTGACAAGCTTCAGGGCGGAAACTGTAGAGGCATATCATTATTTTGTTCGGCATACAAAATATTTCTAAGGGTCTTAGAAAATAAAACCAAACTATACGCCAGGAGTATTATTGAGGAGTATCAAGGTGGCTTTAGAGCAGGTGGATCGAAGATAGACCAAGTTTTTACTGTTAAGCAGGTACTTCAGAAATGCTGAAAGTTCAACATAGACGTACAAAAATTTTCGTTTCCTTTAAGCAATCGTTCGTCAGTATTGTTCGTAATGTACTTTACCAACTAATGCTTTGCTTTGGTATCCCAGCCAAATTGGTCAGTCCTACCAAAATGACAATGACATCGACGACCTTTCAAGTTAGCATCAATAACATACTCAACAATACCTTTGACACAAGTATCGGACTAAATCAGGGAGATTCGCTGACCTCATCGCTGTTCAATTTGGCTCTGGAATACAACATAAGAAAGCTCTACCTGTCGGTACACGAAGTACATTACTATATAAGTCGAGCCAAGTGGTAGCCTATGCGGACGACATCAACATTTTGCCTCTGTAAAACAACTGCCAAAGAAATTTTCCTGAGACTCGACAACGAAACAAAACTAGTAGGGCAACAATCCAATGAAAATAAAACAAAGCTCATGACGCAGTTGATAAAAAAAAACCTCAAATACACAAAGCATCACACTTAGCAAATATGGTATCGAAAATTTGAGCTAATTTTTGTATTTAGACACCAAAACAACGAGAATTGGTAATAAAAGAGACGAAATACGCCGAAGAATACAGCTTGCAAATAAAATTTTGTTTTCAGTTATGACAATCTTGAAGATAACCTGTGTCATGCTATGGATGTGAAACATGGACCCTAACCCAAGCATCCGCAAATATATTGAACGCCTTTGAGCGACGGAGCGAAGTGTTACAAACTATAAAATTAAGCAAAAAAAGCCAAAGCCACTCCTGGAAGGAAAGAATTCCTTACGCTGCAACATTTTAATTGAAATATTGTCAAGGAACCACTCCACGCGCTATAGGACTGGTAAGAAGGATTAATTGATCAAGTTGAGGTAGTGTTACTATAAGCCATGTAGTTATTAGCGTTAAGTAAGCTTAGGGATTAAGTGAAAAGGAAGCAGCTATTCTTCGCCACCAAATTTTAACTCCACTCCCATGACGAGAATTGGCAGGAAAATTTGGAGCTAGGGAAGGGCAACCTCCCAAAAAAATGATTCCGGAGTGCACAAAGCTACTCAACGTCAAAACGTTACATTACACCAAACTATTCCGGTTGAGGGCCTTGGGGTCCCAGCTAGCCCGTGAAGACAGGGTCGGAAGGCACCACTCACTAACCCTAGAACTGCTCCCAAGAGCCAATTGGCGAGCTTGAGGCTCCCTGGAATGGTTCTACAGTAACAGGCACCGAGTATTGTCACTCATATAGGGTCTACACCTTGCTCTGACTGGCTAATATGGCCTAGCCACTAATGGCTTTGTCCCGGCACGTTGACCCGCCTTTTGCTATTTAAACTAACAACCAAATATGCAATTGGAATCCCCAACGGAGAGGATTCTTAAACACTTCAACTACCACTAAAACCCATAATGCAATTGGAATTCTCGACGGGGAGGGTTCTTGAAGACTCCAACTTCCACTAAAACTAACTATGCAATTGGAATCCCCCAAAGGGAAGGATTCTTGAATATTCCAGGCGTAATTTACACCTTCCACCAACACTGCACACTTCACGCGAGAATACACCGCCTGAAAGCACTATAACAAACAAGAAACTTCAATTCAGAATGAAAATTCAAATTGATAATTTCAAGTATAATGCAAGGTTTCTGGGGATCACCACCAGTATGGAGTTATCAGCCAGTATTAGTGGTCATACGTTTAATAGTAATACATCGCACTTTGTTAGAACGTTAGAACCCCGGAGTCGGTTGCGCTTCCCTAGCTCCGAGTTTTCTTGCCAATCCTCTTCGTATGAGCGAAGTTGAAATTTGATGTCGAAGAATAGCTGCTTCCTTTTTACTTAATCCCCAACCTTACTTAACGCTAATAATTACATGGTTTATACTAACATTACCTCTACTTGATCAATTAATCCTTCCTACCAGTCCTTCAGCACGTGGAGTGGTTCCTTGACAATATTCCGATTAACGTTGTAATGTAAGGAATTTTTCCCTTCCAGGAGTGGGTCCGGAGGTTTTTTTTGTTTAATTTTGATTTCGTAGGCAGAGACCAAAGGCGTATTTGATACAACCATGAGCTTTATGAAGTTTTCGACGAGCTGGAGGTCTCAACGATTGCAAGACAGCAGAGTCTGCAATGGGCTGGCTACGTGGATTCTATGGATGAACACGGGATACCCAAAAAGCTATTTGTTTGGAGCACTGAAGGCTGGGGACCAGTGGGGAAACTGAGGAAACGGTAGCCAGACTCAGTCAACGAAGACAATTAATCGCTGCTCGGATTTCAAAGGTGGAGGACTCGGTTATTTGACTGAGACAGTTGGAAACGCTATATGCAGGAAGCGAAGGCCCGAGAGGGGCTGCAGTACTACAAAGATGAATAAGAATGAGTCTAATTAGTATATGTTTGCTTGCCACTAGAATCCAAAGCGTAATCTGATGTATCCTCATGCAAAGCTAGACAAGTAAACTTTCTGAATTTTTGAGAACACTGGCACGAATTTTGCCCTTAACTGGTATTTTTTGACTCTTGAAACCCCGTTTTCGATTCGGCCGCGAAAGATTCCAGATGACAATTTGCAGAAAAATCCTTGGAGTGCGATAATGTTACGGGAAGATTAAAAAGGCAGTGAACAGGTTACAAAGTGATCCGTGATCATACACTTTAACCCACAATTTTTAAACCACAACTTGTTTTTATCAAAATGTTTGTATTGAAACAGCTGGTCTCATGGAAAGCATTTTGAAATACCAATCGATTATAAATTGAATGTTGCGAAAAAAAAACTTATTTTAACAACTAAACGTAAAAGAATTAAATAAAGATAAGTATTTCAAAACAATTCAGATGCATAAAGAAAAACCAAAGCCCTGACTAGAAAAAATAAAGCCCTGACTAGACGCACAGCGCCTTTGGGTTGGAAGAGCGGAAGGAAAATGAAGAGAGAGCATTCTCCGTTGTACATCGATGGGTCTCTCATATCAGTGGTTATTATTCTCGGAAAAACAAAAAAAAATTGCGCTAATAATTCGTGATTTGCTCTGGCAAAATGAATAGCATTTTTTCTTCAAAGTAGTCGGACTTTACGAGAAAATCCACCGAATTTTCCCCTCGCCTGCAATCACAAACTATATTGCTCTCTGGGAAGATGTAGCTGGTCCAGTAACTCTAAGTAGATGAACAATACTCACACCCGTCATCAATTTGGCTACTTCAAGGGTAGCAAAATTAGTGATACATCTTCTGCATTGCAATAATCCAATATATGTATATTAAAGATATTCTACTCGTATATAAAAACATTTAGTGTTCAGGAAACATGTCTATAATTTTTTGGAACGAGTCTATTATGTTTAACTCCAAATATAGCGCGAAGTTTAAAATTGTGAATTTGCGTTTCCCACATCATAATATATCATTCCAAAGCTATAACACTCTCATCTTTTCTCATTTACGTCAATAAATTTTCGATCACCAACTACAAGCATCTATTCTCGCCCAGGATTAGCCCAGCTCCTACTTAACCTTGAGTTTGCATTGGTAACATCAACTCAATTTAAATATCATTTGCATGAATTTCATGCTTTTTCAGCTCGTCAATGATGTAATTTTGTATCTAAGGTCAGTGCGGTGGGTCCATCAGATGCTGCTCATCGAAGAATTTGACCACAAGATATATTCGCGGCAGCAGGAACTACACCAATTGTGGTCAAACAAGATATCACGGATTTAGTAATATGATCGCGTCGCATCTGGCCATCCAGGGAAAACCTGCAAGGTACATTATTTCTGCTTAAAAAGATGGAACTAACATGATTCCGACTATGCGCAACTATTTAGGTCCAACACCAAAGAATGGTTGTCAAGCCGCAATTTTCACGCCTTCGTGTAATTTCCGAATATTTATTACACTTGATTGGGTGGCATTTTCGTTATGGTTATAGTAGCATTATATACATACTCGTATATATTCAATTATACTATATATTTGGTTAAAGGTATTGTCTCAGATGGAAGTATGCTGTGTTTTCGGCGTATCTGATCTGCACTGGTTTTGAGTTCCTTGTTGGAAAGTGTGTATCATTTAGACCTGATTCCATTATAGTGTTAAAAATAAAATGAATTCTCGTGATTAAAATAGAATAATTATGGACATACCTCAATATTTCATCATTGACACCCAATGGAACGATCGAGTCTTCCAGTTAACTTTAACGAGCTAGGTCTTAAGATCAGATGCCAAATTAATTTAGTATCAAAAACTTCCCCTATTTGGTACATCTCCAAGCTTATCTTACCAAACTTAGGTACAGCACCTGTTAAAGATAACTTTATTTTAGCATTAAAGTATTCTTTAATGACTGTTAATTGGCATTATTAAATAAAAGCCTTCGACGCTTCCGATGATAATGAAATAAAATAAAGTTCACCAGTTCTCAGGCATTTCACAGATGCACTGTGAACTTGAACAAGCGATGACGGTGAAACATAATCAAATACATTTTCTGGTATTTAATTAGTACGTTGTTGTTAAATATTTGGTGAAAACCTGAAGATACTTGCCTGGGGTCTGACAACAAGAACGTTTGAATTGTACTCGTATATTGCTAATCATATTTAACCAAAACAACTCTAACATCCTTAAAATAATGATTCATTCCCGGAAGGGAATTTGGTATTCAATTCCCTGTGATATTGTATTTGTACATATGTATGTTACAATTGCATACAATCATTAAGTATCGGTAAATTGGCCCAAATTTATCATCTTCACCACGGAGACCAGTTGACATTGAAATCCATCCGGAGTAGCTGCGACCCGCTAACTACCAAGACCACCAATTGGTCTCCGCGCAAGACAAAAAATTATAATGTAATAAATATACTAATAAATCTTGCGCTTAGGGACCTTCAGGCTAAACTAGATTAGCTTGAAGATTGTTTAAGCATGTGCACGTTGAATATTATGAATTTTCCCGCCGAGCCGCTGAGATTACAGAAACAATGTTGAAGATACAAGGTATTAGGTAGTAGTCTATGTGAAAAAGTTGTTAGTAAACAGAGCATCATTCAACGTTGGAGATCATTAAAATGTAAAAATAAAATGTGAATACGCTTAAGATGAATTATAATTGAGTTATTGACATTTAAAAGCCGTGAATTGACTTGGATCGCATATGATATAAATTTTTTTCTTGCCTCCTTGATGAACGGACCAAGAATGATTTAATAACATGCAGGTACAATAAACTTCAGACATTTGAAAAAGAATTCGCGTGCCGCCAAATCTAAGCTTTTATTAATACCAGCTTAATATTTAAATGCAAGAAAAAAGGTACAAGATGATAACACCTCCACATTAGTAATGACGAATTTTTGTACTTCTGATTGTTAATGATGACCTTTGCTGAGAACGAATGGGTAGAAAGAAATCGGTACAAGTCGAGCAGATAGTGGCATGCTCCTATCGGAAAGGAGTCTTAATCAATCTATGGTATACAGAAACTTCCGCCAGGCAACAAATAAAATAATTAAAAAACCTTCAAGCAAATGTTTCAAGAAAAACCTCTTTTACTTCAATCAAAGCGTTTGCCATTTTCTTGTTGTATAGAATATATCATTCAGTGAATAGAATTTCAATTTATCTGAAATTTTGAAGAAAATCGAATCAAAAATGTAACGTCTGATTTGATTCGAAGATGATACGGTAAGAAAATCGATCATTGGCGTAGTTGCAATATATGAAAATCTGTTATTTTTACTATTTCAAACAAAGTTGAGTGAATTTCTGCTTCTCAAGTATTTATATTTATTTGTAATTATGAACAACTACCTACATGTTTTTTTTTTTTTAATTTTTTTGTATCAAACGTTCAAATTTTTCGTCCATTTCTCCTTTTCCTACTCTCCTTAATGCCTACTATTTTAAGAAAGGCGCCATTGTACGAAGCAAAAACCCGAGAGGGGCTGTAGTGCTAAGAAGCTACAGTTTCCAAGAAAAAAGGGTGTGACAGGCGAACGGAAGGATATACAGACAGGTTGTGTAGTAATCGAGCAGTCACACAAGCAAACTGCTTGAAAACTTTCTTAACCCCATCCGAAATTTTAATTGCAAATTTAGAAAAAAGACTTCATTACCTCCATTCATAGTTGTAATTTATAAAATTTTTTTTTTCTTATTATTATTGAATTTAATTTTATATCATTTGTCTTTGTATTAAATTTAAACGTTTTCCCTCAATTATGTTCTTCACGATCTTTAACTTTTATTATTATTTAAAATCTTTTTCATTTTTCTTAACTTCTGTAAATTTTTGAAAAATTTTAAACCTGCAAATTAAAATTTCGGACATGGGAGCACTGATTTAGTGCATTTCGATGGGGTATTGCATTACCGAATGCAATCGAACTCAGCTGACTCGATTTACCGTAGCAACACGAGGAAGGAAAAAGAAGAGATCGGGAGGTCCACTTACGACCGTGACCCGGCAAGCACGTGCGAGAACGGCCGCCGTTGGTAGAGTGTTCACACTTGATCGCGAAGACATTGAAAAACTCCGCTTGTCGCGGTTCAAATTTGTGCAGTCAACAAATCCGTAGCAGCAACTAAACTTTTGAAGCAAATCGTGTTCTGCCATGGGGCGAAATCAATAAGGAATCGCGAAGAAAAATTCTGGAATATCGGATCCTCAACGCGAGTTTTGGAGTCAACGGGAGATCGTGAAGAACCACGGATGGATAAGCAAATTTTTGGTCGATGGGACGCTTTTGTGACTCGATAAGTTTTGTCGCCATTTGGTTTGGTCGCATGTGAAATTATTAAAATCGCGTCTTGGTTAATACTTGTTGGGAAGTTTTACGAATTATTTAAAAGTTCAGGTTCCATAATGGCAACTGCAGTGCAGTGAATCATACGGTTTTGGGACACAACCAAAGAAAACGCTTCTCTACCGCCTTCTATATGAGTTCGTGTAAATGTTGACTGTCGTACCATTAATATTTATTGGGATTGTTGAATTGTTCGGTGAACCCGGGGAGCTGATTTACAAAACAAATAGAAGAATTTCTTAGCATGACGGATAAAGCGGGAAAAAGATTGTTGAGAAACAACGCAACCAAGCACGGAATTCAAGCTAAAGAAAAAAACCTGGTGTTGAATGGTTCGGTACTTAGTTGACAACTTAGTGTAGGTTATTTACGTTTAGTGTGATTAGTTAATAACTGGAGTGTAAAGCGTTAAATCAGTTATTGATGACGCGTTTAGTGTCTTGATTATTCTTTCCGAGAATTTCTTAATCTATAAAGCTCAACGCATTTAAGAAGTTAGTGCCCGAGTAAAGTGAACTAATCCGCAAATTGGTCAACATAGAACGTATTGCCCAAGTGCGTTACAGAGAGTACAGTGTAGGTCAAAAATATTACTCGGGTTTTTGTGTCAGAGAATGATGTACGAAATCGCGGCAAGTTGATGCGGCATTCTATGAATCTTAATGCATGCGTCCTCGAGGAGGAAGAGAAAATATGAACTTAACTCGCTGAGTCAACGAAAAGCGTACCAGCGCATTCTTATCGGCACCAAATGAAAAGGTATGTACACAAACCGCTTAAATAGACATTCCTATTTAGTTCACTCTAGAGTGTGGAGCACTAAGTTGATATGAATATAAATAATTTATCCCAATTTGAACCGATTCGCTGAGAATTTTAAATGAACAACTAGTGCTTGAAATCAAAGTATTTGTTCCGAATCAACAAGAGGTGGTGACTGATCGCTTTTATTTTGATTTTACTGTAGGATATCATTGAAAGAAGTCGTCGGTCGAAAACGTTCATATTCAAAATCATCAATTCGGAAGCCGAAATGCATTTCATTCATATCAACGTGATTGGATTGGAAATCGATATCAACGTCTCGTGGATAGTTTCACATGTGTAGCCCGAACCCGCTTCAGTTTCTTGCATTGCGATGATGGTTCGTATTGTAGTTTTGGCTGAGGATAGGGTCTTCTCGAAATCAATCATGGAACAGCAACGTAATTAGTGAGAAGGGATTAGTCAACCATACTTCTATAACCTTACCAAATATACGTATTAGGGCGAAGCATTTGCTGGAGTTCATAACTATAACTAGCCTTCAGTGTTTATTACAAAACCCATTGTGATTTCGATAATGTGTGGTTGCTCAGACGTCAGATACCGGAAGCGTGTATTTGCGTATATGTGACGGTTTCCGAATAGATTTATTTTGAAATGAAACTTAGTGGCGTTAATACCAAGGATTGCGAACATTTATATTTCATATTGGTAAAAATTAACTCTCATGCAGTGAATCGCTAATTAAACATTCAAATTGTATTTGTGTTTTCTTTTTATCTACCACGGCATGAGAGGATCAAAGGAGTTCAATGCTCAATTATATAGAAATCAATTAACACTACCACAAATTTTTTTTCGTTTTAATTTTGATGTCATTTCAAATGTCGAAAACGTAGTTGCTAAATTTTCGTCAAGTTTTACACATACAAGCAAAATTTGCTTTTTTTGAAGACCAATTGCAATGCGTCGGAAAGAAAGCTTTTACGAGAAATTTCCTATAAATCTTTGTTTTAAAACATGAGATTATGTATTATTATTTAACGTCGGTTTATTTAAAATAAATGAATTGTTAAAATTTAAGGCTTGGTCTTTCCCTTTCATTTAACCTGACCGGATATAAGACCCGCACCGATGGCAGGCTCCTCCTCTAATATGGGCTAGCCATTGGGCGTACTCTTTCTTTCTCTTGCTTAACAGGGGCTCTTGCCGGGTAATGTGGCCTTCCACTCGCGTGCCTATTTACGGCATGGTGTTATGTGATTCCCTACGACATACATTTGTCACGTTTATATTTTTCATTTAAAGGAAAAATATGGCCACTTAAATGAAAAATATGGCCACGCTTACATTTGGATCTTAATCCGGTTGAGACGGTGCGAGGGGGCACCGCTACCATCTGGATGCCCCACTCTTATTTGTGGGCCATAAGGATCATCAGTAACGACGAAGTCTCCGCCAGTCGGTCCGTTTTTGCCCGGCCCAATTTGTTCTTCGAACAAACATTGCAACCCTTAATAGGTTATCTCGGCCTCGACACCAGTCAATCGGCATTCTTCCATGTTTAATTCGTAAATGAGAATTTTTTTTGCAGTGAGTCCATGTGCTAGGGGAAAGGATCCGCCCCACGACACCGCAACACTAGCCTGCCAGTGCATTCACGCGTCCCCAGACAAGGATCCCCATCGTGTTTTTGGGATTGCGTGGAACTGTCAAGGAGGACTTGTCAGCTTCATGTGCAGAAATGTTATATGGAACAATGATTTCATTCCCAGGAGAACTGGTAGTCCCTGGTCATAGCAGGATCGAGCCCCACAAATTCCTCACCGGCCTGCGTGACTTAATGAGCCAACTTCGCCCTGTACCTCCATTGCACGCTAACCCGCGAACGACTTACGCCAACAGTCACCTGCGTACCTGCACTCACGTTTTCTTAAGAGTAAATGCCGTCAAGAAGTCGCTAATGCAGCCCTACTCTGGTCCCCATAAAGTGCTGCAACGAGTTTCAAACGTGGTTTACGCAGTAAACCGAAGAGTAAATGTTTCGGCGGAAAGACTAAAGCCCGCGTTCATCGAAGTAGACCCAGCCTCTTCACACAAAAGTCGCAGCGAGGACTCAGAAAAATTAACTTCCAGTACACAAGCATTGCCAGCCATATCGTCCGAGACGTCCACCCAAGTTCCCAACGCAACACCGCCAATGACTGCAATGCCTATGACACAATCACTGCCAGTGGTGCCACCCAGAGTTAGTCCTCCTAATTTCAACACTGATCAGACGCTGGTAATGCAGTCCCGAATCAGCAGCCTACCTTCACCTGTTCAACGTTGTATATTACCTCCTACCAATGCTCCGCCAACAACGATGAGGACATACAGGCCGAGTAGCAAGTTGTCGTGACGGTTCCAAGCCTAAACGCCCTGTACAGCGATATACCGTGACATCAATACCAATGTCGGTTGAGAGGGAGTGATGTAGCGCCACTATCACCAGCAACTTTTTACGCGAATTTACCTGCAACATTCTACGCAAATTGACCTGGAAGGTTGACAGAGACACAAGAACGAACAAAGTCATTCCGTCTTCTTAAACCCCGCGTCGTGATCACACCAAATGGAATTGTCCGTTAATGAGAATAAAGTTTTGTTAAATTAGGCATCTGTCTTTTGATAGAATAAAGCGAAGTGTGCAATCAATGATACGCACAATGTCTCCTGTTTCTCTCTTTTGGACTTCACGTATGGTCTGAATGAGATAGCAATAGATTAACGTAGAGTAGAATCCTCTTGATGGATGTAGTTTTGAAGCGTTTTAATCGAGCATTTGATTTGAGAAAATTTTTGTCGGACTTAGTCTACTCACGAAACACCTACAACCGAAAGAAGAGTAGACTAAGGGCGTACGGACTTGTTAACCTATTGGGTACAATCCGTTGGTACATTCCAAGACTTCACGTCTACAACCGATGAGAAGTCGGCTTAGATTTCCTTCGGTAAATTTCGAACGAACGAGACGGATGAAGAGAAAATCATTACAAGCCCCACCTCAGTAGTAAGTAAGATCATAGTCTACTTAACTATTTGCCTCTTAACAGAAGCTTCGATCCTTTAGTTAGCAAATTCACAATTGAGGTCACTACGAAAGTACAAAACAGCCTCAATGGTGGACTATGTTAAAAACCCTCTGTGGGAGCAAATTGACATAGCAAGCGCTTGCTTTTAACCGGATACTAGAGCGCATTTGTAGCTATGTTAACCGAACAGAAATCAAACTAGCATGAGTTTCTGGACAGAGGAGATGGAAATGCAAATGAGAGTGTATGAATTTATCAAGAGCTGGGCTAAATTCATGAAGAGTTTAGCTTATTTTGAGCATCACTGGTGTTTAGAGGAAATTAGGTAAATCATCCACAAAATATAACAAAATGCAAGCAGCTAAAGTTCAGCGCTGGCCTATGCTATATTCAACATAAGAAGGTGGAATAATTGTTATGTTTAGTAAGTCGCGCTGTTTTGTTATCTTGCATTATGAATTTCGCGTTTGCATCCTTTTTTATGTTAGAGTTAAATATTCCGTGCAGAATTTTAAGACAACACTTAAACAAGCCATGATAATGTTCAAGTTGTTCAGTACATGGTCCTTAGCATTTGTTTGTTATTATGCTATAAATTTAAAGTTTATCTAAGCTCATCTCCTTTTTTGCTGCATATCCGACACAAGAATGTCTTTAAAAACACTTTTAAGTTTTACGACTACCTAATTAGCAGTCATTCAGTTCTCATTTACCAAATAAAAAAATGTTTTAGCATTCATTTGTCTGAAGTCTTCAAAACAATTTATTGTTTGAAAACAAGTTTTGAGGGATTTGTTTTATCTTTTTAAGGTTCCGAGTTCTCGTCGGCTAAAATGTCTTTTGGCAATATGTTGAACATTTACCACTACTTCAATCACGCAATGCTTCCCGCGAACGCATCTTTCTTTCTTATGCTAACGATCCCATCTGAAATCGTGCAAATTCACGGTCAAATCTTCATTTACATTCGAGTTTGTGGGATGTCTCAACGAATCGGTTAAATATAGTAAAACAAGTTAACACCGAATCGATGATGTGCATCAATCAAAGGATTAGTGTCTGGTATACATAAATGTTGATGTTTGTACGAGTATGAGTCAGTTATGCGCAAGAATTTGAAAATCAAATGCAATTCAAAAGTTTGGATTTATGTGGAAAATGCAAATAGGACGGCACAAGAATGTTGTCTAATCAAGTTTTGAGATGTATCTTCAACTCGAAGATGCTTTTGATGGAAAAGTGTCAGCTGATGTGAGTCTAATTTTGCATCTGAATGGAAATTATGTAATAGTTGGTTTAATTTTCTCAGATTTGTTGGTAGCATTTGGAACGCATGGTTCGTGTTTCTATGGAGAAAGAGAGCAATAGAGAACAATAGCAAAATGTAGTTAGCCTTGATATTGAGGACTTGACGATCGTCAGCGTATTGTTCCTAAGGCAAAAACCTAACGGAAGAAGAAGAGGCCTTGAAGAGATGGAGTCTTTATCCGAAAACGTAATTCAATCTTTTGAATTTCCCAATGATCAACATTAAATTAAAGATAATAAATTATGTCCATCACTACAAAAGAAAACGAAAAAATCACTTTGATATACGAGAAGCCTTTAAAAGCATGATTGATTTTTAGCGTGGGTGGGTTTGTAATGACATTGTAAAATTTGCCATCAAGTCATTTATTAGCCTGCAAATTCAAGGTGGAATAAACTTCCGTTTCGAAGTGCTAAAATGTGTAAAACCTCTTGCATTTGCCCGTTTGAATTTATTTAGCACCGATCACCGCAGAAAAAAAAATAACTTTATTATTGAGTCATAGATCATGCATGAAAGTAAAATATTGTTTAGGAAACAAAAAAACTAATTTCATTTCTTACATATCATTTAAACAATGTGGACATGCACTTGCACCAAATTCTCGATGGTCCATTTCAGTTTCAGCTGAAATGAGTCATTATTTATTGCTCTTAATTTGCAATTTATATACACGCCAAAAATAAATCTAGATTTAATCATCAAGTTTTACGACTATGGAAATTTAAGAGAATCGCATTAGCACACAAAATCAACTCAACTCTCATAAAAAAACGGAAGGAATTTTCATAGACCAAAGCAAATGTAAGTCTGATGTTATGATGACGTAACCGGTACTAGAGTGATCTAATTAAGAAGATCCTTTCCAGACCCAGTGATGACTGTTTCCAAAAAATATTTCTTAGTAATTTGAAGGTCGTTCATGTTGTTTTTGATGTTAAAGGATATTTGATCACTTAAATTTTATGTTAACAACCATTTAAAAGGTTTTTTATTACCAATAGAACGATTTCATTTAAATGGCGCTAAATAATTTTTTTTTTCGAAGGGATTGTGGGTGGCTATCGATAATTACATAAAGTGAAGGTATTATGCCGTACAACACTTGTAAAACAGGTGATTTTTCTGGTCATTTGGTAGTTTTGTTATAAATAAGCAAAAAAAATTAAACTTCCTCTTTATCATTGTAGCTTTATTCTAACAGTCAGATTAAAATTGTTAACTGCTCAATTATAATGTTTACAGATTGGCATCGATGATTTAAATGATTTTTATGTACAGATTATTCAATTGATAAGAACATTGTGTCAGTTTTATAGTCAGATGAAGCTTGTTCATTATATATCTTAAACAAAATTTATCTTAAAAACATTAAAAATAAATAGAAGACCGGTTTCCCGCCAAATTAGTGGGGTCGACTTATTTTTTATGCATTCATATGATTCATAATTAGTGTAATATATTCTGTTAAATTAAAACTCAATTCACTAAAAATTTCATTATATTCACACAATAATTTCATTGGATGAGCCAGAATAGCAGACCAAAGTTTTGATCCAACAACTTTATGAACCAATGATGCAGGAAAAGTGGATAGAAAACTGGCTTCTCTGTTAAACAAACGAGAAGTGGCTAGAAATCCTGATCAACTGTATACTGGTACTTTGCCCGTAATTCTGTCCAAATATTGTGAAGAAGTCGTATTTAATTCTTTAGGCGACAATATCGAGCCACGCTCGTGGTTGATTATTCGGGCCCAAAATGATAACTACGAGCCAAACCCGTGGTACATCGAGAAAGACACAAATGATAAACAAAACTAAGTGGCGAAAATGATACAATTAGGCATATCTAAAGAATGTGTGAAAAGAAATGACTTCATAAAGTCAGTTCTATCCACACATTCTTCAGACACTGAAGATGACTCAAGGGAGTTGAAACGCGTCTGCTAAGCGAACAAAAGAAGGCCCGACGGCTTTTCGAGAAAAAACATATGTTGGTATCTACGAAGGCACATAAGCGATCAGGTAAATGCGTTCATAAACTCGTTATTATATAACAAATGATATAATAAGATAGGACATTTGAATAATGAGAACTATTCTGAGTTTTAGTTTACTAAGTGATTATCCTCAAATTTGTTTACATTCTTTTCGCGCTACCAACGTTTTTGCCGGAACAGTCAAATCGACAAAAGCTGTATCAACCGCTGTAAGCGGTGTTCCACCTGTGACAAAAGTTATTCCGTGGCAGCAACAGCATACACAACATGGTCACGGTGTACATACCTGTATTTCAAGTGAAAGTGAAGGAAATTAATTGACGAGTGATACAGTGACTTCGACTCAACACCAATCAGCAAATGTTTTGATTCATTCTCGAGCTCCGGATACAGCAAGTGCGGCAACAACTAATGTGATCCTAAATACATGCATTCAGTAGCCATCAAGTTTTTACTACCCAGCTCACTCACTATTTCAACAGGAATTTTATCATTTACAACTAATATCAGAAGAAATAAAATTAATGACTCCAATGAATTCTCGAGTTATGAATGAATCGCTTTTCAGTTCAATAAATGATATGTATCCCAACCAACAACAAAATAATCTAACATTCGTAAGACCCGTTCCAGCTTAACAGCATTTCTTCTTCTTAGCACTACAGCTCCTCTTGGGCCTTCGCTTCCTGCAAATAGCGCCTCCAACTGTCTCGGTCCATGTACCACGTCCTCCAATTGCGAAATCCGAGCAGTGAGGAACTGTCTTTGTCGACCGACTCAGACCAGCGTTTCCTCAGTTTCCCCTTAGGTCTTGGTCCCCGTCTAGCTTCGCTCCGATTATTCGCCTCAGGACCCGTGGCTCAAAGGCATTCGATATACAATATTTGCGTATGTTTAGGTTAGGGTCCATATTTCATACCCATAGCATAACACACAGATTTGAACCTTGGAGCTTTGTTTTCCTGTGTATGCAGCTGATCTTCAAGATCGTCAATACTGAATAGAATATTTTATTAGCGAGCTGTATTCTTCGCCGTATTGCATCTCTTTCATTACTGGTTCTCGTTATTTTGACACCTAAATACACAAATTCGCTCAAATTTTGGATACTGTATTCGCGAAGTGCGATATTTTGTGCATTTGAGGTATTTCTCCTCGACCGCGTCAAGAGCATCATTTTATTTTCATTGATTTTTAGCCCTACTAGTTTTATTCGTTGTCGAGTTTCAGCAAAAGCTCTTTGGCAGTTGTTAATGACTGTGACAAAATGGTGATGTCGTCCGCATAGGCCACTACTTGGCTCGACTTTTATAGTAACGTACCTCGCGTATCAACAGGTAGCTTCCTTATGACGTAGTCCAGACCCCAATTGAATAGCAATTAGGCCAGCCCATCTCCCTGCTTTAGTTCGATCTTTGTGTCGCAGGCATCGGTGAGCTGGTTATTGATGCGGACTTGGGAGGTCTTCAACGTCATTGTCATGTAAGACGGACTAATTTGGCTGGGTTACCAAAGCAAAGCATTATTTGGTACAGTAAATTACGATCAATATTGTCGTATGCTTGCTTAAAGTCAACAAAAATTTGGTGTACATCTATGTTGAACTCCCAGCATTTCTCAAGTACCTGATTGACTGTGAACAATTGGTTTAGTGTTGTCAATCTACCTACTCTAAAACCACCTTGATACTCCCCAATAACACTGTTGGCGTATGATCTGATTTTATTTTCTAAGATCTTTGAAAATATTTTGTACGCCGTACAAAGTAGTGATATGCCTCTATAATTTTTCGCACTGTGGCTTGTCACCTTTTTTGTGGATAGGGAATATAATTGATTGGCTCTACTCTTTCGACATATGTTCTTATTGCCAAATGCGCTGGATGACTTTGTAAATAGCTTTAGAAACACTACTACCACCATATTTGATGAGCTCCACTGGCATCTCATCGTTGTCCGGCGCTTTATTATTCTTTTGGGCTTTGATGATGGAGCAAACTTCATCCAGAGTTAGTGGAGCCAATGGAAGCTCTCCACAGACATCTATAGGCTCCAATGTTTGGGAAGTGTGTGGAGGCCCATCTTTCCTTAATTTTGGTTTCATGAGCAATGATATTGCCAATGTCATCACGGCAGGGCGTGGTTTTGGGCTGGTCACAATGTTTCAAGCTTTCCACTACTTTGTATGCTTGTCTCGGGTTATTGCTTGCTAAACTTACATCTATACTTCTCAATTGGCCGTCATAGTATTTGCTTTTTTTTATCCCAATTATCTTATTTGCTACTCTGATATTTTCATCGTATTCTCTCTTCGCCCTGGTTTTCTGCCTACGTATTTTTTGTACGCCTAATTTTTTTTATCTAACGCATACTGGTAATCATCATTCCTCTTGCACCGGGCTTGATGTTCTGCCACGGTCCAAATAGCCACTTTTACTTCCATCCAGTGCTCGTTGCTCGTCTTTAGCGATGCGTCTGATAAGATGAGAGCCAGCTGGTTGTTGAGGGTTTCCGTGAAACTTTCGGGCACAGACGCCGTTTGGAGCCTTTTGATGTCAAATTTTTGTAGCTGGTCCTTGCCGAATATACATTTCACATATGATATCAATAGGTTAATTTGATCAAGTAATGATCTGCGTTACAACCAGCTCCGCAGGGTGTACGGAAGTCAAGTACTCGTATGCTAAAAGCCAAACGTTGTTGGATCAGAACATGATCGATCTGATTTTGTGTGTTGCCATCCGGTGGTACCCAGGTCATTTTATGAATGCGTTGATGTGGTAAGCAAGTCAAACGTATGACTAGATTTCTGCTACATGCAAAGGAAATCAAGCGCCAGCCGTTGTCATTTGTTTCATCGTAAAGGTTATATCCTCCAATCGTTCCCGGATGAGATATGTCATTGCCAATCTTTATTTAAATTTATAGATGTAAGTATGACATTTATAAATATTTATTGGTGTAGGTATTCCAATTGAAATCATCCAGAATTATTTTTGTGTCGCTTGTAGACGAGTTGACCAGTCTTTCTTGGTGGTTGTAGAACGTTTCCTTCATTTCTTCGTCCTTTTCTTTGGTCGGGGCATGAACACTAATCAGCCAGATTTTGAAGAATTTCGCTTGTATACGGAACGCACAAAACCATTCATTGATTGGCTTAAAATCTATAACGTGCGATTTGAACACCCTATCCACAATGAAGGCTACTCCGAATTCTCGTTTTCCAGTAGGCTTCCCACTTTTGAATATTCTGTGCGATCTCATGTCTTGAATATCGTTTCCAGTCCGATTCGTTTCCTGCCAGTATTTTTAATTGATATTGACTGGTCTGTTGTAAAAGGTCCTTAAGAGCGTCAGAGTAATTGAGTGATCTGACATTCCAGGATCCAATGCCATAGTCCGTTTTTCGTTTGCGAGGTCGTTGCCGTGAGAACAATCCATTCCGAGGCCCATCTGCAAGTTTCGAAACATTTTAAGGTTTTACAGGGACATGGAGTTAGCCCGTCGCTTAACCTCCATCCCGGTGGCATGGTTATCACGTCGATTCCATTATCAGGCGCGGAAGATTCGCCTTCACCCTCTTACGTCCGTCCAAAGGAGGTGTAAGTAGGATTTAGTAGCAGAGCTATGGATATATTTGGAGTTATTAGCATTTCTCAGCATTTAACGTCACATTATTGGGGAACCAGTAAACCCAATGTGTCACCCAGAGAGCATTTACTCCCATTTTAATGGGGAGTTTGGGATGAGGAATCATAGAAACTTTTGGTTCGAAAAACAAGGGATTCTTTCCTCCTTTCTCAAACGGGCTTGGGACCATCTAAAGCGGAATTTACCGCAACCAATTTCAAATAACAGTTCTCAAACAAAAACAATTATAGTATTAGAATAACAAATCTTCCTCCTTCGAGCCAAATGCATACAAAATTATCTTAATTTCTTTGATAATTAGCCTAAATATCCTCTTCTTCTTTGTAGCCCTACAGCTCCTTTCGGGCTTTCACTTAGAGATAGTTAGAGTATCTCATTATCATCATCGAATGTATCGGCACTCCGCAAGGTGATATGATCATTATCACGCTTTGGCCATGTGTTCGTCCACCCAGCTGCGATACGTTCTGATTTTAAATCAGCACGTATCATAACTGAACAGGCTTACAGTCCATCCGAAGAACCAGTCGAACTAAAACTCGTTGACGCCAACGAGACTCGAACCAGAGACCTCAGGCTTACGGGCTTAGTGCTCTAACCACTAAGCCATGCGACCTATCCTCACCAATGTCCAATTTTCAATTATTAAGTTTATTCAGACACAAGTCAACTTTTCCAACCACCAAAAAAATAACAAATGTGCCTACATATAAAAACAAATCCATCAGATTCCTCTTTATCTTTACTACCCAACCTAAATTTTAGTAAAATTAAGTTGCAAATTCATTTTTAACAGTACATCCGCACTTAAATCCCGCAAACAGGAACCAACAAACGACAATCCAACATCTAAACTAGAAAATGAATGGAAATAGGTCAATACTTTGCATCATTATCACGTTCCTGACGGTGCAGTTCAATTAACAACTTTTCCATATTGTAATGCAAACGCGGAAGGCACCGCAGTTGCAGATTTTATGTTTCAGCAGAGGTGTGAGTAACCCGGGCTGTCATACTGAGGCCGGCTAACGCTCAGTCGTGTCGTGCGACTTCTGGGACGCCCTCTGCTCGTACTGAGCCACCTTACATATAATAACTAACACGAAAGTAAAAGGACGGGAAAGGAGAAGTCATTTTAAGAAATGAAAATCTAATATTATAAGTGTTTTATAGCCGTTCTTTATTTAAAAATTTTAATTGTGCTCTAACAATATCGCTTCAATCAAGTATGGAACAAAAGAATAATAATTAGTAATGAACACACATCAAATTCTGTAAATTAATTTAAACCCCCTCTTTGGTGAAATAAGTTCGAAATAATTTAGTTACAAAAAAATTATAAAAATCGCCAAAAAAGAAAAAAAATTGAATTTCACGCAGATAAATCAAGAAAAGACATAATTACTCACCCTTTCTTTTGAAGCTGTCAAGCGCTCTGCAACTGGAAGTGGGGACTGATAAAACTTATGAAAACCAAATTAACGGTGCATCTGCAAAAATAATGAAACAATGAAAAAAAACAAACGGCCACGAATCCGCGTCTCAGCTCCTCAAAATTGTCCAATAATCCAATGAAACTAGTTTTTTAAATAGATTACTGTCACTTTCACATTTTTTTAGGTTTTCGTAGATTATGGTTTTGACATAGAAAAAAAAATTCACTAAAAAAAAAGAAACGGTTCCTCTGGCCGCGAAATAAATTACTTCTGATAGAATGCAAACAATAGGTTTCTTTAGCATGACCACAACTGTTTATGGACTGTATACTCTAATGCTCAATTAATGCCAGAATCACTAGTTCCTCAATCATACTTTACCTTTTTTTTCACTCTGTCTGAAATTGTCTCGCACTATTCCCTCTCCACTTCATTCGTCTAAAATTCAATTTTCATTAATTTTCGTTTATTCTCTATATTTCCTCGTCTTCACACTTTTCTCCATCTCTTTATAAAAACTCTTTGTTTCCACCCTCCACTAACCACCGCTTCCCTTCCAGCTAAAAATTGACCGAAAAAAGAAAAACTTCTATCCCAAACTTTGAAATCAAAAACTTCTTTTCTCCGAATTGAAAATTCACTTCCCGAATCTTAAACCAAGACTTTTTCCCACGAATTCCACTTCAAAACTTCACTGAAGCCGCAAATGAACTCTTCTTTCTCTGCAAGCCAAAATTTGAATGCTGCAAATCCAAGAACCTTATCCCGCAAACCTTTCATTCCTAATTACCGCTGCCGCGTCTGGATGATTCCGCTACCCACACATCTTTTTCGTATCGACAAACGCAACAATTTCCATTTTGCATATATGGCAATTTGGATAAACATGAAAGCGTTTGATTTGATGCAAATTTTCATATATATACGGAAACAATTGCTTTTTCCGATACTCCAAAAAGAGTGCTTTGCTGCGCTCGATGAACTTGAACTCACATTCCCAGGGGACCCCCGGTCAAGAATCCACGACGCGACCAACGGAGCCACCTTATGTTGATTTCCCATTTATTGTATTAGCTACTTCAACTATGCTGCTTTCTTAATGGGTATTGAGATGAAATGTTTTAGTAGAGAAACTTGAATGAATTTTTGGTTTGGCAAATGTATCGAATGAAACGAAATGGAGTGTTGTTAGTGGGAAAATTAAAATTATTGTTAATATATAATACTACTATTTTTTTTTTTTATAGTTAAAAATAAGGGAAAAGGGTAGGATTGAGATGATGTGGAACTGAAAATTATAGGGGCATTGTTAAATGTTAATAAAAATAACTAAATTTACTGAGGAAAAAGGTATATGTGCCCAAAGGAAGGTGGAGATGTTACGGCAGTAATTTAAAGTTGCGAATGGGAGAAAGCCGGTACGCTGGAATTCGCAACAATTGTCAGATAAGAATGACAAATCTCAGAAATACGAAACATTGAATCTTTCAAACCTACGTTAAGCCGCGCTGGTAGTCCACTCAACAACGAATTTCATGAAAACTGCGTGAAGTATTGGCATTTAGTAAAACATCATGATACGGACTTAAAGAAAAATGACGAACATGAG
The DNA here is from genome assembly GCA_963969285.1 of Odontomyia ornata. NCBI lineage: Eukaryota > Metazoa > Arthropoda > Insecta > Diptera > Stratiomyidae > Odontomyia > Odontomyia ornata. Next base: position 494,518,121 of record OZ017738.1, read on the forward strand.
AAACCGTTGGACATTTTGCAACAATACATACAAGACGTCCTGCAATTGGAACGGTTTGCTCGAAAACTTGCTTGTATAGCCGTAAAACAATTCCAATGAGATTGGAACGAATCCGTTTCAGCAAAAGAACGGGAAATAGTTTCTCATTGACGACGAGACCTGGCAGTTGGCGACAACAGGGAATTGCGACGAAGCCGCAAATGAAGACGAACATGGTCCAGTTACTTTATGGATGAATGATTCCATTGTTTTTTTTTTTTTTTTTTTGACAATTGTATGCACGTCCAGGTGCACCTCGTGCTTTTTTCTGCAATATCCAAGTGGAATGAAAAGATTCAATTTCATTGGGTTGTTCGATAATTCATGTTGTTTTTTCTCATAGATGACGTGAACTAGATATTTCATGTAGTAGTGATTACTTGGCTTATATTGTATTATTATATACTATTTTAAACATTAGAATTCAAACTTTCCTCAGCCAAAAACTAAGCATTATAAGCAAAAGTTAAAAATAAACTTGATGTACAATCAAAGGGAGCATTATCGGCATATTTTATTGTTTTACTTCCAAAAGGGTGAAAAAGCAGTGTCAGCTTAAGAGAAATTGCATGAAGTTTATGGTGAGGACTCCTTACTGAACGCCTGTGTCAGCGTTGGTTGGGTCGCTATCGTTCTGAAAATTTAATGTGCAAGATGCACCACATACTGGTCGTCCAACCACTACTGATGACGACAAAATAAAGGCGTTATGGCATATGACAATTCGATTGACAGCAAAGAAGCTCGACATTTTACATCCAATCATTTATTTGCACTTACAACAGCTTGATTAATTAAACAAGCTGGATGGTTGGGTTCATTATGAACGAAAGAAAATCCATCACACCAAACGCATTAACGTATGCGGCTCTTTGCTGAATCGTAACCAAAACGACCCAATTCTAAAAAGAATCATAACAAGTGATAAACAAGTTGGGTAAACAGACCATGTCAGAACGGTTTTGTATTCAGTTTACAAAATGCAGTCACCAGATCGAATCAAATCAAGAAACATGTCAAAGACGATTTTATTGGAGAAAATATGAAATACGAAGATCAAACTATTATTAACAAAGTTGAAAGAATTTCGACTTCTGAGGTTTTTGTTATTATTATACTCATAAATATCTCCCTTGATAATTATTTCAGATGTCCATCCGCGACGGAGTATTTCATGTATTTCCCCCTGTGCCCCCACTGAAGCAAAAACTGACAGTTTAACAACTGTTTTGAAGAGCTCCCATGAAAACTTTTATTTCATACTCATATCGGCTACGTTTGATGAATTTTTTTTTTCAGGGGCCACCTTCCTGTCATCGATTAATGGCCAATTTTTTCGAATCCTAGAATGGTTACAAAACCCTTTTGCTAGGAGCTCTCTCCCACCTCCTTGACTTGTTTCACTTATGAGCATTAATTGTAGGTACTCATCTTCAGTCATTCATTAAATTGAATCAAGTGTTCAAAGCATGCACCTTAAACGTTGAAGTTGGAAAAAAATAACTCAAAATTATTCAATCTTCGCATTAAAAACAGCCACTATTTTGTTTTACGGTTACTGATACCACTAGCTGAACCGATTCTCAAAGATATACATGACACCTATCATTCCTGAAATTTTCATGCAAATCGTAGCAAAACTGTAGTGTCTGAGTCGGTAAAAAGCGCATGTTGTTCCATAGCCATATGTTGCCATAGTAATAAATGCAGCGCATATTATTGTAATACAGGAAAATTTACACCGCTATAACTTCGCTAAATATGATTCAATCTTTATGAAACTTTCAGGATAGATCAATATTATAAATAGACATCTACGTACTGTATTTCATTAAATTTAAGGGTACCGTTAAGATTTTATTCATGAAAACATAAAATCGATAAATCATACTATTACTAACAAAGTTGAGTGAATTGCGACTTCCCACGTATTTGTTGTTGTTGTACTCACCAAGGCCTACAATCCTGATTTTTCTCAGATTTTTCGGATCACACGTGTCCAATCGCGAGCGGGGGAGGACACAAATTTTTCGTGTATTTGGCCGACCTGTGCGCCCCTCGAAGCAAATTTTGCCAAACCAAGACCTGTTTTGAAAAGTGCTCATCAAGACCTTTCATTTGATACCCATATCGGCTACCTTCAATGAAATTTTTTTTTCGATGGGTCACTCTCCTATATGGGGAGACCCCCCTTAAATACCTTATAAATTTTTTTTGTAGTTGAATTTTGAAGAGATCACCACTTTACACCTACACACAAAATTTGATGTTTCTAGCTTAAGTAGTTTCCGAGAAAAACTGCTGTGACACACGGACGGACGGACGGACGGACGGACGGACAGACGGACAGACTGGTCGCAAAACTAGTAGGGTTTTGTAAAATTATTTTACAAAACCCTAAAAAGGTTTCAAAAAAATTGAATGCTCAAAAAGCAAGGCTTAGATAACGGCATTATCATTTCTAATCTTTTGAGTACCTTCCTGGGCAGAAGAATAAGTCTTCACAGGATATTTATTGGTCCTTCTCATATTTCTTGTTCCCTTTAACTTTATTTGCCATAAAATATCGGCACGCATCATCATATTTTTCGGCACCGCGTCGGTGATATTCGAGAACGCGGAATTAGATACAGATTTTGATGTTGGCTGAAGGAATGGAAGAAATATGGAATGAAGTAAAGATAGGTTTCGTTTCCGTATGGTTGTATTTTTGACGCGTTAGTAAATCGGGCATGTGAACCGGTGGCTGAATTCTTGTATTTCGGACCTAGTCTGCTTGCGTGAGACCCACGTCCGAACTCCTCTCCGAACTAGCTAGCCAGCAGCAACCTCGGAGTAGACTAAGGGTGTCCTGACTTGTTGACCTGAAGGGTACAGTCCGTTGTCACGTTCCAAGACTTCACGTCTAGAACCGATGAGGGGTTGGTTCAAATTTTCTTTGAGAAATCTCGACGTTCGAGTTGTTGTTAAAACAAAAATCATTACATATTGTATATGTACATCATTTTCAAATATCGTTCAGAAGTGAATTTTAACGTCGAAACCCAGATTTTTGTTCTGTACTTAATTTGTCTAGAACATACAGCATAATATAACTTTTTATTTCATATCGTGTAACGGTTTGGCTCAGAGGGATATCATGCGTGGTTTACGGGAGGGAAAATATGCGGTGATTAGCATATTGGTTTGCAAAGTGTTGACTCGTAGTTGCACTGGCGGCGTTTGGGTGTTGAAATAGATTGAGTGTGCGGCGGGGAAGATAGTGTCCTTCCAAATTAAGCCAGGTGCTACGAGTATATACTCGTATGTGTGTTCATCAAGTACTGGTGTACCAAATTTGGCTAAGGAACCGTCGCAAAACGAGCTTCGGCAAACCGCCTTACTCGCTAGGTGGTCAAGTGTGGGGCCCAGGCGAAAGCAGCAAGCTAGAACCCACGCCCATCTGAAGCGAGCAAAGTTGGAAAAATATCCCAGTTGTAAGGGGTGACACATTTCCATCAAAAGCATACAAAAGCGAATAGCATTCATTATCAAAAAATACCTTTTAATTCCAGTGGTAACACTTAAACAAAATAATAACTCCATGAAATGTAACAAAAGTATTATCATAGTCTGAGTTCGTAGTTTACAAACTATCAAGTATCTTAATATACATTGCAGATTTTCTACAGTTAATTGATTCAAATAAATAAATCGAAAAACAATTCATATGACTCCAACCGTTCACCACCGACACTGAATTCTGTTTTGAAGACCCCATTAAAAACCTAGCTCAAACTATTAACGCATATATTCAAAATAATTTTGCAAGTTTTCAATACAATGTTAAATGACGGAAATTCGTAATGAATTAAAGTTTAGTTTGGGCTTAGCTTGTTTACTTGAAATTTTACTCAATTTCATCAGGTTTCCCGTGTAAGTCTTTCGTTTTATGAATCTTGATTTTATCTAAAGATGCGATTTTCGCGTACTTTCAAGGGCAAGGTGGCTATATTTTTATCAAATTGCAAAGCTTTGTAACTTTTCAAGAATACCCAAATAGCGCCTCCGAAAACCGGTCACATAATCCTCACAGCTTTCCTCGCCTTCTTGGAGCTTGTCTATTACACAACCACACTCGACGCAAACGACATCTTATAGAATCAAACTGCATATAAATCATGCATCTCTAACACGACAAGTAACCTCCTCACCTTGTGCTGGAATCTATTATCAAGCTTACATTTAGTATTATTTCCCGCCATCGAAATATATCTTCGACGTTACGACCGGCCATTTTGCCGCCTCGCTATCCACGCGCTCATCACGACCAACAAGTACGTCTCGCGGGTATAAACTGCATGGAGTGCATTTGCATTGCAAGGATTTAATAGATTTAACATTTATTATGATGACCAGACATAACTATGTCCATATGTGAGAAAGAAAAGTATTGCAGAGATAGATTCATGACAAGCGACACAGAGAAATTGACACATAAAACGGCTTTGAAATCTCACCTGAGGTTGGCAATGAAGAAAGCTTTAAATACTTCATGGTAATTGAAATATATGATTTGCATTACCGCAGCAGTATGGAACAAATCATGCGTCGTTTTACATCCGTCAATTACATTCAGATCAATTTTCATTAACAATGAAAAGGAATAATGAAGTGAAAATGAATAGTTGTCCTTCCTCGTCATCGCAGGAGCATTTAACCACATTATTTTCCTTATGCATCACGAGCTTGCGCCACTCAAACGGCTGATACTTTGTCATTTAATTACAACCGGTAATTGACATTAATTCCACAACTAGAACCGGCTAGTCCCGATTGAATATTAACCTTTTGCAGCATCTTCTGCAAGAACTATTTTTGTATTTCAATCAGATGTCACATTGATAGAGAATATTCTCTTTGCCACATCGGTTGATAAGTCGTGGAAGTTTTTCACTACACTGAATGAAAATGGCATCAGATTTTAGTTTATGGTTCACGGCTTGGCTTTTCTTGTATGTCGCAGCATTTTCTAGTGACCTTAGTGCATTATGGTAATAACTTGATACCAAGTGATTGCCGGGCACATCAAAGCGATTCAAAAGAAGTGGTTGTGATGGATTATCCATTTTTAGATTAAATTGCCGCGAACAAGTTTATTGTAAATGTTATTAGTACGTGTCTGGATGTTTTCTTTGATATTTAAAGACTCTTTGTAAGTAAAGAATTTTTAGGTATATGCTCTTGAGATTCGCTTAATATGTCACGTGCCATGGAATAAATGCTGAAAACTATTTGCTTGAGATTATCATGGCACAGCAAAAATTGTAAGGGAATAAAATACTTTTGCATATTATCCGCTATACTCGTATATTTTCTTCAGTTTTCTGTTCATGAGACCCAGCTTTACAATAGAATCGGAAAACATAATAGTAGATTTTTGATTTTCAAACCATATTTAAGTACATTCTACGTAAATGCATTTACACCTGTCTACCTGAAAATCACGGAATAAATAATCATGTCTTATGTGCAGACTTCTTGCATTAATGGTAAGGCTGAACTGTCTTAATAAGTAAAATTCATCAAAATTTAGACAAATAAGCGAACTCAATAACTACATACAATGTATCGCCCTATGGTCTAGCTCGAACCTTGACGTTAAGATACTTACTCACTTCGTAGTGTTATTGATACTTAAAAGGTGATATTTTAAATATGGCATTTGGCGTTACCTGAAGGCCAAGGCCCGGCTTGGGCTGTCAGGCCATAGATGATGATGATGATTTGGCGTTACATCCGAATAATTTTCCCGTTATTTTTTAACAAGTTCTTTTTCTGAATGATACATGTACGTCTTTTGATAACTTAACATCGTTAGAATCTAAACATCTAAACACGTACATCGATAAAAAAAAATCTTTAAAAGGGAACGACGAATATCCAGCTCTGATATATGCTGGCTTTAAAATCGTCCTAAGATATAGTCATAACAAGTCTCGTTGTCACCAATGGCCCTTAAACCCGCAATTTTCAGCTTAGATGCTAGCAATTCGACCTATACATGCGGCGGAAAGCAAATGAATGTGATCTCAAATTAAGTAATTAACAGTCATGCAGTTTCTTAGTTGCAACAACTGTAAATCTGAATAAGTAAGGTCGATAGAACTAAACTCCTGTCAGAAGGGTTTTTACTCAAGCTATGATATACAGATAGCAATAATGAATAAACTCAAGAAAATTCTCAGTGACACATTAATTAGGTACTTGGTTTCAAAATAAAGCCCTTTGTACTCCATTCACCATTTTTCGCTATATCTCCAAGATCATTAACTAAATAGGACTGTAAATATATTTATCTTCTGTATTTTTTCTGAAAATTTCGAGGAAAACTTTCCAATCAAAAATATAGTGCCTGGATCAATGTAACGCACATATAGTTGGTAAACGATGTGTTTTTGTCTTTGTAATCGGAAAAAAATTATAACCTCGATTTGGACGACACTCTCCAAATATGATCTCATTCCACTGTTTAAATACTTAAATTACATCAAATTAAAGGGTACCTAGACAGAAATTTACAAGTTCAATTATTATTAAAAATTTGAGTGAGTTTTGACATCTAACGTGGTTTTCGTAGTTGTTTTGTAAACACCTAAGTTCATATTGTTTTTCAGATTTTCTCAGATCAGAAGAAATTCAATCCTGATGAAGGGGTACCCAATTTTTTCGACATACCCGTTTCCACCCTTCGAACCAAAAAGTACCAAAAAGTTTTTTGTAAGGTTCTCATTAAGACCTATCATTTGATACACAACATGAGTATCTTTAGTAAAAAAATGTTTACGGTTCTCCTTCCCTATGTGGGAACCACTGAAATTTTTTTAGGCAAAACGTTTCAAGAAACTATCAGGTAGCAGCCACTTATAATATTTGGTTTGTTGCTCCTATAGTTTCGGAGGAAACCTGCTGCAACAGACGGACAGACAGGTGGTGTTTTCAATGAAGTCTTGTATTTTACTTCAAGGCCCTTAAAATCAACTTGTAACTAAATTACAGCAAGGAAAGATACATTTGCAGTTAGAAGAGTATTAAGTTCCACCAAATATTATTTGGCATTGCTTAAATTTCTTAGACGCTGGCGATACTCCATACCAATCGCTCTATTGAGAACCCCTATCAAGTCTACTTGAAATCTGCATAAATTAATTCTCGGAAATCTAGAACCAATCATCAAACTTACAATGAAAATAATAATCTCAGAAAAGGGATAGCTTTCCAAAGACTTGCTTCTGATCCAAAATTGTCCTATTCTATTTTGGTCGCTAAAATTACACAGTCCTTAAAAGGAAAATATTTGCAGGAAACTTAATTCCACATTGGTTTAGTATTTTTTCTTCTTTCTTAAGATTTCTCTAAGGTAAAAGATGCATCAGGTCTCTTTTTGCAACGCCATGAGAATCCTTATCTGTTGCATACATATACATATATATATATATATATATATATATATATATATATATATATATATATATATATATATATATATATATATATAGATGATGATTAATTCATGATGAGATTTGATTTTCAATAGGCTTTTTTTGACAGATCATGCATGACTCCTGTCAAACTGTAATGTAATTTTTATTCAGTCTTGTTTGACAAATCATCGCGATAAGACTTACCTCGCAACAACATATGCAAGTTGTTCAGCTGTATTACGAATGTCGGCGTTCTGTGAGAAATTCGTGCTCTTAGAGTGACTTATGGTGTGCACCAATACCTCCCGCAAATTTGAAACCCAGCATATATTATTGGATGATATCCGACCGATTAGACCACATCTAGCACGCAGTGAAGAGAATAATAGCGGGTGAAACTGAAAGCGTGGCTGAGGATCGTGAATGCGTCGTCCAAAATTGAACCCTTAGGATGGTCCATTTATGGCATAGTCACGGTCAACATTCAAACGAGATAATCTTTAAAAAGCTATTTTCATAGATTGTTGTTTTGACTCACAATAAAATTTCATAATGAATCATCCTATATAAATAAATAAATAAATATATATATATATATATATATATATATATATATATATATATATATATATATATATATATATATATATATATATATATAACAATGTCTTAACTAACTGACTGAAATTATGAAGGTGTATTTTACTAACAATGTACATATAGACATGATAAGAAACGATATTGCAAAATTTCGATTTCAAAAGTTCAAAAACTCTGAATTGCATGAAATTTCCAGAACTCAACATTTTCTTTTTGCATTGAAGTGATTCGCTTATGAAACATTCTGGCAATAGGAATAAATGCGGAAAAAATCTGAGTACTCATATACTATACTGAGTACTCATATAAATAAATCAAAAACTAGGAAATAGTTAGACACCATCACCAATTATCATTGGCCGCCATTGACAATTGTCAGCATCATATGCCATCATAAGCCTTACCCAAATAGCATGAGCGTCATCCGTCACCATCATCTATCATACTGCATCGTTTGCCCTCATCTACCAATATTTGTAATCATCAGTCATCATTACCACCCATTCGTCATAACTCGGCATCGTTCTTCATTACAATCCATCATTCATGATCATGAAACATGTTCAGCAATTACTGACCATAACTTAGCATCCCAAAATTTCATTCAACATCATTCGCCATCATCAGCAATTATGCTCCATCATCAGCCACCATCTATTGTCATCAGCCATCACCGGGTATCATTTACTGTCATCAGCCATCATTCACCATCATAGGTCAACCATCATCCGTGATTATCTGGTATCATACATCATGGTCCGCCATTATCCGACAGCATAAGGCATAATTCACCATAATCAACCATAATACAACCTCATACGTCATAATTCGTCTCCCGTCAGCATCTGTCAACATCAACAATCATCACGTATCATTGGCCTTCATGGGTCGTCAATATCCGTTAACATATGCCATTATGAACCATTCTTAGCCATCATCCGGTATCAGCCATCATTCCTAATTAGCCACTTACATCAATTATAAGCAGCCATCAGCCGGCCTCATACGGCATCGTCCGTCATCATCCGCCTTTATCTACGATCATCTGGCATCATCAATTGTAAGCCACTATTGTTCGATACCTTCAACCATCATTCACCTTTATCCGTCATCATAATTCATCATCAGTCATCATAACCCCCATCTACAATCATGAGCCTTTATCAACCATTATCCGAGGTCAGTCGGCATAATTCGTTATCATGCGCCATCATTCTTTCTCATTCGTCGTTGTTGTCCATCATATTATCAGCCATCATTCGGCATCAACCATCACGAAGCATCATTATCTAGTGCCATCCGGCACCATCTATCATCATCCGCTATTATGAGCCAGCATCAACTATCATTCGTCTTCAAATCATCAGCCATCATACGAACCCACAACCTGGGGGCTGGCGGTATCTTCCACCTTTTAGCCATTATCAGCCATTATTCGCCATAATCTGGCATCAGTCGCCCTTACTCGCCATCGTGCGTCATCATCAGTCACCATCCGTCATCATTTGGTACTATTCCTTATACTCTAGAATCACCAATCATTCGAACGCTTCCACCATCATCTACCATTAACAGTCATCATCCGAATCATACTGTGTCATCCGCCCTTTATCAATCAGGATTACCCATTACACGGCATTATTTACCCTTACTCTTTACCGTCAGCCATCATCAGTCAGCTCAAAGTATCATCCTCCCCGTCGACCTTTATCCGTCATCATTAGCAATCATACGGCATCATGAACCATTATTAGCCATCATCTGGCTTTTCCACTCTTATCAGCCATCAATGGCATTCATCCACCATTATTAACCATGATGATGAAATCATGATCCATAATAATAAATCATCATCAGCTAGCTAGCTCTTATCTGCTATCATATGGCATAACTCGCCCTCCCCCACTATCGACATGTAATTATTGGGCATCATCTGTAATCACATACCATTAGGAGCCAGACCTACCATCATCCGGTATCATGCATCATAGTTCAACGCCATCTGCCATAATCTGCCATCATGAGCCAGCATCAGCCATCGTCCGCCCTCAAGCATCATCAATTTGTCGAAATCAATTCTGTGGCTATTGATCCTTTCATTTTGGATATACGAAAAATATGGTAAGTTTTAGTTCATAGATTTACATTAACTGAGAACCATTTTCAACATCTTTATAGGCCAATAAGCTTTTGTCACTACAGCCAGCAATGAATTTTTTAGCTACACTGCAAATTTATTTATTTAAATTCTTTTAACAGACAAAAATCCAATTACAAAATAGACTTAGACAATTAAATATCGTTTAAAGTAAGACACATTTATACAACAAAATCAGGCAGAAAAAAGTTAATTAAAACATGTAAGAAAAGAAATTCGAGTCGAGATGAAATTTTGAAAAAAATTGAGTGATAAGGAAACAATCACTATTCACAAAATGTAACGTCTTTAGTTTATTTTTAAAAACAAAGTAAAACGTGGATAGAGAACCAAGTTCGAGGTTGTTATGCTTTCTGATGATTTGCGGCATAATTGAATGAAAATATAAATCTGTCCCGGCCTACGGAACTTCGAGAATGTTATTAGACCAACTAGGACGCGCATACAGTCTGTAATGCAAGTCTTCGCTTAGAACGGAAGCAATTTTTTGGTGGTCCAACTTATAAAGGAAACATTGATCGCAGAAGGTTTTACGGGACGACAAAGAAGGGAGACGAAATATGGATAGACGACGCTCATAAGACTCATAAGCTAAGTTGAATTTGAAGAACTAAATGCGAGTAAACTTACGGTGAACAGCTTCTAGTGAGCTCACAAGATATAAATGCGGGCGGACAAGACATGGGAACAAGCGAATAGCGTTAGCAATATTTGCAAACTTGTGCAAATGCCGCATAATAAAACTCGAAACTTTTGATGCCTTGGTAATTATGCTAAAAATATGGGCATCGAATTTAAGGCTGGGGTCAAATATTACACCAAGATCTTTACATGACTCTGCAGAGGAGAGAAAAACATCACATAGGATGTAATTGTAAGTTAAAGGAACAATTTTCAAAATAAAAGTCTTTTTAAAACATTTGGAAACATTGATACGAAGGGAGTTTGCATTATACCAGTTATAGAGGTTAAAGAGATCATTTTGTAGTTGCTGACAATCTCCAAGGGGTCTAATTGTCTGGAATACCTTGAAATTATCAACATAAAACCTACAAGAAGAGGAAATTACAGAGGGAAGATCATTGATAAACAGTACGAAAGGAAGAGGTCCAAGGATTGACCCGTGAGGGACGCCAGATCTAGGATTGAATGGAAAGGAGATTGTGCCATAGAGATTAACATGACATGAACGAGAGGATAGATAAAATGAAATCCAAGAATTAAGGGAACCGGATATTCTGAGCAAAGCTAACTTTTGACAGAGGAGAACATAATTTCACGGAGTCAAAAGCTTTGGAGAAGTCCTGGAATATTGCATCCACCTGAAGCTGTTTATCTATAGCTCTTGCAATATAACCTTCAAACTCAGCCAAGTTCGATGAAGTTGAACGACCCCTCAAGAATCCATGTTCCTGTGGTGTGGATATTGAACTCAAGGAGCATGTTGTGTACAAGTCGTTCCAGCAGCTTAGAGAAACAGGAGAGCAGTGATATGGGACGATAGTTTGAGACAGATAATGGGTCGCCGTTTTTCAAGATAAGAACAACATTTGTATCTTTCCAATACGTTGGAAAGGTGCCAGTACCAAGGCTGAGATTGAATATAAGGAGTAGAGGAAAATACAAAGAGGAACAAAGTGACTTTACAAATATATTAGCCAATCTATCGGGACCAAGACTAACATTCCAATCGAGCAAGTTGATAAGGGATTCAACTTTAGAAGGATCAGTGTTATTCCATTTAACAGTATGCGGGATGGTCGGGGAAGATTTGAAGGTTCGGATGTAGGACCAAAAATGTTTAGCGTTATTTGTCAGGAGCGAACTTTCTAAACTGCTAAAGTAGTTTTTCATGGCCGTTTTGAGCTCTTTTTTAGCCAAGGAACGCAGTCTATAAAAATTCTGTTTGGCATCATCATTTCCGGTCAATTTATAGTGCCTAGGCCCCTCTTTGGATTTTAAGGCACGAAGAACTCTTTGAGTAAGCAAAGGCTTCATTTTCGCTTTGCAAGGAGCTTATAATGGAGTATAAAGAGCAATCAGATTGTTAAAGTAGCCGTAAAGTTTGTTTGCACTATCCCAGTCAAGACAAGTGAAGAAGGTGCACCAGTTGACCGAGTCTAGATCGGTTTTAATTGCCTCATAATTTGCTCTAAAGAAGTTGTAACGATAAACTGAGGCAATTCTCTGGAGTATTAGGGTATCAATGGTTGGTGCTAGAGACAAAGGGTAGATGATGGAGATCAGGTTGAATATAAGGATGTAAAACAGGAGCTATTGATAGTCACCCAGTTCGAACATTTGACAAGACAAGGTCTAGAACCATTGGGGTTTCAGATATAATTGAACTGTGAAAAAGAACAAAGGGAGAGAAAGGAGGACAGTAACAACGAAGAATTATTTGTTGAGGGAATTCCAGGTGCTGCTAAGGAATCCCATTCTACTGCCGGTACGTTGAAGTTCCCACATATTATTATTTTAGAATGTGGATGACGAGCAAGAAAACAGGCAGAGTTCATCGAAGAAGGCTACGTACACAGTTAAGGGAGAATGACAGGGAAAAACCACAGAAAAAATTAATAAAGAACAAACGCTGAAAGCGTTAAATCATCGTAGTCTACTGTGCTAACTTTGTGTAGCCATTTTGTATACACTTTCAAGTGCTTAAATGTACTTTCTATACACTTCATATTGGTTTTTAACAAAAATCGATTCAAGTGCGTGTAGAGAAAAAAACTCTTGACGGGCACATGTCATGGGCACATTTATTCAAAGAATATTATAAGCTCCCATACCTAAGTTCTACTTAAACTTACATTGGATCGTTCGTCTTCCTATCTTCATAATACTGTTGATTCTGAATTGAAACAATTTTACACTTTTATAATTAGAATCAAGTTTTAATTTTGACGTAACAAATATTGAATTTTTAATGAGGACGCATGGGTTCTGTTTTTGAATGAAATACAAAATAATTGAAAATCGAGCTGAAAATTAATATATATGTTATGTAAATGTGTTTTCTGCAATGAACTCCTTTTTGGAATAGGTCCTGGGCTCTTTTAAGGCCACCTCGGCGACTATGTGTATTCAGTGATTTTCAGAAATTTTTTTTGGCATTGAAGCAATAAATACAATTCATTGAAACTTTCAGCATATTTTATAAATACGATTATATTAAATTGAAAAATAACAGCTTTCAAACATAAGTGGTTCTCGAAGGTGGCAAGGCTCGTGCTGATCAGCACGGGGTGTCCCGAATCACCTTCTGCACACCACCCGTTATGCATGCTAGACATGGCTTGGAAAGTGCTAAAGAAACTCATCAAGGGAAGACTCACTGAGGCGATTCGTGCTGCTGGGGACCTATCTCCTCGGCAGTACGGCTTTAGAGCAGGACGATCTACTATCGATCGCAGAGGGGGTGAGCGTGGTCTGTAAGGCAGAGGCATATAGTTGCACCATGCGACGGATCGTCCTGTTGGTGACACCCGGCGTCAGAAACGCCTTCAACTCCGCTAGATGGGCGGATATTCTAGATACACTGGAAAATCCTTTTCAAGTTCCAGAATATCTAATGCGGCTTTTGTGGGACTACCTGAAAGGCCAAAGACTGCTCTACGACACGACACAGGGCCAACAAAAGATGGCGTTTACATCGGGTGTTGCCCAGGGATCTACCCTTGGTCCAGACCTGTGGAACGTGTCTTACGATGGGGTAATGAGACTGGAGATGTCAGTTGAGTCACGCTTGATCGGCTATGCGGATGATGTTGCGGCTCTGGTCTCACAACTTAGGCTAGGTATGTGAATGCGCCGAGTGAGAGACTGGATGACTGCTCGCGGGCTCAGTTTAGCACCCGAGAAAACCAAAGTAGTCATCTTGACAAAAATGAGAATCTCTAGAGTAAGAATGATTAGTATTGGAGACATACAAGTCGAATCAAAGCCAACGGTGAAGTACCTGGTGCTACTAATCGACTCGAAGATGAATTTCTCTGAGGAAATCAGGGCAACGGCTGAGAAGGCTGCTTCAGGAGCATTGGCTCTAAGTCGACTTATGGCCAACGTAGGGTGACCCAGCCCAAAAAGAAGACGTCTTTTGATAAGTGCTGTAGGGTCAGTGTTACTGTACGGAGCAGAGGTATGGGGCAACGCTCTCAGTGAGGAGGTTTTCCGAAAGCGCCTGGCACAGGTACAAAGAAGAGGAGCACTGAGGTTTGCATCTTCGTACCCGACAGTCTCTGATTCGGTGGTGAAAGTCATTGCAGGCGTGATACCTGTTGGCCTCCTTGCTAGAGAGCACCCCTCTATTTATCTGCGTTGAAACCAGGATGCGAGGGAAATGGTTGTCCGTGAAGAGAGACAGCACTCACTGAACGATTGGCAGCAAGCTTGGGTGAACTGCGCATAGGGAAGATGGACTGCGCGCCTCATCTTGGATGTGAGGTCGTGGCTAAATCGAAGACAAAGTGAGACTGACTTCTATTTGAGCGGGCATGGGTGTTTTCAGTCTTACCTGCACAAGATTGGTAAGTCACGGTCCCCCGATTGTCGGTATTGTCCAGGAGAGGAAGACAATGCCTGCCACACATTTTTCTGTGCATGTAATGAGACAAGCTGCAAAGAACCCTCCACAGGCAGATGGGAGAGCTCAACCCGGATAATATAGTCGCGGTGATGCTCGAATCGGTTGACAAATGGAAATGTTCGGGCAGTCCTAAAAGATAAAAGGGACTCACAGCAGCCAGGGATGCTGGAGCTAGGGGATCGCTTGTCTGGCACTTCCTCTCCCCTCTCCTCCCACTGGAAGAGGGATCCCCCAGCTTGAAGCCGCCTCACGGTGTAACAAAATGAGACAACGCCCGAAGGAATGTGTCAAACAGTCTCAGGCTAGGTCCTCGGGTTGACAGGGGAGGTGTGTAGTGGGTAGTCCAGTCGCCTTCTTGCGAACATGGGAGTCCCGCCCTCTGTGCGTAAAAAAACATCAGACTCAGATGTTCGGGTAAAACGGAAATAGAAGTTTTCAAAGCGTTTGTAAACTTCAATTCTACGAGAACCCTTTTTCAATAGAAAACATAAGCCAAGAAATTACTATTTTATCTAAAGTAAACAAAATAACATTGTTAAGTGTATTATGTTGGAGGCCTATAATTTGAATTTTCAATAAGCAACAATGTCCTTATAATTGAAATTGTAATAAAGTTACTCTCCATTAAAAAGTTCCCCTTTAAATCACTGATTGAAACTTTAATTATTTTCACTTCACTCCAATACAAAGGGTGGTCCAACCAAAACGCACGATGTTAATTGTTAATGAAACAAAGAATTATGTTAATATTTTTTATTATAATAGAAGGATCTATGACAATTATACGTAAATATCACTCAATTGCTCATCACGGCTACGATGGCATACTTCTATCCAATGTCATTTTCGAAGAAGTACGGCCGTTGACGCCGCTAACCCATTAACCGCATCAAACAGTCACTCTTTGTTTAATATCTCAAGTCCAAGTTTATGAGATTTTTATTTGTTTATTAGAAAATTATATTTCGGATGAATTACTTTAATTTTCAGGCTTTTTGACAAGGTTAAAGTTTATTTAATTACCAATAACCACATCTTTAGGGCTATTCATAATTGACAAAGTAAGGACTGCTTCAAAAACACAAATATTAACAAGTTATCTGATGAAATCAAATCAAAGTGAGTAGTGAATTAGCTAGATATTTTTTTCTCAAAGGCTTTGTGTCATTTTATCCCTGCGTTGTAGGCATATGACAAATATGTTTAGTTTTCGTGCATAAAATTAGTTTAACTAGGAAGCATACTGCCCAATGTTTTTTTGGCTAGTAATCTACTACTTGATCCTCAAGGGTTACAGATGAACAAAGCGAAATAAAAAACTTATTTTTAGGACTCATATATAGAGGCTTGCTATATATGAGTAAGCCTCTATATAGGGATCATGTATAGAGGCTTGCTAAAGTCATGAACTATATTAAAGAGTTTGGAATACGAAGAGCACGCGTATGTTTTGTGACTGCAAGAGTCAAATAGGCTAGCGTTGCAGTGTCGTGGGGCGGGTTTTTTCCCCCTAGCAAAAGGACCCAAAACAAAAAAAAATTTCGCATTCACGAATTGAACATTGTTGAATGCCGATTGACCTGTGTCGAGGCCGAAGAACAAATTGGACCGGGCAAAAACGGACCGACTTACAGAGACTTCGTCGTTATTGCCCATCCGTATGGCCCACAAATAAGAGTGGAGCATCCAGATGGAAGCAATGCCTATCGCACCCTGCCAACTGGATCAAGATCCAAACGTGGACGTGGCCATGTATTTCTTATTTGAGGTAACAACTCATACAAAATTACTTTTTATGCCCTTTTCCCTCAAATGAGGAATACAAACGTGGCTGATTTATGCCATAGCGTTTTGCAATGAAATCACATAACCCTATGTCATAAATGGGCACGCGATCGAAAGGCCACTCTACCCGGCAAGAGCCCCTGTTAAGCGAAAGAAACGAAGGAGCGCGCCCGATGGCTGGCCCATTCTAGTGGAGGAGCCTGCCATCGATGCGGGTCCTATACCTGGTCAGGTAGATTGAAATGGAAAGACCGACGGTGTACTTTAAACAATTCATTTTATTATTTTTTTCTAGGATGAAATATTTATTTTATAATAATCTATACGTACAAAGAATTATCACATTAAGTGAGATGGTGGGGTATTGAAATCACATTGAAATTTCATTTTTAAATTAAATAATGTTCGGCCTTTGCTTTGGAAGTATTGTTATGTAAATAACAAAATCACAAATAAACACCCTATATTCTCAAATATGCATGTGATAAAGATTAAGTGTTGAAAAATATTAATTTATTAGGTTAGAAAATGCTGAGTATGCTTTTTGGCCAAAAAGAAAAGTGTTCATAAACTTATTATCATTAAATTCAAAGAACGAATCTTAATAATTAAATATTTTAGCTTAACGGAAATTTTAGCCGGTTTTTCAGGTAGATTCAATAAAACCCGAATTTATGTTTGTGATATTGTTATATCGGTACAAAAAACCGAAATATTAGTACCATTTGAAGATTTTTTATTAGGGACAGAAAAAAATATTAGCTATCTTCTAAGTTATTTTTAAGAAAGACATTAAGACAACTAATTTGGCAATAATACCTTTTGCAGTGGATAAAAATGTTGAGTACAAACATTGCTTTCCAAATTAAATTCACATTATAGACAACCTCCATTTCGGGCATTTTTTTAAAATTTGCTTGCAAACTATAAATCAATTTGCTTTAAACAGTAAGAATTTTTAATCACATTCCCTATTTTCGCTCTTATTTCTAATCCTAAAATAACGTTTTGCTATTCGAACGAGGGGTAAATTATGGAGAAACTTTTGTGTGGAAACTAGCTTCCATACGATGTGGCACAAATTAATGACACTTAGATATATCATCTGGTAATGGAAAAAGTCAGACACGAATTATTTTGAGCTGATGAAAATGTTGGCATCCTTATAAAGGAGGATATTGTGTTAGTAATATTTATTGAAACTGCCTGACCTGGTAGATAATACTCCGAATTGACCGCATTTAGGAGATTATATTCGCGTTTTCATTCCAGTAGGTTCCTACTTGCAGAAGGTCGATCATCCGCTTTGAATTTATTGTCTATATTATCCGATTCTTATGCTAAGACCGAAAACATCCTCATTGATTCGGAAGCGAATGTTTAGCAGATCCAAGAAAAAATTGAAGGACTATAAGGAGAGCTTTTCGTAGAATGAACTGTATAAACTGTTGTTTGTTAACGTAAACTCCAGACTGATCATAATGGTACTACTGCGAGCCAGGTTTTCCAAAAACTGGGATGTGAAATATGTCCAAGTTGATACAGTTTTGTTTTTTGGTGAGGAAACGATCGAGATGGGAATGAGAGCTCAATACGAAAACACCTCAGAGTTGTAGCAAAATGAACAGTGACGTAAGCGATGACTCGCAACAGCAAAACAACTTGATCTTTTTCGCCCGACTGACCAGCAATCTACTGCAGCATTCGAGAAATAACCTTGAAATTTGCCCGTTCCGCGATATCGATGAGATTAATTCCACTCGTTTCACGCTTAAGTTAAATGAATCAGCGGTGTTCCCGATCAAGCGAAGAATGTGATGCAATAAAACATTCGCACGATTAATGTTGATTAGAAGATCTCTCATGAACTCTACTAACAGCCTATGTTGCGGAGCACGCGAAGTTTTCGAAACAAGAGCTAACGTGATTTTTAGCAAGGAGGATCGAAATATCATCTAAACGTGACAAAACTTATTGAATTAACAAAGGGTAAACTTCCCAGCAAGTATTAACTAGGACACGATGTTAATAAATTCACATGGCACCGATCCAAATGGTGACAAAACTTCTGAAATTAACCAAAAGAGTATTCTCGAACAAAATTTCGCCAATTTGCCAGTGATTCTTCACGATCTCCCGTGGACTGCCCTCCGTCCAAAACTTTTCTTTCTCTTTTCCCGTGTCCCAACGCTAACTCAAATCTGCTGCTCGCCCAGTCGAGTTCGATTGTTTTCGGTAATGTGACACACAGTTGGGATTCTCTTACTCAGTGCTCCCATGTCCGAAATTTTAATTGGAAGATATAAAGTGTTTCAAGAAAAATCAACAGAAGTAAAGAAAAATGAAAAAGGATTTTAAATAGTAATAAAAGTTAAATCTCATTAAGAACATAATTAAAACAAAACGTTTAAATCTAATATAAAGAAAAATTGATATAAAATTACATTTGATAATAATAATAAGAAAGAAAACTATTTTATAAATTACGATTATGAATGGAAATAAATAAATATTTTTTCCTAAATCTGTCATTAAAATTTCGGAAAGAAGTTAGGAATGTTTTCAAGTAGTTTGTTTGTGTGATTGCTCGATTACTACAATTGCCATATAATGCTGGATTTTGTCTTTTAAGAAGATCGAGATACTTATGTAAAACAATAATTTTGTGAATTGATTTCTTTGTGCATAGCGTAATCAGTTCGTTTGGTTTTCTTCAGTAAATTCACAACAGAAGATTGTATGTACATTTAAATATCAACTACGAACGTTCTAAATGATTCATCTGACAATCGAAAAAGTGCTGAAGCAAAGCGACACCAATTGCTAGAATCAAAT
Source organism: Odontomyia ornata (assembly GCA_963969285.1). NCBI lineage: Eukaryota > Metazoa > Arthropoda > Insecta > Diptera > Stratiomyidae > Odontomyia > Odontomyia ornata. Next base: position 494,537,592 of record OZ017738.1, read on the forward strand.
TAATTTTCCCTCCTAAAGTTTAAATTTACTTTACAATTTTGAAATAAAATTGAATATGTTTCGCCTCGTTTGAATTAAATAAAAACAAACCGAGTAGACAGGAGAGTGCTCCAACCATCATAGGGTTTAAAACAACTTTTCAGATAACATGAATTAATGAATTGAAACGGAATATGAATCTATTAAAGAGACTAGAAATCATTCAATCAGTTAGGAAAGATTTGCTTTTGTTAAATTCAAGATAGCCACCAGTTTGTTCCATTTTAAAACAACTTTTTGAATACTGGGGTGATTAAAAATATTGAAACATAACACTTTTTTTGAAATTTTCATGAAAACCCGAACAGAATCGTAATTTCTAGCTCGATTTGAAATCGATACTACCCAACACCACATGTTTTTGTGCTTCCATATAATTAAAATACCATTTCTCATCATCAGGACATTCTCATGGTTAATCGAACATGGCCCATTAATTTTCGCTACTCAATCCTTTTGTTTAATTGCACAAATCAGACGGGTAATTTCAGGTTTCTGGCTTGAGTCTTTTGTTTTTCAAGCAACTGCATTAATCAGATGTGTCCGATTTTTCGCGTCACAAATGATATTAAATGCACATCTTGATGTTTTCATGTGATTTTGAATACAAATAACTTTATTCCACTTACCCATAAATAACAGTTAATTAGAACAATTTTAAATGAAACAGTTCCGCATTGAAATTAAAACCGACCATAAAGTTCCATTCACATTTTTTGCTATAACTACAGATCCCACAAATCACCTGACAAGTTTGCGGCTGATCTCCATTTAATAGATCCATCATTAATACGATCCCATGCATGCAGTATCTGATTTACACAATTAATTAACTGACAAGAAATTCAGTAGCAAGTATTTATTCGACTTATCTTTGACGGATGGATGGGAATCTGATTCTGTCGTGTGAGTTTGTAAACAAACAAGCATAACTCTATGCCGTGTTGGTTGCTTATACAATTTCTGTAATCTTCCACTAACGGTCAAGGTTGTACAATTTTTCTTTAAGTGATTACTGCGGTATTTACTTTGCAATCGAGAATTGATTTACGGAGCTGATTAGTAGATATACTGAAGATGGAAAGTGATATTGTAATAGTCAATTATTTCTGATCTTGTAATGATTGACTATGTAAGAAATGCTGTTAAATATGGTTTTCTATATTTGAACCATGAAGAGCATTTGCTATAGGCATAATTTCGATGATATTTTGCTGAAATTTTAAAGAGATTTTGAAAGTGGTCTTTTTTTTCAAAAAAAATTTGAAATATTTAAGCAGTCATTTATTTTAATATTTAACGCCTTAAAATCAAAGAATTCAAATATACGCATAAAGTTATGTGCCAAACTTCATTATATCACCAAAAAGTCATCATTTATTAAATTGCACCGTTAGAAAAAGTTTATTTAACTCTGAAAAATATAACATTAATCATGTCATATCCACAAAATTATCTACAATTTTAATTTGTTATGAATAAATCAAACAATATCACTGTTGTATTATAATTAGATGATATGTCATCAAAACCTAGTATTTTTGACAAATTGTCACGCTTTTTTAATCAATTAATAAAATTAATTATGCACAATTCATCAAACTGAAAACTATGCACCATCCAAAAATATGCAAAATCCATCAAATTAACGTCATCATGCAGCATTGATTCCATAAAACTTATCATTTTATTGCATTCAAGCACTGAAATCTCCACAATCGCTTCAGCACCGCAAGTCAATCAATCCATTCATTAATACCACGCTGATTTCATGAAATTTCTCTGCGGGGTCATCTTCAATTCAAGATTCCACACTAAACCATCGCTAAATATCACGTCAACATTCGATACTGCACTAGCTGCTAAACGTTGCACTATTGGCAATGGCAAATAAACTGAAATTCTTCATCGATCTTACACATGTGTAAAGTTTTCTTCCTTCAGCGGTGCAAATCAATATTCAATCATTCGCAGCGCAAATCAAGTGGTAATTGGAATTTAATGTGTGCACTCCTCAATTCAATACTGTATGACTCCTCCCGTGTATTTTGCGCGTGTGTGTGCAACTGTTTGATTCGCACTTTTGAAACATTTTGTTGATACTATCTGGACATCTTGACTAAATATAATATTGTATCTTCTTGAATAAGCTAAGCATACTCATGAACAAGGTGCAGTTGGCAAATTGTCATTGAAAGGCCAAGCTAAATTAGAGGAATCTTCTGCAGTGATTCAGGCCCACATTTATCTTGCAATTTTTCCATCTACCTCGAAAGCTCAACAAGGGGTTCGAATTATGGATGCTATTAGATGGCACTTGTCCATGTCCAGATACAGATAATATAACTTCTCCCCCATACGAATTTTGAGTATAGTAGCTGTTAAGGGTTGCCAGCATAGACAGAATCGATTTTCATTCATGATTATACAAGAAGCAATACAACTTGTTGATATCAATATAATGTAAAAAATTGTATGAAAAATGCTCAAGTACAACGCAAACTTCATAAAACTTGGTGTAATTTAATGATTGAGGAGTCACCCAGTAATTATTAAGTGAAAAAAGCTAGCTTATTCTTTATACTATATAATAAACAATTTTACAAAAGCCTCATTCCCCAACCAATATCCACATCATATAGATCAAAGTAGCGAAGAAGAACTAACCTGAAGAATAAAACTTCCTTTGAACAGACCTTGTAATATTCATGCTTTATTCCACATCAAAATAAACTTTTCAATAAAGGAGTCGATGCACCCTTTATCAAGATATTTGTTTGCACTGAGGATAACAACTATCATAAAATCATCCAAGTTAACTCAGAAAGAAATTTTCTTTAGAAATTAAAAGAATTGGCTCAAAATCTGACATAGGTACGTATTAAGTGCGAGACTCTTCTAGAACTGTCCAAAAAAATCTCATGTAAGTACTTGGGGGCTGATCGTGAAACCAAAGTTAAAATATTCCTACAATAGAAGATGATTTGCCTGCATCACCTGTTTCACTGGGAAGTCCTCTGCATGGGAAAATACTTAGAAGAAAATCTATCTCTTGCCAGTACAAACTTCTGTAAGATTTTATTTTCGCTAGTGCAATGGTATCCAGAGCAACATCGGAATTTAAATTCGATTCACGAGACTCCTTCAAAAAAACCAAAAGTACTCTAGAGGAAACCTTTAATCACCAAAACTGATATAACCAACCCCATTCGCGAAATTCTTGTAGACCTGAATATTATAACATTTAGTTTTTTTTAACTTTAAACAATATTTTCTCTTTTTTCTTGAAAAACCATCGGGCCTTGCTTTGTTGTGTGAGCAGACGCGTTTCAATTCCTTTGAGTTACCTTTTTCTCTCATCATCATCATATATGGTGTGACAGCCCAAGCCAAGCCTGGGCCTTAAGGATTAGTTTCCATCAATCATCACGGCTCTGTGACCTCGTCCACCAGTTGATCACTCCCAGCAAGAATCTACTTTCAGCTTCTATCGTGTCTTTCCATCGAATCATCCGTCATCTCACTAGACGTCTACCTTGTGCTCTACTCGTTAATGTTCTTTTGGCGACTTGGTTTTCTTTCATTCTTTCTACATAGCCTTCTCATTGTAATTTGCGTTACTTCATGCAAGTAAATAAATAATTCATCGTTGTAACACAGTCTCCACTCTGTTTCTTGTTTCACTGGGCCATCAATTTCCCAGAGCACTTTATATTCAAATATGTCTACTGTCTTTTTGGATTCACGCATCAGGGTCCGTCTTTCATTTTCATATAATAGCACAGGCTTTATCAGTGATTTGTAAATCAGGAGCTTATTTTGCCTGTGCACAACTCTGAATCTTAAAATGAGAGGTATGAAGTACTAGGCTTTATTTGTAGCATTTATGTGGCATCCAATCTCGTTTTTTTCGATGCCTCTTCAATTCAAGTTGGCTCAAAGGTAAACAAAGTTATCCTCACTTCCTTCATCGTCGACGGTAAAGTTTTTTTGAACTGGTGGTTTTTTCCTCGTTTAGGTCATGAGTTCAGTTTTCGTTTCATTAATTCGTAGGCCAATTCAATTTGCTATGAATTCTAGACTCAAATGAAGTGTTTCAGCGCAATATTGAAAGGCACTTTGGCAAGTTCATAGTCTTGTTGTAAGCCTGATTCCGTTACAAAGCTGTCCACTTGTTTACCGTTTTCCTTGAGTTGGGGCTCTGTCACTTTGATCATGCAGACTAGTTTTGTTGGGATGCGAAAGCCAAAAATTATTTGTCATAGCGTATCCCTGTTGACGCAGTCATGTGCTTGCTTGATATGTGCAAAAGGTGGTGCACATCGACATTATATTTCCAGCACTTTTTGAATACCTGCTTTATAGAGAATATTTGGTCTGTTGTAGACAGTTGGCTTTGAAACTCTCCCTAATAGTCTCCTATCATAATTTCTTAGCATTAAATTTCTTTCTATGATTTTGAAGAGTACCTTAGAAGACGTACGCAAAAGGCTCCTAAAACAGATGGAATACCAGCAGAACTGCCTAGATTGGGGGTCTTCATGTAAGTAACCTTCAGAAGGGCAATTGCCAGAGGACTGACGAAGACACATAATATGTCCTATGCATAAAAGGGGGGATGAGTTAATGCAGTTTTCATACATTAGCTCACCCCCCTTCTAAGCACAGGACAAATTATATTTTTCGTCAGTCCTCTGGCAACTGCCCTTCTGATCATATTCTGCACATTAGCTGGTACAGAAGGTTACTTACATGAAGACCCCCAATCTAGGTAGTTCTGCTGGTATTCCATCTATTCTAGGAGCTTTATTTTTTCTGAGGTCCCCTACTGCTGTCTTTACTTCGTCTTTAGGTAATGATGAGACAAAGGCCTCTTGCTCTGCTTCTGGAATGTTCACAGCCTCAGCCGTTGCCGGGGACGCTGTTAATAACTTCTTTAAACATCGCAGCTATCTGTTTTTAATTTCAACTGTGTTACCTATGATTGCTCCTTGTAGAGTTTTGAAAAGACTTGTTAATGAATTGAAGCCATCTTTTAAAATGTATGATAGAGGTATTTTCGTTTATCTGTTGGATCCCAGTGTCGATGGGGAGTAGTTTTTTCCTTGGGAAAATTTTTTAGCTTGACATCAAGGAGTTTTATGAGTATATTGTTCTTGTTTGTCCCGAGATGGTCACTGAATGTATTCTTTGTATGCCTGCTTCCTATTTTAACCAGTATCTGTCATTTTTTGTCAAAACAGTCGTTCCTAGTTTTCTTTTACTGAGGCCCCAAGACCTCTTCGGTTGCTTCTGCTACCGCATCTCTTTCTGTCTCCTCCATGAATTTATTGTCATCATTATTTTTTTCGCACTAAAATGTATGTGGACGTTACCGAGCTATCATTTAGCTTGTGTATCTGGTACCGTGGAGTAACTGATCTTCCTTGTTTGCAGCTCTTGAAGATGTGGCATCGGAAATTGACCCTGATTCGAATCAAAGACAGGGCCGTGCAACAGCAAGTGTCAAGAATGCTGGTGGCGGCTCGTTTTTATATAAGAACATTATAAATCTAGTTGAATGTGCGTACGTCTGGGGATGCCCAAGTTCTCTTATGGATGTCATGATACGGGAAGTGTGTTCAGCTTACTATAAAGCCTCTGCTGGTAACGAAGTCTATGAGGTATTGTCTATTTTTGCTGTGCTCTGCATGGGGCAGCGCCATCTGATTGTTCCTCCTCCTCAGCTGATTTTTGCATTAAAGTCATCCAGAATAATTTTAATGGCATTTGATGGCAATACATTGATAGTGCGTATAAAATTTTTCCTTGATTGCCTCCTTCTTGTCTTCTGTGGGTGTGCATAAGTTGACCAACTAGACATAAAAGAACTCTATCCTGATCCGAATCCCATAGGCCCTTTTGTTAACGGGCCTAAAGTCGTTGATAATTTGTTTAAATGTGCCTTTGGTAATGAAAACCACTCCTTATTTCCTTGATATTTTCCGCAATTAAGCATGGTGTGCATTTACATACCAAATATGTCTTCACCATGCCATCTAGTTTCTTGCACTGCGAAGATGTTGACTGGGTATTATTTATTTCATCCAAAAGTTGTCTTAGTGCACCTGGTATGTCCATTAATCCAATATTTAAATTTCCAAAAGAATAGTCCTTTATACGCTGCGATAGTCATTGCATTTTATTCAATCCAATCCGAGTCTGTTAGAGCGTAAACAGTACTTCAACTTAGTTCGTTTAATGTCCACAAGTGGTATTTGCATACCCGAACTTTTTCCAGCAAACCTACAAATATCCACTCAGTTCAGGTACACAGGTATTATCATCGGTAATAAAATTACAAAAAAATTTCTTAAGTCTTACGTGTCCCATTGAGAAACTATGGAGCTTAATCAACAAATACTAAACAGGCTGGGTTCTTATGATGGTGACATTTCAAGACAGTTTAGGGTTGTTCGCCAGATACATAAAAAGGTAGGCAAGTTGAAGAATTGCCTTACAGTGCACATCTTATAATGTGCTCTCCAAAATCATAGCTAGTAAAACTCCATACCCCAGTTCCATAGAGGTAGAAGATAATATAAAGCGTATCCTTGAGCAAACACCTGTACGTGAGCCCCCAAAGGAATGGTACCTTTCTTATTTCCCCTTTAGGATTTCAGCCATTTACATGATAGCCGTATTTCTAATTGACAATTTTTTTGCGGCTGGAAGCTGAAGACCTTTTACGCCCTGGGAACCCAGCCAGCCTGGGAACCCAGCCAGAACCCGGTTGGCATAATACTCGGGGCTTGGCCTCAGTTTTAAGATCTCAAGACGCCATCGGGTTGCAAAGATCCCTCTCCTACTGAAAGGAGAGGAAGGAAGAGAGAGCACTTGAAAAGAGTCTCCTGCACCCTCTATGTAGGTACTCCTTTTTGCAATTAGAACAGTCCAAACGTAATATGCCAACTGGTCCATTTGTCAACTGATCTGAGAATCTCTCCGATTAGATTATCTAGAGAAAGCTCTCCTAACTCGTTAACGAGGTAATCACATAGCCTGCCCCATTCTTTACATGCAAAATATATGTGATAGATAACACCAAACTCTCCAGAACTGAATACGCGATTGAGAGACAGTGACTTGCCAATCTTGTGCAGATAAGACTGAAAACATTTATGCCCGCTTAAGAGCTGGATCAGATAGAAAAGAAGGTCAACAATTATTTTGTTTATTTGATATCCTTACAAAGTCAAGGCCCAACGGCTTTTCAAGGTAAGATAGAACATTTTTTGAAAATTAAATGGCTCAGTCTTCTGGGAGATATTGACGAGACATATTTCCCGGCAATTAATTGGTGAAGTGTTTATGCTTGTTTTCAATAAGATAATTTTTTTGTAGTGTTATAAAGTGAGCAAGCTGAAGAGACGAGGTGTAGGAGCGAGCAAGAGAAAAGAGCAAGATTGAAGAATAGTATCGTAGAAGGAAGATTTATGAAAGAAGTTGAGTAACCAAGAGAGTGCTCCTACCAGAAGATCATTGTGACCATCCTAGGGCTCGAAACCAATTTTTTAATAGCGTGAATCGATCACTTGAATTATTCATCCAATACTTCAATAAGAAATCGCTCAAATTTTTGCAAAAGATGAAGAGTTTCTTTCATAAGTATATGGCAGCCGCCATTTTCGTCCAGCTTAAATAATTTTTCTGAATGCTGGGCCTATTGAACCGCTTCAAATTAAATACTTTTCTAGGAATTTGCATAAAAATTGGAAAAAATAAAAGTGCCTAGGTCAATTTGTAACATGTATCAACCATCAACACGTTTTATTATTTTTGTAATTTCAAACAACTGAAATGGCTATAACTCACTTGATTATGATTTGATTTCCACAAAATTTCAATTCAATGGTTCCAGCTTAAAGATATCCAATCCAGGAGAAGTTAGACTCAGTATTCGGTTGCCAGCTCCAGCGCAATATCGAAAGTTCCTATCCCAGCTTATCAGAGCTCACCATCAGTGGATCGGGGATCCTGTTCCAGCTCATTAAATCCTTCATTAGATATCAGCTAACATCGGCGGTCTCGCAGCCCCAGCGAAAGCTAAAATGTCTAGGCAGATAGAAGGCCATCTTTTACGACAGTTTGACAGCTAAAATTTCAAGAATTTTTCAAAATTTCAGGAAAGATTTAGCAGAAAGGAAGACTGGATGATTCACTATAAATAAACTAGATAATTGAGAAAAATTCTGAACGGAGTTTCCTGAAGTGTGTATCAAGTTAGAGCAACTTATACCCAAAGATATACGAGAAACTTAAAAAGCAAGCTTATAAGCTTTACAAAAACGCAATGGAAGCAATAACAAGATACCAGTTAGTAAGGCCAAACGATTTGGAACTAGGTTTTCTTTTAAAGTTCTATTCTACCGGCAAGGATGTAACAGCGTCCACTGTTCCAGTCACAGTCACGGCACCCGCCGTCTCAGAAAACTTTCCATCAGCTACTATTACCATAAGCTATCCGCGTACCAACATTGGTCCCAGCTTCATCAATCCCTCTACCAATTGGCCTGTTCAAATGCAATCAACCATGTTTATCAAAACACTAACTGGCCTAGTAGCTTGCCTTAATTTCCACCAATTAAAATACCATCATTTGACGGTTACTATAAAGAATGGAAGCCGTTCATCGATTTCTTTCCAACGGCATCCACAACAACTGCTATTTAAGCAAAGTTGAAAAAATGAAATATTTGATTGACTCACTAGAAGGCGGCGCTAGATGAGTAATAAGCCATCTTCAGTTGGCCAACAGCAATTACGAAACTGCTTTGAAACTCTTGCATGCAAGATTTGATAACAGTCGAAAGATAATTACGACTTATATCAACACAATATTAAATGCAAGAAAACAGAGCACAAATGTCAGCAAGACATGATTATGCTGTATGATCTCATAAAAGAATATCTGGACCCGTTAAAGACTCTGAGCTGTAATACCGATTAATGGGGAGCCATAATTGTGTGTATTACAATGTGGAAGCTGTGTGTATTAAAATGTGGCGCCTCCGATTATTTGAAAAGAGCTTATCCAACCCTCGGGAAATGTTGACTGTCGGAGAATTTCTAGGTTTTCTTGAAAGAAGGCATCAAGTCTTAGATTGTCTTAAAACTTCAAAGCAGCAGAAGCCTGAAGTACACAAAAAGGGTCAGAAAAAACATTTAACACCCAGATTAAAGAGTTGTGATATCTGTGTTAAAACTCATCACGTATATCAATGAGAGGATTTCAAAAAAATGCATGCAGAGAAATGAAGCACAACCATACAGCAAAAGAAATTATGTCCCCATTGCCTTTTGCACTATAAATCAACAAAATATAAATCAACGAGATCCTACTATGTTTGCGGTAAGAAGCATCACAGTTTACTTCACCGTAACTTTGATTAAAGCAAGCTTTCATCAGATGCAGAACCTAAAAACATGTCGGCACATCTGACTACCAACACACATACCTTTGCATCTGCTAGGAACAAAAATAAAAAAGGAAATACTCTACATACTGATAACATGAAATGATCCCAGGTGCTGCTGCCAACTGCTATGATTAGAATAAGGAACGCAAATGGACAACTCGAGTCATTGAGAGCATTGATTGATCCCTATTCATAAGTTTCACTTATAACAGACGAAGCTGTGCGAATCTTAAAACAACCGAAACAAAGAATTCAGACAACAATTACAAGAGTTGGAGAAGCAGAAACTGCAAAATCAATCCATCGAGTAACACTTAAGCTCCAATTACGGGATAAAGAGTCATCCTGTCTTGCTATGAATGCTCTTGTCCTATTCAGGTTAAACTTATATCTCCCAGAAATTTACATTAAGAGCAAAGATATGAGGAAATATCAAGACATACTTCTGAAGACCATTTCCGCTCCACACATCGCAAAGAAATTAAAAGCAGATACATTGTTGGATTACCATTCAAAGATAACAAAGAGCTTTTGGGGTATTCCAGAACGGTTGCTGTAGCATGTCTACTTCAAATCGAGAAGAAGCTAAGCAGAAGCCCAAACGGTAAACAAGAAAACAACAACTTCCTATCAGAATGTTCAGCCTTAGCGCATATGAACCCTATAAGTCCACACAAGGAAGGTCTACTTTCTACCACACCATGCTGTCTACAAACAGGAAAGCACAACTACAAAACTTCGTGTTGTATTTGATGCGTCCTACAAAACGGACTTATTACATACTGGGCCAAAGTTGCAACAAGATCTCACGGAGATATTGCTAAGACGGAGGAAGCATCGTTACATGTACACTGCCGACATTTAAAAAAATGTTTAGGCAAGTCAATGTTGCAGAACAAGACAGAAACTTCCAAAGAATCCTTTGGCAACAACATCCGAATGCACCCATCTAAGGACTCGTTTCAAGTATAGTTACATATGGTACTGGCTCCGCATCATACCCGGCAGTAAGAGCTCTTAAAGAATTAATTCTAAAATTGGTGTCAGCAATTTAATTTCACTCATTTCATTCTTCAATTATGCTTACCTTCATTTACCTTTAAAGTTCAATTTCAAATCGTGGAATTACATTGTCATCAAAAGTTGATCATGTACCTTTGGTTCCAAAGCAATTGATTGTAATATTTGTGTCAGCTAAAGTTTATTATAAATTGTAGTCAATAGACCAGAACGAATCTAGCAACCAAGCCAAAAAGACGTGTTTTCAGCTATATACATACTTGATTCAATAAAGGGTTGAATTTTTTCTCATTTATATTGTCGCGTGTTACGGTTCGCGGCCGATAAGTTTAATGTCCCGGGAAAGAGAAAATGTACTGTCTTTTAAATTAAGTTATAAGAGTTTATTTACTAAGAATGCACTAAAGTCAATTTCACTATTTTACAAATCGCGTTTGAATTTACTTTTCACTTGTCTATCAATTTAAGTTTCAACTATCTTCAAATATTTCACGAAAATCTTTTACTTCACTATCAATCGATATTGCCTTTAATTCGCGCTCTACTCTTACCGCAATTTTTACTATCGCAGTTTTACTTTTAGTATCCCCCCATTCATTCAGCTCGGCTTTATATAGGGTCTCTAGTCATTCAATCCAATTCTCGTATATTGGTGGATGTTCTGACGAGAACTTCCTGGAATATTCGAGCAATTCTGAATACCCACAGTGACGTCACTTTCAGATATTGATCATGGATCTACTTGGTCCATTCTTATGCTTTCGAGTACATGCTTTTGACGTCATTCATTTATTTTTCTTGGTTGCTTCTTTTCAATCAATATTGATCGTGATGTTATTAATAGTTTCGACAACAATTGCGATAGTAGCTCCCAGAAGTGTATGGGCATTAACAATATATTTGATTCAACACGGTGTTGAATTTTGTACATATATATATATATATATATATATATATATATATATATATATATATATATATATATATATATATATATATATATATGTATATATATATATATATGTATATATATATATATATATATATATATATATATATATGTATATGTATATACATATATATGTATATATATATATATATATATATATATATATATATATATATATATATATATATATATATGTATGTATGTATGTATATACATATATATGTATATATATATATATATATATATATATATATATATATATATATATATTTAAATATATATATGTATATATATATATATATATATGCATATATATATATATATATATATATATATATATATATATATATATATATATATATAAACTTATATCCATTTGCCACGTTCTACGCACTGTGGAGGTATAGCGTTTTCGTACGAGCAAGCAATTGGCTAAAACTGCCACGTATTTCTCGTCACTTATTCAGAAACTGTCATGTATATCTTCGAAGAATTAATTGCATTTTGCTTCACCATTCTTGAACTTTCCAAAGAAAATCGAAAAAACGTCAAAATATGCTTATTATGGTGGTCAACACTCAGCAAGCTATGGGGGTTGCCCTAGAAATCTGAGACACGTGAGAAGATCGTTTTCGCAGGATGATGTGGGTCAATCTACACAACTAATACAAAAGCAAAAAAAGCTCCTATAGGAGCACTCCAAATCAATCACAAAACACTCAACCATATAACATGGGAAAATTTTTTGCAAAATACAAACACAATTTCAAAACTTGACGCAGGAGGTAATGTCGAACATGATTCAAACCATGTTTGCTGCATCTCAAAGCGTATCCACACTGCCCATTAATGATTTTAGTGAGCCATGTTTCAATTCTGACGTGAAATGCAAATTTCTTGCTTTGGTAAATGAAAAAGTTATATTTGATCATAATTTCGACATCATACTCATTCAAGATACCTTTTTGAAGCCTTCAAGATGATTCCGCATCCCTAACAAAATTATATACAGAAATGCCAGAATAATGGGCAGAGAAGATATAACCACCCTTCTTGTTAGAAAAAACGTAAATCACTATCTCGTTAATACACCAATTTTTCAAACAAAGAGGCCACAGCAGTTATGTGCAAACTGATTTTCTCAAGTTCTTTGTTATTTCTGCATTCAATCCTCTGGTCTCAAAAATGATCTCAATGCATTTGCTGCATTTGAAGGTCCTATCTTCACTGCAGGAGGCTTAAATGCCCTCCATTGTCTCTGGAAAGCTGTGAGAAGCAATAAATTGGGACCAAGCTCAAAGCATTTATCACAGCCAACCAGCTCAGCCTGCATATCTCCAACGAGCCAACATATTGTGGAAATGAAATAGCTTTGAGAACTTATAAATCTCCCCTCTTTACTGTCAAAAATTTCAGAAAGGGTGATTCCGCATTGATTCGATGAGGCTTTTCATCTTCACGTGACAGCTCAAGCCGGCCTTGGCGTCCAGAATTAATTTCCTCCAATTTCACGGCTGTGTGACCTCATTCGCCAGTTGATCACACTTAACAAGGATCTGCTGGCAGCTTCTATCGCATCTGTCTATTGGGTCCTCGGTCCCGCTAGACATTAACATTGTGCTCTACTTTTCAATGTTCTTTTGGCTAACCGGCTTTCTTCCATTCTTTCTATATGCTCATTGAAACTTTACTTAACAAAAACAGGTAGTTCATCAAAAAGTTCAAATAACTCTACATTGTAACGTATTTCCACTCTGTTCCTTGGTTCACAAGATCGTAGATTTTTGGGAGTACAGTGTATTCAAATATGTCTACTGCCTTTTTAGATTCACTCGTTAGGGTCCATGTTTCACTTTGGAATAATAGCACGGACTTGACTTGTGATTTGTAGATACTCAATGAGGTTGTGTCCAACAAAGATATCAAAATGGAAGAAAAACATGGCTTCAAATCGATATATGCAACTTGTCAATCCTTTTTCTACTAGAAATAGAAATTTTCACCGAACAGCTCCGACTATTTGGAAACTTTAGTTACATTTCATAAATTAGATCCTCTTAGTCTCTACTATCAAAATATAATAGAGTCAAGGACTATGCTGTGAAATATTGAACTATCTTCCTCTCTAAATAATGATAACATAATATGTCTGACCGAAAACTTGGCTAAATTTTATTCAAATTAAAACTGACTCATTTTGCCTTCCACATTGTTCGGATTCTCCGTAAATAATTCTGATGGCGGTAGTATCTTTATTGCGGTAAAAAAAGTCTTTATCGGCTGAGCGTTATAAAGGCTTTTCTCCAATATAGTGTACCCTGGTCAAAATCGAACTCCTTTCTACTTCTTCTCTTCTTTTTGCTTCTATATTTATCCCTTTCAAATATCTCTGCCAGGTTTTTTGAAGAGCTATCTTTCTTTTATAACTCCAACCCACCAACATACTATTTTCTGATTTGTAACAACTTTCTTTGCCCTTCCGTTACCTGGTCTTGTTTTCTGCCGTAAGTCCCCTCATTGTTCACCTGTGTGTCAATCACATTCTCGTCATCTCTTTCGGAATGCTCTTTATCACAGGTTAATTCCTTATTTAACTCAAACAGTCAATCGAACATCTCTTATTATAAGGTCTCTGAATCGAATTGTATTCATCAATATATTCCAATTAATCCTCAATATCATCCTCTTGCTTTTATGCTTGAGATACCACACCTTTTCAACACGAAAATCCCGAATCCATCCAAGTGCAATTTCCACAAAGCTAATTTTAATGGCATTTCGTCTAAGACCGATCAATTTACCTAACTTCTTTGAAGGCCTGACTAGTGAACAACTGCTAGAAATGTTTGATCAGTTTCTTTTTTTCAAGCCCCCAGTGTACTGGTGGTCAACTGAAATCGCTGAAAAGCGAAGGGAGTGTCACAAGCTTCGACGTGAGGCTCAACGGGTACGGAATCATGAGGAGGCATGCAACTGGGTGGAAGCATAAAAGTCGCCCAGAAAATGCCTTTACAAACTGATCAACAATAGCAAGGCTCGCTACTGGCAAGACCTAGTGGAGAATGTGAACAAGGATCCGTGGGCCTTGGCGACAAACTAGTTATGCGGAAGCTTGGTGCCCTAGGGAAGCCTTGTATACATGACAAGGAAAAGATGGATGCGATAGTGCGGGGACTCTTCCCCACCCATCCGGTCCGTGTTGACGCTGTCCATGGTGAAACAGCAGTCGAGTGACCACTCTTCACTCTCATTGAAAGCGGGGAACGTTCCAGGTCCAGATGGTGCTCCGGCTAAGGTGTTGCGGCTCGTCTATCACCATTGTCCTGACCCGTAGGCGAGCACATTCAACGCTCGCCTATGGGACGGGGTTTTCCCGGTACGATGGGAGGTGGCAAGGCTCGTGCTGATCAGCAAGGGAAAGGGAAATCCCGAATCGCCATCTGCATACCACCCGTTATGCATGTTGGACACGGCTGGGAAAGTGCTAGAGAAACTCATCAAGGGAAGACTCACTGACGCGATTCGTGCTGTTGGGGACCTATCTCCTCGGCAGTACGGCTTTAGAGCAGGACGTTCTACCATTGATGCGATTGCAGAGGTCCTGTTGGTGACACTCGACGTCAAGAATGCCTTCAACTCTGCTAAATGGGTGGATATTCTGGATACGCTGGAAAACTCTTTTCAAGTTCCAGAATATCCAATGCGGTTTTGGGGAACTACCTAAAGGACCGAAGCCTGCTCTATGACACGACACAGGACCAACGAAGGATGGAAATTACATCTGGTGTTGCCAAGGGATCTATCCTTGGTCCGGACCTGTGGAACGTGTCTTACGACGGGCTACTAAGACTTCAGATGCCAGATGAGTTGCGCTTGGTTGGCTATGCAGATGATGTTGCGGCTCTTGTCGTTGGACGCACCGTTGAACAGGCGCAATTTAGGCTAGGTATGCTAATGCACCGAGTGAGGAACTGGATGACTGCTCACGGGCTCAGTTTAGCACTGGTGAAAACCGAAGTGATCATCTTTACAAAAAAGAGAATCCCTAGAGTAAGGATGATCAGTATTGGAGACTTACGAATCAAATCGAAGCCATCGGTGAAGTACTTGGGGCTACTGATTGACTCGAAAATGAGTTTCTGTAAGCGAATCAGGGCAACGGCTGAGAAGGCTTCTTCGCGAGTATCGGCTCTGAGTCAACTTATAGCCAACGTAGGGGGATCCAGCCCGTCAAAAAGACGCCTCTTGATGAGTTCTGTAGGGTCAATGCTACTGTACGGAGCAGAAGTATGGGGCGACACTCTCAGCAAGGAGGTATACCGAAAACGTTTGGCACAGGAACAGAGAAGAGGAGCACTGAGAATTGCATCTTCGTATCCAACATTCTCTGATTCGGCGGTGAGAGTTATTGCAGGCGTGATACCTGTCGCCCTCCTTGCTAGAGAGCGCCGCGCTATTTACCTGCGCCGAAACGAGGGTGCGAGGGAGATGGTTGTCCGCGAGGAGAGACAGCGCTCGCTCAACGATTGGCAGCAGTCTTGGATCACTTGCACGCAAGGAAGGTGGACTGCGCGCCTCATCCCGGATGTGAGACTGTGGCTAAATTGACGGTATGGTGAGACTGACTTCTATCTGACTAAGCTTTTGAGCGGGCATGGGTTTTTTCAGTCTTACCTGCACAATATTGACAAGTCACAATCCCCCAATTGCTGGTTTTGCCCACGAGAGGAGGACAATGCCTGACACACATTTTTTCCGTGTAAAAAATGGATCATGCTGCGAAGGGAACTCTACAGGGAGACAGGAGAGCTCAACCCGGATAAAATAGTTGCGGTGATGCTCGAATCGGTTGACAAATGGAACCAGGTGGCACATAATGCTCGGGCAGTCCGAAAATATAAAAGGGGCTCGCAGCAGGGGCAATGGGGCTGAGGGATCGCTTTTCTGGCACTTACTTATCCCCTCTTCCCTCCCGCTAGGAAAGGGATCTCCCAGCTTGAAGGCGCCCACGGCGTAACAAAACGAGACCTGGCCTGAAGTGACGGTGTCAGGCTGGGTTTTCAGGTTGACAGGGGAGGTGTTTAGTGGGAGTCCAGCTTTTACGATTATGGGAGTCCCACACTTTGTGCATAGATGGCATTCACCTCCTTACCACAAAAGAAAAAAAAAAGTATCTTAGCTCGGTTTAGTTTTTGATCCAAGGCTCAAATTTGACCTGCACATACTACATCAAGTGTCTAAAGCAGTACGCTTATCAGGAATTGTTGTATTTTAAGACACTGTAATACTCGTATTTTCTTGGATCCACGTTCAGTAAAGATAGTTCACAGTGATTTGAAGCTATTGGAGTTATCTGAAGAACGAGATCGATGCCCATACGACGCAAAGTAAAGCTTAGTGTAGAGCACATTAACGTATAGATTTACATTAAATTGATGTAAATAAATGGTTGAGTGTTCAAAAAATTTTTGGCATAGTTCATTAATTATTTTTAAATTAAATTTTGCCTGAATGTCTAGAGCATTGTGGAAAATGGTAGTTCAAGGAAAGGTCCTTATTTTCTGGAAGTTTCAATAAAGTTAAATCATACTCACGCAAGTCATAGCAAACATGAGCATAGCTCTGCCTACCCAACTTGTTTCATTTCAGCATAGTATTTTTCAGCTTTCCATATAACCTTTTTAAGGCTTCCTTTTGAGCTAAACAAGCTTTCTCCTAAACATTTCGCAATGCTAAAAAATCTCTGTACTTTACGCCTAGCCACTAATTGCACTGAAGTGGTTGAACAATTTCTAATTATGATTGAATAGAATTACTTTTCGGCTTTTTATAGCGTTTCACGTCATTAGTTAATTCCGAAATTCTCTTAGAGTCATAAATCCATGACAACTGCTAACACTAACTTTAATTAATATATCAGAAGTGATTGTCCTTAGAAAGTTTAAGTATCGGAAAAAAATTTCTAAAATTCTATTTGACTTGAATCTTGTTCTACAAATTTTTTAATAATGCGCCATTAAATTGTAAAAAGAATACACAAAATTACAACTCAACAACTATATTAAATAAATTAAATTTTGTAACTCAGCCAACATCCAAATAATATAAAATTTGATAGCAAATACATTTTTAGTTTCCCATATACCCTCTCTATTCCGTTTTCCTCACATCAGTTTCTAAAAGAAATTAATTAGCACATTGACAACCCTGATCACATACTTGAAGTTGCAGTAAATATACCATTAGAGCTATTATAATGATCTTTTCAGTCACATCGGCAAAGCAGTATCGCACTCGAGAGGGTGGGGGTCATCTTTTTATTCTCAAACTACCTCCCGAGTTTTCACTCGCCTGCTGCAATGGAAAATCCAAATCTCACTGGATGAGATAAAAAATAGCAAAATAAAAAATGCATGCAAGTAAACTTTACATGCACATGTGATAAGTGAATTTGAAATACAAATATAGTTATAAAATTGTACATTACTGCAATGAAATTGCATACGCTGGTGGTTGGTTGGGAAGGGGTTCCGATGAAAACGGGTGCATCAATGGCGTTTGGCCCAATGCAATATGCGAAGACCCCGAGTATATATAGAGGATTGCCCGGGATTTTTCATCATAGCATCTAGTACTCTTCATCTAGTTTAGATTTTCTAATAACTTCTACTTGCCATCCAAGCGAAGGTGCGGAATAAAATAAAATATTCATTTTCTAGAACATTACCCATAAAAGTGTACTTCCCATTGCAGTGATTGATTCGATTCAAGAACGGTTGTGATCTGTGATTTTACTTAGTTTCCAACGATCTCAAAGGATTACGTGTACCAATCATCATGAACAAAATCGTAAGTACATCAAGGACTCTTTAGTGGCAAACGACTTAATGGCTTATATAACAAGCCCTTTCTGGTTCTTGCTTCAGACCAAAGGTCATTCTTATATTCGCCGAACATGAGCAACTGAAAGATGTGACTGCACAGTTGAATGTCAAAGGACACCGAACGTGCATATTAAATTGGTAGCATCACCTGGATTGCAGCAACCAGGCCCCAACTACCACTTGCACTATCTTCCAGGCGATCTTCTTCCAAGAGCTCCCCAACTGTTGAAAGGTCATCCTAATCAGCAGCATCGCATCGCACCCATGCGATTGCACAAAGACAACAATGTCGTGAAATACCATGGCGTCTCAGTATTATTTCCGACTTCCCATGCTGATCTCGCAACCTCAGCCAACCTCAATGCTTTGTTAATGCATCAACCACAGAACAAGCTGCACCGACAGTGCACTCTGAATTCTCCTTGACTGCATGCTTGCAGAGTGCACAAATCGTACCTTTTATTGCATGAGACGTGCGATGTGCATGCTGGGGACTTCCAGTTTCAAGTTTACGCCAACAATTTTTCACCATACGACATATGGGTCAGGCTATCAGATATTGTCGCATCAAAAAAGATCTTGATCATGCGATGTCCTTTGAAAAAATTCTGCCTGAAAAAAACCACTATAAATCACAACTTGCTGACCTTTTAATTGGGTAAATAATTACAAAACGGCTACTGCATTCTGTGCGCATCCCCGCGATGCATCCAACATGCACTCGTTGCATCACACGCTTGTTACTGGCTTACCATCAGCTCAGGTTACTCGCTATGGCTGCAAGTCATAATTTTTATGGTCGTGATCCAAACAATCATCACCATTGAGCTTTTCATTCTTTGTCGATCCATTCATAACTGCTTCAAGGTCACCGTGGTAATCGCTTCATTTTTCTCAACCGTTTCAGGCTATCACGTTAGTCGCAGCTGTGTTGACAGCATCTTTGGTAGCAGCCGCGCCTCAGGGCGCACAAGAACCGATTGCCATCGTCAGCCAAGACTCCAACATCGAACCAGACGGATCTTATCAGTACAGGTGAGTGTTTTAAGAAAGCTTCGCTGAAAGCTTTCAACTAACCGCGAATGATTGTAGGAAGCCTATAGACTAATTTTAGGCGATCTTTTATTCTTTCCTGATCTTTATCACTTATTGGCAGTTATAATAATTGCATAAAATTCAATTTTTTCTCAATCAATTATTATATTACTAATATTTCGCAGCTATGAAACAGCAAACGGTATTAAAGCGCAAGAAGTTGGAACTCTGAAGAAAGCGACTTCAGCCGATACACAGGACGTCATCGTCGCTCAAGGATCCTTCTCATACACAGCTCCTGACGGAACCGTTATCAACCTAAACTACGCTGCTGACGATGAAAACGGTTTCCAACCTCAAGGTGACCACCTCCCAACTTCTCCACCAATTCCTCCAGCAATCCAAAAGGCTCTTGAATACCTGGCTAGTCTCCCACCTCAGAAAAACTAAGTATTGAGCATCCAGCCTTCAAACGGAACGGCCAGTGCATAACCAGCCAAGACAACGAAAATGCAAATCTCATGGAACTTGACAAGGATCATTCGAAATAGTGCAAATATCTTTTATCCTCATATAAATCTCTACTAATACTGCCTACCTAAACCACTCCCCTCAGCGCTCAATGAACGCAACAGTTATGGTGAGGTGAAACATACAAAAATGTTAAGCAGATGCAGGAATACTCAAAGGACGATCACTGTTTACCTTTACTTTATGGTTGATAGGTTTAGTGAAATTGACATGAATATTATATGTATAGACTCAATCTTCAAGCAAATGCGATACTTGTATCTTTTTTTTCTGTTTCTTTGTGGAATGCACTTTGCATCCTAGTGCTTGTGTAAAATATTTTCTTTTTCACATTTTACTCTAAAATTCTCAAACGTTGAATATCGCAAAGAAAAATGACAAAAAATATACAAACGTATGTATTAAGTTAAGCAATAAAATAAATATATTAAATTTTTTTTCGTAAAAGTTTTACTTTCATTTCATAATATATTGGCGGTACCAAATTTTTTTTGAGGGTGTAAATAATAACTAGCGAAGGTTTTATCCACAGTTTTGTTACACTGATGAGGAAGTTTAGTATTAAGTTACAATGTTCCGGAAGAATGCGCAATGGAAGCAGAACTTCAGCCTATGCTCAATCTTGACTGTTCTCACCCTGCTCCACCAGTTGTCTCAATCCGTCGGTGGACAATGCAAGCCCTGCGTTTATGAAGCAGAACAGATGGACTAAATAGCATGAGCACTTTTTCTAACCCATCTCGTCTATATTGATGCTGCCCACGCCAAAACAGCAGTCAAATACCACTCTTTACGCGGCTCAAGGATCAGACAGCATCTCAGCTGAGATATTACTACTTACCTATTACCATCGTCCTAACTTGCTTCTCAGTAGCAACGCTTACCTGCAGGAAGAGGTACTCCTGAAATTTTAGAACTAGCAAGGCCCGTTATGCATGCTAGAGACGGATCGGAAAGTGCTTGAGAAACTCATCAAAAAAAGGGGACCTATCTCCATGACAGGATAGCTACATCCTTTCGAAGGATGTAGTGTACCTCCCTCGTGAATTCTTTCCTTTTATATCCCATGTCACCACATTCGTAGCATAGGGAACGCCTATTGGGTCCCATGCATAACAGTGAGGTATGATCATAACCAACTCTTCTATCGCCTTCTGCTCTTCTTTGACCTTCTGATCCTACTCACCCTTCAACCAGCTCTGCTGGTTATACCCAATTTGATCTAGGATCTCTTATTGTTTGAGGAATCCATTCCCTATACCCTTGTTAATGTTCTTTGTGAGTCACGTTTAGCTTTAATTCCTTTCGAAACGCTTCCCACTTTTCGGATTGACCGTCCTTCCGATAAAGTTCAACCGCTATTGTACTTCCCCACTTTCTCTTTGGAAAAGGTTTTCTGTTTCTGTATACAATGCTTCAGTTACATTTTTGACAATGCAGCAACCCCGCACAACGGCATTTGTTAGGTCTCATTACTCTTTTCCTTCTCTGCCGCAGTCTGTTTTTCGACTTCAGCATGGTTCATTACGTGCTAAATGTAGCTTAGCCTGAAGTAAAGTGTCAAACGGTTCTAGGCTGGGTTTTTAGGTTGACAGGGAGGTGTTTAATGGCTAGTCTAGATGTCTTGCTTGCCTAAAAACCCATATTTAGGGCATAAATAGCTTTCACCACCCAACAACAGAAAAATAACCAATTGACCGTGTGATCCTTCTTTGAAAACATGCCTTGAATTTCCTTGACTTTTTTCGTTCATTTTCGAAATAAATACAATTATTATGTACAGTTGAATACTTCAAATAGCTTAAATCTTCATTTTATTTGCTATTGTTCTCCTTGTCTCTTCGCTCAAACGTTTTATATAAGGGACTGCTTGAAAAGTTTAGTATTTTTTTTGTCCTCAAAGACCGTCACTTGCTGTAATATATCGATACAAGCAGTGTAAGTAAGTATTAGTAAGCACTAATATAGGCATATGCAAGAGTGCAAGAGATCAGCACGATGCGCAGCAGTAGCTGCCTGACAGCGGAGCCAAACACCATGCTCCATAGATGTACATTCATTATTTGTTAATTAAATATAATTTATTGGTTTAAAAGTATAACTGGCTACATTCATTGCATTAACCTAATTTTCTCTACGACAACTACAGCTGCTTCACATTTGCGTTATAAACAATCCTGGTAGTCCAATCAAACTACTTGTAACAATTACTCTTTGAAGGGGCGACCTTCCTAGTTTCATGTCACGGTGTTTAAGTTTGGACTCTATTGAATGCTTAATCCATTTAAAAGTGAAGAGGTCCATCCTTAATATTTCACTCTTTAAAAGCTAGCTTTATACAAACCAGCAAGTCGAAGAAGCAGGAGAGTGCTCCTGCCGGAAAGATTTTGTAAATAAACTAGAACGTAAATCAAACAATGCCCAGCAAATAACACTTAAGTACCAGAGTCTTTCAACACTGCTGCCATCTTTTTACATTTTGCCAAACTCATTTCTGTTGTGGCAGCAAAAATTTAATATTAAAAGCCATTTTCAGTATTTTTTTGAAAATTTGAACCTACGTGCAGTGTGCGAGTCATTTAGAATCTCCCAAGTATCACATATTGTTATTATTGTCATCACCATAATCATCATCATTTACGGCATATCACTAATTCATCCCCAGTAGTAGTTGCCTCTAGTCATCGTGGCTATATTATCTCTTTTCCCGTGATCTACTGCCAGCAATGATCAAATCTTCCCATCATTTCTTCGGTTTCTTTTGTAAGCGTTTCACTTGCGCTCTACCCTTGAATATTCGTCTGAAGAGCCTGTGCTCTTTTGAGTTTGGGTACCTTTCCACTTGCGGATACTCGTCTCGACTTTACTCCATACTTTATTGGGCAATATATTCTCCTGAGCACTTTCCAAGGCTGATTTGCTCGTTTCGTGACAAGAGATTGCTGAGTGCCGTATTTCATAGCTTCAACTAATTTTCCATACATCCGCCAGCTTGCTGGCTAGGGGCACCTCTATCTTTCAACTGAGGGCGCGCCCAATACGGGACCAAGATGGCCGATCCTACGCGGAGGTACTGCGGGACATCAGGGGAAACGTAAGGCCCGAAGACACCAATACTACCATTAAAGTAGTACGACCAACGCAGTCGCGCCACATACTGGTCGAATTCGGAGCAGAGGCTGGCAATAAAGAAGCATTCTGTGACGCAGTAAAGAAAGTCCTCGGCAAAAGCGCAACTATAGCCCCGCTTGAGCCGATGGCAACGATCGAAATACGAAGAAATAGAAGAGGCCATCAAAAGGGAGATTCCTAGCGTGGGAAGCATCAAAGCGAGACTGACACCAGAAAACAACAGGGGACAACGCATGGCCATAGTCAACTTGACCGAAAAGGACGCCGAACAATTCCTGAACAAGGGCAAAGTAAGAATTCGGTGGGTTGTCTGTAGGATACGGCGAAGAGCAACGCCTCTTCAATGTTTCAAATGCTTTGGTTATTTTTTTTTTTTTTTTTTTTTTGTGGTAGGGAGGTGAAGGCATTTATGCCCGCCGAGTCTGGCAGTGTGGGACTCCCATGGAGGATACCTTTGGACTACCCACTAAACACCTCCCCTGTCAATCTGAGAACCTAGCCTGGAACCGTTTGACACATTACTTCGGGCCAGGTCTCTTTTTGTTACGCCGTGGGGCGCCTTCAAGCTGGGGAGTCCCTTTCCTAACGGGAGGGGAGGGGGGAAGAGGAATTGCCAGAAGAGCGATCCCCCAGCCCCAGCGCCTCCGGCTGCTGTGAGTCCCTTTTATATTTTCGGACTGCCCGAGCATAATGTGCCACCTGGTTCCATTTGTCAACCGATTCGAGCATCACCGCAACTATATTATCCGGGGTGAGCTCTCCCGTCTCCCTGTAGAGTTCCCTTCGCAGCCTGGCCCATTTCGTACACGCAAAAAATGTGTGACAGGCATTGTCCTCCTCTCCTGGGCAAAACCGACAATCGGGAGACCGTGACTTGCCGATCTTGTGCAGGTAAGACTGAAAACACCCGTGCCCGCTCAAAAGCTGGGTCAGATAGAAGTCAGTCTCACCATGCTTTCGATTTAGCCACGGTCTCACATCCGGGATGAGGCGCGCAGTCCACCTTCCCTTCGTGCAATTCCTCCAAGACTGCTGCCAATCGTTGAGCGAGCGCTGTCTCTCCTCGCGGACAACCATCTCCCTCGCATCCTCGTTTCGGCGCAGGTAAATAGCGCGGCGCTCTCTAGCAAGGAGGGCGACAGGTATCACGCCTGCAATCACTCTCACCGCCGAGCCGGAGACTGTTGGATACGAAGATGCAATTCTCAGTGCTCCTCTTCTCTGTACCTGTGCCAATCGTTTTCGGTATACCTCCTTGCTGAGAGCGTTGCCCCATACCTCTGCTCCGTACAGTAGCACTGACCCTACAGCACTCATCAAGAGGCGTCTCCTTGATGCGCTGGGTCCCCCTACGTTGGCCATAAGTCGACTCAGGGCCGATATTCCCGAAGCAGCCTTCTCAGCCGTTGCCCTGATTTGCTCAGAGAAACTCATCTTCGAGTCGATCAGTAGCCCCAGGTACTTCACCGCTGGCTTCGGTTCGATCTGTATATCTCCAATACTGATCATCCTTACTCTAGGGATTCTCTTTTTTGTCAAGATGACCACTTCGGTTTTCTCCAGTGCTAGACTGAGCCCGCGAGTAGTCATCCAGTCCCTCACTCGGCGCATTAGCATACCTAGCCTAAGTTGCGCTTGTTCAACGGTGCGTCCGGCGACCAGAGCCGCAAAATCATCCGCATAGCCGACCAAGCGCGACTCATCTGGCATCTCAAGTCTCAGTAGCCCGTCGTAAGACACGTTCCACAGGTCCGGACCAAGGATAGATCCCTGGGCAACACCCGATGTAACCGCCATCCTTCGTTGGCCCTGTGTCGTGTCGTAGAGCAGGCTTCGGTCCTTTAGGTAGTTCCTCAAAAGCCGCATTAGATATTCTGGAACTTGAAAAGAGTTTTCCAGCGTATCCAGAATATCCACCCATCTAGCGGAGTTGAAGGCATTCCTGACGTCGAGTGTCACCAACAGGACAATCCGTCGCTTGGTGCGACTATATGCCTCTGCCTTTTGGACCGCGTTCACCACCTCTGCAATCGCATCAATGGTAGAACGTCCTGCTCTAAAGCCGTACTGCCGAGGAGATAGGTCCCCAGCAGCACGAATCGCGTCAGTGAGTCTTCCCTTGATGAGTTTCTCTAGCACTTTCCCAGCCGTGTCTAGCATGCATAACGGGCGGTATGCAGACGGCGATTCGGGATTTCCCTTCCCCTTGCTGACCAGCACGAGCCTCGCCACCTTCCATCGTACCGGGAAAACCCCGTCCCGTAGGCAAGCGTTGAATGTGCTGAGCAGCAAGTCAGGACAATGGTGATAGACGAGCTGCAAAACCTCAGCTGGTACACCATCTGGACCTGGAGCCGGGGAAGAGTCCCCGCACTATCGCGCCCATCTTTTCCGCGTCATGTATACAAGGCTTCCGTAGGGCACCAAGTTTCCCCATGACCAGCTTGTAACCTAGGCCCCACGGATCCCTATTTACATCGTCCACGAGGTCTTGCCAGCATCGGGCCTTGCTCTTGTTAATAAGCCTGCGAAGATATTTCCTGCCGGACCTGTATGCTGCTAGCCTAGTGTCTGCCTCCTCCCGTGTTCGCGCCCGCTGGGCCTCTCGCCGAAGTTTGTGACACTCGCTTCTTTGTTCGGCGATCTCGTTTGACCACCAGTATACTGGAGGCTTACCATGTCGGGGTCTCCGGCGGGGCATGGAAGACTCGCAAGCAGCTATGATGGTACTCATAGTTGAGTTCACCAAGTCCTTGGCTGTAGGCCCTCCACTCCCTGGCGGAGCTCCCAGCAACGGTGCGCCTGCCGTAAGCGCGTCAGTGAACTTCTCGACGTCCATCCTCCCAGTCCTCCATCCGAGGATTGAAGTTTGGGCATATGCACGCAGAGTGGCACCGTCGTGAATCTCAACAGCTATATACTGGTGATCACTAGCCGAGTAGTCCTCTAGTACTCGCCAGTTGTGTACTCTAGGTACCAGGGACTCCGAAGCGAGTGTCACATCGGGTATGGTTCCTACGCAACCCCAGCGGCGGAAAGTAGGGGTGTTACCAGTATTTAGGACAAAAAGCGCTGTTCTGGCCGCCATGTCCAAGATTTCCTTTCCCCTTGGGTCGGATTGTGGCATACCCCATTCGATGGCTCTAGCGTTGAAGTCTCCCCCGACCAGCATGTGGCCCTCTGTGTTCGAGACAGCGTCCTTCAGGGCATCGAGTTTGGTTCGAAAGGATCGCATTGCCTCGTTAGGCGTCAGATAAACACTGAAATATGTTATCCCTGAACACCGCACCCACACAAAACCATCCCCGCGTCCATGGCCCTGCACCTGAAGGCGGGCGCTGTCTCGAACCCAGATGGCCGAGGTACCAGTTTTGTCAGGGTACCACGCTTGCGAGTCCTTGTTATGATGTTGCTCGCTCAGCAACAGGAGGTCAGCTTTCTTATCCCTCGCAAACTGCTCAAGTAGGTCCTGGGCGTTTGTGCTTCGGTGCAAATTGACCTGCAGGATACGGATCATTTGAGTATCGATTTGGCTTAAGTTAGGGCCTCCTTGAAAACCCGGCATCTCCCTGTCCCCGGCTCATGTTTGAGGTCGCCGGGTGCTAGCTTAGCGTCCTTGCAAAGAATGCATTTTGCCTCGTTCGTGCACTCCTTCCTTTTGTGCCCCGTTTCACCACATTTGTAGCACAGAGATCTCCTGTCGTGTCCCCTACAGCCATACGCGGTGTGTCCGTATTCGAGGCATCTGAAGCAGCGGATAGGGATCGCTCTTCTCCGTATCCTGCAGATCACCCAACCTATCTTAATTTTGCCCTTCGCCAGGATTTGCTGGGCGTCTTTATCAGCTAGTTCGACGATAGCCATGCGTTGCCCCCTTGTGTTTTCACGCGTCAATCTTGCCTTGACTTCACTTAAGCTGGGGAACTCCCTCCTAATGGCATCCTCTACTACAGCTTTGTCCGTGACGCAGTCGAGGTCCCTGATTTCCAGGGTGGCCATTGGTTCGAGCGAGACAACCGTTGCCGCATCTCCAAGAACCTTTTGAACCGCGTCACGGAATGCATCTTTGTTTGTGGCCTCTGGCCCGAATTCCACCAGCAAGCCGCCGGTCCGGGTTGGTCGAACTGCTTTGATGGCAGTTTTGGTGTCGTCTGGCTTGACCGCTCCTTTAATTTCACGGAGGACATCTGCGTAGGTTCGGCCCTTAGTGGGTTTAATAAGCAGTGCCTCTCGCAAGGGTTTGTGCCGCGGTTTGCTTTTTGTTTTCTGCGGTATAGCGGGGGGCTCCTTGTTCTCTTCGTGGTTGAGCTCTTTGTCTTTTTTTTCTAGGAGTAGCTTTTTGGCCGCTTTTTTCGCTGCCTTGTTTCGCACCACATGAAACTCCTCGCCTGGAGTGTTAACTTGGTTTATGGTCTCATCCTTCCTCCTTTTCTCACAGTCGCCTTCAATTGGGCTACCGGCCATTCTTTTGCTGCTGCTAGGACCCACTGATGCCTCGAGGGAGAGCGTGTCTTTTTGGTGCTTCTCGGCTGCAAGCCACCTCCGCCTGTAGTGCGTTATGTGGCCAAAAAGCTCCTCCAGTTCAAGAATGCCATTCTTGACACTCTTGCCTATGTTTTTCTGCACTTCGCAGGTAGCCCTCAGTTGTTTGACGATATTCCCCGCTTTCCGAGTAAGCCGCTCCTCTTCGGCGCGGTCAAGGGCGATTGTGTTATTTGGCGCCACCTCTTGGGAGAGGCCCCCGTTTCCTAGCCCTTTTGCTTCTATCGCTTGGATCGCGTTTGAAGTGGCGCCGGCCAACGGCAAAACTTCTCCCTCCCCCAGTCTTACACTGGCCTCCGTTGGTGTCGCAACTTGATCCGGATTGTGTACGTCTTGCACTGGGCGCTCCGGGGTGCGCATAGTCCTTCTACTGCGCCCAAAGGCTGCAATGATGCCAGGTTGCACAACGCACTCTGCCTTCTTTCGTTCGTTAGTCCGTCTGTGGTCTGTCTCCGATGATTTAACCTGTGGTGTTGACTTTAGCAGTGTTTCTGGGGTTTGCTGCCTCCCCCCGCAATCGGTGACTTGTTTTATCGGTGTTCTTGCCAACAGCGGTTTTTGCCTGAAAGGGTTCTCCGTGCTAGCGTCCTGTTTGCTTGTGGTTTCATTTGTTTGCTCCATTTTATTGGGTCCCCCCTCGGAGCCGCTATCTCCGTTCGTGTGTGTAGTCGCCTTTTTGGTCCCATGGTTATCTTTGCAGAGCAGGGAAGCCATGCGAGGGTTGGCACAAGCCCTTATGGGGACAAGTGCTCAGAGCCAGACCAGCGCTAATCGGGAGTCCGTCCCAACCGAACCTACACCACCAACCCAATGGTGCGAACTTCGAACGTACTCCGAGGCCTGCCAAGGTTTTACCGGGACGGAGACGGTATGATAGTTGAATTGGAGCCGTTCACACACGAGTTTCACCTCGGCGCTACTGTGCAAAGCAACTAGGTCCAAACCATCACATCCGCCAGCCCAAAGCGTCAATTCCAGTTCGTTGTCCAAAGCGTAATCCAGATACAATAAGAGGGAACCTGACGGCACCCCCCATATCCTCGGGTCCGTGGGGGCGGCACTCCCCAAAGAATGCTAGCCTCCAAGAATGTTCTTGTCGACTGGCTTCCTCCCTGCGGGAATTTCCTCGCGTACGTGGGGGCGGAACTCCCCAAAGAATGCTGGCCTCCAAGAGTGGTCTTGTCGACCGGCATTCCCCCTGCGGAGTTTCCTCGGGTACGTGGGGGCGGAACTCCCCAAAGAATGCTAGCCTCCAAGAGAGCTCTTGTCGACCGGCATTCCCCCTGCGGGGAAATGCTTTGGTTATGATCACACCACACAAGTATGCAAAGGACCCGATAGGAGTTCCCTATGTTACAAATGCGGTGAAATGGGACATAAAAGAAAAGAGTGTACGAAAGAGGCACACTGTATTCTTTGCAAGGATGCTGATCCAAAACCTGATTTTGGACACGTCTTGGGATCAGGAAAATGCCGGGTGTTCCAGGAAGCCTTAGCCAAGGCAAAATCAGAGCTTCGATGACCCGCATCCTGCAGCTAAACTTACACCGCAGTTCAACCGCCCAAAATCTGCTTGAACAGTTTGCGAGGGACATGAAAGCCGACTTCTTGCTGCTGAGTGAGCAACACCATAATAAAAGTCCTGCATTATGGTATTCTGATGAAACTGGTACTGCAGCCATCTGGGTTCGAAACAGTGACTTTCAAGCGGAGAGTTGTGGACGGGGGGATGGTTTCGTGTGGGTTCGGTGGTCAGGGATCACCTTCTTTAGTATGTACCTAACGCCTAAAGAGTCGATATCATCTTTTCAAGCCAAGCTTAATGCTTTGGAGGGTGCTGTCTTGAACGCAGAGGGCAAAGTGCTCGTTGGGGGCGACTTCAACGCTAAAACGATCGAATGGGGCATACCTCAGACGGATCCGCGGGGAAAATGAATCCTGGAAATGGTGTCCAGGACGGCCCTCGTCGTACCAAACTCCAGTTATACGCCGACTTTCCGACGTATTGGCTGTGAGGGAACCATGCCGGACGTGACATTTGCCTCGGAGTCCTTAGTACGGAGGTTACACAACTGGAAAGTATTGGCGGACTACTCAGCCAGTGATCATCAGTGCATTCTGCTTGATATAAGTGATACTGTCTCACGAAGTCCGTGCTCTCGATCTACTACATCTAGATGGAACATCGGAAGGATGGACGTCGAGAGGTTCCCGGATCACCGTCTGCATAACGCCCGTTAGGCATGCTAGACATGGCTGGGAAAGTGCTAGAGAAACCCATCAAGGGAAGACTCACTGACGCGATTCGTGCTGCTGGGGACCTATCTCCTCGGCAGTATGGCTTTAGAGCAGGACGTTCTACCATTGATGCGATTGCAGAGGTGGTGAACGCGGTCCAAAAGGCAGAGGCATATAGTCGCACCAAGCGACGGATCGTCCTGTTGGTGACACTCGACGTCAGGAATGCCTTCAACTCTGCTAGATGGGTGGATATTCTGGATACGCTGGAAAACTCTTTTCAAGTTCCATAATATCTAATGCGGCTTTTGAGGAACTACCTAAAGGACCGAAGCCTGCTCTACGACACGACACAAAGCCAACAAAGGATGGAAATTACATCGGGTGTTGCCCAGGGATCTATCCTTGGTCCGGAACTGTGTGTCTTACGACGGGCTACTGAGACTTGAGATGCCAGATGAGATCAACTTGTATGCTGCACTTGGTCGGCTATGCGGATAATGTTGCGGCTCTGGTCGCTGGACGCACCGTTGAACAACCGCAACTTAGGCTAGGTATGCTAATGCGCCGAGTGAGGGACTGGGTGACTGCTCGCGGGCTGAGTTTAGCACTGGAGAAAACCGAAGTGGTCATCTTGACAAAAAAGAGAATCCCTGGAGTGAGGATGATCAGTATTGGAGACATACAAACCGAATCGAAGCCAGCGATGAAGTACCTGGGGCTAATGATCGACCCGAAGATGAGTTTCTCTGAGCAAATCAGGGTGACGGCTGAGAAGGCTTCTTCGAGAATATCGGCTCTGAGTCGACTTATGACCAACGTCGGGGGACCCAGCGCATCAAGGAGACGCCTCTTGATGAGTGCTGTAGGGTCAGTGCTGCTGTACGGAGCAGAGGTATAGAGGGACGCTCTCAGCAAGGAGGTATACCGAAAACGTTTGGCACAGGAACAGAGAAGAGGAGCACTGAGAATTGCATCTTCGTATCCAACAGTCTCCGACTCGGCAGTGAGAGTGATTGCAGGCGTGATACCTGTCGCCCTCCTTGCTAGAGAGCGCCGCGCTATTTACCTGCGCCAAAACGAGGATGCGAGGGAGATGGTTGTCCGCGAGGAAAGACAGCGCTCGCTCAACGATTGGCAGCAGTCTTGGGTGAATTGCACGAAAGGAAGGTGGACTGCGCACCTCATCCCGAATGTAAGACCGTGGCTAAATCGAAGGCTTGGTGAGACTGACTTCTATCTGACCCAGCTTTTGAGCGGGCACGGGTGTTTTCAGTCTTACCTGCACAAGATCGGTAAGTCACAGTCTCCCGTTTGTCAGTTTTGCCCAGGTGAGGAAGACAATGCCTGTCACACATTTTCGCGTGTACAAAATGGGTCAGGCTGCGAAGGGAACTTTACAGGGAGACGGGAGAGCTCAACCCGGATAATATAGTTGTAGTGATGCTTGAATCGGTTGACAAATGGAACCAGGTGGCACATTATGCTCGGGCAGTCCTAAAATATAAAAGGGACTCACAGCAGCTAGGGGCGCTGGGGCTGAGGGATCGCTCTTCTGGCATTTCCTCTTCCCCTCTCCCCTTCCGCTAGCAGGGGGACCCGCCTGCTTGAAGGCGCCCCACGGCGTAACAAAAAGAGACCTGGCCTGAAGTAATGTGTCAAACGGTTCCAGGGTAGTAAAGTCGCGATGGGAATCCCACACTCTGTGCATAAAGAGCATTCAAAAAAAAAAAATAGGGGAACTGGAGGCCCCGCATGGGTTTTTTTAATCGTAATTGCAAAATTTTCAATCGGCTATAACTTTGTTGTTTAAAACTCGATTACTATAATATATCCCGGATCTATGAATGTATCAATAAGGCAACCATATATGCGTTTTTGGCAAATTTAAGGGTTTTGTAGACAAAAATTAAAAATTCACAAAGCACACCATTACTAACAAAGTTAACTAAATTTTTACTTTAATTTTGGTGAATTTCTACTGGAATGTGCCACTGCAGTACAAAGTATCACCCACCTAGCGTACGTTCGAAACTTAATAATTGAATCCTTTATCGATGAGATACGAGACATGGAAACCTAACGCGCTGTAATTCCGAAAGCAAGAAGCACATTTATGAAAACTGTTTCCAGCTCACTTTTTTCTCAAGTAGCAATGATGATTTGTTACCTTCTTGTCAAGGTCGGAAAACTGGAATGTGAAAATTAAGATCTAGTTTCCTCTATTTAAAAGTTGATTCAATCATTGAAGACTGAAGGAAAACCTCGCACATTTGTCGTGTATTAGTAGTGTTCAATGTCCATTAAGGATTGCAGCGGTGGTCTGCTGCCTCAGTGCACGAAAATTAGTGCTATGCTGGAGATGGCCTTGTCTGGGGACGCGTAAGTGCGCTGCCAAGCTAATTTCGTGGTGTCGTGGGGTGGGTTCTTTTCCCAAAGCAGAAAGGCCCACCACAAAATATTTTTGGACTAACGAATAAAATTGTTGACCAGAGTTGGTAGGAACGCACGCAAAAAAATTTAGCTCCATCGGTGTCGAGGGCCTAAATAACAACCCGGTTACCCGCACGCGAGACGCAAGGCGATTTCATGTTTACGGCCCACAAATAAAAGCGAGGCATCCAGATGCTGGTGGCCCCCCACGCACCTCTCCCAATTGGAACAAAATCCAAAATCTGATGCCTTGTCCCATATCGGGTGTGGAATGCCAAGCATCTCAGCGAGAGCTCTTGTATCATCAAACGAAGAAGAAGCTTCGCGCGATGGCTAAGTGACCTGAAACTTGAAAATCCTTGTTAATTTTAAATGCTAACATGGAACCTTCGTAAAAATTAGAGTATGAAGGTGTTATAAGGTATGATTGATGAGACAAGATTTCCGTTTTTGAAGATATGTAGCGTGGAACTAATGTATTCGTTCTTTACAATAAGCGTGTCAATGTGCTGCTGCTGCTGGAATTTCTCTGTTTACGTTAGTCGATTGCAATTGCTGGACGACGCTGCTCGTTGTTGGATTCTAGTTCGGAAACTGAACAAAACGTTTAATGTATATCACATCAGATGGGAGAATGTGGAAGTTAATCAAGTGAGAGTAGCAATGTCACGCTTATCTTATTCATTTCTGTATTCAAACTTGATCTACAATTGATTATTTAGCACTGTTTGTTCTTTAATCGTGTCTAATACGCTGTAAAATCGCATGATTAATATTTTTTTCCGACTAATTCATTGGGGCCTACTTTAGAGTTTACTTCATTTTTTTGGTAGCAATTCATTTTCACTATCACTTAATTGATTTAAGAATCAATTTCTTTGTACTCAAATTATTACAGTCATCATTTTTTTCATCTCAATTATCATTAACCCCACGAACATTCCAGCTGCGAAACAGTTACTTCAAAATATCAATTTCTTCAATAATTTTTGTAATTTTTTTATTTGTGTTTTACCAAAATACCCGAGGAGAGCTTGGAACTAAGAAGGTCGGGTTTAACTTTTGATTTTGTTTATTTGAGAACATTTCTTTTATAATATCTTATGCTTTTTTCATTGCCGTTTCGATTACCCGTGCTTTTCTCTGGCTTAAAAACCCCCATTTGCCAACGAAAACAATTCTGTTGCTCTACCGAGTTTTCTTTCGTTATATTTCGACTAACCCATTAGCAACTCCATCGCACTGTACGTCATTTGTAAATGAAACAGGTTTGATGTGTGTCTTAATGTGTTTTGACAAGTGATCGCTGCGCATACATTTGTTGTTGCATTCAGAGATATCACAAATGTGCTGCTTCTTTCAATCCGAATGCCTTTTCCCGTCTGAGCAATTAGGAAATGTGCATGCAACATGTTTTAACCTGGGTTTCACTTCGAGGCTATCATTCACGTTTATGTTCACATTAACCGGTGTCTGATTTTGATATATCTGACAGTCTCTAATTTGGCAGTGTCAGTCATTGCAGGCGTGATGCTTATCGTCCTCCTTGCTAGAGAGCACCATACAATCTACCTACTCCGAAACGAGGATACAAGATAGGCATTTCATTGCAAGGAAAGACAACGCTCACTCCATGATTAGCAGCAGTCCGGGTCAGTAGCACGAAGAGAGTATGGGCTGCTTACTTTATTACTTTGAAATCATACGTCAATCGAACGCATGGTTAGACTAACTTCTACCTACCCACTTAAGGAGGTATGGGTGTTATCCGTCTAATTTGAAAAGATTGGTAAGTTGCGGCCCCTTGACTGCATGTTTTGCGCAGGAGAGGAAGATGATACCTATTAGGCAATTTTAATATGCAAAAGATGGAACATACTGCACTGGGATCTCTATTAGGATTTCTCCGAATAACATAATCGAGGAGATGCTTGCATCGATTGGCAAATGGAACCATGTGGCGTATTATGCCAGAGGTGCCATGGTTGGGAATCTCGTTTCTAGTTATTTCACTGCCTCCCTTCCTCTCGCTAGAGGAATGATTCCCT
Organism: Odontomyia ornata; assembly: GCA_963969285.1. NCBI lineage: Eukaryota > Metazoa > Arthropoda > Insecta > Diptera > Stratiomyidae > Odontomyia > Odontomyia ornata. Next base: position 494,571,901 of record OZ017738.1, read on the forward strand.
AGCTTGAAGTCGTAAACACGATGAGGTTTAGCATAAGGTAATGTAATAAATGTTTGCAGGCTACGTTCTCAGTTTGAGAGGTGAGGTGTTGTTATTAATTCTGGCGGCACTAGCCCTCTCCAGCTAATTAATTTTAACTTCATTGGTGTCACCTCCCACATTTTTTTTCCAATAAAAAATATTTAGCCATTTTCTCGGTCTTTTGTTTCCCATCATCACTTACTTTATATTTCCTACTTTATTTTGAAGTACAAAACAAACATCGTATTTTTTCCTCTTCCATGAATCATTGTCCATTTTTTCTTTATTTCATTGTAATTTGATTCCATTCACTTAAAAAAATCTCAGCTTCATAACAACAAAATTTCATCCTTTCTCATTGTATTTGTTGTTCTCATGCATTGATTGTAACGAGACAACAATCATAAGACAAATATACCTCCTAGTCCCTCCACAACGCTTCTACTTCTTGAGTATACAAACGCCTATTATAACGACATCCACGCAAGCAATTGTGACTTGACTGTTGTTCGATGAGTGAGATAATAACAGTCACTAGAGGAAATACTAAAGTGTCTGTCGCTAGTGCAGATGCTAAATGTCGGACTTTCACTCGCGGGGTTCTATTGGGATTGGGGGTTCAAATTCACTTAGGGGCAATACAAACGGTAATGATGCTGCAAGACCTTTCATGGGTCAAGATTAGTAGATTGCCACCACGAAGCCAACCTATATTAATGTAAATTGTAGCGTTTAACTGCATCCTCAAGTAGATTAGATCGTAAAAAGTTATCGAATTAATCTTCACTGGCTTGCTTTGCCTAATAAAAGGTGGTCCAACCATAATGCACGATGTCATTTGTGAGTCACACCTTAACGTCGCTCAACTTAATATGACATTTCTTTGTCTCAGTGTTTGACAAATTTAACCACAGGGAGGCATATTATTGAGTAGCACGTGATTTTTTTGGTCAGTATAATTGACCAAATGTGTCCACAATCGGGAGGATTGTGCGCAAATTTCAGCAAAATGGGTCTGTAGGAAATGTAAAATCACCTATGCATACTCGCCCAGTTTGTTTTGCGGGAAACATTGCTGTTGTTCGCGACAGTGTGGCAGAAGAGCCGTCAACCTTGACTCGTATCCGACAATTGAACATCTATCCAACAATTGAACATCTAACGTACATCACTGATGCCAGGAACCCAAAAGAACATTCCAGGGAAAAGACAAGGTAAATTTCCAGTGGGAGGACTGAGGACTCAATGGGAAGACACGATAGAAGCTGACAACAGATCCTTGCTGGGAGTCATCAACTGGCTGAAATTGATCCCGGAAGCGAAAGTCCGACTTTGGTCGTCGCACCAAGCATTATATATATCACATATGGTTAATATTATATATATATATATATATATATATATATATATATATATATATATATATATATATATATATATATATATATATATGTATATATATATGAAATTTAACGGAATTTCCAACGACGCTAGAGGTCGCAATTTCGCTTCAATTATTACCAAGTTTTCAGGAAAGGTGTATTGGGTAAATATTTCAGGTAAGTTCGTTAACCAGCCAAATTAGCCAAAAAGAAACAAAATGATGGCAATTTAAGAAGAAAACTCATAATTTCTGTTCTGACTTAAGTATAGCTCCGATTAGGATGAAATCTAAAGTTGAACTGTCTCAAAAAAATAACGGCCCCTCAAAGGTCAAAAAACGTGCACAAATTTATCATTGTAGTTGTGACCAAGCCTTTCAATCAATGTGAATTAAAATTTACGGTCTAGTAAAGACTACAATTATCCATAGAAAAATGAAGAAAAATTGTGTCGGCAGGTAGTCAAATTTCGAAATTTCAAGCGCTTCTTATATTCACAATATCTATTCGATTTGTATGAAACTTAATATTATGATAGAAATGATTAGGTATGATGATCTTGTTACTTGTATGATAATCCATGGGCACGTTTCAAAATAGCGGTGACTAAAATATACTATTTTTTTAGATTTTTGTGGCCCTCTAGCGGTCATGTTTCCCAACGGATTTTCCTTAAAGTTAAAATCATAGATTATTGAAGTGCGTTTTTTCATTCTCTTTAAAATTATTAAGGTTGGATGATAAATATAAAAACCGAAAATTTTAGACTTTAATTTTTAGCTGTTATTTTAAATAAAAATAAAATATCTTTATTTTGTCCAGAATTGATCTCTGATTTGAACGAGACCTGTCACAGTAGTTGATGAAACTCTGCGACATATTTCTTATGATAATTAAAAATTAAAAGTTTAAATTCAAAATGGTGATCCCAAGAGCCAGAAAGAGAGCAAAATTCATTAATTTAGTAGCAATTTTGAATTAAGGGTGCCTCCAAGAAATTTCCCTTCCTGGCTGGTGGTTCCAACGCAGACTCTAAGGCTCGTTTTAAGCTATTGACGCTTTTTGGTAAGCCGTATAAATTATAATATATTCAGTTAACGCTACTAACGATCGCGTTGACGCCACGTTGAAATTAAAGCCGATTAATAATTACTGAATGAGTATAGAGAAGAGCAGAGGTGATTTTTTTTTTTTTTTTTTAATTACCTCCATTCCCTACCACTCTCTCCCTCACTCTTTCTTCGTCGCACAACGCTCGTGCGATCTGCATTCACATTACGTCGCTTGGTCCTTTGTGCCACCCAGACAATGTTTAACACATCGGTATAAGGGGGCACACAATATAATGTGAACTAGTCCTTTTTGTGAACATCTAGTCCAAAAAAATCATGTTCAGCTCTCAGAGATAAAAAAAATTCAATATCATACGACGCATTCAAAAAAAACTCTGAGTAACTGTCACTTCAGTATCTCGCCGATAGGGTCAAAAAGAACGCCCTAAGATACTGGGCTCATAAAAGCAGAATTACAGGTCCACGCTTCAATCAGTACTCATTAAATGCTCCCTTAGTCTTTTCTTAAATACGAAAAGTGAGTTTGCTTCCTTAACAATTTCTGGTAGATTGTTATATATACGCAGAGCATCATTCGTTGCATCGTTCTTTAGTCGATCCGTTCTGGCAAAAGGTATTACGAATTGATTTGCATTCCTCGCATTATATGGGTTGATCTGTGATACCTTAATTAATGGCACTCGTTCCGATCCATTAGTTTTTAAATTTCTGTAGATAAACTTAGCTTTCTCCATACTGATAATTTGACTAAAGGTTAATGATTTTGCCAATTGGTAAACCAAACTAGTTTGAGTAAGCTTTGGCAGCTTCAGAATGTTTTTATACGCTTTGGTCAGCAGCCTGGATATACTGTTTAAATGTTGCTTCGCTGATTGACTCCAAATAAGTACTCCATAATGCAATTTCGCCAGGACAAACGCATTTAGAACAAGTTTCTTGATGTGCATTGGAAAATCCTCATACCTTCTTAACAGTCCTATTATTGGGGCTAATTGCCTTCTTAAGCTATTTATGTGTGGTAACCAGGTCATACGATGGTCTATGATAAGACCAAGATATTTCATTTCTAGCACTCTTTGCAATTTTTCGCCGTTAATATTTAGTTCGACATCTATGTCTCCTTTGTTCTTTTGCTTAAAAACAATATATTTTGTCTTTGATGTGTTCAATACTAGTTTGTTTCCAATTAACCACTGATGGAATTTTCCTAGATCGTCGTTGATAGTGTTCTCAATGGCAGTTTTGTCTCGTACTGAATAAAGTAGAACTGTGTCATCAGCATATAATGTGTGATATCCCGTCAGCCCACATGTATTTAGATTATTTGTATATAGCAGGAACAAAGTTGGGCCCAGTATTGAACCTTGGGGAACTCCTGTTTCCGTAGGTGCATGGTCGCTCAGGACATTGTTGATTAAAGTTCTCTGCGATCTTCCCTCCAAGTAACTCTTAAACAACTGCTTAGGACTCAACTGAATACCATACGATTCAAGTTTACGAAGCAAGAGATCATGATCAACTGTATCAAATGCTTTTTTCAAATCCACAAAAATTGCGATGACATAATCACCTCTGTCAAGTCCTAGATTGATGAAACGTGTGACAGAATGTAGGGCATCCAAAGTACTCTTGTTCTTTTGAAAACCAAACTGATGTTGGCTTATGATAGAGTTTTCAACTAAGAATGATGTTAATCGATTGTTTAGTATTTTTTTAAATATCTTACTAAATCCCGTCAGCAGCGCAATCGGGCGATAGTTATTCGGGTCAAGATGATCACCACCCTTAAATATAGGAACTATTTTTGCAAGTTTTTCTTCTTCCGGAAAAGTCCCATTCCTAATATGCACGTTTATAAAATTTGCCATAATCTGGGCTATGTCCTCCTTAATTATACTAATCTCATTCATCGTGATGCTATCAATACCTGGCGCCGTATTCTTTTTCAATTCATTGATTACATTTAAGACTTCCCTTTTATTTGTTTGATGAATGTGAAAGATGGAATTTATTGCGATATTTGTATTATTTACATTGCCTGCTGAACTGGCAACGATTTCTTTAGTGATTCTTCCACCAATTGTTGAAAAAAAATTATTCAATTAGTTCGCCGCGTCACGTGGACACGATGTGTTAGAGGGCCCATCAGGATTCAGTTGAAAGTTTTGTGATATACTCTGGGTTGAAGAGTTATCCTTTACCTCATTTATTATTTTCCATATTTCGCGGGAGTTGTCAGCCGCTGTTTCCATTCTTCTTGAGAAATATAAGAATTTAGCCTCTTTCACCAGTCGTTTCGATTCTTTTTTCGCTTGCATATACAGAAACTTGAAAGCCTGGTTTCCACTGTTCTTCCTGTAGTCCATGTATGCCTTCCTTTTTTTAATACTTGCATCAATTACTTTTTTCGTTATCCAAGTCCGTTGTCGACACCTGATTTTTTTCTCAATTGTAGAACTTTGCTTAGCAGATATGATGATTTTCAATTGTTACAAAATGTGATTTTCCGTATAACATATTGCACACCATGGTGATAAAGTGTTTGAGAAACATTTCTTGAAGGAGCTTGAAAAAAAGTACTGAAAGATTTCTCCATATAAATAAGACACGCTCCGATAAATTCTCTATGTTTTATTTTCCACCAGATGTCTGAGGTTACTTTTGCTATCGCATGTATAGTCAGATGCCTGGCACGAAATCCAAATTTGCGATCCGTCTTCAGGTTATATTTCTCTACGATCTTGATTGGTTAAAGGCTAGTCTATTCCGAGAATAATATAATAAAATTTTAAATATTATCAACCTGATGAGTACCCGTTACCTCTACGAAGACTGCATATACTGGAATCAGCTGGTGTCCATCGACCTTAAAGTGCTCTTAAGTTGATAGCCAAAATGCTCGGGTGAAGAACAATTTAGTTCTTTCTCTTAGGACACCAGGACGCTAAATATAAGTGAAATCCAATCATCCATATGAAATATCGTTCATTAACCACTTTCTCTAAGATTCATCAATATATCAATTGGTTCTGAAAATTACCCTCCAGATAATCGACTATAATTCTACTGTATACGAGTATCTTAGTCAATATTGACCTTTCTTCAGATTATTTGGTCGCATCAAACGCCACAAATCCATGAACAATTATGCAATAATATGAACTGTTATGGCACTTATTGGATGCAAATTAAATTAGCATTTGTCGAAACTCCTATTTGACAACAGATGCTACGGACTCTTACAGTCATATCCACTGCAAAGTCATTGAGCAAAAAATAAATATTAAACGATTTCACGAATTGTCACGGAGAGTGTAACCTTCGCGTTTATAAATAGTTTAATTCAATAGTGTTGAAGGTTCAAATATTTTGCTAATATATTCAAATATTGTGTATTGGTCACCGATTTTTAAGAATAGACTGATTTGTAAGTGATAAATAATTAATCGCAATTTCCGTACTAATTTGATAATGAAAGCAATTACATATAACAAAGGAAAATAGTTTCCAGGGTCTCCTCAATGGAAAGAAATTTATAAATTTCGTGACCACGATTAAAGAATATCTTCTAATAATATCTGCATACCTCAAACGTGTGCTCGTTCAAGATATCCAAACTTAATTAAGGTGTCAATAGCACCGTTCCGACCATTTATTTGAGTTTGTCACGTAGCGAGCGCATTTATTCTTCGTCTTGAGACATTAAATAGCACACTATTACCAAATGGTTGATGCCTTAGGAACTTAATATGCAAATGTTTACATAGTTCTTCGACAGATGAAGGTATGGTTCTTCATGCAAAGGTGTGCCGAATTTATGGGTGCACAAATACATAGCGTGGTATGCTTGAAGCGGTTTGTACAGCAAACTGGGGCAATGGAGATTTACTTTGGATTGATTTGTGATGCACAATCATTATTTATTTGATTCAGTCATCTATATATATATATATATATATATATATATATATATATATATATATATATATATATATATATATATATATATATACATACACATATATATATATATATATATATATATATATATATATATATATATATATATATATATATATATATATATATATATATATATATATATATATACAGTCAAACCTGGATAAGCGAGAGTTCAAGGGAGCACAATCTCATTCTCGCTTATAGAGGTTTCTCACTAACCCGAGTTTCTCACTAAAGCAGGTACATGGGTAGCGTTTCTCTCTTATAGAGGTACGCAGCAATAACAAGTCACAGCAAGTACAAATGTAGTAAATATGTAATATGATAAAATTATGTGCATGATATGCACAACATATATTATGTACATATATATTTTTAAATGCTTACGAAAACAAAACAAAAATTCATGTACTATGTAATTTTATTTTATTTAGAACTTATTTGCACTCAAAAAAATCCGTCAATTTCGTTTGGGTTTCTGTCTTTGTATTTTGAATGTTTTTCTCTAACTCATAAAGCTGCTGCTTTTTTGAAAGCTATGTCATGACGCCTTTTAAAACCCTCTAACCAGCCGTTGCTAGCAGAAAAGTTCTGGATTCCCAGTTTTGTAGCAAACTCTTTTGATTTTTCTTTCAACAAAGGTCCATCTATGGGAATATTCTTATCGAGAGTTTGTTTTATCCATTCCAAAAGGCACTTTTCGATATTGGGAAATTCAGAAACTCTAGCCCTCTTAATATTTCCATGTCCATCAGAGCACTCAGACTTTATAGAGTCTTTTGATTTTATAATTTTATAATAGGTGGATTCTGGTAAATTAAACTCCCTCTGAATTTCATTTCGCGATTTTCCGGATTCAAACGCATTCACTATTTTAAGTTTATCACTTAATGACAGTACTTTCATTTTCCGTTTTGACATGATGCAGAACACAACTTTCCTTCGCAATTGATAACTATAAACTGAGTAAGTCCGACAAACAGGACGGTACACAGGCACGCGTGTCCATTTGAAAAGAATGCGATAAAATAACAACATTATTTAGTTTCACGAAATAGAATAGATACAAAATTGACGAGAATACAAAAACAATGGTAGGAAGTTCCACGAAAGTTAAGAATGAGTCATAAAATAGCACACGTTAAATTTGTAAATAAAGCTCGACTGTCGCTTATAGAGGTATAGATAAGTAGCAGTCTCACTAACGGAGGTCTATGAGGGAAAAACGACTCTCTCTTACAGAGGTTTCTGTTTCTCGCTAATAGAGGTTTTGGGAGCTTAAAATGACGGGTCCTGGCTATTACTCTCACTTATAGAGTTTTCTCACTTATCCAGTTCTCACTTATCCAGGTTTGACTGTATATACACATATATATATATATATATATATATATATATATATATATATATATATATATATATATATATATATAATACATAATCAATATAATCTCCTTTCTTATTAATCAATAAAAACCAATTACTCATTGCTGTGGAAAATGAACACACGTGGGATGGCCCAAAAGCAATGACTTTCGACGCATGACCAAAATTTATCGGCCTAAATTTTACTTATTTTTCAACACAGCGTGCGAGTCCCTATTGAAAAAAAATTATTATCTTGACCCTTCCAAAATGCTTCTGTAACGATCAGTCATTCTCTATTGTCTTCAAATTTCTTACTCTGGAACTCCTCCATAAGCTGGGAAAGAATATATCTGGGGGAGAAAGCAGTTATCAAGGAATTATAACTCTCTTTCTCGAGAGACAGCCATTGCAACTACGGATTTATGTGCTGGTTCGTTGTATTCGTGAAACAACACTCTACCTGAAATTCACCCCAACTTTGATCTTTGGCAGCATCCTAATTTGGTCTGCATAGTAAGAGCATGTAAGTTAATTCTTAACGACGAGAATTTATTAAAAAAATATATTTTTATTTTTACAGGGTCGGTTCCCTGGTCTTTATTGTTCGCAGTCTGAATTACAACTCAACTCATTTTCCTTAATTTCTAACTTAGGTAAACTAAATCTGCTGACTTGATGTCTGCAATTTTGCTATTCCATATTTTCCCATGAAAATAGGTTCTCATCAAAAGTGCAATACTGCATTTCTTGCATGCTCGTGCAGGTAAGGTATTTAATTTCTTAAGTTTTGCGAATCTGTCGTTAACTCCTCCCCTGTTAAGTACAATTGTCCTCAATTGTTTCTAGAAAAACGGAACGTCATTGAACTTAACTCGTTGAGGTCTTTCTGCGCCTAGGTAAGTTGTCGAAGCTGGCAGGATGCTGGGAGCTGCGGTTATCGTTTTTTGTTCTTCCAAATTAATAACGGCATTGATTTTATTTTTTGAGCGAAGCTTTATGTATGCGAATAAGATCAGGATTATCAGGAGAATTCCTGTGAGTGCTGATGTTGCGTATTGATGCACCCTTTTTTCATATTGTAATAATTTGATCTCGCTTATGTTGTCGATAGTCAATTCTTTCATTGGTTTTTCGGTAAAAAGTCCGATCATCCCATCGGATGCTGGTTGCAGTATCGCAGGTAGGGCTTGTAGCGATGATACTTCTTGTGAGATGAAAGTTCTGTTGTTGATCGAGATGCTGGTGTTTTCGAATTTAACGAGATACGTTCCATTGAGATCATGGGATGTGTCTTCGGTGATGAGGTTTCCAGTAAATTGGTTGAGCAGAACAACTCCGGTTGAAATTTCTTCGACTGAAGGTATATCTTTATTGTTGATTGTGTTACAAGTAGACTGTAGGCTCTTAAGGAGGTTAGGAATGCATGTACTATTAGTTATATCTATTAAATATTTTTCTTTACAAATTGATAACTGATTGATCTTTTTACGTTTGTCTTTGACGCCAAATAACACATTCTCATTTTTTAATACAAAACTGAATGGAATTTCGTTAATTATTGAGTTTCTTTTAATTGGTTTAATTATCATTGACTGAAACATATCTTTTGTGGTTGGTGGAATGTTTACAATATATAAAGTTAAGTTTCCATTAGTTATTATTTTTATCTCTGCAAAATCCAGAGCCTCTTCAACAGTTGCGTAAGGCAATATTTCATCATCCAAAATATTCGTGGCAAATTTCGTTTCAGATTTGGATAGGATAAGAGAATTTACAATGCCAAGCTTGGCCCAATGTATGGCGTAATCAATGTTACTTAATTCTTCCTTAATTAGAGCTAGCCTAAGGTGTACATCGAATAAATAATTATTATTGATCTGACTATTTTCTTTTATTAGTTCTTGAATTTTGTTTGCCATTCGAGTGATATTGTTCATCCTGTCATTTAAAAGGCGGTGTATTACGACCTGCTTGTTGTTATTTTGCAATGCATTGTTTAATTTCTCGGTAATTGTGACAGCGTCTTCGTGGTCGGGGCTGCCGGCTAGCCATTTCCAGGCACTCCCCAGGAAGTTGAGAGATCGTGTCAATCGACGGGGTCTTAAGTTCGCAATTAGACTTCGGATTTTCTGTAGTTCATGGGATAGGAGAGGTATAAGCGAGCTGTGTTGTATTCCCGAAACATTTAGGAGAGGTTCAATTTTCTCTATCAGGTGTTCGTATTCGTCGATGTCTATGGTATGTATAATTTTGAAGTTTCCGTTCTGAATTTTAGTTGGTCCGGTATGAAATGAAATAATTTGTGAGCCAGAATAGTCCAAAATTTGTACCTTAGCGAGTATGGTCTGTAAGATGAATCTGAAAATGGAAATTAATTTCGAATATTACTCTTATGAACGATTTTGCCGCTTTCGGTGAGGATAGTGGAGTTTCTATTTTCCCTTACAATTTCCTGTTTAAACCTAGGGGATAATTTGGAGCCCTTCCTTTTGTTCTGTTTAACGAAGATAATGTCCCCGATGTTGTAGTCTTTGATCGGTTGTCTATTTTTATTATGATATTTTATGTCGCTTTCCTGTTTTTGCTTAAGTCTGTCGATGTTCGTCTGTCGTATTCTTTCGAAATCTCCCAAATCGATGTCCGGGACTCTTCCAAGGTATAATTCGACTGGTGTTTTATTAGTGGTTGAATGGATTGTGTGATTATACTCATTGGTGGCATGTTGCAGAAGATTTTCGAACGTCCTTTGTGGTCCGTCCCTCTTTAGGCACCTCATTATTTCCATGAAAGTTGAATGCCATCGTTCGACTTGGCCATTCACCTCGCTTTTGTAAGGAGGCGTCCTGTATACCTTAATTCTCAAATCATCTTCCAATAGGGAAGTGATTGAAGCTGAGGTGAGTGACCCCTCGTTATCAACTACCACATTCTCAGGGATGCAGAAGAAATAAAGAATATCCAGCAGTGGTTGCTTCACATCCTCTATCGACCTGGATGCGATGATTTTAGCCATAGCGAATTTCGTGAACTTATCCATCGCGGTTAGCACCAGATTCTTTTCTGTAGAAAAGATATCTATGTGAACAGTATGCCCAGGGTAGGCCGGGATAGGTGTAGGGTTTATGAAGGTTTTGTTTGGGTGCCTTTCGTATTTACTTTCTTTACAGACTCTACAACGGCTAACAAGGCTTTTAATCTTCGCTGCCATTTTAGGAAAATAGAAGGTGTTCAATATTTGCAGTCTGTTTTCCACTGCATTACGATGGGCACGCTTATGAACTTGAAGGATCTTTTCGTCCTGTTCAACCTCGTTAGGGACATCTTCAACCAGCTTTTGACTAAAGCGGATGCGGTAGTCTCTAAAGTGGTTGGGGTAAATCTGCTGTATTTTTCCCATTATTTCTTCGCTAGTACCGAGCCCGTTTATCGTGCTCGGGCTCAGATACCTTTTAAATATGTTAATCAAGTCTACGTCTGAGTACTGTGGTTTTATGAAAACATGACGCTTGTAATTCTCGAAAGGATTAATGAGTTGATAACTATCCTCCTCTCCGGTCTTCAGGACAAGTTGGTTGCGGAAAACATTGACAGGTGTTTCCACCGTTGGTATTAAGTTTTGCGATGAACTTTCATCGCTATGCACAGTGGGTGTCATAGAATTTATGTGCGTGACCGGTGGTGGCCTCGAAAATGAGTCAGCGACTATGTTAGCTCTTCCGGGCTTATATTTTAGCTCATAATTGTACTTTTCAAGCGCAGCCTTCCACCTTTTTAATTTACTGTTGGTGTTTTTGCTGCTTAGAGCGTAGGTAAGTGGCTGATGGTCAGTATAGATCTTTATTTTCCGTGAACCGTAAAGGTAGCTCCGTGAAGAGTTTAGGGCCCAAATGATGGCGAGCATCTCCTTCTCGTTAGTTGCATAGCTTTCTTCCGTTTTGGATAGTGTTCGCGAGAGGAAGGAGATGGGCCTGTTGTCTTGAGAAAAGACAGCCCCGATGGCATAGTTAGAGGCATCGGTCGTGAGCTCGAACTCTCTCTCAAAGTTTGGATGTGCGAGTGTGACGTCTTTAGAAACAAGTGCATTTTTGAGGTTATTGAAAGCCTTAAGTGCCATTGAGTTCAGGTGGATGGGCTTGTTTTTGGAGAGGCTCTTGGACACTCGTCCATCTTCCCCTCTCAAAAGGGATGTCAGGGGTTTTGCAATTTTTGTGTAGTCTTGGATAAAACGCCTATAGTAACCTGACGTTCCCAGAAATGATCGAAGGTCCTTGAGTGTTTTTGGCATGGGGAAGTCGATGATGGCTTCGACTTTTTTAGGATTGGTTTTAATACCATCCTTGCTCACGATATAGCCCAGGAATTCTACTTCCTCCTTTAAAAAATCGCACTTGTCCATTTGAATTTTCATGTTGGCTGACTTTAGGGTTTGGAAAGTTGTGTCAAGGTTCTCGAGATATTCGGCTTCGCTTCTCCCGAAGATGATTATATCATCAATATAGACATGGCATTTTTTACCGATATGTTCTCTCAAGATGTCGTCCAACGCTCGTTGAAAAATTGAGGGGGCATTTTTAAGACCAAAAGGCAGGCGAGTAAATTCGAACTTTCCATTGTTCACTGAGAAGGCGGTCTTTTCTATGTCCGATTCTTTGAGCGGTATCTGATGAAAACCGCTCTTGAGATCTAAGACGGAAAAATATCTGTTCTTACCGAGGTTAGCAAGAACTTCATTGATCTCGGGGATCGGATACTTGTCGGGAATGGTTACCGAGTTTAGCTTCCGATAGTCGATGACCATTCGGAATTTTTTCTCCCCAGATGCGTCCGATTTTTTTGGCACGATCCAAACCGGAGAATTATAAGGAGATCTCGACGGTCTGATAATTCAATCCTCCAAAAACTTACTGATCTCTTTCTCTACTTCTGCCTTTAATGCCATAGGGTGCGGGTAGGATCGCGAGTAAACGGGATCACTAGTTGTTGTTTTGATGTCACCCTTGACCTTGGTAGTGAAGGTTAACTTTTCATCTGGGTCTGAAAGAAGACTTGAGTGTTTATGGATAATAGCGTTTAGTTTCGCGGATAACTCCTTGCTAAGGTGTTCGGTTTTGGCTGCTATGTTATGGACCAGGTCGGAAGCTTGTTGCTTAAGAGGGATGCGTATGCTATGGTTTAATGTCATGTAATTATCCTGCGTGTAGATGACGGCCTTGAGACTTTTCAGGGTATCATTCCCGATGATTCCATCAAAAGAGATGAGTGATGGTAGAATAAAAAATTTCAATTTACTAGTGCAGTTGCCAAAGGGCCGAAAATATGAATGATGCGTGATTTCTTTTGGTTGGGTAAAGGGTATTTAATATGCTTCGGCTGAACATAATTTCTATTGGATCCAGTGTCAATTAAAAATTTTAGGGCCTCTCCGCTCTTTAACTTGTATTCGAAATAAGGGAGCGAAGAGCGCCTTATCCTAAAAAATAAATGTCTTCCATTTCTTCGGCGATCTCGAGATTTTCGTCGTCTATTTCGTCAATATACTCGTCCAAGGTTTGGTCATGTTCTTCGTCCTGTTGTGTAGTGTCGTAATCTTCTGGGGAAACCTCGTTGGGCTTATCGGTTTCTGTGTGATATATTCTTTGCAATTTGTGTGGTGCATGGTTCTGCGGTGGCTGCAGGCGTTTTTGTAATAAGGGTTGATTACGGGGTCTATTCGCGTAGTTGATTGCGTTTGTTCTCATGGATACATCGACATCCATTGGTTTGGGTCTTGGTAGTGGTTTAGGTGGAAGTGGTCTAGGATTAAAGAGTTGTGGCTGTCTTTGGTAGAAAGTCTGCTGGTTGAACTGTGGGGGCTGTGTATTTCGTGGTAGATGTGCCAGCTCGGGGTAAAAGGTTTGCCTAGGAGCTGGAATTGGTGCAGGCCTCGACTGAGGAGGTAAGTTTCTACGAGGCGGGATTGGAGGTGGTTGTTGATGGTGGGTCCTTTTTAGTAAATTCTGTGAGCCGTATGCATGTTGTGCCCGATAGTCCATATTCTGGAGCTTCAGGCAGAGGTGCAGTGCTTGAGGTAAGTCAGCTTGTTCGCGAATGCTCAGGAGCCTTAAGACATCGCCGCGTAGCCCCCTGATAAAGGTATCGAGTGCTTTATCCCTATATGCCTGAGTCATGATGTTGGCGGACTCAGTACTCAACTCCATTGAGGATAATTTATTTAAAATTAGCGAGAGCTGTTGATAGACTCCCTGATAGAATTCCTGAATGGAACTTGTTTCTTGTACCAAGGTCGTCATTTGGTACTCAAGTGTACCAAGATCCCGCTTATCCGCGTAATGTAGGGTAAAGCATTTCAACATTCTGGGCCAGTTAAGGGGAGTGTTATATGACTCCAGCGCGATGTCGGCATGGCCAGTGATTTTATTCCTGATGACGGATAAAATGCCATAGTATTTGGGCGTCCCCTTAAGATGGTCATATATCTTAAGGATTCGCTCAACACTTTTTTTCCAGGAGCTAAACTCCCCTGGTTCCCCCGAAAATACCCTAAGGCTCTTAACTACGTCGCAAATGTTATCCATATCGGATAAGTTCCCATCGTCTCCAACTCTGATAGGGACATCTATCTCGTTGCTCACGTCTACAGTAGGATTCATCAGGGAATCAAATAAATCTCTTCCTTCTCGCTCGAAGGCCTCTGTTACAAGACGGGTAATGAGTTGGGTAAGCTCACGACTATTTCCATTGTTTGGATTACTGGGTGGAACAAGGACCTGATCAGCAGCTGGAGGAACGGAAGGACCTGCGCCAGCGTTTTCTAGCTGGCTAGGTCTAAGTAGATTATGCGGATTTGACATGGCTTGCTTTAACTTTCGGCAAGTAATCCACACTACCGATCAAAACGGAGCAAGAAATGCAAAAAAACGAACGTTTCTGAGTTTCTATAGAACCAAAAATTAGGGTGACAAAATTTCGACGGAATTTAATCTTCGACTGAATCAATAGGTCCACAATTTACAGGGGATTGTGCGTTTTTGGGAAAAATCACGCAGATAGTGAGGGATTTCAAATGGATACAACACAGCACTGGTTTTTCGATAGAAAAAGAATGATATTTTCCAAAGGGAACTCAGTAAGAATCGATCGAAAAGTCGGGATTTGATTTGCCTTACCCCGAATAAAACGCGAAATCCAACGCAAAACAACAACAAACACTTGGAAAGGAGAATATGGATGCTCAGCTTAGCTTTGAACAATTTCACTTTCACTGAATTATTGGAAATTTCACTATTTCAATTTTATGATGAATAAATACACAATACCAAATAACACAAAAATAATCAATACCAAATAACACAAGAATAATGTAATTTCGGTTTTCATTAAAGTGGAAAAAGAATTTTAAATATTATTTATTTTATTTCTTTGTAATTTAAAAACAGTTTCCCAAAATGATACAAATTAAATGAAATATTTTATCTAAATAAATAGTCAGTAAAATAGTCAGATTCACAAATAATTGGACTTACGTTATAATAATTGTATGCCTCATTGTCCTATTTTATAATCCTTGATTGGGTTCTCGTCGGGAGTTGTTCTGCTCGTATTTGTTGTTCGTGGCCACTTTCAGGTCAAAAAGGCGATCACTTTCTGGACGTCCTGTTTGCAAACGGTGCTGCTACTAAGGGGCCTTATTTGACTACGCGTTCCCTTGGGTGCTTGGTTGTCGCACCGGATTCTGCTGCTCCTTTTACGGATAGTTTTTCTGCTGCTTCACTCCTTTTACGGATTTTATTCGCGTCACTTCCTTTTACGGACTATTTGCGCCGATTATTTTAATGTATCGGTACCAAAAATACGCTTTTGAAAAGAAAATGGACCACTGGCCAGTCTCAACCAGTGTTAAGATCTTTTGAGGCTTGGTTTTTTTATCAATGACCAAAAAAACCTGATCAATCCAATTTGAAACGCGCGAAAGCGGCCCCACGTTGGGTGCCAGTTAATTCTTAACGACGAGAATTTATTAAAAAAATATATTTTTATTTTTACAGGGTCGGTTCCCTGGTCTTTATTGTTCGCATTCTGAATTACAACTCAACTCATTTTCCTTAATTTCTAACTTAGGTAAACTAAATCTGCTGACTTGATGTCTGCAATTTTGCTATTCCATATTTTCCCATGAACATAGGTTCTCATCAAAAGTGCAATACTGCATTTCTTGCATGCTCGTGCAGGTAAGGTATTTATTTTCTTAAGTTTTGCGAATCTGTCGTTAACTTGTAATGGTGGCTTATTTTTCTACGCAATTCAGTATTATGTCCCCTTGGTATCCAAAAAAGACACAATAAATTTTGAATTGAACTTACGATTTTTTGTGTCGGTGAAAATGGTCTTTTTCAAATCATTAACTTTGGCTTTGGCACAAGAAAAAAAATCACAACCTGTGGCTATGAATTTCTTTGAAAGTCTTGCCACTTTAGTTTACAAGTTTTAGATATTTGCTTTTGAAACTTGAACACATCTCTCCTGATACTTTGTTAATGTGATGTAGAAGATACTTTGAATACTGCCATGTGATACTCCTCCAAAATCACTCTTTATCGACTAGCACAAAATCTTTAATTTTTTTCACATTTCTTCCGGTGTGGGATATCAATAGTTCAAGATACTCACCTCCGTCGTTTCCCAAATCGAATACTAGAAATCTCCATGTATAAAAAGGTATGGCTTTCAATTTCTTACCTCTAACCCTCCACTGTCAAATTTTTATATAATTTCAACGAAGAGTTATGAGTTACTCGTACAGTCATTTGAACAGGGCTACCTCTAATTTCAAACATAGAGCAAATAAAAATGCATGCCATAATGAAGTGGAGTGTTTGAAATCCTAAAAAATCATCGATAAAGTAGTGAAAAATTACTGAATATAATGTAAAAAATGAAGATATGAGCTTGAACAAATGAATTTGTATTGAAAAAGATCGTGAAACTTCAAATACAAATTTCCACAGAGCAAATAAAAAAATTTACTTACTACTCCTAGCTTTCCTTTTTTGTCGGAACCTTCAAATGGCAGTGCTCCACCAGTGGTGCAAAAACTGTCCCCCGAAACTTTGATTGTAATTACGAGTTACATGGGTAATATGTAAAATATCTACAAATAAGCAAACATCGTGTATTTTGGTAGGAATGAAATCGTCACAGAATATCTGTATGAAAAAACAAAGTAGGCTTCCTTAGCTCTCTTAAAATAAAGTATTTAGAATAATGGTGCCAGTCTCTTAAGTGAAAGAACAACTTATTCTTCACTCGGATTATCTTGGCTATAACAAAGGTGCTTTCATGTTGTGAATAAGGTGTTCCTTCCCTTATGGACCTGGGACCATTGTTCTAAATACTCTGTTTGGACCACCACAGCCTTTGTGAAAATTTGACTGGGTTCTAAATTGCATCTTTGGTGTGTTCACACGTGCATCCACTCTCCACCTTGGGATCTGTGAATGAGAAAGTGCGTTGGAAAGTTTCATCCCTTCCTGACTTCCAGTATAAGTTTGGTGACATTCAGTTTAGTGGAAGCGAAGTTAATGCATCTAAAGTGACAGTATGTTTGTCTCATCGGTACAAAAATGAGTTTCGAACAAAGAGCTAACATCAAATTTTGTTTTAAAATCGGTAAAACGTTTACAGAAATATTTGAATTGATGAAAAAAGTTTATGGCGATAATTGTCTATCTCGTGTCAGAGTTCATGAGTGGTTTACACGTTTCAGAGATAGTCATGTGCACATAAATGACAATGAAAATACGGGCCGTCCGAAATCAGTGATCACCAAAAAGTCCATCGAAATTGTTCGTCCCTTTATCAAAAATGAGCCGAAATCACCATTGAAACTCATGATGAGATGAGTATCTCTAAAACATCGACTTATCGTATTTTAACCGATCATTTGGGCTTATGAAAGGTCTGTGAACGTTTTGTTCCACACAAGTTAAATTATCCAAAATAAACGAGACTTTTGTCAAAAATATCCACTCCTGTGACTGATTTTTTCACTAGAAATCGCATTTTAACCATCAATCACTCACCGTATTCGCCTGATATGGCTCCTTGTGACTCCTACCTATTCGAAAAATTGCATTTGGTCCTGAGAGGAAAACGCTGTGCGTCCATAGAGGGCATCCAAAAGACTTTGTGTATCGAGGTTGGAGGAGACTATTTTGAATAAATAAATTCGAACATATCAGAACAAAGCTCCTTTCGTTTCTATTTAGCTCAGTCTCGTTTATTTTTGAACGCACCTTAAATAATGTGAAAATTTGACCAATAAAATGTCTGAGAATCTTATTCATATGAATGAGGTCCAGGTAAATGTGGTTTAACCATACTGGTATTAATAAAAGCTTAATTTATAAATTATATATTTTCCCCATTAAAATTGTATAATCTCCTTGCAATTTGACATTCAATTCAATTTCCAATTGGCAAACGATATTCAAATATAAATTTTACGCATACTTGTAACCTAATCCAAGTAATTCGTAAGCACTCATAATAATTTGATTGTTGAGGAAAAATAATGGAGCGTCTTTGTTGGTCTCAGTGAGTTTTGAATCAGAGCACCACTGCATCAAATTCGGGTCACTCTAACCACTTAAATGCTATTTTTGATACATTTCAGAGCCACACAAAAAAAAGTGAGGTATACTTTTGATGCCATATCTCATATCCGTAATCTTTTGGCCTGCTGAGCATGAATCCGTGACCAGAATTGAGCCATCATGCCCTGATTTTATTCTATTCATCATGCGCTGATTTTATTCTAACCAAAATGGGTTAAAAACAAAGAAAATCAAGGGAAATGCACTCTTAAATTCGGAAAAAAAACCTATATTCATGTAAATTGTGACCTGCTGAACACAAAGCCGTGACCAGAATTGAGCCATCATGTCCTGATTGATTGATTCAAAAAATGTGTTAAAAACATAAAACATCAAGGAATATGCACTCGTAAAAGTGCGAAAAACAATTTTTTTCACATCTAAACCTATATTTATACTAACGGGTATTGGCAAATCCAAGAATCAAACGCAATTTCTGAAATACAAGTTACATTAAATTTCATATACTGGGGATGTTGATGTGATTGGGTTATTGGCAATAAATTAAAACAAATACGGCGCACGTGGTTTTTGCGTGATAGTTCGTTTTATCATGCTTTTCCAACCGCATTGTGATAATTCAATATTTTAATACCTAAAAACCCAGTTGAATAAAACCAATTACCGTTGTTCAGAAAAATGAAACTAGCTTAAGGTTATATCGCTTTCTACCTGCATCCAGGACACCACAACGCGGTGACGGTGGGCAAAGGAGTTGCTCCACTATCTGGCTAAGTTCCTGAATAACGGCAGTCATGGCAGATAGAAGGAAGAGAATCACGATGCAGGGACTCAGAAATCCAGTATGGGCGATTGGTCAGTGTTTGAAAACGGGCCCGCAATCGTCGTCATCTAGCGACTGCAGCTCTTCATTGTGGGTTACTTGGCTCATGTTAAGTATAATGCTACAAGAAAAAAATCGCAAGCTAAAAGGGCAGCTCGTCACTGTGGTGAAAAATGTGAAATGTTTTGTTATATTTGTTGTAAATGTGTATTTATCAAAACGCGAATAGCTATAACAGATAGGATAAAGAATCTTTATAAAGATACCTTAAGTCTAGAGTTACAGATTGGGTTCCCCACATCATTTGCACTTCTTGCAAAATAATGTTGCATAACTCACATAAGAAGGCCGTGAAATATACCAGACCTGCGATATGGAATAGACCTTCCTGTGAAAGTGAATGTTTCTTCTGTGTGAATGGTGTAGATGACAAATTTGGTAATAATCGAAAAAATAAAAGTAGCATGACTTATACAGATGTTTTGACAATAAAAAGACCAATTGAAGCTTTTTCATGTACTGAACTAAGTAATGCTGTGGTTTCAGATGCTATGGAATTAGATGATTCTACCTTATCAGATCATGATGAGTACGAATCGACTGACGACTCAAATGATCGTGATAATGATGTAGATAATTATGAATATATAGTATATCTACCATACAATTGCAAACCACAACCAGTAAACTTATCACAGTCAGAACTCAACGATCCAGTTAGAGACTTAGACTTAGCCAAAGATGGTGCAGAGCATCTTGCTTCATTTTTGAAGAAAAGAAATCTGCTCAAGCCAGAAACTAGAGTTTCATTTTACAGAAATAGCGGCCAATAATATCGCAAATATTTCAAAGTTCATGGTGATTTGTCACTAGCATATTATACTAATATTAAAGGCTTAATAAATGAATTAAAGGGAAAGCTTTATAATCCTGTTGACTGGAGATTGTTTATAGATTCTTCTAAGCGAAGCATCAAGGCAGTTTTGTTGCACAACACTAACGTATATGTTCCTGTTCCAATCGCACATTACACAGTTATAAAAGAGCATTATGATAAAATGAAGAAGCTTTTAGAAAAAATAAAATATGCTGATCACAACTGGGAAACCTGCGGAGATCTCAAAATCTTAATGATATTGCTTCGCCAACAGTCTGACCCTGCTGTCCCTGCTATTTATGCCTTTGGAACAGTAGAGACAGAGAAAATCACTATAAAAAAAAGTTGGCCAGCAAAAGAGTAATTTATTTCTGGTGAAGAAAATGTAATCTTTACGCCCTTAATAGATGCAGAAAAAGTACTTATTCCTCCTCTTCACATAAAACTTGAACTCATTAAGTAATTTGTAAAAGCATTAAATAAAAATGGCCAATGTTTGCAGTATTTGTTCCAAAAGTTTCCAAAATATTCAGACGCAAAAATCAAGGCAGGGGTGTTTGACGGCCCACAAATAAGGAAATTGTTTCAGGACACAATATTTGTTACAAAAATGGACGAGATTGAAAAAGCTGCTTGGTTAAGTTTCAAACAAGTCGCAACAAACATTTTAGGAAATTATAAAAGTCCTAAGTATAAAAGAATAGCTAAGAAAATTGTTAAGAATTTTCGAAAATTAGGATGCCTAGTGAATTTAAAATTACATTTCTTCGACTCCCATATCGATGACTTTCTCGACAATTTCGGTGACTACAGTGAAGAACAAGGAGAGCGCTTTCACCAAGACATTAAAGTCATCGAAAACCGATATCAAGGACGATGGGATGACAATACGTTGGCTGACTATTGCTGGTCACTTAAAAGAGAGACAAATCCAAAGCTAAGAAATGAATCGGGAAGAAAATCTGTAGAAAGATCTTTTGAGGATAATAGAATGAGATATGGTCGTTCAAAAATAGGGCAGGCAGTAATATTCGGTCACTAAATCAGGATATTGAGTTTTAAAGTTTTAGGTTATTCAAGTTATTCAATTCGGCTGTTGGGTGTGATTTTGTGGTTATGAGTTAGGTTTATTAGGCATCAGATTTTGAGAATTAGGGTTGTTGGAATTTAGATTTATTAGGTGTAAGTTATTGGGTATAATGGTATGAATCATTAGGATTTTCGGACATGGATATTCAAAACAGGTAATTGGGTAATAAGATGACAGTTCTCAGGTTTGAAAGTATGGGTTGGTGGTTATGTATTATGAGGTATTAAGGTATTTGATTTCAACAGCGCCGGATTTAGAAAGGAGAGGGCTAGGGGGCTGGCTTAACCTGACCAGGGTTTGAAGTTAACAGAATAAAGGTTAAAATGTGAAAGAAAATATTTTTCAATGTATTTTTCCCGATTTTTACTGGTTTCTAACCATTTATTGAAGTTAGGAATAAATCTGGGCGTGATAATCTAAATTTGATCACAGATTCATGTTTAACAGGTCTAAATCCGTATGAATATAGATTTAAAAGTTGGGAAAAATGTTTTTCAATGTATTTTCGTCAATTTTCACTGTTTTTAACCCATTTTTAGAGGTTAGAAAAAAATCAGGACGTGATAGCTCAATTCTGGACCCGGATTCGCGCTCATCAGGCAAAAACACTACGAAACTGACACGGCATCAAAAATATACCCCACTTTTTTTGTGGCTGTGGTTGCAATGAAATCATCAATCTTACTATAACCCTGTGACGTGACCATGTTTGTTATTGATTTTCAATACATCCCATGGTATCTTACCGGATAACGTTCGTCTCTTCATATACTTATTTACATTACAAATATTTGGAAAAAAATTTGTTTATGGTTGAAAGGGGAATGGAAATCAAGTAAACTGATATTAATGTGACCATTTAATTCAATGATATTCTTGTGTGGTAGAACCGACTTAATACTCGTATGAGCTAAAGTTATGTTTATTCTCAGAGGATACAATGGATTTTATCACAATCCATTGTAGGAAGGATTGTGATTCGCGTGAGCTATAGAATGTTAAATCACATCATTAAACTTTCATAATTTCCGAGTCAAATTGCAAGTCCATTCATTATCTGATGAAATTAAAGCTTTAATTTATTCTAATTAATCTTTGAGAAATATAATTAAAATATACTCGTATATGAATTTCCCTTGATAGCCTTCTCTTTTTTTTCTGTGAATTAGTTTCTTTGCCGCAATTACTATTATGAATGATGCATGTTTTTCAGAATAAGTAAAGCTCTGTCTTGAAATCCAGTTTCCCCGTTTCTCCTGTACCGCGAAGAGCATAAGCACAAAATACAATACATACATCTAGAGTCTTAATTTGAAAGTAAAGAGATTCGTTGTTGACATGATGATTTGATTTACTGTACTAGCAAATATACCTTCAGACATAAAACACTCCTCATATCATGAGCAAATAGAAGTTATTGCAATTCAGTGCGACACTCATCAATCACGCAAGAATGTATTGCACTCATTTAGTCAAAGGTTTTGGCATTGAAGAAAATGGTTTGACCTTTTAAAACCCTTAAGCCTAATCATTTAATTTGAATAAACGGAGAACTATGTTTACAAAACAATAAAGATAAAAAAAAGAAAAGCTTTGTTGAAAAATTTCCGTAATGTTCAAAGCAAAATTAATAAAGAGTGGCTATCGAACATCTAAAGTTCGTTAGACTGGAAGTTTTGACTGTAAAGACTATATTTATATTCAGGAATGCAAACCCAGAGCAATGCATCCAATTGTTTATTTCATTGCCCTATAGTCAAGAAAAGCAATTTTCCAACTATTGAACTCCAAAATCACACGTTGAGCCTCGGAATTGGAATTTCGCCAAACCGCGCTGTTAAACTTGAATCGAGTAAATTCAGCGGTAAGTCCCAGAACTTCACATGATCTAAATATGACGCAAGAGGCCAAGACCGACTACGCAACTTTAACTTTCGTCTTTTTTCCTTTTTCTATCCTCTAGAAGAATATCAATTAGAAGCTCGAGTAGGGGCGTTTAAGGCTGTGCAATTTATTCTAAGGAATCTAAGCAAAATCCGTCGCGTCATCATTAAAGATAGATTCACCTGTAAGTATCGCAATTGGTATGCCACCACACACGTAAATGTTGGATAAAAAATCTAAGATTTCAGAGAGGAAAGCAACCAACAAAAATGATGGAAATGTTTGAGATACGCATAGAATGTCAAATAAGGAGTAAAAAGTTTGATGATTATGTAAATTGGTATTATCGCTTTGGTTTCGGAATGAATTTGCTTTAAGAATGAAAGTGCTTTGGATTATGGTTAGGATGATTATATGAAGAGTAAAATGAAAGATAAGAATTTTGCTCTCGACAAAGAATTTTCAGAAAATTCTTATTTGATTTAACTCAATTTTTAGTAATTTCATCACCTTGGGGAACATTATCGTATGATCAAACTCTAGTAGAAAAATTCGTTTGTCACCACCAGCCAGAAAGGCAAATTTCTTGTAGGTAGGTACCTTTCGTTCCAAAGAGCAAGTAACAATTTTATTTCACTTTGAAAGTCATACACTTTTCAAGGAAAATATTTTTTGTATAAGTACTTCCAATGTAAATACGAGCATATTCAACACTTCAGTTGCTACTAAAATAACGAATTTAGCTAACTTTCTAACCTTTGGTGGCCCCTGTTTTGAATTTAGGCATTTGATCTGAAATATATATGTCTCAGAGTCTCATTAGAGTTTTCTAGACAAGGAAAATATATTCAATTTTAATTCAAAATGGCTGTTTAAAATATTAAGTTTAAAACTTTCATCGTTCTTATTTATCATTTGAGTTTGATGATTATCTCAGAATACAAGAACTTAATTCAATAATCCATAATCCCTGGTTTCATTAAAATACGTTGAAAAACATGGCTACCAAACGGCCACAAAAATCTAAAAGGATCGCATATTTGAACCACTACCCTTTTGAAACATGTTCATGAGTGATAACTTTAGATATGATCATTTTCTATCCTAGTGTTAAGTTTCAGGCGAAACGAATCAAAATTGTGAATTTCAGAATCCTTTGAAATTTGACTAGCCGCCATTTTGTTTTCTGACACCTGACCCTTAATTTTCACTATTCTTTAGACACATAAAGTTTCCTCCAAACTGCTGAATTTCATTAACATCGGTTGAAGGTTTGATCACAATTACAATAGCAAATTTTTACATTTTTTTACCTTTGAGTGACCGCCATTTTGTTTCAGATGGTTTGACTTTGGAGCTTTACTGTGTGAGCTTCATTACACAGCTCGATGAGCCTCTTTCAAATGAATTAACTCGGAATGTGATTAGTCTTAAATTAGAAAATAATAGCAAATGTATGCATATTTTCTATAGCTTTTCCATCGAAAGACCATAAGAACCCAAGTTAGTTCATATGTACCTTAATTTTCAGGAATTCTTCTTCTTCATCGTAGTACTGTAGCCCCCCTTGGGCTATCACTACCGGCAAAAAGCACTCCCAACTGGTTTGATCTATTTATCACGTCCTCCGATTTGGAAATCCGAGCAGCGATGAATTGTCTTCATACACCGAGCCAGACAAACGGTTCCTCGGGCTGTCCATTGGTCTCCGCCCTTCAGTTCTTCAAACGAATGCCTTTTTGAATGGCCAAAATACAAAAAAAAATTGTATGGACTATAGAATTTGGAAAAGAACAGAAAACAGATTGCATTTTCGACTGAAATGATTAATGATTGTATGTCTGATAAGCTAAGCTAAAATCTGTAATTGAGACTTGTTCCAGAACTTTAGCCCTATGGACTACTTCATTACATTCTATTTACGACTATACGTACGTACGCAATATTATATTATAACAACAATTTTCAGGGTTCAAAGCCGTCTATATGTGATATTTCATGAGCCTTGAATATGACAGTCCATTAACCCGATGGAATTTTTCAAAAAATTATTAAAAACCGAAATAAGCATTACCTATTCATTATCATTTAACAAAAACGCATGTTTGCATCCAATGTTTAATCTAAACAAAAGCAAGTTGATTAGATAGGAGTGTACTCTTGTCAAAGGGTTCTTTGATTTATGACTTATGAGCTAACAACTAAGGCATAAACTCAAGAAAGAGTCTAATGGTATGTGCATATATTAATTATTGGATTAAATCTTCGCTGTCATCTTTGAATTCTGTTATAATATTACTGTAGGTGTTTGTAGTGTGATCATGAATATAATGGTAAATAAAACTTCTTCTTCTTTTTGTAGCACTAAAGCGCCTATCGGTCCTTCGCTTTCTGCAAATAGCGCCTCCAACTGCCTTGGTCGATTGAACACGTCCTCTAATTTTGAATTCGTTAACCTTTTCAGACTAGCGGTTCCTCGATTTTCCAAATTATTTTCACCCTTCAGTTCTTCCAACAAATACCTTTTGGGTACCCGTTGTTCATCCATATAAATTACGCGACCAGCTCATTCCAGATTCCTAAATCTTAGATGCTTAAAGCCTCCGGGCTATCAATATTTCATAGAGTAGACAATTGTATCGAACTTAGCTTCGAACTTTTTTAGCTTCGCTCCAATAATTTGCCATACGACCCGCATATTGACGGTGTTCAAAATAATCGCGGATACTGGAATGACGATCTATGCTTTACACCCATAGCATAGCATAGGTTTTATCACAGATTTACTCGTATATAAAGGGTGGTCTAACCGAAATGCATGATGTTAATTGTAAATAAAACAAAAAGTTTTCAGAGATTAATGAGAATATTTTTTTATTATAATAGATGAATCTATGGCAATTAAGCGTAAAGCAAAATATTGCCCAAACGCTCACCACGGCTACAGTGGCATACTTCTATCCGATGGTCCATATTTTCAATGAACCTGAGACATGATTGCGGTTCAATTTCGTTAATGTGCTGAAATATCTCATCCTTTAGCTCTTGAGTTGTTCTTGGTTTATTGACGTATAATTTTGCTTTTAAATATCCCCAGAGAAAGAAGTTCAACGGTCTCAAATCACATGATCGTGGCGGCCAACTAACATCGCGAGATAACATGGCTATTGAATTTCTCGCGCAAGAGCCATTGTTTCGTTGGCTGTGTGGCAAGTGGCACCATCCTGTTGATACCACATATTGTTCAGGTCCATAACCTTAATTTCTGGCCACCATAAGTCCGTTATCATCTCGCAATAGCAAACACTATTCACGGTAACTACTTGGCCGTCCTCATTTTCGAAGAAGTACATCCCGATGACGCCGCCAGCCCAGAATGCGCCCCAAACTGTCACTCTTTGTGGATGCATTGGCTGTTTAACAATCACTCGCGGACTCTCATTACCGCAAATGTGGCAATCCTGCTTGTTAGCGAACCCACTGAGGTGAAAGTGTGTCTCGTCGCTGACTATGATTTTCTTTGTAAAATCACCATTCCCTTCTGTCTGTTCAACGAACCATTCGGTGTATTGCCGACGCTTGGAATGGTCAGTAGGCTTCAATTCTTGAGTCAATTCAACCTTGTAAGTTTGTAAATTCAAATCTTTATTCAAAATTTGTATCAGCGATGTTCGTGAGATGTTCAAATTTTGGGCACGACAACGAGTCAAGGTTGATGGCCCTTCTGCCACACTATCGTGAACAACAGCAATGTTTTCCACAGAACGAACTAAGCGAGCATGCAAAGATGATTTCACATTTCCTACAGACCTAGTTTACTAAAATTTGTGCATAATTCTCCCGATTGCGGGACACTTTCGGTCGATTATGCTGAGCAAAAAAATCACGAAGTGCACGAAATGCATTCTGATTTGAACGCCCATTTTCATAAAAGGCTCGAACAACCTTAACGTGCCGTTAAACTATGTACCTTTCCATGGTTAAATTTGTCAAATACTGAAACAAAGAAATGTCAAATTAAAGTGGGCAAAAAACTTGGCGTTGATATGTGACTCACAACTAACATCGTGCATTATGGTTGGACCACCATTTACTTTGAGTTCTGGTTTACAGTATATGCAGCTGGTATGCAAGATTGTTAGTACTGAATAAAATTATGTTTGCAAGCTGCATTCTTCAGTATATTTGTTATCTTTCATTGTTATTCTTCATTATTTTGGCACCTAAATACAAAAATTAACCCGCACTATTGATGGCATTTACCAAGTGTGATATTTTGGGTATTTAACGTAGGCTTCCTTGACTGCGTCGTGAGTTTAGTTTGTTCTCTGGTTTGCAGCCCCACTTGTTTAGTTTCTTTGTGAAGTTTCAAGAAAAAGTCTTTGGCAGCTGTTAACGACTGTGACAAAATGTGCCAAAAGCATTGATAAGTTGGTTATTGATGTAGACTTGGGAGGTTTTTGATGGACTCATTTGGTTGAAATAGTACATTACATTAACAGTCTATTACGGTCAATACTATCGTAGCTTGCATAAAGTCAATGAAAAATTTTTGCGCGTCTCTGTTGAGCTAGCAGCTTTTTTCGAGTACGTATTAGACTATAAATAATTGTTCTATCGTCTATCTACCTGCTCTAAAGTCACATTGATATACCCAAATAATACTATTGGCGTATTATATGATTTTACATTCTATTATTTTTGTCAATACTTTACTTTGTAGGTCATACAAAGATGTGATATATCTACATAGTTTTCGCACTGCATTTTTGAATAGAGAATATACGAGTAATTTATTGGCTCTGCTCATTTGTAATTTTTTCTCATTGCCAAGTGTGCTAGATGACATTATGGATGGCTTTCTGAGCGCCGTGGCCATCATATTTGATGAGCTCCACTGGAATTCCATCGGTGCCCAGCGCGTTACTATTCTTTTGGAATTTAATGATGAAGCAAACTTCATTCAGAGGTAATTAGGCCAACAAAAGCTCTCCAGGAAAATCTTATGCTCTAGAACTGACCAGAGATTTAAGAGAATTCTCAAAATATGAAACCCATCTTTCCTTAATCCTGTTTTCGTCAGCAATGATGTTTTCGATTTCGTCATGGCAAAGCGTAGTCTTTGAATGATACCTTCGTAATAGGCTTTTCAATACTATGTAGATTTATCTTGTGTTGTTGCTTACAAAGCATACACTGATACTCCTTAATGATTTTTTTTCCTTGAAAAGCCAACGGGCCTTGTTTTGTTTTTTGAGCAGACGCGTTTTGACTCCTTGATGTCATCTTCAGTGTCTTTATCTTATTCGCTACTCTTCCGAAATTTTCACAATCTTCTCATTTCATTCTGATTTTTCTACCTTTTTATACCCGATTTTTTTTTCAATGCATCCTGGCACTTTTCATCATACTAATCGTTTCTTTTGAATCGATTGGTTTCCAATTATCTGTTGGACCATGGTCTTAATTTTCAATTTGACTTAAGCCCAAAGCTCGCTTCTTTTTTTTTCGGCGATGTGTCTAACAGGATGGGAGCCAACTGGTGGTCGAGAATTTCCATGTAACTTTTTGCGCAAAGAGACCATTTGGAGCCTTCTCGTGTCGAATTTCTGTAGAGAACTGGTCTTTTCAGAATAAAACTTTGACATACGACATCAATATGCTGATTTGGTTAAGTAAAAGTCCAAATTTCAATTGGCTCCTTGGTATGTATGGAAGTCAAGTATACACGCGGCCCATGTTTATTGGAGCAGAACCTGGTTGATATAGTTTTGGTTGTTACAAATACCCAAGTAATTTTATGTATGCATTGATGTGTGAAGCAAGTC
This sequence comes from Odontomyia ornata, assembly GCA_963969285.1. Taxonomy (NCBI): domain Eukaryota; kingdom Metazoa; phylum Arthropoda; class Insecta; order Diptera; family Stratiomyidae; genus Odontomyia; species Odontomyia ornata. The sequence continues at coordinate 494,600,823 of OZ017738.1, forward strand.
GAACGTATGAATAAATTTCTGCTACATGCAAGTCAATCAGGCACTGACCGTTGTCATATGTTTCTTCGCGGAGGCTATATCCTCCAGTCATTCCCCAATGAAATAGCTCGTTGCCAACCTTAGCGTTGAATCCACCCAGAATTATTTTTGTATCATTTATGTGCAATGGGTCAAATAGTCTTTCCAGGTGATTGTAAGACGTTTCCTACCTATTGCAGTATGTACATTTAGCATTCAAATTTTAGAGAATCTTGTCATGTGGATTGCACATAATCGTTCATTTATTGCATTAAAATCAATCACAAGTGATTTGAACTTCCTATCCACAGTAAAGCTAACCCCCGAATTCTTACTTTGAAGTATGCTTTACACTTTGCAGATTATTTATCTTGAATGCCAGCACGTTTGATTTGTATTGACTGGCTTATTTTAGCAGGTTTTTAACGGCATCAGAGATCAATGATCTGACATTTCAGGATCCGACGCCATAGTTTTTTTTAGATTGCAAAGTCGTTTCCGTAGACTTAATCTATTCTGAGGCATGTAGGGTTTTTCAGGGATGGAAAAATTAGTCCAATACCCGACCTTTATTTTGGTTACAGCATTATCAATTTCACTGAAGACAACCCAGAGGTGTCAAAACGCGTCTGCTTATTCAAAAAAGCAAGACAAATGGCTTTTCAAGTAAAAAAAAGAATTGGCCTACAGATATCAAAACAAAATAATTGATTACAACTTGCTATAGATCTCCCTAGCTAAATGGTCTTTTACAATTATTTTCAGTTCAATATTAAGATTTACCTTAGATTCCAGTCACCAAGATGTAGTCTTCAGTTTGTAATCATTGCCTCCTGATCTTGATATTGCAGTTTTCTCAACTCAACAGCTCTGACTCTAATCTTTTGATTTTTTTTGAGGCCGGTCATATGCTTCTCTTATATCAAGGTCAGCATAGAGATCATTGTATTTATTTATGTTTTAAGGAAATACTGCATCTATGTAACATCTTTTCGATAGATTGGAGGACAAGTTTGCAGTTCCATATGCACAGCATAGGTCAAGCTAGACCAAAAATCAACACATACTCGTATAAGCCTATTTGTAGTGTTTTGTGTTTGATAAATTTTATTAATATGGAACATCTTGCAAAGCTATAGGAATAACTACCGTAGTAACTTTCTTAACGGAATGTTACCTCAATATTGCAACTGAATTGTATACTATTTAAAAAATTAACAGAATTTAAGTCCCTTGATTTCTACCAAAAATTTATTTAAACTTGTATACAAAACTGTCTCGTCCACTACTTGAGGATTTCTTCAGTACTAAAGCAAAACAAACAACCTCACCCTAATTTAAACCTACAAATTTTACAATTGAGTTTCCTTAATGAATTTTAATTACCTTTCGTTCTTGAACAAAACCATTCATTAATGACTTGAAGGTTTACAAGGTATTTACAACAATGTTGACATTTATTGTTTGGTTTTCTTAAAATGCCATGTATTTCCGCTGCCAAGGTGGCCATTCCAACATGTAGTGTTTGACAATCTTGATGGTCTCGGCTACATCCAGTTTCCACGCATTGTTGATCATTCTAAGTATGCTCACATTATCCGCTGTGATATTAGATTCGTTGAAACCATGTGTTAAGCTACTTTTGATCTAAAATTTGTAGCTTTTTTCTTCTTCGTTTTATTTACTGCTTCCCTTATGTGTTCCTTGACTCTTACGCCTAGTGACCTTCTAGTTTACCCAATGTTACATCCGTTGTATTCCCCGCATGTTACTTTGTAGATACCGCTTTTCTCCATTTTTGGTATTATGCCCTTTGTGGATGCTAATATGTTTTGAAGTTTGGTGGAACGGCTAGTGAAGATAAGATCAATTTCTAGGGCTTCCATTCCCGCGAGATAGAAGTAATCTCCTCGGCTGTCGCTTTCTGCCGTCAACGTTAAAACCCTCCTGCTGTTAATCTGCTTTCTTCGTTTGGACAACAATTTTCTGACCTCGTTCGTGGAGTATCCGTTTAACTTCGCTAATTGGTAGATAAGTGCCATCTCATTCACCTGACCTTGCTTACTCAACGAAAGCGTAAGCATATGACTTACGAGCCAGTTAAAAGTCGCCCTTTTTTGCTGCCAGCAATGATTTTAAGAGAAGGGTATTATGCGCGTCGTATCTGTTGGTTTCCGGTATATTTCGAATTCCAATATGTTCCCGGATTTACATACCAAGACGTCCAGAAAAGGTAGTTTCTCGTCCGATTCCCTTTCGAAAGTAAAACTGATGTTCTGGTGTGCCGAGTTGATGGCCGTAAGTGATGGTTGGATCTGAGCTACTACCGATGACTGACTATTGAGTTTAATGGCGGAAAGGAATAAATTTAGTCATTTATTCGTTCATGAACAGAGAGAATTTAGGGTAACCTGGTATTGTCAGGCAAACTCATGAGGTCAAAAGCATTTGAAATATCTAAATTACAAGCCATCCTTGCCAACAATTTTTGCCAAGGATGGCTACTATTCCAAATTCCGGCGATTGCTGGCATTCTCTTATTCATTGGTTCGAAACTCATTAATTTCAAGTTAGAAAGTCGATGGTGCACATATTTTTTTTGGAATATTTATTCAATTTTCTCTTCTTTTCCTCCCCTACTAAATATTCCCATAATCTCCAATAACAAAAAATCTTCCCTCCCTTAGGCAATAAGTAAATTTAATCTTTTTAGTTGTTCTTGTTGCCACCATTCTTTTGTGGTAGTGAGACAGAAATCATATACTAATTAGTACCCCCTAATCCCTTTACGATGCTTTGTCTAGCTCAAGCCTACAAATCCGCCCATCCAAATTTTGTTAATTTAAGCGTGTTGTTTTATTCCATTGCATTAACTGGAACTTGATTATCCAATGCCAGCAACATAGGATACTACATAAAATCCAGTATACCACGTTCTGAAACCTAGTACGAATCTAATATCAATACAAAGATAAATTCCAACTATAAATGAAATTTCCCTATATCAACTAAATCAAATTAATTTTTTGACAGTACTTATACATTTTGATGGAAGTTTACCAATTGGAAAAACTTAGCTAGAAATTAGATGACTTTATTATTTGCTGTCATTTTGTTTTGACATCTGACTTCATTTGGCAGTTTATAAGAGGTTTATACTAGATTTCCATGTGTTTTATGGTTAACTACTGTAATAAAGCCAAGTTTGGTTCTATACTACATGTCTGTCTAGGCTTTTACCCAAGATCAACGGTTGCGTACTGCGGGTAATAGCACGTAAGACCGCCAATCGGGGGTTCCGCTGGGATCGTGAATTACTTACCTATTCAGTTTGTATGAATACTTCACATGATTCATACATGCTATTATATATAGATTTATGCAGTTGTAATGACTTTTATATTATTTTTGCTGATTAGAGAAGTTTTTTGTACTTTGTTTTTAATCTTTTCAAGCAAATAATTACTGATGGTTTTGATTTTTCCTCTAATTTGTAAATAAAACCGTCATGGATTCTAAGTAAATCAGATTTTTTTTTTCATTTCTCGTTTCCCTCGTATTTGTGCAAGTAAAATAATTTGAATATTTACCATCACTCACATTTGTAATGATTTTTCACCGTTCGTTCCTGATTTCCCAAAGAAAATCCAAACCGACCTCTCATCGGCCTAAGACATGAAGTCTTAAGACATATCTACGAACTGTGCCTTCTAAGACCTACAAGTTTGTATACTCGCAGCTTTCTTCGAGGTAGCTCTCTGTTGGCCAGCTAATCCGGGAAAGAATTATTGTCGTGGATCTTAACGCGCTCGATTTTCCAGCCACCAATTCAAATTGCCCGTTTAAAACACGGAAATTTAAAACTTTACTCTACCATTACCTTTTCAGGGCTTCTAGCAAATCAACAAGGACAAACATCAAACTTGCGCGCTCCCAAACAACATACTAACATTGTGCTAGACATACGCCACTTTAAATTGGACCGAAAAAATCTACGCAAATTGAAACCAAACGGAAAGCACTGAATCAATGAGCCACGGATTACATTGAACCCCATCCACTCCTTTCCAGTTATCGTTGGAAATCTCTACTGAAAGGAAAGAGAATGCTTAGATTTAGCAAATCTTGGATTTAATTTGTTTTATCAATTCCAAATTTTTTATTCAGCTTAGTTTGAATAATTTGAAATTACCGAGCTCATCAAAAACGTTAAAGTAATCATACAAGTAGCTAGCCCTCATCTTCATTATCACATACATTTACCAACTGCTAGTGTACTGAGATGATATTCAGAAAGCTGTCCATAGAATCGTCCAGCACATTTGGCAACAAGAAGATATGCCGAACGAGTGGAGCCAATCAATTATATTACTTATCCACAAAAAAGGTGACAAGCTACAGTACGAAAATTATAGAGACATATCACTACTTTGAGCGGCGTACAAAATCTTTTCAAAGATTTTAGAAAATGAAATTGGATCATATGCCAACAGTATTACTGTTCACAGCCAAAACCAGATATTATCACAAACACAATTGAGCACCCTTTTGACTTAAATTTTTCAAACATCTTTGGCAAATTCCGAACGTTGCTTTCATTATATTTAACATAATTATTGAAACCCATATTGTGTTTCGCTGCTTTTTCTTTTACCATGGTGGCAAACTTTCCAATGGCTCTGTCGTCGACACGATTAGCCGTTACAAGAATTGCCCACTTTGTAAGTGCTGCACTTTTCAAATAGGTAATTTCAGTCTGGCTGCCAAATAATGCTTTGCTTTGGTATCGCAGCCAACTTAGTCCATCTTATCAAAATGAAAATGATGTCGACGACCTCCCAAGTCCACATCAATAACCAACTCACCGATGCCTTTGACACAATTATCGGACTAAAGCCGGGAGATGGGCTGGCCCCATTGCTATTCAATTTGGCTCTGGAGCACATCATAAGAAAGCTACTTGTCTATACACGAGGTACATTACTATACAATTCGAGCCAAGTAATAGCCTATTCAGATGACATCATCATTTCGTCACGGTCATTAACAACTGCCAGAGAAATCTTCCTGAAACGCGACAGCGAAGTAAATCTAGTAGGGCTACAAATCAATGAAAATAAAACAAAGCTCATGACCCAGTCGAGGAAAAATACCTCAAATACATAAAATATTATACTTGGCAAATACAGTATCGAAAACGTGAGCAAATTTGTGTATTCCGGCGGCAAAATAACGAAAACCAGTAATGAAAGAGACGAAATACGCTGAAGAATAAACCTCGAAAATAAAATATTTTATTCAGTTTTGACGATCTCGAAGACCAGCTGCGTACACAGGAAAACAACGCTCCAAGTATACATATCTGTGATATGACCTGTGTTATGCTTTGGGTGTAAAAAATGGACCTTAACCCAAGCATCCGCAAAAATATTGAACACCTTTGAGCGACGGGTCCTGATAATCGGAGCGAAGCTAGATGAGGACCAATGGCAAATTCGATGCAACCATGAGCTGTATGAAATTTTTGACGAGCCGGACGTTTTCGTTTTGTTCAAACAATCATTAAAACAAGGAACTTCGATCTTTAATTAAGCCACTTTTAAGCCCACAATTGATTTATTTTACCAGGAAAACTCTCACAATTTGATCATAGCTCAGCCTCGTTATTTTTTTATTGACAAGTTGCCGGCGAGTTCTTAAAGATGCACACGGACATATAGTATGTAAGGGCTAAAGCGTTATGCGTAAACAGCTCATTACACAGTTTTCGATCGTAAAGGAGGTCGCAATGATTGTAAGCCTGCGGAAGCTGCAATGGGCTGAATACATGAGTCGTATGGACAAATAAACGAATACCCAAAAAGTTATTCGTTGGGAGAACTGAAGGGTGGACACCAGTGCGGAAAACGAGGAAATGCTGGTTTGACTCGGTCGACGAAGACAGTTCATCGTCAATGTATCGATTACACACCGTATATAAACTGCAAGATTTTTAACCAAACTCAACCAGTCGGAGATTTCGCACACCAACTCCCATGTTTTTTTACAGTTCATCCGTGTGAGCTTGATTACCAGTATGGCATTACAATAGTTTCATGCAATTCTTCCTTCCAGCAGTTCTGGGTGATTATTTTATTGCACATCTTTAAACATTGTTCTGAAGCCTTTTATGAATAGTTCCAATACCTTCAAAGAAAACATAAAAACAGTAGCTTTCATTATTACCAATGTGTATTTTTTTTTCTCATTGCGGGGAATATAAAATTCAAAGTTCCATAAAGTGCCCGTTAGATACGGGCTCAATAAATCTTAATGATTACTGCATCAAACAAATTTGCTTTCTTCAAATTTAATTTCTACGTAATGAATATTGAATATATGTATATATATATATATATATATATATATATATATATATATATATATATATATATATATATATTTATATATATATATATATATATATATATATATATATATATATATATGTATATATATGTATATATATATATATATATATATATATATATATATATATATATCCACTCTATGTATTTTCTTTTTATTATGAAAGGCATTTGCCTCTAATTATATAGATTTCAGCTGATTTACAGGAATAAATCCTATGAAATCGATGACAGCCTATACGAGTACATAAGAACTAATTATTAAATGTTTTTATATTCAAAACAATTAAATTCAATGTGCAAAATTTTATTGGGTTTGAACCTTCCCTTTCATCATGACGTATAACAGAATCCCCGAATTTTTAAATCTGCGAACAGGAACACTTTCTTTGAACCCTCTTTACAAGAAAAAATCTCTTCATGCATTCTAAATTTTTATGAATGAAATCGAATCTGATTGATTTATTGTCGTTTGAATTCACTTCATGGAAGTTAAGACCACCACAGTTGCATAAAAATGACTTGGTGAGCCTAAAAACAATCAACAGACCCCATTAGACAAAAAATGGGCGAGCTTCTTAGGTTAGTAGAATCAAGTAGCGGCTTATGTGAGACGTGCCGCCTTTGTGTGTTGGTTGACAATGCGCAGTGCTTCGCGACAATTGAAAACGCTGATTACCTTTTACCTAACAATGAACAAGCCTCGGTTGCATTGAGAAGAAAGATTGGCTCCCATCATCAATGTCACCCATCACCGACGAAGCGAACCAACTCCAAAGAAATTCATCACCTGCAATACATCACATATTGGTATGAATGATTGGCGCGCCCAACTAAGAGTGGTTCAATTCGAAATGCAAACGTATTGGAACATCTACTAGCAAATAGGTATGGTACATGCGTGCGCAAAACTAAATGTCCACATGATGAAGAAAAAATAACTGATGTACTCGTATGTGGTGCATGTGATGCAAATCATCATTTTAGCTCCAAAGATGGGCAACAAGACATGCCAAATTACTTAAGGAGGCTACTGTCGCACACTATCTTCACAGTTATCCACAAAATAGCAATTGCGCATTGTCATTTGGCGGGAGCGGAGTGGAGGTGGCGGTGAAGTGGATCCAACTAATACCACCCAACTAAGGTAAATCGATTTGAGTTTTGTTCTGTAGGAAAGACTGCGCTAACTCATTGCTTCAATTGTAGTGCAAAACTACGATTTTTCGCGCTGACAAACGCCCAACATTTTTTGGTGGTATAAATACTCTGGCTTGGTGGCGATCTAATCATTAGTTGTCTGGTCGTCGAGTCCCAGAGGGAATTCAGTTCAAGTTTCACATCCCTGCATCCTAAACCATCTCAAAAATGAAATTGTTGATCCTTACCGTGTTCCTTTTGATCGGAGCTGTTATCGCTGACGTCAGGGAAATCACTCCTCCCGTCCCAATCATTTCACAAGAGGGTGTTGTGGATCATGATGGAACCTTCCACTACAGGTAAGATGCGCAACTTTTTTCAAAAGGATGTAAAACATTAAGCGTTTATTTTGGTGTGTTGCAGCTATGAATCTGGTGATGGAACCAAGGCCGTGCAAGAAGGATCATTGAAGGTATTTGACGCTGAACATGCAGGAGAGTCCGTTCAAGGACAATTCAGCTACACTGGTGATGACGGCCAACAATACAGCATCACCTACACTGCTGATGAAAACGGATACCAACCACAAGGAGCTCACATCCCAACTCCACCACCAGTTCCAGAACCAATCGCCAAGGCTTTGGCTTACCTCGCCACAGCTCCACCACCAAAGGAATAAGATGCTGATGGCCATTACCCATCGACTCTCGTAGCGAGAGTCTGTAGCTAACTAAAATGTACATAATGTTAATACTCAAGGACTGATGAATATGTTGATTGTGTTAAACGTTCCAATGAAATAGAAATTTCATTTTTTATACAAAATATTGTTTTTTATTTATGGGCGCACCACAAATTGAGGTTTTCTCTAAATTTGTGAGGAGAAAATTTTTAGAACGCAAATATGGGAAATTCGGTTTGGAAATGAAAATGTTACTGGCTATATTTGTTTTTTGTGCCAACTTAATTAAAAAGGAACACTTACGAGTACTTATTGGAAAACAGCTTCGTATGATACCATTGTCTTTGCATCAAAATGAAGACAGCTAGCGCTTTGAACGCTACATTGGAAAATCGCTTTAATTAAATGAAGACCAAAGCATGAGTGTAATCAAAGAATACAAAGGTTGTATTTAATCGGACAGTCTAGGATGGTTAAAATATTCTAATTGAAAGAGATGAATGGTCTCGAACTTTTGCAGACTTCATGCTAATATACGAAAGCGTTAATAGAAACCCGTTCGCATGATCAAGGTTACAAAGTTAAGAACCAAGTGTAGAATACAGAACAAACTTAGGGGTGGCCTAACTGAAAGCATCCCAACTGGAACGGTCCTAAATTCAAATGCGAAATACAAGGTACGTTCCAAAATAAACGAGACTGAGCTAAAATACAAACAACAGGAGCTTTATTCTGATAAATTCGAGTTTATTTATTCAAAATAGTCTCCTCCGGCCGCAATACACTGTTTTGCGCAATCCAAAAGCTTTTGGAAAGAGTGTTTCAGGTCCTTGACTGGAATATCCTTCAGGATGTTGGTACAAGCCTTTTGGATGCCCTCTACGGACGCAAAGCGTTTTCCTTTCATAGCCAAATGCAATTTTCCGAATAAGCAGAAGTCACAGGGAGCCATATCAGCATACGGTGAGTGATTGATGGTTAAAATGCGATTTCTAGTCATAAAATCAGCCACAAGAGTGGATCGATGAGATGGTGCATTATCATGCAATAAGCGGCAGCTTCCTCCTTCGCGATATTCAGGCCGAATTCTACGAATGCGATGCAACAAACGCTTCAATACGCCAAGATAGAAAATTGCATTGGCCGGTTTGGCCCGTTGGCATGAAGTCCTTGAGGACAATTCAATTAGGAGAATCTTTAGCGCCTTTTAACGAATGTAGCAAAGTCATCTCTTCGTTGCAATGATAAATTGTATGATAATGAGGTGATCAACCTGCTGACGAGTACATATAGTTACATAATTATTAATGGGATCAGGGACAGATAATTCTAGCAGCGATTAGTGAAAAATAAAGCCAAGAAAATTCTAAGAAACCACAAAGAAAACCAAAACTACCAAAAATACCTGCCAGAGTGTAAAGCCCCTTGAATCTATGCCACTGATGATCGTATCAAAATATACTTTTAGGAAATCAGAATATACACACCTTCGTTATCAAAACATTTTTTGAAACTAAGATAAAATACTCAATAAGCATCTTATTTTAGTTATAGATAAGTGAAATTAATTAAATCATTTGACGACTTAATGGAGGAGTAAGTACACAATCCTATTTATATCTCCGAAACAGATCCATGGTATGTAGTGTTGCTATATGTTTGGTAGTGCTGTCGTTCACTTTATGTCAAATGTAGAAGTCTATTGTCCTCATGTAGGCTAAAAGATCTGTCAGCCGTATTCTGGCTACCTTTTAAAAAAGCGTTGCTTGGTTCCTCCCGGCCTATCATATGCTTCACTCTTGAGGTGCTTTTTTTCTGTAGCATGCTGTCGGCTGGAAGTCGCATGACCAAGTAGTAAGATGGTGTTTATTCTTTTGCTTATATGGACTGCAGAGCACAGATATATGGAAAATCATGGAATAGCAGCGAAACTCTTCATATTCAAAGAATGCAGTGAAAGTTGATGAACTCATTTTCATATGCTTGCAAAAGCATAGGCTGCAACTTTAAAATTGAATGATCATTAAATCTCTAAAAAGATGCTTAAAGCCCTACACATATCTATTTATATGATCAAAAGACAAGCCAAAGGAAGAGTGAAAAGATTGTTTACTATTCTACCACCTGCGAATTTGGGAAAAGTAGGTTGTCTTAGTTCTGGACAATATACGATGCTCACAGTGTCTGGAAAAGAGCTATTCTAATTAAGATTTAATCTATAACCAACTAAAGATACATCAATTGGCTAGGTCAGTGATGAAATAGGAACCAAGAAACAGTATTCTCCTTCTTGAAAGGACCCGGCAAAAGTTTTTTTTTTTTAAATACCTCCATACCCTTCCACTATCTCCATCACACTTTCTTCGTCGCACAACGCTCGTGCGACCTGCACTTCACATTTCGTCGTTTCTTCAGGTGTGCTACCCAGACAATGATTAGACCATCGGTATAAGGGGGCACACAAATTATGTGTATTTATCCAATTAATCTCATCTTGTCCATTTCGTGATCAGCTCTCAGAGATAAAAAAAACTTTGGAATACGCCGTGGGAAAAAAAATTCTGAGTTATAAAGTTAGCTGTCATTTCAAGCATCTCGACGATAGGGTTTAAAGTGCCCTTAGATGCTATGTTGAAATTTATTGGACTGAGACTCTTCATAATAATATCTTTCTGCTATACAATCTCGACGACAGGGTCAAGAAAGACCCTACGATGCGATGTAGAAATTTATTGCACTGAGATTCAATCGTTGTTAAATAAATATTCTTTAAGCCGTTTTTTAAAAACTATAAGGGAGTTTGCATCCTTAACTGAATCTGGGAGATTGTTATATATACGCAAGGCATCATTCGTAGCATCATTCTTTAGACGATCCGTTCTTGCATAAGGTATTATGAATTGATTTGCATTCCTAGCATTGCAGTGATTTTTCTGTGATACTTTCATAAATTGAATATGTGACGACGAATTTGAATTCAAGCATTTAAAAATAAACTTGGCTTTCTCTGCTTCAACGATTTGAGTAAATGTTAATGCTTTCGCTGATTGGTACACAAATCTGGTTGGTGTACGTATTGGTAGATTTAGCATATTTTTATAAGCCTTGGTAAGCAACCTGGAGATGATATTAAGGTGTTGCTTTGATGACTGGCTCCAGATTACTACTCCGGAATGTAGTTTCGACAGAACGAATGCATTTAGCACCATCTGCTGAAATCCTTCATATCTTCTCAGTAATCCAATAACAGGAGCTAATTGTCTTCTTAAGTTGTTTATATGCGACAGCCATGTTAATCGTTGGTCGATGATGAGTCCAAGATATTTGAATTCCGCTACTCTCTGCAGTTTTTCGCTATTAATTCTTATATCAATGTTAATGTCTTCCTTGTTCTTCTATTTGAAAATAATGTATTTGGTCTTAGAAGTATTTAGCGCTAGCTTATTATTACTTAACCACGAATGATATGTACTTAGATCCTCATTAATGGTATTCTCTAAGTAATCTTTTTTGCATCCCGAGTAAAGTAGAACTGTGTCATCAGCATATAGTGCATAGTGTCCCTTTAGTCCACATGTATTTGAATTGTTAGTGTATAACAAGAATAAGGTAGGGCCAAGTATGGAGCCTTGGGAAACGCCTGACTTCATAGGTGCCAAGTGGCTCAATACATTATTGACTACTGTCTTCTGCGATCGCCCTTTTAAGTAATTCCTAAAAAGTTGATTTGGTTTCCCGTGAATGCCATATAATTCGAGTTTACGAAGTAAAAGCTCATGATCCACCGTATCCTTTTTCAGATCCACAAAAATGGCAGCAACATCGTCACTCTTGTCAAGTCCTGTATTTATGAAACGCGTGACTGAGAAAAGAGGATCAAAAGTTCCTTTATTTTTTTGGAAACCAAACTGTTGTAAATTTAAAATTGAATTTTCCTTAATGAATGATGATAGACGGATGTTTATTAATTTTTCCAATATTTTACTAAATCCTGCTAAAAGCGCGATCGGGCGGTAATTATTTGGATCCATACGGTCTCCTCCCTTGAAGATTGGGACTATTTTTGCTAGTTTTCCTTCCTCAGGAAACGTTCCCTTCCTAATATGTTTGTTTAGACAATTTGCAACACATTCTGCTATCTCTTCCTTTATAAGTTTTATTTCATCCATGGTGATATTGTCTATACCTGGTGCTGTATTTTGCTTCAATTCATCAATAATTTTTATTACTTCAACTTTGTTAGTTAGATGCATGTGAAAGGAAGATTTGGGTGACGTAATTGTATAAGTAAAATTGCTTGTTGGTGCTGGCTGGATTTCATTGGCAATTTTTTCACCTATAGTTGAAAAAAAGATATTGAGATTACTTGCAGCTTCAAATGTATTTGCTGAAGATGAGTTCTCTATGGTGAAATCCTGGGTCGTAGAGTTACGCGGTGAGTTTCTTTTAACTTCATTTATTATGTCCCATATTTCATGCGCATTGTCGACCGCTGCATCTAGTCTTTTGGAGTAATACAAAAGTTTTGCTTCTTTCGATGTATATAAACCTGAGCGATTGATCATTCATGTTCCGTTTGTAGTTCATATAAGCCTTCCGCTTGTTCTTACTTGCCTCAATAACTTTTTTGGTTATCCATGAATGTTGACGACATCTTATTTTTTTCTCTGTAGTCGAGGTGTCCTTAGCTTACATTATGATGTTTGTGAGCTCCACTAAGTTTGATGGTTTTTGTTTAATTAATAAACCCTTAAAATTTGATCTAAAGAGGTCCTTATTTAAGTATTTGAAAACTTTATAAGCAGGCTTTTGCTTTTTATTTATTTTAATGCCTTGAATAACAACTTTCAAAACACGATGATCAAGTTTAGGCCAGTCCTCTAGAGTATAAGCAATTTGATTATCATTTGTGACTATGTGATCCAGGCAGGTATTAGATGCTAGTCGGGTAGGTTGAAGTGGTTTCACAATAGTGGCACCATTCGTTTCTAGTACATCGTTCTACATCCTTGACTCATTAGATTCAACCATTAGATCTATATTCGTATCGGCAACTGTGATCAAATTATTTTCCATAGAATATAGTTAATCTAATGTCAAGCACAGGTCTTGCGCGTTAAGTCGGGTGGGGTTGTAAAATGTGCCAATTTTTATTTTCTTTCGATGACTATCGATGATTATCATATTGTATTTATCCGGTATTACTCACCTCGTCACGAAATTAAGAGTTTTTTTAATATAAATTGCTGTTCTCCACGTCTTCCGGGCCTGCAGAAAAATACAGAATTGTATCCCTGAATGTTGTAGTACTCCACTTCCTCGGAATATATCTAGACTTCATTAAGTATAATTAAATCTATATTCGAATGTTGCTTTACATAAATTTGAAGTTCGTTAAGTGTTTGTCTTAAACTTCTTATATTATAAGTTATTTAAAGGGATTCCATCTATTATATTGCATGCCTATCAAACGGGAAAATAATAATGAGGGCAGGTACTGTCGCACAAAGTAGTACCCTTACAGATTTGAGAGGCTCCCAAATGTGATAATTGTCAAAAATTGTCCACAAATATCTTGTAATCCTTCAAGATGGTTTTTCCACCTAGGACAATAAAGCATCCTTTGGATGATTTGACTTTATAGTGTGTTTTTCTTTTTTGATTGGAAGGTGAAGGTATTTCACCACCTGAGTGTGTGGCTCCCAGGTGCACAAGACATTTGAACTACCCACTAAGTAACTCCCCTCTCAACTTGAGAACCTAGCCTGTGATCGTTTAACACATTATTTTTGCCTCGTTTTGCAACACCGCAGGGTGCACTTTAAGTTAGGGGACCCCACCTCTAGAGGAAGGAGAAGGAGGAAGGGAGGTTGCTTGAAAAGTGATCACTCTACTGTTGGGAGCCCTGATTAGCTTTTAGTACTGTCTCTATTTATCTATTAGTACTGCTTGTAAATAATTTGCCTCATGGTTCCATTTGTCAACGGATTCAAACATCTCTTAAATTAAACTGTCTGCGGAGAGCTCCCCTGTTTCCATGTAGAGGCCTGGAAAAGCCTGTTTCATCTCTATCATGCAAAAAAATATGTAGCAGGCATAGTTTTCCTCTCCTGCACCATAAAACCTCAGAGAATTGCCTCAGTTTATCGTTACAACTTTCTTCGAGCAAATTATGAGGCAATTAAAACCAATGTATACTCGGTCAACTGGTGCACCTTCTTCACTCGTCTTGACTGTGATATTGCTTTGAACAAATTTCACGGCTACCTTAACAATCTAATCGCTCTTTATACTCCACTGCAGGCTCCTCGCAAAGTTAAAATGAAGTCATGGCTGACTCGAAGAGTTCTTTGTGCCTTAAAAGCCAAAAATAAGGGGCATAGGCACTATAAATTGACTGGAAATCATGATGCTAAACAGACTTTTTGTAGACTGCGTTTTTGGCTAAAAAAAGGCTCAAAAACGGCCATGAAAAACTACTTCAGCAGTTTAGAGAGTTCCCTCCTGACAAATAACGCTAAATCCTTTTGGTCCTACATCCGATCCTTTAAATCTTCCTCTACTATCCCGCATACTGTCAAATGGAAAAACACTGAAGCCTCCTCCCCTCAGGATATTTCTAACCTATTTGCCGAATATTTTCCCTGTACTTTTTCGTCTTCTGATATACTACACTCCCCCAGAAAATTCAATTCAAACTTATCCAGCATCAAGTACATCCTATTCCACTGATCCTTCTGAAGTTGAATCCCTTATCAACTTGCTCGATCCGAATGTTAGTCCTGGTCCCAATGGGTTGTCTAATATATTTATAAAGTCGCTTTGTTCCTCTTTGTGTTTTCCTCTATCCCTTATATTCAATCTCAGCCTTGATACTGGCACCTTTCTAACGTACTGGAAAGATGCAAATGTGGTTCCTATCTTTAAAAACGGTGACCCATCAACTGTCTCAAACTATCGTCCCATATCACTCCTCTCTTGTTTCTCTAAGCTGCTGGAATGACTTGTACACAACAGGCCTCTTTAGTCATTGAGTTCAATTGTCATACCACAGCAACATGGATTCTTGAAGGGTCGTTCAACTTCCTCGAGCTTGGCTCATTCAAGTCACGTTAATCTCTATGGTACAATCTCCTTTCCATTCAATCCAACATCTGGCATCCCTCAAGGGTCAATCCTTGGACCTCTTCTTTTCGTACTGTTTATCAATGATCTTACCTCTGCGATTTCCTCTTCTTGTCTCCTATATGCTTGAAATATATTCCGGACAATTAGACCCCTTGAAGATAGTCAGCAACTCCAAAATGATCTCGTTAACCTCTATAACTGGTGTAATGCAAACTCCCTTCGTATCAATGTTTTCAAATATTTTAAAATTACTTTTACTTTGAAAATTGTTCCCTTAACTTACAATTACACCCTTTATGATGTTTTTTTCTCCTCTGCAGACTCATGTAAAGATCTTACTGTAATATTTGATCCCAAGCTTAAATTCGATGCCCACATTTTCAGCATGATTACCAAGGCATCAAAAGTTTCAGGTTTTATTATACGGCATTTGCACAAGTTTGCAAATATTACTACCGCTGTCTTGTCCACTCACTTCTTGAGTACTGCAGAGTAATGTTGTCTCCTAGACATTTATATCTTGTGAGCTCACTAGAAACTGTTCAGCGTAAACTTACCCGTATTTTATTCTTCAAATTCAAAGTAGCCTATAAATCTTATGAGTGTCGTCTATCCATATTTCGTCTCCCTTCTCTGTTGTCCTGTAGAAACTTCCTAGATTAATATTTCCTTTATAAGTTGTACTACCAATAAATTGCTTCCACTCTAAGCAAAGACTTGCACTACAGACTGCATGCACGTCCTAGTCGGTTAATAACATTCCCAAGGTTCCATACACCCGGGCAGATTTATATTTTAAGTCAATTATGCCGCGAATCATCAGAAAGCATAACAACCTCGAGCTTGGTTCTCTATCCACGTCCTACTTTGTTTTTAAAAATAAACTAGGGACGTTATTCACAAAAAGTAAGTTCAACAATACTGTCCCCAATACTGTTCATTCTTACACTTGGAACTCTCTTCTTTATCAGGACGATCACTTCAATTTTCTCCAGTGCCAAGTTGAACCCGTGAGCGGTTATCCAGTATTTCACGTCTTTCACCCAGCGGATTAGTATATCTAGCCTAAGTCTGAACCAACGATAGACTATTGAGCAACACACGACGTAACTTTTATTCTTCTTCGACCCTGCGTCATATCATAAAGCAGGCTTTAGTTCTTTAGATAATCCTTCAAAAGCCGCAGAAGATACTTTTGAACTTGAAAAGAGCGTTTCAGCGTATCCAGAACATCCATTCATCTAGCAAAGTTGAAGGCATTCCAAAAATCACCTGTAACCAACACGATTGCCCAACGCTGGCCTTGACAATGTGCCTTCGCCTTTTGAACCGTGTTCACCATCCATACAAACGCATGAATGGTGCAACATCCTGCTTTAAGGCCATATAGGTCCCCAGGAGCACAAATTGTGTGAGTCTTCCATTGATGAGTTTGTTTAGCACTTCTCATGCCACGTCTAGCATGCAGCTGATGACCTGAGATTCCTCTCCCCTTTGGTAATCAGTACGAGGCTTAATACCTCTCAACGTTCCAGAAACACCTCTTCCCGCAGCCAAGCGTAGAATCTACTAAGCTGCAAGTCAGGACAATGATGATCGGCTATCACCAACAACACCTCGACTGGGACGCTGTCTGGACTGGTTTCAGTAATAGGGCCATATCTTCCATGTCCATATCAAGAGCACGGATGCTGGGAGATAGCATCACATATCTCAAGTGGAATTTACAGTTGATCACTGGCAGAATGGCCCTCTCATACTCTCCAATTGAGGCTACACAAGGCAATCCAAGGGGAACGTTACGTTGTATATGGTTCCTTCAGAGCCCATCTAGCACAATATCAGTGTGCTCAGCACAACGGACCCTATTCTGTTCACCATCTTTCAGACTCGTTTACCCTGAAGATCAATTTGAGGCAAGCCCCATCCGATTGTTTTAGCATTGAAGCTTCCCACAATGAGCATGGGACCATTTGCGTTCATAATAGCATCTGTTGAACCATTAAGATAGGCGTGGAAAGATGCTATCAGTTCATTCGACGTTAGGCATATGCTAAAAAATGTATCTTTTGAACAATGAACTCACATAAAACCATCTTCCCGTCCACGACCCTGCAGAAGAAAATCGGCACTATTTAGAACCAAGATGGTACCAGTACCAGTTTTATTAAGGTACTTTGATGACAAAATTCTTGTCATGATATTGCTTACTCAACAGTAAAAGATCAACTCTCGTGAACCTCGAAAACTGCTCAAGCACAATTTGGGCAGTTGAACTGTGGTGTAGATTTACCTGCAGGATGCGAGCTTGTGAAGTTCTGCTTTTACATTGGCTAGAGCTTCCTTTAAAAGCCGACATTTTTCTCATGCTAGGACGTGCTTGAAATTCAGTTAGTTCAGTCTTGGATCAGTATATTTGCAAAGAGTACATAATGTTCCTCTCCTACACACTTTTCTTTCATATCCCATTTCACCACATTTGTAGCATAAGGACTCCTACCGGCTCTCTTTCATCTCGTCATGCGGTATGATCATACCAAGGCACTTAAAGCAGTGAAGTACTCAGAAGTAGTTCAGCTTCCTTCTTGTTAGCCTGACTTTAACCCAGCTTAAGCTAAAGAGCTCCGTTTTGGTGGGCTTTTCTACCTTGGCCAAATCGATGACGCTGTCCATGTCTCTGATTTTGGTCATTGCCACTAGATCAAGCAAGCTACAGTTGCTCTTTTGCGAGGACCTTCTTGGCTGCATCAAAGAATACTTCTTCGCTATTGACCACTGCTCCAAGTCCGACCAGTATGTGGCTAGGTCGTATTAGCCATGCTGCTTTACGGGCAATTTTGATGTCTTAAAGCTTTACACCTACCCTGATCTGCCGTACCACACCTGCATAGGATCGGCTATCCTTAGGTTTCATTACATACCGTCGTGGTCTTTGTTGTGGCTTTTCCCCTTCTGTCTCGCATCAGATGCTTCTTTTTGTCGGGCATCTCGAATATTCGAACCCTTTTTCGCAAGTCTTCCTTTTTTTTCGTCAGCACTGCCTAGATCTCCAGACTTAACATTCCATTCCAATTAAATACCCCCTTTCTTCATTTGATGTGAGCATCCCATTCTACTTCGATTGGCCGAGAGGCCGTTTTTTGGTGATGTTTAGTGGTGAATCTGTCTGCATTTCCTCGGCAAACTTATTCCTTTTGCTCTTCTCCAGCCTCCTGCTTCACTCCAGCCTGCTTCCTCAGTAATGCTCAGTGAGGTCCAGGAATTTCTCGGGCTCTAGAAAACCGTTTCTTGCATCGTTACTAATGTTTTCTTGTCTTATTCCCTTGTTCCCCGCTTTTTAGATGAGCCTTTTTTCCTGAAAGCGATCAACAGCTTTTTTACTTTCAACTTTCTCTCTAGAAAGAGGTTCTCTGTTTCGCTTTCTGGATACAATGCTTGAGCTACATTTTCAGTTATATCAGCAATTTCTTGCAATGACACTTTGTCGGCTTTATCGTTCTTCTCTTTTTCTGCAAGAATTTGCTTTCCAACCTTGGAGTGGTTCACTTTGTGCTCTTCCCTTATTGAAGTGAGGCCAATTTCTTGCTGCAACTGGCTGCCGCAATTGTACCCAATTGACATATGCCCTCAGAGCATTTTCATTCATTTGTCCATTTTTCTTTGCTCTCTAAATCTTCGCTGTGTAGTTAAGTCTTTAATGTCTTACCCGTTGTTATCGAGTTCAGAGATGCTATACTTTTCGGGTCCCCCTGGGAGCCACTACTTCCGTTTATATGTTTAGTCCCTTTTTTAGTCCCTTGTACAAACAGGTACTCAAAGCCAGAGCAGCGCTGAATGGACATCCCTCTCAATCTATACACCCAACTCAACGGTGCAAGCTACTAGAAGGCCTACCAAGGTTTTACCGGGATGAAGACAGTTGGATACTTGCATTAAAGCCATTTACATACGAGTATTACCTCGGTGGTACCGTGCATGCAACTTGGTCCAAAATATCATATCCTCCTACCGAAAACATTATTTTCAATTCAATATCCTATTTGTAATCTAGAGATCATTGCAAGGTTATAGTCCACGACGAAACTTTACGAAAACCTTCACTTTCCCAGGTACTTAAATCTGACCCAGACTTCTAAGAAAACTATTGTCAGCCAGTACTCTCTTTGTAGATACTCCCCTGCTGAGGAGTGAGTTAAGCTCCAGCTAGTAGAACACTAGTCAGAAAGCAACAAAAACATCGGCAAAAACGTTGATGTTTTTCCAAGTCATCTGCTTCTAGTGTCCCTTAATATTTGTATTCTCTAGCACCCAAAAGAGCTGCACATTTGTATATTTTGACATTTCCTTGAGAGATGGATAATATTTAATGACAAGCCTCAAAGAAGTGAAGAGTATAGCATGGAAATGTATAAACGCATTGCTGTCAGTGAAAATGGAAACTTTCACTCCGCGATTTCAAATCTCATATGGAAAACACAGCTAAAATCTTTCGAGATCCGAGCAGTAATGAACTGTCTTCGTCGACCGAGTTATACCAGCGTTTCCTCGGTTTCCCTATTGGTCTCCGTCCTTCAGTTCTCCCAACAAATACCTTTTTGGGTATCCGTTGTTTGTCAGTACGGTTCATGTGACCAGCCCATTGCAGCTTCCGCAGTCTTTCAATCGTTGAGACCTCCAACTCATCAAACATTTCATATAGCTCATGGTAGTATCGAATTTGCCATTGGTTCCCGTCTAACTGCGCTCCGATAATTTGCCTCAGGACCCATCTTTCGTAGGCGTCCTATATGTTTGCGGATACCTGGGTTAGGGTCCATGTTTCACCTTCACAGAATACCACAGATCTTATCACAGATTTTTATACTTGGAGCTATGTTTTCCTGTGCTTGCAGCTGGTTTCCAAGATCGTCAAAATTAAATAAAAAATCTTATTCGGCATATTTTGTCTCTTCCATTACCAGTTTTCCTTATTTTGGGGCCAAAATACACAAATTTGCTCACGTTTCCAATATTATATTCACAAAGTATGATACTTTGGCTATTTAAGATATTTTTCCTCGATTTCGTCATGAATTTTTATTTTGTTCTAATTGATTTGTAGCCCTACTGATTTCACTTTGCTGTCGAGTTTCAGAAAAAGTTGTTGGCAGTTGTTAATGACCATCACAAAATATTGAAGTCTTCTGCATAGGCTACGCTTGGCCCGACTTGTATTGTACAAATAACTACTTCTTGTATCAGCAGGTAGCTTTCTGATGATATATTCCAGAGCCAAATTGAACAACAATCGGGCCAGTCTATTTCCCTGCTTTAGTCCAATATTTATGTCAAAGTATGGATGCGAACTTTGGAGGTAATCAACGTCATTGCAAAGCAAAGCATTATTTATGCAGTACGTTGTAATCAGTACTGTCGTATACTTACTTAAAGTCAACGAGAATATGGTGTAAGTTTATGTTGAACTCCCAGCATTATTCAAGTACTTACTTGACTGTAAAGAATTGGTCAATCGTCGATCCATCTGTTCTAAAACGCCTTGATCCTCCCCAATAATACCTTTGTTTAGTTTTAATTATCTTATTTACTACTCTTCTGAGATTGCTGTCTTGTTCTTCTTTCTGTTTTTTTTTTTCCATCTAAATATAGTTTATAAGCCTGATTCTTTTTATCTGCTGCATTCTGGCACTCATCATCGAACCAATCATTTGTTTTGCGTCAAGCTTGATGTCTAATTGTCTGTTCTACCATGGTTTTAAATGCTACTTGCAGCGGTATGTCTGATAGGATGGAAGCTAGCTGGTTGTTAAGGGATTCTGTGTAACTTTTTGCCACAGATTCCGTTTGGAGTCTCTTGATGTCGAATTTCTGTAGAAGGCTGGTGTTCACTGAATGCGCCTTTGACATGTGGCACCAATAGGCTAATTTTGCAATAATTTTTCAAGCTTCTTTTCAGATATATTCCCCAAATTATCAGAAAGATACTTCCTTGTAAGTGAGTAGTCCTTCCATCTGCATTCACGGCAATACAACTACGGCAATATTTGTTATAATACCTTTCTTGTTTGCATGAGTTCCGATTTATCAGTGGGCAATACTAACAGCTGTAATTCTGAATATAACTTTACGAGCTAAGGAGCTCACTTTGCTTAGCGTAGTAGTAAGTAGGCCATATATTCGTTGATGCAACCTAAGTGGTAAGGTTACCCAACTCCTAGCTCCTAGCAGTATACTAACTATATTTCTGCGGCCATTTGGATCTTCTTTTCATTCCCCCTTGTGTTTCTATCTCTGTAACCCAAGAGAAGAGTTACTACAATCGGCCTGCAGATGGAACTCAACTCCTATGGCTCTGTCTAACCAGCATAGAGAATGTACAATATTAACTGAGGGTAATATATGGCAAACTATCTTTACATTAATACTGGCGTAGTTTGGGGGATGATTTTGGGAGAATCTTACGTCCCCGAAAAGATGTCTGTTCCAATTCTACATCCCATTCTGAGATTCTAGTACTTTACAATCCCTCTGATCTGGTGGGGACGAAAAGCGTTCTGCGAAAACTTGTTGGTTGCCATCGCATTCAAAGGATGGTGTCATGGTAATATGGCTTGTTGAGCCAACATTCGGACTCCTTCATCCAGTGTGCATTTTGTGATGTCATGTTTTAAATCAACGGAATAGTGGCTAAAGAGTGTCTTTACATTTTCTATAGGCGTTTACTGTAAACCAACCATAACCCCTAAAACAGCTGCTCTCTAAGCCTTAGTGAAGTTTGTTGTTATACATATATACCTTGCCTGTTAATACAGCTTTCAGGCAGTGTTCATAAGATTGTCAGTATTTAAGCTTATAGTAGATTTTCAAACTTAACAGATGGCTCAGGTGATAGTAATAAGGATAATCCGACACTAGCCGAAACAACTGCAGTAACAAAGACGGAAAATAATTTAATTAAAGAACATAAAAATAAGCAAGAAACAATCTTTACATTGAAAATAGGAAGAGAAATGAAGCAAGCATAAAACAAATCATTCAATTCAAAGCATTGAAGAATGCTTCATATACTTAATTATATCTTACCGGAATGTAACGACGAAAAAAAAAATACGAGCCAATTGATTCAAATCCGTCCTAAGTCTTTGCTTTTATCATCCTTTCTGTGATGATTATATTGCTCTAAATATTTTACAACACTGGCAGAATAAAAAGTCCGCAGTTTATTAGTTTTGCTCAAAGAAGTTTTACGTTAAACGTAATTACAACATCTCTTTCTTTGCAAGGCGGGGCATGTTGTTGTACTCTCTTGCCTTGCAGTATTCTTTGCTCTGTAGTCCGCGTGGCTTAGTGGTTCTTCGGACGAACTATAAGCCTGTTCAGTGAAGGATACGTGCTGGTTTAAAATCAGAACGTATCGCAGCTGGGTGGACGGACACACGGCCAAAGCATGATAATGATCATATCACCTTGTGGAGTGCCAATACATTCGATCATGACAATGAGATACTCTAACTATCTCTAAGCGAGGGCCCAAAAGGGGCTGTAGGGCTACAAAGAAGAAGATGTTCAATACTTCCCTAATTAGCTTCCTGTTCATCAGATGCTCACTTCGCCACCAAAGAAAAGAATTCTTACCATATATTAGTCAGCTCCTATAGGTCGATTCTGTCAACAAGTTCTTCAATCGATTCTGGCAACACGTTCTTCAATAGGATAAATAACCTCCTGCCAATTTCGCTGGGGTTTTTGAAGGGTTGAGGATTCTTTTTCTAAAAAAAGTTTGAACTGTTATCAGTTGTAGTCCATAATTGATCGCTGACAGGAAGTTTTCAACTTTCTACCCCAATTCCTTCACAACATTTCTTGAGTGCAATATTGAACAAGTCTTTCCACCGTCTACAGTTTTCTGAATCCAAGATCATTCATCAAAATTACATGATTTATTTTCCACCAATTAAATCGAATCCTACACGAATCAAAACCGAAAAACTGAATATGTACTAATATGTACAGCGCAAAAATTAAAGTTAAAATTATTTTAGATAAGTACAACAAAAAGGTATGGAAATATGTTATTCTTTGTGGTTGAACGTTAATAAACAATTTCTAAGGCTTATACATAATAAAGAGTTTATAGTAAATTTCATATATTATCATTTGTTTGACGTTTTTGTCCTGTAACGTATAAGAATGTGATAAATGTCTCCTTGAAGACTAAGTTGGCTTCACATCTTCTATTTTCTACTCTAAAGTTTCATTCGATTTGCCATATTATACAATTGGATTGTTATAAACTACTTAAATATTCGAAAATGCCAGCTTAACAGATATGGATATGCTAAATTAGTGCAATGAATAATCAACTATTGAATAACAGCAATGTCGAGTCGAATCAATGAAAACGCAGGCGATAGATTCAAATGTATAGAATGAGAGAAAAAAAAAACGTCGTTTTTCGTATACATCTCAATATACGAGTATGTGACCCATGAAATGCCATACAAACTTATAAAGCATGTAGCGAAATCGACTATTTCAGTGAGATTTAATAACTGACTCGTAAGACTAAATGTGTTTGGGGAGTGCTATCATCATTGGTTGAACGTCAGCTAAAATACTTAAATTTTATTTTTTCCTAAGAGCCAATGAATAACTTAAAAATAAATCTAAATTTTAAAGAATCATACGCCATAATCACCGTTCAGCCTGTTGTTTCTGCGGTACAGTTGAAAATTTTCATTAATGTTCTACGTAAGCCAAGAAAGATGCAAGTATCAATTTAACCTAAAAAAATGATTTTAACCAAAGAACTAATTAGAAAAAGGTTACGGTTACTAACAGTAAGTACAGAGTTGCAATTGCTTTCAAACACATAAATTTATGTTTGTTGTTCATTGAATAATTATTCTCAAAACACTATACTAAGACACAATGTTAAAATTAATCGGAAACCCTTTAGATCTTTAGTCCTTTTATTCCATTCTGCCTAAACTTATATAGGGGTTCATAAAGGTACCTATTCATCTTCTATTTCAGATCACAAAAAAAAACTATAATACTCCCATTGTTTTGTTTTCTTTTTAATTTTTTTTTTCATCTGAACGGTTGGTCGACCAGGTTCAAAAGGGAATCTGTACCATACGTTTCTCTTAGTCGCTGTTTGGGATGCCTCAATATATATATACTATAATCGCAATACTATAAATTTTTTCTTTTTATTTTCCCGGGAGTCCACTCCGTAGAACTTATACCTGCTCTACCTTCAGTTGCCTTAACCTAAATTATCTTGGAAATTCAATTTAATATATCCAGGGGAGCCTTCTAGACGTGTCACACAAGAGGAACAAACTGCTGGTCCTAATTCTAACTGTTAATGATAACATACTATGGGGATTGGTCTTGTTATACAAATTTGAATTCACTATTCTGTTTGATCGGTATGTTTGATGTACATAATTTATAGAAAGTTTCCATTGATTTCCTTTAAAGGCAAAAGGGTATTTTCGTTAATTTCTTCTCACTTATTTGATCAATCTGTACATGGATTAGCTCGAGGGTGGAAGATACGAAGCAAAACAAAAATCATCGACATTTAATTTGCTATGCCCCTCAAGCCAAATGCAATGATGGCATTGGATTCAATAGTGTGAAAGATTATTCAGGATATGTTCGATGCAAAGCGATAAAACAAAAATTATCCACATAGTTGCAGTCATATATTTTGAAAAATAGGCGAGCAAATTAATTCATAGTTGGGAGATTATTTTTGGCTAAACAGACTAGTTTGCACTGTTGCATTTGCAAGAATTACCCAGACCGACATATGCAGCGTCATATTTTTAAGCGCGCTGTTCGACAGTTCTACATCAATTAATTATGTTGTATTCAGTTAAAAGGCCTTATAAAAATTTCAATCGGTATGGACACCTTTTTATCATAGAAGCAAAATAATTTGCGAATATCCCTTTTCTTGAAGAATCTTGAAAATGCAACGTTAAAATTATATTTTCTCAGTTATAAATATTTGCATGGCTACTTTGTTACTACCCACAACCAAGTATTAATTTGACTCAAATTTTGAAGTCAAGTCACACTTTACTGTCATCCTAGCGTCACTTTCTATCAAACGGTATTTACAACACCACATGCGATTTGAGATGCTCCATCTCTTTGAATACTTATCATCTACCCTAGCTTTTGGGAACAGCTTACAGAACTAGATTTAATTTTATGCACGAAATTACTGGCGAGATTGTATGCAAACCGTATCTTGCTCCGGAACTTATTCCATTAAATTACTGACGTGGGCACTGCCGGTATGTCATCTTAAAACTTACTTGTTAGCCTCGAACCCCTTCTATATATTTATCCATAACTATGTCACCTTCCTCGACAAGGCATCCTCCATCACTTGGTTATCGTGGGGCTCCTTGTTTCGTTCAACGTCCTTTACACAAGCCAGCCATATTTCAACACGAGAGATATGACACAAGTAATAATTCGATTGAAAATTTGGAGTTTAATCAATTTAGAAATAAATGCCCGATGACATTTAAGATTCCTCATGGCAGTGTAGTCATTTTACCTGGGCTCTTCAGCTCTCTGAGGTGCGTGAGTGGTTCCAAATCGCTCAACTCCTGACTATTGCTCCCAGCAAGAACTACTGACTCCACATTGGGGATACATTCCGGCAGGCAATCGCCCATTCGTATTGTCCGGTTGTTGTTTAATGTGGCACTGTAATCTAGGCAAATACGGACATCCATCGCATTTGCGTATCTCTGCATGGATTGATTGCTGATATCCGCGGTTAACCTAAACATCACAGAAAGTTATTTTACCTCGAAGCGGAAAAACAAACTTTGCATTCGCCGACTTACCAATTCCAATTTCTGATACCTTTACTACTTTTGAATAGTCTATGGATATCAGTGATGACCTATTTGTGGGAGAGTTCTTCTTCCTGTCAATCCTAAGCCCTTTTGCTGCTTGTTGGCACCCTCCGGGACTTCTTCCTCAGTAACGGCCACTACTTCCACACTTTCCTCCCATGTGGCTGTCAAATCTTCTTGACATCCGACGACAAAATTGACGTGGGATGTGCACTCGTCGCAACCAACTTGAAATGACAAGCCACCTGGCAGCAAAGTGTGTTAGTAGTGGTCGCCAGCGGTGTCGCATGATTCATTACAGTTGGTTTCTATGCTTCTATCGTATCCCGCTAACACGGTGATCCTTCTTCATTAACTCGTATATTACAAATTAATTGTCGTTGATCCTCAGGCAGTGCTGATGGTCATGGGTATACTGGTTTAACTATAGGGTAGCACAAAATTAATCATCTTATCGAAAGATGTCATAACTTTTGCAAATTGTGTCGTACGTGGATCATATTTGATATTTGTGAACTAGACAGGGAGGAGTGATCGGGCCGTATTTTTTTTGAGGACACCATTAGCAATACGGTCACAGTTATTGGCAAACGCTATTATAAATGGCTTCTCACTGACGGATTTGCATGAGTGCTTGATGATTTGTGTATGGAAACTTCGCAAAAACCATCATCGTGGCATTTTTCGGTACCTTATTAGAAAAATTAAATGATTCAAACTCGTTCTACTGTAGCCCGCTTAAAAGGATTTCCGCCTTAGCAACTATTGTGGCTTCAGCGCCAAAGCTTCCTTAAAAACAATAGACAATTGGCAACTACTAAATGACAGAGCAGAACCGGAAAGTGTTACCTCTTTGGCTCCCTAACACTTCGCAACGCACTTAGACTGGTGCAATCGTCAATAGCACAATGCTGCTTAATGTATTGCCACTTGATTGCATTGGTTTTCTAATTATATTTTGTTGCTATACGAGAATGAGGCCTGAGTTGATAGTTGATTAGCTATCTTTTCATCCAGCCTTCGGGCTGTGTTCTTTCTGATGCTCTATAAACTTTTGCCGGGATGGAGAGTTGCTGGTTGCTGGTTGCCCAAATGCATCGTTGAAGTTGCTTATGAGATGAATGGGAGATCGACAATCCATGGCACCATTAGCTGCGTCGTGAGTTCTCGATCGAGGGTCTGCTGGAACCCTGAGTTCAAGCTCCCCCGGGCGCACGGACGCACTCTTTTTGGGGTATCGGCAAAACCAATAGCTTCCAAAATGTTTATATGTGACACTTTGAATTCAATCAAGCGCTTCCTGGATTGTGCAAATTGCCATATGTAAAACAATGGATACTATTGAGTTTGTCGATATGGAACAAAAGATGTGTGGGTAGCGGAATCGAAGTGTAATGAACTTCGATTACGTTACCCAGAGGCGGCAGCGGTAATTTGAAAATGAAAAGGATTGCGGGATCGGATTGGATAAAGGTGAAATGTGGAATGAAATGGTTAGGATTGGGGCAGTTAGTATTTGACTGGTAAGATAAAAAAAGGGATTGTGTTTGGCGGTGCGGAATGGTGAATCCGTAAAAAAAAGATTCCGGATTTGGTTTTGTGAAGAAGAGGGAGTTTTTTTGGGGATAAAGTCTGATTTTGGTGTGGATAAATGATTGATTTCGCAATAGTGACAGTGAAAAAGGGATGAATCTGTTTTAGGCGG
Source organism: Odontomyia ornata (assembly GCA_963969285.1). Taxonomy (NCBI): domain Eukaryota; kingdom Metazoa; phylum Arthropoda; class Insecta; order Diptera; family Stratiomyidae; genus Odontomyia; species Odontomyia ornata. The sequence goes on from OZ017738.1 coordinate 494,628,792, forward strand.
AGGTTAACAGTAAACAAGTTGGGTAGACAGACCTATGCTCATGTCAGAAGGGTTTTGTACTCAACTTACAAAATGCAGTAACCAGCAACGAATAAAATCAAGAAACATGTCAAAGACGATTTAATTGGAGAAAATGTGAAATTCGAGGATCATACTATTATTAACAAAGTTGAACGAATTTTGACTTCTGAGGTATTTGTTATAGTTATACCCATAAATTTCTCCCTTGATATTTTTTTCAGATTTTTTAGATCACTGGTGTCCATTCGCGAGGGAGGAAACACATTTTTCATGTATTTCCCCCCCTGTGCTCCCACTGAAGCAAAAACTGTCAGTTTAAGAACTGTTTTGAAAAGCTCTCATAGAGAACTTTCATTTGATACTCATATCGGCTACCTTTCATGAAATTTTTTTTCAGGGGCCACTCATCTGTACTGTAATCATCGATTCATGGCCTATTTTTTCGAATCCTAGAATGGTTACAAAGCCCTTTTGCTAGGAGCGCTCTCCTGCCTCTTCGACTTGTTTCATTTGTATGTACTCATCTTCATGATACCTATCACTCCTGAAATTTTCATACAAATTCTAGCAAAGCTGTAGTGTCTAAGTCGGTAAAAAGCGCATATGGCTCCATAGCAATATGTTTCCATAGTAATACAGGGCATATTGCTCCATAGTAATACAGGAAAATTCAAATCGCTATAACTTCGTTAAATACTATTCGATCTTGATGAAACTTTCCGAAAAGATCAATCTTATAAATAGTCATCTGCTTGCTAAATTTTATTGAGTTTGAGGGTACCGTTTAGATTTTATTCAAGAAAACACAAAATCGATAAATCATACTATTACTAACAAAGTTGAGTGAATTTCGACTTCTCATGTATTTGTTGTTGTTGTACTCATTAAGGCCTACATTCATGATTTTTTTCAGATTTTTCGGATGGAAGGTGTCCAATCGCGAGGGGGGGGTACGCGAAAAGTTCGTGCTTTTCCCCTTCCCCTGCCCCCCTCGGTACTTATAAGACAATTTTAAGACTTGTTTTGAAAAGATCTCATTGAGACCTTTCCAATGACACCCTACTCGACTACCAATGGTGAAAATTTTTTTTTGAGGGGTCACCCTCTTATATGGGGAGACCCTCCTTAAACGCCTTTGAAAAAATTTTTCACCCTTGAACTTTCAAGAGGTCACCACTTCTGACCTTTCTACAAAGTTTCATGGCTGTAGCCCTTACAGTTTCGGAGAAAAAGTGCTGTGACATACAGACGGACGGACGGACGGACGGACGGACGGACAGACGGACAGACGGACACAGGTCGTGATTGCAATAGGGTTTTTTATTTTAGTACAAAACCCTAAAAAGATATACGTGTATTAAAAATCGCGAGTTAAAGAAAAGAAAAAGAAGAATTCAAAGTTTTATAGTTTGTCGTGAATATTATTATTGAATATTTTCAAAATAGAATATTAAAACAAGTGTATAGAGGGAAAATAAGAATTATAGTTGAATTAGTAGTGCAGCTAATGAACTTCTTAGCGAAAGATAGACCAAGTGGATACAGTGATTGGACTAAGAAAAAATAACGTATGAAGAAAAATTAAGTGTCAAGTGCTAGCCTTAATAATAGCTGAATACTCAAGTGCCGGAACTCGTAAACTATAGAAAAAAAAAGGAAAAAAGAAAGAAACACGCAAGAATAATATCTGTGGGCGGATTCCTTCTGGTAGATGGAATGAATTTGAAGGAATAATTGAAAATATACGTGAAGTAATTTTTTCAACTTAGTGGGGATAAACTGCCGTACAGCGGATTAGTGGCTGCGTAAATTATAAAATTTAAAGTAAAGTTTATATTGTGATTTTGTGGTTTTATGCTAACGTAAAGGAAAAGAAAACATAGCGTAAAGTTCGTGAATTCAATCTGTTTCAGTGATTTTTTTGTCAGTGCCCCTCCCTTCAGCTGCCGAGCACTCAGCAGCACCAATAGGGGTGTGTAATGCACACATTTTAGTTTTCCATAATAATTTTTGTCGATTTCTCTCCATAATAATTTTTGTCGATTTCTCTCAATAGTTTACAATTCAGAGGCTAGTTTTGTTTTACAATATTATTCTTTTTTTTCACGAATTGTTGTTGTGTATTTTCCCAAATTGAAATAAAGCGGCCACAATGTTCTAAGATAACAATTATTTTTCTTTCCTCAATGTGACCTCCCCTTTCGCATCCTTTTCGCTTTGTGCTAGTTATTTTATGTAAGGTGGCTCAGCACGAGCAGAGGGTGTCCCGGGAAACCCACGACACGACTGAGCGCTAGCCGGCCTCAGTATGCCACCCCAGGCTACACACCTCTCTGCTAATACATAATGTCTGCAACTGCGGCGACTTCCGTGGTTGCTACAGTATTTTAGTTTAAGAAAACCGTTTTGTTCCAATCTACTTTGAAAGGTTAATTCAATGCTGTAGTTTTCTGAAGTTATTACTCATCTTCAGTGTCTGACACGGAAGATGAGTCAAAAGAGTCAAAAAGCGTCTGCTCACACAACAAAGCAAGGCCAGACGGCTTTTAAAGAAAAAAGAAAATCGTCCTACGGATACCAAATAAACAAAATAATTGACTGTAAAATTTATGATCAGTTCTTATAATTTCCAACACGGATCTCGAAAGAGACAATCTTTTGGTAATTTTCCTGTTGGGTCTGGGATCCAGCCATTTGGATTATAGAGTCAACACCAATGCTGCACTTGCCTTTTAACGACCACCTTCAAAATGGAATATGGTATTTCAAAATGAAGTTTGGTTTTTAAAATAAAATTTTTTAGAGCTGGTTTCTTGTAGTGTAATAGTCGTGCTGGCAGGAATTTTTTTCAAGAACTACTAAAAAACAGTTTGCTGATTACTTTTCTTACAAAACATTGCGTCGCCTAATGGTATGCATGAGCATCTCCTGTTATTTAAATATTGTAAACTGTTGTTAGCTCTTAAACTGTGATTAATTTGTATCTTGTCGAAAAACAACGCCAAATAAAAGCAGATCTGTGGCACCCACGACCAATACCTTATCACTTGTAGAAAACGACTATGTTAAGGTATTAACCATCTTTATTAAATAAGCACTCTTCATTACCACCTCCTCAACATCTTTGGTAATTACTATCAATTATCTGATTCAAAGCACTATCCACAAACAATCTATACAAACACATTTATGACACTTTCCATTTCATTATCGCTGAGTGATGCCAATTTCGTTCACTGCAAATCAATCATACTCATATGCCCATGTGTACATAATTCGCGAATTTCTATTACGAGTACATCTAGCCAAAATCAAATCCGCATCTCCATTGCTACGGTGCTGGCTAAGGTGAGGTCGCGCATTTGCTTTTGATGGCTAACGAACGCTTTAAGCTAAATCAAATTCACTTGCAGCAGCTGTGATAAATGATGAGCAAATATTAACATATATTATGTCAGCGCCGAGCACAATACACGCAAACGTAGTGCACATAAACCTTCAATTTTGATCGAAAAGGTAACATGGCACCTGCCAAGCTGTGTGGTTATGATGGAATCATCGCAAGATGAACCTAGCGCGGTCAATTGCTCGAAAAGAAGAAAAAACTTCGCGTTCTTCGTGGTGCAAAATTATTCATACAGAAAGACTTACCTGAATGTGTGTAATTGGTTTTGGTTAATACGAGTATGTGGTGCTACTTTGAACTGGGAATTTTTTGGCAGATCAGTTAAAATTTAACCAACCTCGCACGAGCAGTTAATGATCCTTCTTTCTGTTTTATATATGTGAGGCCTACCTAATTCCGATTCCAATAAATTATTATTGATGTGAATTTGGAAATAAAATATGCTAAATATTTTTAATTTTAATTATTAGCCTTCTAGAAGCTCAATCTTTTTCAAATAAAATAGTATTATATTTTTTTTCTTGAAAAGGACGGACTTTTTTCGACTCCTTTGAATCATCTTAAATAATTGACAATAAAAATCTATATCTACCTTTGCTAATTGTCTCATAGATGTTTATGATTCATCGTTTTAGTTACTTAAGTTTATTTAGTTTAATAATCTGATATAACGTTTGGTAATTAAGTGCTGAAGATTTGAATACTCAAATTATTTTAACAAAGCTTCAGAATATTGCCACTGTGGAAGAAGACAGCATGTCGTCAAAATATTGATATGTGGAAAATAGAGTTGCTATTAATCAGCGCTTTTTAAAAGGAAATTTCATGTTTTTTCTACAATTGTAAGGTTATTTTTTCAATGGATGATTTAATCATGTATTTGGGTGTTTTTCTGAATTGCCTAAAATGTTTAAATGCATATGCACAATTTTTTGCAATTATACGCAAGTTTTCTTCGGAATACAATCATGAAATTGACAAACTTTGCGGTTCAAAGATAACCAATCAAGTGTGGAGGCTTTTATATTTCTGACTTTATTTGAGTATACTCAAATAATTCGTTTCGTCATCATTTATTGTGGTTGCAAAGTGGAGCTATACAAAAAAAAATTTCATAAGTAAGCTATCAAAATTATCCAAAAAAAACGAGTCCAATACCCGCATGGTTCATAAAGCTCAGTCTAGACCAAGTTATCGTATAGATTTACATCAAATTGATGTAAAAAGAGTCGAATGATCAATAATAAATTTTAGCAAAGACAATTACAAAATTTTTTTGTAATGCAAATGAGAACAACTGCAAGCAATTTTGCGAAATTTGTCTTTGTAAATTAATTTACTCAGCCGAATGATTTTAGGATTCAACATCTTTATTGGTGTGATTTTTAATTTACAGTTCTTAGCTTCTTCTTCTTCGCAACTCTACAGCTTCTTTTGAGCCTTCACTCGCTGCAACAATTACCTTCAACTGTCTCGGCCCCTTGACCGCGTCCTCCAATATCAAAATCCGAGAAGCGATGAACAGTCTTCGTCCACTGACTCAGACCAGCGTTTCCTTGGTTTCCACACTCGTCTCCACCCTTTGGTTCTCCCAACGCATACCTTTTTGGGTATCTGGTGTTTGCCCATACGATTCACATGGCCAGCCAATTGCAGCTTCCGCAGTCTTATAATCGATGCGAGCTCCGGCTCGTCAAAAATTTCATACAGCTCATGGTTGTATCGAATTCGCCACTGGTCCCCGTCTAGCTGCGCTCCGATTATTTGCCTCAGGGCTCGTCACTCAAAGCCATTCAATATGTTTGCGTAGCTTGGACTAGGGTCCATGTTTCACGCCCATAGCATAACACAGGTCTTATCACAGATTTATATACTTGAAGCTTTGTTTTCCTGTGTATGCAGCTGGTCTTCCAAATTTTCAAAAATGAATAAAAAACTTTTTGCGAGCTGTATTTTTCAGCATATCCCATCTCTTTGATTCGCATTTCAAGTTATTTTGGCGCCTAAATACACAAATTAGCCCATATTTTTGATATTGTATTCGCAAAGTGTGAGTATTTGAGATATTTTCCCTCGACTGCGTCATGAGCTTTGTTTTATTTCCATTGATTTGTAGCGCTACTAGTTTTGCTTTGCTGTTGAGTTTCAGGAAAAGTTCTTTGATGGTTGTTTACGACCGTGACAAAATGTTGATGTCGTCCGCATAGGTTACTACTTGGCTTGGCTTGTATAGTTATGTAGCTCGTGTATGGACAGGTAGCTTTCTAATGACATATTCTGGAGCCAAATTGAATAGCAATAGGGCCAGCCCACCTCCCTGCTTTAGTCCGATATTTGTGTCAAAGAAGTTAGTGAGTTAGTTATTGATGCGGACTTGAGAGGTTGGCAACGCTTTTTTCATTTTAGTAAGGACTAATTCGGCTGGGATACCAAAGCAAAGCATTATTTGGTATAGTCTGTCGTACTGTCGTATACTTGCTTAAAGTCAACGAAAATTTGGTATACATCTATGTTGTACTCCCAGGTCCCTGCTTGACTGTATACAATTGCTTTGTTGTCGATCTACATGCTGTCAAGTCACCTTGATACTCCCCAAGAATACTATTGGCGTATGGTCTGATATTATTACGTTACGTTACGTTTTGTAACGAAAAATAAAGGCATAGCCCAAAATTATAATTTTAAATCCTGTGTCACTGAGCATATAATTAAAAATAAACAGACAATTAATTTTAATCACCTAGAAGTCATAAAAGTAGTAACTAAGTTCAATAAACTAGATGTAATTGAGAGTCTGAAATAAATAAAATACCCTTAGGATTAAGAATGAACAGTGATACAGGTGATTGTAGTAGTATCCTTTTCAAACATGTCATTAGCCCTGATCCATAAAACTTTAGCATATAAATAGGAAGATATAGAATAAGTAATTTAGTTGTACTGAAGAAGAAGCTAAGTAAGCTTCGAAATACGTAGATACGAATAAAATAAAAATTATTGTACGGTAAAGGAAACAAAATATTTTCATTCTTAGTATAAATACATTAGTTGCTTAAGACTTCCTGAAAATTACTCGTTCGCTGCAGCCATTGAACAATTATGTAGCGCTGCTCTGACTACTTCGGCCGTGTATCCCACTGCTCATCTAGCGGTGATGTCACCAGCTTCTCAGCATATATAGCATCTTGATCGGCTCCATTACTGCCCCGATACAGCGCTTCGTTAGGATAGCACTATCTGCCCTATAGGCTTGTACAAGCCCGAACGATTACTTAAGCTAGAAACATCAAATTTTGTGTGTAGGTGTAAAGTGGTGATCTCTTCAAAGTTCAACTACAAAAAAGTATTATAAGGTATTTACGGGAGGTCTCCCCATATAGGAAGTGACCCCCGAAAAAAAAATTTCATTGGAGGTAGCCGGTATGGGTATCAAATGAAAGGTCTTGATGAGAACTTTTCAAAACAGGTCTTAGTTTGGCAAAATTTGCTTCGCGGGGCGCACAGGGAGGGGAAATGCACGAAAAATTTGTGTCCCCCCCCCTCGCGATTGGACAAAAAAAAATCTGAAAAAAATCAGGAATGTAGCCCTTGGTGAGTACAATAACAACAAATACGTTAAAAGTCACAATTCACTCAACTTTGTTAGTAATAGTATGATTTATCGATTTTATGTTTTCTTGAATAAAATCTTAACGGTACCCTTAAATTCAATGAAGATTGATCTATCCTGAAAGTTTCATAAAGATTGAATCATATTTAGCGAAGTTATAGCGGTTTGAATTTTCCTGTATTACTATTAAACAATATACGCTGCATTTATTACTATGGCAACATATGGCTATGGAACAATATGCGCTTTTTACCGACTCAGACACTACAGTTTTGCTAGGATTTGCATGAAAATTTCAGGAATGATAGGTGTCATGCATATCTTTGAGAATCGGTTCAGCTAGTGGTATCAGTAATCGTAAAACAAAATAGTGGCTGTTTTAAATGCGAAGATTGAATAATTTTGTGTTATTTTTGCTCAACTTCAACGTTTAAGGTGCATGCTTTGCACACTTGATTCAATTTAATGAATGACTGAAGATGAGTACCAACAATTAATGCTCATAAGTGAAACAAGTCAAGGAGGTGGGAGAGAGCTCCTAGCAAAATGGTTTTGTAACCATTCTAGGATTCGAAAAAATTGGCCATTAATCGATGAAAACAGTACAGAAGAGTGGCCCCTGAAAAAAAATTCATCAAACGTAGCCGATATGAGTATGAAATAAAAGTTTTCATGGAAGCTTTTCAAAACAGTTGTTAAACTGTCAGTTTTTGCTTCAGTGGGGTCACAGGGGGGAAATACATGAAAAATGTATTTCCTCCGTCGCGGGTGGACATCTGAAATAATTATCAAGGGAGATATTAATGAGTATAATAATACCAAAAACCTCAGAAGTCGAAATTCGTTCAACTTTGTTAATGATAGTATGATCTTCGTATTTCATATTTTCTCTAATAAAATCGTCTTTGACATGTTTCTCGATTTGATTTGATCTGGTGACTGCATTTTGTAAATTGAATACAAAACCCTTCTGACATGAGCGTAGGTCTGTTTACCCAACATGTTTTCAAAGTATTATCAACGTGAGCACTGAAAGTAGCTTTCCTATCAAAAGTTAACCTTAAGTTCTTAGTTTGCCTGGAGCAGTGCTCAATCTACCTGCCCAACTTAATTCTGGAATTTCAGATACCTTTTTTACGATGACCAAAGTTTTCGTGGGGATTCTTGTAAAAAAATAATTCACTTTTCTTTGCATTTAACCTTCATTTCCCATTCCCGGTAATATGCAGTAAGAGATTTCAAGTTTAATCAGAACCTCGCATTAATGAAGCGCAAAATGGATTTAGATGACTACATTAACAAGTTGTCAGCAAAGAGGTTCCTTTGGATTCCAGGCCCATATTCATCTCCTAAGCCCGAGGCATAAGAGATGAATATATAGATGAGAAATGGGCCTGTGAGTTCCCAAGTCAATACTTAATGGGTCAGAACTAGCTCCACAAACCACAGGAAAGGTAGTTTGTCACTCCATAAACGTATCTATAATTTTCACAATATGAGCAGAAAACCAAAATTTATCATTTTGTCAAAAATTTAATTGATCCACACAGAGTCATACGAGTACACTTTCTCCACATCGATTAGGTAGACCACAACAAAGTTATCGTTGTGCCAACTTTTCCTTATATTGGCTTGGAACACGGCCAGATCATCTGGATTTTTAAAGCCAAATTGTCTTTTGGGCTAGTTCTTGCCCCACAGAGAATCGTATCATATCTTGAAGTATTACCAATATAAGAAAACAGCGAAATTGTACGAGTATCAACTACATCAACACTGCCAACCTTCAAGGGTATTGCAAATATTTTGCGCTTTTCAATTGCTGAGGGTAGGAGCAAATGTTGATAGAATTATTCAGAATGATCGCGAGAAGAACAAAGAAATCGTGGGGAAGCTTTTTAAGATAATAATTGAAAATTCCATTTGTCTTGGCTAATTTTTTGGAATTTTGCTCCGGTTTCAACAAAACGACAAACAGACCATGGCAAGTAGGTGCGTCAGAAAGATTTGAATTAAAGAACTATGTACTAATAACCAATGAAGTACCTAATGAGTCCTCACTTGCACTCTCCTTGAAGAACTCTCGGAAATTTTTTGGTGTAGTATCAGAAATAGATCTGACACTTATGAACATGAAATCATTATAAGTAGAGGACCTGTGCAGCCTTCTTCTGTCATTTACCCTATTGATATGAGGAAACATACAAGGCCCTAATTTTATATTTTCCACGGTTTGCTTTAATCAGCCGTTAGCAAAGACCGTAGTTTTCCTCGAGATTATTCGGTTCAGAGACATAATGGCCAGATAAATACATGGATGCCCCAGTTGACCATATCGAAATTATCGTGGTGGATCCTTGCTATTAGCTTTCTAAGCCAACACTTTTACGATGAAGCTTCCAGATGTCTTCTAGCGAATCTGGACAGACGTAATTTGTTGAGGATTTCGATTTGATTGTATGAAATAGAAAATTGAGGAACCGCAATCTCAAGTTCCACACCCTTTTTCACTCCTTTTTTTGTGGTAGGAAGGTGAATGCTATTTATGCACAGAGTGTGGGATTCCCATGCTCGCAAGAAAGCGACTGGACTACCCACTAAACACCTCCCCTGTCAACCTGAGAACCCAGCCTGGAACCGTTTGACACATAACTTCGGGCCAGGTCTCGTTTTGTTACGCCGTGGGGCGCCTTCAAGCTGGGGAGTCCCTTTCCTAGCGGGAGGGGAGAGGGGAAGAGGAAATCCCAGAAGAGCGATCCCCCAGCCCCAGCGCCCCGGCTGTTGTGAGTCTCTTTTATATTTTGGGACTGCCCGAGCATAATGTGCCACCTGGTTCCATTTGTCAACCGATTTGAGCATCACCGCAACTATTTTATCCGGGATGAGCTCTCCCGTCTCCCTGTAGAGTTCCCTTCGCAGCCTGACCCATTGTGTACACGCGAAAAATGTGTGACAGGCATTGTCCTCCTCTCCTGGGCAAAACCGACAATCGGGAGACCGTGACTTACCGATCTTGTGCAGGTAAGACTGAAAACACACATGCCCGCTCAAAAAATGGGTCAGATAGAAGTCAGTCTCACCATGCTTTCGATTTACTCACGGTCTCATATCCGGGATCAGGTACGCAGTCCACCTTCCGTTCGTGCAATTGACCCAAGACAGCTGCCAATCGTTGAGCGAGCGCTGTCTTTTCTCGCGGACAACCATCTCTCTCGCATCCTCGTCTCGGCGCAGGTAAATAGCGCGGCACTCTCTAGCAAGGAGGGCGACAGGTATCACGCCTGCAATAACTCTCACCGCCGAGTCAGAGAATGCTGGATACCAAGATTCAATTCTCAGTGCTCCTCTTCTCTGTACCTGTGCCAAACGTTTTCGGTATACCTCCTTGCTGAGAGCGTCGCCCCATACCTCTGCTCCGTACAGTAGCACTGACCCTACAGCACTCATCAAAAGGTGTCTTCTTGATGGGCTGGGTCCCCCTACGTTGGCCATAAGTCGACTCAGAGCCGATATTCTCGAAGAAGCCTTCTCAGCCGTTGCCCTGATTTGCTCAGAGAAACTCATCTTCGAGTCAATCAGTAGCCCCAAGTACTTCACCGATGGCTTCGATTCGATTCATAAGTCACCAATACTGGTCATTCTTACTTTAGGGATTCTTTTTTTTTTTGTCGAGATGACCACTTCGGTTTTCTCCAGGGCTAAACTCAGCCCGTGACCAGTCATCCAGTCCCTCACTCGGTGCATTAGCATACCTAGCCTAAGTTGCGTTTGTTCAACGGTGCGTCCAGCGACCAGAGCCGCAACATCATCCGCATAGCCGACCAAGCGAGACTCATCTGGCATCTCAAGTCTCAGTAGCCCGTCGTAAGACACGTTCCACAGGTCCGGACCCAGGAAAGATCCCTGGGCAACACCCGATGTAATTTCCATCCTTCGTTGGCCCTGTTTCGTATCGTGGAGCAGGCTTCGGTCCTTTAAGTAGTTCCTCAAAAGCCGCATTAGATATTCTGGAACTTGAAAAGAGTTTTCCAGCGTATCCAGAATATCCACCCATCTAGCGGAGTTGAAGGCATTCCTGACGTCGAGTGTCACCACGGGACGATCCGTCGCTTTGTGCAACAATATGCCTCTGCCCTTTGGACCGCGTTCACCACCTCTGCAATCGCATCAATGGTAGAACGTCCAGCTCTAAAGCTGTACTGCCGAGGAGACAGGTCCCCAGCAGCGTGAATCGCGTCAGTGAGTCTTCCCTTGATGAGTTTCTCTAGCACTTTCCCAGCCATGTCTTATATGCATAACGGGCGGTATGCAGACGGCGATTCGGGATTTCCCTTCCCCTTGCTGATCAGCACGAGCCTCGCCACCTTCCATCGTACCGGGAAAACCCCGTCCCGTATTCACCCTTTTTCACTCTTAAGGATCATATATTTAGACCCGGCATCAAGAATTCCGCTTTAAAAATTTCTCCATTACTTGTTCCAATTAACAACCAAAAAATGCAACTGACCAGTGTCATCTATCTTGAATGTGCTAACCTTCCTAGGTTCTTCATGGCTAGATCGGAAGGGTAGAATACACTTGTGATTATCTACACATCTCAAGTCAACACTTTTGATCAGTACTTAGATCTCCTTTCATTTCAAGGTCAGAAAGGCTGGTTTATATGAATGAGTAGGTAACTACTGGAAGCTCATGACAGTTATCAGGTTGTTTGAGGTGGTGAAACAGCAACTCATTGCGATGAAACAAATACATTAGTCCCTGCAAAGGCTTATTTAAGTTCTTTTCAACTAGAGTCACTTTAAGCTCCAGTACTTCTAGCAGTACCATTATATCCAATTGCAATCATACTGTCCAAATTCGAATCATTGTTACTGTTGAAATATTCAGTTGTATTACCTTTGATGCCTCCACCAGGAACGTGCCCTAATGAAAAGAACTAGTTTCTTCTACTAACGAACAAAGACAGTCTTCTTGAAGTATTTGTTTACTTTTATCTCTTTTACAAGTATCTTATCCTTTCTGCCATTATAACAATCCTAACTTGATCGCTGACAATGCTTGCTATTACCTTTTTTGATGATTGGCTCCAGCACTAAGAATTTTTATTTTGTCAAAGACGTTAGTTTAACTTCCTCGGAAATAATGCCAATATCGTAAAGAACTGCACTTACTATCGCTGCTGCAACCCTATCTGAAACCCCACTACAGTCACAGATAAAAACTAGTTGGTAGTTCTAGGATTTTTTTCTTTTTTTTTGCCTGAGTAGGGAGTGGAAAGCTTTTCACTGCCGTTTGATTGACCCGCCAACTCACAGAACTCACATGTTGTATCAAAATCGTCAGGTTGAAGTACATCAATTTCAGTCATATAAGCCAATTCAACCGGCAACTCATCATCCGAATCGTTAGATGGAAGTACATCATTTTGCGTTATATCAGCCACCTCAGCTACTAACTGTTCTTTGCATTTAATTTCTTGTCAACATATCTTTAACTTCCAATCCTCTCTCTCTAACTCAAAAAATTTGTAAGACACTTGCAGTTTTAGCTTTTCTTACGGTAACCAACTTATAACTTTTAGGTACCTTATCCGAAGGAAAGTTCCAATCCAGTTTACAATATGGTAAATCTTCTTCTTCTTCGTTGCACCACAGCCTCTCTTTGACCTTTTCTTCCTGCAAATAGCGCCTCCAACCAGAATGTAATATATCATAGCTGAACGGTCTTATAGCCCGTCCGAAGAATCACTCCAACTAAATCTCGTTGCCGCCAACGAGAGTCAAACCACGGCCCTTCGGCTTACGGGATGAGTGCTCTAATCACTAAACCACGCAGACTACCCCCTCCAATCAACCAAAAATCATAATTTCCAAACCTCTGTGGGACCTCTAACTCTACTCTGATTGTGTTCGAACTTTGCAATTGGATAAATAAACCCACCCTGATAGACATTGCTTACTTTGAAAAGTATATAATTACGAACCCTCTTACAATAAATCACTTATTAGTCAACCTTAATTGAATTTAATTGCACTTCTTCACTAATACTTTATATTATGGAAAATTGTCTCATCAAAGCTCCGCAAAGTGTCCGCACTAATAATTTATGGCAACGACTACTCGTTCATAGCAAGGCTTAATGATTATATATTACTCATATTTTCAAACCCCTCCATTTCAATAAATTTTTGAGCTCAGTATAAGCCAAATGAATTTTCAATCAAATTGCTAAAGCCACCTCCTGGATCATCATTTTTTGGATATTGTAAAATAATTTCTTTACAATATCCTATTAGAATCGCGGCCTGTCTATCCACCTGCCTATTTGGCCGTCCGTTTGGTGAGAAACATAAAATTTGGTGAATAAGTGGTGCCCTCTTGAAAATTGTAGTATAAAATTATGATTACAAGGTAAAGGATGGTCCAACGATGCACGATGGTAATTGTGAGTCAAACCTTAGCGTCAAGTTTTTTTGCCCAACTTAATTTGACATTTTTTTGTTTCAGTGTTTGATAAATTCAACCATAGAGAGGTTCTCAATTGAGCAGCGCGTTAAAGTTGTTGAAGCTTTTTGCGAAAATGGGCGTTTAAATCAAAATGCACTTCGTGATTTTTTGTTCAGCATAATTGACCAAATGTATCCGCAACCGGCAGAATTATGCGCAAATTTCAGCAAGTCGGGTCTGTAAGAAATGTGAAATCATCTGTGCATGCTCACCCAGTTCGTTCTGCGGAAAACATTGCTGCTGTTCCGTACTTCTTCAAAAATGTAGACGGCCAAGCAGTTATTGTGAATGAAATTCGCTATTGCGAGATGATAATGGACTTCTTCTGGCCAAAAATTGAGGTTATGGACCTGGACGATATGTGGTTCCAACAGTAAAGTGCCACTTGCCACACAGCCAATGAAACAATTACTCTTTTGCGCGAGAAATTCAATGACCGTGTTATCTCACGTTGTGGCGATGTTAATTGGCCACCACGATCATGTGATTTAACACCGTTGAACTTCTTTCTCTAAGGATATTTAAAAGAAAAAGTTTACATGAATAAGCCAAGAGCAATTCAAGAGCTAAAGGATGAGATAATTCAGCACATTAACGACATTGAACCTCAATTATGTCTCAGAGTCATTGAAAATATAGACCATCGGATAGAAGTATACCACCGTAGCCGTGCCGAGTATTTGGGCAATATTTTGATTCACACATGATTGTCATAGATCCTTCTATTATAATAAAAAATATTAACATATTTATCTGAAAACTTTTTGTTTTATTTACAATTAACATCATGCGTTTTGGTTGCACCACCCTGTAATAAGGGTAATATCACCATATAGGGGAGTCACCTTTTACCATAGGTAGTCAATATGCGTACCAAATCAAAGGTCTTGATAAACAAAAACAGGTCTTCAACTGACACTTTTCAGGTCTTAAACTGACGCTTTTCACTTAAACTGATACTTTTCACTTCAAGGGGGGTAAAAAATTGGTATATGTGTGTGATGTGTGACCGCGATTAGACATCTTTGGACAGGAAAATCTTAAAAACAATCACGAAACTATATTTTTGTAAGTACAAGGACAACAAATACCTCCATCAAACATGCTAATTATAGTAGGGTAAATATGTACAAAATGGCGTATATGTACAAAACGGCATGAGCATAATAATTCAAATATGGCAGCCTCATGCGTCTAGCTTACTACCGCATCACATGACCCATGTTGCTTTTACCAACCTGTCAGAAAGTGAACACTCTCCTCTCATTCGTTTGGGTGTCGTGAGTGGTGACAAGTGTCAATACGTTATAAATTTTTTTCTTTGCAGCAAGTTTTTGTGTAAATGGTAATATTTCCACTATTTCCCCTATTAGTGTGGCATTTATCTCAATCCTCCCTAACTGGTTATTGCACTTATGTATTTATTTTATAGCCTTAAGCTTTTAAAATGTTATAAGGACAAAAAGGCATACACCGGTAACGAACATAATGCCAAGAAAATGCATATAAAGGGTCCAATGTTCACCTTGGGACCACGCGGTCGAGCTGCCCTGTGGATGATGGCGTGTGGCAGCTCCTGAGGAGTGTCCGTCATCCACGACGAAACCGCAGTTTTGCTGGCACCAGCCCTCATGCTGGAAACGCTGGTCTCCATCGGACCAAGAAAATGTGCTATCATGTTGATAGCTAAGATTGCCCGGGTGAAGAATAAGTGGTTCTTTCACTTAGAAGTGCGGCACCATTATACTTAAACACGATTGATATGTTATCATGACAACTCAAACATAAAGGTCAACACCTTGAATATAAAATGGTGACAAATCAAAATACATAATACCCATATGTTAAGTTTTCGAGCTCAATTCATGGAATTTATGTATGTGTCAAGTTTTGATATTCAAGAGTTTAATTTTCTAGTAATTTTAGAATACCCTCTTGGCAGGAGCACTCTCTATTCTTTTCCTCTGCACTTACGTATTCCGTTCTCAATATTACAATTTTGAGACTTTATGTTTGAAGGTATTTCCAATACCTTTTTTAAGGGCCCATGTTCCTAAATATGAGTAGGGAGATTCCTTTAAAATCTTTCCAAGTTTTTCTACTGCAAAACATCATGGTCTGTAAATTCAGCTACCGATTGTTACTTATTTTTGTATTATAAATGTTCTTTAAAATCATTCCTGAAGGTTTGTGTGCCTTGGTATAGCTTGTGTATAACTTGTTTTTAACTAGATTCGACCACTCCTACTATTCCCTGCATCCCACAATCTGCAATTAATGCCAACAAAGAAGAACTATTTCGTCAGTTAAGGTCTAAAGTCGGTGATCTGAAGCTTGTACCGTTGACATGTTAACCTTCTAACTTTCTCAAAATATAAAACTCCATGCTGACAAGTTACGAGTATAGCCAGTCAAGTGAAACGCTTTTACTCGCAAAATTGTATTTATTCAGAAACTCAATTGAGAACAGAAAAAAATACTTAAAAAACGCCCAAAGACATGATAAATCAATTACAGTGACATTCAGTGATCAATGATGATACTTACTCAACTTATTCAGTTTCTTGTTACTTCTATGCAAGGATGGTTCCTTAGGAAGTAGAGGCCATTTCGTGACTATGAACCTAAATGTGAAATAAAACTTGGTACCCTTAACAAAATTGAAAGAGTCTTGAGTTGCAAATAATTGCTGCTTATATCAATGGGCCCGGTTTCATCAAATTTTCAAGATCAATGATAGGGCGGACAGTTTTCACTCGTTTTGTCTTTATTTGACTCTCTTGGCCCTTTAATTATCCAGAGGATTAATCATTTCCTGCTCCAACGACTTATGGAAAACATATCAAAAACATTTTGTTGCCATAGATTCTACAAATTGGGTGCCAAATACACCACTAACACCAAAAGAGCATAGCAAAAATTTTGATGACAAAACCTTAACGTATAACTAGAACCTTATCTGCAAGGTTCCATCCTTCATTCTTTGATGCTGTTTATTGCATATCCGCTTTTTAGTGGCAGGTCAGCGCGTAGGCGGTGGTATGAAGTATTTTTGCAGAAAACATTTTCCATCAAAATATTTACTCATTATTCGGTAAACTTTAAAAAAAATATAATTCCATGTTCATGAAAAAAGAGTTATTTTAATTGTGCCGATGACAAGCTCTTCAGAGGAATTTTGATCAATCAGATCCCAAGTACCGCGTCAAGTACTTGCACAACATCCACCATGTATCCACTTGCTACCTAGGCCATTTACCTGCGACTGGCTCGGGCTGCGTCCAATCTGTTTTCCAACAAAACGTACCCATGATATATTTAAATTGTGTGAATTTTCCATGTTTAACAAGCCAACAAGTACGAGTACACTGTGCTTGGTGCTCTGTAAACACTATTTTTGTACATTCACAAACACACTGTGTGTTTGAATAAATATGCAGGCCAGGCAAATGCGCAACATCCCACTATAATATTAATGATGAGCACCATCAGTCCAACCAGCTCGTACGCATATTTTGTCATATAAATACAGCCCGGGCGGAAATTCGGGATTAGTTTTTAACACACTTTAAACCCCAATTTATTAGCAACCATCTAGTCGTTAGACCTGCCGTATCTTAAGGTAGCCAGCGTGGAATTTGTCGATTCTAGTTGCGTTCTAGCTGAATTAATGCATTTCCATCGATTTTTTAGTGACTTTGAAGCAGTGTGATCAACATGTTCAAGTTTGTAGTGCTCTTTGTGATATTCTGTGGATTAGCCGACGCCCGACCACAATCCAACGAGGAACCAACGCCAATTCCAATCATTGCTCAATACTCCAACAATAGCCCCGACGGAAGCTTCAATACGACGTAAGGAACTCCCTAGAATCAAACTCAATCAGTGATAGTGATCTTGCGCTTTTAACTAATCATCATTTATATCATTTCACCTGTCCTAAACATATTTCGATTTTCGTCTTTGCAGCTATGAAACAGCCAACGGAATACGCGTTGAAAATTCAGGATACCTTAAGCGCATCACTGTGCCCAAGCACCAGGACGAAAATGGTCAAATAGTCGAAGAGCACGAGGAGGACATCATTGTTCAAGTCGGTCGCTATTCATACACCGATACTGATGGCAACCTCATTTCCCTTTCATACATTGCTGATGAAAATGGATTCCAACCAACTGGCGATCACTTACCCAAAGCCCCAGAAGCCAACCAACCTGACCAGCAATTCAAAAGGCAAGCGCAACCCTTCTCTCAGCAACGGTTTTAAGCGGAGGATCATTAGGAATTAGGAAACAAATTAAGGTGGCCATACTCAATAAATTATGACTAAATATATTGTGAGAATGTATTGACAAGGATAAGATAGATGTTAATGATATTACGCTTTTGCCTATTTACTGCATTATAAACATAAATAAAATTGATTTAAAATTACATACGATATGTTTTCTTTCCTAGAATCTGTGTGAAACATTATCCACAATTATTACTTTAAGGATCACACTCAAGGCAAACGATTTACTTTTTACCTGAATTATCTTTCAGAACTAATGCAAACTTAAAGATGAACTCAAAAAGGCCATGAGGATTTTCACCAGTTATATATGTCTTTGTGTGTGGTCACCTCATCCTATGCCTATCTTTTTAGCCATTAAAGACATGAGAAGCTTATCAAGTCGCCAATCACGATATTCGAATTCCTAACTTATTTGAGTCGATATATTTATGCAACCTTGACATTGCAGCAATACATTGGATATGCAAATTCTGATGGCCTTGATCGTGCCTGAAATTGCAAAGATTATTTTATAGCACCGGAAGAGTGAACTACCACGGAATTCCTTTTCGTTGAACACAAGAAAAGATTTCATTTCAAATATTGTGTAGTAATAAGAATAATATATACTATGAACAAGTTGAGTAGAAAAAACTACTCTCATGTCAGAAGAAAATTTAAACCACCATAACTTCGTTAAAAACTATCCGATTCTTCTCAAATTTTCCTGATTGATTATCCTTACAAGAAAGCATACGAATTTTACTGGATTTAAAGGATTCCTCAATATTTTGTACTAGAAAATGTAAAATTGATAAGTCATACTATTACTAACGAAGTTTTGCGAATTCCAATTTCTCAGGTATTTGTCGTTATTGTACTCATAAGGAACTACCTCCATGATTTTTTTTAGATTTTTCAGTCCATAGGTGTCCAATCGCGTGGAAAGGACACATTTTTTTCATGTTCTTCCATTTCCCCAGTCCCCAGTCATATATATTGCAATTTTAATAATGGATACTAAGAAATTTTCATTTGATATCCATCTCGACTATCTTTGGTGAAAAAAAAATTTTTTAGGGCTCACATCCTTTTATGGGGAAACTCCACTTAAAAGACTATAGCTTCTGTAGTTCCTGAGAAAACTTGCTGTGACACATTGTCGGGCAAACGGACGGACGGACAGACAGACAGGAGGTCCCGAGTTGACTAGGGCATAAAAAAGTTTTATTTACAAGCCTATTCTTTTTGCTTATTTTTAATAGAACTGTTTTCTGTATATCCTTACATAAAAGAAACGCAAGATCCCGCCAAAATATCAATTTGCTGTCGCTTGCATGGCTACATTTGGAGCTTATCCAAATATAACCATCGACTAATTTTCGGTTTGTAACTTACTATAGTTTGATGAGACGTAATAACTTAAAATTATTTGAACCAAAGAAGCTAACAAATATTAATACGCTCCGTCAGTTCCATTGATATTGTTTCATAGAACAAGGCATCTTCGTTTTTGTCATGGTGCCATATCCAACATAAATAAGCTTAAAAGACAAGTATTTAATCCTGTTAGACTACCATAATACCAAATTATTGTACATTGAACTTAAAATTACTAGACAAATTATTGAACAGAATAAAATCATACTTTTATCAACAAAGTTGAATTAAATCGACTTTTAACGAATTTTTCATTGTTTGAAAAACTACCTCGTGGACTTTTTTCAGATTTTTTGGATCGAAACACCAATTTATTGTAGGCTTATCCTTGTTCTGCACCACTCAATGCTGGTAACTTAGATTTTAGACCTGTTTTGGAAAGTTCTCAGAAAAATATGTGAAGTCACGCCACACAGGGCCAACCTTCATAAAGAAATCAAGCATTCACTCTAATATGGGGAAACTATCCGTCGAAAACCTTTGAAAATGTTTTAGGCTTTTTAGGAGGCATTTTATAAAGATCTAGTTGCGCGTCACATCTGTCTGGCTATCTGTCTATCTGTCTCTCTTCTGCTTCTTCTTCTTCATCGTACCACAGACCCTCTCAGGCCTTTGCTTGCTACAAACAGCGTCCTCCAATTTTAAATCCGAGCTGCGATGAACTCTCTTCGTCGACGTAGTCAGACTAATGTTTCCTCGGTTTCCCCAGTAGTCTCTGCCATTCAGTTTTCCCAATGAACACCTTCTTGGGTATCCGTTGTTCATCGCCAGCCCATTGCAGCTTCCAAACTCTTACAATTATTGAGACCTCCGGCTCGGCGTATCGAATTCGCCATTGGCCCCTGTCTAGCTTCTTGATGCGAACCGCCTCAAACCCAGGCTCTTCAAGTCGTTCAATATGTTTGCTGATGATTGGAGTAGGGTCCATGTTTTACACCCGTAGCACAGTATAAGTCTTATCGCAAACTTGGAGCTTTATTTTACTGTGTATGCAGCTGGTCTGCAAGGTCATCAAAACTGTATAAAATATTCTGAATTTGTACATTCTCTATTAAAATGCTTTCTTCATCGTCAATTATTTTGGAAAGAAAATATTTGACACTGAAGAAGGGAGCAACTTCCTCCTGAAATGTTTATCTGTTGAATTAAAATAAATAGCGTTTTAATGGAGCCCTACTAGTTTCGCTTCGCTTTCGAATTTCAAGAAAAGTTATTTAGTGGTTATTAACAACTGTGGCAAAATGTTGATGTCATCTGCAAAACCTACCACTTGGCTTGACTTGCATAGTTTGTTTTTAAAAAAAAATTTTTAGCACTAAAACCCCTTTGGACCTTGGCTTAAAGATAGCTAAAATATACTCGCAATATATGATATGGTCAGTACTACACTTTGGCAATGTTTCCGTCAACTCAGTTGCCATATGTTCTGATTTTAAATCAGTACGTATCATAACGAATTTGGCTTTCAATGTGCCCGAAAAATCACTCAGAACAAATCTCATTGTCAATTATGGTCCCTCAAAAGTTCAAATCTTATCAACATCTTCAACAGTTTGAAGACCTTAAAGCTAAGTGGGTAACCAAATAAAAGGCCTTGATTAGAACTTTTTGAATCTGAATTGAAAAGGTGAATTTTCGAATATGACATCTTCAACCCGACCAATATGAAAGAATGTCTTGGAGGCTAGGCCTTTTTGAGTTAAAGGGCAACAAACAACTCAGAAATAACAAGATATAAAGTGCCCTGACGATCTCTCGAATACAACAAGGCAGACTTCAATTGTGAGACGCACCTACAAAGTCACGCACACAACCCTGACGCTATGACAAACTCTATGATATTGGTATATAAACAAAGCAAAGGACCGAGACTTGACATACTAGAAAGGCTTGTAATATAGAAAAACAGACGGTGACATTATCAATAAACAACTCATTTCAAATTCCGTCGCAATTTTCTCAGTAAACAGAAGCCCAGGATCCCTCTACCTGATCTGATTTAATACTTACCTGCTTAGCTCATCCCATAACTATACAAAGTCATTCCCATCCATACATCCTTTAGCCACTGAAGATGACTCAAAGAAGTCGAAATGCATCTGCTCACACAAACGAGCAAAGCCCGACAGTTATTCAAGAAAAAAAAAAACAACTTGGTAATCGAAATTCAGTCAATTTTATTAGTATGATTTGATCAAAATGGTCACGGCTTAAGATCCAACCTGAAGGATCTAGCTTTATCCTATTCCCTTTCTAACGATGATATAATCTGTACTTCTGAATCCTGGTTGACTAATAGTGTATTTGACTCTGAAATTTTTCCGAACTATACAATTGTTAGGCGTGATCATGATAGTTTAATCTCCAACAAGTTATACAGAAATGGTGAATACCTTTACTGGTTTCCCCCTAACAAATCTACTTTTCACTGCTCCTGTAAAATGTGTGGGGGTAAAAATAGTTAGTTAGTCTACCATTTCTCTCTTTGTCTTTTGCACTTACATACCTTGTAAGTCTCTTTATTTGGTTTTAAAATACCTTCCTCACTGAAATATCTAGTGTTTTCTTATTGTAATATATTCAAATTGTCACCTTTAATTATGTGGAGGTTTTAACCTTCCTAACCTTTTGTCGTTTCATCGATTGTTAAACTGCAAAAGAGCTGCGTTGGGCTGGCCGCTTGAATCGTATGAACGAATAACGGATACCTAAAAAGGTATTCGTTGGGAGAACCGAAAAGCGGAGACTAGTAGGGAAACCAAGGATATGCTAGTCCGACTTCGGTCGATGAAGACAGTTCATTGCTGCTTGAATTTTGGAATTGGAGAAATATTTGCAGAAAATGAAGGCCCGACAGGGGCTGTAGCGCTACGAAGAAGAAGAAGCTCTGTGGAATGACAATCAGATTGATTCTGGCTCATCTCAAATTTGGTCCTTAATTTTTTTCTTTTATACCTATGTGTTCCCTTGTTTAATTTAATCATGCTCTCAACGTTAACAAGCATATCCTAGATTTATTCTGCTGTAGTATGGAACAATCGTTGGTATGCTCATCTCCTGCTATTTTTTCTTATTTTTCTGTTGACCCTCATCCCCTCCTTCTTTACGTTTTGGAATTTCCTATGTAGCCTCTGTCGTCATCATCGAAAACAATTTGCTCCGTTGTTTGTCTTTCTTTTGTGGTCTTGACTCAGATGTTCGTTGCAACAAATTCTGTGACATCTTAAATGTTGCTATTTCTGATTCTACTCCTCTTGTAAGTATAAGGAACTCTTCTGATTGTCTCTGGCTAACTTTTGCAGTGAGGTAAGCCATGAAAGCCAAAGATTGAGTACGTCAACAATTTTCACGTAACAGATCCCCTGAATCACGTACTACTTTTATCATCTGAGGTCTAGGAAGAGATAGGCTAAGGCTTCTTGTTTTTATTATATTGCAGGCTCTATTAACTCTAATCATTCCAAACTATTTTGGAAATACTTACACTGTCTTAAATCTATTTCCAGTATCCCATCCTCTCTTCATTCGAATGCCGACTTAGCAGCTTCACCTATTGAAATATGTTAATTTTTTCGAACTCAGTTTTCTTCTACTCTTAATGCTACTCTCAGCAATGGCGCTTTGGCCCCAACTATACACATGCCATCCTCATTCCCTTTAATATGCTATCCGGAAGAAATTCTGAAGCTTATTTTAGAGCTTGATGACTCTTTCTGTTCAGATTCTGACGGTATTCCTAATCATTTCGTAAAATTATTAACTACTTATATTTGTGTTCCCTTTTCCTTCCTCTTCAACTGTAGCTTATCTTCAGACTCTTTTCCCTCGTGTTGGAAAAGATCCTATATTACTCCTTTTTTTAGAAAAGGGAGCACCTCAGACGTTGCTAATTATCGGCCTATCTCCCTGTTACCTTGTTTTTCCAAACTACTGGAGAAAATCGTCTACTATCACCTTTTTTCATTTACTCAGGATGTGTTATTTCCTGAACAACACGGTTTTATCAAAGGGCCATCAACTTTAACCAATTTGTTAGAACTCATAAGTATTGCTTCAAAAGCCTTGGAGGACCAATTACAAGTCGAAAATTTGTACATGGATTTCTCTAAAGCCTTCGACTCACTAAGTCACAATATTTTGTGTAGCAAACATAAATTTCTTAGCGTGCCTGAATATTTGCTTCACTGGTTATGCTCTTGCCAATCCAATCGTGTTAGGTAGGTATCTTTTCAGGGCTGTCTTTCCACCCCTTTCATCCATCTTCAGGTGTTACTAAATGATCCATTCTAGGTCCATTATTTTTCACTCTGTTTATAAATGGTTTGCCTTCTGTCGTCATCAACTCCTTATGTCTTCTATATGCAGACGACGTTTTTAAAGTAGTGTCGTCTGAAAATGATTGTGCTCTGCTTCAAAAAGATTTGGATGCAATTTCACTTTGAAATTCTTATAACCAGCTTCCATTAAATGCTTCTAAGTGGATTATCTTTCATTTTCTAATAACGTTAGCCCTCTTAGCTTTCAATTTTCATTAAATTCATTGACACACTTCAGGGACTTGGGTGTCACTTTTGACTCTAAGTTGAAGTTTCTAAATCCTTACGCATTTCTGGCTTGATCTTAACAAATTCCTACATTTTTTACTTTATCTTGGGTTTAATTACTTTCTAGTTTGGTTTGTCCCATCCTTGAGTACTGTTCGCCAGTTTGGTCACCCTATTCAAAGTGTTTGAAGATCACGTTAGAAACTGTACAGAAAAAAATTACCCGAATCGTCTTCTTGAAGTTCTGGATTCCCTACATTTCTTATGAATCACGCTTATCTATCCTCAATATTTCTTCCCTGGATACGTGTTGAATCCACCTTGGTGAATGTTTCTTTTGCAGGCTTTGCCGTGGTTTGCTCGATACTAGGTAGGTAGGTCAACTAGGTTCCACTAAGGCACGATACACGTTCTACAAGATCGTCTAATATCTTTGATGTTCCATTCGCGCGTAGCTTGGTGTATTTTCACTCACCCATGCTTAGAATGCTACGTGATCATGATGACCTTCTGCTTGGGCCTCTCCCCCTTTCACATTTATTGTAGTTTATAAAAAATATGTCATCACTCTTCTTTCTAACTTTTAGTAATTTTTTTCTCTGTTTTGCGGCTTTTAGTACTTTTGTCTTGCTATTTGCATGGCTTTTATTTCTTCTTTCTTCTAGCTGTGCTATTGTTTACTCTATTTTGTAATCGGAATTATTCTGTTAAATAGAGAAATAAAAAATAATTCGTCAATTTTACGTTCTGTTCCATAACTTGAAACGGTATTCTTAATCTTTTAGGGTTTTGTAAAATAATTTTACAAAACCCTACTAGTTTCGCGACCTGTCTGTCCGTCTGTCCGCCTGTCCGTCCGTCCGTCCGTGTGTCACAGCACTTTTTCTCGCAAACTACTTAAGTTAGAAACAGCAAATTTTGTATACAGGTGTAAAGCGAAGGTCTCTTCAAAATTCAACTACAAAAAAATTTATAAGGTATTTAGGGGGAGTCTCCCCATATAGGGGAGTGGCACCCGAAAAAAAAATTTCATCAAAGGTAGCCGATATGGGTATCACATGAAAGGTCTGGATTAGAGCTTTTCAAATACTTTTTGCTTCGAGGGACGCGCAGGGAGGGGAAATACACGAAAAATTTGTGTCCCCCCACTCGCGATTGGACACCTGTGATCTGAAAAATCTGAAAAAAATTATGGTGGTAAGTGTTTATGAGTACAACAACAAATACCTTAGAAGTCGAAATTCACTCAACTTTGTTAATAATAGTATGATATTCGAATTTCACATTTTCCCCAATAAGATCGCATCGGTACCCTTAAACTGAACGAAATTCGATATTTACGTAGTCCTAAACGATATTTACGTAGTCATAAACTTTGTAAGTTTGATGAAAATCGAATGATATACACCGAAGTTATAGCCTTTTGAAATTTCTCCAATTACAACAACAATAACACATGGTTTTGGTATTTTATGGACATTAATATTTTTGAGAATTCATGATTTGAGTGACTTTCATCGGGTTGCAACAAAATGGCGTTCGTTGAAAGTAGAAAAACAATGGATTTTCCTTTGAACGTGCACATCTCTTTCACATATTTCTTGAGGTTATTCGTTGCTGGTGACTGCATTTCTGAGAAGTTGGATACAAAACCCTTCTGACATGAGCGTAGGTCTGTTTACCCAACTTGTTTTTTTTTTAGATTTCACAATTATGTAGAATAATATTGTGCCCACAATATTTCATTGAAATTGGATTCTAATAAAGTAAAATATAGCCATTTCAATTATATGAAATCACAGCAATAAAATGTGTTCATGGTTGAGGAACAATTTTGAATCGACCTTGATCCCAAAATTTTTTCGGATTTACAAGAAAATTTCAAGAATGGTGTTTTATTCTAATTTACGTAAGATAGAACAGAATCGAGGTTGTTTTGCATTTATGAAAGAAACTCTTGATCTTTCGTTTATAATAGAACGATTCCGTGTATGCTCTATAGATTCGTCATTCATGTCATTGATTTACGTCATCAGAAAAGTTATTTTGAGCACTAGTTTAGTTATAAAGCTCTTCTGGTAGTAGCATTCTCCTGATTTGATGTAAAGAGGCATTGGTTTTTTATATGCGTATCAAGTTTGTTGGTGATATCCTGTACTGTTTCAGGGAAAATCTGCTATGGTATAAAGGCTGACAGACGGATGGATAAAAAAGTCTTGATTTTATAAGGCAACGAAGGCAGTTCAAAAAAAATATATTATCCATGATACTAGTTGTATTGTTTTCTAGAAAGACGATTTCAAAGCTAAATATCAGATCACTGATGGGTTATACAGTTCAAAAATACCGAGCTCATACTATTCGTAGGTTTCCTTAATCTTGACGTCCTCACAATCGATAGCTTGATAGTCTTCCTCCAAATCAACGCCATTCTGGGTCTACTAACCTACTCTTATATAAATTGAAGTCATCTATTGTATTGCCTCTCTGTGAAACGTTTTGTTGACAGAATATTAGAGTTAAGGTAACGTGTATCATATTAGATAAAACTCCGAAAATATCTCAACCTTAAATCGTCGTTGAGAGGACAGACCATATCAAATTATAATGAAGGATTCATGAGATGATGCCCATCTAAGTAACCTTACGCATGGACAAACATGCGAAATACAGCCAAAAGAACAAGTACTACAGTCCCTGATCAAAAAATTAGGAACATTAAGATTTTTGCTAAAATTTATACTTTTTATTCTTGCGGGCATACTATCGATGCACTTACCGATTATGTCCTTTATTTTGTCAAATATTTTACAAATATTTTCCTTTAATTTATCTACAGTGGAACTAGTAGAGGCGTGAACTCCCGATCTCAAGAGGCTCCATATATTTTCGTTAGGATTCGGGTCGAGGGAATTGCCAGGCCATGGAAGAACAGGGATGCTACCGCCATCAAATATATTTCGCACGTACTGGACACGGTGACATGGAACACCATCATGCATAAAGGTGGTGCAGGTTCCACTGCATCTCAAAAAATTGGAATATGGAATTAATATGTCTTCAATAATCTCAGACTACTGGAGAACATTCATTGTCCTGTTGACAAAATACAGTAGTCTACATCCATCAGCTCAAACGCAAGACCATATCATAACGGCTGGTAGATGCTTGACGGTCCTCACAACACACGCTTCATTATATTGCACATGTAGCCTTCTCCTGCTTCTAACCTGAATTCGTCACTAAATACAATCTGAAAAATGAGGAAAAAAATACCAAAATTCGAAAATGTTGCTCTAAAGCCAAGAAAATAGCAGAAAATTATGAAAATTTGATACCTTTCGGAAATCTTCAACGGAATAATGTTGAAGGTTCCTTGCAAATTCCACTCTAGCTTCGCGCATTTTGGCCGTTAAATTCGTTTTTTTGCTGGCCACCTGGCATGTAAGTTTGCTTCTCCTAAGCGTCTCCTGAGTGTCACCCGCGATATAAATATTCCTTCAGCTTCCTGATCCTGATGCAAGTTTCGTACGGACAAAAATGGTTTTCACAGGCTTGCTGAATAATTCTTCGGTCTGTACGAGTCGTTGTGGTGCTTTTGTGGCAAAAATTCTTTCGCTTACTGGTAGATTGCAAAGGACTCTCAATTGTGATCTTATTGATTCACATCACCGGTTGAGGAGAAACCTTCTCCATTTGTGCGATTTAACGAAAAGAAAAGTTGTTTGTCCTTAGCAACGCAGTTCTTGATGCTTTTTGTTTCAAATATATACCTTTACACTTTCCCATGTTGCATTAATATCCAACTTTATAATGAAATACGTGCAATGATTCAGGTATCTAATAAAAAAGTTAAAATCTTTTGCTTCCGCAAAGCAATCACTTTTAGTTTTCTGTACGATTTACATAAGGGGAACTTTTAATGCGATTCTTTCTTGAAAGAATTTCAAATGAACGGGATTTTCCATAACGCATAAAACCTCTTCAAAATACTCACAAGCATAATTATAAAATGAGAACATTACCCAAAATCCCAATTTTTATGCCAATACAAACGGAAACTTTGAAAATGTCATAAAACTGCTCAGTGTTCCTAATAATTTGAACAGGGACTGTAGAATACTGGCGAAGAAGTATAATATGTCCTGTACACAAAAAGGCAGACAAGTTGAGGTGTGGACATTATAGAGGCATGGCTTTACTGTATACATCTTATAAAGTGCTCTCCAAAATCATAGAAAGAGAATTAGAGTTGTACTATGAAGGCATTGTAGGAGAGCATCAGGGGGACTTTCGAAGTGGATGGTCTACAATCGGCCAAATATTCTCCCTTATGTAGATGCTCAAAAAATTCCTGGAATACAACATCAGCATTTGCCAACTCTTTGTAGACTTCAAGCAAGTATACAAAAGTGTCAACAAAAATGCCCTGCACAAAATAATGCTCAACTTTGGCAACCCAACAAAAGTAGTCTGCATGGTTGAAGTCACGATGCTAAATGCAGAGTCCAAGAGCAAAGTAACGGGTAAACTAACAAAGATGTGGACTTGCACTAATGCTCTTTAAAATTACATTGAGACACATTATCAGGAAAAGAACAGCTAATACAACTTGGACACAAATATTTAAGTCCATGCGATTGGCAGCGTATGTTGATGACAATAGCACTATAGATCGGTCAATTTCAGATGTCAAAAGAGTGTTTCTCAGCCTAAAATCTAAAGCAAACCCAATCGGCCTTTGAGTTAAGGAAACAAAAACCAAATTCATAACTCAAACAATGAAAAAGACTCCAGTTTGACAAAACTTGCCCATAGGAGACTATAATCTTGAAAGTGCGGACAGCATTGTTAATTTTGGAGCCAACGTGAATCTTCTATTCCACTAAAAAAGACGAGATTAGACGCTTAATAAACTTTGCAAATACAGTCTATTACTCCGTACTTCCATTCCTAAGGAAGTAAAATATGGACCCTGACGAGCGAATTCGAAAAAGAAGTGAGCTAATTGAATACAAAGTGCTCCAAAAAATCTACGGCCCAGTGAAATAAGAAACGGAGTGAAAAATGCGTTACAAAGTTGAGTTGTATGAATTTTTTGACAAACCACCTACAAGCCTGGAGAATATGGGGGATGTAAAACGAGTTGGAATCCTGTTTCCATTAATTTTGCAACCACAACTGCTTTCTTTATTTTTCGTCCATTTCTTGAAAATCACTCGACTTCCTTGATTCACGGGAATGCCAAACACAAAAAAGAGAATGTGCGCCTCATCCCAGATGTAAGACCGTGGCTAAATCGAAGGCATGGTGAGACTGACTTCTATCTGACCCAGCTTTTGAGCGGGCATGGGTGTTTTCAGTCTTACCTGCACAAGATTGGTAAGTCACGGTCCCCCGATTGTCGATATTGCCCAGGAGAGGAAGACAATGCCTGCCATACATTTTTTGCGTGCATAAAATGGGACAGGCAGTGAAGGGTCCTCTACAGGGAGACGGGAGAGCTCACCCCGGATAATATAGTCGCGGTGATGCTCGAATCGGTTGACAAATGGAACCAGGTTGCACATTATGTTCGGGCAGTCCTTAAAGATAAAAGAGACTCACAGCAGCCGGGTATTGGGGCTGGGGGCCCCTTGTCTGGCATTTCCTCTCTCATCCATCCCACTAGAAGAGGGATCCCCCAGCTTGAAGACGCCTCACGGCGTAACAAAACGAGGCCTGGCCCGAAGTAATGAGTCAAACAGTTTCAGGCTAGGTTCTCAGGTTGACAGGGGAGGTGTTTAGTGGATAGTCCAGTTGCCTTCTTGCAAACATGGGAGTCCCACACTCTTTGCGTAAATGGGCATTCAACTCCCTACCACACAAAAAACACAAAAAAATAGACCAATATGGCTGAAACTTGGAGTGCGTTCATTCAAGAGACGCTACTTACTAAACATGACCTCGATACGCGCCAGTGGTGCCATCCCACGGACTTTGCATGGGCTTTTCAAACGCCTCTCGTATTTATGATCAGATCCATGCAGAGAATCGTATTCTCTAGATATAGCCCACCACTAACATCTAAAAAGCTACGAAAATATTTCTGCAATAAGAAGCCTACCCTTTTCCTACAATTGAAGTGTTCTGTCGTTCGCACTCTACCTAATTTATTACTGATCACATGTAATAATAAGGATGAGTGCTAGTTTATGCAAAAAAGGTTGTATACCTCGGCTCTGGAGATAATGGCAGAGTCATTAAGGTGGGAAATGAGAAATGGGAAGGTATCTAGCATACTACTGTATAGTATCGACAGTATAGAACACTCTGCCGCAATCATTGCACAATTCACATATCCGGTGAAATTGAAGACTTGATTTATATGGAAGACCTCTGCATCTTGCCGGTACTGTAGCATTAAGGCTTCTTCATAAAATCTAGAAAGCTCGATCCTGATAGGCAACAAGATATTCCGACAGTAGAATAACGGTGAAGAGTATCGCTTTTCTGTCGATGGAATTGGAACAGTTAATTGCGGTACGAATCATCCAAATAAAGAGTGAATATACCAAGGAAGTGTTATAAATCATGATAGTTAATGGATCAGTGGTATTCGTCCGTAACATTTGTACGGCTGAGCCGAAACTTATACGCGTTTTTAATGTCATTCCTGGTAACTTGTCTCGAGTATAAACTGTCCTTTCAAATCTTAGTTCTGCTTAAAGCAGCTACCAAAGGAATCTTTCGCTCTATGTCGAATCTTCCACAACAAATTCAGCCGAAAAGCTATAAAGTTGAAGAGGCGAAAGGAATAATTTCTCTGAACTATGTATCCCTTTAAATTTAAACTCATAAGCAATATACATATGTTATTGTTTATTTATGCAAATGAAGAGCTTCTCTAGTTGCAATTCAAAGCTACTAAGGAAATTTATTCCACTGACGACAACTCGTCTATGAGCGAATGTAGCACAAACGTAACGTAACAGAAGCACTAAGGGCAATATACTTCTTACATATTCATTGCGCATACCTTAAGAACAGTTACTGAAACGGTTAACATTACCTTATATCTAATATCTTTTCACGGCCTGAAGTCATAATTTGTATCTTCCACACAATAAACCAACTACACCGGACCAGTTGTGAATCATTTATTATTCCAGGCATTTTTCAGCGTTTTGAAAATAATTTCTAAGACAGTTCAAGTCGCCTCCAACAGTCACTCCAATTCCGCATTCTCAAGTATCCAAGATGTGTGTATTGTGTGGAATCACAGTTTGCATGAATTTCGGTTAGAAAAGCATTAAAAGCACAAAAAATATCTGTTTATTATATTTTGTCAATTTAGTTGTGCGCGCTGCATTTTGATAGTGCACGACGACAGTCTTTTGTTACCATGTTGCTATGTGTTGAAGATCTTTAAGATTCATGCCATCAAGTGGTTCGACATGGCGTGATTTTCGTTTTCTTGAGCCGTTCATCTCGATCAGACCAAGCTACGAGTCTGTCACGTTCAATTATTATCGCTTTGACTAAATTTCGATTGTCTTAATTTTGGCTTACATATATCAAAATGCGATTAACAGTTTAACAATGGGAAATTTCCCGGGAAAGAACGCCTAGTATCTGCAGGGACTCTTTAGCAATGCAACGACACGGCTAAAGATTTGAGTCAGGGGTGCACATTTCTAGAGAAAGGGTGATGCAGAATCAGGTATTTTAACCATTTCCGAAAGAGTTTAACAAACTGCTCGCTGGAATGATATTTAAATTATTTTATAGTTTCATTACTACCAAACTGACGACATGACTCAGAGTATCTTGAGAGTCATTGAAGATACACTTTAACAGCAGCCTCGGATGCAATGTCTTTGGCGAAAAATCTGCAGCATTGACTGTTTCACTTGTAGGCAGCTTCTTAGTAATCCTAAGCTGAGCCGCAGCAAGCCTAGATCTGCTGAGTGTACTTTCGATGTTCATACGAATACCTACCGTTCGCTTGTCACACCCATCTCAATAGCTTCACGGTTAAGACGCTGCCGATGACGTGACATGCACTTGTGCAAAGAATTGGTGGCCCGATTGCGTAATTTTCTTCTGAAGAATTTACTTATGTATGAACGGATTGTTGGTGGCGAAGATGTTGACGATTAGGATGGTAATTATGCATATTCTATGAAAGAGGTGAACCTCTTGTTCACTGAGCACCTTGAAGATGTTTTGTTGATTTCAGATCAACATTCATCTCAGATAGAGTTGATTTATTGATTTGAATCGTATAAATGCTCATTAGCGTGGAGACATTTGTCTAAACGCAAGAAATGATGGATTAGAATGACGGGAGCAATTTCACATGATTTTTTTATCAGCCTTGTAATCAGCCTTTTAATTCGAAACTTTAGGAATGTTTCTTTTTGAAAACATGACTTATTACAGCGCATGAGGCCAATGTTCACTGATTTATTATATTCTGGTAAGGACCGTTTATACAGGTGATAGGGACCTCCAACTAAGCAGGCGTAAATTACTATAATGCAAGTGTACCACCCGAATCTCCGTAATGATATTAAGGACTGAAAAACTTTTTCAGAAGGACTGGACTATGTGACTACTTCCTAGGGTTTCAGAATAACTTACACCTTGTTTATTCATTCGCCTGTGTATGACAATAGTTTTCTCCGAAACTATGGAAGCTGCCGACACCAAACTTAGTAGATATATTGGGTCAAAGCTTATTTGATGCACATCAATAAAAATCAAATAAACTGTTGTCCTTTTATACAGTTCCCGTAAAAAGTATTCACACAGTTGACAATTTTGCA
Organism: Odontomyia ornata; assembly: GCA_963969285.1. Taxonomy (NCBI): domain Eukaryota; kingdom Metazoa; phylum Arthropoda; class Insecta; order Diptera; family Stratiomyidae; genus Odontomyia; species Odontomyia ornata. The sequence continues at coordinate 494,661,409 of OZ017738.1, forward strand.
GACAAAATGCTGTAATTCAAAATTTTGAAAAAAAATTTTTTTCGGAATCAAAAATATTTTATTAATTCAAAGTTTTTCGTTAATATGGCTATGGAACAACATGCGCTTTTTACCGACTCAGACACTACCGTTTTGCTAGGATTTGCATGAAAATTTCAGGAATGATAGGTGTCATGAATATCTTTGAGAATCGGTTCAGCTAGTGGTATCAGTAATCGTAAAACAAAATAGTGGCTGTTTTAAATGCGAAGATTGAATAACTTTGAGTTATTTTTTCCCAACTTCAACGTTTAAGGTGCATGCTTTGAACACTTGATTCAATTTAATGAATGACTGAAGATGAGTACCAACAATTAATACTCATAAGTGAAACATGTCAAGGAGGCGGGAGGGAGCTTCTAACAAAAGGGCTTTGTAACAACTCTAGGATTCGAAAAAATTGGCTATTAATCGATGATAACAGTACAGGAGAGTGGCCCCTGAAAAAAATTCATCAAACGTAGCCGATATGAGTATGAAATGATAGCTTTCATCGGAGCTTTTCAAAACAGTTCTTAAACTGTCAGTTTTTGCTTCAGTGGGGGCACAGGGGGGAAAAACATGAAAAATGTGTTTCCTCCCTCGCGAATGGACATCTGAAATAATTATCAAGGGAGATATTTATGAGTAGAACAATAACAAAAACCTCAGGAGTTGAAATTCTTTCAACTTTGTTAATAATAGTATGGTCTTCGAGTTTCATAGTTTCTCCAATAAAATCGTCATTGGCATGCTTCTTGACTTTATTCAATCTGGTAACTGCATTTTGAAAATTGAATACAAAACCCTTCTGACATGAGCGTAGGTCTGTTTACCCAACTTGTTTTTTACTCTTTTCCGAACGAAAGCCTCTTCTGCTTATTAATATTATTGATAAAGGGTTTTCCGAGACCGTCTCACCTTGTAACTAGCACTTCGTATAACATTTTACACTGTTCTAGATGTTACAGTTTTTTTAAACTTTTAAACCTTTCCTCTTTGCCCGATAGTTTTTTGGGTCGACCACTTCTTGCTTTATTTTCAACATTGTTTTTGTCTTTCCACCGCTTCACAACACTAGCAACAGTATTATGGCTTTTATTGATTAATTCCCTAATTTCACCAATCGACCTTCCTTGTGCACAAAAAATAGTTTTGTTTCTGTTAATTTTCGACTCATTTTATTTTATTAACACTGCACAGTTCACTAGAAAAATGTCAAAAAGTTTACCTCTCATACCCTCCATAAAAACAGCAAATGATTTGCTGGGGATTCCCCTAAATATAATGATACCATTAGGGTTGAATAATACGTTGGAACGCAGCGAACAGAAAATTCCTTTTCCAATAAATATCACTGTGTGAATACTTTTTTCGCGGCAAAAATAGAGTTCAATTTAGTTTATATTTTCTTAAATTAAATCTGTTGAAAAATTGTTCCTATTTTTGCACTTTTATATGAAAAAAAAAACACTTGAAGTGATAAAATAGTTTTGAATTCGAAATGATTGCTCTTCAAAATTTTGAACTACATCATTTTATTCACAAAATTGTTAACTATGTGAATACATTTTTTAGACACTGTATATAAATATGATTTTACAAATCTTTTGATGGAATTTTAAAAATGAATATTTCTCAAAATCGGAGCATACAAGAAAGTAAGAAAAAATGTTTCAAATGTCGCGTTAGCAAGAAGAAAGCAAAAGCGCGTGCATAGAATAGCTAACAGCTTATTTGATGCAGTTAATTCTTTGTCTCCTAGCTTCAAAAACACACACTAAACATCGTAATTTTTTCACTGATTTGATTTTTATGTGTTTCTACTTATATTCTTGAAAAAATAATTTGGTCGTGTTTGGTAAAAAGTGAATAAATTATGTTATATTCACAATGCGTTAATGGTCAATACTTGAGCAACAATTGTGAATCGCAACGCAAAATAAGTGAAAGTGTTAATTTAAGCTTATTCATAGTCCAGCATATCATTAAAAGATTTTCCAATGAAAAAAGATTGAAAAACAAGAGTAAAAATGCACAAAAACAAACTTGAGCGGGTCCGATGAACAATGGATCATTAGGAAAATAAAAGAAAACCCAAGCTATCGACTGCTAAATAGGCAGAAGTGATTACTGTTATTAGTTGCCAATTCGCACCGAAGAAGCCTCTCATCAATAACAAAAATCATCAAAGCCACCTCAACTTTGCTGCTGAGCATATTTCAAAGGATTTTGGGTTTTGAAAGACCCACATTTTTGTTGAGGAGTCTAAATTCACATATATGGCTCAGATGGAATGACGTACGTATGGCGAAAGCCAAATAATGTGTTTTCAATTAAGAACATAACAATTTTATCTATTAATAAAATGCAAAAATATTGGAGACATTGGGTTCAAATTTATTATGGGTGTAGTACAACCTATATAACCACCACAAGCCCGTTTACAGCAGTCGATTCTTTGAACTCGATTTTCCATCATCCTGGTAAACATTTCGACCGAAACATTGGCAATTTCGCGTTGGATGTTGCCTCGTCTCGTGGACTTGTCCAAAGTTGCTGGCTTGTTGGCGTAGACCAGTGACTTGATACAGCCGGTCATTCTACCGGACCATTCCTCAAGATAACACGTTCAACAAATTTGCCTTTCAATAAATCGATTGTGAGGAGCGCTGTGTGGCTAGTGGCACCATCTTGTTGAAATCACATATCGTTGATGTCAACTTCATCCAATTCTAACCACAAAAATAATCTTCAAAACATAACACGATAGCGCTCTCCATTGACGGTAACATGACGGTTATTTTCATTCACGAAAAAATACGTCCCAATCACACCAAATAGGAATTTTTTCTATATTCAACGGTGTCTCAAGAAGCCTGTGTGGGTTTGTTGTTGATCAATAATGCATATTTTGCTTATTAACAAAGCCATTGAGCCAGAAATCAGCTTCATCGCTGAAGATGATTTTTCGATGAAATTCTTCATTTTCTTCAAACTTTGCCAGAGCCCAATCGAAGAAGTTTCGAATGACCAACTGGCTTTAGTTCTTGAATCAGTTTGATCTTATTAACATGCCGGCCAAGATCATTTCGAAAAATACGCCACAGTGTCGTTTGAGCGATGCCCAATTCTTGAGAACGACGTGGAATCGACTAATTTGGCTGATTTTGAATCGATGCACTTTCGGCTGGGATATTTCCTTTGCTTCGCGCGGTATGACATCATTTTGGCACCGAAACCTCCAATAATGAAAATTTGGACTCGAACTTATCCACTATAGCACACACAGCCTGTCGGGTGGGGCAATTATTTCGGCGGAAAATTGGAGTGAGCGCTCTTAAAGTTGCATCCACTGACTCAGAATTTCGGTAGCAATATTTAATAATTTCCAAACATTGCTAGTTCGTAAGCTTTATCATGATAAAAATATTGGCTTAGGCTAGCATTTATTAAAAAAGTTTAAGGGTGCATTCATAAAAAGATACAAAATTGTTATGTCCCGAATGGAAAACCCTATACAGACTAAAAACAATAAAATCTACATAAAATTGTTCGGCAGGTGGTGGCAGCGCAATGGTTTGAGCCTGTTTGTTAGCAGCTGGCGTTGGAAAGCTGGCTTTAATGGAAGGAGGTGTGGAGAAGATCACGTATATTAATATCTTAAAGTAAATCTACTCCAAAGTGCCGGCGATTTTGAAAATATTAGACAGGAACAGTGCAATTTTGGCTTATTTAGAATTGTCCTCATTTGATAGCTCCCCCAGCACAGTCACTCGGCTCAAGTGCAATTGAGAATTTATGGGTTTTTTGGAGAAAAAATTCGAAACCACATTATTTGCAACAAAAATGATTTTAAAAAAACCTTTGTTAGACGAATGGAATAAAATAACCCCAAAAATGAAACGACAGCTGGTTGAATCGATTCAAAATAGACTTTAAGCTGTGCTGAGCCAAAATGTAACCATACTAAATATTGTATTGCACTAGAAAACTTCCAAACGGATACCTTTTAGGAAGACTGTTACTGCGTTTAATAAGCTGTGACATGAATTTTCGTCTTTAGTTTTGTTTTGTTATTTAGTTATTTAAGAATGAATTTTCGAAATAAATGAAGCTATTAATTTGGTAATCGAAACTTTATTTAATTAATTGCAGTTGAAATTTTTTCAATATGTATATTTTTCAAATAAGCTGTGAGTGACTGTACATTAAAAATGAACGAATCTTAAAAATTTTGTAGTCGAAAAAATTTTCAAATGTTCTTAACAAGGTCTCTCCCGGGAACGTTTGAAATTTGTTCTGGTAAAGGTAGTCATGTGGAGTATCAAATGAAAGGTCTTGATGTGAGTTTTTTCAAAACAGATCTAAACAAGTTGGGTAGACAGACCTATGCTCCTGTCAGAAGGGTTTTGTACTCAATTTACAAAATACCGTAACCAGCAACGTATAAAATTGAGAAACACGTCATGTTCGAGGATCATACTATTATTAACTATGTAAGTCGAAAGAATTTTGACTTCTGAGGTATTTGTTAAAGTTATACCCATAAATATCTGGCTTGATAATTTTTTCAGATTTTTTTAGATCACGGGTGGCCATTCGCGAGGGAGAAAACACATTTTTCATGTATATCCCCCCCCCCGCCTGTGCCCCCACTGAAGTAAAATCTGTCAATTTAAGAACTGTTTTGAAAAGCTCTCATAGAGAACTTTCATTTGATACTCATATCGGCTACCTTTCATGAAATTTTTTTCAGGGGCCACTCCTCTGTACTGTAAGCATCGATTCATGGCCTATTTTTTCGAATCCTAGAATGGCTACAAAGCCCTTTTGCTAGGAGCTCTCTCCTGCCTCTTCGACTTGTTTCAATTGTATGTACTCATCCTCATGATACCTATCATTCCTGAAATTTTCATGCAAATCCTAGCAAAGCTGTAGTGTCTAAGTCGGTAAAAAGCGCATATGGCACCATAGCCATATGTTTCCATTGTAATACAGGGCACATTGTTCCATAGTAATACACGAAAATTCAAATCGCTATAACTTCGTTAAATACTATTCGATCTTTATGAAACTTTCAGAAAAGATCAATCTTATTAATAGTCATCTGTTTACTAAATTTTATTGAATTTAAGGGTACCATTTAGATTTTATTCAAGAAAACATAAAATCGATAAATCATACTATTACTAACAAAGTGGAGTGAATTTCGACTTCTCATGTATTTGTTGTTGTTGTACTCATTAAGGCCTACATTCATGAGTTTTTTCAGATTTTTCGGATGGAAGGTGTCCAATCGCGAGGGGGGGTACACGAAAAGTTCGTACATTTCCCCTTCCCCTGCCCCCCTCGGTACTGATAAGGCAATTTTAAGACCTGTTTTGAAAAGATCTCATTGAGACCTTTCCAATGAAACCCTACTTGACTACCAATGGTGAAAAATTTTTTTTGAGGGGACAACTCCCTTTATGGGGAGACCCCCCTTAAACCCCTTTGAAAATTTTTTTAACCCTTGAACTTTCAAGAAGTCACCACTTCTGACCTTTCCACAAAGTTTCATGGCTGTAGCTTCTATAGTTTCGGAGAAAAAGTGCTGTGACATACAGACGGACGGACGGACAGACGGACACAGGTCGTGATTGCAATAGGGTTTTGTATTTTAGTACAAAACCCTAAAAAAGGCATAAAGGGATGCAGGGGAAGGGAAAATTTCTCTAGTCTCGCTCAAATCCGAGACCGACTGGGCCCATTAGAATTATACTTTTAAGGGGTTTGTAAAATCATTTTACAAAACCCTCCTAAAATCGCGTCCTGTCTGTCCGTCCGTCCGTGGGTCACACCACTTTTTCTCGCTAACTACCTAAGCTAGAAACATAATATTTCGTATGCAAGTGGAAAGTGACGCCCTCCTTAAAGCTCCACCATAAAAAGAAATTCATAAGGTATTTAAGGGGGTCTCCCCATATAGGGGAGTGACCCCCGAAAAAATCATCGCATGTAGGCAATATGGATATCAAATGAGAGGTCTTGGTAAGCACTTTTCAAAACAGGTCTTAAAATGACAAATCTCACTTTGAGGGGTGCAGAGGAAGAGGAAATGTTCGAAAATTTTGTGTGCACACCCCCCAAAAATCTCTCAAAAAAATCACAAAGGTGGGCCTGTAGGAGTATAAATTTTATAAATTTATAAATTTTACATTTTTGCCTATAAAATCAAGATGGGACCCTTAAATTTCCCAAAAGCTTGCATTTGAGTTTTTTAAAAATAATTGTATGTGTCCTGAAAAGCTCACAATAATTGAATAATAAACAGCTAAGTTACAGACGATTGAATATTTAATAATTACAACAACATTTACACGTGATACTAAGGACATACACGTTAGCAACGGGCCTAGAAACTACAAATATGTAGAAATTCTGATAAAAATTTTAGAAATGGTTGGGAATATTGATGTGTTATCATGACTAACTAAGCGACGGGGTCAAAACAATTGAAACAAAATGGCGGCGAATTTAAAAACTTAATAAACATAATAATTTTTTGAACTCAATTTATAGAATCTGTATATTAGTCAAGTTTTGGTATTCAGAATAAATTGTTTGATTTACTAATGGTTTTGCAAAGCCCTTCTGGCAGGAGCACTCTCCTGATACTTCAACTTGTTTGCTGTAATACAGAGGTGGTTCGAAAAGGAAAATAAAAGGGAGAATCCTGAGGAGAAGCTAAAAAAAGAAGTATAAAGTAATATAGGTATTTTGTCTATAATAATTGCAAATGATGAAGTATCCCAATATAAAATGGTTTGCTTTGTAAACAGCAATGAGGTAATTTGTCGCGATACACGAAAGTCACCCTGCAGTACTCGATTTGGCAGTTCATCTAGAAAATGGGCAACGTGTGTATTTCAATCGATAGAACGCGGCGCACAGAAGAGTATGGCCACCATGAACAACATTAACAAGCTTCTTTTCAGTTTGTCAAACAGATACTAGCACGTTGCCACTCTGCATAAAAAAAACATAATTGGAATCATTTCAGCGTGGGAAACAAAAAACACCAGCTGAAAGACATGTAAATATATTTGCCTCAGATGCTCTGGGTTACATTTACACTGTGCATCCAAATAACGACGAATATTCTTACCTTCAATTGTTGTTGGAGAACGTTTGTGGTCCGAAAACACTTCAATTACTAAGAACAGTTGATGGACATCTATGTGTGATCTACCGTGAGACGTGTTAACTATTACAGTTCCTCAAGAATGATTCATATTGAATTCGATAGGTTTGTGGGTGAAATATAGAGACGACATATCTGAAGATGTGTTGCATCTTATGTACTGTCAGCTTTAAATCCCACACTATAAATAACTGCGAAAAATTACAATGTGACATTGATCATGATAAAAGAGATGTGTTTATTGATGGCAAATGAAGTATTGTCGAGTTTGGGTATGATGTCACTCAATGCACGATCCATTTAACCACGAGTTACAAAGAGGACAACAGTACCTACGACACCAAAACATTAGCCGAAGTAGTTCGTACAAATGTTCCACAATTGAATCAACAACAAAGGATTGCGTGCGATTCTTTGTTAGAAACAATGAAACTGTTGTAATTTACTTCCTTGATTCTTCCGAAAGGACTGGAAAAACGTTGCTGAGTTCATTGCGTTTCGTGAAGATCAGATCACAAAATAAAGCTGCTCTAGCATTGCGTTCATCTGGAATAGCTGCAACTTTTTTAAGAAGATGATAAACTGTATATTTTTCCTTAAAATTGCAACCGAACGTACAAATTAACGAAGCTTGCAACAGCACCTAAAACAACAGAATGGCGAAGATCTTAATAAAGTATTCCTTTACGCCTATGGCATCCTCTGTCAGGTCGGCGCATATTAAAGTGATTAAATGTTGCTCTTCATGTCTTACATCAGGAGTACAACCGGCTATGTCTGCATAATGCTCAGAATTCTTAATGCGATATACTACAGTAGATACAACTTTGGATGCCATAAGCTCTATCAGTTCATTTTGTATATTTTTCTACAATAATGGCCAGCCAAATCACGGTTTATCGCCAGCCTTGCACGCTCCTTCATGATGCGGTCAAACTTTGCCAATAATTGTACAAAAATCAATTTCTATGTTTGGTGTTAATAATTTGTCTTATCACCCCCTAAAGGCCATGGTATTTTTAGCCAAATACAAGGTTACGTGCATTAATCTTTGAAGAAGAAGGTTCCATCGTAAATAATTTTTTGTTCTGCCAGGTCAATCGTTAATCCAGCTTTCGGACTCATTTCAGGTTCATATTGAAATAAAGTGTTTATGCGAGCAAAATGTACTGCCGCATACACGCCGGGGTGATCGCCCGGGTCGCCCCACCCTAAGCCCAGGCCTGATGATCACTGTGGCATATGAAGAGATTTAACCACGTGGTCGTCTTGAAAAGGAATGGGATAAATGTTTGTAACCAAGCCAAGATCATCTCTTGTCAAGCAGCTGATCCATCAAAGCGGGGATGACAATGGTTAGTGAAGACTCTTGTCTGAGTATTTCAATTGATGGCTTCGAGCCTAAATAAGAGAAAAGGATGATACCCTTAATCGTGATTAAGCCAGCCTTTCTAAGTAAACGATTAATCAATTAAAGTTAATGAAATCAGTAGAAATAACAGTAAAGCAACTTTTTAGGGTATTTTTAAAATCATTTTAAAATACCCTACTAAAATCACGTCCTGTCTGTCGTCTGTCCGCCCGTGTGTCGCACCACTTTTTTCGCAAACTATGCACATAAGCTAGAAACGTAAATTTTTGTATGTAGGTGCCAAGTGACGCCCACTTGAAAGTTTCACCACGAAAAGAAATTTATAAGGTCTTTAAGGGGGGTCTCCCTATATAGGGGAGCTGCCCCCTGAAAAAAAGTTTTCATCGCATGTAGTCAATATGGGTATCAACAAGTTTTGTTTTGAGGGACGCAGGGGAAGGGGAAATGCACGAAAATTAGCATTTGATTGAACGAGGTAACAGAGAAAACTGTGGAAAAGTCAAAATTTAGTTCATGGTAAGCAGAGTGCCGCTAGGGGAAGTAATTCAGCAGGATTTGCAATATCAGCGATGGATCTGACAGAAAATAACTTGCAGAAAAAGGACCACTGTTTCAAAGAAAAAATCTGGTAGATGCAAGCTTCGTTTTTATTTTTGTTTTAGGTTCAATGTATTGTATGTATATTCCTATATTTCTAGTAAAATATTAGAATGTGTAATATAGAAGGAGTGTTGTATTTAGTTGGAATAATTTTTACAAGTGAATATTTTAAATTAAAAAGCAAATCTCTTGCTAATAAATGTGTGTAGAACCTGGGAAAAAAGTGAAGGCAAATTCTATGCTATGTTTTGGTTTGGTTGCGCGATACCCAATTGTATAGAAAGAATTTTAGAAGCGATATTGCAAAATTTGATGTTTTTCATTGAGTATCGTATTAAAAATTGACATGGGCTGGTGGGCAGCTTTCCAACAGGCTGGCGGTTATTGTTGGCTCGACATCTGGTTAAGTTAATGTTGTTGCAATTTGTTGGTCAGTTACGAAAAAAGTAAGTAAATATATGCTGCTAATTTTACAACTAAGGGTTCTATTGTCTTGGTTGATTTCTTCCACAGTGTGTTCTCTTCTGTATGAAAAAAGTGGGTCTTTCTCTCACTCGGCAATTCTCAAAGTAAGCTTCGCCCATGCTCATCTCTAACGAGATAACCAAAGCCAGAAAACCCAGCCAAAGCTCCCTCGTGAGTAGTATATCGAGGAGGATAACAAGACTAAGAAGAGTTTTATGCATGCAATGAAATAGGAAGACGTGGACATTGTTGATCCATGGTGGCATAGTAAAATAAGAACTCTGACAAAAGTACCTTTGCAGTAGAAAGGCTAGTAAGAACGACATCAAAGACAAAATTGTTTATATTTAAATCAAATTTGAGTTTATGAAGTGATCAATGTGAAAGAAAGGATTCCAGAATAATGGAAACTTTGTTCTACGATGAGCATACAGCAGAAAGAGAGGAGGACCAAGTTACAGATTGATTCTCAAAATTATCTCACATAAAGAGGAATGTGTTAAAATCAAGTGAGTGATAAAATGAGGAAATTTCATCGTAAAGTTGCCAGAAATGTAAACAGAAGCAATAAGTAGGTTAGAGTTGAATCGAATCGGGGTTCTAACGCAAGCATATTCTTCTGGTATGGAAGGAATAAAATCAACATATTCATCTAGTTTTCCTATGGAGGAAAGATCACGGTTATTACGGAAAATGATATAGTTGGGGAAACTCAATGTCCTCAACAATGTCAGAAATATTCTTACAAACGTTACGTGGATTACTGTTTCATCATTATTGACTCACAAAACAATAAACAAGATAAATTGCTTACCTATATGAATCAATTGTACCTGATAATAAATTTCACTAAAGAAAAAGAAACAAACAGACAACTCAACTGTACGAACCTACCTGTAACACGTGAACAAACACGATTAGACCACAAAACATATAGAAAAAATGGCCACAACTGATCATACCATACACGTAACATCGAACGACCCCGCACAAAATAAGCTAGCAGCGTGCAGACCAATGGCGCCGAGACTCCACTCCATCCCCATGACTCCTAGTCACTACTCCAATGAACTAATCTAAATTTACAGTAAAGCTAGTAATAATGGATACAAAAAACGTGACAATAAGAAACTTGTTACACGGCGCAAACAAAAGCAAGAGCGCCAACTGACTGAAATACACGAGAACGACCAACAGTGGATTTTGTTGATAATTGAGCAAAGCAACTTACAAACTATCAAACGTCCTTAAGAAATACTAATTGCAAACTGCATTCAAAACTAGCAACAACAAACTGAAACAAAAAATGAATGATGTATATAATCTGACAATCAAGGACTGCCACATGGTATACAGAGAAAGACAACATAGAACCTATTCACAAGATACACCGAGAACTTACGACCTTTCTTATACAACAAGGCAGACTCCGTCTACGCGACGCACCTATAAAACCATGCATACGAGCCTGACGCTATGAAATACTCTATAACATTTTTACACAAACAAAGTAAAGCACATAGAACTAACATCCTAGAAAGACTTGAAATACTCGTATATAAATTCGTTTGCTCACTCAAAAAAGCAAGGCCCGTGATGAGTTTCATAATTTTAAAAAAGAGGAACCTTTAATGGTCTGAAAACTTTGTTAAAAATGATTTCATTGGCATCTCAAATGGCTACCTATCGATCTGCTTATTCAAATTTTTGCCTGCTTTTTTGCCTGACACCAAGTTTTATTAGAAAAAATATAAGCACAACTCCACATATTTTGTGGAAACGTCATAGGTGATAGCCTTATGAATAATGATAGGCTCAAAAATTCAAAGGTTTTTTACGGGAAAAAGAAATATTTAATTTGCAGTATTGTGCCTTAAATTGGACGAAAAGATCTTCGCAGAAATATAGATATTGTATAATCCTTAATATTTCAGTATTAATATCAAAGGATAAGAAAAGATAAACATATGCAAAATATGTATTCCACCATCGCCATCATCGAGTACTTTTGAGGCAAAAGCCTACGAAAATATTAATGAAAGGGCTCTTAGTGAGATTGCTCTTGTTTTTTAATACCCAAAATTTGATCAACTTTTGTCACAGTAGTTGAATTTCCTAAATTCTAACTTCGGCTTATAATCCGTGAGTTTCAAGTTATTTTATAGCCTGAAAAACTATTAAACAGGAAGTAGACATGTTTTTTTTTGCTAGCCGTTTCTCAAACAGTGTTTTTAGATCAAGTAAATTATTTTTTTTTCAAGCCATGTAGAAATAATATAAAACTACTTCAAATTGATTCTTTAAAATTATTCTATCCTATTTGGCTCATTTCATAATTGGATTTCTCAATTTGTTGCATATTTTTCCAGCAAAAACTTCCCGTTTCTTTGCGCCTGCTTCCATCCCAAATAATTGTTAATGAAGAAATATTGAAAGCTTGAGGTAACAGTTCGAGAAAAAATCATTATAGCTGAAGAATTGAGCGCCTCAAACTCGGTTGCGCTATTAAAGCTTTTCAAAAAATTTTCAAAGCTCATCCAAATACGGGAAGCAAGGGTCATTTCCTCACATTTTATGGATTCAAAGATATTCTTTATGACCAACTATTAGCTTTAAAAACGTTGGTCATAGTAACGAAAACTTGTGATAAAAAATTTGACTTTGTAATAAAGGTTTGTGCAACAAGGTTTTAATAATGTCTATTTGCAAGTGAAACTTAAGCACTAAAATTATTGCTGGTGATGCAACTCTAATGATTTTTAATAATATTTGATTTATTTACTCGTATTATATTAACGAACCAAAAGAGACAACAATGCTAACAAAAATCAGCAATCTTTCTAACAATCAAGCCATACGAATTCATAAAGAAGCGATTGTATCTAGATTCCTTTCAAATGTCCCAAATAAATGCCCTTGTTTAGATCACTATTCCAAAAGGAATTATTAATGAATTAGAATTTGAAACCACAAGTAGTAACTCCTTTTATCACTACGCTTGGGGAGACGACAGCAATACTTAGTGTCAACGTTTGGGGTTACATTTCCTCTAAATAAAGTTATCTTTAAGGAGCCTCATGAAGCTAAGTAAATTTCAAAAAAACTGATTGACAGCTACATTAGTTAGCATTTAAAACAAGTAAAAGTAGCAGAAGAGTGCTCCTACCAGAAGGGTATTTTAAAATTGTTGGAAAATCAAAGAATTAAGCTCGAAAATTAGCATATGGTTATTATGTATTATGGCTTTTCAAAGAAAAACAAGAATTTGATTCTTCAGTTGAAATACTCGAATAGGTTGAACAGTTATTACATTATTGCAGGAGAAGTCAATGTTCCGCACACACAAGAAATGGTAGCGAAAGTTGTGATGATGGAAGCGGCACAAGTACGTTGATCAGAAGACCCTACTGTTTCTGAACAAATGATAAAGTTGAATTCAAAATAATGTTTGAATGTCAAGGAGGGAGAATATTCTCCGGATTTGGGAGGGAGGATTGCATATTTACGATGGAGATACTCGGTAGCAAGGTTTGTTGAAAATAATGGAGCAAGGACTCCTTTATCTCGATATTGGTGGTAGTGATGGGCGAACTCGGGTTTACGTTAAATCGAGTTAACTCGGGTTACAATTTAGCTAACCCGAGTTCAAACCGAGTTGACTAAATCGAGCTAGATACAAAGAATGTAGTGATGGGTGAGCTCGGGTTTACACCAAATCGAATTAACCGAGTTAAAATTTGCCTCAACCGATATAAATAGGAAAAATCGAATGCTTGCGTGGTTGGAAAATCGGTTTAAGTTGAATGGATGTTTGGGTAGTGGGTAGGATGGATAGTGTTATGATGAGTTCAACACTCTCTCTTTTGTTGTGTGTTTTGTGTTACAGTAGGCAATGATTAACAAAATAGTTATTACCGTAGGTAAAAAATATAACAAACTATGATTCAGAAAAGTCTTGAGACACAATGAAATTTATACTTAACCCAACTTAACTTTTTCAAGTTTAAGAAAAAATAAACTATCTATTAATTCATGATTACTCCGCAATAGGTAGGTATTTAACAGTATACACATTCAAAGTAAAATTAAAAAAAAGTAGTTAATTCTAAGTAAGAATTAGTGTTTTACATAAATAAGAATAGCATCAAAAAGTACATTCTTACGAACCTCCAGGATTTAACAATATCTACATCAGTTAGTAGATATTGTTAAATCCTGGATAGTACTCAGAAGTACACTAACCCAAAGTAAATTAAAGATATTTCATATTCTAAATAGGAACGGTAGAATTTTGTAATCCTGTAGATATTTTTAAGTACTCTATGGCAATATTATTGTATAGTATATACATAGGTACTTTTCTGGAGTTCTTAAACATTATATTTAATACAGTGCATTCAGGACAAGTATTTTATTGAGCTTTTTTGGTGCAAGTCGGTTTCTTCGATCATTACATTTAGAAAACAGCCTTTCGGACGGCACCGAAGTAGCCGGTATACAGAGGTATTCATGCGCCATTTTAAATAACGACGGAAATAGAGCTTTTTTCTCAGCCCAAAATTGAAGTGGATCTTGCTTCCTATCTACGTACGGCAACTCAATATACAGTTTTATTATCGCAGCTGCTGAAGAAAATGTAGTCGAGTTTGACTGTGCGACGGCTTCCGATACTTTTTGGTCGATAACACCCCAAATTTCATCTTCTGTAGAAGAAGAAGCAACATCCAAAGCAGCAGGCATACAAGGTTGATCAAGTGAGGTCTCCATTGATAAGTAGTCTTGCAGTTCATAAAGTACCCACGTTTGCGCATTGTCAGCATTCGACTCTAAACTAAACGCTCTGTTTTTAAATCGTGGATCAAGAAAAGTCGCTATTGCTGCTACTCTGTTAATTTTATAAACCTTGAGGCGTTTTTCAACTGCGTTAGTAAGAGCTCTTTGCAAGCATTTACCCGTTTCTGTTATTGGGGTTTTGGTATTGATAGTATTTTGTAGACCAAATATGAGCGGTATAACAGATGATAGTGATGGATATTTTTCACCGCATAAAATTGTGGTTACTTTTTCAAATGAATTTAGGAGCATCACTATATCTTCGGCAATAGCCCAGCCTTGAGAATCCAAATTCGATGGTGGTGATTCCAGTGTTGGCAATGTCGCAGAAAGTGGAATCTTGAGCTTTAGTAAGCGGTCGAGCATATAAAATGTACTATTCCAGCGTGTGCGAACGTCTTGTTTTAGTTTGATTACGTCCAAATTCATTTGCTTCTGCATGGTGGTCAATGCATACGAGTATGAAGATTTTGTGCTGTGTTTGAAATGTGAAACGATCGCACGACATTTATTTATTACTTGCAATAACTGGCTATTATAAGCGGTGGTGTCTCTTGAACCAGTAATCTTTTTCCACACAATCTTTTTCCACACAATCTTTCACAGCAAGATTGATCGTATGGGCGACACAGAAATGATTGCACTCATTTAAAACTTCACTTACTGCTGTTTTCATTGAAGCAGCATTATCCGTTACAATAGTGACTATTTTTGAGTTTATCTCCCAGTCCTCGAATATTTGACGAATAGTATTTGCTATATTTTCAGCTGTGTGACTGCCTTGTATTTTTGAAGCTGGAATAACCACTGATTCTAGTTTGGTGTCGTCTATAAAATGGGCGGTTACACTAATGAAACTTTTATTAGTATCTGACGTCCAAATATCTGACGTCAAAGCAATATTTTCAATTTTCTACAATTTTTTCTTATATGCCGCCGTTTCAATTTCATATTTTTCTTCTAACATCTGAGCTAATTTTTTTCTGGAAGGAAGTTCATGGTCAGGATTTAATGTGTTAGTATACCTTCGGAAACCTTCATTTTCAACTATTTGTAGAGGCTGATAATCTTGCACAATCCTTTGAATCAGCGTAGCATCGCCAGATTTCTGCAAAACTTTTCATGGCAAGGCCAAACGAGTCTGCCTGAATCGTTTTGTAGCGGGCTCTCCATCTACAGATGATGAAGACGGCGTAGGCATGGTTGCTGATGGCGGCTCTTTTGAAATTTCTTTTTGAATTTCACTCAACGATGATGAGCTTGAGGGTCGATTATTAATGGATGTAGCACTATTATTATCCGACTCTACCAGTTCACAGTATTTGCTGGGATGCATTTTTTTAATATGGTTCATAAGTGAACTGGTATTGCCAGAGTATTTATAACTATTAGAACACATTTCGCACTTTACACTTCCTTGTGAAGGTAAGTCAAACACTTTCCAAACCAGGGAAGATTTTTTAGGCCCGGGCATTGTCCAATCACGAGGATTAAAATATGCAAGGAATGTAATCTAATAACACTTATCGGTTTAACTTGAAAAAATTACACAAACTTTGTTTGAAAACGATTACAGTTCAGAACAAACCACACAAAACAATGTTCCACTCTCGGTCGCTTTTGGGGACGTGAAATGAACTTGAGTTTCTGAGTTAAGTCAGCAATACAGTTGCGCAGATTAACTCCCCAGTGGAAAATAGAGCGCTCCAAAAGTGTTTCTGAAGCGCTTTTCATAAAGCAATGAAGTGCTCCAAAGTCCCTTATACTTCATATGTATTTTAACATTAGATGTCTGCAGAAGTAAGCACGCTATCAGATAGCTTCCTTAAAAGCACGTTGGAAGCCCGTGCATGCATGCTTCATATGAAGCTGATATGATCTAATGTAGCTTAAAGTGAAGCAATTGTAAAACACTTCTCTTTGGATATGGTAACAGAGTGCTTCAAAGGTGATTCTCTAGGAAGCGCTTCAATTTTTTTCGCTGGGTACGAACGCGCATTAAGCAAAGCAAAAATTATATGCAACGACTTCTCCCCAAAAACCAGAACGATAACATAAACACAACTCGAGTTAGAAATAGCCTGACACGGGTTGACTCGATTTAACCGCAACACGAGCTGTCTTGGTCCTAAATCATATGCAACGAATTTGGCCAAAGTGCAGAGCGATGACTTAGAAATACAACTCGAGTTGGAAATAGCCTAACACGAGTTGACTCGATTTAAGTGCAACTCGAGTTAACTCGGTTTGTTAAATCGAGTTGACCCATCTCTAATTGGTGGCTGGATGGTTACATATAGAAACAATCAAAATCTACTGTTGCTTTTTCGTTATGTTTTTTTTTTTTTTGGTTGCGCTGATCATTATTAGCTCGAATTTAGTTTTTGCTAATTAGTTTAATGTAAGTGATTAGAATAATGTTAAAACTATACGAGTAGATTCAGTTTATTGTTAGACTTTTTAAAAATTAGTAGTAGAGTATATTTAAGAACAAACAGATTAGATTATGAGATGCAAGGGAGAATAAGAATATTGTTGTAATATTACATTATGTTGACTTTTTTTGCATCATATGTGATTTAGAAGATATGGTTGTTTTCGCCTATTTTCAACCTCACAAATAACGAAGCTTCCTATTTTAGTCTCAATGACCATGATTTTGCACTCAACACTGAATCGCACGCCAATTTGGCAGCCCTGAAGGATCGTGCTGTAACCTTGACTACCATGTTGAACTTATTCTCAGATTCCAGGTTTGCACTGCGAACATTAAAAACAACGAAAATCCTTCAAAAGTAATCTATGACATCTGGCAGGTCCCCGGGCATAAAGGGATAGAAACGGCTGCAGAAGTTGATTATATTGTCGCGTGTTTTGGTTCGCGGTCAATAATTTTAATGTTCAAGGAAAGTGAAAACGCACTGTCTTTTAAAATTAAGCTTAGAGAGTTTATTTACTTAAAATGCACAATCATAAATTTAACTATTTCACAAAAGTTCATTAAAATCTAACTTCCACTTGTAAATTAATTTCTATTACAACGCTGCACTTAACAATCAATCAATCAATCACTATCGCCTTTACTTCGCACTCCACTATATCGCAGTTTACTATCGCGGTTTCACTATCACTTTTAATTCGCACTCGACTTTATCGCAGTTTTTACTATCGCGGTTGTAATGAATGATCCCCCATTCATTCAGCTCGCCTTTATATAGTGCTCTAGCCGTTCAATCCATTCCTCGTACATTGGCCGAGAGGTACCTGGTATATTCGAGCAGCTTAATGAATGGAGCAGTGACGTCACTTTCAGATGTTGATCATGCTTCGTGGTTTCGAGTAAATTCATTTTGTTGTTGTTCTTAATGGTTGTGAAAACAATTGCGACAGTAGCTCGCAGAATTATTTGTACATGTAACACTACCCCGACCTCAGTTCTTCTCGCCCCGAAAAGATGTGTCGCCAGTTGTAGTCAATTCTCCCTGGATGTAATATGGGGCAAGACGGTCCAGGTGCACGATTTTCATTTTGGCTCTTGGCTTACGGTGTTCCTGTATGCGGTATACGGCGTCGTTGATTCGCTTTGTAACTTGGTATGGTCCCACCCAATTATGTTGCAATTTTGGAGACCTACCCTTTCGCCGTTGCGGGTTATATAGCCACACTAAGTCATCTTGCTGGAAGCCAGTGGAATTTGCCTTTAGATCATACATGGTCTTCATGCGATCAGCAGCCGATTCGAGGTGTTTTCGCACTGTTCGATGTATCTGGTTCAACC
This sequence comes from Odontomyia ornata, assembly GCA_963969285.1. Classification (NCBI taxonomy): domain Eukaryota; kingdom Metazoa; phylum Arthropoda; class Insecta; order Diptera; family Stratiomyidae; genus Odontomyia; species Odontomyia ornata. The sequence goes on from OZ017738.1 coordinate 494,679,661, forward strand.
GTTGCCTTAGCTCACTTGCGTACTCCGAGATCGTTTGGGGTTTCTCAGGAGGTGTTCCGAACTTTATATCAGCTGGCAGACGAATAGTTTTTTTCAAAAATGACTTTCGCTGGGGCTTGACCCATCGATGCATGTCCAGCAGCTCTGTACACCATCAAAAATAGAGGGATATGTCGGTCCCAGTCCCTTTGGTTCTCGTCAACTATCTTGGCCAGATGTTTATTGAGAGTACCGTTGAAACGTTCGACCATTCCATCGGATTGGGGATGCAGCGGTGTTGTCCTCGTTTTCCGCATTTTCAGCAGCTCGCTCATTTCGCCAAAAACTAGTGACTCAAAGTTTCGGCCTTGATCCGAATGTAGTTCGCAAGGTATGCCGTACCTACTGACCCAATTTAATACTAGCTGTTCGGCTACAGTAGTTGCTTCCTGGTTGGGAATGGGGTAGACCTCGGGCCACTTGCTGAAATAATCGGCCACAACCAGCGTGTATCGATTTCCCCACTCGGATTCAGGGAAGGGTCCTGCGATGTCAACAGCAATCCCTTCAAATGGTACCCCCACGTTATAGGTTTGCATTTGTCCTCTCTGTCGTCGCTGTGGACCTTTGACGGAAGCACAAATCGTGCATCTACGGCACCAGTCCTCTACGTCTTCCCGAGCGTGGAGCCAGTAAAACCTTTCCCGCAATTTCGCTAAGGTCTTGTTAACACCCGAGGATCCTTCATGCATTTCCTTAACCACATCGTGGATTTGGCTTTTGGGATGTATAGTTTGCATCCTATAGGGGCTGCCATCTGCCGTTTCCCATTTCCGCTTGAGTACGCCACCCTCCACCTGAAGGGAGTTCCATTGTGCCCAATAACTTTTCAGGGTTGCACCATGCATCGAAACGTCTTTCCACTCAGGTCGCCCAGTTGTCTCCTTCCATACGAGCAATAGTCCGATGTCTTCATCGGCTACCTGGGCGTTCCGAATCTCCTCCAATGACCAACCTTCATCGAATTCGGCCGTTATCACATGCAGATCAACGGTTGGCTCGTTTTCTTCAATCCGTCGGCAATGCTTGCAGTTAGCTGGACATGGACGACGAGATAGGGTGTCAGCGTTTCCATGAAATCTACCCTTGTAAAGTAGTTGGGGCCTCACTAGGTCTGGTCAGATGGTCGGTCAGGTTGCACCAGTATCACTTGTTATGGTGCAATGTTCTTCATCAACTTGACCCGGAAGGCATAAGTCTGCTCCTCAACGATGTTGCCTTGACACGGTGATGGGGGTGCTGGGGATGTCGGTCCTCCTGGTCAACGATTGCCCCACGAAGTTGGCCCCTCCAGTTTGATTGGCTTCCATTCTAGGCTCCTGACACAGTCTGGATCTCCATCATCCCGGACAATACCTCCGTTCCCTTCGCTTCTTGCAGTCTCTTTGCAGGTGCCCCTTTTCTCCGCAACCCCAGCATCTAGGCGAACCATTTACCTGCGGCTCTCGCCCATTTCCCACGCGCTCACACCACTACCTCACGGACCCGAGCAGTAGTACGAGTCGCATTTTTCGCTGCCTCGAAGTTCAGACTATAAACCAATGCGTCCTTGACTGTTTGCTTTTGAGTTAAACGCATGGCTTGTTGCAATTCCTTGTCCTTTAAGGCGCTGATGAATGCTGCTGTTGCTGCGTCATCTCGATGTTCTGGGTCGTACGCTGGGTAAGCCAAAAGTGCCAGTCACTCAATGTCTTGGGCTAGCTTCTGTAAAGTTTCACCAGACCTCTGCATCCAATGCCGTAGCTGTGACCAGTAAATCAGCTTCAGATGATTGTCTTCATTAATCATGTCCAGCGCATTCATTATAGCAGCCGGGCTTGAATGTAAATCAATGGGGATAGTCTGTAAAAGCTCAGCAGCTGGGTCTCTTAGAGCAAGAATTAATGCAGTTGCTTGTTCGTGCTCATTCCAGTGATTTATCCTAGCGGCGGCTTCAAACTGGATTTTGTAAATACTCCAGACCGTTTGCCCGTCGAATATTGGTACTTGCACATTTTTGGATGTGCTTTGCACTGCGGCGATAAGCGGGACTGGTGAGGTGGTTACTTCACTGCTTCCAAGTCCTTTTTCACTTTTCCCATCTCATGGTTCATTCTCTCCTTGACCGGGCTGATCTCAAGATTGATTCTCTCCTCGACCTGGTATATATTTTCCTCGACGCATTTAATTTGGTTGTTGAGACTAATGAGCTCCGCTTTTATTTCGGTTGACTGTTTCTCCAGTGTCTGTGTGATATCTGCCTTGATTTCGAACGCTTGTTGGTCTAGCTTCGCTGGTTGTTCATTTAGCTTCGCTGATTGTTCATTTAGCTTTGCAGTTAGACTGGATGACATCAGCATTAACATTTGCATCAGTGCATTTTCTGGTTCCTTTGATTTTGGTGTTTCTGCGTCTCCCTTAAGTTCCGCCATGGTAAATTCATTTATTTTCAAATGTTAGCTTCGTGGTTATTATTTATTTTTATTATTTCGGCGTTTATTATTTTTTTCCAGTTTCCACGTCAATTTTCACTATTGTGCACTTTAAAAATGTTTAAATGTTTTCACTTCCCAAACTTTCTTTCTCACTTCTCGACACAACTGCCGCGTGTTGCGGGAAAGTGAAAACGCACTGTCTTTTAAAGTTAAGGTTAGAGAGTTTATTTACTTAAAAATGCACAATCATAAATTTAACTATTTCACAAAAGTTCATTAAAATCTAACTTCCACTTGTAAATTAATTTCTATTACAATGCTGCACTTAACAATCAATCAATCACTATCGCCTTTACTTCGCGCTTCACTATATCGCAGTTTACTATCGCGGTTTCTCTATCACTTTTAATTCGCACTCGCCTTTATCGCAGTTTTTATTATCACGGTTGTAATGAATGATCCCCCCATTCATCCAGCTCGCGTTTATATAGGGTCTCTAGTCGTTCAATCTATTCCTCGTACATTGGCGAATGTTCTGCCGAGAGGTATCTGGTATATTCGAACAGCTTAATGAATGAAGCATTGACGTCACCTTCAGATGTTGAACATGCATCAGTAGCTCGCAGAATTATTTGTACATGTAACAATATTATTCTAAAAAAGAAACTAAGAGAGGCCTTTCGGAGCACACCCACTTGGAGCATGATGACGTTATGGTTATTTTCACTTCAATCATTAACCGTGACTAGAGGAATCGTTGCTTGGACAAAGAACTGGGGCTTATAGAGTGCATCTGGAAAAGAGCCCACTATGGTTCCACACTCTGGCTACTAGCAGCCCTGCAATCAAGTCCACTAATAGAATCCTGATCAGCAAAGGTTATAACAACTTGAGACTGTTTAAAGCAAAATGCATAGATCCAGAAATGTTCGGGCACTGCAATGAGGTGGATGACCTTGATCACAAATTTTTTAGATGTGGTACATACAAAACAAATTGGGTAGAGTTAGGTTTCTTTAATAAACTCAAGGAGTTTGCTACAGTAACGGACATCCTGGTCAAAACTGAGAGAAATTCGACACTGCAAAGACTCAGAACTAAACAAGTTGAGTAAGCAGGAGAGTGCTCCTACTAGAAGAGCTTTGTAACCATCCTAGGGATTGAAACGAGTTTCTGTTAGCACGAATCGATTATTTGAACTATTCGTCCAATACTTGCATAAGAAATCTATCGAATTCATGCAAAAGATAAAGTTTCTTTTATAAGCACATAACAGCCATTATTTTTTTCGAACTTAAAAGTTTTTTTGGATGCTCGGCCAGTTAAAGATATTCAATTGAAATTCTATTCCTTGAATTTGCATGGGAGTCGGAAGAAAATAAGAGTGCCTATGTCGATTAGAAGTATATATCAATAATAAACACGTGTTATTGTTGTTTTAATTGCAAACTATTGAAATGGCTGTAACTCACTTGATTATGATTCAATTACTATACAATTTTGTGGGCACTTGATTATGATTCCATTTCCATAAAATTTTGTGAGCATATGACTTTTTTTCATTCAGATTCAAAAAGATCGAATCAAGATACCCCACTTGACTACCTTTGATTTTAAAAAATGTTTACGGGCTCCTTCGCTATAGGGAGGGGGGACATAATATATTTTGGAATGTTCGATGACTTAAACTTTTGGGAGACTACCACTTCTGACCTTTTCACAAAATTTAAGATTTCTAGCTGCTACAGTTTCTGAAGAAACTTGCTGTGACGTACGGATAGATGGATAGATAGGTCACAGAACTAGTAGGTATTTATAAGAATTTTTCCAAACATAACTAAATTGAAAGATGGAGAGCCTATGGAGGTTTTTTATTTTTTATTATTTTCCTTATACTTTCATTTTTGACATTTTCCTACTAAGTAGAGCATCTCCCACTGCTCACATTACAGACCTTTTTTAACTCTTTGACAAACAATTGAGTCATGCTCTGCAATCAAAGATACTAATTTCATAGGCTTTATTAGCATATTCTGAATATGCTTTTTACACGTTTCAGCACATAACGTTTTATTCAAAATACTGCCTTTACTAGGCAAACTTTGTGACCACTTGTTGTTAGTACCAAAAAAAGAGTTTTTGACAGTGGACGAAGAAAATTATTCCCACTAATCGCCGTCACGAATTGTAACAGTAAAACCCCGCAAAATCAAATAAGTGGGGCTACAAAAATCTAGTTCCAACCGGGTATTAGGTTTCAGCTATGATTTTGGCATCTTTGCGGAAGAACAAAGCAACACATATCCATCAGATGCACCTGACCTTGGTGTTAGTTTAAATATGGCTACCAGGTTAACTTCCACAATGCCTCGACGTCAAAACTTTAAGATTTGTTTTGATAACTGGTTTAATAGCCCGCAATTCAAAGTTTATCGGTATAAAAGTGGAATGCTACCTTTAGGGGCTGTAAGACTGAACCAAGTGCCGAGCTCGAATACGAGTATGCCATCTGAAAAAGAATTGAAAAAGCGAGGGCGAGGCAGCATAGAAGAAAAAGTAGCAGTCGTACACGATGTGAAGCTGATTTTGGTTTGCTGGTTTGACAACAAGAATGTCAATTTACTTTCAGCATATGAAGGAAGTGAACCGACAGCAACAAAACCTCGTTATGTTCGACCAGAAAAAGAAAATAAAGACTAACGTCTCGCCAAGCCGTCGACGTTTATAATAAGCATATGGGTGGAGTCTAGCTGCTGAATTCAATGCGCCCGCGCCAGTAGTACAATAGAATTTTTTTTACATGGTGTACTTATGCATTATCAATGCTTGGTTATTTTGGCACCGAATTGATTCAGGCCAACACATGTCTTTATTTGATTTCAAATTCGCAGTTGCCGAACACTTACGTAAAGTGGGCAAAGCTCCGATACCAAAAAACGAGGTCGTCCATGGAACATTCCTGAAATACCGACATCGAGCCGAGGCGACTCTCCCATCAGCTTCTCTAACCACCAGTTCCTGCAAAAAAGCCTCAAAAGACTCCTGCCAGACTTCAAGAGCTTCGTTTGAACTCAGGGTCAGTCATTTCCCTACTTGGAAGAAAAATACCCGATAAATATGTCAGTATTGCTCAAAATATCGTTCTTTTACTCAGTGTAACGTGTATTTATGTTATAATGATAAACGCAATTGTTTCAAGGAGTTTCACGAAATATAAGTTAAATTTTGCTTAAACACATAAGAAACCATATATTGATTCACACGGAATAGCTAGACTTAAAACGAAGCCATACATGGCGTCGTGTGAAAGCTTCTAATATATGATCTCATATTTTTTTTATTTCAGTTGGATCTCATTATGTAAGCATAAATAAACACTATTTTGCCAAAAAAAAAACAATTTTTATTTCATCTCCTAATTCATGCGGTAAGGGGATAATGTAAATCCATACGATAATGTTTTGCTCTACAGTGAGCTTTCATTGCATCGTGCAGGTATCGATCACGATTTCAGATAGTTTCGATAGCTTGGAGTTACTTATGAAATTATTTGTGTGAAGGCAAGTAATTGAGTTGCTTTTTAATAATTTTTCTGAAAAATTATTAGAAAAGAAAAATTTTAGGAGAAGCTGGTTTCGACGTGTGTACTAATTCTCACACACCGATGATGGTGACCACCAGGGGAGAGACAGGTTAGAGAATTATTTTTAATTTTCCTAGTAAGTAGGTAAATTAAAAGTGCAATGAAAGCTCACTGTAGAGAGAAAAATTATCGTATAGATTTACATTAAGTTGATGTAACAAGGGTGAAATGAACAATTTAAAAAAAGTTTAGCAAAAACAAGTATTTACAGGAGAAATTTAACCTGAACATAATTCGTAGTTACAAAAACATATTGAGTTCGCATAAGCAGAAAAACTTCTCGAACCTCTAGGCCTAGTGGTTGCCATCACCGGAGTGTATCTAATAAGAGTGATGGCCTGATGAGAATTATTGCATACGTCGAAACCAAATTTTCGAACATTTTTCTTCTTTAATAATTTTTCAGACAAATCATTAGATACCATCTCAATAAGGTACCTACATACAAAGAATTCCATAAGAAATTATATTTGTTTTCATTTTATACACACTTAAAAGAGGGCCACAGTCCTTCCTTTGCCTAGTCCTCGATTATACCAACATCACCTGAGCCTCACCCTTACTACTAACAAGTTTTTTATACGCCCGTGGTTGGGCTCAGTATGTGAACCTGTTCGAACCCGCCAGCCAGTGCCTTTTACTTAGCAAATGCCATTTTTTTGCGGATCATTATTCTTGTCTTGGATTCGTTTTACTTGGAGCTGGTGCGATTTAGCACCCTAGCTCCCTTCTATCTGTGAGCAATTATTTGCTCACCGTGATTAACGAGATCATATTATTTTGTTCTTTTTTATAGTTAATTATGTTTTTTAAAGCTACCACGGATAGTTGCATAGATTTCATTTGGGAGTTCTTTGCATCTTAGGATTCGCAGGGTAGTATTAGAATGTATGTCTACTTTGTCGAATAGTTTAGGTGTTTTGTCGCGTACGTATATTTCGACAGGTTCGATTCTGAGGTCCTTGTATATGTCCGTATTTCTAAGATAACATGTGATTCCGAAGATTTGTCTGATGATTTTGTTTAGCATGGGTTGTAGTGCCTTTTTGTTGGTTCGTGTCGTCGTAGAAGACTGTACTGAATATAGTTGCGTCGGTCGTATTATTTGTTTGTAGATCAGCAGACGGTTCTTGAAATTGAGTTTCTTGGCCTTAAGGAGTGGATAGAGTTGGGATAGCACACTATAGTAATGTCCTCGTTTGTTACGTATGTGGTCAATCCAGGAGAGTTTACTGTCGAATGTCAGTCCTAGGTATTTGGCTGTTATTGACCAGGCAATATTTTCGTTGTCAAAAGTCGGAGTTTTGGGTTGTTGTCTTTGTCTAGTTATAAATAATGCCTCGGTCTTGGCTATGTTCAACTTGATCTTCCACTAGCGAAAATACTTCAAAAGTATGTCTATAGAGAGTTGCAGTTTGGTGGTGATGACTCTTGCTTGTCTGGATGAGTATAAAATACAGGTATCGTCAGCATATAGGGACTTGTGGACATTCAAAGGTAGCTGAGGTAGGTCTGCAGTAAAGATATTGTATAGTATGTGGGAGATGGATGATCTTTGTGGGACTCCAGCTTGGATTCGACGCATGGTTGAGATGTCGTTGTCAATTCCGAAGCGAAATGATCTAGCTTTTAGAAAGGAGCCAATGATTTGGATGAGCTGCAGTGGCATTTGTGATTCATGCGTTTTGTTAATAAGTCCTGCATGCCAGACTTTATCGAAGGCTTTGGCTATATCAAACATAACCAAACCCGTTGATTTCCTACGGCTTAGCCCTATTCTAATGTATTGAACCACCCTAATAAGCTAAAGTTATGTGGACTGTGCTGGTTTGAAGCCAAATTGTTCTTCTGGAACTATTTCTTTTTCAGTAACAACCTCAGTTAGTCGATTTAGTAGCACCCACTCTACTATTTTTGACAGGGAGGATAATAGGGTAATAGGTGGCCAGTTTGGTGGAAACATGAAGTTTTTACTAGGTTTTGGAAGAACAATAACAATTTCCGGTTTCCATATTTTGGGGTACATTCGCAAGCGAAAAATTGCGTTTATAATCGCTGTTATTGCATCGAGAATGTTATTCGGGAGCCATTTTACCATGGTATTTGGTATTCAATCAAATCCTAGTGTTTTCCGTTTGTTCAGTACTTGTATGATGCCTTTTACCTCTTGAAGACAGGTGCTTTGTATTAAGTCGGTGTCTGTAATATCTGATCTCATGAGCCTGTTGGTCAATCGATTGACGTGATCTTCATGTTCGTCAAGGTACCCCTCATCGGATGAATTTTCACAGAACTGTTGTTCTCCGCCTCCGCCTTACTAGAACTGTCGAATTTGATACCGTAAGGGCCATGAATTAGTGGTATTATAAGCTTGTTTTTAATAGTTAAAAATATTCCGCCTTTAGTAGAACTTTCAAATAAAAAGAAAAGATGAAAGAAAGTATATACCCTTTAATTCTACTATTTATTTTAAATTTAGTATACAATTGTTTCGTTCTCTACTTGAGAACTTCCTCAGTACTACTATTCCCTAAACTATAAGTGTCCTAATATTTATACTAAACTCATTAACGTATTAATATGAATCTCTAATTACATCTAATCCCTCAAAGTACTTTTACTTAATCTCTAATTACCTGATCCATTACCATTCAAAAATTTGTTTATCCTTAATTACTAATTAACTACCTTCATTATTTGGTAAGCTTGAATAGCCAGGTGTATCCGTTACCTGGGTCGCCGTTCCAAATGTCCTGCGTCTTCCGATTGAATATCTCCAAGCTTTCTGCTACATCAAGCTTCCATCCGTTTGTAACCGTTTTCAGCATGCTTACGTTGTCCGCAGTGATGTCATGTTTTTCAAGGACTACTCGTATATGCTCCGCTACTTTTGATTTGAAGTTTTTTGCATCCTGCTTATTGTTTTTGTTGACTGCTTCCCTTAAGTGTTCATTCCATCTGACACCTAGTGATCTCCTCGTTTGTCCAATGTAACATCCATTACATTTCGTACACGATACCTTGTAGACTCCACTCCGCTCCATTTTGGGAATGGGGTCCTTGGTTGATCCAAGCAAGTTCTGTATTTTTGTGGCCCGGCTCGTATAAACTAGGTCCATGTCTACGTTCTTCATAGCCCTCTTCATTGTTTCCGTCCTTGAGTCAAACGTTACAACCAATCTCTTCCGTTGCTCGACTTCCGCAGTTAGCGTTGTGAACTTTTCATTGAAGATCTCCTTCGTTCGTTTGGCTATCAATTTGGTGACTTCATCCGTAGGGTATCCATTCCACTTGGCTAGCTTATAAATGTGGGACGTTTCTTTTTTCAGGCCTTCCTTATTCAATGGAAGCGTGAGTATTCGATTCACAAGCCAGCTAAATGTCGCCCATTTTTGCTGTTGGCAATGGTTTGAAGTGAAAGGAATTATCCGCATGGTGTCCGTTGGTTAGCGGTCTATTTCGAATTCCAATCCATTAGCTCCTCTACATACCATTACGTCAAGGAATGGTAGCCGCCCCTCCGATTCCAGCTCGTGGGTGAAACTGATGTTGTTGTGTATTGAGTTGATCGCCGTGAGAGTTTGCTGGACCTGATCCTCTTTGATGATCGTGAAGATATCGTCTATATTCCCATTAGAGCACCACGTGTTTGCTTAAAAAATTCTCCCCTGAAGGTGAAATAGCTTTTTTAAGCAAACACGTGGTGCTCCAATGGGAAACCCTCTTTCCCCGTTTCTAAGCGAAGTTTTTATGGCATTTTTGGAAGAGAAGTTAGCACAAGACGTGTTTGCTTAAAAAATTCACCCCTGAAGGTGAAATAGCTTTTTTAAGCAAACACGTGGTGCTCTAATGGGAAACCCTCTTTCCCCGTTTCTAAGCGAAGTTTTTATGGCATTTTTGGAGGAGAAGTTAGCACAAGAAGGTAAACTGCCACATCGATGGGTGCGTTATGTAGACGATATCTTCACGATCATCAAAGAGGATCAGGTCCAGCAAACTCTCACGGCGATCAACTCAATACACAACAACATCAGTTTCACCCACGAGCTGGAATCGGAGGGGCGGCTACCATTCCTTGACGTAATGGTATGTAGAGGAGCTAATGGATTGAAATTCGAAATATACCGCAAACCAACGGACACCATGCGGATAATTCCTTTCACTTCAAACCATTGCCAACAGCAAAAATGGGCGACATTTAGCTGACTTGTGAATCGAATGCTCACGCTTCCATTGAATAAGGAAGGCCTGAAAAAAGAAACGTCCCACATTTATAAGCTAGCCAAGTGGAATGGATACCCTACGGATGAAGTCACCAAATTGATAGCCAAACGAACGAAGGAGATCTTCAATAAAAAGTTCACAACGCTAACTGCGGAAGTCGAGCAACGGAAGAGATTGGTTGTAACGTTTGACTCAAGGACGGAAACAATGAAGAGGGCTATGAAGAACGTAGAAATTGACCTAGTTTATACGAGCCGGGCCACAAAAATACAGAACTTGCTTGGATCAACCAAGGACCCCATTCCCAAAATGGAGCGGAGCGGAGTCTACAAGGTATCGTGTACGAAATGTAATGAATGTTACATTGGACAAACGAGGAGATCACTAGGTGTCAGATGGAATGAACACTTAAGGGAAGCAGTCAACAAAAACAAAAAACAGGATGCAAAAAACTTCAAATCAAAAGTAGCGGAGCATATAGTCCTTGAAAAACATGACATCACTGCGGACAACGTAAGCATGCTGAAAACGGTTACAAACGGATGGAAGCTTGATGTAGCAGAAAGCTTGGAGATATTCAATCGGAAGACGCAGGACATTTGGAACGGCGACCCAGGTAACGGGTACACCTGGCTATTCAAGCTTACAAAATAATGAAGGTAGTTAAGTAGTAATTAAGGATAAACAAATTTTTGAATGGTAAAGGATCAGGTAATTAGAGATTAAGTAAAAGTACTTTGAGGGATTAGATGTAATTAGAGATTCATATTAATACGTTAATGAGTTTAGTATAAATATTAGGACACTTATAGTTTAGGGAATAGTAGTACTGAGGAAGTTCTCAAGTAGAGAACGAAACAATTGTATACTAAATTTAAAATAAATAGTAAAATTAAAGGGTATATACTTTCTTTCATTTTTTCTTTTCATTTGTTTTTAATACCAAAGTATTTGGAAACCCTCCAGAAACCGTCGCAACTAGACTACAGACTTTGAAGGCTGCTCTCCCATTGTTCATTACGGAATTTTGATATCCGACCACGAATTTTCTTTGTTATTTGATTTGCTTCCTGACGTTTTCTAGGATCACTTGTGTTCATAGCCCTTCTCCAAACTCTATTCCTCCTTGTTATTATTTTTTTGATATCGCTAGGGTGTCCATAGGGATTTTTTACCCTTGTCAGAGTTGTGACTGTGTTGTCCTCTTTTGCCTGTAATATTTTGTCTGTGACTTCTTCTATCATTTTTTCAGTGTAGCTTGCTTTTTAAGGTATTTGAATAATGGTTTCTTTAGCCAGTGTGACCTGAAAAGCTTGCGAATCAGTTTTCTTCTTTACTTGTGGGGTGCGTCTATGTAAATTCCTCCTATTAAGAAGAGCACCGATTTGTGATCGGATGAAAGTTTGTCGAGGACTTCGATGCATACATCGTGTTCAAAGGTACGTGCTATTCTAATATCGAGCGGAAAACTATTTCGGTAGCCGTAATGTGTTGGCTCGTTGGGGATATGCAGGCTTAATGGATTATCTGTGATGAATTGATTTAACTCAGTCCCAGCATGGTTGCGTCTCACAGCTCCTTAACTTCGATGATAGGCATTGAAGTCTCCGGCAAAGTGTATGGGACCCTCAAAGTTCATAAGTTTTTTAATATATTCGATAAGCGGAGATATATGTGCCCGGCTGTATACCGAGACTATTCAAAAGAATCCGTCCGCGCTTGAATTGCGGTAACTTCTAGCGTTTGTAGGGTAGGTGTCAATACGAGATTATAGTTCACATTCCTTCTCACAGGAATGGCCGTTCCACCTCCTCTACCTGTTGTTCTGCCACTTCTGTACAGAGAATAGTTTCCAGGCTTCAGAAAGGTTTCCTGGATGAGAATAATGTCAAACTTATAATCAAATATAAGTTGAGTCAGCTCACCAGTCTTATCAAGCAGGGAATTTGCATTCCATGTGAGAATGGTTAAATGATCTATATAGGTCATTATTGTTTATTGGCTAGTGTGTTGTTGATGCTGTTTTGTGATACAAACATTCCTTGAATCATTTTCACCATCATGTCTTGCATCATGGTTTGAAACTGTGTCTACATGGTGGCAAAGAGTCTGTCCATGTTGTTATTTGTGTTATGTGGAATGTTTACTTGTATTTGTGTATTTTTATTTTGTTATTGTGTAGATGTTGTGGTGGTTTTATTGCTATTTGCGGCTGCAACTTGTGCGAAAAATTTCCTGACATTCACTAGGTTTCGAGGACATCTGCCATAGTTGGCTGGATGTTTTCCAACCACAGCTCACACATTTTGGCTTTTTCTCTGCTTTTTAAATCCATTATGAAAAATGGTGGGGCCCATCGCATTTAACACAACGGGTCTCTGCGTGGCAGTTTTTGGAGGAGTGTTCAAACTGCTGACAGTTGTGGCACATAACTTTTCCTGTACGGGGGCGCTGCGCTTCGACAGTTCATATGAGGTGACATATTGCCCTTATATTATATATGTCAGTCTCAGATTTGGGAAGGAGGACCTTCACCAACCTAGACGGCCCATCTCTTAATTTTATGTCGTGCATTTCGATGGGGTGAAATCCTTGGCTCTCCAGGTCTTCCTTGATGCCGTCAATTGAGAGTCCATATAGACCCCTAATGACCACATTCAGATTCCTTTCTTCAGGAAGGATATACGTGTGGTATTGTATTGTCATTTCTGTCATGTATTTTATCAGTTTTCTGTGGTATTGCGGTGTCTGTGGAATTATCTGGATCCCCAAGTAGACCCTTTTGGTGGAATTTATGTTTAATTTCAAGTTCTTGCATGTCCTTTAAGACTTGGGTCCACTTTTTAGGCTCTCGAAGGATGATGGATACCGTTGTTCGTTTCTTGTCGTCATCTGGGGATTTGGATGGGGTGGGTGCTGTGTGAGTGTTTTGCGGTAGGATGGCCCGCTCTGGTAGAGCCATTGAGAGACCCAGCAGTGGCAGAGCAGGAAATGCTTCATCCTCCTCAGCAGAGTCTTCCTGCATGGACTCATTTTCTTCATCTTCTTCTTGTATGACTTCTTCGTCCATAGCTTCTTCTTCTGAAGAAGGAAGAGAGGGCGGACAGCTCTTTGATGAGGAAGATGAAGACAGATCATTATTTGGTGTACCACGCAATTTAAAAAAAAGGACATTGAATGTAAGTGCCTACTAAAACCAATAACAAAATCGATACCACAGTATATACGAAAGTAAAAATTTGATGCAAATTACACATAAAATTTATAAATTTGAAGTGCTTACAAATTTCAAAACTAAGTAGGTAAGGTCTAAAATTCAATTATTTTATTGGGTATTTTCCATCATATGTATTTTTTCAGTAGTTGTGGTGCTTTCGCCTTTATTTTCTTTGTTTTTCCTTTTAGAAAAGATAAATAATCATAGCGATATCAAATAAATGATAATTTTATTATTTTTATGCATTGGATATATGTACGAGTAGTCGTATATTATGCTTAAATTTAGTGTGGCTGTTAGAAATGCTTCATACTATCTTTTCAAAACATTTCTATGAACTGAAGCTCGTGAGCCAAAATTACCCACCTAGATCACAAATTGAAATATAAATATGAATTAGTCAAGCTCTAATTTTCGTTCGTTTCATCAGAAAAAACCCTTTGAAGCAGTTGAGAAACATCCATGATCGGGTTACTGCCTTAAGTCTTTCGTTTTCATCAGAATTAATCAGATCTTGCGAATTCTACGTAGGTCTACATACGATGCGACATTTGCATATGAATGCAGCTTTTGGCTCACATCTGGTTTTTTTTATGTGACAAACAGTTTTAAATTCAAATCGGTTGCATATGAACGTAAAATGCCGAGACCGTACGTAATCGGTGGATGGCAGACGAACACCCGTACCAAAACTGTATCAACGAGTATTATGGAATCTTGTACTCAGACAAACGAAAGTGAAAGTGAATTTGCTGTAAGAATCTGCTACTCACCGCAGCATCCATTTGCAACAAATGTACCACTTCAGCGTACTACTCACGGCTTCTTGCATTGTGTTCAGAAACATGCTCGTCATCTTGTAGCGTGCAATCTTCGCGGCATTCTCTTATTCATCACCATCTTCGCTCAAACATTCACCAAACATTGGCAGCAACTAAACCAACAATCAAACACCAAAGTTAATTCATATTATCCTATATATTTATCTGTTTTGTTTTCATTCATCTTAAATATTTTACAAGGTATCTTATGCGTCTCGGAAGATTTTCGTTTGGATTTGAGACATAGTGACAATGGCATGAGCTGAGTATAATAAAGGAAATCACAGTCTTGGTAAGCTCCCCAGGTAAGAACGTAAGGTAAAAGTGTTTCACGAAAATTTGCTACAAAATTTTACACACACAACAAAAACAAACGGTGAGTAAAATGGCTACTTCATCTCTTTTTGAAGCGCGAAAACGACTTTCCTAACGGGTCACTAGCCAACCTACTTAATCCTCGGCGTAATATTGTCCTCGGGCATTGGCCTGTTGACGGGCTTCAAATTTCTTTGCGTATTCTGGGTCGGTCTTTGCCCGGCTGGCATCGGCTTCTTGTTGTTGCTTGATACCGGCGTAGATTTGGTCAAGACCCTTTTGGATCTCTTCTGGAATTGGAGGTGGAGTTGGGATATGGTCTCCAGTTGCGTGGAATCCAGTTTCATCGGCGGTGTATTGCACATTCACAATTTGGCCATCAGGAGCTTCGTAAGTATATTGTCCGTGTTGCACAAGAACTCCATTTGGATGAGTTTCAGAAAAGTCCTTGAGGAATCCGGTTTCTTCATGTTGAATTTTGTTTCCTGTTTCGTATTCCGTTTTGTAGCTACCATCGTCACTTTGCTCCTTATTGTACTTGAGGATTGGAATCCATGTCGTGGTTTCCTTCAATTGGTTGCGTTGCTGGAATTCTTCTTCAGGGTGGCGTTGCGCACAAACTGCGACTAAAACCACCGATAAAACAATCTAATCCGCGCAAAGATAAATTTACATTTAGATCCGAAGGATTATCCAACATATTGTGTGGTTACTTACAAGTAGTTTCATATTTGGCTAGTAGTCCTCGAGCACAAAATTTCGGGGAATGTTCGGTGAAAGCAAGTTTTCTGCAGACTGATCGTGATGAGCCCCATTTTGCTATTTATAGAGTGCTGCACCCCATCCGACTCAACTATCATCAGCCACCGCGAGCTGAGCCAAAGAGCGCAGCACCACTACTCTCGCACCTACGTGCCTTCTCAAGCAACATAGCGAATTGTGTGTAGTACAGTGTCCAAGCAAAATTGAACACTTTTCGATGATGGCAATAAATACATCTACTATCTGCTGACCAATGCATAGTTCATTGGTTATCTGATGACGAGCTCTCGTATATGGTTGATCTTCTTTGCTTCGCATATTTCCGAGAACTTCAATGGAGAGGCCATCAGATAGGAACATGTTCAAAAGCCCTCAATTTAATATTAACAATGTCTGCAAAGAAGCTACTAAGACAGTAGCACACGGTAAACATTTTCTTGAGACTACTTCTTGCAAGTTAATGTATGCATGGACTGTATGTTAACAGAACGCATGTGATTTATGAAGAACGCATTATCTTCAACTCGAGATGTACTTATGTGTTCATTTAGGCTGTTGAATACCTCTTTGAAGTAAGGCGCCACTGGGGTTCATCTTCCAATAAAGTAACTGCACTGCTTAGTGCATTTGGTAACCTCATTGGGCCCGAGATTTATGTAACTGGCATCAAAGAGCAATATACTTACAAAGATGTATTTTGCAACCTAGTTGGACAGCAATAGAGAGGCAAATCAACACAAACCTTTCCGTTTTAGGCATTTCATTAGTTATTATGTTCAAGGAATCCATGTGGACCATACATCCCTGCCTGTTCGATTTGGATTTGGCATAATACAAGCCATTAACTATAACTACAAGTGGATCACCACAGCAGCTACTTCTCTGCAGATTAGTTCAGGTTTTTCCAGACCCACTATAAGTAGGTTCCTCGAAAAAATCTGCACAACATTACACTCAACATTGCCGGTGGGTGGAAAGGGCACAGTCACTCATCATGTGTATGTGCTCCGCGGAAAAAAGAGTGCCATTTAAAGTAACTGGAAAAACTCGTCATGCGGCAAAGTTCATGTGGTCATGTTGCGCAGCATGTTGGGATTTTGGTGCTGCGGAACATTGATGGAGCCCCAGATGCAGCATGCGGATGGCGGGCCTTAGACATGGTGAACTGTAACGTTTGTCGGAGAAAACAAGTCGCGGAGGAAATATTTGACAACGGCTTTGCATATCAATAGTGTCTTCGACGACCCAAAACAAGCATCATTAGCATCTCGGTTTCGCAAGATGCGAAACGAGGAGCTTGCCGTGCGCCTCAAGGTTCTAGCTCTGCACCTACACCGCTTGCTGTGGGGGTGCCACACTAATAGGCCCCGGCAGATGGGCGATACCACAAAACCTAATGCAATCGGCCTTGACTTGTGCTTTTTTACTTTCGCATTTCCACACCTTTATCGTGATTGTTTCACACAGATATTAGATACAAGGCAGACGATCCATAATTCCATAAAAGTGAAATTTCGAATCGCAGTGAAATCAAAACAAGATTCTTGCTGCAATATCTTCCATAAATCGTTCGTTTTCGAATGAAGGCCGTTGCAAATCAAATTACGCTTGGCATGATGATGATGATGATGGTGTTGACGGCAGTAATTTTATGGCAGAAAGAGGCAAAGATGCCGTGAGAGCGTTGACGATCGCGATCAATGCAGTCGTATCAAATTCAGTTGTAAATCGATGAATGGAATTAACTAGCATAATAGTTTGGGCCACTACTGGCGTTTAACTGGTTCGCGATATTAATGTTATACGTGGTGTTCGGCTTTCCTGTACGCTGAGGCATATTGCACTTCCTTGAGGCATTCTGAAACAATTACGAGTGAGATATGCTTATTAACAATGGATAAATTTATGCGTGCTAAAATGCACGGACAACACTGTGAGTTGTATAACGCAGTCGAAAATTATTATTGTGTAAAATTTATTAAGCTGTTAATTTTGATTCTTTTTGTGGTTTTAAAAGTCAGAGCTTGTTATAATACAAATAATAAAAATCTCCGTTGGCACCATCAGCCGGAAAGGCAAATTCCACTTAGGAATGCTTATTTCTAAAAGCAGAAAGTAATTTAATGTATAAATGATTCAAATTTAAGTCATTTAAACGCTTTCATATAAATATATTCAACACCACTGTTTCTACTAAGTTAACGATTACATTCTGACCTTTGGAGGCCGCAATTTTGGACTTAAGCATTTCGTTTTGGATAATTTTATGTTGGGAATGTATACTATAAAAAACAAAAAACACCGTTTTTACTGATGAATTAATTTTATTAATTGAACTCTGGAAGAACGCGTCTACATTCATTTAGAACAGATTTTAAACTAGAATGAAGAAAATTTTAATATAAACTATATCCTTGCTATACCATTTGATTGTAAGACAAACAAACTGCAATCTGCGGATCATGTGTGAAACTACATTATACTATTGAGTTAAAAAACAAACAAAACAAACTGCAGTCTTCGGGCCATATATGTGAAACTACACTATAGTGTTGCATTGAAAAGATAAACAAGACAAACTGCCGTCTTCAGGATACATGCGCGAAACCCTGAATTTTCCTTTTAGGTAAATTTCTCCAGAGAAATTTACCTATTGCGGAGAGTACCTTATATATATATATATATATATATATATATATATATATATATATATATATATATATATATATATATATATATATATATATATATATATATATATAAATATATATATATATATATATATATATATATATATATACAGATATATATATATATATATATATATATATATATATACATATATATATATATATATATATATATATATATATATATATATATATATATATATATATACGGGATGTAACGAAATTTGTGACCACGCTAGAGTTTGCAATTCCGCTCCGATTTTGACCAAATTTTCAGAAAAGGTGTGTTGATTGTTAGCTATATCGGCCAGGTGAAAACAAAATGGCGGCCATTTTAGACGAAAAATCGTGATTTCTGTTCTGACCAAAGTATAGCTCCGATTTGGATGAAATTTGGTACAAAGGTCCACCGATGTATGTGGCCGCTCAAACGTTGAAAAACGTACAAAATTTTGTTGTTGTAGTTTTGACCAAAGACTTCAACCAGCGTTAATACCTAAAGAGTTATTTAAAAAAACTACAGGTCAGGTTGCAAAAAACAAAATGGCGGCCAGTTGAATCCCAAAACTTCAAAGGCCTCCGATGTATATGAAACTTGATTTTAAGATAGGAATTGCTTAGATCTTGAGTCTTTGACATTTTGGTAATCATGCATGTGCAAAGTTCAAAATGGCAGCCGTTTAATTACGCGTTTTTCCAGGTTGTTGTGGCCGTCTAGCGGTCACATTTTCCAACGGATTTTGATGAAACTTGAGATTATGGATCTCTGCACTATGTTCTTGTGCTATGCAAAAAATTATTAAAAAAAGTCAAAAATGTAAACCCTAATAACTGCCATTTTCACTAAAAATTGAATACTTTTGCCCTGTCTAGAGTGAAACTCCTATTTGAACGAGATTTGGCACATTGATTGATGAGCTTCTAGCACACAAAGATTTAAAATAACCCGGAATCGAATGCATGCATTCAAAATGGCGGCTCCCAAAGGTCTGAAGGCAAGCAGAATTCCCTATTTTAGCAGCAACTGAAATAATGAATATTCTTCATGGAAACGTTTTAAATGACTTAACTTGGAAGTTTTTATAAACCAGACTATTTATAAGATTTTGTTAAAATATTTTTAATAATACCCAAAAAAATTATGAAATCGCGACTTGTCTGTCCGTTCATCCGTCCGTTTGTTCGTGCGTCATAACAAGTTTTCTCGCAAACCACACGAGCTAGAAAGAGGAAATTTTCTACGTAGGTCAAAAGTGGTGCCTCTTGAAATTTGCACTTCAAGAAAATACTTTAAGGTTTTTAAGGGGGTCTCCCCATAAAGGGGGTTGACTTAAAAAAAATTTATTCCAAGTTTCTCAATAGAATCCGGTGAAACTTGAAATTATAAGTTACGAAGGCAAGTTAATTTAATTTAATTATACAAATCAAATGACAAATAAAAAAGTCGAAAATTTACAGCTTAGTATTTTTAGCAGCCGTTTTCAATAAAAATCAAAATTACGGCCCCTGATAGTTCAGAAAACAATTGAAAATGTATATATTAATGGCAATGCAAGTGCCTATTAAACTTTTATGGAAATCTTTTGATATTAACTATTTGAGCTATTTAAGCCTTTGTGCGGTAACTAGTGTGAAATGTGCAAACAGCAAATGTGAGAAGGGCGAACAATTTATTATCCGCTGATTTTCAATATGTAAATCAAACGTGTAGTCTGTGTGGTCTAGTAGTTAGAGCATGAACGCATAAGCCGAAGGTCCCAGCTTCACATCTCGTTGGGAGCATTGTGATTTAGTTCAGGGGATTTTTCGGACAGACTACGAGTGTTCACTAAGTGGTGATATGTACTGATATAATCAGATCATATCATAGCTGAGCAGGCACATGGGTGCATGGTAATGACAAAATCAATACGGTCATTAAAATGAGATACTCTAACTATCTCTAAGTGAAGGCCCAAGAGGGGCTGTAGTGCTACAAAGAAGAAGAATTCATACATGTGGAACTCAATTTAATTAGCAAAATATTTGCGCCTCTAACATATAAAGGGTCTCTAAATACGAACGTCGGCAGATTCTTTTTATATTAATAAATACCAAGTGGTGCTACAAAAATTGCAGTAAGAAGTCTTGAAGTAGGCAAGCCAAATTCTTTTTCAAAACTTTACGCTACATACGAGAAATTTGCCTTTCCGGCTGGTGCTGCCAACGGGGTTTTTTTCTTTAGGGAAAATTTCACGCTGTATTTGTTTGAACTTTGCTATAGATGTTTGAACTAAACATATTTGTAACCGAAAGAATATTGGATTCTAAGAATTATTTTTTATATTTCTAACATGACTCCTCACGAATAAATTCCTATTGCTACAAAATTTAAATTAACATTCATTAATTTGTGTAAAGACTTGGCCTACCATTTAATCTGGAGGAGTTACAAAGGATTAGGAAAAACCTAGAGAAACCTAACCAAATCAATAAACTTAATCTCTAATATAAAATAACTAACTATTATTATACTGAAAAAATAAAAAAATTATAAAATTTCCTTTAAAAGCGCTATTTATTATTAATCTTTTTAACCAGATACCGGTATTTCGAGGACAAGTTATCCTCTTCATCAGTGGCGGTATTCTGAAGCTCTTCTTATACTCATCCGAGTATTTAAACCTTTCACATTTAATGGTAATAAACATGAATATCCTTAAGTACTACTACGAGAAATAACAAACAATTATAATGCAATTAAGGGTATAAAATTAACAAAGAGCTTAAAGGTAAATTTATTACAGGGAATAAGGAAAATGGTAAAGTAATTACGGGTTAGCTAAGGCAAGTAACATAATTGTGGAGATTTAATTACAAAAAAAAATTATTAGTTAATTGATGATTTTCATTAGGTCACTGTATCCGTTCCCTAGATCCGTATTTAAACGTTGTTCACTGGGGACTCTCGAGATCCATAAGGATTCGCAAGCATCCAACTTTTTCCAGTCCCGGACTTCCTGTACTATGTCAAGATTAGCCCATTGAATAGTATGAGATTCCTCAATAATATGTCTGGCTAATGATGATCTTGCTGTATCTATTCCACTTCTTCTGATGATTTGTTCAGCCTCCTTAATATGTTCTTGGAATCTAGTTTTTGCCAAGCGTTTCGTCTGTCCAATATATACTTTATTACATTGTGGGCAACTGATCCTATAGATTCCACTCTTTTCCTCTTTTTTCTTGCCATCCTTAGTTGATCCAAGGATTGTTTCAATGCTGTATTTTCTGCTCGTGCTAGCCGTATTGCATCCTGTCTTTCTCAAAATGCGTTCCAATCTTTTGGTAGAAGATGAATGAGTGATTGGCATCCATTTTCGTACTTGTCGTCGTTCTTGTAGAAATAGTGAAGTGAGCCCATTTCTTCTATGTTGTTTCTCCATTTTTCGAATACGTTGCTCGATCAAACTCCTCCTATACCCATTTTTGCTAGCCGTGTCCACGATGTACTGTTTTTCTCGTTCCAGACGCTGGTTATTCAATGGTACTGTTAACATTCGGTGGATCATACAATTGTATGCAGCGATTTTCTGTGCATAAGAATGGTTAGAAGAACAGGGGATTGTTCTCTGGGTACTTGTGCTCTTCCTGTAGATATTAAATTCTAATCCACCTATGGCCTTTATGATCAAAAGATCCAGGAACGGTGGTAATTGGCCCTCACTCTCTTTTTCCATCGTGAATATTATTTTAGGGTGTATCCCATTGAGTACATGTAGTAACTCATCCGCCTGATTTACTTTAACCATCGCAAAAATGTCGTCCACATATCTGGCCCATATCTTAGGCATCATTCCTTATTTCTCCACCTCGAACTCTAGCCAATCCATGAAAATATCACTCAAAAGAGGTGAAAGAGGGTTAGCCATAGCTGCTCCTATCGTCCCTTTGAAGAAGTTGTTCCTGAAAATGAAATAGTTTACATCTTATATTATCTATCATAATCATAATAGTGGTTTGATTAAAGAATCCGCTATTTATTCACCTGTGGAAATATAATTTACTTTAATTACTTCTTCTCTACCTGTTCTCTAGAGATATGAAACTTTATTTTAAAATGTGTTGATACATTATGACGTATTGAACTTTTAACCGTCTTCCAAAGGAAAGAAGGTTATCAATTCAGCAATAATTTGTTTGTTGCTGCTTTTTTTATATATGTCCACGCATAACTTTTGAACGGAGATAGATAGAAGATACCTGTTTTCGGTAAATGATACGACTTTCCTCCTATTAGATCCCATTTAAACGATGAGAAATTCAATTAACGGTAAAGGATTTCTACTGTTAAAACTAAAAAATGTCCGACTTTCACCCCGATTTTTCAGTATAACTGATCGACGCGTGTAAGGATTTTGATTATAGAAGTTTCAAATGAAGGACAACATATTGAACTAAAATGTATCGATACATAATTGTAATCCTTTCAAGGACTTTGGAGATATTAACTATTCAATGTACTACATTGATGTCGAAAAATTGAATTTTAACGATGTTTCTCACGAAAAATGCCAATTATTTTGCACTCTTCAATGATTTGATGGATATACTATTTCCTTGGGGACGGATCTTAAAAATGATTAGTATCCTTAACTTTCTGCATAAATGGTGCACTTAAGCCAATCATTTCTACCGGAAATAACTAATAAATTATTTCTAAATGCAGCATACATACAATTCAACATGATTTAGAGGAATTTCATTGGGGATAGTTTCCGGATGATTTTCTCTGCCGCAATCTTTCTTCGCCTAATGATGAACTTAGTAAAGCATCCTTCTGATATTCTTAAACGTAAACCTTACACAGAGCATTTGCAAATTCCCCGAAAACATAATAAGGATTGAGTTAATTGGCATTTGAAAATTGATTCGTTACTATCTAGTTACTACTATACATGATATGTCCAGAAATCTAAAATTACTGATTTCCATACTAAAGACCGATGAGAATATGTAATAAACATAAGCAATCGAGCAGCCCCGTGGAGATCAGGAGTGGCTGCTCCTGAAGAGATAAAGTGGTCACCCCGTTGAAACTGCTTAGTTTGGTGTTTTACAAGATTAAAATTAACTACATCCGTCAAGTTTCCATCCTTTAGGCAGAGATGAGAGGGTCGTTTCAGCCACTTTAATATTTTAAAGTTTGGCATTCGCCTTATAATGCAACGACCTTCTTCGGAGAAAGTAACGGTTGCTTTTTGTAGAATGTCTGCGTTTGTCTCAAGCCTCTATGTCCGCTAACTTTAAGGAGACAAAAAAATTTTTTAAATTGATCGGTACGTCCCGTAGATTAGTGTATGCGTGATAAATATTTTGTAGTATAGCTTCGTGGCTCGACAAGAACCAGCCTCATATGATCCTGCAAATAGCTAGTCGACAAGCACGTGTACGCAGTCGTTAAGCGAAGCTAGTCAGCTGAGGTCGGTCTTATTTATAGCTCGCTGACACTTGCGCTATACAATCGGCACCTGTGTCCTGCACAGATTTTGAAAAAAACAAAAATTCCACTACAAATAGAGACCTAAAAAGACGGTACTTTTCCTTCTATAACTGATCATAACTTGAAAGATAAACATGAAAATGCATAGTCGAGTTTTATTTAACTAAAGAACAGCATTTCCCCAAAGCTTTCATGAAAATTATGTGGCATAGTTAGGCCTTCACGATAATCGATAAAAATATCGATATCATAGCGTATCATATCAATTTTCGAATACGATACTATATTCAGTGTGACGATACCAATAACGATACAATGCAATTGATTCAGGAAATCATCAATACTATCGTATCGCCGATAAGTACGTCCCGATATTATCCAAAATATCGATATCAACATTAAGAATTAAAAAAAAACTTAATATTAAGTCCGATAAAAATACAATACAGTTCCTCTATTAGGGATTGTAAAGTCAACATCTATTTTAGTCGAAAGAACTGGTGGTTTGAATTTGATCCATTTTTGAAGCCCTTAACAAAATGCCGTGAATGGAATCCAGTAAATTAAATAATTTCTTACTCGTATTACGTTTCAACTTTAGGTTGGCATTCCTGGGAAATTACGGCTAAATTTTGCTCCAACTCTTTCTAAGGCAAAAATGGGTACTTTCTGGGAATAACCAACAACTGGCTTGCGAATAGGGGAGGCAGTATGGCATAAGAGGGGCGATTTTTAAAGAATTTCACCTATTAGGTAGAATTCTTTCTTGAATAGAATAAAAACAAGTCGCAATTTTGCTTTGATCTTTTGTAAAGTATAAATATCTTGACTATGTTAAGTTCATTATACGGCCATATGGGCCGAATGGTAATAAAATGGCGGCCATTTTGGTCAAAAGTTAAAATCGATCTAACGGAAATAATTTTGATAAAGAAAGGATTGAAACAGGGAAACTGTTCAGCCCCAGTTTTCTTAAACTTAGCACTTGAGTACACATCATGAGAAAGGCAGCATCCATAGAAGGGAAATGCACGCTGATCGTGAAATTTGCGCAACTGGTAGCATATGAAGAGAACGTCGATATACTGGCCCAATTATTTTCCTTTTTGCAGTGAGCGTTTCAAGAAATAAGTGAATCCGCAAACTGGGTTGGACAATTAATCAAAATACAAACTGAAAATACAAAAAAAATTTATGATACTCACAAAAAAAAGCAAAACACCAGATCAAGTTCATGAAATGACAGCAAAAGTCCAAAATAAAAAAAGACAAGGTTCGGATGAGGCGCATTATCGTTCGTGTATGCGAAACGTGGACGCCGACGGGAACATTTGAAAAATGGAAAGATGCCTTTGAACGAAAAGTTCTCGGAAAATCATCTGGCCCCACTCAGCAACGAGAACAGCAAATCAGATTATAGTGTACTACAAGTAGAGTCGCTGATTGTTGCTCGGGACTGTAGCCTATAGTCTTATCGGGCCTTCAATCTAGCTTACCATCAAGAAATAAGTGAATCCGCAAACCAAAAGTTGTGCTCCTCATCTTAATCTAAATGGAATATTGACTGTTCATTATCGGACGTGTGCTGCTTGCGAGTCTACAGCGATTTCGTTGGCAGACCTCCTTCTATTTTAAAACAAAAAAATCGCTTTGATTCATCTGAAATAATATAATTTAAGCCAAATTCCCGGGTTATTTCTTGTCTTTTTCCAATCGAGAGGACTCAAAAATCAAAAACTTGACGTTATTTATCATTTCATCATCTTTGACATAAAGATTGAGTGTCCTCATTGAAATCCTTGAAGATTTGCAAAATAAAAGGTGTACTTCATACGAAAGTGCATTAAAATTCAATTTTGCGATTTCAATCTAACGTGTTGAACTGTTAATACCTGCAGATTCCTACAAAGGATTACAATTCTGTGATGGGACATTTTAGTCCAATATGATGTCTCTAGTTTGAAACCTCAATAATTAAAATCTTCAAATGCGTCGATTATTTATGCCGAAAAAATTAGCCAAAGTAGGAAATTTTCTTGTTTCAACGGTAAATATCCTAGGTCCTATACTTTGGAGAAAATAGGACTCTTATACCCACCTTCGGTCTAGAGTTATGCCCGGCTATTCATAAAAAAGTAACAACAAAATGAGTTGATTAAAAATAAGGGACTGCTAACTAATTGATGACACTAAAGGTCATCAAAAGTTACTTAAAAAAATAAGAAAAAGAAAATCGATTGACAAATAGAAGAGAATATGTTGCAGTAGCCGAAGAGTGCTCCTACCAGGAGGGTTTTGTAAACAATTTAGTGAGTCCAACAATTTCTCCAAATACCAAAAGCGCCATTTTTTTAAGCATTACCGACGTCGTTGCCTTTGTACTAACAATAACATACAAATGTTATTTGTATTGTGTGAGTCATTTAGAAACGTGTATCTAATAGGAATCACATGTGGTTGTTGTTCCAATTATAGATTTTCAATTGACCATAGCATGTTTATTGCACGATTGCTGTAAAATTTTCAGGGTATATGAACTTATACATGAGATAATAACAATGATAAATTATAATAACTTTTGGAAATTTTAAAGGTCCCGTGCTATTATTAAAATAGTTAATCGAACTAGACTTCTCAGGACTTTCATAACTTTTTTAAAGTATTTCGGCTCAAAAATGTCCAATTTCGAGGGAGGGCACAAATTTATCACCTATTTTAACCTCCCCTAAGCCCCCCTATGGTGTCATCTTACTTTTTTCACCTGATTCAAAAAGCTCTCAAAAAGCTCTTTCTTTCGATACCAATATCGGAGATATTTTACGAAAAAAAAATGTTAAGGGTCACCCGTGTGGATGAGAGACCTCCCCTTAAAAATCTTATAAAATGTCTTTTATATCTGAACTTTGGAGAGGTTATCACTTGTGAATTGTTCACAAAATTACAAGATTGTGGCTTATGCAATTTCTGAGAAAACTTGCTGTGACGCATGGACAGACAGACGGACGAACAGACAGTTCGCGGAACTAGTAGGTGTTTATAAAAACTACCAAACACAAACCTAAAAAGGGATTTAACTGTTTTGTTTTTGTCATTTCATATATAGATCCTTCAGCTTATGAAATATCGACGTTTTATCGATTATCGTATCGATATCGACTTAAGATCGATACGGATAAATGGTGTTTAGTTTTGTTAATCATTCAAATTGGCTCACCGAAAACAAAATGATGGCTATTTTAGATGAAAATCCGTGATTTCTATTCTGACCAAAGTATAGCTCTAATTTGCACCAAAATTCGAACAAATGTTCATTCAAGTGTGTGATAAAGCTAGTAAAAAACAAAAAGTCAAACCATCTGAAACAAAATGGCTACCACTCAGTTGTTGAAAAAGTACACGGTTTTGTTACTGTAGTTTTCAACAAACCAATGAGTCAATGTCGATGAAACTTGGGAATCTGGTAGAGGCCTTAAACGTCTCCTGTCAATAAAACGAGCTTCAGCGGCTAGGCAAAATTCAAATTACGAAAGCTTCTTAAAGATACAATTTATATTGGATTTTTATGAAACCTAAAATCAAAGTTGATGTTGATGAGATCTTGGACTAAAATGTATCAGAACTAAATAAGACTCCTATGGGCACTGCGGATTTTTGCACTAGTGATTTTCATTGCAGTCAAGAAATTTCATTTTAATATATACATGCTACAATGTATACAAGAAATTGAATTTTAATGCTTATGGAATGAAAAAAATTCGCCACTAAAATGGGTGAAATAAAAGCTTAAAAAAAAGAAAACTGACTTCAAAATGCCCTGAAAAGGATGAAATAAATTTTACGGAAATGGTGCCAAATCAATTTTCCCGTTTCGACAAATAAATTTCCAACAGGTGCACCATTACAAAAGAAACAGGGTGAAACTTATATTGCACCGGTTCCATAAAATTTATTTCATCCTTTTTCGGGCATTTTGTAGTCGATTTCCTTTTTTTTCTAAATGTTATTGTATTATGGTCTTCACTGATAATTATTGGTACATCACTATATTTGGAGATAATTTACCAAGAATATTTATTGCTTTACGTCAATCAGGTCTCGTGCATATCATTATATGCATGATGCAACCTATCCGACAAGGTACATCGTATTTTTCTTCTAAATTGAGGGCTTCAAAATTAATCTTACTTTCCATTGGTATTTTTACAGCATGGAAACCGTACATATTAGATTTCTTTAGTACTGTATTAATATGTGCTGACTAACCTAAAGATATACTGGTATTATCTCTTATTATTTTACTTCCTAGAAAAAGTTTGATTTACTTTAAATCTACCATCAAAAATTGATCCTTTTTTTCTTGAAAAGCCTTCGGGCCTTGCTTTGTTGTATAAACAGAGGCACTTTGACTTCTTTGTGTCAGGATGTGTAAAGGAAATGATTTTACATATGTGTAGGATGGGTTAAGAAGGTAAGTACTGAATTAGGTCAGGTAAAGGGATATTACGTTTTCGCTTTTTGAATTCTTGGATGTCCGTTTATTTTGTTTCATCTAGTTTCCGTTTCGTCCTGCTGTGAGTTTTTAAACCCTTTCTCTATAAGAGCCTTTTCAAAAACTTTGAACCAACATCGTGCGGCTTGCTTACTTTATCTTTTTCACAAATTGTACCTTAAGAAATTTTCATATATATTTCCTCTTCCAGATTACCATTCAAAACGCTATTTTAACATCCATGGGATGAATTAATAAATTGAATTGATTCGCCTATGCAATAATATATCTGAAACTTGCTATTCCTGCGCCTGGCGCAAAAGTTTCATCATAATTAATCAAATATTTTTGAGTAAAACCCCCTTGCTACTAATTTAGCTTTATATCTTGTTGGGCTACCAAACCCATCATTTTTGTAGGCGAATACCCATTTACTATCTACAATGTTTTTGTTTTCCGCCTTGTTACTAATACCCAAGTTTTATTTATCAATAATGAATTAATTTCATCTTGGATTGATTGTTTCCACTGTTTCTTACCATCCCTGTTTTTAATTTCTTCATAGGAAGTTGGAATTTGACATATTAATGATGGTGCACACATCATAAAGAGTGTTTTTAAAGGTATAAAATTTTAAAATGAATAAAATACGGATAAATTATTTTGATTGTCATCAAATTGATTTTGTTGGAAAGATCGTTCTTTGCCATTTTTATTTGAATATGATTTTGGGAACATAAGCACCACGACTGGCGCGGAGGAAGTCCAAACGATTTTCGACTACTCTAACCAATAATTGGGCTCGTAACTTGCCAATAACGTGGCAAATATTGTCTCCCAAATGGTCAAACGTCTCGGGTTTATTAGCATAGACAAGTGATTTGACGTATCCCAACAAAAAATAGTCCAGCGGTGTTAAATCACAATATCGCGCAAGCCAGTTCACAGGTCCAAAACGAGAAATTATGCGATCATCAAATGCTTCTTTCTATAAGTCGATACTCGCTCGAGCTGTATGGCATGTTACGCCATCCTGTTAAATCCAAAGGTCCCCTGCATTCTTCTTCTTAGCACTAGAGCCCCTTTCGGGCCTTCGCTTCATGCAAACAGCACCTCCAGCTGTCTCGGTCCGTTGATCGCGTCTTCCAATTCCGAAATCCGAGCAGCAAAGAACTGTCTTCGTCGACCGAGTCAGACCAGCCTTTCCTCGGTTTCCCCACTGGCCCCCGGCCTTCAGTTCTCCCAACGAATACCTTCTTGGGTATCCGTTGTTCGTCCATACGATTCATGTGTCCAGTTCATTGCAGCTTTCGCAGTCTTAGAATCCTTTGGACCTCCGGTTCATCAAAAATTTCATACAACTCATGGTTATATCGAATTCGCCATTGGTCCCCGTCAAGCTTCACACCGATTATTTGCCTCAGGATCCGTCACTCAAAGGCGTTCAATATATTTGCGGATGCTTATGTTAGGGTCCATATTTCACACCCATAGCATAAACAAGATCTTATTACAGATTTGTATACTTAGAGCTTTGTTCTCCTGTGTATGCAGCTGGTCTTCAACATCGTCAATACTGAATAAAATATTTTATTTTCGTGCTGTATTCTTCGACATATTTCGTCTCTTTTATTGTCCGTTTTCGATATTTTGGCGCCTAAATACACAAATTTGCTATCATTCTCGATACTGTATCCGCCAAGTGTGATATTTTGTGTATTTGAGGAATTTTCCTCAACTGCGTCATGAGCTTTGTTTTATTTCCATTGATTTGTAGCCCTACTAGTTTTGCTGCGCTGTCGAGTTTCAGGAACAGTTCTTTGGCAGTTGTTAATGACCGCGACAGAATGTTGATGTCGTCGCTACTAGGCTACTATTTGGCTCGACTTGTAAAGTAATGTGCCTCGCGTATCGACAGGTAGCTTCCGTATGACGTACTCCAGAGCCAAATTGAATAGCAATGGGGCCAGCCCATCTCCCTGCTTTAGTCCGATATTTGTATCAAAGGCATCGGTGAGTTGGTTATTGATGCGGACTTGGGAGGTTGTGAACGTCATTGTCATTTTGGTAAGACGGACTTATTTGGCTGGGATGCCAAAGCAAAGCATTATTTGGTACAGTATGTTACGATCAATACTGTCGTCTGCTTGCATGAAGTCAACGAAAATTTGTTGTACGTCTATGTTGAACTCCAAGCATTTTTCAAGTACCTGCTTGAATGTGAATAATTGGTCCCCTGCATTACGACGAGGCAATTCCAGAACGAGAAAGTCATTGATCATGGCTCTATAGCGGGTACCGTTGACTGTAATATTATTGCCAGCAGTATTTTTGAAGACATATGGACCAATGACTCCACTAGCATATAAAGCACACCAAATAGTGACTTTCTCTAGATATAACAGTGTTTAGACAACCACCTGTAGTTGCTCATTACTCAAAACGCAGAAGTTTTCTTTATCGACGTAACAATTCAACGTGAAATCTGCCTAATCGCTAAACAAAATTTTCTTATGAAATTCAGGACCTGTAGCAATTTTATCTTGGGCCCAAACACCGAATTCACGCCGTGCCAGATGGCTGTTTGGCTTCAATTCCTGCACAAACTGGGTTTTGTAAGCCCGCACATCAAGATTCTTCCGTGAAATCTTCCATAATGCGGAGCGGCACAGGTTTAATTGTTGAGCACGATGTCAAATGGACTCACTTGGGTCTTCATCAATACTACGCTCTACAGCTACTTTGGTTGCTTCCTTACGCACTGTATGACGTCTGGATGGATGCGTACTATCAATGAAAGTCAATGTGGTGCCGAAACGATCCATGCTTAATCGATTTAATTGTTCTGATAAACGATTATATCGGCCATAAAATTTACTTAGTGCACGATGAGTTACAAAATGGCACCTGTTATGTACTCTGCATCTTTAGATAAATTTGAATGATTCATACGCAACTATTGGAGGAAAATTTAAACCACTATAATTTTGTTAAATACCCTTCGATCTTTTTGAAAATTCCAGGGTAGTTTAAACTTATAAATAACCATTTGTGTATCAAACTTTATCGAATCTAAGGGTACATTTACGGTTTTATTCAAGAAAACGTAAAATTGATAAAACATACTATTACTAACATAAATGCTCAAATTTCAATTTCTGACGCATTTGTTGTTGTCGTGCCCGTAAAGGCCTATATTCGTGATTTTTCTGATAAAAGGTATCCAATCGCGAGGGGCGTACCCAAAAATTTCATACATTTTCCCTTGCCCTGCCCCTCTGGGTACAGATAAGGTAAGTTTAAGACCTGATTTGAAAAGATTTCATTAAGACCTTTCCAATGACACACAACTCGACTACCCATGGTGAAAATTTTTTTGTGTGAACAGTCTCCTCCCTTTTTGGGGGGGGGGGACCCCTTAAAACACTCTGAAAAAATTTTTCACCCCGTGACTTTCAAGAGGTCGCCACTTCTGATAGTTCCACAAAGTTTCATGTCGTATATCAAAGGCGTATTCAGTGAAGGCCAGCCTCCTACAGAAATTTGACATCGAAAGTCTCCAAACGGAGTCGATGACAAAAAATTTTACGAAGAACCTTGACTACCAACTAGCTCCCCTCCTATAAGACACACCGCTGAAAACAAGCAACGAGCTGTGTGTGGAAATGAAAATGGCTATTAAGATTGTGGCAGGATGGACAATCGGACATCAAGTCCGGCGCAAAAGTAATGATTTGCTCGATGACGAGTATCAGAGTACGTTGGACAAAAAAAATCAGGCGTACAACAGTATTTAGATAGGAAAACCAGGACGACTATGAAAATCTCAGATTAGTAGCGAATAAGGTCATTCGAATTAAGAAAAGAAAATACTATGACGACCAATTGTGAAGTATCGATGTAAGTCTAGCAAGCAATAATAGAAAACAAGTATACAAAATATTAATAAGCATAAAACGAAGCTATCAACCCGAAACTACGCTCTGCCATGATGGCATTGGCAACATCGTCACTGATGAAAACAGGAGTAAAAATAGATGATCATCATATCTCAAGACCCTCCTTAATCCTCTGCTCAGCTCCAGAATGTAATCTTTATCGGCTGGAAATGTAATCTTTATCGGCTGGAAATTTAAATTTGCAAGATGCACCACATACTGGTGACGACAAAATAAAAGTGTTTTTTTTGTGGTAGGGAGGTGAAGGCATTTACGCCCGCCGAGTCTGGCAGTGTGAGACTCCCATGGAGGATACCCTTGGACTACCCACTAAACACCTCCCCTGTCAATCTGAGAACCTAGCCTGGAACCGTTTGACACATTACTTCGGGCTAAGCCTCGTTTCTCTACGCGTTTAGGCGCCACCGGGCTACAGGGATCCCTTTTCCAGTGGAAGGAGGGGAAGGGAGAGGGATTTCTAGAAAAGAGACCCTTCCGCCCTGGACGCCTCCAGGCGCTCATATATTTTCCTTTTTATCTTAAGGACTGCCCGAGCGTAATGTGCCACACAGTTCCATTTGTCAACGGATGTGAGCATCTCTCCAGTGAGTTCATCCGGAGAGAGATCTCCCATTTCTTCAATGAGGTCACCGCGCTGCCTTTCCCACCTCTTGCATACAAAAAATGTGTGGTAGGCATCATCGACCTCTCCAGCACAGAATATGCAGTCAGGAGACCGTGACTTACCAATCTTGTGCAGGTAAGACCGAAAGTATCCATGTCCACTCAGTAGCTGAGTTAGATAGAAGTCAGTCTCACCATGCCTTCGATTGAGCCACGGCCTCAGGTCACCAATAAGACATGTGGTCCACCTACCTTTTGTATCGCTCACCCAGGACTGTTGCCAATCACTGAGTGAGCGTTCTCGTTCTTCGTGGGCGACAGCATCTCTGTCGCATTCGTTCCTCCGCAGGTAGATTCTGCGGCGCTCCTTGGCAAGAAGGGCAATGAGTATCACTCCTGTGATGACCAGCACTGCCGACTCCGAGACAGTCCGATATGCAGATGCAATCCGCAGCGCTCTTCGTCGCTGCACCTGTGCCAAGCGCTTTCGATACAGCTCCTTGTTGAGAGCCTCACACCATATTTCCGATCCGTACAACAGCACAGATTGCACTGCACTCATCAGAAGTCTCCTTCTTGATGAGTTGGGACCCCCTATGTTGGCCATTTGTCGGCTGAGAGCCGAAACACTCGCTGCAGCCTTGTCAGCTATTGCCCTGATTCGCTCGGAGAAATGCATCTTCGAGTCGATCAAAATGCCCAGGTACTTCACTGCTAGTTTAGTCTCAACGAGTGCTTCCCCAATGTTGATCATCCTTACTCTAGGGATTCTCTTTTTTGTCAAGGTGACTACTTCGGTTTTCTCCAAAGCTAGGCTGAACCCGCGAGCAGTCATCCAGTCCCTCACTCGGCGCATTAGCATACCCAGTCTGAGTTGCGCTTGTTCAACAGTGCGTCCCGCAACTAGCGCCACGACATCATCTGCATAGCCGATCAAGCGCGACTCATCCGGCAGCTCGATTCTCAGTAGGCCGTCGTACGTGATGTTCCACAGGTCTGGGCCAAGGATGGAGCCTTGTGCAACACCCGATGTAACTTCCATCCTCCGCCGACCCTCCTTCGTCTCATAGAGCAGGCATCCGGTCTGTCAGGTAGTTCTTCATAATCCGCATCAGATATTCTGGAACTTGAAAAGAGTTTTCTAGTGCTTCCAGAATATCCGCCCATCTAGCGGAATTGAAGGCGTTCCTGACGTCAAGCGTCACGAGCAACACAACCCTTTCGTTTGACTGGCAGTGAGCCTCCGCTCTTTGGACCGCGCTCGCTACTTCCGCTATCGCGTCAATAGTGGAGCGACCTGCTCTAAAACCATACTGCCGTGGAGATAGCTCCCCGGCACAATGGACCGCTTCAGTGAGTCTTCCCTTGATGAGTTTCTCGAGCACTTTCCCAGCCGTGTCTAGCATACATAACGGGCGGTATGCAGACGCCAACTCGGAATTTCCCTTCCCCTTGCTGATCAGTACGAGCCTCGACACTGTCCAGCGTTCCGGAAATACACCTTCGTAAAGGCAAGCGTTGAACATACTGAGCAACAAGTCAGGACAAAGCTTGTAGACAAGCTGCAAAACCTCAGCAGGAACGCCATCTGGTCCCGGTGCCTTCCTTGCTTTCATGGATAGAATTGCCTGCTCCAGTTCCATCATTGTGAAAGGTGAGCATTCTAATGGTGTTTGTGCATGAGCTGGATCGACACGGACAGGGTGCGTGGGGAATAGTGCCCAGACGATCTCGTCCATCTTCTCTGCTTCATGTAAGCAGGGCTTCTGTTGGGCACCAAGTTTTTGCATGACCAGCTTGTAACCTAGGCCCCACGGATCCCTATTTACATCGTCCACGAGGTCTTGCCAGCATCGGGCCTTGCTCTTGTTAATAAGCCTGCGAAGATATTTCCTGCCGGGCCTGTATGCTGCTAGCCTAGTGTCTGCCTCCTCCCGTGTTCGCGCCCGCTGGGCCTCTCACCGAAGTTTGTGACACTCGCTTCTTTGTTCGGCGATCTCGTTTGACCACCAGTATACTGGAGGCTTACCGTGTCGGAGTCTCCGACGGGGCATGGAAGACTCGCAAGCAGTTATGATGGTACTCATAGTTGAGTTCACCAAGTCCTCGGCTGTAGACCCTTCACTCCTTGGCGGAGCTCCCAGCAACGGTGCGCCTGCCGTAAGCGCGTCAGCAAACCTCTCAACGTCCATCCTCCCAGTCCTCCATCCGAGGATTGAAGTTTGGGCATATGCACGCAGAGTGGCACCGTCGTGAATCTCAACCGCTATATACTGGTGATCACTAGCCGAGTAGTTCTCTAGTACTCGCCAGTTGTGTACTCTACTCTAGGCACCAGGGACTCCGAAGCGAGTGTCACATCGGGTATGGTTCCTACGCAACCCCAGCGGCGGAAAGTAGGGGTGTTACCAGTATTTAGGACAAAAAGCGCTGTTCTGGCCGCCATGTCCAAGATTTGCTTTCCCCTTGGGTCGGATTGTGGCATGCCCCATTCAATGGCTCTAGCGTTGAAGTCTCCCCCGACCAGCATGTGGCCCTCTGTGTTCGAGACAGCATCCTCCAGGGCATCGAGTTTGGCTCGTAAAGATGGCATTGCCTCGTTAGGCGTCAGATAAACACTGAAATATGTTATCCCTGAACACCGCACCCACACAAAACCATCCCCGCGTCCATGGCCCTGCACCTGAAGGCGGGCGCTGTCTCGAACCCAGATGGCCGAGATACTAGATTCGTTACTGGCGTATGAAAATTTGATAGATAGCTAAGAAGCTGGACATATGGAATTCAGCCGTTTACTTGCAGCTTGGTTACGTAAATAAACTGGATGTTTGGGTTCCTCACGGATTAAAAGAAATTTACCTCGCCAAACGCATTTACATGTCCGACTCTGCAGAATCGTAACCGAAATGGCCCATTTTCTAAAAAGAATCATAACAGGTAACGAAAATGGATTGTTTACATAACTTAGTCCGAAAACGATCATGGGCCCAATATGATGAGCCACACAATCGACATCCAGAACCAATATTCACCAAAAGAACATTATGCTGTCTATATGGTGGGATTACAAGGGTATAGTCTACTTTGAGCTGCTTTCAAGAAACCAAACTATTCATTCAAATGTTTACTGTCGTCAATTATCGAAATTGAATGAAGAAACCAAGAAAAACGCTCTGAACTGGCCAATCGCAAAGGTGTGATGTTCCATCATGATAACGCTAGACTCCACACCTCTTTGATAACCCGTCAAAAATTAATGGAGGTCAATTGGGCACTGATGCCACATCAACCCTATAGTCCTGACAGCATCATTAGACTATCATTTGTTTCGCTCTCTTCAAAATCATTTGAAAGGTAAGACTTTCAATTCCAATCGGGCTGTTAAAAATGAATTGGATGATTCTAAAAACCAAGGCTTTTTCGAACGTGGAATTTTGCAACTTACCGAAAGATGGCAAAAGATCATCCAACAAAATGGTCAATATATCATTGATTAATGTTTGTTGTTAATATAAATAAGTTTTCTTTGAAAAACATTAGTTATCAAACAACCCAATAATAAAAGCGCTTTGGGCATTAAAAGCATTTTAAAATTTCATTTGGTATTAAAATACCTTAAGCGTTTTAATTAAGTGTTTCGACTTGTAGTGCGTATAGTAACATTGATCTTATTTTTGAGTAAGCCCCTTATTTAAATATACTTGCATCAATATCAAAATTTTTTAAAGAAATAGTTGATGAGATCATCATCTAATAATTTGAAATATGATATCTGAAGCGTTTGAGCTAATTTATTTAATCGGGAAGCAATTTCAAATTCAAAGTTCATTGCGAAATAACTGAGTCAATCAGTCATCAAATATTTGATATTAACATTCTCCTTGCTTGGGCGCCAAAAACAGGAAATTCGCGATCCATTGTACCACTAAATTATGGCTCATATGCGTATTGAAATTTTTGAAGTGATCTTTACTCGAAAGCATTCATCAAGTAGACGCAGATCAACATTAGTCTCCCGTTACACGCTGAACTTTCGATTAAAGGCTATTATAGTCGTCATCGTGGTAACGATCATGTTGAGACCATTCAACATCCACAACACCATCATCATCATCACCATCGCCATCAAGTCTTGAACTGAGCTGCATTGCATCATAGCACACCGTAAATACCTTATGTCTTCAATTCAATCAGGCACAATTCTTTTCGACTCTTGAATAGAGCGCGGCCAAGTGGGATGAACGCGCGATGGTGTTTTGGTAGAGAAAAATATGAAATTGTTGTTTTCTTACCACCAAGACCTCCCAAAATAAACTCGGCGCGATGCATTAAATGATGCAGCGAGCGGTTATTCAACTTTTTTGCTCATAAGCACATATTGGCCGTTAGCAGCAGTTATGTATGCGTGTGAAAATTTTGCAGTGTTAAATATGGGGTTTTTACGACCCGCACGTACTGTATGAGCACATGCGAGTGCAGGTACAAGTACTTCACATATGCATTAACGTGGAGTGACATTCATTGATCCGCGAGAGTGCTTTATTGAACAGCGATGTTCGACGAAAGAAAGAAAGCTCCTCAATCCTCGTTATGCAATGAAAAAACCAACGAGCGTACTTAACACTTCAGCACCAACTTCATCCTAAGCTGGCTTGTGCTGTAAGTGACCCGGCGAAATTAAAATACGATTGTCAACAATTTTTTTAAGAAGCAACTCAATGGGCAATCCAAATTGAATAATGGGATGTTCAATATTTTTGCAACTTAATTGGTTTTGGATTTGCATTTTTCGTAATGTTTGCAAGGTATCTCGGGTAGAGATTTGTGCAATACGGAAGAAAGTAATTTGCTGAGAGGAATCGTTAAAATAGGTTCAATGTATGCCGTAACACTACGAATCAACGATATTTTCGCATATTGATTTTAATTAGGAAAGATCTACATATGGACGCGGATGCAAGTTAGCCCAAAGCTAAAGCAATCAAATTACTCCTATGTATCTTCTTCAAGGCTGATCATGCATAATTAGTTTTCTGGAATTAAAAGACTTCTTGAATACAAAATCTGATATTTTTTTAATTATTTGAAATTACGAACATGCGAAAACCCTCAGCAATAATCACAGTTAATAGAATTATAGTATCAATCTTCACAGTCGTTATGCTGCTAAATTCAATGTCTTCATTGCCGCTAGTTTTATTGCGTATGCAAACAAGAGTCATTGACTCGCCACACACGGCAGCAAGACATTACGAATTCATTGCGGTGACTCGTTATGTTTGTTTATGCGGTGAATCAACCAAAGAAACATATACCGTGCCAGAGCCACAACAAATTCCGTAAATTCTCCAATATCCCCACGAATCTTCAATATTTTGAAAAAAAATCTACAGAAGAAGTTATTCAAGCGCCAATCAATCGAAACGCGATTCGATTCACCTGAAACTTATTCAGTGTGGAAGCGGATAATCCGAATCGGAAATCGAATGTAATTGCTCAGATTTATCGCAGCAAGATATCTTAATTGGATTATGAGAAGAGATTTCGTCAGCAAACACTTTAAAAGTTGGAGGTGAATTTTCTTCGGCTTTCGCCATTCAATTGATCTTTCTCGCTTGCAGCGTGAATTCAAGATCAAAATCCAGACCAGTTAATTTGAAGCAATTGAGTCGTTGCCGAAATTAATTTATGTTGTATAATAATTTGTGTAAATATTCAGCGTGGCAGCAGATTTAAGTTATTAGACATTTTGTGATATTATGAAGTTGGAATTTAATTTAGTAAGAGGCTCATTTAACATAAGTTTAGCAATTTGACCTACTGTTGAGCTGATAAGTTATCGATGTAAAAGTTATATCTTAACATGATCTACACTTCATCCAATGTAATTTGTTGGAGGGATTATGCCGGTAGGATGAATGTCACAGATAAAAATAGTTGTAAGATTGTGCAAGAATCAACTCTAGATTTTTCAATACAATGTGAAAAATGAAGATACTAAAATACCAAAACAAAGTACGAGCGTACTTTGCCAGTGTATACCGGTAACAAAAGGATATTCTCGCCGAAATCTTTCAATAAATATGGATTCTTATGAAATTTGGAATCAAGCCAATTGATATACGAGTACTACTCCAAATGTGGTATGTACTGACGATGGGAAACTACACATTACTGAACAAATTAAAACCCAATCGATTTCATTAATTTCATGGCCAAATTTTCGGAAAAGATATTTTTGTACTTATATTGTTCTATTATCAGACGTGGTAATCCTTAAAAACTCTTCTGTACCAACAAAGATTGAGAAAAAAATTAGCTTTAAACCGACTTGCACGGGAGAGTAGGTTAGTAGGATATATATATATATATATATATATATATATATATATATATATATATATATATATATATATATATATATATATATATATTGTTACATGTACAAAGAATTCTGCGAGCTACTGTCGCAATTGTTTTCACAACCATTAAGAACATCAGCAAAATGAATTTACTCGAAACCCCGAGAACCCACCAAGCATGATCAACATCTGAAAGTGACGTCACTCCATTCATTAATTTGCTCGAATCTACCAGGTACCTCTCGGCAGAACATTCGCCAATGTACGAGAAATGGGTGAATAGGTAGAGACTCTATATAAAGGCGAGCTGAATGAATGGGGGGAATCATTCATTCGACCGCGATAAAAACTGCGATAGTGTGTGGAAAGCGATATTGTTCGAGTAATAGAAAAGTGATTTTCGTTGATTGTGAAATGATCTTAGAAGACGATTGCGATAGAAATTTATGGACAAGTGGAAGTTAGATTTTAATAGTGAAAATTAAAATTGTGAAATAGACCAAATAATAAACTCTTTTAATTTAATTTAAAAGATATTGCATTTTCACTTTCCCGGAACATTAAAATTATTTGCCGCGAATCGTAACACGCGACAATAAATATATATATATATATATATATATATATATATATATATATATATATATATATATATATATATATATATATATATATATATATAAATATATTTACTGTCGCGGAAAGGATTTACAATAGATGTAACATGTGAAAGGTTAAACCACCAACTGCCCGGTTCGTAGTATCTCGTTTGACAGTCGTATTTCATTCCACACTCGGTCATCCATATTACTCGTCTGCCTCAGGTGAGTCATCTGCGTCTTGTGGTGGAACGGTGAGGTCGTCATTGTCGTCGAATTCGGCTCATAGTTTCATCCTGTCTGTGCTCGTATTGGTAACCTTTGGGCCTTCGTGCTCTCCAACCTTCTGCACGCCATAACGATCGAATCCCTTGATTGAAACAACCCGATAGGGACCAAGAAACTTTGGTCTGACCTTCAGTCCCATACCAAACTGCTCTCGCTCTATCGTACAAAGAATTCTGCGAGCTACTGTCGCAATTGTTTTCACAACCATTAAGAACATCAGCAAAATGAATTTACTCGAAACCCCGAGAACCCACCAAGCATGATCAACATCTGAAAGTGACGTCACTCCATTCATTAATTTGCTCGAATCTACCAGGTACCTCTCGGCAGAACATTCGCCAATGTACGAGAAATGGGTGAATAGGTAGAGACTCTATATAAAGGCGAGCTGAATGAATGGGGGGAATCATTCATTCGACCGCGATAAAAACTGCGATAGTGTGTGGAAAGCGATATTGTTCGAGTAATAGAAAAGTGATTTTCGTTGATTGTGAAATGATCTTAGAAGACGATTGCGATAGAAATTTATGGACAAGTGGAAGTTAGATTTTAATAGTGAAAATTAAAATTGTGAAATAGACCAAATAATAAACTCTTTTAATTTAATTTAAAAGATATTGCATTTTCACTTTCCCGGAACATTAAAATTATTTGCCGCGAATCGTAACACGCGACAATAAATATATATATATATATATAAATATATATATATATATATATATATATATATATATATATATATATATATATATATGTGGGAAACGAGCTGTGCTGGCAACCCGGAACGAGTGGCCTGCTAGACGACACAGACGAGATAACGGGTGATTGAACAACTGGTTAGCGAGCACAAACACATAGCAGACGGATGTTGAAGGGGATTCGTATCGAAGACGTCGTGAGAGGCAGTTTAGCAGAGAGCCGTTCCCATCATTCTTCAATTCATATTGTTTTCATTTACAAGTCCGCATCACTATATTAAATAAATATCTTTTATCGAATCAACATCATCGTTATTATTACAATCCCACAGTTTTGGGGGCTCAACCGGAATTGGATAATTGAGTGATCGGATACTTGATTAATCGGATTCATCAAACTGGGATTTTTATATAGTGCTTTGATATTCAGTGTAAATTCAGTGACAATAGAAATTGAAAAGTGCAGTGAACATGTCGAGTAGGAAGTTAACACTTGGTGACTTAGTGTGGGATAGTTTGACCCATCAGCGAACGAAAGCGTCTAGTATAGCTGTGCTGCATAAAGTCGTGTTCGAGAGAGATGACGGTAGAAAAAATCGTAGACAATTACGCGAGTTCGGTGGGTTTGAATATAAAGGCGAAGACAGCGAAGAATTTGAAAACAAAAGAAAGTACATTTGTGATAATTTCGACAAAGTACAGTTAGAAACAGTAAGTGAAATTTTATCGATAAATGTGAAACAGAAAACAAAAGAACAGTTAGCCGTCCAGTTGTGTCGATGTTTGAACGATCTCGAGGTCTTGGAAATGGAAATCGATGAAGGGCGCGAGATCGAGGACCGAAATGTGCAAGCAAGTAGTGAAAGCGACGACAACACCAGCAAACGATCGCAAGGAGTAAGGGAGGAGCAGAGGAGTCGAGCTGATGCCGAACATGAGGAACTGTTGTTGCTGCGAAAACTAATGAGCATCAAACAACTGCGCATAAACGACGAATCGGAGTCCGATGACGAATTGAGCGATCCTCGTCATTCGAGAACAAGCGCGAACAAAAAACGTTGCTTGAAAAAGTACCATAAAATGGCGAATGTAAGCGAGAACGACGAGAATGAAAAATCAAATGGCGCGTGGGCTGATGGTGACCGTAGGACGGGCACTATGACAAAGTGCAGTTTTTCGTTTCGAGACGTTGAAGATACAATTCGTACATTTGATGGTAGTGGACACTACCTTATTGAGAATTGGATTGCAGATTTCGAAGAAATCGCTGACATGTTTGTTTGGAACGAGCTTGAAAAATTTGTGTTTGCTAAAAAATCGCTTCGTGGCGATGCCAAAACATTAGTACAAGCTGAAAGAGGAGTGCGGTCCTGGATTGAACTACGAAGATTGCTGCAAAAGGAGTTTTCGATGAAAATTAGTGGTGCCAAACTACATCGGGTGTTGAGAGAACGAAAGAAGGAGAATTCCGAGTCGATGATGGAATATGTGTTAGCAATGCAGGAGATGGCCGCTCGTGGTAATATAGATGAAGCGTCGCTGATCGAGTACATAGTCGAAGGAATACGAGACACCGAAATTAACAAAATGATGCTGTATGGAGCTGAAGACATAAAGCAGTTGAAGAAAAAGCTGAAGATTTACGAGGACATAAAAGAGAAGGCAATAGCCGTAGCCGATAGCCGATCCAGAGTTGTAGCTGAGAGCCGATCAAGAGTTGTAGCTGAGAGCCGATCAAGAGTTGTAGCTGAGAGCCGATCAAGAGCCGATACCATTGAGCTGAATAGCACAAAGCTGAACAGTGGAGCTGGTTTTGCAGTAAATAAAAAATATTGTTTTAATTGTGGGTCTGCTGATCACATAAGAGCTGCGTGCACTTTCCCTACAAAGTGCTTCAAGTGTCGTGAGTCTGGACACATGTCCAAGGAGTGTCCGTTAAGCCAAACCCCTAAAGTGTTGAACGTTGCTGAAGTTAAGTCCATTGATAATTCGCCGATGTTGAAAAATGTGTCAATTGGAGGAGTTTCAGTAAGAGGACTTATTGACACGGGCAGTGATGTGAATCTAATCAAGGAAACTGTGCTGCATACATTACCGAATATTCAAATTCAATCAGCTGTTCGTTCATTTCTTGGATTCGGAGGAGTTTCCGTTGCTGCGGAAGGAAAGTTTCTGGCCGATGCCGTGGTAGATGAAATTAAAATGTCATTATGGTTTTACGTCGTGCCAGATGGGGCCATGAGTGTTGATTGCGTGCTGGGCCGTGGAATTGCTGCCGTTGCTGATATAATCATTAAGAGGGACAGTGTTGAATTGAAAAACTGTTGTGCTGAAGACGAAGCTGTTATTATGTCCATTGCAACATTAGAAGACGATGGTTTGCCGCTAGAAGTAGTACCGTCTAAATATCAAAACGAGGTGCAAGAATTAATCGAATCATACAAGCCGCAGGTCGTAGTGGAACCACCGTTTAAGATGCATATCGAGTTGAAAGAAAAAATGCCAGTCGTGCATCGGGCTAGTCGACTAGATTTTGTTGAGCAAGAGGCACTCAGGTCGCAGATTTCTCAATGGCTGATGGATGGAGTTATTCGACGATCAACGTCGCCATATGCTAGTAGAGTAGTCATCGTAAGAAAGAAAGATGGTACGCCGCGAGTTTGCGTCGACTACAGAGATCTGAATAAGAAGGTCATTAGAGAAATTTTCCCGACTCCATTGATAGAGGACGTCATCGACAAGCTGCAAGGCGCACGCGTGTTTACAACAATAGACCTAGAAAACGGATTCTTTCATGTAGCAGTCGATGAATCGAGTATTGGATATACGGGATTTATCACCAACGAGGGGCATTTTGAGTTCATGTACGCGCCGTTCGGATTTTGTAACTCGCCAGCTGTGTTTTTGCGTTTCATTAACTTTATTTTCAACCCGCTGATTCACGAGGGGATCGTGTTAACATATATGGATGACGTGATAGTGCTGGCCAAGGATGAAAGAGAGGGCGTA
This sequence comes from Odontomyia ornata, assembly GCA_963969285.1. Lineage (NCBI taxonomy): Eukaryota > Metazoa > Arthropoda > Insecta > Diptera > Stratiomyidae > Odontomyia > Odontomyia ornata. The sequence continues at coordinate 494,723,275 of OZ017738.1, forward strand.
CAGCGCTTGAAGTACGTATTGGAAGTGTGCATGAAGCACGGGCTTCGGATTAAATGGAAAAAGTGTCGATTCTTGCAGCGGCAGATTGACTTTTTGGGACACCGTATAGCAGACGGAACCGTCAAGCCAAGCGAGCAGGTTGTCCGCGCTGTGACAAAATTTCCATTGCCACAAAATATTAAAGCTGTACAGTCCTTCCTGGGATTAACCGGGTACCTGAGAAAATTCATATTAAATTATGCAATGATTGCTCGTCCATTGTCAAACCTTTTAAGGAAAGAAGTGCAATTTCGCATGGAGTCATCGCAAATAGATGCAGTAACAAAGTTGAAAGCTGCTATTACTAGTTGCCCAGTTTTACAAATTTATCGACGAGGAGCAGAAACAGAGCTGCATACGGACGCTTCAGCTAGAGGATTTGGAGCTGTGTTGTTCCAGCGAAGCGAAGATCAACAGTTGCACCCTGTTTACTATTATAGCAGCAAAACCACTAGTGCTGACGAGAGTGCTCATAGTTACTATTTGGAAGTTAAGGCCGTCTATTTGGCTTTCAGGAAACTTAGACACTATCTGTTGGGAATCCATTTTAAGCTGGTCACTGATTGCAGTGCTTTTAGACAGACAATAGAAAAGAAGGAGTTGCCACTAGCAGCCTCGAGATGGGTAATGTTTATTCAAGATTTTGACTTTGAAGTGGAGCATCGAGCTGGAAGTCGCCTCCCGCACGCTGATGCATTAAGCCGATTTCCCACGATGATATATTTGATGCGAGATGAATTTATAGTCAGGTTAGAGCGAGCGCAAGCGAAAGATCCGCATATCGAAGCTATTAGAAAAGTGCTGGAATCCAATCCTAATTACGATGGCTATGTGTTAAAAGGATCGTTGCTGTTCAAAGGAGTTGCCGGAAGAGAGCTGTTATGTATACCAAGAGCGATGGAATCAGAAGTCATTCGAACCGTGCACGAACGGAGTCATTTTGGCGTACGAAAGACGATATTCCAAATTGAGAACGAATACTACATCTTGAGTTTGAAGAAGAAGGTGGAGAGTTGCATTCAAAACTGTGTGCGGTGCATCCTAGCAAGTCGCAAAGCCGGAAAGCAAGAGGGGTTGCTGCATTGTCTAGAAAAGGGTGATCAACCATTGGACACTCTTCACGTGGATCACTTGGGGCCGATGGATGCCACCAGTAAGTCATACCGCTATATTTTTGTTGTTGTGGATGCTTTCTCGAAATACACTTGGCTGTTTCCGACGAAAACGTTGTCTACCGATGAAGTCTTGAAGAAGTTCGCCGAGATCCAGAGAAGCTTTGGAAACCCGAGACGGTTAATCAGTGATCATGGAGCTGCCTTTACGTCCGCAGCTTTTAAGGAGTTCTGTGACCGGGAAAACATACATCATGTGATAACAACTACAGGAGTGCCGCGTGGAAATGGGCAGGTTGAACGAGTCAACGCCAATATAGTGCAAGCTTTGAAGAAGCTGGCTATCGAGCATCCTGAGAAATGGTTCAAGTATGTGGACCGTTTGCAATTCGCGCTGAATACGAGTTTCCATAGAGCTACAAAAACTACGCCGTTCGAGCTACTCTTTGGGGTACGAGGCAGGGGTGCAGAGCATACTGAAATTCGACAGATGATAGAGGAACTACACGTGCAACATTTTAATGCCGAGAGAGACCAGAGACGAATCGAAGCCAGAGAACACACCCAGAAAATTCAAGAGGAGAACCGCCAGCAATACAATAAGAGACGTAAGCCGGAAAACATCTATAAGGTGGGAGACCTTGTCGCTATCAAAAGAACGCAGTTTGTTGTTGGAAGAAAGCTAGCCAGTGAGTTTTTGGGTCCGTACGAGGTTACGAAGGTGAAAAGAAATGGGCGATACGATGTTGTCAAAGCCAGTGCCAGTGCCGAGGGTCCGAAGATAACTAGTACAAGTGCTGACTACATGAAACCGTGGCGCCGTTATGCCGACTATGAAGACGAAGGTTCTTCATCCGAGACGGATGAAGTTCAGGATGGCCGAATGTGGGAAACGAGCTGTGCTGGCAACCCGGAACGAGTGGCCTGCTAGACGACACAGACGAGATAACGGGTGATTGAACAACTGGTTAGCGAGCACAAACACATAGCAGACGGATGTTGAAGGGGATTCGTATCGAAGACGTCGTGAGAGGCAGTTTAGCAGAGAGCCGTTCCCATCATTCTTCAATTCATATTGTTTTCATTTACAAGTCCGCATCACTATATTAAATAAATATCTTTTATCGAATCAACATCATCGTTATTATTACAATCCCACATATATATATATAAATATATTTACTGTCGCGGAAAGGATTTACAATAGATGTAACATGTGAAAGGTTAAACCACCAACTGCCCGGTTCGTAGTATCTCGTTTGACAGTCGTATTTCATTCCACACTCGGTCATCCATATTACTCGTCTGCCTCAGGTGAGTCATCTGCGTCTTGTGGTGGAACGGTGAGGTCGTCATTGTCGTCGAATTCGGCTCATAGTTTCATCCTGTCTGTGCTCGTATTGGTAACCTTTGGGCCTTCGTGCTCTCCAACCTTCTGCACGCCATAACGATCGAATCCCTTGATTGAAACAACCCGATAGGGACCAAGAAACTTTGGTCTGACCTTCAGTCCCATACCAAACTGCTCTCGCTCTATCGCAACCAGGTCCCCAACTTTGTAGATGGTAGCTTTCTTTCGCTTCTTGTTAGGAAAACCAGGAGGTCGTGCAAGAAAACTGTTCAGGTTTATTGTCCAGTAACAAAGATTTATTAGAACTCAAAAGTACAACTTGTCTTGACAGAATACAAAGAAGAACTGAATTTGACAACTATCGTTGTGTTAGATTAAGAACAAAAATATAGGTGGCTCCACAAGCGATTAAAAGGGAATTACAAAAGGGCGGTTCGATTTGAATATAAAACAAGGGATAAAAGTACTGATTTAACGCTCCCCCTCAAAGCGATAATCGTCTAAACAATCTGTTTTTCGATGCCCATGTAATTTAGACAGTTCCAATGATTGGGACTGGTTAGCCCTTTGGTGAGCACGTCTGCTGGCATCTTCTCAGTAGGTAGGTACTCCAGATTGATCACCCTTTGACAGCTTAACTCCAGGAACAGGTGGCGTTGCAACTGGCCGACAGTCTGACATCCCGCTGCGATCGAGTTTGTCCAGCACATACCCGCGTTGACTCATGGTGATCGTCGACTCGTCCTGAGCAAACTCAATTCCCAAGCAGTATGACACGTCGCCCAAATCGTTGATCTGGAAGAACTCGCTCAGAAACTTGTAGACTTCGTCGATCCTCTTGGTATCACGTGACAGGACAAGAATGTCGTCGACGTACACAACGATCAGCAGTGGATCGTTGTCTGCGTCCTTTACGTAGACGCTCGTGTCTCTTGACGTCGGTCTCGCCCCAAACTTCACCAGCTCCGAGTCCAGACACTGATACCAGCATTGTCCCGCCTGTTTCAGGCCGTATAGAGCCTTGTGCATTTTGCACACCTTGTTCCCGGACGATAGTTGGGACAGCATCTTTGCAGCCTTGTTGACCACTTCACGGGAGCCATAGTTGTTCTCGACGATGAACTTCAGGACATTACTTGCGTAATGTGGCAACTCCATCCAGATCTCCTCGTCGATGACACCGTTCAGGAAAGCGGTAGAGACGTCAAACTGTCGTACATGCATGCCATGTTGTCCCGCAAATGCCATGGCGAGGCGAATTGAGCTGAATCGAGCCACAGGGGCGTAGGTCTTGCCATAGTCCATCCCGGGGCATTGGGTGAATCCCCTGGCCACGACCCTAGCCTTCCGTTTGGTGACTGCTCCATCAGCTCCGTACTTGTTTCTAAGTACGATGCGGCTGCCGACAGTTGTGCGATTTTTCGGGTGATCCTCCAAGGTCCAAGTGTTGTTTTTTAAAATCGATGAAAATTCGTCTGCCATCGCCAGCATCCACTCGTATTCCTCTGGCCCGGAGACTGCTGACTTCAGTGGAACTTCTGCGATGAGGGCAGTATCTTCTTCTCCGGTTGCATAGTCCTCACCTCCGCTCGCGTCGTCCTGTATAGCATCGTTCTGTACAACATCGTTCTGTACAGCGTCGTTTGCCTCTGCCATGTCGACACTTTCTGCAACATCGTTCCTCCCCGCGACCTCATTTCTCTCCGCGACAGGATGTTCCTTTGGTCTACCAGGACGACCCGTGTAAATCTTCCTCGGTCTGCCTGGTCCGCGCTTCGTCGTTGGAGTTTGTCTGACTGGACCTGGGGCTGGAACTTCAACTGGCTCAAAACCTCGGAGAGGTTCATCGTTTTCGCCAAACATGGCCGGTTGCTGCTGTTGGTGATCTGGTTGCTGGACTGTTCTTTGCGTTGAGCGATTCTCTCCTAGTACAACGTCGATGTACTCGTCCGACGATGTGGCAGGACCCTCTACATCCTGCTCGGTGTTTGGCTGAACATCCGCCTGTTCTGGGAAGAACTCCTCGTACTGGTCGACCTTGTTTTCTGCTGTTGTTTTCAGGAACTGGACATCTCGTGAGATCTTGACATGTCGCTCCTCAGGTATCCAGACCCTGAGTGCCTTCGAATCTGCCGGGCCGGGGCCGAGATAAACGCCTTTCCGGGCACGAGGTCCAAACTTTCCGGTATCCTTGGTCTGGTTCAGGCAGTAAACCGGTGCTCCAAACTCCTGAAAACTGCTCACATCCGGGACCTCTCCCATCCACAACTCGAACGGAGTTCGGCCGTCCAATGCTGAAGTTGGACAGCGGTTTCTGGTGAAGTTCGCGGTACACACTGCTTCTGCCCAGAAGGTAGGAGGAAGACCGGACTGGATCAACAAACAACGAGCCATCTCGATCAGAGTGCGGTTCCTCCGTTCAGCTATACCGTTTTGTTCCGGATTGTTCGGAACGGTTAGTCGACGTTTGATCCCAGAGCGCTTCAGGAAGTCATCGAACTGGTTGTTTGAATATTCGGTGCCATTATCGGATTGCAGGCACTTAATCTTCCAGTCGTGCTGCGTCTCGACCATCTTCTTGAATGCCTGAAACTCGGAGAACACCTCCTTTTTCCGTTGCAAGAATCGCACCTCGCCCCAACGAGTAGCGTCATCTATAAAGGTGACGAAATACCTGGCGTGACCGTTGGATTGCATGCGCATCGGTCCGCACACATCCGAGTGTATCAGCTCGCCTGGAGCTGACTTCCTCTCGGAGACCTTGGGGAAGGGCTTGCGTGTCATCTTCGCCTTGATGCACACCTCGCAGTCCACCGTTGCATCGTCGTCGCTCAAATCAAGTCCTCGGAGAACGTTGTTTTTGGATGCCTCGCGAATGTCCTTCGCGACGGGTACGCTTAAATTTCCTGCATTTTCCCGTCTTCTGCCTCTCTCGACACTGATAAATTAATTTTAGGACCTTAAAGAGACCTTTCATATGACATCCCGTTTGACCAAAATTGATTTTTTAAGAGCCACTCCTCTATATGAAGGGACCCTTTAAACTCTTTGAAATTTTTTTTCACCCCAAAACTTTCTAGAAGTCATAACTTCCGATCTTATCTATCGTAGCGCTTAATGCTTGCAAAACAATACCTTACCAGGGATGCCGAATTTCGGATCAACGTTATTTTGTAGATATATTTGACTCAGATGAGCGCGGGATGTTTTGGAAGAATCCAACTGCTGAGCTTCACAAATAAAACCTGCGTGCCGCCGTAATACGTGGAGGCGATTCCGTCTTAGTTTAGCGTCACATGCCGATCCGTGATGCTGTAAATCTGCATATTATCAATGGAATAATGGATAAGATAGATTACCTCAACGCTTTGAAACAAAATTTAAAGGTCAATGACCCCCATCATAAATCACACACTGTCCGCGAGTGGCTTTTTATTACCCTCCGTCAAGCCGAAAGTGACTTTCGGTTTTCAATTTTTTTCATATATATCCTAACCTTACACCCTAAGAAAGTTGACACTCTCGGCCAAATTAACCGAATTATAAAGCCTTACCTCCTAATCTATCTATCTTGGGGCCCCGTTGTAATCCACCAGACGTTAGTTCTTCCTTGAAATTTCTTTTCGCCGCAACTCTTTTGACTATCAAATTTCTGACCTTCGCAATTCTTTCCGCTCTCAAACTCCATCCGATTTGCTTTTTTTCACTCCTTTTCTTCATTTGCACTCCTATTTCAGACATTTTAACTGCTAGTACCTTTCAAAACAGATCCTATCGGCTTCACCACGATGAGAGAACGGGGGGCCACCATTATGTTCCGGCCCCTTTTATCGCTTCTGTCTTAATTGCTTAACTATTTCAAACCCAAGATCAGCTCGGGTGATCTTCGACTGGAAAGTGCATCTTGAAGTTGTCTCACCACGTGCATTTCCCACTTAGCATGCACTGGCATTTCGGAGTGGTAAATTTTCATGCTGTTGTCGTAACGGTTGTTTCTGTTCCTGTTTTTAGGAGTGTAGCATCGCTGTTACGACTGTTGTTACAGCTGAGGTACCTGTTGCTAACACTGAGGCATACTATGCTGCCACTGTTGCGATGCTTTCCGTTATGGCGACGCCTGCTGCAAGTATACGCGTGATGACGACGAGGATGAGTTCGGGTCAAGGACAAGAGCAGAATTTGAAGGTGATTATTGGGGATATTTCAGTTACAGAGGTCGCTAAAGGGGGTGATGCTGTAATGATTATTGTTAGAGGGTTATTGTCTTACAAACCTTATATTTCCTTGGGGAAGATTTCAATAGATTTGTTATAATCCTTTGTAGTTAATTGTTATAATCGTGCAATTGCTTCCTGCTGCCGCTGATGCAGGGCTTGCTGTTGTGGCTACGCCTGCTGCAAGTATCCGCATGATGACGACGATAATGGTTTCGAGTCAAGACAAACTTAGATATTGATTCTGAAAAGATGGTTCATGTCCCGCAGACATCGATTGTTGGGGAGGTTTCTGTCGCAGAGATTGCTGAAGGTGGTTATGCTGCAGTGGTTGTTGTTGGATGATTGTGGCCGATTATGTAGCTGTGTTGAAAATGGGTTGTTTTCGGATTGTTTCCCATGCCCGGCCTCGATATCAATTATACACTCGCCACCATAGGTTTCTGTGACGTCTTCCGACCGAATTCATTGGACTGTCATACGGTGGATATACTAGATGAGAATTTGACGGCTATTCGATTATGCGGAACTAGATTCAATGTCTGCTGTATTGAATAGGATGGGTTCGAGAAGATTTGATTCGTGTTCGTTTTTGTCCGGCATGGCACATTGCTCGCTATTGAATTACAGACTTGGATTTGTTATACTCGTATGTTTTGTTGCGGTTGGCCTGAATTTTATTTGCAGTACTTTTCACTATGCTAATTTGTTTGATTTCTCTGCAGATGAATTAGTTGCATTTATTTTTGATTTTGAATTGAACCCGTCTGATGGTAATAATACTATCTATGATTTGGTACTAAATTTGCGTTTTGTACTGGTTTAGTTGAGTTTTTGTTTTTTTATTTTTTTTATTTTCGTTCAATGTCATGACCTTTGGCGATTCCTATGCTGGTATTCCTAAGCACTTGTAAAAATCTTCTTGAATTAGTTTCACTTCTTCTTAAATTATTGTATTATTTGTTACAAAGTTATCAAATAATTCTATTGGCTTTTTGGAGACTCAATTGGTTGAAGGTTAATGAAAATAATTCGATTTGACGGTGGTTTGAGCAGTGTCCCCTTCCACTATCATGTCTATCCCTTAACATTCCCCTTTAACTCCGTAATATTCCTTATATATAATTGTGGAACAGTCATAGAAACTCTAGCACAATCACCCGATCTTAATCTGAGCGAGAATGCTTGTAGTAAACTTGACAAACGCATTCGAAAACATACAATAAGTAATGAAGAAGCTCCTACAACTGAGCTGAAATATTAATGATCTAATATTTCTGCTGAATACACCAAAAAGTTGATGATTTCTGTTCCAAAGGACTTCAAAGCATTATCAGAACCCAATTTCTTTCAACCAAACATTCCATGCTTCTTAGGGTTTTTGTTTTTCTCTAGCTTTTAATTTTTTACGACGTAAATTCCTGAAGCTATTTATTTAGTTTTATGTTATCATTAAAATTACTAAGAAAATTCCAAATTTTTTGTTATTTTCATACTACTATTGTAATAAATAAAAGATTTCTTTTCAAAAATTGTTACGTTTTAAGTTCGATCCCGAAATAACGGTACATAAAGTTTTATTTCTCACGTGTAAGAATAATCAAGCGACTCACTATATACATATATATATATATATATATATATATATATATATATATATATATATATATATATATATATATATCCTTCCGTCTATATCTCACAGCAGTTGACGCAGTACAATTTTTCTTTCAGCTTTGTCTGAGCCAATTTACACTCATCTAGGGCATGAAATTCTTTGCATTTTACCCACCAATAGGGCTGCTTTTGAATCTTCATCGCTCTCTTGACTTGATCTTGGAGGGAATGTATCTGTAGCTCTAGTTCATGGTTTTCTTTTCGTAGTTTCATTGTTACTTCATTGCCTGCTATTATTTGTAGCTCTAGGAAGTTTTCTTGATTATGTTTTCTTTTATTGATAACTGTCACTAGCTTCATACTTGACGTTTCCTCCAGTTCCCCCAATAGTGCGAAACCATCGGGCTCCTGCATAATAGTGGTCTCGAAGTTGCATTGAAGTTCTTCGCTTTTTTACGCGTCGAAGTAAAATTATATTCGATATAAATTGCTTGAATCAATTGCTTCGACGATATAAGCTCAATAAACATTAACTTTGAATAGATGTTTTAAAGAATTTATTTAGTTTTTGAAACTATTGATAAGAGCCATTAAAGAACACGTCTTTATGCAACGAAAGCTAGACCTAGAATTTCAAATTACCCAAATGCCCTACAATAGCATTCTAGAAGCAAAGAAAATGAAACGTTGTGTCAATCGTAATTTGAGTAGTGCTGGATGCAATGTGGAAGCCACACTAGTAAAGTAGATATCTAATCTGTCTATAACCTACAATCAGAGCATACTCGTACATATCTACCAAATAGCAGCTGCAATAACAACAAATTTTATTTCTTACGGTACTTATAGAGTAAGGAGGAATGGATTAAAAGTGTTTGTTTATGGTAAACAAAAACTTGAATTTGCAAGCAATTTAACCAACACTTGGTAAACTTTAATCGATCTTTCATACGTTTATTTGCCTCTCTTTTCATTATGATAGCTCTCCTATTGCAAGTGCTAGTAAGAAGTTCCTAATTTTAAATGTTGGTCAAGCTGCCATCTCTTATTTTGAGTAGTACTAAGAAGAAGAATGAACGATGCCGTCGCCTTCGTTATATAATGGCCGTATTAACAGCTGATCAAAATCTCAGCTGCTTCCACTTAATAATGACGTTGTCAGGTTTTTGCTTTCTTTTGATCAGCTGAATCTACTGACATTTCTTCCGATCGCAACTTTTCGGCTTGTATCTTGCCGATTATAAATAGCTTCATGGCGGAATTTGCATTTTTTATGTATCGAAAAGTCGGGGAGCAAAGTTCTCAGTGTTTTGTTATTGATAGCAATTGGTTTCACATATCTTCATTTCGCGGCCCTACATTTTTAAATTTTTTAGCTTATGGCATCAACTTTAGCGAATGATTTCGCATGGTTCAATGTATGTAGGTTAATAAACACAATTGTTTTCACTACAGCAATTCTTTAAGCTACGCGCACCGAAATTTAACGATTCAAATCACACGGTTCGTAGCGTTATTAAGTCGAAGAAATGTCACTTACCGACAAGAGCAAAAGTGCACAGCTGATCTTAGTCCATATCGAATACGTCATCGATTTCTCTAACCCGGCCATTATATTACGAGGGCGACGACGAAGCCAATGTAAAAAGTGACCGTTTGTTGACAGCAATAAAGCCAGACACCTCGTTAGACAAATAAGTTTGAAGTCAACTATCGTTTGAGTTTACAATAGAAACTGTAATAATATAACCTCGAGTTTCGTCGACACTTCCACGTCCAAAACCACCATATAAATCAGCGAGAAAGGTAACCTATATGTAGTCAAGTATGTAGTGGTAAGGCTTTCAGGTACATGATTTGTCAAGCTGTGATAAGGCTTTGAAGGAGTGATCTGGTGCAATGCTATCGGTGTCAAAGATTCGGGCACGTATCCACCAATTGTGGATTCCATATGAGATGTGTAGCATGTGGGGAGGAGCATAATTCCGAAAGCTGCCCCAGAAAAAATATGGACAAGCCGGAAACCGCGCCATTCTGCACCATGTGCAAGACCCATGGGCTTCCAGCCAATTTTTCCGGCTGTCCCGAACGGAAAAGATTGTTGGACAGGGCAATCGAAAATAAAGCCAAACGGATGGCACTAACTATATTGTCGCCGTGAGTCATCCAACATAGCTTTGAACAAAAACGTTAAAGCAGAGGTTCTACTAACGACGGAAGGGTACGGGGGATCTTATTTAACTATATTCTCTAGTTATAATAAAGCATCTTCTCCACAACATCCAATCTTCGCCGGATTTTTCACCTCGAAAACGGAAGTAGAAGACCTCCTAAATGCTTTAAATAGCAAGCTATCTCACGGCCTTGATGGTATCCCGAGCAGAATACTCAAGAAGTGCAGAAAGACCATCTCCTCCTTCTTGACGATATTATACAATAATTGTATTAATAATGGATACTTTCCAAAACCTTGGAAAGTTAGCAAACTAATACCAATACCAAAACCAGGCTGCGAAGGTAGCATTAATATTTTCCGGCCAATTTCCCTTTTGCCTAACATGGGTAAACCCCTTGAAAAAGTTATTCTGCGAAACTTGAACGAATTTACTAGTCCCCTGATCCCCGATTTTCAGTTTGGGTTTGAACGTGAACGATCCACGGAGCATGCAATAATGCTATTGCACAATAGAGTCACCCGCAATCTTCGGCGGAAAGAGTGCACAGTGGCCTGTGCTCTAGACCTGAAAAAAGCGTTCGACTCAGTTTGGATTAACGGGCTCAAATACAAATTGAAAATGGCATCCTGTCCGGTTGCAATCCTCAGAATCCTATACAGCTTCCTTTCGGATAGAACATCCCAAATTAAACTGGGGAACCTCATTTCAATCCTATCCCTATCAACTCGGGAGTCCCACAAGGCTCTATCCTCGGTCCCGCCCTGTTCAACTTTTTCCTTCATGATATCCCACGTCCAAACTGCTCGACTATCGATATAGCAATGTATGCAGACGATATCCTCCTCACGGTAACCCATAGCCTCCCAGAGATGGCCCAAATAAAGCTGCAGCGCTCTGTCCTCAACATCTTTCAATATCTGAAGTACTGGGGGCTCGAAATAAATGCCAGCAAATCGGAACTGATCTGCTTCAGAAATGCCAGCGGGAGAGGGCACAGTCTTGCCGTGTCTCAAAGTAGGAATGTGCAAGCACATATTGCTGGTGAAATCATCCCTCTCAAGGAAAATATCAAATACCTTGGAGTCCATTTTAACAATCGACTTAAGGTGAATAGACACGCAAGGAAAATTCTCAATAAAGCGAAAGCAGCGTCCGCAATTATTTCGTCTCTCCTTTCTTCGAAATCAGTCTGCCAAAAAGTTAAGGTGTCAATGTACAAAACTCTTATTAGGCCGATCATTACCTACGCGTTTCCGGCATGGCTAACAATCTCGCCTACTGCGGCCGAAGAAATCCAAATCTTCGAGAGGAAGATCCTTCGGAAATGCCTATCCAAATACAGACGGCCTAATAAGAAGTACTACAGGAAATCTATCCTTTACGAAGATACGGAGATAGAACCGATTCTCCATTACATGTTGGCAATGTCTAAAAAACGCCTAGAGAAGTGGCGGGAGCACCCCCTTCAATGTATTCGCGCACTTTTCGAGCCTACCACCGCAAATAATAATCCCTACTACCTATGTCCCTTTAAAATCCTTGACCAATACCACCACGATCCCATTGATTCCGTAACTACCAATAAACCGACGTTTTACGTTTCATCTGAACCGAACACATACCGTGGTTAAACAAAATACTTGCAAATTTAGTTAGAACATAAGTGTAATAAAATAAAACCACAAGATAAATATACATAAATGTAAATAAATTCGAGTGCTGTACTAAGCAGCTTATAGTTTTAGGTTAGATGTAGGAATAGATTTAAGTTATATTAGGGTTAGATTTAGATTAAGTTTTAACGTATTTATTTGTCAAACTACTCATGTCGTAAGCCATATGAGCAAATGGCAAAGTCTATATATCTTAAAAACACTGATGTAAAATAAGTATACATATTTTCTAACCGTCAAAGTTTATTTGACATCCATATACTGTCAAATGTCACATAGTCATTAAGCATACTCTGTAATGTCAAGTTATAAAAAGACTCAATAAAGTTTACTTACTTTACTTACTTGATAAGGCTTTGGTTACGGCCGGATTTTATTTATGCATAGTTACTCGACAATAGTGTCGCTGTCAGTATGTTTCATTTCTTTCTTGTACATTCATGTATGCTTAAGGGTTCAATAAATTTCTATATATGTATGTGGTCTCGAAGCCGTGAGCGTAAATAACGTTCACCCCCTGCCACAAAAAAGTCCATCTACCTTATTTTGTTGTATTCAGGGTAACTTACACAACCGTAATCAAGAAGGAATATCATTTATTGTAATTAGCTGAAGAAGAGTTTAATTTTATAGAATAATTTAATCAATCCATCACCACCACTTAAAAGTACTCATAGGGATGTACTCTGTACAAATATAAAAGCGCGGCGATTTCTATTAAATTTTATAGTTCACAAATATCCTTTTTCCCAAGCAGCGACTTAAATAATGGTAAATTCATTGCTGTATCAACTCGATTCAATATGTAACAGTTTCATTCAATTTTAAATCAACTTCTAACATATTCATTTCATTATAAACCCAACATTGAAGCAATGTTCATTGCGATCGAACAACAGAAGTTTTGCAATAGCGGAATGGATGAATCAATGACATGCCTTAACCTATTGCAAGAAAAAACAAACTAAACATTAATTACAATAGGCCCAAAGTAAGTAATGAGTTTATATAAGAGTGTATCATCTTTTATGGAATATTATATTCAAATATGTATGCACACATAAAAATAATTTTACAAATATATCAGTTTTAATCCCTTAGCACTAGATTCCATCTCTGTGTCATGTGACCAGAATAGAACGTGCTTTCATAAATGTCAAAATGATGACAGGGATCCGTTAAGTTGGCGAACCTTAACGAAACTGGCAAGTGTTTGAATTCTACTTAAAAACAATTTGTGTTTACATTTCAATCTAAATACACTGTAATGGAGTCAAATGCAACGTTTCCTGACAACTTATTTGACATCGAAACTACACCTCGGAAAATAGCTCCTCCCAGGAGGAGCCAAACAAACATTACTCTGTTCGATTTAGCTCTTGAAGGTACTTGTTCCCACTAATCTATCTCTGATCTAATATTTTTCTATTCTAGTCGTCCCGTCAAGAAAAACACAAAAAACCGAGTAAGCATACATTTGATTGCTGACTCCTAGTTTTGATTTACTTCGATGTATTCTCGCAGGTACGAAAATCAACTTCACCAAGAAGCCATCGACTGGAGCCATCTCCTCAAAAATAAGAAACTAAACGATCTGGCGCGGTAAATTCTAATTTATAGCTTTCAGCAGATTGTTATTCAACTGTTTTTGCAGAGCACGCTCAACTAAAGTTGTTATTGACAAATCTGTTCTAACGCAGGAGCAGCTTGGGTATATTGAACGCACGAATCATGTCGAAGAATTCACAAAAGGATCTGAAAGTTTTTTGAACAAAGCCAGACGCTATTTGGAAGAGTATACGCAGTTCCTAGAAGCACAAGAGCAGCTAGTGAAGCTAACGAATCAACAGTTGGACGCCGCTGTTCTCGACTTGATTTACGATTCTAAATACAAAAGAAAAACATATGACCAGATTTCGTGAAAATATTTCTTTTAAGCGCTTTCATCAAATAACTCTTAAACCTACAATAAAGACTAGATTATAACAAATCGCTTGGTTGAGCTATTCTTTTCCCCACGTCGAGACATATTTCATTAAATCCGTGAGGCTGTCGAATTCAGTTCTGCTCCTTGGTGGTTCGTTGGAAGAGAGTTTCGGTAGCACCGATCCAACTTTGTGTCGAAACTCGTCAAACTACAAGTACAATATTAATGGCTGAAATTGGACATTTGTTACAAAACTTACATCTTTAGCTCCGGACAACTTCCAGACTCCATAACAGAAGGCACCTGTTCCGAGCAACGCGTATAAGCTACCCCAACCGAGAGCGCGCAACGCTAGACGCGAGGCGTCGTCTAACAAATGTGCTTGGCTAACTACCGTCTCTTGCAGGAATTTTTCTTCTTGTCGCTTTGCAAAGGCTACAGTTTTCGAGAACCCAATCAACCCAGATACGACACCGACTGTCGTCAGGAAGACACCAGCTAGGAGGAAATACATTTAAAACTCGAAATGAAGGTTATTGAGGCTTACCTTGAATTTTGTAGTTTCTATCAGCGCTTGGCTTTGGCGCTAGGGTATTTTCATTTGTGTCCATCTCCACTGTGTACTTAAATTCGCTATAGATGGGAACTTTAGCAATGTTTACAACTTGGAAACTGATAAGCGGCAAAATTATGGAAGAGGAATCTAATTCAGAACAGATGTTTTTGACATTTGCAGACTTCGTCGTTTTTAAAAGAGGTGGCAGCAGTAGCGTTCTGTAGAATTCCGCATGAAAGACAACGGTTAATACAAATTTAAATGAAAATCGCTGATAGCATGGAGTATCTACTTTTAAATCATTAATAGTTACAGTGCTGGCGATACTTCTCTCAGTCTCGCTTGTAAGTTTTTATAGAAGAAAGCATACTGAATTTAGATGACTCATGAAAATTGTAGCAAAACGATTGAATCAGTCGAATTTACATATGCTGTGTAATAGCCTAGACAGGCATGTGATATACAAACCAAGTATACCACGTTAAACCTAGTATACCACGTTCTGAAACCAATATGAATCTAATATCAATACTTCGATGAATTCACAGGGTAAATGAAATTTCGCTGTATCAAATAAATCAAATTAACTTTCTGACAATATTCATACATTTTGAGGCAAGTTTACCAATTATTGGTGCTGATCAAAACATTTCGCGTTGAAATGCTCGAAAAATAGAGCTCGAAATCAGATGAATTTATCATTTGCTGTCATTTCATTTTGACATCTGACTTCAGTTGACAGTTTATACCAGGTTTATACGAGGTTTGCATGTGTGGCATGGCTACCTAATATACTGATGCCAGGTTTCGTTCTGCACCACATGTCTGTCTAGGCTTTAAGCTACTAGATACTTATGAATTCAATCTTCGAGGTAATAGAGAGACTGATAGATATTTTACTGAGTCTTTTTTCGTGCATACATTTTTAACATTATAAGAAAGTACATATCTTGACAACGGCACTATAGTCAAACAGCAATTATTACAAAATTTGTTCGTAGCCAGTTCATTGTGATTGAAAGAAAATACGATTGAGAATTATTTGCAAAAACAAGCAACAAGCAAGGAATTGACATGAATGCGACACTTTGAGCTTACAAAATGCGATATGATATATATCAATAATGAATTAAATAAATGAAAAAAAAAGCAAGTGTTAACGTATACTATAAAAAGTTTAAGAAATGGTATTTATAGTAAACCGATGAGGAAAAGAGGAAGAAAAAATTAAAATATAAGAAGTAAATTTTTAACCACGATCAAATGCGTAGTACGCAAAACCCGTGAGTAAAATAATGGCTTATATCGATCTAATGAGAAAGGAGTAAATAACGAGGAATTATCTACAAAAAGTTATTTGATAGGAGAGATGTACCGGTTAATATTCTCTAAAGTACATATAAATAAATGGACGAACAACGAGAATCTGTGTACTCGTCCATGTGGGAAGCAAATTTACCACATAAATAAGTTATAAATAACTTAAGCTCTCGAAACTATATGATTCCCTCTGCTTCTCCTTCCCCTTTGTTTCCAGACAGCCTTCTCTATCCTCTCTTCAGAAGAACCACTTCTCCCACTGACACCAGCGCACACCGACAAAATTTCACGTGCACACGATCACGCCTTCGTTATCATTCGTAAAACAATTTGAGTACAACACAACAAACGACGAACGTCAAAGCAAAAGAAATTCGTAGAGGCGAGAAAACGGCGAGAAAACTCATATGCCAAAGCCAAAGCAATAGAAACAGACAACTAAAGTGCCGATTTCGTACACGCGATCTCCAAAATTAAAAACTTTATAAGCGTGAACGTGTTTCGGAGTGAATTAAGTGCAAAAACAAGAACATATCACTTCAAACCTCAACTTCACACAGCTTTAGCGAAGGTTGCTAATTGCTTCGGCTCTCGCAACCGATTGCGTATCCAGTACTCTCTATATCTATGGTTTCGATTAAATAGTTCCCTTACAACTGGGTCAGGATGAAAAGCCCAAGAAGTTAAACGCTTCATATTCTACTCGATCATGAAAAATAGAATTCGCCTAATTTTAGTCTCATCGTACGGTATACTGTTTCTGAAATATTTTTCGTTTGGCCTTTTGTATTTCGATAAGCCTTTTTTAAAAATTTTCGTTCAAACATTTGAATTTCATCAGCAAAAGCTGCGGGAAAAGAATGCCAGATAAGAAAACAATAGGAAATAATTTGACAAATAAGAGTTTTATACATTAAAAGTTGAGTATTGCAACTAACAGATTTGCTATTAAGAAGAGGTGATAATGTTCTCAGAATTGCCGGAGCATGTGTAATTAAATTTTAGCTTATGATGTAGGTGAATACCTAAATATTTTGTGGATGTTTTAAGCGGAATATTGTGACCATCATTTCATCAGCGTTAATTTTAAGAGCCTACTCAAACATATAATTTTCAAGCACTTGAAGATAAAAATTAATTTTTTTTAAAGCTATTAAGGGACTTGTCTCACTTACAAGAAGGATAGTTTCGCCTGCGTAAAGAAACATTTCCAAATTGTTATAAATATTATTTTGATGAACGCAAGGAATATCAGGCAAATAAAAATTGAATAGAGACGGACCAAGAATTGAAACTTGAGGAAAACCAGAACAAACACTTATTAAAGAAGAATTGGAATTACCTATTTTAATCGTTAAGCTTTTGTACAATTAGTAAGAAGACATGAAAATACGAGCAAAAGGAATAGAACAGTTAATATTTAAATGTTTGTACATTAAATCTTTTAACCAAATCGAATCGTGAGCCTTTTTAAGATCAATTGTACACGCTGTCACGGACCAATTCTTACTAGACCTCAACACTTGCCTCTGCAACAAGTTTACCAGTTGTACGGAAAAAGATGATAGAATCACCCGAGCCAAGTACTATTGGAAACTTTGTAAATAGAAATATCCGAAGGCAAACCGTTGAAAAATGCACGAATCGGTGGGGGGTACACATATCAATGCAAATACTGCAGTTTTAATCGAGACTTTGTTTGAATTAGGTGCAACGATTCGATGGGTGGCCTGTAATATATACTCGACACAGAATGAAGTTCTTGCGGCATTGGCTGAAGCAGATTATCTCATCTTCGCATGGCGTGGCGAGACCGAAGGAGATTTTTGGCGGTGCACCGATAAATGTGTAATTGCTGAAAATTGGCTACCAAATATGATTTTGGATGATGGAGGCAATGCAACACAGTTAATGCTGAAGAAATATCCTGCCATGTTTAAAATGGTTAAAGAGATGGTAGAGCGAAGCCTTACTGGGGTACATAGACTGTACCAGCTATCAGAACCTGGGAAGTTAACAGTCCCAGTAATGACTGTATTCGATTCCGTCACTAAAACAAAATTTGATACTTTGTATAGCTGCAAAGAGTCTATTATTGATAGGTGAAAGCGTTCAACAGACATTATGTTTGGCGGGAAGCAAGTAGTCATTTGCGGATATGGTGAAGTTGGAAAAGGATGCGCACAAGTATTGGAAGGATTGGGATGCACCGTGTATATTTCTGAAATTGACCCTACCTGCGCTCTTCGTGCGGCGAAACTTAATGAGGTTACTCGAAATATAGACATTATTGTGACCACCACCGGTAATAATAATGTTGTAATTCGTGATCATATGGACAATCAAGAATGGGCGTATAGTCGACAACATGGGGCACTCGAATACCGAAATCGATGAGAATAGTTTACGGACTCCAGTTCGATCGCAAGTAGACCAAATTGGTCGGCCGGAGGGTAAAGGAATCGTCTTGTTGACTAGAGGACGATTGGTGAATTTATCGTGCTCAAGTATCCCATCGTTCGTTGTTTCAGGAACATCTACTGCACAGGCTCTGACATTGATAGAATCATTCAATGGATAGAATTTTTCAATGGATGGACGTTTACGTAGCAAGCTTACATCCCACATTCAATATCATCAACTGCTGGAGAAAATAAACATAAACAAACGGAAGACACTTGACATCTCAATCAGGCACGGCCACCAACATCGAAAATAAGAACAACTGAATAAAAACCACAGGAAAAAAAGCTTGCAGCAAAGAAAGTTACAGCCACGGATATCTGGAGATCCAAAGGGTCAATGATGGTACTAAAATCCACGAGTCCAAGAAGTCGCGGCCAACTTCACCGAAGGGTATTTCAACGGGGCGAAAAATCCGATCCAAGGCGAGGGCAGACCGAATCTTGAGCGAAGGGCCCTCTTTCTTGCTTTGGAACTCGTATGAGAAGGTCACACCATCGATCGAAGGAGGTCATCCCAAATAGAAATTCTCGAGTTGGTGGCTGCTTTATTCTTTTGGAACCCGAATGCAAGACGAGAACGTAGCTGTCACCAAAACGATAGCTTCAGGAATTCTTCCACGAAGAAAAAGACAATAAAACATCGGGCCGCCAAGGACACGCCTCGAGGAATCAGTGTTAATTTTCTTCAGAATACACGCGGCTAGCAGGAGGCGTGCAACGGGACACGAGCGAAGCGGAAAATTTACCGGGGGCCCCGTCGTCGAGTTATTCGAGTTTAGGTAAATATAGTCTTAGAGTTAAGGCAAAATTGCTTTGCGAATGGTTTAAATTAATATCGTAACATACAGTGATAGAGCTAAAGAAAAATACTCTTTGAGATTGTTTGAAATAAGTAGCTTAACCTGTAAATAATAATTAATATTGAACTTTCAGTGAATTGGATGTACTTTTATTTCTTTTACCTAAAAAAAAAGGTACAATCCGCTAAAAGTGAAATGTGATACTTGATTCGGGAGTGAGTACGAACATTTCAAGGCGCCCATTTTCTGCGCCAATATTCCACAAGTGCTGGAGTATATTTGGTCTTTATTGGTTTCGAATCCCGATTGAACTAGGATTTAGGGTAGTTAAGTTGCGGGATTGTCGCGAGAGTTAGTTAGGTGGGTTGTCCTCCTCTTCTAGGCTGGTGCACAGAGAATAGTAGTGATCCTTCCCCCTAAAAGTGAAAATTCTGGCGCGAGCTAAGCTCATCTCGAGGCTTGGGGGACAAATTTACGGGTAGATGAGTGGCGCCCACGCCCGTCTCCGTCGGAGTGACCCGAGACCCAAAACGCCCCCGGCTGAAGTCGGCAGGTATGGTTGGATCATCTTCTCGAGATAGTTTTATCGCTTAACAACGCCACTTTTGCAAACCAGACGAAATTTTATCATGAATGGATAAGATTGTATGTTCAGTAGATATTTTTCCTTGGAACGGGCGGTATATTGCGGCCAATTAGCGAAGATATGAAAGGTTGCTAGTGAATATTTTGCAAATCCGGACTCAAAACGTCAAGACCATGAGGCTTTAGGTGAGGTCGAAGAGGAATGAGTTTCATATATCGAACGAATAACAGTCGCGAGTGATGATCTCAAGCGCTTAAATAGCGAGTTGAAGCCTGAAGTGGCGTAAAACCTCTAAAACAGCGGCTTACGCGTGTTCGTGAACTTTCGTCCTGAATGATGGGTCGACTTCGGACCTCCGTTCTGCCGGAACGTGCTGTAAATGCCGCGAAGCTTCCTAAATCAAGTCTAAAGATTTTCAGTGGAGAACTTTGCATTTGAGTTCCCTTTTGGGAATGCTTCCGGACAGCTGTTCATGATCGATCAGAAATAAACGGCGCCAACAAATTTAATTCTCTTGCGAACCATTTAAGTAGAAAAGTTGCAGAATCTATTGCCAGCATCACACCTACTAACGCTAACTACGATTGGGCAGTTTCTTTATTGTTGGAGCAAGATGGTGATCCCTCTCGACTGATCGACCATACTATGCAACAATTTATGTGCCTTCTAAACATACATCCTCATGACGATCTAACGAACCTACGGAAACTGTACAACAATATTGTTTCACATACCAGATTGTTAACAGCTTTAAACGTCCCTTCGTCTCAGTACTCTATAATATTAAAGAGCTTAATTCTGAAATCTCTCCCTCGTGAGCTTGGGTTAGAGTTCCACCGACAGAATCCGCGCAATCGAGAACATTCCGATAGCATAAATGACGATGATGAACTAGACAATGATAATAGTAGCTCCGCCAGTAACAGTAAAACTTTTCTCTACGTAATGTGCATTGTGACAAATTGAGAGACATCTTATTATTACTAAAAAGAGAAATAAATTAATTAAATTAGTCGGAAGCAGCTCCGGAATTTGCTCAGCAACGAACACAGTTCGCCCGAAGTACAAAACTACTGCAGGGCTTGTAACCACCACTAACACGATGCCATGTCTGTTGTGTAAGAAAAGCACTCACACTGCCGAATGCTGTGATGGCTCTTTGAGTTTATCGGAGAAGAAAAGTATTTTGAAGACTTCTGATTGTTGCTTTAAATGTACTAGGCAAGGCCACAAGCTGTCATAAAAAGCAATTAAAGTACATTTCGTGTAACAATAACAACGCAACTTCAATGAGCGACCCCACGTATAACGCATTAGTGCAAAAACAGAAAAGTCATGACGCCAATAAAAACAATTTGGCTATCCTTTGTTCTCCTTCCATTCATGAAATTTCCCCAAGTCTTGCCACAAACAGCACACGTATTTGCTATAAACAATAATCGGTATATTACTTTACGCGTGTTGTTGAATGGCGAGTCGCAACAAACTTATATAAAAGAGCGAGAGTCGTTTAAGAACTGAGCCTGAATATATACGATATGGTAAAGTTGGTAATTTTCTCAATCGGAGGTGCAAAACATTCCCAAGGGAAAAAATTTAATCGGGTCAAAGTGACATTACGTAGTTTACATGACGAACGGTTCCATTGACATTCTCGCGGTAGTCGTACCAGATATTTGCCCTGATGTTTTTATTGACACTGCTAGTATTGATTCAGAAATCCTGAAAGGTCTCGTGTTAGCGGATGATGACTCGATCACCGCGAAATCTTTTGGTGGCTTCAGGATACTACTAAGGGCCGATATTTATTCGTCCGACTTAACCAATGCATTTCAACGGATAAACGAAAAACTGGTCGCCATTAACACCTTATTCGGGTGGACCTTACATGGTCCAATATCGGAAAATTTTGCTCCAAGTGCTCCCTGCAGAGTCCTTACAAATCTTCCACTCAATCTACAAGAGGTGACGGATCAAATCGAAAACCTTTGGAAGCTGGATTGTATTCGTTCTGGCGATGCAGACCGATTTTGACAGCCTGATCGACAAACATATTTGCAAAAGGGAAACTCGGTATGAAGCCTCTTTATTATGGTTAAATAAGGATTATGTTCTGAAAGATAATCGTCAGAGAGCTTTGGTGCATTTGAGAAAGCTAATGGATTGCTTTAGCCGTCAACCGAAAGAGAATTTAGAAGAATATCACGGTGTTATACAGGAATTAGTCTTTACAGGGATTGCACGATGCTGCGATGACAATAACGAATCTCGCTCGTATTTCATGCCTCACCGATCAGTACATCGCGAGGATAAAGAAACGACTAAAACGCGTATGGTGTTTGATGTTGCGGCTAGAACGGGAGATAACGCTTCACTGAATGATTTATTTTAACTTTGCAACTGAACTTCCGAGTTGGAAAATATGCGACCATTGCAGATGTTAAAAAGGCTTGCTGGCAGATTAACCTTTTTTTAAATTACTTTATGGAATTGCTTGCAGCTACATAAATGAGTTACATATTTTTAATAATAATTTTTCTGAAGAATTAGTAGAGAAGAAAAATGTTAGAAGAAGGTGGTGGTGAGTGATCGATATCCGCGCGACGTTAGAAAAGCTTCAATACAGAGCAAATTTGTCGAATAGATTTACATTAAGTTGATGTGAAAAGGGTGAAATTATCCAATTAAAGTTTAGCTAATACAAGATTAACCTTGCCCCCCTGAAGAACGTTCAGTTCACCAATTTTTGTGGTTCGAAACATTAGGCGATTGGGAAAAAATTATTATCTTGGAGATGATGCGTGTGACCTTTGGCGTTAATTGCAGTCCGTTTGCTCTTTGTGCCTCGTTGAAGAAGTATATACGGATAGAGTCCATAAATTTTCCAAAAGCTTGTGCGGTACTTTCTTCTGCATTTTATATGGATGACTTAATAGTCAGTTTGAACGAATTTGAGGATGCACTGCGCTTATTTTATGAAACATGTAAAATTTTGAACCGTATCATGCATATTCGCAAATGGCGATCGAATGACAGGCAATTGAAAGAAATCTTTAATTTACAACCTGAAGTTAACGCTAAACAAAAGGCACTAGGCCTTTTGTGGTATTTGGAAACGGATTAATTATCGGTCGATTTGGAGTAGACCTGCAGTTTACTAACGATCAACGTCACTAA
This sequence comes from Odontomyia ornata, assembly GCA_963969285.1. Classification (NCBI taxonomy): domain Eukaryota; kingdom Metazoa; phylum Arthropoda; class Insecta; order Diptera; family Stratiomyidae; genus Odontomyia; species Odontomyia ornata. Next base: position 494,746,289 of record OZ017738.1, read on the forward strand.
ACGAGAGGTATTACAAGAACTTGCAACCATCTACGACCCCAGGGATTGCTATCGCCATATGTGGTAAAAATGAAAATCATTTTTCAAGAGACTTGGTGAATGAAGGTACCATGGGATCAACCTCTTCCTCCTGAATTGCAGAGCGAATGATGTAAATACACTACCGACCTCCACCTATTACAAGAGCTGTCAATTAACGCTGTATCTTCGACTCCGACTCACCAGTGGAACGACGACTACATATCTTCGCAGACGCAAGTCCGAAGGCTTATGGTACTTTTGCTTATGTTCGAAGTGCATATCCTGATGCGCACATTTTCGTCTCTTTTCTATGTGCCAAAAATCGAATTTCTCCTCCCAGAAGCAGAGAATTCATGACTATTACTCTTCCGAGGCTTGAACTTACTGCTGCCTTACAATCAGCTAAACTATTTGAAGGGTAATATTCAAATAAAGTTCGAGGCAGAGTATCTCTGGACAGATAGCTCTGCCTCGAAGATAGATGATAGCTTTGCACTGCATTCGAAATGAAAAACGTCAATGTGATGTTTTCATCAACAATCGTGTGCGAGAAATAAAGCGAACAACTGAAGTAAATAGTTGGCAGCATTGTCCAGGATCTGTAAATCCAGCAGGCTTTCTAACTCGAGGAATCAATGTTACTGCACTCCTTAAGGCTTAAGGCAACGAATTGGTTTAATGATCCCAATTGGCTGTGAAACGAATTAGATTGGCAACCCGGTGAAGACAATATATTAGACGTAAAGTCTTTTAATTGTTGTTTTCTGTCAGCGGTAGGAAACGAAATTGCTGATAAAGAAAGTTTGCTAACGGTAGACCATTTCACAGCCATCGAAAGTGGCTACAATTAACAGCTTACATGTTTCGTTCCTCTATCCAGCAAATATTTAACTGCTTCCGAAGTTCAACGAGCGGAAATCTACTGGTTGAAACTTAGCCAGCTACGGCATATAAGAGGGAGGTGACTGCATTTTCTACCAATCAAACCTGCCCTAAAAGTTCTCGAATATTATCACTAAGCCCCTTTATCGACGAGGATGGGGTTTTAAGAGTTGGAAGCCGACTTCAAGAATCAGGGTTCAATTTTGACGAGATTTATCCGGCTTTAATGCCTAAAAGATCACATTTAACAAATTTGCTTAAAATCTACGCGCACGAAAAGGCACTACATGGAGGAATAAATGCAACTCTTGTCATCCTTTGTAAACGATCTTGGGTCATCAGTGCTCTTCGAGCGGTGAAATTTATATTAAATCGAAAACCCGCGGACTAGCCCTTTTCGCCAATACCTAAGGAGCCATTAATTACAACACGTCCCTTCGATACAGTGGGGATCGATTTTGATGTTCCCTTATACGTTCGATCAGGATCAAATGAACAAAAGAATTGAAAAGTATATATTCTTCTCGCACCATGTGCAGTAATTCGGGCAGTTCATTTAGAACTGGTGCTCGACCTCACAACGGAATCGTGCATTTTTTGGTTAACGTGGTGTACCTCGTCTTATCATTTCTGATAACGCCAAAACCTTCAAGCGATCTGCTAAGGAATTCAAAGAATTAGTAATTATCATACAAGCCGAAAGCTTTCAAAACTTTTTGATCAATGAGCACATTTTGTGGAAGTTTTTTGTTGAAAGAGCTGCTAGGTGGGGCAGCTTTTATGAGCGATTAGTAAAAAGCGTCAAGGAAATCGATTCAACGAACTACGCTAACGTTTGATCAGCTAAATACTTACATCATGGAAGCAGAGTTTGTTATCAACGCTCGTCCTTTGACATATGATGATCTTCAGGATCTATCGGCTCTAACACTGGCTCATTTTATAATCGGCGCCTTTCCTCCAAGTTTATCTCCATCATCTTTACGAGGAGCCGATCAATAGATACGCGCTAAGTGGCAGTCTAGGTTTCAATACGCAAACTTATTCTTCAACGCTTCCGAACCGAAAACGTACAGGGTTTTCCAATAAGAGGTGTTATTTTGATATTAAAAGATAAATGCCATTTTTAATATAAATGATCGAATGCTTATTTCATTATAAAGGAAAACGTATGCCATTAATAGTAAATAACATCAGGCAAATGACCACCACAACCACGCTTACAGGACCATATCCTTTTCATGAAATTATCCATAACCAAATCGCAAAGTGGCTGCCCTAAATTCCATCTTTGAGGTCTTGAATCAACGCTGGGCTGTTGGCGTAGACTTTTTCTTTCACGTGGCCCCAAAGGAACAAGTCACAATGTGTTAAATCACAACATCTCGGTGGCCAATTGTGATCACCTCTTTGAGAGATAACAATTTCCCGTAAAAGATCAATGGTTTCGTTGCTTGTGTGGCATGTAGTGCCATTTTGTTGAAAGTAAACATTGTCTAGATCAATATCATCCAATTCCGGCCATAAAAAATCATTAAGCATCTCTCGATAGCGCAATCCATTCACAGTAACTGTTGCTTCAGCCTCATTTTCGAAAAAGTAAGGTCCAATGACTCGGCCGGACCATAAACTGCACCAAACAGTCACACGTTGAGGATAAAGAGGCTTTCCAACAATAACTCTTGGGTTTTCCGAGCCCCAGATGCGACAATTTTGCTTGTTGACGAGGCCACCGCTGTGGAATGGGCCTCATCACTCGATGGAATTCCAGATCATTTTCATGCATTTCAAGGACACAACCAGCAAAGACATAAGCCTTAAGACCCAAACCTTTATGCAAAATACGGTAAAATGACGTTCATGGAATGCCTAATTCCAAAGAACGACGACGAATGGACAAACTTGGGTTTTCTTCAACACTTTGGGCTACACAACATCTCGAATTTTTCTACCAATTTCTGTATTACGGTCCGACAAAGTGCTTCACGACGACCCAAAAATGTTCAAGTTTTACGAACCGTCTCTGCCAAATTTTCACCATTTTTATAGTGAATTTTAATAATTTCAATGCGTTGTTAAAGCGTGTATTGTTCCATTTTTATTAATGCCGTAGTTTTTACTTGTCAAATGTCAAAAAACGACAGCTTCAAAAGCGACATCTACCGAAATAGCGGGCTGTTCAAAATAACACATCTTATTGTAAAATTCTTTGCAATCGCTCAGATCAGCTCACCATACTTTGAAACAATTCTCACGTGAATTAAAAGTAGGCGATGTCGTAATTGTTCATGATCCTGCTACCCCTCGTCTTTTCTGGAAGTTAGCTGTTGTAGAAGAAACATTTCCTGAACGGCATCTTCGAATAAGGTCTTCTGCTGTTAGACTGCATAATGGCACAATCCTCAGGTGACATGTGCAGCACTTGTATCCGTTGGAAATTTCTTAAATTTTTATTCTACGAATTCGGCAGCGGGATGACGTTGAAACTATTTTGCCTTTTTTTCTCTTGTATTATAACTGTGCTATTCGCTCTCTCATTACCTTTTCTCTTAACAATGAATTCATTCTATATGAAGCAGTCTAAAAGTGGAGATCAGACAGATCGATCAGACCGTGAACACCACCGGCCTCATTTAATTATATTATCCATTCATTCTTATAATACATAGTACTTACAGAATTGAATCCGGTGTTTATTTCTTATTTTCGAAAACACTAAGGTATCGAACACAGGATGTATGTGGGATCCATTCTGAACTACCCTCACCAGCGATAATGTGGAAATTCTTCCAATTACGTTTCAGATCTTGACTGGCCCACCGCAGCGATATTTGAAACAAAATGGTTTCTCACTTTTGTGCATTGATTTTTGTTCGCCAATTGTCAGTGTAGATCTGAAGATTGCTCTAAACTATTGTAGCTTTCCGATCTGCCATCTAGATGATCAGATTATCGGCAAACGCTACCAATGATCGCGTTGGCGAGACGTTCACATTAAAGCCGTTCAATAGCTTACGAATGAGTATTTAGAAAAACAGAGGTACAGTAACTGTTGTTTGCTGTAGGCCACTCAAAACCTTGAAGTCACCCACGTTGTCAGATTTCCATCAAAAACAACAAATGTCCATCCAACAACACCGTTTTGATGGCTTTCAACATATCAAAAAAACACGCTCCAACGCATTCTCTACCTGTATTGTTTCGTTTCCAAAAGATGTTCGCGGTTACTTTCATTATTGCATGTAAAGTTGAATATCAGGCGCAAAAACTAAATTGGCAATTCGGCATCTACTCATATTTCTTAATAAAATATGCTTTGTTTAGTATCACTTCAAACATCTTTCTGATGTTAGCCAGCAAGCTGATCGGGATATAACTCTTGGAACTCGAAGTTTTTTTCCCTTTCTTCAAGATCAGAAATACCTTAACCTTTTTCCACTACTTTGGGAAATGTGAATTGTTCGACTGTTGTTGAGCAATATGCAATAACTCCGAATAAAAACCTTAGGCAAATGTCAGAGTGGAATACCGTCAGTACCACATGATTTCTTGTTGTTTATCCTGCCATATATGAAACACAAGTGCTCATAGCTGACAAAATAATCAATAAGATTCAAGGTTGGTATGAGGTCTGATGTCAATGTTTCATCGAATTGAAAAATTGATTCACCGTTCAGGCTTGATTTCAAATCGGAAGCTTATGCTTCAAAAACCTCTCTATTTGATTCCCTCTTTCAGGGTTTGGTAGATAAACCAATTGCAATTGTCTTCCAGTCAGGGCAAGTTTCTGTGATTCATCATATAATATCCTGTTTCTATTTCTATCCAGAGTCGTGCTGGTAGTCCCAATAAAATTTCTTTAAAACTTTGCCTAATCCATTTTTTTTTAATTCAAACGATGATTTTCATGTTGAAAGCAATTGCTTAATGGTTGCTATTATAAGGAAGCACCTGCAGCTTTTATTGAGGACAATTAATGCTGAATTCAACTTGCGGCAATAATACTTAGGGCCAAATATGAGTTTGTCCTAGAGTATGTTGGGAACTCCGACCCATATAGATTGTACCTGTATTCAATTTTTTCTTCTTCGTAGCACTACAGCCTCTCTCGGGCAATCGCTTTCTGCAAATAGCCACCTCCGACTGTCTCGTTCATAGATATAGAGAGTACTGGATCCGCAACCGGTCGTGAGAGCCGAAGCAATTAGCAACCTTCGCTAAAGTTGTGTGCAGTTGAGGTTTGAAGTGATATGCTTTTGTTTTTGCACTTTATTCACTCCGAAACACGTTCACGTTTAAAAAGTTTTTAATTTTGAAGATCGCATGTACGAAATCGGCACTTTAGTTCACTGTTTTTATTAAAAATTTACGAATTTTCTGTCCGCTGAGACACATGAGTTTTCTCGCCGTTTTCGTGCCTCTTTCGTTTTCTTTTGCTTTGACACTGGAGTTTTCTGTGAGAGTCGTTTGTTGTGTTGTACTCAAACTGTTCTACAAATGATGGCGAAGGCACGATCGTGTGCACGTGAAATGAAATTTTGTCGGTGTGCGCGGGTGTCAGTGGGAGAAGTGATTCTTCTGAAGAGAGAAAAGAAAAATCTGTCTGGAAACAAAGGGGAAGAAGAAGCAGAGGGAATCATATAGTTTCGAGAGCGTAAGTTATTTATAACTTATTTATGTGGCGAATTTGCTTCTCACATGGACGAGTACACACATTCTCGTTGCTCGTCCATTTATTTAAACGTCTTTGGTTTCGTTCCATTGACCGCGTCCTTCAATTTCGAAGTCCGAGCAGCGATAAACTGTCTTCGTTGTTAGAGTCAGACCAGTGTTTCCTCGGTTTTCCCCCTGGTATCCGGAATTCAGTTCTCCCAACGAATACCTTTTTGAGTATTCATTGTTCGCCCATATGATTCATGTGGCCAGCTCATTGAAGCTTCCGCAATCTTACAATCGTTGAGACCTCCAGCCCGTTAAAAATTGCATACAGCTCATGGCTCTATCGAAATCGCCATTGGTCTCCGTCTAGCTTCGCTCCAATTATTCGCTACAGGACCTGTCGCTCAAAGGCGTTCAATATATTTGCGGATGCTTGGGTTAGGGTCTATAATTCACACCCGTAGCATAACACAGGTCTTATCACACATTTGTATACTTAGAGCTTTGTTTTCCTATGTATGCAGATAGTCTTCAAGATCGTCAAAACTAAATAAAATATTTTATTGGCGATTTATTCCGAATAATAATGTAGGCGTATGATCCGATTTTTTTTTTTAAGATTTTTAAAAATTTTCTGTACGCCGTACAAAGTAATGATATGCCTCTATAATTTTCGCAAAGTAGTTATCTTTTTTGTGGATGTGGAATATAATTGATTAGCTCCACTTGTTTGGCATATGTTATCGTGGCGAAATGTGCTGGATAACTTTGTGAATAGCCTTATGAACACTGCCGCCACCATATTTGATGAGCTCCACCGGAACCTCATCGATGCCTGGCTCTTTATTATGCTGATGATGGAACAAACTTCATCCAGAGTTGGTGTGGCTTATGGAAGCTCTCCGCAAACATCTATAGGCTCCGAGGTAGGTTTTTGAAAGTTGAAACTGTCAAGACGCGTCAAAATTCGTCAATATCGAAATTATGAAAAAAACGTTAGAAAATGAAAATTTGTAAGTATATCTCGTCATAGAAGATCACTTACATAATGTTTGAATATTGAAGACCAGAAGAAAGCAGAAATGTCATTTTGGGCGAGTGCCCATCAAATACACTGTGGATAGAATTTCAGAGGCGGCAAAATGGACTAGTTATTGTCAGCAAGCAAACACGATGGCGAAGTAAGCAAACACGATGGCAGAGCAACCAAAGGCCAAAACTGCTCGGAAGGAAATGCCTTCGGACATGATGGAGGCGGAGGATATGACAGCAAAAAATCAAGCTTTAGCCAAGATATTTACCTGATTAACTGTAATTTAAATGAATTTATATTAGCGAAGGGTAAATTAGTTATAAAACGTAAAACCCTGGTTCCTTTGCCAACCCCACCCACACCTAGCACTCATCTTTTCAGCGTGAACGATAGCAAAAATAATAAATCAAACGCGACTAACAATTGAATAAAGAAGATGTGGTTCCCACAAATTTTTATTGAAAATCTGAAGGCAACGGTGCTTAAAGGCATCATGGGTAGGTACACTCCTACAGATGGTACTCGTCTAGAGTACTGAATTACAAAGTTGTCGAACTCCCGACTAAAAATGACAGTAGACAGGCTCAAGGCCCACGACTATATCATGAACCCGCTTAAAAAATACGGAAGCAGTGGGATACTCGTTTACCCCCAAACAAAGGAAAAAATGTGTCGTGATACTAAGGGGTGTTAGCTCAGACTTTGGAGCTGAGGCTCTTTCAGACGGCATAGCCACCCAAATTCCGACTTTAGGCCTCGAGTCTGTCAGCCCACTTACCACTACATGGCCGAGAGCAAATAAAATCGACCTGGATTTATTTAGGCTAACAGTGAGATCGGAAGCTGATAAGAATGAAATGATTAAACTACGCTACATTCTGAACCAACGAACCGTATGGGAGTGCCTCAAAATAAGCGATCTGGTTCAATGCTATCGGTGTCAAAGATTTGGGCCCGTATTCACCAATTGCGGATTCAATATGCGATGTGTAGCATGTGAGGAGGAGCATACTTCCGAAAGTTGCCTCAGAAAAAATATGGGCTAGCCGGAAACCGCTCCATTCTGCACTATATGTAAGACGCATGGGCATCCAGCCAATTATTCCGGCTGCCCGGAACGAATAAGATTGTTGGACAGAGCAATCAAAAATAAAGCCAAACGGACGGTGCCTCAGATCATATACTCACCGCTCCCTAGCTATCAAAATACTACACCAACCCCTACAACCCCACACCACTTTGCTCCTCTTTCCAACCGGACCTCATATTTAGAGGTTTTAATAAACGGATGCCCACCCCACAATTTTATTTCACTCTTAATCCCGTCGTGTGACTACAAATAGATAACCATGGAGTGGCTGGCCAATGTCAAAGCTTTCCCCCCATAATTTGACGCCACGCCTCACCAAAAGTAGACCTCAATTTCTTTTTCAATCTTTATGATTGCAATTGACAAACCATTCTTTCCCTAAATATCAACTCCCTAGCGTTACATGATAAGAGGCTCTACGAGTACATTGTTGATTTGGTCAAATCTTGCCAACCCGACATCCTCATTCTAAACGAGACAGTTCTTAACCCTCAACACAAAGTCCGCGTGGAGAACTACCATGTGCTTCGTAATGGCAGTACAATAGAACTGTAAGTTGAGTTCTTCTCCTTAATTTGTAAATACTGAATAAAATTTATATCATCATCTTTATCGGAATAACATTCGACATTTTCATCAATTTCTATTTCAGCGCTTCAAAATATTTTTGATTATCATAAGTGCCGCCAGCACTCAGAATTTTTTCTTGGATCATTTGTCTCATACTTTTCTTCGCCTTTGTTTTCTGTTACACTTGTTTTTGCCGCTGCTGCTTTTGAATCGTCCTCTTCTTCTTAACTTAATCTTGAAGGGACTGTATCTGTAGCTTTAGTTCATAGTTTTCTTTACGTAATTTGATCATTTCTGCATCGTCTACGATGATTTGTAGTTTGCATCCGCCATCCGCGGAGTTTTCTTGAGTTTGTTTTTTTTTCATTGACAACTGCCCCCATCTTCATATTTGACATTTCCCCAGCTTCCCCAAATGGTGGGTAGCCGTCGGGCTCCCTCGAACCAGTAGCCCCAAAGTTGTCTTGAGACTCTTCGCTTTTCTATACGTATCGAAGTAAAATTATATTCGATACAAATTGCTTGAATTGAAATTATATAATTTGTGAAAACTTTTGACAGGAGCCATTTAAAAACACGTCTCTACGCATGAATGCTGGACCCGTTATCCTTGCCAAGACGAAATTTCACAGTGGAATAATGGCAAATTATCGTGTTGCTTGTCATTGTTTGGATGTATCTTACTATGACCATTCTCACTGGCCTTGTGTAAGGAGGCCACTGCAAAGGATAGAAATTTCAAACACAACATAATGTTTAGATTCAGTATGTTCTAAAGAAGGAACGCTAACTTCTCCTCAACTATCTGTCTTCTTCATTGGCAACGTTATAAACTTGTTTGCCTTCAACATTCGAATTCAAATGAACCTAATCCACCCAGGAAAGCATGAATTTAAGCAAATAGTTATTGCATTTAAGACTCACATCTCAAAAATAACTTCACCCGTTCTTCAATGTCTCCCATTGCAAACGAAACAATTAAATCATACCAATTAGGTACATATACTCGTATGTATGTGCTGTGAAAACAACGAGTTATGAAGAAATATACTCGTATATAGTTCTTTCAGCTCGAAATTTATATTCAAAATCCTGAGAGAAAATCTATGAGTATAATAGACAACAAAGATTTGACAAATCGTTCAATTTTCGTATACCATCCCAATTCATCCTGAGTTATGACTGTCCCTCCAATCCGTAAATATCGCCATCACCGTCACCATCATCATTGCTGCCATTCTATTCATTCCGAAAAAAATGTTCACTCAAAATGCGCGTGCGTCATAATTAATCAACTGCGGCTTCTATAAGAGACTTCGCCAAACAGCGGAACGGAACAAAAAGAGGACTTGGCTCCTGATCGGATGTGGAGGTTTTGCCCAATACCAGGAATTTCTTTTTTGACCACCAGCGACTGTCGTCGGAGGCATCAGTAGCAAGAAATCGGTGCAGCATCCACTGCAATTAATGTCGTACCTGCTGAGGATTCTAATTAGTACAATGTGCTGCGAAAGGTTCTTCCCGACAGTGGGGCATCATGCTCAGATGAAAAGTATCGCCACATTCTTCAGGACAGCAACGTCTGTAGAATATTTGTGGGAAGATTCTACATAGTTTGCATATTTATACAAAGGGTTTATCGGAAGACATGAATTTTCCGATTCAATCACAAGGCAATGTGTGAAAGATGATCTCAATCAAATTTGCAAGTATCGAAAAGTAATCCTCCCTTTGCCTCGGAACTACATCAAAATGCACTCCTCATGTGGTCACATGTGAATTCCAACCTCACAACTCATTTCACAGAACTTTCCAAACGATGGGAATGGGCGGGACAGATACAACAAATCTCACACGTTTCCAACTCCTTTCTGAGGACACTCCATTCCCAATCGGTATAAGAAGGTTTTCTTGCTTTTGGCCCTGCAAGTCTCCATGCCTCCAATGCATCCATCGCTCCGCCATTTTGCGGCACCCTCAAAGCGAATTCCCAACCACGTATGTCCGCCTTTAGACCATTCCTCTGTCCACGCACAGAGTCCAAGCCCCTTCTCAATGTCGACTTTTTATTCGCTTCCCTCGTGCTCACCCACCTCGACTCCAAGCTCCAGCTCCATCCTTAGCTCCAACATCAGCAGAAAGCAGCCACATATGAGGCATCTCTTCATCTTACATGGTCGTGTGGTCGTTGCTTGGATTAGAAGGCCTGCAGGTAGGTGTAATGGTAGTTGTGCTATGACTTGCGAAAAATGCTGCAAGGAATTTTCCGGTGCCTGTAAACTGTTTTTACCTCTGCAAGATTTCAGTAGTTGCTTCGACTGAGCACTCTGTTTGTTGCGGGTATGGATGCTGGGCGGCGAGCTGGGGAGTTCTAATCTGGTCTCTTTGGCCGAACCAGAAGCCGCACATTTTCTTTTTGCTGTCGCCGTCGTTACGAGCATTTCGCATTCACCATGAGATGGCCATCACTTGATAAAATTGTTAGACTTCATTACGAATAAGACGTGGATGCGATTATGTGATTGCATGCAGAGGTACCGCGGCCATTGAGGTCTGTCTGCAAGCACATATTGAAATTCGCTTAATTCATTAGAATTGTGGTCACTTCGCGCGAGCAATATGAGATGCAGACACTTCTGTTGGAGGGGAAAATATTAGATGCCGACTTTATTACTATAAACGCATTTACAATGTGATTTAGAAAATTCCGAATTTCATTTCTAGCGTTGTGAAGGAATCCTATGCTTTCAAATTAACTGAATATTTGCACGCATTCGTCAACTTCGCCATGCCTGTCGAATGGTATTCACATTTTTATTATGTGACCGTTATGTGCAGAACATCTGACATATGTAATGTGTTAAAATTTTAATTCAACATTCGCACAGAATTCAACTCAAAAGTCATTGAAATTTTGATCGATTTCCAATTTAGTCATTCTCAAGATTAACCAAATTCGATCTCCTGCGGAGTACAGCAGCTGTGCCTGTGCAACAATGGCCACCGCAAGCTTCCACATTTCTCCATTTCAACCATAAATAATTCTAACTTACAAGAAAAACGTATCTGTCGGATATGGAAGAATGTCGACGATTTCTGTTGGACCGCGAAGCTGTTACATTGCATTGAAAACCGATCGAACTTATTAATGCATTACACATAAAATACTGAAGTAGAATATTTCGAGTTCTTCACTAACAACCGGCAATGCTTGTGTAATTAATTAAATTGAATTGCGCGTACGCGAGTGTGTTCGTTCCGTTTTGAAAATATTCCATTAGAAATTTCCCATAATCATTCGTAGTCCAACGGTTGTCCAGTGTTAGTTTAATTAAACGTAAGAGGAAACTTTCACCAGGGTTGAATAGGTATGGGTTGGATGTACTAAGCCCACTTTATCCTTTCCCCGTGAAGCAGCGAAAACTAGTATCATCAAACTTTGTCAAAAATGAGGAGTGGTTTCTTGTGGTTTTTAGGGTTTTGTAAAATAATTTTACAAAACCCTACTAAAATCGCGTCCTGTCTGTCCGTCTGTCTGTCCGTCCGTCCGTCCGTCCGTCCGTCCGTGTGTCACAGCCGTTTTTCTCGGAAACTACTTAAGCTAGGAACATCAAATTTTGTGTTTAGGTGTAAAGTGGTGATCTCTTCAAAGTTCAGTTACAAAATAATTTTATAAGGTATTTAAGGGGGGTCTCCCCATATAGGAGAGTGACCCCCCGAAAAAAAATTTAATTGAAGGTAGCCGATATGGGTATCAAATGAAAGGTCTTGATGAGAAGTTTTCAAAACAGATCTTAATTTGGCAAAATTTGCTTCGAAGGGCGCACAGGGAGGGGAAATGCACGAACAATTTGTGTCCCCCCCCCCCCCTCGCGATTGGACACCTGTGATCCGAAAAATCTGAAAAAAAATCAGGAATGTAGGCCTTGGTGAGTACAATAACAACAAATACGTGAGAAGTCGCAATTCATCAACTTTTTTAGTAATAGATAGTATGATTTATCGATTTTATGTTTTCTTGAATAAAATCTTAACGGTACCCTTAAGTTCAATGAAATTCAGTATGTAGATGTCTATTTATAAGGTTGATCTATCCTGAAAAATTCATAAAGATTGAATCATATTTAGCGAAGTTATAGCGGCTTGAATTTTCCTGTATTACTATGGAACAATATGCGCTGCATTTATTACTATGGCAACATATGGCTATGGAACAACATGCGCTTTTTACCGACTCAGACACTACAATTTTGCTAGGATTTGCATGAAAATTTCAGGAATGATAGGTGTCATAAATAACTTTGAGAATCAGTTCAGCTAGTGGTATCAGTAATCGTAAAACAAAATAGTGGCTGTTTTAAATGCGAAGATTGAATAATTTTGAGTTCGTTTTTCCCAACTTCAACGTTTAAGGTGCATGCTTTGAACACTTGATTCAATTTAATGAATGACTGAAGATGAGTACCTACAATTAATGCTCATAAGTGAAACAAGTCAAGGAGGTGGGAGAAAGCTCCTAGTAAAAGGGTTTTGTAACCATTCTAGGATTCAAAAAAAATTGGCCATTAATCGATGATAACAGTACAGGAGAGTGGCCCCTGGAAAAAAAATTCATCAAGCGTAGCCGATATGAGTACGAAATAAAAGTTTTCATGAGAGCTTTTCAAAACAGTTGCTAAACTGTCAGTTTTTGCTTCAGTGGGGGCACAGGGGGGAAATACGTGGAAAATGTGTTTCCTCCATCGCGGATGGACATCTGAAATAATTATCAAGGGAGATATTAATGAGTATAACAATACCAAAAACCTCAAAAGTCGAAATTCGTTCAACTTTGTTAATAATAATATGATCTTCGTATTTCATATTTTCCCCAATAAAATCGTCTTTGACATGTTTCTTGATTTAATTCGATCTGGTGACTGCATTTTGTAAATTGAATACAAAACCCTTCTGTTATGAGCGTAGGTCTGTTTACCAAACTTGTTTTTTATTGAAACTCCAAAGTTTTCGAACGGCATATCTGTGGGTATACATGTGGTCTTTACAAACTTCTTTCACATTTCAGTATCAGAAAGAAACTGGGTATAATCAGTGCCAGAAAGAATGGAAGAAACATATGATGAATCAAACGGAATATCCTCGAGTTCAAAACTGAAAAGAGTCTTTTCAAGGGACAAGTCTTGATTAGTAAACGCTGCTTGCTATAAAATTATTCATCAAAGCCCTAGCTGCTCACCAAAAAGGAGCTTGGTCCTATAGTCCAGCTCCAAGTTGAACCTTGGTTCTGAGACATCTGTAGTAATCTAGCAGTCCGTACATGCAAACTGCTCGTGAAACTGCTCGGGGAAGTAGCAGTATTAATGAAATTGTTGGAATTTAAGCAAACTGAATCAACTCCTCAAATGACACAGGATCCATTCAAAGGAAAAAAAGGCGAAGATGAAGATGACTTCATTGTACTTGAAAATGAAAATATAACCCGTAATAGTTTTAAACAAAAATATAAAATAGAAAAGGATATTCCAGCATACATTAAAAAGGGACTCGATGAAAAATATAACCCAACATGTCATTGTATGGTTGGCAGAAATTTCGGTGCATAAGTTATACACGAAACTATTCATTTTATCTATTTTTACTTAGGCCAGGTGGCATTTTATTACTTAAGAGCAATGCGATGCTAGCGGAAATCACAATGTGAAAAATTGTGCATAAAAGTAAACAAGTCTGCAGGCAACGAAGTTGAAGACAGTCGAAATGGCACTTGTAAAAATGAAAATTCTTCTATCGAAACAACTATCAAACAAGTTGAGTAAGCAAGAGAGTGCTCCTACCAGAAGGTCTTTGAAAACATCATACGGTTAGAAACATGTTTTCTAATAACGTGAATCGATAACTTCCAATCTTGGATATGAAATCGTTCAAATTTATGCAAAAGATACACAGTTTCTTTCATAAGCACAGTGCAGCCGCCATTTTGATCAAGCTTAAATGATTTTTTTGAATGCTCGACCGATTGAGCATGTTCAAGTTAAACACTATTCCTTAAATTTTCATGAAAATTGAAAGAAAAAGAAGTCCCTAGGTCAATTTGAAATATATAACACGTGTTATTGTTGTTGTAATTCCATACAATTGAAATGGCTATAACTCACTTGATTATGATTCGATCTCAATCAAATTTTGTTAACGTATATATCCTATATCAGTTAACGTATATATTCTATATCAGTCTATATAATATAAGGTACCGTTTTGATTTTATGGGCGAAAATGTAAAATCTACAAATCATACTATCATTAACAAAATTGAGTAATTTCCGATTTCTGAGGTATTTGTTGCCTTTGTACTCATAAAGGCCCACATTTGTGAAAATTTTCAGATTTTTCAGCTCAACGGTGTCCAATCGCGAGCGGGGGACACAAATTTTTGGTACATTTTGCCTTCCCCTGGAGCCCCTAATTCATTAAATGACTTTTTTATTTCAGATTCGAAAAGTTCTAAGCAAGACCTTTCATTTGATACCCCATTCAACTACCTTTGATTAAAAAAATGTTTAAGGGCCAATTCGTTATAAGGGGTTACCACCCTTAAATTTTTTTTTAATTTTTTGTAAGACCTTAACCTTTGAGAGACCATCACTTCAGACCTTTTCACACGGACTGACGGACAGACGGGCAGACAGGTCGCGAAACTAGTAGGTCTTTGTAAAAAATTTTGTTCCAAAGACCTAAAAATTAGTGAATAATGTATACAAACCATCACCTTGTTACGCGATGAATCTACAACCAGATTTTACCGGTGCCGTACGACGTGACTACGGGGATTGCCGCCCATCCTGCGCAGATGGGTTGTGGGGCGCCACGCGCTTACTTTTCTTATTCCCAAGGTCATCTGATCGCCTGAAGCTCAAACTCTTGACCAGGCCCGTTCTACTGTCATCGCGTATGAGGATCCTTTCACGAATGGATGATCCCCCCAGGAGAACGAAAACTATCTAAAGCCAGGGAAACTTAACAAACACAACCAAAAGATCTCCTCACTTAGAATATTCTAATCACATCCGATTAATTCCTGAAAGAAAATAGCTCGTAATTCACACACTTTGTAACTACTTGAAAGCGAGCACTGATTATTGTTGCGACTCGAAACCAGCATGGGCAATTAAGGGACCAGAATAAATAAAACGTGTAGGCTCCAATTCGTTTCATATAAACCTATTATTGATACTAACGCAATACAATTCTTTTTAGGGTTTTGTACTAAAATACAAAACCCTATTGAAATCGGTACCTGTGCCCATCTGTCCGTCCGTCCTTCCGTCCGTCTGTATGTCACAGCAGTTTTTCTCCGATACTATAGAAGCGAAAGCTATGGAACTTTGTGGGAAGGTTGGAAGTTATGGCTTCTAGAAAGTTTTGGGGTGAAAAAAATTTTCAAAGAGTTTTAAAGGGCTTTGTCCCATATAGAGGAGTGACCCTCAAAAACATTTCTTTCATCCAAGATGGTCAAGTGGGATATCATATGAAAGGTTCCAATGAGATCTTATCAAAAAACTACTTTATCAGTATCGAGGGAGGCAGGAGAAGGTGAAATGCATGAAATTTAGGCGTACATGCTGTTAACATTTGATTGAATCTATTTATGAATAGCTGAAGATAAGCAGCTAAAAACAATTGGTGAAAAAATTATGAAGGGAGATCCAATAACAAATAACTTAATGGCTGAAATTCATTCAACTTTGCTAATAATACTAGAATCTGTAAATTACATATTTTCGCCAGTAAAACTGTATTAGTATGATTAAATTGGATGAAAGTAAATATTTTCTCTATTTATGTTATTGACCTCATTTGAAAATTTTAAGAAGATTAAATCAAAACTACAGTGACTGATTCGATGAAAAGTCCATAAAATACCAAAATCATGTGTTATTACTGCTGTAGTTGGAGAAATTTCAAATGGCTATAACTTCCTTGTGTATGATTCGATTTTCATCAAACTCACAAAGTATGAGGACATTTTGTAAGACTACCTTTAGGTAGTAATAAAATCGTACGCTTAAACTCAATGAAATCCGATATGTATATCGAATTTCATTGTGTTTAAGCGTACCTATACGATTTTATTCGGGAAAATGTGAAATTCGAAGATCATACTATTTTTAACAAAGTTGAGTGAATTTTGAATTCTAAGGTATTTGCTGTAGTTATACTTAAAAAACTTACCTCCCCAATTTCAAGTTTTTAAATCACAGGTGTCCAATCGCAAGGAGGGGACACAAATTTCCCGTGTATTTCCACTCTCTGTGCGCCCCTCGAAGCAAAAAAAAGTCAGTTTAGGACCTATTTTGAAAAGCTTAAATCAAGGCCTTTCATTTAATATCCATATCCCCTATATAGGGACACCTACCTTAAATACCTTATAAAAATATTTTGCAATTGAACTTTGAAGAGAGCACCATTTTACACCTATATACAAAATTTGATATTTCCAGCTCAAGTATTTTGCGGGGAAAATTGCTGTGACACACGGACGGACAGACAAGTCGCAATTTTAATGGGGTTCTGTAAAAAAATTTTTAAGCCCCCTAACTATTTCTTTCTCTAAAAATTGTAGGCTCTTGCTGCTGACACTCCAAGCAACCTCTGACAATGAATTTTACTCTTTTGAAATCCAGAACCAGAAGCCAAGCAATCAGCAATCTCTAACGTTAAAGATGAGTCGCTAAAAAATTCTCTATTCTTCCCGCCAAAAAAAAAAAAAACATTTTCCACTGATATTTGAACTTTCGCCAGTCAGGATCGATATTACACAAAGAACAGAATGAGAATCCTTTTATCCATTTCACCCTAACGGAGAGTATATGGTTGTTCACCGGCAAGTAGGTTTTACGTCGACAAGGAATGTTTCTTTTTCTTTTAACATTTCTCCGAATTTCAATTCAGGTTGATCCATGACCAGTTGGTCAGCAACGTTCGACTTTCGCCTGATTTGTAACAAGTCGATTGGCAACAATAGACTTCATTATGATTTGCAACAAATTCGCTCGCAACGTTGATTGTAAACTAGTTCGAAGTGAACTGGTCCGAGCTGTCGGTGGTGTTTTTGATGTGATAGCCGCCACGCGACTGCGAAAGATAAAGTTATTAATGTTAGAAAGCCAAAATGACTGTCACATGGGTGTGTTCACATTCCTTGAAGAGTATCTCGGGACTATCAGGCATCGCAATGTGGTAAGTAACAACTGCCGCAAATTGCTCAAAGATGGTTGAGGGTTGTACTTTCTTTTTTTCGTGTCTTGATTGTGACGTCGATTGTATGAATTTCCCATGGAATATGGGTCTTTGAGAAGGGAGGAGGAAACCTTCTTGTTTTCCCAACCCACAGCTTCCATGATTCCTCATCCTAATCCCCACAATTAAATAGTAGTATATGGTCACGGGATCGCACATTGGGTTAACTGGTTCCCCAATGATGCGACATTAAATGAAGAGAAATGTCAATAACTGTAAATATATCTACAGCTCTGCTATTAAATCCTACTAACACCTCCTTTGAGGGGGGCGTAAGAGGGTGAAGGCGAATCTTCCACGCCTGATAACGGAACCGAAGTAATAACCATACCGCCGGAATGGAAGTCAGGCAACGAGCTAACTCCACGTCCCTGTAAAACTATACATTGTTTTGAAACCTGCAGAAGGGCCGCGAAATGTATTCGACTCACGGCAACAATCTCGCAAACGGAAAAGGGGCTTTGGCATTTGAGTCAATGAACGGTAGTGTGCGATCCGTATAAAAGCGAAGTTCTTCAAAATCTGGCTGGCAAATGTTCACGCCCCGAAGAAAAGGAAGAAGAAACAAAGGAAACGTTGTACAATCACCTGGAAAGACTAGTTGACTCATTGGCTACCAACGACACAAAAATAAAGCAGGGTGATTTCAACGCTAAGGTTGGCAATGATGTCTCATCGGAGAACAACTGGATGGTATAGCCTCTACAATGAAACAAATGGCAATGGCGAGCGCTTGATTGACTTTGCATGCAACAGAAATGTAGTCATACTTGACTAGACTTGCTTCCCGAATCAACGCATTTATAAAATGACCTGGATATCATCGAATGGCAACACACAAAACCAGATCAACCATGTTCTGATCCAGCAACGTTGGGCCTTGAGCATACTTGACGTCCATACATACCGAGGAACCAACTGTAACTCATTACTTGATCAAATTAGCCTTTCGATGTCATATGTCAAACGGTACCTACGGCCAAAAATTTCACGGAGACCCTCGACAACCAGCTGGCTCTTATCAGACGCATCGCTAAAGACGAGCAACGAGCTCTGGTTGAAAGTGGACTAGGAGAGAACACTATGAAAATCTCAGAAGAGTAGCAAATAGGATAATCAGGACTAAGAAAAGAAAAAAAGTAGTGCAAAGTAGTGAAGAGCTTGAAACGAGGTTATTAGCCCAAAACCACGCCCTGTCATGATGATATCGACAATATCATCGCTGATGAAACTAACATTAAGGAAAGATGGACATCATATTTCAAGAACCTCCTTAAT
Source organism: Odontomyia ornata (assembly GCA_963969285.1). Taxonomy (NCBI): domain Eukaryota; kingdom Metazoa; phylum Arthropoda; class Insecta; order Diptera; family Stratiomyidae; genus Odontomyia; species Odontomyia ornata. The sequence continues at coordinate 494,765,119 of OZ017738.1, forward strand.
CTACCGCACAGCTTCAGAACATCGGATCCTAGAAACGTCTGTGGAGCGCATTCGTTGGCCCCACAAACTCTGGATGAAATTTGTTCCACCATCAAAGCTCAAAAGATAAGATTCGAGGCGAGCTCGTCAAATATGGTCGATAAGATTCTAGGCGAGCTCGTCAAATATGGTGGCAGCGGTGCTTATAAAGCTATTTACAAAACCATCCTGCACATTTGGCAACAACAACATTTGCCGAAAGAGTGGAGCCAATCAATTATAATCCGTATACACAAAAAAGGTGACAAGCTACAGTGCGAAAATTATAGAGGCATATCAGTACTTTGTATGGCGTCCAAAATATTTTCAAGGATCTCAGAAAATGAATCCAGATCATACGATAACAGTATTATTGGGGAGTATCAAGGTGGCTTTAGAGTAGGTAGATCGACAATAGACCAATTGTTCACAGTCAAGCTAGTACTTTCAAAATACTAGGAGTTCAACATAGACGTACACCAAATTTTCGTTGACTTCAATCAAGCATACGACAGTATTGATCATAACGCACTGTACCAAATAATGCTTTGCTTTTGCATGCCAGCCAAATTCGTCCGTCTTATCAAAATGACAATAACGTCGACGACTTCTCAAGTCCGCACTAATAACCAACTCACCGATGCCTTTGACACAAATATCGGACTAAGGCAGGAAGATGGGCTGGCCCCATTGCTATTCAATTTAGCTCTGCAGTACGTCATAAGAAGGATACATGGGGTACATTAACAGACGAGCCGAGCCAAGTAGTAAGCCTATGTGGACGACATCATCATTTGGTCACGCTCAATAACAACTGCCAAAGAACTCTTCCTGAAACTTAACAACTAGTAGGGCTACAAAATCAATGAAAATAAAGCAAGCTCACAACGCAGTCGAAGAAAAATACCTCAAGTACACAAAATATCATACTTAGCGAATACACTATCAAAAATATTAGCAAATTCGCGTATTTAGGCACCAAAATAACGAGAATCAGTAATGAAAGGGACGAAATACGCCGAAAAATATAGCTCACAAATAAAATATTTTACTCAGTTTTGACGATCTTGGAGACCAACTGTATACACAGGGAAATAAATCTCCAAGTATACAAATCTGTGATAAGTCCTGTGTTATACTATGGGTGTAAACCATGTGTAGTGAAATTAAGATGTTCAATAAGTCCGTAAAGGACTGCAGCGATGGTCTGCTGCCTCGGCAGAAGAAGGTGTCGGTATCTGCCGAGAATGCCCTCGTCTGGAGACGCGTGAATTCGCTGGCAGGCTAGCATTGCGGTGTCGTGGGGCGGGTTCATTTTCCCAGCACGAGGACCCACTACAAAAAAATTTCGCACTCACGAATTTGACTGCTGGAGATCCAGGGGCAACCGAAGTCGCAAAAAGTGTAGATAACTACGTCGAGGGAGATAGTACTTGTTTCGAGAACAAGAGGAACCTGAAAAGAAAGGCGGACTTGGGGTAACCTCGTCATTACCCGACGAAGTTCATGGCCCACAAATGAAAGAGGGGCAAACGGGTGATGGTGGAGCCCCTTCGCACCCACCCAACCGGAATAAATCCATGTATATTTTGTTGCAGTGGCCAGGTATTCCTCTTCTGAGTGGAAAACTCATACAACTTGAATTGCATGAGCTTTCCCATCAGAAGGGGAGTACCCCGGTGACCAATTTATGCCATAGAATTATACAATTTGATTGCATAACTCTATGCCATAAAAAGGCACTCTGCTTGGGCCACTCAACCCGCGACGTCACCTGAAACGAGAAGGATTAATTTGTACCCGGCGGCTGGCTCATGGTTTCAAGGGCAGCCTGCCACCGTACCGAGTCCTATACCCGGTTAGAGTCGGAAGAAAGGAAAGACCAAAGGGTATGGTATTAATTCATTGTTTTAATTCATAAAGAAAAATATATTAAAAACAATAATAAACAAGACCTATAAATTATATAAAAATGGAAAAAAAAACAATCAACTTTTCCTTCTTTACAAATATGCTCAATTCATTCCAGATGGTTCGTTCATACGTTAAATTTGTTCAATTTTTACCCAAACACTTGTATAGCAGAAGTACGTTAAGAGCACCGTTCAAATCAAAACTTCAGGTTAATTTTATTATCGTCAGCACGTATAGAAATTTGATCTAACATACTTTCATTCATTATATTTATTAGTCATTATTCAACAATACATCATATTCTTGTACCTCATGGATTTGTTCAGTCTCAAATCGATTCATCAAACAAACTGTACTGATTTCAACGATGCCTGACGGTCACAAAGCAACTTACGCTAGGCCCATCTGACATATCAACTAATTAACATGGTTCAGTGTGAATTTCGTATCCGAAATCCCCAAAATTATTTCAAACAAGAAATATCGGATAAAAATTGTGCACCCGCAACTCGAACCTAACAAATCGAAAACAACTCTCTCATTTCTATCAACTCATCTGGAATCAACTAGATCGCATGTTTTTATATCAACTTTTCTCCTTTTGCTACTATTGTTATCAAAAGTTCTAAATATTTAGTATTTTTTTTATCTTCAGTTATCCGTTGAAGTCTTATCTACGTTACTTTCAGCGAAAATAAATCTCAAGGAATATTTTTCTTATTGTTTGCTTTCCTTTTATATCGCCTTAAATAAGTTTGCTATAATATGTATGTATTAATTGTAATGAAAACATAGTAAACAATTAAAATGTTATCTCTTTTCAATTCTTTGTTATTTTATCATGTTTTGTTTTTGTATATTTTTAGGAGTTAAATGAAAAGTTCTTTTTTGGCACAATCGATTTGCAATATTTTAAAATAAATTCCTCTTGTTTTTTTTTTAAATGAAAAAAAACATGCAAACAAAATATATATATATATATATATATATATATATGTATATATATATATATATATATATATATATTTTGTTTGCATGTTTTTTTTCATTTAAAAAAAAAACAAGAGGAATTTATTTTAAAATATTGCAAATCGATTGTGCCAAAAAAGAACTTTTCATTTAACTCCTAAAAATATACAAAAACAAAACATGATAAAATAACAAAGAATTGAAAAGAGATAACATTTTAATTGTTTACTATGTTTTCATTACAATTAATACATACATATTATAGCAAACTTATTTAAGGCGATATAAAAGGAAAGCAAACAATAAGAAAAATATTCCTTGAGATTTATTTTCGCTGAAAGTAACGTAGATAAGACTTCAACGGATAACTGAAGATAAAAAAAATACTAAATATTTAGAACTTTTGATAACAATAGTAGCAAAAGGAGAAAAGTTGATATAAAAACATGCGATCTAGTTGATTCCAGATGAGTTGATAGAAATGAGAGAGTTGTTTTCGATTTGTTAGGTTCGAGTTGCGGGTGCACAATTTTTATCCGATATTTCTTGTTTGAAATAATTTTGGGGATTTCGGATACGAAATTCACACTGAACCATGTTAATTAGTTGATATGTCAGATGGGCCTAGCGTAAGTTGCTTTGTGACCGTCAGGCATCGTTGAAATCAGTACAGTTTGTTTGATGAATCGATTTGAGACTGAACAAATCCATGAGGTACAAGAATATGATGTATTGTTGAATAATGACTAATAAATATAATGAATGAAAGTATGTTAGATCAAATTTCTATACGTGCTGACGATAATAAAATTAACCTGAAGTTTTGATTTGAACGGTGCTCTTAACGTACTTCTGCTATACAAGTGTTTGGGTAAAAATTGAACAAATTTAACGTATGAACGAACCATCTGGAATGAATTGAGCATATTTGTAAAGAAGGAAAAGTTGATTGTTTTTTTTTCCATTTTTATATAATTTATAGGTCTTGTTTATTATTGTTTTTAATATATTTTTCTTTATGAATTAAAACAATGAATTAATACCATACCCTTTGGTCTTTCCTTTCTTCCGACTCTAACCGGGTATAGGACTCGGTACGGTGGCAGGCTGCCCTTGAAACCATGAGCCAGCCGCCGGGTACAAATTAATCCTTCTCGTTTCAGGTGACGTCGCGGGTTGAGTGGCCCAAGCAGAGTGCCTTTTTATGGCATAGAGTTATGCAATCAAATTGTATAATTCTATGGCATAAATTGGTCACCGGGGTACTCCCCTTCTGATGGGAAAGCTCATGCAATTCAAGTTGTATGAGTTTTCCACTCAGAAGAGGAATACCTGGCCACTGCAACAAAATATACATGGATTTATTCCGGTTGGGTGGGTGCGAAGGGGCTCCACCATCACCCGTTTGCCCCTCTTTCATTTGTGGGCCATGAACTTCGTCGGGTAATGACGAGGTTACCCCAAGTCCGCCTTTCTTTTCAGGTTCCTCTTGTTCTCGAAACAAGTACTATCTCCCTCGACGTAGTTATCTACACTTTTTGCGACTTCGGTTGCCCCTGGATCTCCAGCAGTCAAATTCGTGAGTGCGAAATTTTTTTGTAGTGGGTCCTCGTGCTGGGAAAATGAACCCGCCCCACGACACCGCAATGCTAGCCTGCCAGCGAATTCACGCGTCTCCAGACGAGGGCATTCTCGGCAGATACCGACACCTTCTTCTGCCGAGGCAGCAGACCATCGCTGCAGTCCTTTACGGACTTATTGAACATCTTAATTTCACTACACATGGTTTACACCCATAGTATAACACAGGACTTATCACAGATTTGTATACTTGGAGATTTATTTCCCTGTGTATACAGTTGGTCTCCAAGATCGTCAAAACTGAGTAAAATATTTTATTTGTGAGCTATATTTTTCGGCGTATTTCGTCCCTTTCATTACTGATTCTCGTTATTTTGGTGCCTAAATACGCGAATTTGCTAATATTTTTGATAGTGTATTCGCTAAGTATGATATTTTGTGTACTTGAGGTATTTTTCTTCGACTGCGTTGTGAGCTTGCTTTATTTTCATTGATTTTGTAGCCCTACTAGTTGTTAAGTTTCAGGAAGAGTTCTTTGGCAGTTGTTATTGAGCGTGACCAAATGATGATGTCGTCCACATAGGCTTACTACTTGGCTCGGCTCGTCTGTTAATGTACCCCATGTATCCTTCTTATGACGTACTGCAGAGCTAAATTGAATAGCAATGGGGCCAGCCCATCTTCCTGCCTTAGTCCGATATTTGTGTCAAAGGCATCGGTGAGTTGGTTATTAGTGCGGACTTGAGAAGTCGTCGACGTTATTGTCATTTTGATAAGACGGACGAATTTGGCTGGCATGCAAAAGCAAAGCATTATTTGGTACAGTGCGTTATGATCAATACTGTCGTATGCTTGATTGAAGTCAACGAAAATTTGGTGTACGTCTATGTTGAACTCCTAGTATTTTGAAAGTACTAGCTTGACTGTGAACAATTGGTCTATTGTCGATCTACCTACTCTAAAGCCACCTTGATACTCCCCAATAATACTGTTATCGTATGATCTGGATTCATTTTCTGAGATCCTTGAAAATATTTTGGACGCCATACAAAGTACTGATATGCCTCTATAATTTTCGCACTGTAGCTTGTCACCTTTTTTGTGTATACGGATTATAATTGATTGGCTCCACTCTTTCGGCAAATGTTGTTGTTGCCAAATGTGCAGGATGGTTTTGTAAATAGCTTTATAAGCACCGCTGCCACCATATTTGACGAGCTCGCCTAGAATCTTATCGACCATATTTGACGAGCTCGCCTCGAATCTTATCTTTTGAGCTTTGATGGTGGAACAAATTTCATCCAGAGTTTGTGGGGCCAACGAATGCGCTCCACAGACGTTTCTAGGATCCGATGTTCTGAAGCTGTGCGGTAGATTAAGGAGGTTCTTGAAATATGATGTCCATCTTTCCTTAATGTTAGTTTCATCAGCGATGATATTGTCGATATCATCATGACAGGGCGTGGTTTTGGGCTAATAACCTCGTTTCAAGCTCTTCACTACTTTGCACTACTTTTTTTCTTTTCTTAGTCCTGATTATCCTATTTGCTACTCTTCTGAGATTTTCATAGTGTTCTCTCCTAGTCCACTTTCACCCAGAGCTCGTTGCTCGTCTTTAGCGATGCGTCTGATAAGAGCCAGCTGGTTGTCGAGGGTCTCCGTGAAATTTTTGGCCGTAGGTACCGTTTGACATATGACATCGAAAGGCTAATTTGATCAAGTAATGAGTTACAGTTGGTTCCTCGGTATGTATGGACGTCAAGTATGCTCAAGGCCCAACGTTGCTGGATCAGAACATGGTTGATCTGGTTTTGTGTGTTGCCATTCGATGATATCCAGGTCATTTTATAAATGCGTTGATTCGGGAAGCAAGTCTAGTCAAGTATGACTACATTTCTGTTGCATGCAAAGTCAATCAAGCGCTCGCCATTGCCATTTGTTTCATTGTAGAGGCTATACCATCCAGTTGTTCTCCGATGAGACATCATTGCCAACCTTAGCGTTGAAATCACCCTGCTTTATTTTTGTGTCGTTGGTAGCCAATGAGTCAACTAGTCTTTCCAGGTGATTGTACAACGTTTCCTTTGTTTCTTCTTCCTTTTCTTCGGGGCGTGAACATTTGCCAGCCAGATTTTGAAGAACTTCGCTTTTATACGGATCGCACACTACCGTTCATTGACTCAAATGCCAAAGCCCCTTTTCCGTTTGCGAGATTGTTGCCGTGAGTCGAATACATTTCGCGGCCCTTCTGCAGGTTTCAAAACAATGTATAGTTTTACAGGGACGTGGAGTTAGCTCGTTGCCTGACTTCCATTCCGGCGGTATGGTTATTACTTCGGTTCCGTTATCAGGCGTGGAAGATTCGCCTTCACCCTCTTACGCCCCCCTCAAAGGAGGTGTTAGTAGGATTTAATAGCAGAGCTGTAGATATATTTACAGTTATTGACATTTCTCTTCATTTAATGTCGCATCATTGGGGAACCAGTTAACCCAATGTGCGATCCCGTGACCATATACTACTATTTAATTGTGGGGATTAGGATGAGGAATCATGGAAGCTGTGGGTTGGGAAAACAAGAAGGTTTCCTCCTCCCTTCTCAAAGACCCATATTCCATGGGAAATTCATACAATCGACGTCACAATCAAGACACGAAAAAAAGAAAGTACAACCCTCAACCATCTTTGAGCAATTTGCGGCAGTTGTTACTTACCACATTGCGATGCCTGATAGTCCCGAGATACTCTTCAAGGAATGTGAACACACCCATGTGACAGTCATTTTGGCTTTCTAACATTAATAACTTTATCTTTCGCAGTCGCGTGGCGGCTATCACATCAAAAACACCACCGACAGCTCGGACCAGTTCACTTCGAACTAGTTTACAATCAACGTTGCGAGCGAATTTGTTGCAAATCATAATGAAGTCTATTGTTGCCAATCGACTTGTTACAAATCAGGCGAAAGTCGAACGTTGCTGACCAACTGGTCATGGATCAACCTGAATTGAAATTCGGAGAAATGTTAAAAGAAAAAGAAACATTCCTTGTCGACGTAAAACCTACTTGCCGGTGAACAACCATATACTCTCCGTTAGGGTGAAATGGATAAAAGGATTCTCATTCTGTTCTTTGTGTAATATCGATCCTGACTGGCGAAAGTTCAAATATCAGTGGAAAATGTTTTTTTTTTTTTTGGCGGGAAGAATAGAGAATTTTTTAGCGACTCATCTTTAACGTTAGAGATTGCTGATTGCTTGGCTTCTGGTTCTGGATTTCAAAAGAGTAAAATTCATTGTCAGAGGTTGCTTGGAGTGTCAGCAGCAAGAGCCTACAATTTTTAGAGAAAGAAATAGTTAGGGGGCTTAAAAATTTTTTTACAGAACCCCATTAAAATTGCGACTTGTCTGTCCGTCCGTGTGTCACAGCAATTTTCCCCGCAAAATACTTGAGCTGGAAATATCAAATTTTGTATATAGGTGTAAAATGGTGCTCTCTTCAAAGTTCAATTGCAAAATATTTTTATAAGGTATTTAAGGTAGGTGTCCCTATATAGGGGATATGGATATTAAATGAAAGGCCTTGATTTAAGCTTTTCAAAATAGGTCCTAAACTGACTTTTTTTTGCTTCGAGGGGCGCACAGAGAGTGGAAATACACGGGAAATTTGTGTCCCCTCCTTGCGATTGGACACCTGTGATTTAAAAACTTGAAATTGGGGAGGTAAGTTTTTTAAGTATAACTACAGCAAATACCTTAGAATTCAAAATTCACTCAACTTTGTTAAAAATAGTATGATCTTCGAATTTCACATTTTCCCGAATAAAATCGTATAGGTACGCTTAAACACAATGAAATTCGATATACATATCGGATTTCATTGAGTTTAAGCGTACGATTTTATTACTACCTAAAGGTAGTCTTACAAAATGTCCTCATACTTTGTGAGTTTGATGAAAATCGAATCATACACAAGGAAGTTATAGCCATTTGAAATTTCTCCAACTACAGCAATAATAACACATGATTTTGGTATTTTATGGACTTTTCATCGAATCAGTCACTGTAGTTTTGATTTAATCTTCTTAAAATTTTCAAATGAGGTCAATAACATAAATAGAGAAAATATTTGTTTGCTATAATATGTATGTATTAATTGTAATGAAAACATAGTAAACAATTAAAATGTTATCTCTTTTCAATTCTTTGTTATTTTATCATGTTTTGTTTTTGTATATTTTTAGGAGTTAAATGAAAAGTTCTTTTTTGGCACAATCGATTTGCAATATTTTAAAATAAATTCCTCTTGTTTTTTTTTTAAATGAAAAAAAACATGCAAACAAAATATATATATATATATATATATATATATATATACATATATATATATATATATATATATATATATATATATATATATATATATATATATATATATATATATATGACGCAATAAAAGGGTACTCACCTGCATGGTCCTCCGAGCGCTCGATGACGATGCAGATGGTCCGAAAATTTCGATTCTGTAACAAAGCTATTAACAAGTCTCGATCAATTATAGTCTTTAGATCTCTGTAGATTATATCTGCGGGTAGTATAATTGTTGAATGTTTGCATGGATTCCCTAATAACAGTTTTTGGAAGTATGTTGAACAAGCTCAACAAATGATTGATCTACTCCCAATTGTTGAAAAACGGTGGTCATAGTCCTTTGATAGTTGTTCCATCTTCAACTAAAATACTGATGACTTCTTACGGCCATTTTAATTGATTTTATTTCATTAAAACTGTGCACTGTCACGAAATACTTTCTAAAAGTCTCGACGGCGACTGCGAAACGACACACAAATTTGTTTTACGTGTTGGCTGCCAATTAGATGTGCATCCTGTTTGATATTGCATCGGTTTTAAGTAAGCATCTTGCACGAAAATATTTGGAACGAAATGTAGAAGAGGAATTTCAGCGATTTTACCAACAATATCACTTATCCTTTGGCGATTTAAATACTCTTCAGTATGTACTTCAAGAAGCTCATCCTCTGTTATTTGCATTGGACGTGAAACATGTTTTTCATCACAAACCTCGCTAGTTAATAGGTGCTCCATACCATCAAGCGACCTTCCCCAACGCACAGCAATAGTTCATCGAATTGGCAAAACAATTACCAATATTATCAAATAACGTCTCATGTTTGTACTTGTAGGAAATCAAATCGATCCAAGCGTACAAAATATACCCAAATATATCATTATATATGTCATTTGAAAACAATTGCCAATATAAACCACAATTTGTTAAAAAGGGAACAGAGTAAATAATTAATCGTAATATCTACTGCATATACACACTAGTGTTTAATCGTTAGAATTGGCATCGATTGTTTGCTCTTGTGCTGGGGATTGTTGTTGCTGTATACGATTTTGATTTCTTTCAGGTGAGATAACTTGTTCTATTTCAACTGTTGCTGCCGATGGTGATGTAGATGTTGATGAAATTGATGTTAGTGGTCCATTAGCATAACCATTGCACATGCTTTCATTTTGTTGTTCTAGATTCAATGCTGCATCGTTCACTGGTTGATCATTAGCTATATCATCTGAATCCATTCTTAAATCATTATCATTAGGTTCGTCACAGTGATATTCATCGTCACTTATTGAACTATGACGACTATGTTTTCCACTGTATTCACTTGACGAGCACGATGAACTAGTACTACTAGAACTATCACTTTCACTGTCTTCACTTGTACTCGAGCACATCTGCTCATCGCCATGTTGCTGCTTTTTGCATTACCAACACCCTTAGCTCGTCGCTCCAGTCTTCGTCTGAGATTTTGGTTTGTGAAGGGCTTCAGAATTTTCAGTATCGTTCGAATCCGGTGAGCTTAGGTCATGCTGAACGTACGATGAAAGTGGTAGCATGCAAGGAAATTAAGCAAAAACCCACAGCTTGAATGTATAACCAACACTGCACCGGCCACTGTACATATGGGTAGATTTTATTTAACAGTTAGTTAACATTATCTATGTCACTCATTGGATTATATCGTTTTTGTGCCATCTTCGCTTTTCGTACAGAATTCGGTCGTGAACGCGCGGATGGACTCATGGTCTTATGCGTAATCACATCCAGAGTTTCATTTAAATGCACTTTAAACTCACGAAGTTGAGTTTGAAATTCTTTGGCATGCGGTTTTCACAAATGCAAATGTGCACCAAGTTGCGGAATTCTAGGGGATAAGGCGAGGTCGCGGGAAAAAAAAACAGAGGGATTCAGCACTTCACGATTATTTCAGTAATGACAATGTTGCAGGTATTTCTATGAAATATCTGGTATAAACTCGAACAGGCTGTTACAGCAGAACGCAAACATATAAGTTGATTTTCACTTGCAACTGATATCACGCTTGCCGGCGCGGTCCTCTTCACGTGTTTCTCTGTCACGATCGTAAGTCCACTCTCGATCCGTTCCAAACTTGTCTTCTTTCTTCTTCTCCTACTTGATGTGGGTTTTTCGCACGTTCCTGTTTAGGTGTTGCAGTAGATGTGAGCGTTAGTGTAATTTAAATTATCAAAATCAATACCTGAACTATAGCCAGCACTGCGCTAATTCCCTTACGTGTGTCTCTCCTTCACTCCAAATGTCAACTGCCCTGTCCAAGGCATTTGCTCGTACCAGATCAATCTCAAACCGGTTCCATTGCAAATTGTTCTAGATCAATCGGAAATTGTTCCGATTCAATCTGCAATCGTACCGGTTCGATCGTTTCGATTGATTTGGGACATTTTGGGGTTTCCTTTAACCCTTTAACTGCTCAATTATTACACATGGACCCTAAACCAGGCATCAGCAAATATATTGAACGCCTTTGAGCGACGGGTCCTGAGGTGAATAATCGGAACGAAGCTAAACGGAAACCGCTGGCAACTTCGATGCAACCATGAGCTGTATGAAATTTTTGACGAGCTGGAAGTGTCAACGATTGTTAGATGGTAGAAGATGCAAAAGGCTGGTCACACGAATCGTATCAATAGATGCCCAAAAAGGTATTGTCACGGCTGACAAGGGTTTCTAGCACTCCAGCGTAAACATCGAGCACGCATGACAAATTTTTATAGACTACTCCACGAGGCAAAGAGCCGGTAAGAACTTTAATGGTAATTTTATTTCTTTTGACTTCCTGAACATGAATTGTACTCAGAAATAGTAAGTTAAAGTAAAGTAAGAATTATGATTGTAAATTCATCTCTTTATTTTGAATTATACTCAGAGATAGTAAGTTAAAGTAAGTAAAGGAAAGTAAACTTTTTGCTCCAAGACTTAGAATTAAGTAGGACTATGATATATGGCCAACAACCAACGGATATCTAGTATGCATAACGCACATCTAACTGGTATCGCCGCGCAGCATTTATTCGACAACGTTTTCGTATTTCAAATTCTGAAATCTTACTATGTCTCGTCACTGCATTCGCTCCATCTAGAACGAACTACAAAAGAAATGTTTCCAAGTGAATTGGCATTTGTCGCCAAATTATTCGTCGTAAAGTACCCGAAATAATGCATCTAATCCAAATGTTCTACTCAGCGATGCTAATCTACCTGTGAACGTGGAGGTGGCGATAGTCTTACAAATATTCCTAACATTTCCGGTTAAAGGTGAAATAGATGTTTGAACCGCAAATTAGGGAGAACACTGAAGCGCCACTATTCTGAAAGTTGGTTTGTGACATCACTAAGGCTGAAGGTTGAGCAACAGTGCCGACGAAAACTCAGCCTTGGACTTGAACGTAGCCGTTGAAGAAGAGCCGTTGCGGGAAAAGTGATAAAAGGGCCAGCGACGGTGGAAGCGCTCTCTCTTTTTTCTGTAGTTAACTCAACGGGTGGATTTTGGTACACGGAAGCCGGAGCTGAGCGGACCATCGGTTGCTGATACAAGTTGAGCGGACAAGTGTTTTCGGATTATAATCGCTAGCTGAGCGGACAAGAAGTGACTTTCTGCAAAATTCAATAGTTAAGCGGACAAATTTATGACGGAGATTGGATTGCGTGTATATTCTTTTTATATGGGTTCGATTCATCGTTCTACGAAAAGGGGCCCCTAAAGTGCTGCACAGGTCGTGATTTATGAAGCAAAAGAAAAACGAGGTACCTAGCATAACCCTTAAAAATTTTGTTGATGAAGATAATTGAAGAGTTAAGAACATCTTTCTTTTTTTATTGTGATTATATTGTCTTTCATATACTAGAATTTCTTGCGTTTCTTTTTTTTAATAAACAGGATATAAATTTTCAGCCAGCGAACTCTCTTGTGGAGTGGTCGCAACGATTTTCCGCGTAAAGGACGCAGGTGGAGTGCGGAATCCCGAGAAGTGCAGTGAAAAAGAAAGAAACGGAAAAGTGGTTGATGCTGAAGCGTTGGGTTTCCTCTAAATTTTTTTAGTGTAGGGAAAACGAATAAGAAAATTGCTTAATCTTGGATCATTCAGCTTTCCCTTAGTTTCATGTGTTTGCTTTGAATTTCCCGTTGCGCTTCTCTTCCTTAGTGTTTCGTTCCGGGAGCTCAAACTCGTCAGTGGCTCCGAGGGCATATTACGGGTTGACGCGTGGCGCCAACCTCCCCGTCTCCACGGGTTAGCCGGGACCCCAAGGCCCCCGCCGGAAACAATTCCAAGGCGATAATTGCTTAATTGGGAATATTGTCTTGAAATAAAGACGTGTAACAGTATTCGTTGGTAAAACCGAAAACTGGAGACCAGTGGTGAAACCGAGGAAACGCTCGACGAAGACAGTTCATTGCTGCTCAGATTCTGAAATTGGAGGGTGCTTTAAATGGACCGAGACTATTGGAGGTGCTATTTACAGGAAGCGAAGGCCCGATAGAGGCTGTAGAGCTTTGATGAAGAAGAAGAAGAAGAAGAAGAAGGAATCATTCACAAACGATCTCAAATGAGTCTTAATGAAATATCTGGAAGACAATGTCAGTATACATCCCTTTATCATTTTTTTCATGACCCGCTTGCTGCAGTACACAATACGGTCAGCGAACGTTATTGTAGTGTTATTCTGAAATACTTCTAATATACATGTCGCAGTTACGTCGTCTAAGAATCTAATATCCTTTCAGTGTATGCGTTTGTAGGTCTGAAATACGCCTTTGTGTAGCATAGATTAGATTCCAGGGACTTTTACAATCAGCCATTACTTGTTTCCATATCTTTTGATATGCGGCTGTTTTGATTACTTAATCATATTAATCAATGGCTTCATAGTATTTTCCATTCCTGAAACAAATATGGCCTTCATTTTTGTATTGTTGAGCTTGAACTAGAGGCGTGAGTTTTTCCTCCTATTCTACTTCTTGTTACTCTTTTCATGCTGGCTGATGGTGTCGAATCTCCACCGATTGACATTGTTTTATCTTTTAAACTTTTTAACGCTTTTGCTTTTCCTGTTGTGTCTTCGGATAATGTTTTTAATTGTTATCCGTAGATATAATAGCCTATTCCAATTGCTACGAGCATGCCGATGAGAAGAGCTAGCTTTCTTTTAGAAATTGATTATGAGCCTGTAACTGCCGGTAGTCATCATTGTAAGAAAAGGGGAAATCAACCAGAGTTCCCAACACCATCAGAAGGCACTACATATGAATCAGTCCCGAATTCAACGATGGAATTTGATTTATTTCGCTTCCATTACCGTACTTGGCTGTAGCCATCGCTCCTCCATTGTCCCGGTTGTGTCGAACATGTCGAAATGTCGCTTCCATTATTACATTCATCATTGCGGCATTGTGTACTTATGGTGCTTCGGTGAATATTGGACCTTGGTCCAACTAACCCCTCAGTGTAAACTAAATTATTGCATTCATACAAACTTGATTTCAATTTAAGTTACGTTAAGTATGATCTACGTTACAATGGTTTATCCTAAGAATGGATTGAAATCCTTTTACCTGACGAGATCTTTATGTTTTCTTAATGCAAACGAAGTTATATTTACTTCTTCCTCATGATATTTCTGTCGCACAGAATTTGCTTCCCTTTATCGTATTTAGAAGTTATCATTACTGTGATTTTCAGAAGAATGGGGCTTCCAATACAAATTTGTGGGGATATTTTCAGAGGGACTTCTCGAGGTTTGCCATCAAATTAAATTTCAAAATGCTAAAAAGAATATTTAAATTATATCTCTTGGCGCTGTTTAAAATTTAGTGATAGGGCAATGCGAAAACTAATTATTTTCAGCTCCACCACGAGTTTGAACGCGCATGGTTTTTTTTTAAATCTAATGTTAGCCTGAAGTATTCTTTGATCATCCACAGTAATGATTAACCGATAAGAGCATTGCATTAGAGATACAATTTTCAAATTGACTACGATCGTTCAAGTGAGATCTGCATAGATAGGAAAATTATTAACTGACCACGAAATGAATATGCACTGTTAAATCATTCAAAACTGGATCTTCTTATCTATCTCTTAAATACATCTTCTGATGTAGACTCCATAGGGTTGCCCACATTCTTCGTCGGTGTTAGAGGCTTTCACGCCATGGGTTGATATGTCCCTGAAGATGGACCTAGTCATCCGGCTTGGAGGCTGTGTCCACCCAGTTGACCTTTTTTCAGGTATTAGCCAGCTTCCCCGTTGAAGATTGAAGGATGACTTGTGTCATGAGTAGAGTAAGTAGGAAGTAGGTTTTCATCAGGTCAAATTATATTTTTCATTCATATGCACGAAAATATTTTTATGGTGGGCTTTGCGCTCACGACTAAAAACTCCCTCTATGACAAAGCAGAAGCTATCTGCCAGTGTACGTTTGTGTTGGCAGGCAAAGTCATTTCAGTGAAGACCAAAATTTTAGCTCGCTAAGGCAGTTACCATCGCTGCTGTCCTTTACGGATTATAAATATAATTTAAACACTACACATCTCAGAATATATCACACCCTGGTCACGCAGGGTTGTTGACCCACCATTGGACGCCCCCTCAGGTGGCGTATAAAGGAACGCCCTGGCCAGCTAGTCAGTTGGGAAATAAAATCCTATTGATGGACGGGGTCAAAACGTTGGATTGGATCGGATAAACGCCAACGACAGTCGCATTGAAACATTTTGTCACATGGAATGTACAACCTTTATATACATATGCCAGGTACACTACAACTACTACTAAACGAGATGATAAATATATGTTCAATATATTAGCATTGCAGGAAACTAAGCTGCGTGGTAATTTAGCCAAGCACACATTAACTTCACAAGTGACAAGTCATCAGGTATCCATGAATATGGAGTCACATTTATCGTGGATAATAAGTGCAAACAAATTGTCAGTTAAAGAACGGATCTGTGCTATTCGCATCAAGATGAGATTCTTTAACATTTGGTAGGTCAACTGCTATGCTTCTGCTGAAAATAATAAATAAGCGACCAAGGATGATTTTCACAGCAATTTAGAACATAACATTAACAGACTGTACTCATATGTTATTAACATTATTCTAGGGATCACTTGGGAGTTCACTCACAGGAGAACAACAGCAGGGCACAGTCTCAACGTAGAGACCAGCCCAAGTGGACAGCCATTTGAAGATGTCGAATAAACTACTCCTGTAGTGTCAGTTCCTGCAGCGATCATATCTGAAATCTCTAACACTAATGCTGATGTTAGTATGGGTGCGATGCCTATACGGCAAATGGTGAATAGTAAGCAAAACTCACCAATATCGGCTTCATTGCAACTCAAAGAAGCTATATCAGGTCTATCTCCGTACTCACCTTCTAGTTTGGTGTTGAACTTTCATCCTGTCTACGAGTATCTCCCTTTATCAAGTCAATAAGTGTACAAATTGCCCTGGTCGCTTTCTTGATTATTCCCTCATTAGCACATCCTTTTTCAACAGGGTTGAACTCCACACTCCTATTCTATGAATTTCATTGGCGTGCATCGTAGGAAGCTTAACATCCCAACTTACTTCAATTTCATGAAAAACAACTTTCATGCCATCTCGATCGCATTATCTGAAGTGGATGGGCCTGAATTTTTTGCTGGCTTACCTTGGAATAAGCCATTTCTAAATTCTACAAATTCTTAAATTGCCTCATTGCTGAGTTTGCATCTTCGAGCTAAGCAGTCCGATGCTCTATGGCTTAGCTCGAAAGTACGTGTTGCTCTTTTTAATAAAAAAAGAGCCAGGTAAAAGATCAAACAATGTTGTACACCAACGCTAAAATTGAATATGCTAGACTGAGATCTCTTGCCAATTCAGTAATAAGGAAAGCTCTGAAGAATTATTATAACTCTATCGAACAATCGATATATTGCAACCAGCCAAAACGATTCTGGTTGTGCATAAAATCCCTTAAGTCATCTCCTACCATACTACATACAAGTATGTATAATGTTTAGGGGAAATTCAACAGCTTGTAATACGTATGCTATTCTATGTTGATTTTATACTGCAGTATCCCATTTGTAAATAACTTTTACCCTCTATTTATGTGAATCAAAATTCCAGTTTCCCTTCGACATCAGAACTTCAGAAGGCAAAAGTTGAAACAATAGCCAACAATGTGAGCAGTCCTGATGGAATCCCTAATTCCTCCATTGAAAGTCGTTCTTCGGAGTTACCTGCTCCCGTCGCCATTTTTTTAGTATCAACTTGAGTAGGGGTATTTTCCTTGAGTCGTGGAAAGCATGGTTTATAACACCCGTATTTAAGTCTGGTGATCCCTCTGACGTAACCAACTACCATTCAATTCTTTCAACATTTCCAAAAATACTTGAAAAATTGTGCACTCAAAGGTAATACCCATCGTATCCCCACTAATTTCTGTGCAGTAACATGATTTTTAACCACCAAGATTGACCACTACCGATTTACTTGAATTTACGGACTGTGTCGCGCAAGCTATAAATTCAAATATCCATGTTGATACTATTTACACAGATTTCTGCAAAGCTTTCGACTCCATTTCTCATAAATTACTAGTAACTAAACTAAAGCATTATCGCTTCCCTGCCGGATTGCTCTAATATGTTTGTTCATACCTTACTGCTCATCCTTGTTCTGTGCGTCTAAATAACTTAAATTCCTCTTTGTTTTGTCCTAGTTCTAAAGTACTGCAGTGATCAATGTGGTGTCCATTGTTATTTATTCTTTTCACTAACAAACTGCCGCTTGTTCTTGATTCCCCGTCATTATTTTACGCTAATGATCTGACGATCTATAGGAGAATTGATCAATACTCCAACTGTACACTGTTGCAAGAAGACTTGTCCATTTTAAACCAATGTTGTGCATTGAACTATCTGTGCCTAAATATCCCCAATACATTGAAGCACTCATATGACTATCAAATAAATGATATGTTTTTAACTCGCGCTCCTTTTGCAAGAGACTTAGGAGTCATTTTTGATTCCAAGCTTAAATTTGACACTCATGTTTCACAGATCGTGAGTAAGGCGTCACAAATGTCTGGGTTTATTCTAAGTTATATTTATGTTTTTAACAATATTCACTCTGTTGTGTATCTTTATTTCTCTTTAGTCCATAGTATTCTCAAATATGGATCACAAATCTGGACGCCACATTTGTTCATCAGTTCGATGCTGAAATCTATACACAGGAAATTTACAAGTTTAAGTTTAAAATGCCGTATCGTCCTCATACAAAACGCCTTACCTTCTTGCACGTACCTTCGTTGTGTTCATGTCGTGTATTCCTAGATGAGTGGTTTCTTGTCAAACTCCTTCACTGTCAAATTGATAAGCATTTAGTTGATCAAATTAAATGGCGGTGTCTTGTTAGAGCTGCACGGACCTCTCAAGAATTAGTCATGCCATTTGCAAGAACAGAAGTTTATTATCCTTCAGCCATAGTTCGATTACCTAGATTACACAATAGTCTACAAATTGTTCCACTTCTCTCGTTAAAGTTCGCGTTAAACTTCTTAGTTAAGTAGTAACGTTTCACTTTAATTGTGTTTTTATTTTGAATTATTTTGATTTGTCCGTTCTTTTAATTTGTATTATTGCCTATTAGTTGGCTAAATAAACAAATAAATCATCTTGGTCTTGAATGCATCGGCACTCGGCAAACTGATAGTGTCCGTCCACTCAGCTGCAATTCATTCTGATTTTAAACCAATACGTACTCGCATCATAACTGTTGTCACCAACAGGACTCGAACCAGTGATCTTCGGCTTATGCAGCCAGTACAATTATGGCCTTTGGACTTCTCGAAATTTCTAAGGCGAAGCTGATGGCTATGCATTTTTAGTGTGTTTTGCTGGTTCATTTCGAAATGGTTGAGACTGCTGAATTTATCTATCTCTCTGTATCGCATCCTTTCCATCAAAAAAAATTCGGATTTTCTTGTGTGAGGATCAAACATAAGCCTACATCTCTGCATTTGCTATTCTATAGCCTGAAGATTGCTGGACTCTAACAATCGGTTCCAAAAAGTCGGGACTGAAACAAAGCTGACGATTACTGCTACGAATAGAAAATTGGCAAATAAATTTTCAGAAATCCAATTATTCGAAATAACAGCTCCTTGAGCTTCAGATGCGACTAAATGATTGTTAAAAAATGACTACTTATAACATTCTGACCAGTTTTTGCTTTATTAAATAAACAGGATACGTCAGCAAAATCTGGAGACTCAACATTAATTTGTCGCTGTAGTGGATCTCAACGACAGCAGTCACTTTTTGTCGTTTCAACTGAGTAGACGTGTGTGGAATCTTGCTTGAAATCTAAATGGTGGAGGTAGGGCAATCGAATGCGCAATATAGTTGAAGAGCGGTGGTTATTGAAAATCTTCGCGCTGGACGGTTGCCAACAGAAATTATCAGGTTTTTGGGGTATCCGAAATCCACAGTTTACGACATTGCTCAGAAGTATGCGGCAGCGAAAAATTGTGAGGAAGGTTCTTCCAGTCCAGTAAGGAAAACTCATGCGAAGGAACAGACGGCAAGACCCCGAAAGTTGTTTGAAGGGCCCAAGACCTCATTTCGCAGGATCCTGGGAGAAGCAATCACAAAAGAGCTCGACCTACGGGTTCTAATGACGATTGTGAAGCCGTTGATTAAGACAGGACCGACGGAAGTCCGTACGTTTTTCAGCAGGACGGCGTTCCAGCTCACACGAGCCATTTAGTGCAAAATTAGCTCTCAGGTAATCTGGACACATTTTGGTCCAAAGAACTCTGGCCTCCCAACAGCCCAGATTTAAACCCCCTGGACTATTCATTTATTGAGCGCATTACCAATAAGTCCAGACATCCTAGTGTGGTATCCCTACTGGCCGCTGTTAAAGCAGCATTTATTAATTTACAACGAGAGCAGTCACAGAAGGCATGCTTGCAATTCAGGCTGTGAATCAAAGCGGTGATTGAAGCAAGCGGGGGTTATATTGAGTTATAAATTTAAGAAGAATATTGTTATGGGGTAACGCCAAGTAGGTTAAATTCGCGAGAACCACGAAGGGATCTTGGCACGACTTTACGCTACGAATAAACGCAAACCCCACGTGCAGAAAGCATAAAGTAACGTACACGAAAATGTATTAGATATTATGAATTTGTATTATGGGAACTCAACATACACAAGAGAAAAGCGTAAAGTGACGTAAAGAAAATTCTGTAAGGAACAAATCGATGACTCGAATAATTTAAATTGAATGATTAACAATAACGAATCTGAAACCGGTGCCTTATGTTGTAAATGTACAAAAAAATTGGCACAAAATCCCTCTATATTTATATCGGATTACGCGAAAGTGAAGAAAGAGCGCGGTAGGAAACGATATCAATTCGATTGAAATTGGAGATACTAGGATGAACACGACCAAGGCGAACTCGACAAATAATTCGTTATTTAAGGTGGCGAGTCCGATCAAATGGCTCCCACGATGCCGTGATTTATCCTTGAAGCGATAAGTTTCAAAAGAAGTACAAAACAGTAATAATGGCAGTTATCCCAAAGAGTCCCAATTTCCTAAATCTCCCATTAGTTTTGGTACCGATGATATCCTTGTTGGTAGTAATAATCAAATATCTCAACAAACCCTTAGAGTGGTTGGTACGAGTCATGGCCATGCGGATCGTCGTGTTGGCGGAGTTTGGACGCTCACCAAGTACAAGTTTAATGGAAATGCAAAACTTCATATAGAAACCCGTCCGGGTGTGATGGATTTGCAACGCACATCGAACCCGAATCGTGATAGAATAAGCCCACAATATCATAATAATAATAATAAAAGTAATAATAATAATAATAATAAAAATAATAATAATAATAATAATAATAATAATAATAATAATAATGATAATAATAATAATAATAATAATAATAATAATAATAATAATAATAATAATAATAAAAATAATAATAGCAGCAACAGCAGGAAAAGCAGTAGCAACATCAACAACTATTACAAATACGCCCTGATGGTCTGCTATGTCTCGAAGATGATCCACCTGAAATGAAACATTCAGTAGATCTATCAGCGTGTACGAGTATAATTGGTTCGAATAATATCAGTTTGGATTAGTCGCTTTTGTTGAATGGTAACAGTCAATATGATATGTGTAGTGAATTTTGAGTTCAAAAAAGTCCTTGAAGGACTGCAGCGATGTTCTGCTGCCTCGGCAGAAGAAGATGAGAATATCTGCCGAGAATTATCTCGTCTGGGGACGCGTGAATGCGCTGGCAGGCTAGCATTGCGGTGTCGTGGGGCGGGTTCATTTCCCCAGCACGAGGACCCACTACAAAAAAATTTCGCACTCACGAATTTGGTGGTCAGTCGATCAAGAGGCGACCGAAGTCGCAAAAAGTGTAGATACTTACACCGAGAGAGAAAGTACTTGTTCCCAGAACAAGTGGAACCTGAAAAAAAGGCGGACTTGGGGTAACCTCATCGTTACCCGACGAAGCTCATGGCCCACAAATGAAAGAAGGGCAACCGGGGGGTGATGAAGCCCCTTCGCACCCACCCAACTGGAATAAATCCATATTGTGTTGCAGTGGCCAGGTATTCCTCTTCTGAGTGGAAAACTCATACAACTTGACTTGTATAAACTTTCCCATCAGAAGGGGAGTACCCCGGTGACCAATTTATGCCATAGAATTATACAATCCGATTGCATAACGCTATGCCATAAAGAGGCACTCTGCTTGGGCCACTCAACCCGCGATGTCACCTGAAACAAAGAAAAAAAAGGATTAAATTGTACTCGGCGGCTGGCTCATGGTTTTAGGGGGCAGCCTGCCACCGTACCGAGTCTCATTACCGGTCAGAGTTATTGGAAAGGAAAGACCGATTTCATTTGTAAGTTACAAATTCATTTGTATTTTTATTCACGCAATAATTTCAAGATTTAAGATCGATACAAACAAATCTCAAGCACAAGCAATATCAAGTTTGAATTCGATCGTAATGATTTATAACTAATAATAAATCTAATCTTCTTCTGTTACTATGTAAACATCGATGTAAAGAATTAAAGGGAAACAAGGGAACAGAAGTGTGATTCTATTAATGTCAATGTAAGAGATTCTTTCCAATTATTCATAAAGTATGTCACACCCCGTCCCTATGAATTTTTGTTTTGTTTCCAAAGCCCATTATTGTATGTAGAGGTAAAGTAAAGTGCATATAAGATTTGAAATATGTATAAAAAAAGCATTACATGTATATAGAAAATTTGAAACGTCTGTCAAAACATTTTAAATCATTCAAAAGAGTACTTACCCATCCTTTCCGACGACGCGCGCTCGTTGACGAGGTGCGGTGCGTAAGTCCTGGCTTGCAAATTGAACATTTACAGATATATTCATTAAGTACTGGGCTTGGGACACTCACAAAAAAAATTATGATAATCCTCTACGTTACAATTATTGGCAGAGCAAGTTAAATCAGAATCGCCAGATACG
This sequence comes from Odontomyia ornata, assembly GCA_963969285.1. Lineage (NCBI taxonomy): Eukaryota > Metazoa > Arthropoda > Insecta > Diptera > Stratiomyidae > Odontomyia > Odontomyia ornata. Next base: position 494,787,547 of record OZ017738.1, read on the forward strand.
GTCACTAAACAATTATCAGCATATGTTGCTAACGAAACAGCCTTGACATCAAAATATTCCATGAAGTCAATTTTCGGAAATAACGGTCCACACAACACAATAAAATATGCCACGTCAGCGAGAATTTTTCCCATAGAATCGATGTTCCGATTGCCAGAATAACATTAATCACAGGTCCGTCTGGAGGCGCGTGGCGAGTTATGTCAACTAAGAAGCAAACAAAGTAACGGTAAACCGCAAAGAATCCACAATTAACACGTCCCAAACACATGAAAAAGAAACAATCGCAAACGAGTTTTCTTCCTCCTCCCTTATCGCCGCTATGAAGTGCACTTGTAGCAATAATTGCACTCGAACCCAATCAAATAATCAATTTCCCAGAGCCACAACATTATGTATCAGCACTCTACACGGTCTTAGCACGCATTCGATCCTTAATTTGCATACAAGAAATAAATTCGTTAGAGTCGATTTATTTTGTTTATTTTTAACTCAAAACAGGGCAAACAAGAAGTTACGGTATATTACTCGGGTCAAAGTGGCGCGCACAGAACAATTGCACAATGTTCTTTTAATCGCACGAATCACTAAATGACTTATCATATATATCGTAAGAATATGCATGGAAATCAGTTTGTAAACTCCAATGTTCTTTCAGAGTTCCTGTTCTGATCACGAAAATTCAATCGGCAGCACCGTTTAAAAGTACATTAAACGTGGGATCGAGGGTTAAACGGGAAATTCGAACTAAAATTCAGCTTTCATGGTGGTAATTTTCTTTTTTTTTTGTTCACTCAATCACTTTTCCACTTTTTCTCTAGTATTGCAAATTATTAATTTTCACTATGAAATTATTCCGCGTGTGTTCACCTCGAATACAAGATCTCAACCCCCCTTCACACACACTTGCATCGGCCGCCGTCGAGAACCGTTTTTGTTATTGGGACATGAAACCGTACGATTCACTACACTCCAGTTGCCTTTATCCAACTTCAACTTTTAAATAATTCGGAAAAACTTCCCAACAAGCATTAACTAAGATGCGATGTTAATAACTTCACACGGCACCGATCCAAATCGCGACAATTCAACCAAAAACTCTACGATTTTCCTTGGTTCTTCTCGATCTCCCATCGAGCCTCTTTCTTCTCGCGTCGCGACGTGACCGCCGTCAAGGTGCATTTCAGACTCCCCGTTTAGACCACAGTCGCTGTCTCTCTCCCCGTCAACGTCCCCACCGAAAAGTTCTAGCTGATCAATTCTCTGATAGTTTTCACTGTTCCGTTTTTTTGTAGCAATTAGCTGATTGGATTGTGGCAAAATGGACAACTGAAGTGAATCTTCCGTCTCGCACTCTTTATCAGACTGCTTCACGCGGAACTTGTCTGGATATAACCCCTTCAAGCCACTAACCCCGTCTATCTCCCTGAACTTGCTATCATCGCTTAGCGAGCAAATCGAAGCTGCTGACGAATCTTCATCTGATAAGAAGGTATCAACGCGGGTGTATTCGAAATATTTCTCTGATTCTACATACAAACTACCCGATTCTGACCTTTTGAATTCAACATCATCTAAACTCCCTGATATATCGAACTGATCGCCGTCCGCATAGTTCTGCTTAATTGACCGAAAATGGGTGCGATATGAAGTGAGTAAATTGTCATCATCATCCAGAGGAGACGAGGAGGAGGCAGAGGAATTATTTACTGATGACTGCAACGAAACACCTGGGCAAGAGAACTTGCTGAAGCTGTTAATGGCATTGCAGCTCGATTTTGGTTATTTGCAATCGTTTTTCGATCAAATTTAGAGATTTGATTAAATTGGAAAAGTGACGACGAAGATTTTTTTTTTTTTTTTTTTAAATACCTCCTTCCCTTCCACTCTCTCCATCACACTTTCTTCGTCGCACAACGCTCGTGCGATCTGCACTTCACATTTCGTCGTTTCTACAGTGTGCCACAATGGAATACTCTATAAATCCACTAGTTTTTGAGTGATTGGTAAGACTTACGGTGCGTGCCGTGGTGGAGGTAGTGATGGAGGAAGTGGTAGGGGCGGCGATTGCTTGTTGTAACTGTGGCGGAATTATTGCTGATGTGATCTTGTGATTATTTTCGCTTGTAAAACAGCATAATGATGAGCCGTAATAATCTGGCAATGATACCGGTTGGGAAAGTTGATGGTGCGCATGAAGTTGAGATGTTTGATGGAATAGGTTATTCGGGCCTACAGTCTTATTGGTCGTTGTACCAGCTACTGCATGCTTGAATACTCCACCATACAAATGTTTTCTTTGGCCAGCCAAACCTACGCTCGTGGGTGCATTTAGTACCGCTGAAGTTGGGATAAACGGTGTTTCGAATGAGCATTCAGACTATTTGGAGATATTGAATGCATTTGGAATTTCCTTCTCATCATACGTATCCATTGCCTGTTCTAATATTTAAATCCTCCTTTGCAATTGAATTATTTGGTACTCCATGCTTGTTAGATAACTTGTTCAAATTATTTGTAGCATACGCCATATTTGAAAGAACTTTACTATTATTTGCAACAGCTGCCATTTGATGTAGATGATCTGAGGACTTCATATTATTCTCTTTGTTTGTAGGCTTCATACGCTTTTCCGAATTTTTCTCATAAACAAAATTTGAGGCATCACTTTCCGATATACTGCGATTGCGATTCGTTTGTGACATTAGAAATTCCTGGATAAGGTCTGTTCCCATATCCCAATTGCCTTCAAAGTCCGTATCCCAGGTTGGAGACGAGTTTCCGCCGTATGAGTTCTTGTGGACACTACTCATACGTCCTTTGCTCAATGCTGAAGAAAATGAAACAAATCTTATTTAAGGAAAGGTTCATATGAAACTTAGTTTTGAAATTTTAAATCATGTCATGCTGCCATCAAACTAGTTACAGACCTTGATTCCTTCGTCGTTTATTTTTCCTTTTTATATTTGCCTTTTTTGTTAAATAACTTGCATTGGATAATCACCAGTAGAATTAAGTTAAAGTTCTTTTACTACTCTACTCTGATATTTTAAATTTACAGCGCAACCTCCATTCAGCTTATTAGTTAATAGTTCTAAATCCATTATTGATGAAAAGGATATTTAAAAATTAAGTGCATCACACGATACCAACCATCCGGGGCTCTGTTTTCTTTTTCGAGAACGTGCTCAATTACTGCATATGGATAAAATTTTAAGGAGAAATGCGTTACGTGAACAATTGGAAGATCCTTCTGGTAAAATTTTAGTTCCTGACACAAAAGCAACTAGCCAGACGGATGATAAATCTGATATCGCGTTCGATCCAAGTGATACTTATCATACAAAATGTCATTCACCGTCATCAGGATATGGAAGTCAAAGTCCCGAATATAATAGGCCACATTGTGATCATAGCTATACAAGATCGAAAAAAGGGTGTGGATTTATCTGGATTGGGTGTTGAAACTCTTAGCGGTTCTGACGAGATAATCGATATTGTATCTGTTGGTGATAAGAAACTACTCACAAATCCATCAGATAAAGAGCGTTGTGTCCTGTAAAAAAATGTTGCCGATTAAATGACTTCCCATATGGTAAGAACGTCAACTTGCTTGAAGACAATACCAAACGTGTGACCGAACACTATATCGCATGCAAATCGTCGCAATTTCAACTACACCTTCGATCAACATGACGATTTAACCTCCCTGATTGGTGGTGCCAAAAACAGATCGTTTACAATTCAAGCACATCCTCCGGCTACAGTAGCCAGAGCACCAGCAGCAGCAGTAATAGCAGTAGTGGCAAATATCCTGCAAACAGCTCCCAAGCTCGCAAACAACATTCATTTGCTGCCAGCTACAAGGATGACTACTCCCCATTGAGCAAACGTAGCCGAGGCAAAAATCTACGACCGTCAACCAGTCGACGACATAATTCCTACGATCAAGACGAAGCTGATACCATTGAAAAGAGGAATTTGCATAACGATATGGAGCGACAGAAACGCATTGGCTTGAAGAATCACTTTGAAGCTCTCAAACGACAAATACCGACTACTAAGGATAAAGAACGAGCACCGAAAGTGAATATCCAGCGCGAGGCGGTGAAACTTTGGGAAGAAGTGACACGGGAGGAGTATCAAGTGCAGGCGTTGAAACAATAATTACAAACCAAACTTCAGCGACGACAGGCACATATGAGGCATTTGCAACAGCAACAAACCCAAACTGTCAGCGAATTGTCTCACTGGCATTTCCCCAAACTAGTGTAGTGAGCACCCAAAACATCGATTCTCGTGGTGGAAAACTATATAGCCGACCCCACGGAGTGGAATTTTTAAGGTCCTTGACCCACCAGAATGAGCCGTTGGTCGAAAACCCAATAAAAGGGGCACGGAAGGATGTCCCGTTCTTCTTTTGAGCAGTGAAAACCATCCGGTGAAGAGTGCCGGTTAGGAAAAGGAGTTAGAGGATGCAGATATCAAACGGAGGAACGAGATCGAAGGCAGTGTTGGCAGCTCAATTGGCCACAGTCGAGAGCAAAGCGGAGAACGGCTTCAATAAAATTGGCAGTCAAGTAAGCGCACTCAAATTATTTGGGTATCCCCACGTCAGCGGCAGCAGAATCATCGTCGTAAGTGCCGGCCAACCGTTTTATTTTTTTTCAATATTCGATTGTATATTTTCTTGTGAATTTTGCATTAGTATTTAGAGGTAAAGACTAATTGCATTGGATTTTTTCTGGTTGTTTCCTTTCTTACTTTTATTTCAATTTTAGATTCTGTGAACTTTCTGCTCGTCAGCAGGAAGATATTTTTTCCCAAGAAGCGATTTTACCAGCGTCGGTTTGAAGCCGCGGGATTGCGAAGTGGTCAGATCACGCTTAAGGTTTTTTTGGTTTCTCAAGTGTTTCTTTCAGGTGTTATTGGGAATTTCAATTTGGTATAATACAATCTCATATAGATAGGATTCCACTCATTGTTCTCCGGGGAGCTCCGGGTCTCGAAGGGTGGACTAGTGGCGCCTGCGCCATCTCCGACGGAGCTATCCGGGGCCGAACATAACCTGACCGGAGCACCCCTTATAAAAAAGTAATAATACCTAGAATTAAGATATAATAACTAGTTTATAAGTAATAAATAATAATTATTATAAACTGCGTGTTCTCTCCGGATTTTTCTGACGCACCATGTAAATGGGCGAACTACAAAAGAAGATTCTTATAATTAATCAAAATGAATTTAATAATCGGACTTTAATTCAAAAGATTTTGATTTGACGGAAATTACGCTTTGAATTATGTTTTTATCTGAATTTGCGACGCCATGAACACAATTTAGGAACTCAGAGAATTTTCTACTGACAGTCTGCATAGAAAACTCAACAAATAGACATGCATGTGATTAAGTATTTGACTGGGTCCGCTATGGCACATTCTTTCGTCGGATCAATATCACTTATGAATAGAACCAAAGTGGAGTTCTGATCCAGTCCCGATTCAGTGAAGAATCGTGCAATTCTTAACATACCGTTCAAGATTTAGAAAATTAAACAATTGGACGATGTTGGATATGAACTATACGAGGAATATCTTCAGTTACCAATAATTTCTGATCTGATCAGTAAATTGTTCCTGCATTCAAAGGAAACGCAGAAGTTGCGTTGGAACTTGAAGATTGTGATTGCTCGTGATATCAATGTCAGCACAATCTCATCAACTTATCAATCTTTCGCCATTTTATCGTGTTCTCAAGTAGGAGTATGTGCAGTAGGAATAAATAGCGAACGAACGTTTGTGTACCGTCGTCCACCATTCTATAATTAATTACGGATATGTACATATGTGCGGACTGCGGAGTGGACTTGATTGACTGCGAGTGGACTGAGTAGTTCTATTGTTTCGTATCGATCAGCGGATCTTGAGCAATTTCGAAGATCACATGAGGATTGCAAATGATCAAATATCCATCGATCATATTCGATTTAGTTATTTTGGTGTTACGCGAACTTACGAGTATTTGCTTACATCAGGGTGCAATGTGCCAAGAATCTCATTGTAAGGATGCTATTTTCGATGATCTTCACCATTTGATCGACTCGATGCAGATGTTGGGAAAAATTCGAAGAATTTTTCGCGAATGCAGATGCAGTGGATTTGGTATTTATATTCGGAACATTCCTACTCGTGTGCTAGCGCGAGAAAGGTGGTAGAGAATTGAAAATGGCAAAATTGCGACTAAAATGTATAAAATGCTATTCTGAAGATACTGGATCAATAACGTGATGATGAACTAATAAATAATAGCTGTAAATGAATTATTTTGTTTATTTGATATCCGCAGGCCAATATTTTTGTTGAAAAGCTATCGGGCCTTTATTTGTTGTGTAAGCAATCAAAACGCGTCTGCTCACACAACAAAGAAAGGCCCGACGGCTTTCCAAAAAACCAAAAACTACTGTAAACTTTATCACGGTAATGCATTCCGAGAAATAGATGCTCATAATTTTCAAAATAAACAATATCCAATGATTGCCCTTTGTAATATTCAAAATCTTTATATTCTGTATGATTTAAGAACGAAAAGGTTTAATTTATTTTCTGTGGAAGTTGAGCATTCCACATGCTATTATCAAATCAATATCGGAAGTTTTTACTATCTTAGTATGTTAAAATTCAATGATATGACATTTTCGCAAAACTCTACATCTATCTTGGCTTTTGTCTGTGGTGAGAGTTACGACAAACACATGTTGATTACCAAAATGGAAACATTGAGACGGGAACCTTCAATTTTTCTTTAAATGGAGGTCATCAGAAATAGTTCTTTTTCTAGTCATTTGACTGTAATGTCCACTTGTTTTCATTTCCCATAACGTAAAATCCACCCAGACATCATACAACTTCCTTCACCTTTCTCATCTGTCTGAATTTTTCCACAATTATCACCACAAAAATAATGAATACGTCGGAAGGCATCTTTCCAACATCTGTACTCGTACATACGATTCAAATCATCAACATCTACTAGTGTGATGCACTTTCTTCGATTCCTTTGAAGCGCCTTTGCAAATGGGCGATCCTTGATGCATCGCTTCATATGCTTCGGACGAGGAGGCAATCCGTCATTTTTGACTCGACAAATCGAAATTGGGTGATTTATCTGTCTCGAAAAGAAACATTTACGTTTGTGCAGCGTCTTCGGTGTGAAATCATTTCCTGGTTTTAATAGAATGAATTCCTTTGGATTACCAATTTCAATTGAACATTGAAATATGGAAAAATGCACTCAAGCGTCACTAGAAATGTTATAGGAGGAAAGAACATCTAATTAAATGCAAATGTTTTTTGGAAGTGATTTGAGCAGGATATGCTAATGAAATTCGGGATCATTTTCAAATTTAGACCTTAAGTATTGAACTAGTAGAATATGACCAGCCGTTAAGGCAACGTTTGATTGTTTTGTGCAACAAACAAATAAATAAAGTTAATTATTCACTCCTCTTCACTGTTCCTACATAATTCTATGTGCATAGTGCGCACGTCCTTAATACGCAAGATCCTCTCCGTAGTATCGCCAAACATAAGCTTTAGAAATAGAACCAATCACAATTCCCTATTTTTATTACCATCATAATGTGAGTATGGTCAAATTTCTGAATTAACAAAATCCCACCTTAGCTTCCAAACATAAAAATGAAGCAGATTGACTTAGCCTTGTCTTCACCAAACGTTTCAGGTGTCCATCGATCTGTAACAATACAACTTATTAAAAAGCGATAAACTTATCGACTTCCGAATTGTTGAACACCTTGACGACAGCATGTTAGTTCAACTACATATTTATGCTAAATAGGCTACCTCGCTACCAGAACTAAGAGGAGCGTTGGTGGTTTTTTCTTCGAGTTTCGAAAAGAAGTTGCTGGGAAGAAGACGGGCCACGCGATCTCTTCCCCCATTTGATTCACTTTGTGCAGTTCGTACTAGAGGGAAAGCGCAGGGCGATATCGCGAAACTTTTGCAACAATTCAATGGTTTCCCGTAGCGGCGACAAGAACGACAATTGTTTATGGTATTGAGTTGAAGATGAGAACCTAAGAGGGGTCATACATATCTCATTTTGAAATAAGCTAACAATCTTAAGAATAATAATTCTAGAGCAATGATATTGTGGCCGATTCCTCTGCTATTAATTTATTTATTTTTAAAATAATAATTTACACCTTAAAGGTTTCTTTTACTTAAGGTAATACAGAGTGGTATCAGATTTAAAAAATGCATCAGCAGCTAGCATTTGAGGATGGTTTTTAATGAAATGTTTTTGAGCCTATCAAACTTCAATGTGTTTCTCTGTTTTATTGGTTTTTAAGCAAACTATTTGCCCATCCCGTTCTACAATGACCTGGAAAGACTGATCGACTCATTGCCTACAAACGACACAAAAATAATTCTGGGTGATTTCAACGCTAAGATTGACAATGAGCTATCTCATCGGGGAACAACTGGAGGATATAGCCTGCACGATGAAACAAATGACAATGACCAGCGCCTGATTGACTTTGCATGTAGCAGAAATCTAGACATACATTCGACTTGCTTCCCACATCGACGCATTCATAAAATGACCTGGGTATCACCGGGTGGCAACACACAAAACCAGATCGATCATGTTCTGATCCAACAACGTTGGGCCTCGAGCATACTTGACGTCCGTACATACCGAGGAGCCAACTGTAACTCAGACCATTACTTGATTAACTTAACCTATCGATGTCGTATGTCAAAGGCGTATTCGGCAAAGACCAGCCCGTTGTAAAAATTTAATATCGAACGGCTCCAAACGGCGTATGTGGCCAAAAATTTCACGGAGACCCTTGACAGACGCATCGTTAAAGACGAGCAACGAGCTCTGGATGGAAGTGAAAGCGACTATTAGGACCGTGGCAGAACAGACGATCGGACATCAAGCCCGGCGCAAGAGGAATGATTGGTTCGATGATGAGTGCCAGTATGCATTAGATAAAAAGAATCTGGCGTACAAAGAATACGTAGGTAGGAAAACCAGGACGAAGAGAGAACACTATAAAAATCTCAGAGGAGTAGCGAATAAGATAATTACGATTAAGAAAAGAGAATACTATGACGACCAATTGAGAAGTATAGATGTAAGTTTAGCGAGCAACAATACAAGACAAGCATACAAAGTAGTGAAAAGCCTGAAACAAGGTTACCAGCCCAAAACCACGCTCTGTCGTGATGTCAGCGGCAATATCATCACTGATGAAACAAAGATTAAGGAAAGTTGGGCATCATATTTCAAGAACCTCCTTAATCTACCACACAACTCCAGAACATCGGAGCCTATAGATGTCTGCGGAGAGCGTCCATTGGCCCCCCCAACTCTGGGTGAAGTTTGCTCCATAATCAAAGCAAAAAAAAAATAATAAAGCACCGGGCATCGATGAGATCCCTGTGGAGTTCATCAAGCTATTCACAAAGTCATCCAGCACATTTGGCAACGAGAACATATGCCGAAAGAGTGGAGCCAATCAATTATACTCCCTATCCACAAAAAAGTTGACAAGCTACGGTGCGAAAATTATAGAGGCATATCACTACTTTGTACGGCGTACAGAATATTTTCAAAGATCTTAGAAAATAAAATCGAATCATATGCCAACAGTATTATTGGGGAGTATCAAGGTGGTTTTAGAGTAGGTAGATCGATTATTCACAGTCAAGCAGGTACTTGCTGGAAGTTCAACATAGACGTTCACCAAATTTTCATTGACTTCAAGCAAGCATACGACAGTAGTGATCGTAACGTACTGTACCAAATTACGCTTGGTTTTGGCGTCCTAGCTAAATTAGTCCGTGTTACCAAAATGACAATGACGTCGACAACCTCCCAAGTCCGCATCAATAACCAACTCACCGATGCCTTTGACACAAATACCGGGCTAAAGCAGGGAGATGGGCTGGCCCCATTGTCATTCAATTTGGCTCTGGAGTACGATACGCGAGGTACAATACTATACAAGTCGAGCCAAGTAGTGCCCTATGTGGATGACATCAACATTCTGTCATGGTCATTAATAACTGCCAAAGAACTCTTCCTGAAACTCGACAGCGAAGCAAAACTAGTAGCTCGCAAATAAAATATTTTATTGAGTTTTGACGATCTTGAAGAAAAAGCTGGATACACAGGAAAACAAAGCTCCAAGTCTTCAAATCTGTGATAAAATCTGTGTTATGCTATGGATGTGAAACATAGACCCTAACCCAAGCATCCGCAAATATATTGAACGCCTTTGAGCGACGGGTCCTGAGGCGAATAATCGGAGCGAAGCTAGACGGGGACCAATGGCGAATTCGATACAACCATGGGCTGTATGAAATTTTTGACGAACCGGAGGTCTCAACGATTGTAAGACCGTGGAAGCTGCAATAGGCTGGCCACATGAATCGTATGGACGAACAACTGAAGGCCGGAGACCAGTGGGGAAACCGCTGGTCTGATTCGGTCGATGAAGACAGTTCATCGCTGCTCGGATTTAGTAATTGAAGGACGCAGTCAATGGACCGAAACAGTTGGAGGCGCTATTTGCAGGAAGTGAAGGCCCGAGAGTAGTGCTAAGAAGAAGAAGATTTGCCCATCCCAATAATAATAACAATTCTTTTGTGGTTGGGAGGTCAAGGCTATTTTTGCCCCTAGTGACGGACTCCTATCATCACCAGACTGATAGCCTCCCTACAAACAGCTCCCTTGACACATTGTGACTGTAACCTGGCCCTGCTTGACATTTTACTTACAACTAGACTTTTTTTGTATCGTCTTTTGACACTTTCTGTGTAGAGAGATCCTTTTTGCCGTAGGAAAAGACGGGGATTACTGCGAAAAGATCTTTCCTCTCTCTGCAATAATAAGCGATCCCAAGTACTTGAGTCAATTGAACATTTTAAGCGTGTAAATTCAAATTCGCATCAGTGATGTTCGTGAGATGTTCATACTATCGCGAACACCAGTAATATTTTCCGCAGAACAAACTGAGGGAGCATGCACTGATGATTTCACATTTCCTACAGACCCGGTTTGCTTAAATTTGTGCACAATTCTCCCGATTGTCGACACATCTGGTCGATTATGCTGACCAAAAAAAATACGAAGTTCACGAAATGCATTTTGATTTGAACACACATTTTCGTAAAAGGCAATTGTGTACCTCTCCATAGTTGAATCTGTCAAACACTGAAACAAAGAAATGTCAAACTAAGCTGGGCGAAAAACTTAACGTTAAGATGTGACTCACAATTAACATTGTGCATTATGGTTGGACCACCATTTACAAGCTCATTCATGCTCATGCTACGCTTGTAAGCCAAAACTACAATCGGCTTCTTTTCTCTACCGTAAAATTTATATTATCTCTGTCAGCAGCGGTAAAAACTGTACTCGTATATGCGGCACCATTCTTAACCCATTAGCGCCCACAGTATGAAGGAGGCAAGCTTTTTGATGATTTATTGTTTCTGTTAGTTTGTCTGGCTTTTAATAAGAAAATAATTCCTTGAAAATATCAACAACACTAATTGTTTGCTAGAATTTGGGTGCTCTCATTAGCATGCACTGGACACGAGAGGAGTGGAGATTTCTCACACAATAATATAAATAACAAATTGAGTAAGCAGGAGAGTGCTCCTACCAGAAGGTCTTTGTAAACAATCTAGGGTTAGAAATAAGTTTTCTAATGGCGTGAATCGATAATTTGAATTATTCGTCCAATACTTGGATATGAAATCGTTCAAATTTATGCAAAAAATGCACAGTTTCTTTCATAAGCACAGTGCTGCCGCCATTTTGACCTAGCTTAACTGATTTTTATGAATGCTCGGCCGATTGAACATATTCAAGTTAATTACTATTCCTTAAATTTTCATGAAAATTGAAAGAAAATAAAAGTGCCTAAGTTAATTTAAATATATATAGGGTTTTCCAATAAGAGGTGTTATTTTGAATAGATCTTGTGATTTAACACCTTGCAACTTCTCCCCTTGGGGTCACGTGAAAAAGAAGGCCTACACCAACAGCCCAGCGTAGATTCAAAACCTCAAAGATAAATTCGTGAGGCTATCGAGGACATAGGGCAGCCACTTTGCGATTTGGTTATGGAAAATTTCATGAAGAGGATATGGTCCTGTAAGCGTGTCGTAGTAGTTATTTGCCTGATGTTGATTTTTGCTAGTAACGGCATATCTTCTTCTTTATAATAAAATAAACATCCGATCATTTGTATTAAAAAAATGCATTATTCTTTTAATATCAAAATAACACCTCTTATTGCAAAACCCTATATCAACCATAAACACGTGTTATTGTTGTTGTAATTCCATACAATTGAAATGGCTATAACTCACTTGATTATGATTCGATTTCTATTGAATTCTGTATACGTACATAACTTATATTAGTCTATATAGCTGCAAGGTTTCAAGAAGTTTAAAGGTACCGTTTTGATTTTATGGGTAAATTGTAAAATCTACAAATCATACTATTATTAACAAAGTTGAGTGAATTTCGATTTCTAAGGTATTTTTTGCCCTTGTACTCATAAAGGCCCATGTTTGTGATAATTTTCAGATTTTTCGGCTGAAAGGTGTCCAATCGCGAGGGGGGGGACACCAATTTTTGGTACATTTTGCCTTCCCCTGGACCCCCTAATTCATAAAATGGTTTTTTTATTTCAGATTTTAAAAGTTCTAATCAAGACCTTTCATTTGATACCCCACTCGACTACCTTTGATTAAAAAAAATTTTTAAGGGCCAATTCGTTGTTAGGGGGGACCCCCCTTAAAAATTTTTTAAATTTTTGTTAAGACCTCAACTTTTGAGAAACCATCACTTCTGACCTTTTCACAAAGTTTGAGCATTCTAGCTTCTATAGTTTCTGAGTAAATCAGCTGTGACGCACGGACAGACGGACGGACGGACGGACGGACGGACAGACAGACGGACAGGCGGACAGACAGGTCGCGAAACTAGTAGGTCTTTGTAAAAAAAATTTTTACAAAGACCTAAAAATAGGTTTGTCAATTGTTGATTTTGGATTATTTTCACAGATGTCTAACTTAAAGTCTCACCTGTGTTAAATTTCATTCAAATCAAATTTTTACTCTGGACAGAACAAAATTTTTCGTTTCTTATCAAATTGGCAGCTAAAAATGTATTCTCTCTCTATATTTTTTATTTATCGTTCGATTTTCATTATTTTTGTAGAATACAAGAATTACCCTTTTTTACTTTAGCTCTACAGCCCCTTTAAGGCCTTGGTTAAAGATAGTTAGGGTATCTTATTATCTTGATCGAATGTATTGGTACTCGAGAGATGAAATGGTTAGTACCACGCTTTGGCGGTGTATCCATCCGCCCAGCTGCGATACGTGCTGATTTTAAACCAGTGCATATCATAACTGAACAGGTTTATTGTCTATCCGTAGAATCATTCGAAATAAATTTCGTTAATAACAACGGAACTCGATCCAGAGACCTTCAGCTTACTTTAGCAGACTATATCATAATTTTAAATTTCATCTAAATCCGTAGAGAATCATGGCCACTTGAGGGCCACAAAATTCTGAAAAAAATTTGAACTACCGTCATTTTGAAACCTACTGCTGCATGATCATTAAAATGACAAGATCATTAGATCACTAATCTGGCAAAATCCTTAGTTTCCATTGAAACCAACTGAAGTCTTAAGTAAAATCAAATAAAAATGGTAACTATGAATTTTCGAAGCTTGACTAGCGCTCACTTTGAAATTTGAGACCTGCCCTTAAAAGCATCTGAATTCTCGACTAAACTGTTAAGTTCTATTAACATCATTTGAAATTTTTGATCACAACTATAATAATAAATTTTTGCTCGTTTTTTAGTACTTGAGCAACCGACATTTTGTTTCAAAAGGTTTAACTTCAGATTTTCTATTCAGAGCTTCATCACATAGTTTCATAAACCTCTGTACCAAATTTCATCCAAATCGGAGCAATCCTTTAGCCAGAACAGAAACCACGGATTTTGGTCTAAACTGGTTAATAAACTTAGTTCAGATATTTACCCAATACATTTTTCCTGAAAATTTAAAGAAACTCAAAGCCAACAGATCAGAGTGAGACCTTCTTAAAAATTTTGAATGTGGTGATAAAGCCGAATTCTAATCTGGCATCCGAACTTCAATTGCAATCAGTGTGAAGGTTAAAGTTTTTTAGCTGAAACGAGCTTGAGCTTCTCACAATGAAAAACGAGATTGAGGAGGCCACTTTGCTTCAAATTCAAGTCGTAGTAAATTTGACCTTGAAAATACGCAGTCTAAACCAAATCTTAAGGATTAGTAGAACTTACCAAATGAGCCAAGCAATAACGTGGTCGGAAAACTCTTTCCCATAAACTTTACACTCCAGGAGTTGTGGACGAGGCTCGACTTGCTAAAGGACATATTCCAAAAATTTGACTGACTACTGGTGATCGGCAGTGATTTTAACGCAAATAATGGGACATACAAGAATAGATCACCAGGGGACTTTTGGCAATGCAAATGATTGCGATGCTTCATGTGGTGATTTTAGACACTGGTGCAGCATAGACTTACAGAAAGTCAGGATTTTGATACTTCTAATAGAAATATAACTCTCGAAGGACGAGTAAAATTGATCTAGCGATAGAGGAGTAGATTGTGATTCTACGTCTAACATTCGCCGTAAACAGACGTGTTTTTAATCGGTCCTGTCAAAAATTTTAAAAATTAATTTCTAATTTTAAAATATCATCCCGTCGAATTATTCAAACAATTATGAATACCTAAATTTTCACTTCTGAAGAAGTTTGAAGAAGTAGAAAGGCATTCAAGGGTGGTTTCGTTTGATGAGCATTGCCACAAATCACGCTGCGAAAGCAGCGATGGCTTCGGCTATCTAATAGGACGATCATGTCCGTCGCCAACAATAACGGGCGAGAAAAAGTTAAAGCAAAGATTCGATAACGAGCTCAATGAAAATAAAGACAAATTAAAAACTTTAGCATTCGCTGAAATCGAACAATTAGTCAAAGCTAATGACAAATTGGAAAAGTATGAGAGAGCAAATGAGGAACTCAGACTTAAGATCCATTTGCTAGAAGAGCTAATTGGCAAATTAACTTTTAATAAAGAAAAATAAACCACCAAAAAAGAAAGGGAAATAAAATCAAAAGCAAGCAAATGCAAAAAACCAAAGAAAACACAACAGGAATCTAATCAAGAAGATGTCCTTAGTGCAAAGAGGGAACAAACGTAAGTAAAAATTATTATGCAGCGATAGCTATGCTAGACAATTCGATGGACATTGAAAAATACAAAGCTAACAAAAATTCTGAAAATTGCTCTACTAAACCTGATAATCGTTCATCTAATATTTGAAAATTAAAAAACGGAAGAAAAAACCAGCAGTTTGTCTGCTGGTCCGTCCGTCAATATTAACAAAAAGAAAGAAAAAACCCCATCAATCAATGTATTTGGGCAAACTGGCAAGGCTATGGCTCAGCTTTTAGGAGCCGAAAATAAATTAAATGATTTTGAAATACAAAGAGTGAATGTCGCCAAACTGACGAATAAAATTAAGTCACTGATTGATTTTTAGACAGCAAAAAGCGCATTGAATTCTGGAGAGGTTTTGCACTTTACATACACCCTCAAAGAGCGACAAAAACCAGACATTTTTGCTGAAAGGTCTGGACTGCGGAGAGGCACAGTCGATCTCCTTCGGGTGCTTCAAGAAGTTGCACCAGAAATAAAATTTATTGAAGTTAAAGACCTCGCAACAAGGAGATCAGTTGTCAAACGTAATAATTTGCCTTTTTACTTGGTTCAAATTTCAAGCAAAAGCAGTCCAATCGCTCTTCAAAAAATATAGAACATGAACTTTCGAGTGGTGAGGTAGGAACGCTTTTAGAAGAGTGAGGTCATCCAGTGCTATAGGTACTAAAGATTCAGTCATTCGGCTGCCAATTGTGCCATGAAATACAAATATGTAAAGTGTAAATATTTCCATAACTCCGGCAAAGGTAAATTGGCTCAGATGGAGCCAAAAGAAAAACTATACGGTGAGGACTGCGGTGTCTTTGGTCATCCAACATCATATCGAGGATGCTCCCGATATCAAGATGCAAACGTAAAATTTATTGCAAAACAAACACAAGTACACCGCAGTATGATGCCTTCCAACTTCGTCAATCCTAGGGCACTTACAGCTAGAGGACTAGCAGATAACAATGTACATAATGTGAATAATGTAAGTGGCAATAATGAGCTGTCTCTTAAAATTTACCACCAACAAAATTCTTTATCGGGTAGAATCGATAAACAGAATTCAAAAATTAACTTTGTTTTTCAGCTTTAGATCTTTCAGATGCCTTGAAATAACTTGCTTTGTCTCATATTGATCAACGTTAACTTCATTGAGAGTCTGCATCGACGTGCCTGCTTCTTAGAATTCCTCGTTAAGTAAGAGCCTGACATCATGCTTCTCACTGAAACCCACCTCAATTCATGGCGCTCCATGACATTCAAGTATTTTCAATTCATAAGAAAGGATAGGGTAAACGGTGATGGGGAAGGTGGCACCGGGATATTGGTGAGAAGACCCTATTATTTCCGAAATATTGATAAAGAAGAATTCAAAAACTTTGAAGCTCTTGGAGTGCCCGATATTAAAATTTCACTGCCGGGTGGGGATCACTTCTTTGTTATCTCTGCATATACAACTGGTCAAAATCTTCTGAAGTTCAAGGAGGAGATCAATCCCTTGTTTGAAATAGTCGAATTGAACAGACTCCATAATTATTATATTCTTGTCGGTAACCTGAATGTCGGGCATACATCATGGCTGAACGCCACAAATGAATCAAGAAATTTATTCCTGAAATCGTGGACAACAGAACCGGAGCACCCAACATACAGGACAAATTCATATTTGAATTACTACATTGCTGAGGCAAGGCTTGAATTCAGCTTTTATAGTCCTCAATGGAAACTGCACGTGCTTCCTTACGATAGTGACCATAACGCAATCGTAATTGAAATCAATCGTCAAAGGGATGATATCTTCCTCTTTCCAGTTCGACATGAAAATTATCGACTGATTTAAAAAAAAACGGATTCGGGAAACTTTCAAAAGAAGTTCAATCGTGATTACCAGAAGCAATATCCTCCTTTTGATGACGCCAATGCTAGCTCAACGGTTCCTTATGACAGGAATCTAACTAACGATGAAATAAATCTCTATTTGTCGAAGTTAGAGAAGCTGACGTTGGAAACAATCGGAACAATATGGAAGGATATGAAACACCAACCTTTGCAGGGTTAAGAAGATTGAAAAGCCGTCTTCTCACATGCGTCAACAATATTTATCGGCGATTTTTGGACTACAATCAACCCTCGTTAACATTGTTGAAATGATACCTGAAGAATGTACAGAACTTAATCCGTGCATACTTCAAGAGTTAGGTCAGCAATCAAGAGGCGGAAAAACTGAGAGGTATCGAAATCGGTGTATGACTCCAGATAGAAATGGAATATGATTATATGTGATAGTTTTCAGAGGCTTGCCCTGATTGGAACGCATTTTGAATTGGTTTATCTACCAAACCCTGAGAGAGGGAATAAAATATTTTCAGAAGTCGTTGAAGCAAAAGTTTCCGACTTCAAATCAAGCCTGAATGGTGAATCAAATTCTTCATTTCAATGAAACATTAACATCTGAACTCATACCGAGCTTGAATCTTATTGATTATTTTGTCAGCTATGAAGACTTGTGTTTCGTATTTGGAAGGATACAAAATGAGAAATCAAGTGGTATTTACGGTGTTCCAAATATAGCTCTCCGACATTTGCCTGAGGTTACTATTAGGAATTATTGCATAGTATTCAACAACATGTTGAGTTATTCATATTTCCCAAATGAGTGGAAAAAGGCCGAAGCATTCCCGATCTTGAGAAAGAAAAAGAACCTTTCAATCCTAAAAGCTATCTCCCAATCAGCTAGCTGCCTAACATCAGCAAGGTGTTCGAAGTAATACTAAAGCATTAAACGCACGCATTGAGAAATATGAGTTGCTGCGGAATTGCCAATTTTTTTTCGCGCCAAGCATTCAACCATACATGCGATAATGAAAGTAACCTCAGACATCTGTTGGAAACTACACAACAATTGATGTGTTGAGCGTGTCTCATTGATATGGGGAAAGCCTTCGATATGGTGTGGTTAGATGGACTAGTTTTTAAACTCTTTCAAGACAGATTCCCCAGACACCTTGTCGTTATGATCTGCAATATGGTATACGGGAAATCATCTGTTGAAATCATGGAAATTCGACGACAAAGCGCGGCTTCAAGGTCTTAAATGGTCTACAGGACGGAACGGTTACTGCGTCTCTGCATTTCTCAATATTCATTCGCAAGCTATTAAGTGGCTTTGATTTTAATGTCTCGCCAACGTGATCATTGGTAGCGTTTGCTGATGATCTGATCATATCTATAGCAGACCAAAAAGCTACAACAGTTCTGAGCAATTTTCAAAAAATGTTTAATGATGTGCAGCTCTACACCGACAATCGGTGAATTAAAATCAATGCGCAGAAGTGCGAAATTATCTTGTTTTGGACAACACTGCAGGGAGCCAGGCAAAACGCGGAACGTAATTGGGAGGATTTCTACATTATGGCTGTCGAGGGTAGCTCAGAATGGCTTCCACATAAATTCTGTGTTCGATACCTCGGTATTCATCTCGATCAGCATCTGTGCTATACTCAACATGTCAAAATCATGCTCACTAAAACACAAAAGTAGTCATGGCCCTACGAAGCTCTTTCATTCAAGATACATTGATCAAAAGGTCAAGGTTTTGATATATGGATGTCAGATCTGGTACAACCAGAAAGAAAGAAAAGTCTTCGTGCATTTACTGCTTTGTACAGAAAGCCTAAGATGGTTTGGAAACATTTTATATCAAATGGAAAAATTTATCAAATTGCTAAAGTGACGAAGATCAATATCTTCATATTGAAACTTTTTCGAAATCATATGGCAAGATCTGTAACTGTGAGTGAAAGCCCCTGGATTCCACAGCCGTTCCACCCTAAAGACGGGTATATTGCCACTTGCCTCGGTACTGGCTTCGTTCCTCTAGAAGTATTTGTGCATATGGACATAAATCGATACGTTTTTGATTCTGATGGTGCGGCATCCCAATTATATATCACATACTCGTATATAGACGGACCACCGATAAGAAAATAAAATATCCTTCGAACTTGAGTTCAAGAGACCAACAATTCCATTGGAGATACTCATTTGCTAGATTTATTGAAGCTGGTCGAGCTGAGACATTGCAATTTAGGTATTGGTGGCTGAATCACAATCTCTAAATTATTCATGTCTATTCTCTGTTTTTGTGTTTTTCGTTACTTAGTTCTTTTGAGTTTCAGCTCATTATTGCTACGTCTTGGGTTGTTTGTTTAATTAAAAGTTAGGGACGGGTTTCAATATTTAGGATAGTTATATGTTATGTTTATTATATTAGGTAAAGAGATAAGCTTTAATGCTTAGGTTAGGAATATTGTGTTAGCATTGTACTAATATAAGATAAAGTTTTTGATTGAATTTTATTTGAATTAGTTATAACATTTTAAGTGTAGGATAAAAGTTCACTATTGTATGGCAATTATAAATAGTTTTTGAATAATGTTGGTTGATTTTTTCTCCTTTTCCAATTGAATCATAAAATATATAATAATTTTAACTAATTTGAATTTGCTATTGTTTTTTTTATGAAATGTGTTTCATTGATAACTTATAAATTTAGAGAGCCATTTGGGCCAAATTTATAACGATTAATATTGAATAAAGCGCATTTGACTTTGACTGTGAGGAGTGCACTGTTTATGACCATAATGAAATCATCTCGCAGATTACCAAAAGTTGTTGCATTCACTCTTGCAAGTGCAAAATACCAATAGCCCAGTCATATTAGGGCTTTCACCTCGGAATGAAAGATAATAAGCTGCAAATTGGTATGAACCTTTGTTTTGTCATTCTAAATGTTGTCTCAAAAGTCACAATCGTTATCGTGTCCGCGTCTCAAGATATTCAAGGTCAAAGGTCACAAAAATCGGTTTTTCGCGAATATCTGGCTTCCTATCGGTTAAATGAGATTTGCATTTATTATAAAAGTTGTAGGCTATAAAATTCCCTACAACTTTTGTTTAAACTTTTTTTTCATACGACCAACCGTTTTGAAGGTAGAGCGCGAAGAGTGCACATCGTACAGTCATATACGGCCTAATGCAAGGTCAAGCGTGAGTTATGGTTATCAGTACGTTATAAAGTCAATTATTTACTTGGAAATTATAATTATTAAACAATGCCTATTATTTATGTACTAACTATTAATTATTTATATTTAATTAAAGTAAGTAACTTGATTATTTATATATAATTATTCATATTTAACTATTTAAGTATAAAATATTATTAATTCTGGATTATATATTTTAGTTTTATTTTAAGTTAACACGACATTATATATCTTTTCTTTAAAACGCGTAAATTTCTCAATACTTATATACCTGGAAATACTTGTCCCTACCCTATGCCCTTTTCTATTCATTGCCGGGACAGATGTTCTATAGTATTCAAGGCCACTCTCTCCACTTTGTATGAGTCAAGATTATTCGTTAGTTTGAAATTGTACCGTTGCAAATCAAGTTACTTACTTTAATTAAATATAAATAATTAATAGTTAGTACATAAATAATAGGCATTGTTTAATAATTATAATTTCCAAGTAAATAATTGACTTTATAACGTACTGATAACCATAACTCACGCTTGACCTTGCATTAGGCCGTATATGACTGTACGATGTGCACTCTTCGCGCTCTACCTTCAAAACGGTTGGTCGTATGAAAAAAAAGTTTAAACAAAAGTTGTAGGGAATTTTATAGCCTACAACTTTTATAATAAATGCAAATCTCATTTAACCGATAGGAAGCCAGATATTGGCGAAAAACCAATTTTTGTGACCTTTGACCTTGAATATCTTGAGACGCGAACACGATAATGATTTTGACTTTTGAGACAACATTTAGAATGACAAAACAAAGGTTCATACCAATTTGCAGCTTATTATCTTTCATTCCGAGGTTGACCCCTTTTTTTACCTAATATGACTGGGCTACAAGCATAGAATATTGCTTTGCTTGAGGAAGAATATCTTGCTGAGACGCTAAGTGTTCCCGACCAATTGTGCTCCGCAGTGAGCAATGGAGCCATTGAAGTTTTAGTACGGAGAGTTTTGACATAGATTTACTAAGATTATTATCCGTCAATGCCCAATCCTGGTGAAGCAAACATATTACGGAGATTAGGCACATCGTTTTTCTTGCAGATATAGGGCTCAAATAGCACGGAAGAGCAGCATTCTGTTGAACTCTCTATGAAATACAAAGTGGCGAAGAAAGATTTTAACAGAGCTAACTATCGTAGTAGGTTACAAAAATGGCAAACTCTTTGTGATAAAGTAAAGCATGATCTTTGGGAAGGGGAATACAAACTCGTTACTTAATTACTTGGCATTATAATACCAAACATAGACAATGATTGAGGTCCATGGAAAGCAAAGTTGATGTACTGTTGCTAGCACACGTAGGGGGTTCTACCATGCGTAGGGGGTTCTACCATGCGTAGGGGGTTCTGGCACACGTAAAAGGGGGAGGGGGGTTTAGGGGAGTGTCGGAAAAGTTGAAATAAAAGGTAAAAAATGCCCTTCTTTACTGGAAATGAATTGAGTTTTGCTATAAGAAGTTTGAAGCACAAAAATGCAGCTGGAGACGATAGGGTACTCAGCTAATGCTGAGATCCTTAAGATTATGGCGGAAAGATACCCGAAGTACTGTTGTGTATATATAATGCATGCCTAACTGCGGGTGCCTTTCTATGTCGAAAAGAGAAAAGGAGATCGAACATGTCAAACCTATCAACTTGCTATGCTAGACACAGTGGGTAAGCTTCTAGAGACATTGCTTAAACCAAAGTCCGTGGGATATAGTACTTATTATGGCTGCAGTGATTCCTATAGATCTGTTCGATCATGAGCAGAAAGAAATATTTGAGAGATGTATTGAGATGAGAAGCACACAGGATACGGATCAGGCCGAAACTCAAACCATATAAAAATGGCAAGTGCTTTCTGTCACTAGAATTGTCATTGATTGGACTGTTTGACAAATGGATAAGTGAAAAACATGGAGAGATCAACTTCTATCTCTGCTGATTATAAACGGGACCTTGAAGGCAAGAATATTTTAATGTTCTTGCTGCCCATAGAGAATAGATAACGTATTCCATATGTTTTTATGTGGAACCATTTTCCGCACAGAAAAGCGCAGTTGCTTTCCTAAACCGAGATAAAAAACTCGGGTAAAGCTTAAACGCACTAGGGTACGTTATTTTATGTTGGAATTTCAAATGTACAACTGTAATTTCAGAATGAATGGGTCACGGGAAAAGGAAGAGAAAACAATCAAGTTTAGGGAAACGTCTCCATAATAAATTTAAGTTTCTTTTTTCAATGGGCAATTAACAAGGAACATGCATGTTTTTGTAGAAACTCTTGAGAATAAATAAAAAGTAAGCAATTTTTACTTTTTCCATCATCTATTAAAAATGAATCTACATCAAGTAGAGATTGCCAGTGTAAATTAATTACAGAAACTATTGCAAAAAAATTAACCATTTTGTTTAGTTTGTTTCGGCTCTTGTAATGAATCGGTCCTAAGCCACTGGCGACCAACACATATGCACATTGCTACCATATGGCTTCCCATCTCACGTCAGTCTTAACGACTTTCTATCCATAGTCAGTACTGTCAGGAGACGTCAAAATTGGCAGTCTGACTCGGTCACATGGTGGTATTCGTGGCAAGGTTGCCGTAAAAGATATTTGCCGTGAAATTTTTGAAGAGCGCGGGCACACTGTAAGTTTCGGGTTGGTACGCCCGATGTCAAATTGCACAAACAGTGATGGAAAGTGTTAATTTATAATTAATTTTGAAGGAAATAGATAAACGAAAACTGTCTCGCTATCGTGGATGGGATCTTCAAGGCAAAGTCTGCTGTGGAAATTTGGGGTCACTGCTCCGAAGTAGGAAATTGGAAGCGCATTCAGCAAATATGGTCCATTAAGAAAGGTATGTAGTATACTTTTATTATTTAAAAGCCCATCATGGCAAACTGCCCTCACACAATAGGAAGTGGTTCATGGATTTGTGCGGATTTATTCGAGAAGAATTAATTGTGAGAAAGACCATACACAATTGAGTGAGGTTATTAAATTCCAGTAGTGAGGAATATACCTTACAATGATCCTAACCGATGTTGTACGATGAATTTTATCATACGATGGATCGAGTGCAGTTGCCACCGAAGTGGCCCGGACTGCCCATTAATTCTTTAGTGGAATTGTCTGATGATTGCTTGGCGAGTTTACCGTATCCAGTTGATCATGAGCCAAAATTGGAATTTGATAATTCGGAAAAAGTGACAAAAGTTGTGCCCGACACAGTGGAATATCTTGACGTGGAAGAAGAATTCGATGTGTAAGCATTTGATTTCGAAGAAAGTGTTGTACCTGACAGCTTTGAGGAACTGCGAGAGCAGTCTGGCGAATTCAAATTAATGAGGACTACGTTTATAGAATTCTTGGCAACTGATTGACAAGGAATTCGCAATATATGCTTGCTACCTATCAGCCAATGTAAAACTATTTGTGGAATTGAGCAAACGACTTGTGGAACCATATGTCCAAAACGATTACCACGGATTTTATTTCCATCAAGGTATCAAACAAAGCAATCCACCGTCCATTCCATTCCTTTGAAATTCGTACAAGGAATTGGACAGAAGTTTTAGAAAAACAAAAAAAAAATAATCTTCAAAATTTAGATGTAGTGCATCCCACGCTTTTTATTAAAATTGTTTGGAGATTGCTTTGGGCCTTACAGTAGTGAAAAATTCAAAAAGAAATTGAGCTATTTGTCAAACATAAGTGAACTGCGTCAAATTCTTAGGCTACCTTTGTGAAAACTACCGGATGTTATAGGAAATGTAGATGAATCTAGGAATATAGAACGTAGACTAGCACATCTGGAAGTGGAAGAGAGTAATTTGCAGAGCACAACTCAATTCAGTGTATCCTTAAAGTTAATAATCGGAAATAATCCTTGCTTGAACTATATTCCAGCAATTATTAGGAAGTGTGTAGATTTCCCCAAAAAAAACTGAAGCATTCAAACGGGTCAAGGAGGATGCTGAAGATAAGCGGAAAAGGAATCGAAAATTAGGTATTTGAACGCTCGTTTTCGCCGTTCAACATAGGTCATAGGTCAACAACAGGATGATCTCGGACCATCAACTCAGCAAGTTATATAGTTTATAGCCCCAACGTTTGGTATTTATCCTGACTTGCTTCTCCTTCTAGTCCTCTCTTAAGGCGTACATGAAAAGGGCATCACCAACGTTGATGTTATAGGATATTTTCAACAAGCTGTTGATCACTCTTTCATATGCATCATTTTTATGATAAATTTAATTCTTTTAAGCGGTCTATTGAGTTAACAGTTCACCAATTTGCATACACCTACTCGTCGAAAAACAGTTGTTTTGTTGAACTGAATGAGTAGAGTACATTTACATTTCATGGTTTACAATGTCTTTGTATAGTTTTCGTGTTAGCTAAGGCTGAAAATTGTATAGAAAACTAGAAATTAACATCATGACAGTTTCGTTTTAATTAGAGCAAAGTTTTTCTTTTGTTTGATCACTAGACCAGGCGAAGTGAATTCGAAGGATAAACATTAAGCTTAAATGTACTCATTGTTTTTACCATACAGATAAATAATGAAATGATATTCTACTGAAAGCAAACAAAAAAAACTGTAAAGGAGAATAGTATGATAAAAAGCTGAGGCATTAGTAAATAATTAAGAATAAATATAATTGATTTCTACGAGTATACTTATGCTATGAATCTGAAAAAAATCGATTTTTTATACATTTTATCTGCAATGATAGAGTTGAAGTAAGTGAATATAACTTATAATAGTTTCAAATAATAAAAAGTAAATATAGAGTACACTAAAGGATACTAGTGAAGCGATATGTAAGCCTCCTAGCGAATCAATATATAATAACGAAAAATTATATAGTTATAAAAAAAACAGAATTTATGAAATAGTATTTGAAAATTTTTTTGATTCAATAGTAAAAGCAACCTTTTTTATAATGTATGGAATACATTTTTGGAAATTTAAAGGTACTACCCACTGGAGTAGCAACTCACAAAAATTATGCAATCGTATATTTACAAATGAAATACTGGCTGATTTGACGAGCAATTTGCTTACGAATTTATTATTTAGTTATTCTACTATTTCAACTATTAACTCTTGTCTTTGGATGTGGAATTATTTCTAAGAAACATAAAATCCAATAAGGAAATGCCCAATTATTTAACAAAACTTTTAATGTATATCAATTAATTTCTCCCCATTGCATTTATGAACATGTGAAATTTATTATTAGTTTAACATTTACGTTCAAATGATATTTAATTTCCTAGATACAAAATACGTAATGTCGAAAATGAATAAACCCATGAATTGCTAGATAACCCACGATTTTCCTTTCCAGCCTGCACTTCTCTTTCAGCGGGAGTGAGAGCGAACGGTAAGTATGCCGTGACGAGGTAGGGTTGTATACCATCGGTTGTTTTGCATTTTTCTTTTCCTCTCCGAACTAGCTGGCCGACAAGCAGCCACCGCGAAATGGATTACGGATGCACGGACTGGTAGACTGGTTGGTACCATGCGTTGACACGACTCAGACTTCACGTCTAGAACCGATGGGAGGTCGAATCCGAATTCGTTCGAGCGGACGTAAAAGAAAGTCATTACACTCTTCAGATTACCCATAGGGCCTTTATGTCTTTTTACTTTAATACTATTTAGAAAAAATTTAATTATATTGTAAAATGGAACAACTTTTTTTTACGAACGTATGCATAGATATTTTTCGACTTTTTCGACATGTTGTACTCAACAAAAATAATTGAAGATGTATATGCATAAAAAAGACGAAATAACTAAGGCACCGGTTGAAACAAGGCCTCTAAATTGTTTATAGATAGGCCGTAAGTGCCGTTAGACTTTGAACGCATGTACCACACAAACAGAAGGGGCAATACAGCAGCGTCAATTTAAGTTTTTTCAAACTACGTTTTAGGTGAATTTCTCGAGAGAAATCCACCTATTGCGGAGAGCATCATGTATATATATATATATATATATATATATATATATATATATATATATATATATATATATATATATATATATTATATATATATATATATATATATATATATGTATATATATATATATATATATATGGGATATAACGAAATTTGTGACCACGCTAGAGGTTGCAATTTTGCTCCGATTTTCACCAAATTTTCAGAAAAGGTGTATTGGGTTAATATCTCGGTTCAGTTCGTGAACCAGCTATATCAGCTGGGCAAAAACAAAATGGCGGCCATTTTAGACGAAAAATCGTGATTTCTGTTCTGACCAAAGTATAGCTCCGATTTGGATGGAATTTGGTACAAAGGTTCACTAATATATGTGATGAATCTCACAATAAAAAATGCAAAGTCGGTACGGTCGGAAAACGTGCAAAATTTTGTTGTTGTAATAGTGGTCAAAGCTTTCAACAGATTTTCATGAAATTCGACCTTTAGATAGAAATTATAAGTATCTAAAGTATTGCGTGAAAAATTTGGAGGTCAGATTACAAGAAACAAAATGGCGGCCAGTTGAAACTCAAAACTTCAAAGGCTTCTAAAAGCCACAATTTTAATCTGATATATATGAAACTTGGTATCAAGATAGGCATTACTTAGATCTACAGTTTTTAATATTTTGGTGATCATGCATGTGCAAATTTCAAAATGGCGGCGTTTAAATATGCGTTTTTTTTTCAGGTTTTTGTGGCCCTCTAGCGGTCACACTTTCCAGCGGATTTTGATGAAACTTGAGATTATGGATTTCTGTACTATGTTCTTGTATAATGCAGAAAACTATTAAAATTGAATGAAAAATAAAAAAGTCGAAAATTTAAAACCCAATATTTTTAAGCTGCCATTTTCACTAAAAATTGAATTATTTTGCCCTGTCTAGAGTGAAACTCCGATGAGGTCCTAGCCCACAGAGATTTAAAATTGTCCAAAATCAAATGCATGCATTCAAAATGGCGGCCCCCAAAGGTCAGGAACAAGCGCAATTCGCTATTTTAGTAGCAACTGAAATAATGAATTTTTTTCATGG
Source organism: Odontomyia ornata (assembly GCA_963969285.1). NCBI lineage: Eukaryota > Metazoa > Arthropoda > Insecta > Diptera > Stratiomyidae > Odontomyia > Odontomyia ornata. Next base: position 494,815,015 of record OZ017738.1, read on the forward strand.
AAACGTTTTAAATGACTTATCTTGAACGTATTTATAAATCAGAATATTTTTTAAATATTGTAAAATATTTTTAACAATACCCTTAAAAAATTATAAAATCGCGAACTGTCTGTCAGTCCGTCCGTCCGTTTTTTTGTGTGTCACAAGTTTTCTCGCAAACCACATGAGCTAGAATGAGGAAATTTTCTACGTAGGTCAAAAGTGATGCCTCTTGAAATTTGCAGTGTAAGAACATATTTTAAAGTGTTTAAGGGGGTCTCTCCATACAGGGGGGTGACATAAACATTTTTTTTATTTCTGTAGCCCTCTAGCAGCCAAGTTTCTCAACAGATTCCGATAAAACTTGAAATTATAAGTTATGAAGGCAAGTTAATTTATTTTAATTATGCAAATCGGATGACAAATATAAAATTCGAAAACTTACAGCTTAATAATTTTAGCAGCCGTTTTCAATAAAAATTCAAAATAACGGCCCCTGATGGTTCAGAAAAGAATCGAAAATGTATATATTAATGGCAATGCAAGTGCTGATTAAACTTTTATGGAAATCTTTTGAAATTAACTATTTGAGCTATTGAAGCCGACAAGCAAATGTGAGAAGGGCGAAACCAGTATAAATATGTTTATAACAATTTGTTACCCGCCGGTTTTCAATATGTGATCCATACGTGTGCAACTCAATTTAATTAGCAAAATATTTGCGCCTCTATGAAGGGTCTCCAAATACGAACGGCGGCAGATCCTTTCTGTTAATGAATACCCATGCAGTGCTACAAAAATTGCAATAAGAAGTCCAGTAGTAGATAAGCCAATTTCTTTTTCGGAACCTTACGCTACATACGAGAAATTTACCTTTCCGGCTGGTGCTGCCTACGGGGATTTTTTTTCATTTGATTTCAATAACAATTGGATAAGATATTCAATTCTTTATTAGCAAAGAAGAAGGTTGAATTCCAAAGTTTAAATATTTTTTATATGTTATATGATTTTCTTTTAAGCTTAGCAATATTTAGAAAAATTCCTATTTTTTGCGAGAGTCTGGATTGCAAAACTATTATCCAAAAACGATTGAACCAAATGTAACAAAATTTGTTTTGCTATTTTTTTATATAACAGAATTTTTCTGGGCAGAATATAAAGGATTCAATTCGATGGGTCGAAGAAAATTAAGCAAAAAAGTCAATTTTTTGCAATAATTTTTGTAATTGTTGCTGTTTTGCGACGAAATTAATTAATTTCAGTAGTCAGATCTCATATAAATTTTAATTTAAAAAACTGATCCTATGAACTTTTCTCTAAAGTTTATTCTTATTAAACATAAAAGTGAAAAGAGGTGTTTTTTCGGAATTCTTCCTAAAATCGTTTTGCAAAAATTTAACACAACATTTTTAGACTGTGTATACCTCAATTATTGTTCCTAATGTTGTTCTCAAGAGTATTCTTCAAAAAAGCGCATGCCTTCTCGGTCCTGGTCCATGATTGGATATGAATTTGGGTGATTTAGCTTAATTTTTAGGCAGTTTGCCTTCGATTTTAATAGACCCGAAAATGCCGAAGTACTTAAATGGCGTGAACATAATTTTTGTGCAATTGTACACAACTTATTTCTCAGTGATAGGATTAGACCCTTAAAAGCTAATTAATGAAATTGCGGTGTAACAATCGAAACGGAAATTACTACATGTCCTACCCATGTAACATATTTCACTTAACATTCCTTCCAGAAGCCTTTCTTTCACATATCGAAACGGTAAAAATAACACAAAAACAACATTGAAAAACATTTACGGTCATTTTATTCATGAGCACCGACTGCTGATGTCGTTCATCGAATTGTGATAACCCGAAAACGAACTTTGCAAGTCACCTCTCTGTGTGTTTCTCCTACCCTTTTGGTTAGTCAGGAAATTTACGATAAAGCCTTCACAGTTTTCGCAACTGACCACTGAAGCCACAATCGCTGCGAAAGAGACGACTTGGGATATGTTAACGCAAAATGATTAAAAAAGACAAATCAACAAACAGTAACATATTCTTGGCTGCATTCTAGGCATCGGAAGGACATTTATGTCGCAGGCGAAATAAATGTGTCACGAGTCAGTGCTGACGTTGACAATGTTTTGATGGTTTTGTGATGAATGTCCTGTGATCAGTTGATCGATCTACAATCATATGTTGGCAGGAGGTTTTTGTGCGCTGTATGGCGCGTTGAGCACTTACACCTGCATCCTTCAATGTTTTCTTCTGTTCAATGCTCATTGGCTTGAATTTATTATTATTACGTTTTAAAAGGTCTTTTTGTAGTTGCAGCACACATGCATTAATTAACATGGAGTATGTTTGCGAAACCGTTTGTTCGACCAACAGAACTACTGCTCTTATGTGTATTCATCACATTGAGCTTCTTTCAAGGTGATAGTCCCTAAAAACCGCTTGGCTAAATCGATTCAAGTGAACGTCGCAACATTAATTAGAAGATTATGAATATAGCAACAAGTGTTCGAGGTAAACGTCGATCGTTTATCATGCGAGACGCCACGGTCGTCAATCCTAGGCTTTCCCATGCCTTCAGTTTCGGTTTCACAGAGGCCGAGGTCAGAGCTAGCAGCAAAAAACCGAAAATTCTCTCCACATGGCGACAGGTTACCAAATCAAACATGCTAAACAGAAACAGTTTTTGATCAGTGTTGGATAGACTGATCAGTTGTTGGAGATAACGAGACTGGCCCAGGATCCCAGGGTCTTCCGCGACTCGGCCCATGAATCTCAACTGCTGCCCAGAGCCCAGATGACTGGTGGGCCCCATTCACCGATCGACCTCATTGACCGCAAACGACAGCCAAGAGCATCATCTTTCATTTGGTGATCTATTAATTTCAATACAATTGCTGGCATTTAGGATACGTCACACAGCGCCAACGGGTCCAGCATCATGATCAGCATCATTTAGTTTGAGAAATAGTTCCCCGTTCCCCAATCGCGCAGGATTACTCTCATTCGATGCTGTTCCGCATGATAATATTTCAATCAATCGGTGGATTATTAATGAACAGATGCGCCAGACTCATCTGACGTGGACACGCAACCATTTATAATTCCGCGTCTGATGTAATCAATCTGAGCCACGATTACAACCATTAACAAGCAATTTCGCCGAATCGTTTATTAGAATGTATCACTTTGTTCGAATTTCGTGAGGAATTTCCTACTGGACTTACTTGTAATTTGGCCAAACATGTTGGTGGCTACTCACCATTAAGATTGGCAGTTGCATAAATAATTAACCGAATGTTTATGCTAATTGTTTCTTGTTATTTTGAGTTATCGTTTAGAATTTCGGAAGGTTCGTTTAGACGGTTAGGCTTTTTGTGGTACGAGTATAGAAAGAAGTTGAGCTTTTGGACGCAAGTCATCATCATTTGGAAGCATATGGAGTGAATGGTCTCAACCAATGTATGGTTCATATATAAAACTTGTGGTAAGCATATTTAATAGCTCATTTCAAAGGAAGGCACGAGCTGGTTTTTTATACAACTTGCAAGTGAAATTACTGAGTTCAATCAATTTTCACCATGCAGTCCCGTTCAATAAAATCAATTTTAATTGGCATCATTTTTTCATATCACTGAAGAAAGGCTCTTAAAATATGCATAGAATTTTAAAGTAGATATCTGAAGATACGAAAAACGGCTCCATTGCTCTAATACTTGAAGTTTACAATCTGTAGCTGATTATTTTTTTGAAAATAACTTTATACTTGAAGGATTATACCTAAATTGAATCAGAATTATATCAGCAATCGCATAACTATAAGCAAATCACACTATAGACAAGTTGAAAGGGAGATTGAATCACTGTAAATTGCAAATTACGCCATAAAAATGGTTCAAAGGTTCGAACGGATCACAATTGGCAATTGATGTGGAGAAAAACATAATCAGCACAATTTGTAAATGCAGAAATAATATTTTTGTTTGTGATACATTCAATTTGCTTATTCGCATGCTCAACAAGACCTCTCTATTCGAGGAAAGCTATTGTATTACGGCAATTTATCTTCCAAAAAGGATTACCTTAATTGGAATTTGAACGTTATGGTAATGTGCAAAACTTTCCAATGAAATAATATTGAATTTAAATCGCGTTTTGAGTGATGGAACGATATTTTTACGGAAACATTTAAGCTTTCTAATCCAGCACAATCATTGATAAAAGGAAAATCTATTCCACGAGGTTTATTTGGTCTGGTAGATGTAGTAATCGAGGAGTTAGTTAAATTTACTATCTTTTTTTTTCTTTAAATTATTTGATAAATTCACATAGAATTCAAATTTTATTTATGTCAATTTATAGATTTTTTTTCTCTTATTTTATTTTTTTATTTTTTTCCGCACAACTAAAACTGCTCGATTATTCGGCGCCGGCAAAGGGTTAAAAGAAATTCAGGCATAATATGTCCCAGATCAACTAATCAAACTAAAAACCAGCTGCTTTGTACAAATTCTATGGGGTATCAATTTCCCTCCAATTTCATCACAACGAACGCAGCCCTTTAAGATTGATCTGGTACAATTCGAGAATTGACAGGGCGGACGCATGTGGTCGTATCCGTGGGAGGATTGTCATTTGGCTCGTCTGGACAACCACAATAAACAAATCTGGTTAAAGGTGATAAGTGCGGGTTTCCCATGTATTATTTGTACGAACGCGGTTTATCGATAAGCTACATTAGATTCGCCGCTAGCAGATTGAGCGGTTTAGCTCAGATTTTACGTAATCTTCGCGTATGTGAATTGAAAAAATCGGTGACGGAAACTTGTTTCCTTACGAAACCGGTCAGTGAATCAAAAATCGCTCAGAAATCTGATCAATTGAATAGAACTTTGTGATTTCGGACCATTTCCACTTGTTTCGAACGTCTCGCCGTTCGACTTGTGAAGACATCTAAAAGAAAGAGGGAACTGTACTTTCGGGGAGAGAGAGCCTTGGTAGTCGTTGTCGTCGGTGTGTTCACAAATCCGCCGAAAAAGAAATTTACGTGCGTGCCAAATTCTTCCACAACTCAGTAAAGAAAGGCGATTTCCTTATACGCAGTTAAATGGGGAGTCGATGGAATTCCCTCGTTAGGTATTGAAGAATCTATCAGATCCATTTTCCCCGAACACACTCTTCTCGCGCACTTAAATAAAAAAACCCAAGGACTTTGGTGTATTTGATTGTCTGCTTGGCAATTTGTTGGTTTGGACTTCATCGCGTGACAACGGCCTATGCTAAACGATGAACGCCAGTTGGGATTTGGTGCGTACGCTCAAGTCAAGGACATGACGAATTATAAGCTGGGATGAAAAAGTAGAAATAGAACTGATTAAGGGTAACCGAGTACACAATCAGTATTGGACGTTTTTACAGTGGACAATAGAATGCGGAAATAGAGATGAAATAATGAAAATTGTGTGTAGATTGTGTGGAGTTAGAAAGCACCGTTTCAACCTGGACGACAAAACATTTGGTTGATGCAATATCTAATGGCATTTAAGTGCATACGCTTTCCAACGATTGAGGAAACTGCATCGAATGATAACGGAGCCCGCCATCACCTCGTTTATTCGGATTTAACCAGTAGTCGGGAGTATGACGAAATGGGCAGTTTCAGGACAACAGTAATTTAAAGACGAAGGTGAAAAAGCAAATACAAACAATGCAAATGCTGAGCAAAAAAAAAACAAATGAAGTTCAGTCAGCCGCAACATAAATTGAATGATAATGCTACACAATTTAAGAAGTAAGTTTTTTGTTGTAAATTTAGTAAGAGACCAACAAATCTAGAACGCAAATATATAACTAGACGAGTCTCGCATTGTTTTCTAGAGGAAATCATTATCGGTCTGTCGCAATCAAGTCAACTGAAATAACTTTTTTTTTTAATTTTGAGTAGAACTATTTAGAGTAGAGTTATATTTATTCGATTTTGAATGTAATAAGCGATCGATTTCGTGTCGTGACGTTCCCTCGCATTAAACGAAACAAAAATGAATTTTTGTGAAGAATCTATTTCAACGATTCATTCTAACTGAATTCGCATCTGGAAAAAAAACTAAATTCTTTTTAATTGACAGTTCTCTTGACAAAATTTGATTTTTTTTTTCAAATAATTTGTTATTGAAAGTGAATTTACCTAAAATCAATTATATTTTTATTAACATAGATTACTACAACCACGTCATGCACCACTGCTAATTAGAATTGATTGGAAAGTGTTAAAACACCACAAAAAAAAATTATAATAGTGAGAACCAGATTGTCATACATATTTGACCATTTACTTTGTTTGGTTCCAGCTAGAAGTTAACCATTTTACTTTCCTTGAAATTTCCTCGCATTGACTTGGTAAGAGAAGGCTTTGATGAGTGCTACCACGTATCGAACCCAATCTTTTTTTTTCTCATCCATTTGATAAAAAATAGAGCTCATTCATATTTTTCGGCATATCTTCAACGATTGTTAAAAGAAAAATTAGCTTGGCTCATGCATGTTGGATTTATAATGAATCGCAGTTACGTGCTAAATCGCAAACATATTTTTGCATAGTCAGAACAAAACGCAAATGCCACCATTGTCAAACTATTAAATATCTCGTATCAAGCTTATGCCACTTTGAGCACGTATAATAACTGTAAAATAATAGAGAATATAAGTAAAATCTGTAACGGTTTCCTACCTCCGTCTCGTTCGATCGCAATTAGAGCCGACCTCTCATCGGTTTGAGACGTGCAGTCTTGGAAGTGACAACGGACTGTACCCTTCAGGTCAACAAGTCCGGTCACGGTCCGTGGTGGCTGCTTGTAGGCTAGCTAGTTCGGAGAGGAGTTTCGGTCGCGGGTCTTACGCGAGCAGACTAAGTCCGAGTTACGTAACTCAGCCACCGATTCACATGCCCGATTTACAAACGCGTCAACAACTACTCATCCAGAACAGGAAACCTCCGTTACGTTAGTTCTGGATATGATCTCTCCACAGATCTCAATTCAAAACACTACAAAATAAAACCATAGGCGCGTTACCGAATTACCGACGCGGTACCAGAAAACAAGCTAAACTACCTCAAGTCCTTAATAACCTACTCTAATAAAAAAAAACGAGCGCAAACAAGGGTACCGCGGACCGTAACCGACTCGAAATCAATCATCCGCAGATTATAAAAACCTAACCCTCTTCAAGACATACTTACCCTCGGTCATCACTTCCGCTGCAAAAGAAAGAGCATGCGGAACGGAAAGGCTTATGGCTCCTTTAGTACTTCATTTTTAATTTCCTGAATATTTCATTTACCATAATTAAGCTAAGGTTTTCCTATAAAATAATTTAAATATAAACATTTGCTCTTCTGATATTTAAAGAAAAGAATATTTGTTTCATATTTTAAGATGTATTCACATATAAGCGTTTTAATATATTTTCATTAGTATTACTGTTAAAAATTACATTACATCCTTTTTATCCAATCAATTCCATCTATCTTGTTCACAAGGATGGTTTCGTTTAAAACAAAAAGAAGTTTAAGAATTCAACGGCATAAATTTACTCAATCAGAATAATAAATACGAGAGAAATTTAATTGCACACAAAACTCTTGTTTCTTTTCTTCAAAACTTTGTAAAATTATACAAACTATGCTTTACTAAAATTAGCAAAATGATCCCGAATTATTTCATACATTTTTTTCTATGTAAGTGTGTGTATGTCACTGAGTTATTATGTCAATAAATTACTTCTTAAACGAAATCCGTTTCAATTTAATGCTTGTTTTTTTTTTGTCAGTTAAATATGCTTCGTGTAATTTTCGGAAATAGATTCCAATGACCAAATTATGAATAAGTACAAAATATATTTAATTCGGAATATTATATCAGTATCTCCATGTATGATGAAGAATGAACATTCTTCTGGAATTGTGAGCCGTCTGTATTTTATGCTAATTGATAAAAACTTGACATTTGTTGTCACTTCGATTGAATATGTTAGTTTCTAAATGAGCCTTACAACAGGTCCTTCGTACAATTGATAGTCTAAAACTATTTATTATGAAAGAAAGTAATAAAAGCACGATGATTGTTCTAAATGTGAGATAAATTTGTGCGTATTTTTACAAATAAATAGTTATATTAATTCATTATCTTATCCTTTAAGTTATATTTTGAAGTCTTTTATATAGATTTCGGTCTTTTCGTACCTTGAAAATAATTATCCTCTATTGCGCTTCATATTTAGTATCGAATTACTTTTCCTCTATACTTATTTTCATAAAAAACTTTCGAGCTGAAATATTTTGTAATAAAAGTCACTCAACAAATAGAACCTAACATCGATGTAAATACAAAATCAAACAATTTCATCAACTTCTAGCCATTAAGCGTTTTCGTTCTTGTAATTCTACTAATTATGGTGAATATGAATCCAAGAGAAATGCCTACACTAAGGTATTTCCCTATGAGCACTTGTGCTTAACTATTTTAAAGTTTAGAGTAGTAATTCTGAAAGTATAGTCTTAACCGACCAATTTGGGATAGAATACAATTTTCAAATAAAGCTCGATATATTAAACTTAACTCACTACACTCCATCCGCTGAGAAAGATAAATTTATTCACATAAAAAAATTAAAGAAACTCATGCAACTTTATGTAAATCTATGTTTATCTATGCATGCACTAAAATTATCCAAAAATTCCCTAATATTTATATAATGGGAAAACTTAACTTTTGCAGTCATTGTACCCGTTAATCATTAGGAGGAAACATATACGCGAATTACTTTAAGCATTTATGTTTTATAAACAGAGGATTTTGTGAATTTAAATATTTTTTTTTCTTTTCTAATGTGAACAAAAATTTATTTCTGTATTTATTATGTCCAGGTGCGTTTAGAAGTCACAAGTACATTAAACAGAAAATAAATTACTTTTCGGACATAAGTTTTTTTTTTTTTTTATATAATACTGTTGCACACTAAAATAACTTTAGGATGGTTTTGTGTCTGCTGTGTTTTTTTTTGTTTCATTCAGGTATGAGCTTTTTTACAAACTAGCATAGCAGCATATAAAATAAATAACTGCACTTTATATTGGGTAGAAACATCTCTTAGAATCTATTCAAAATAAAATTATCAAAAAGGCCCTTTTGATTCACTTTAAATGAACATTTGATATTGTTATTTAGCGATAGTTAACAATCTGTGCTCGCTACGCAGATGTAAATAAGATCGTCTTATTTTGTGCAAGAATCCAACAAGTCTCTCAAAATGTTCAATATTTTCTTTCCGTCTCATCACAATGGTTGTAGACTTTTTAGCTTATAAAGCATGCATAAACTATTTTTACTTATTTCTTTATATTGGTGTCTTTTTATTCTTAAACACCTTCGAACACAAAATTAGTAGTTGCATCGCAACCAAAATAGTTAATTTCTTCTGTAGCTTTATAGAAAATTGCGTCAGAGTAATAATAAACGTATAATATTACAAAATAGTTTAGCACTACCAGTTCTTACACTTAATGGCGAATGGGAAATATTTGATTTAAAATTATCAAAAAAAAACATGCATTTTGAAAATGTGCACTAAATTGCAATCGAACGTTGACATTCGTCTTTAAATAATGAGAAGCCAACATCACGTCTCCTGCTACTATGCAACGTAATATAGTCCAATCCAAGTAGAAAATCTGTCAATGTGGGTTTCTTTCCCGATTTTAAAAAACGAAAGAAGTTTATCACTGACAGGATAAGCAATGTGATTTCCGTCCACGAAAGTGCGGTATTAATCCACTCTTTTCCAACAAACCGATGATCAACATTCTGTTTTGCATATTTCGGTAGTATTGTGAGTATAAAATGCAAACAAAGCCTTGATCGGGTTAATTCATCTTTATCGTAGCAAATTAAAAGCAATTGTTGACCAAACGATGCAAATTGTTTGCCGATGGATCCCAGCCAAACAGCTGATTGAAACAGAAGTTCGAATTCTGGTTGAAACCGGGCAAGGATTGATGGCGAAAGACTCTGAATCGTAGAAAAGAATTTCTCTCGTAAAATCTTTATGATATCCTTGTCAAATTGTATGGCATCAACTGGTTAACACGTGCTACCTAACTACTTTTACTATGGCTAATCTAACCTGGAATTAATTCGCCTGCCTCTTTCACTCTGCTGTATCCGTCACTCGAATCATCTGATGACCGCGTATTCATAGGCCTTGCGGTAGATTGGACATCTGTTCCTCCAAGCCGCTCGCCAAGTCACCCATTACTTACCCCTCCTGTGGATAAATTTATATTGCATTATATTCACGCCACGCTGATTTTCTTCGGACTTACCGCTAATCCGCTAACCCTCGCGAGAATTCTAACTCGACGGACAGTTCACCGCGAACACGTTCTGCCTCTTTGACATTTGGATGGCAACTGTGGGAAGCATTGCCAGATAGATATGCTTCGAAATGTATCAGAGTTTTACTTCACAGCTCACATTGACAGAAAATATTTTTTTTTTTTATTTTTTTTATTCAAACCAGTAAAAAATTTACATAATGTATTACAAAATACTTCAGTAAATCCTACAGAGATATGAAGACATCTGTACGTAGGAACTGGTATCTTACATGCTAGTCTTATAAACTATAAATTACAAAAAAATAAAAGGAAATTAAACTTTGCATTATTTTTAATCAAAAAAATCAGAAATATAATAATATTATCGGCATGAATAATACTTTTGTGTAATTAAATATTTTCTACAATCCAAGATCTTATTTTACTCTTTCTATGCTTATTATTTGGTTTTCCACTTAAAACCTTCAATTCATTTGGTAAGTTATTAAATAGCTTTATTGCGACAATGTAACTGTTTTTATTGCTAACAGTTTTATAAATTTTTGGTAATAAAATACTTTTATATCTAGTTCTACTATTTGACATTTCATAGACATGTTTAAGCTCATTATAGTAATATACAACAGCTTCTAAACAAAATAATTTTTCCAAATATAAATATTTGAAGAAAAATATTTTCGGCGCAATGATGGCTGCACGAAAGATACAGTCTGCTTGCATTTCGAAGTCATACATATCTGGCCGGGTGCCAGGGTTCGGAATCGGAATCACTCCAATTCCCGGGCGTAAGCGTCACATTACAAATCATGAAATGTTAAAAGTAAAACGTCGGTCTTTCCTTTCTTACCATTCTAACCGGGTATAGGACCCGGTACGGTGGCAGGCTTCCACCTCAAAACATGGGCCAGCCGCCGGGTACTGATTAAGTCTTCTTTGTTTCAGGTGACGTCGCGGGTTGAGTGGCCCAAGCAGAGTGCCTCTTTGTGACATAGAGTTGTGCAATCGAATTGCATAGTTCTATGGCATAATTTGGTCACCGGGGTACTCCCCTTCTGATGGGAAAGTTTATACAAGTCAAGTTGTATGAGTTTTCCACTTCGAAGAGGAATACCTGGCCACTGCAACAAAATATGGATTTAAATCCGGTTGGGTGGGTGCGAAGGGGCTCCATCACCACCCGGTTGCCCTTCTCTCATTTGTGGGCCATGAGCTTCGTCGGATAACGACGAAGTTGCCCTAAGTCCGCCCCTTTTTACATGTTCCACTTGTTCTCGGAACAAGTCCTTTTTCTCTCGGTGTAGTTATCTACACTTTTTGCGACTTCGGTCGCTTCGTTTTAGTTTAACCACAAAAATTAGTGAGTGCGAAATTTTTTGTAGTGGGTCCTCGTGCTGGGGAAATGAACCCGCCCCACGACACCGCAAAGCTAGCCTGCCAGCGCATTCACGCGTCCCCAGACGAGGGCATTCTAGGCAGATTTCTCCATCTTCTTTCTGCCGAGACAGCAGAACATCGCTGCAGTCCTTTACGGACTTTTGAAAGTTATAATTCACTACATAAAGTCAAGAGGAACAGCAAGTATCAAAGTGACTTCAATAACTGTATCTAGGCATACGTTATGGCTTTTTTCAGCAAGCTGTGGGTGGGATGATAGGTTTTGGCTGCAGATTGGATGGAGGACTCTTCTTATTTGTATTTTTAAGTTGGGACTTTTGGGTTGACAGTTTTTCAGAAAGAAAAGATATTTTGGACGGATTTTTATTGACTCAAGGAAACTATTTGTTTAGTAGCTTCTAGCAAAGATACTTTTCGATTATTGTTTCATGTTGTAAGTTGATTCTTTTCCCACAGCAAAAGGGCCCACTACAAAAATATTTTCGCACTTACGCTTTCTTCGGGTAACTAAGGTCGAAACTTCGCCGATTGGCTGGTGGAAATGTGTCAATGGTCGTAGTAACTTACCGAAAGGGATCACAAGGAAAACGCGATGACGAATAACCGGTTGTACGCTTGAAACTTCTTGACAGCCATCACCGCTGCCAGACATTCATGTTCGGATACGGTTCATTTGTGCATTGGTGCAATGGGAGCTTCTTTTGCTTTAATGGCACCAGCACAGCACCTACTCCATCTTGATTTGCGTCACAATGAATGGAGAAGGATTTCTGAAAGACAGGGCTGCGCAGGGCTGGTGCAGATGTCAAGGCTTGCTTGAATTCTTCGAACGGCTTTCGGCAGAGTTCATACCAGATGAACTTAACCTTCTGGAGCATGTCTGAAAGGGATGCATAGTTCCGAACGAACCTTCGGTACTAACCACATACTCCTAGGAAAAATTGTAGCTGCTTAACGTCCGAGTTTTTTCCGGATCGGTCCAGAAGATAATACGTCCAATGACATGCCCTAGATATCGGACTTCGTTCATAACGTACTTGCTTTTCTGGACATTTATGATGAGTTGCGCTTTGCTGATATGCATAGCTACTTCTTTCAGCAGTAGCAGACGTTGGTCAAACGTTTCTGTGATGAGTAGGAGGTCATCTAGGTAAACGAACACTTGGTGTTTCAGGTGAGGTGGAATGACTTTGTCCATCAGCCGGCTCGTCGTTTACGGGGCATCACACAGGCTGAAGGGCATTGTGACGAACTGGTATAGTAGTTGTCTAGGCATTTCGAAAGCGGTTTTATCCCTCGACCTCTCATCGAGTGGAATTTGCCCGAAGGCATCCTTCAAGTCGAGACTCGTAATGTAGTTTACTTTCAGCAGTCTTTCCAATATTCCATTGATGAGTGGAAGACGGTACGCGTCTTTAACAGACATTGCGTTGACCTTCCGGGCGTCCAGACAAACATGAACTTTACCTGGTCTTATCACCAGGGTTACTGGGGGGAGCAGACACTTTAAGATTCCTCTATAACCCCCAACTCTAGCACGCTATCCAACTCCACGTACACTAGCTTTTGCATGGCTGGTGAGATGGAGTAGTGTCACTGTTTTATGGACTTGCTATCGCCACTGTCGATAACATGTGATACCAAAGTAGTGTGGCCAAGACCTTGCATAGCGAATGATAGAAAAGCACCGATGCATGCTTCCAGGCATTGTCGCTGTTTAGGAGATAATTCGTGTCTGTCGGGCATAGAAGTAAGTTCATGGTCATATCTAGTGTTAAAGTGTGAATCTAAGAATAACTCTGGGGCCAAACCAAATTGTAGTACGAAATCGACGCCGAGGTACACATTCTGGGTCAGTGAGGGGATGATGAAAATATGATATCTTTGGTTTGACCTCTAAACGTGATGGGTATTATCACCCTACCCTAATGCTTTGCTTTGGTATCGCAGCCAACTTAGTCCATCTTATAAAAATGACGATGACGTTGACAGCGTCCCAAGTCCGCATCAATAACCAACTCATCGAAGCCTTTGACACAAATATCGAACTAAAGCAGGAAGATGAGCTGGCCACATTGCTATTCAATTTGCCTCTATGTCATACGAAAGCTACCTGTCGATACAAGAGGTACGCCACTATAAAATATAAGCCAAGTGATATCTAATCCGGATGATACAAAAATTTTGTCACGATCACTAACAACTGCCAAAGAACTCTCCATGAAACTGACCAGCGAAGCAAAATTAGTAGGGCTACAAATCACATAGAATGCAACAAAGCCCAGACGCAACCGAGGAAAATTATGTCAAATATCCAAAATATCACATTTGTCGTAAATTTGTTTATTAAAGTGCCAAAATAACGAGAACTGGGAATGAAAGAGGTGAAATACGCCGAGAAGTACAGCTCGGAATTAAAAAGAGTTTTATTCCATTTCGTCAATCTTGAAGGCCAGCTATAAACACAGGAAAACAAAGCGCTAATTAAACAAATCTGGGATAAGACATATACTATGTTTTGTGTGTGACACATGGACCCTAACCCAAGCATCCTCTAATATATGTCCACCTTTGAGCAACGGGTCCTGAGCCGAATAATTGGAACAAAATGAGATGGGGACTATTGGCGAATTCCATGCAACCAAGAGTTGTATGAAATTTATGACGAGCCGAAGATCTCAGCGATTGTTAGGCTGCGGAAGCTACAAGGCGTTGGCCATATGAATCGTTTTTTATTGGGTGGAATTCAAGGTCGAAGATCAGTTGTATGAAATTTTTGACGAGCCGAAGATCTCAGCGATTGTTAGGCTGCGGAAGCTACAAGGCGTTGGCCATATGAGTCGTTTTTTATTGGGTGGAATTCAAGGTCGAAGATCAGTGGGGAAACCGAGGAAATGCTGATCTGACTCGGTCGACGAAGATAGTTCATTGCTACTCAGATTTCAAAATTGGCGAATGCAGTCAATAAAATCGAGACAGTTGGAGACGCTTGTTGCAGGAAGAAAAGGCCCCAGAAGGGCTGCAGTCCTACGAAGAAGAAGATAAATGCGTACCATATGAGGTTGTTCACAAGGAGTGGGCCTATTGCCATTATTGCGGCTCCTATTATCTTAAAGTGGCATAATATGTCCGAGGAAAATACGAAGGTATTCTGTTTGAAATCATGGAGAGAGTACTTCATAGTATAAGCAATTAAGGCCAGCAAATTACAAAGAAGCGAAGGCTAGAGCTACTTCACTCCATAAACTTAAACAGAGTGGAACCGCGACATTGAAGTCGGGATAATAAAGGCCACAAGAGTATGGGTGGTGTGCAGGAATATTGCAAAAAGTCCTATGACTCAAGCCCAAGAATACTGCCCTGGATGTATGCAATGGTGGTAAGACCAACCATCACCTATGACACCATTGATTAGGTGGAAAAAGTTCAGGAAAATACAACGAGGCAACCACTCAATCATGTGTAACGTCTGACCGGAGTCTGCATCATGAAGCAATATCATCCTACCCAACAGCAGCACACGAAAACATACTAAATTTATAACTTTTTCATGTAGAAAAGAACGGGAATCTCGATCCACAATAATCAGGTTCTACCACGGATGTGAAAGTGACTCTAAGATTGCCCATTAAGATCAAGTGACATTAGCCAAGCTATTCTCATGGATTGTGGATCGTACGCCATTTGATTGTATTGTGACTCTGTTCAGTTTTGACAAAAATTGTTGTACTTGGCTGAGCAGCGAGAGGTATTGGAGCTCTGAATCCAGCGTGCACCTGATATAGCCATATGCAATCAAGTGGTTAGCTTTCGTTTTCCCCCTTCATTCCTTGTCCAAACACCACTGTGCACTTTTTGCTATTATGTAGACCTCCATCAAGAAGATACTTGGCATCATTCCCAATGGTGTATAGTATTTAATGAGAGCCCAAAGTCCAATCCCTAGTCTCTCTGTAGTCTTAAATCTTTTTGGGTATCTTGTTTGATAGTCAAGCAGCTTTTAAAGCTCTACAAGTGGAATCCTCAGCAATAACACTTAATTTGATTCAAGAATATTATACGAAACTCAATGAACTGCATGAGGACAACAAGGTTACACTGTACTGTGCGCAAGGTAGGCAGCAGAGATGAGTAACGGACAAGCAGACCTTAGGGTACTCCTAATCAGTTCTGTACCCTTCAGTGCTATTGTAATGCACTTTGTTTGGAGATACCTGAAGAAATTAGAAGCTAAGGAACGTTATAAACTCTGGAGAAGATATCCAGGGATCAAAACTTCGAGCACTGCAACGTGTTTTTTTCAAACGCGAGTGCAATTTTCAGCCATGTAGGCACTTATAAAACGGATTATTCGTTTCTTTTAATTACATGGGAAACGCGTGTTAATTTCACATGGGGAAAACAAGTTAATTTCACGCGGATTATGCGTGTTCATTGCACACAGGATACGTGTGGTATATTAATATGGGACCCGCGTGTTAAACTCACATGGCATACACATGTAAATCCAGGATTCGAAATGGTATTCTTATCTATACTGTTTTTTAATCTGCTTTTCCATAATTAACGCTATTCCGTTTTATTTTACAACGTATACATATACACCGGGACAAATTGTTAAGTGTCTACTTAAGAAGGGAGCCAACTTTTCCCCGAAATGTTTACATTGAAAAACTAACAAGAATAGTTTTTGATTTAGAAAATTACATTAAGAAACAGTATAAACAAAAGCATGATCTCAAATTCTGGATTTACATACGTAGTATATGCACTCAATCTTCACTTCAAATTGCCAAATAGTTTTCTCGAGAAAATTAACTTTCTTCATATTTGTTGGGGTTTGGTTAGATTGTCGCTATCCTAAAATTTCGATGAAAATTCAAGGAAAGTTGTTATGTCCAGGGTGGCTAGAAAGTTACTTCTAATGTTTTCCCAGCGTTTTAAGGATTTCGTAAAATAATTTTACAAAACACTACTAAAATCACGCCTATCTGCCCATGTGTCATAGCGATTTTTCATTTTCAGGGAAATATACCGACTTCTCATCGGCAGACGTGAAGTCTCGGAACGTAACAACGGACTGTACCCATCAGGTCAACAAGCCCAGACATTCTTAGTTTACCCCGAGGAGGCTGCTGGCTAGCTAGCTAGTTCGGAGAGGAGTTTCAACACTCAGCCACCGGTTAAAATGCCCGATTAAAAACGCGTCGAATAACTTACAATGCGGAAAAGGAAATAAGACAACACTGAAAAAGATGCGCGCTCCCGAATATTACCGACGTGGTGCCTGAAATAAACTACTCGATCGCAAAGCCGAAAAAAAATCTACTCCAATAAAAACACGCAAATACAAACTATGGCACCGCGTACCGACCGCAACGCGAAACCAACCATTCGCGTATTACTGGAATCCTACCCTCTCGGCGGCCTACTCACCTCTTGCTTGCATTATCCTGCTAGAAGAGAACAGGTTTGCTGGAAAGGAAATACGTGATTAGCAGTTCAGCAATTCATATTTTTATTTCATAAAAACAAAAGAGCTTTATATTTCAGTCTGTCTGAGTGTACTTTTGCCATGCTTTTATTTTCTATTTTAAGCTACTTTTCTTCGCTGTGCTTATGTTATTAATTTTTTTTTAAGATTATCATATTATGTTAGTACTTATTACTATTTGTTATTTATTAGCATGTTTCGTTTCATTTCTTGTTATTATTCTTAGTTTTTTTATTATTATTTGTTAGTTATTGATAGGGTTCGTATTATTTTGTGTTATTGGTATTTATTAACATGGTTCGTATTATTTCTTAGTACTATTAGTTATTTATCAATATGGTTTGCATTATTTCTCATTATTATTGGCATTATTCGTTATTTATTATTATGATTAGTATTATTCCTTACTTACTTTATATGTATTATTTGTTACTTATTATTATTATTATATCTCTAATTTCAATATACAATTGGTAATAAAACTAACACAGATAGGAAGACTTATTAACTAATCTTATATATCTTTGCTTTACATTTATTAAACTGATCGAAGTACGATAAAGTCGATTTCATTGCTTGAAATTAGAAAACATTTCCCATAATGAGGGACTTACAGCTATATAATGATTGCCACTAGATACCGGTATATAAGACATTCTCCCCTGATAAAACTTCTTCGGCTGCCGCTCCAAACGTTTCACATACCTTCTCATGTCCCTGATAAAATATGTGCCAACCTTATTTTGATTGTGTTTCAACAACCCGCACCTTTTCAGATTTCTTTCACCCTTTGCGACCGATAGTCTTGATACTTCATAACGTGAACACACCTTCAATTCATCAACATCTTCCCACAAATAAATTTCCAACATTCTAACGCATCCTCTGGTGATGTCCTTGATATCTTCAAGCGGATATGTTTACGATTGGTTGAAACTTCAAGACGACTTTTCAATTGAAACGCATTAAAGCTGGGATTCATACAAAACGAGCGTTATTCACAAAATACATGGGAGATTCCAGCACTAACTTCAATGATAACCGTTTCAGTAGCCGGAAATACGACATCTGCGAAAACTGTATGACGCAAGTAGTGGTGTTATAATTAGAGCTGATGGGACAACAACGCAGCAAAAGACGATCACGCATTTAACGCCTTGCATTTTATTTCGGCCTCGCTACTCCGATTATGTGTAGGCAAATTGGCACGAATCAGCTTGATATGAGCACATATAGTAAACACCCAATTTCGCGACGTACTGTTCGCACGAATTACGTATAGTCCATTTACTTTAGACCAAAATCTCCCCAAAACTGATTGTTTTAACCGCCGCAGCAAGTTCAACTACGATCGCGTTTGCTCCACACGCGCTCGTTTCGACAATTTTTTCACGGATCACTAACGCGTGAAACCTGGCACCATGTGATCACCGTACCTCGTTTAGCAGCACACGAACTGCTACTCTGAACCGTCACTCGAAATTTTTCACATAAGCTTTTCCGACAAACGTCAAGTCACGGTTCAGTGGCAGCAAATCAAGTTTTAATTAGCTCACCACTTTTCGACGTCAGTGGCGTAGGGTATAGGGATCGGCTGGTCCGCGTCAGTGGCGTGGCGTGTAGAAATCTGCTGGGCGCATCAGTGGCATAGGGCGCAAAGGTCACGGTTGTCACATATGCCAGCTATTATTTTAATGGAGCATTTAACTACGAGCTGTTCACTTTGTCAAAATCCTTCAAAAATCTTTGTACTAACGCACTTTTTTACCCTTTTTAATAAAAAATTTTCTGCACATATATGAAGGTGATGAAATGCGAGAAAGGCTTTGTTCTCATACAGATTTGTTACAAATATGAAATGCATGTTCAGCATATGAATTAGCAAAAGTTCTTTAAACATAGAATGATAAAAATTTATATTAGATCTTTCAAGAATTTTTATCCGAACCCTTGTTGCGCATTCCGGCAAACAGGCATTCACCCATTCGCAACTTCGAATTGACGCCGTATCATCTCCATATTCCTTTGGGTACTTAGAAAGGGTGATTCATCACAAGTGTACACATGTGAATGGGCCTTAACTCTTATTTATCACCAATTTCAGGTCCATATATTGACAGATTATGACAGTTTGGTCTTTTACAATTTTAACCATGGCGTCATATACATCAGCCAAACGTTTTATTATTGTTAAAACTTTTTATGAAAATAATGAATCGCCAGTGCAAATATTTCGCGCTCTACGTGAATTTTTTGGTCCACCCATAAATTGGCCGGCGAGATCGTTTGATTTGACTCCTTGTGACTTCTTCCTTTGGGGATTTCTGAAGGATCGTGTTTACGCTGATACTCCTCAGACTACTGAAGCATTAAAAAATAATATTCGAGCCAACATACGCCTAATAATGCCGGAAATGTGCGAAAATGTCATCGAAAATTACAATCATCGTTTGATAGTCTGTAAAGCAGCACAAGGTCCATATATGCCCAAAACAATGCTTTATGTTTAATTGTAAGGGACCAAATTTTCATAATAAATAAATATTACAGCTCAATCTTCACAAAAACTATGTTTTTTTCGACGAAAATGTGTACACTTGTTATGAACCACTCCTACCTTTTCCCCTGTATATTTATTAATTTTTTTAACATTTTACCAATTTGCGTATAACTTTGAATTCCCCATCATCTTAATTCTACCCTCTCATCCTATTTTTAATTACAAAAAAAATAGTAATACAGTAATAATTTTAATTTTTCCACTAACAACACTCTATTCATTACTTCCCATTAACAAAATTTCTTCCCATGTATTTTCCCTAGCAAAACCTAATTCCTTCCTTCATACTAACTAATTTTATTCATTAGTTCCCACTAACAAATTTTATTTTTCATACTAACAAAAAATTTATTCACGTTTCCCTATTAACAAATTTCAATTTGTAGTGAATTAAAAAGTTTCAAAAGTCCGTAAAGGACTGCAGCGATGTTCTGCTGCCTCGGCAGAAGAAGATGGAGATATCTGCCGAGAATGCCCTCGTCTGGGGATGCGTGAATGCGCTGGCAGGCTAGCATTGCGGTGTCGTGGGGCGGGTTCGTTTCCCCAGCACGAGGACCCACTACAAAAAGTTTCGCACTCACGAATTTCTTGTGGTCAATTTAACATGGGGCGACCGAAGTCGCAAAAAGTGTAGGTAACTACACCGAGAGAAAAAGGACTTGTTCCGAGAACAAGTGGAACATGTAAAAAGGGGCGGACTTAGGGCAACTTCGTCGTTACCCAACGAAGCTCGGGGCCCGCAAATGAGAGAAGGGCAGCCGGGTAGTGATGGAGCCCCTTCGCACCCACCCAACCGGATTTAAATCCATATTTTGTTGCAGTGGCCAGGTATTCCTCTTCGGAATGGAAAACTCATACAACTTGACTTGTATAAACTTTCCCATCAGAAGGGGAGTACCCCGGTGACCAATTTATGCCATAGAATTATGCAATTCGATTGCATAACTCTATGCCATAAAGAGGCACTCTGCTTGGGCCACTCAACCCGCGACGTCACCTGAAACAAAAACAAGTTGGGTAGACAGACCTATGCTCATGTCAGAAGGGTTTTGTACTCAACTTACAAAATGCAGTAACCGGCAACGAATAAAATCAAGAAACATGTCAAAGACGATTTTATTGGAGAAAATGTGAAATTCGAGGATCATACTATTATTAACAAAGTTGAAAGAATTGTGAATTCTGAGGTATTTGTTTTAGTTATACCCATAAATATCTCCCTTGATAATTTTTCCAGATTTTTTAGAAACACATTTTTCATGTATTTCCCCCCACCCCCTGTGCCCCCACTGAAAAAAACTGTCAGTTTAAAAACTGTTTTGAAAAGCTCTCATAGAGAACTTTCAGTTGATATTCATATCGGCTACCTTTCATGAAATTTTTTTCAGGGCCCACTCCTCTGTACTGTAATCATCGATTCATGGCCTATTTTTTCGAATCCTAGAATAGTTACAAAGCCCTTTTGCTAGGAGCTCCCTCCTGCCTCTTCGACTTGTTTCAATTGTATGTACTCATTTTCATGATACCTATCATTCCTGAAATTTTCATGCAAATCCTAGCAAAGCTGTAGTGTCTAAATCGATAAAAAGCGCATATGGCTCCATAGCCATGTTTCCATAGTAATACAGGGCACATTGTTCCATAGTAATACGGGAAAATTCAAACCGCTATAACTTCATTAAATATTATTCGATCTTTATGAAACTTTCAGAAAAGATCAATCTTATAGAAAGTCATCTGTTAACTAAATTTTATTGAATTTAAGGGTACCGTTTAGATTTTATTCAAGAAAACTTAAAATCGATAAATCATACTATTACTAACAAAGTTGAGTGAATTTCGACGTCTCGTGTATTTGTTGTTGTTGTACTCATTAAGGCCTACATTCATGATTTTTTTCAGATTTTTCGGATGGAAGGTTTCCAATCGCGAGGGGTGGGGTACGCGAAAAGTTCGTACATTTCCCCTTCCCCCCTAGGTACCGATAAGGCAATTTTAAGACTTGTTTTGAAAAGATCTCAATGAGACCTTTCTAATGACACCCTATTCGACTACCAATGGTGAAAATTTTTTTTTTGGGGGTCACCTCCCTATACGGGGAGACCCCCCTTAAACCCCTTTGAAAAATTTTTCCACCCTTGAACTTTCAAGAGGTCACCACTTCTGACCTTTCCACAAAGTTTCATGGCTGTAGCCTCTATAGTTTCGGAGAAAAAGTGCTGTGACATACAGACGGACGGACGGACGGACGGACAGACGGACACAGGTCGTGATTGCAATAGGGTTTTGTATTTTAGTACATAACCCTAAAAAGGATTAAATTGTACCCGGCGGCTGGCTCATGTTTTATGAGAGAAGCCGGCCACCGAACCGGGTCCTATGCCCGGTTAGAGTTGGAAGAAAGGAAAGACCGATTTTGTGTGAAAATTAGCACTCCATTGTATTCAAGTAAATAATATATTAAAATAGATACACATTATTATTATAATGAATGATTTTTTTTGTTGTTTATTTAGTTTAGTTGGTATTTTTAAAATTATTCAATTTTTCATATGCCTTTTTTCTGTAGATTTAATACCAACTATATGTAAAAAAAAATATATTATAAATTTGCCCACGTTCTCTCCAACCTCGTATATTGGACGATTTGTAATGCAGTTCCAATGTGGCGGATGACGACGTTCGTTATCAAATCGTTCCCTTTTGTTTCACAGCCACTTTACAACATAATTTTACGACATGCACACAACGCCATGTTGTATCACCATTAGCTTGAGCAAATTTTTATTTATGAATGAATCTTTTGTACACTACTTGGGCATTCTCTTTTTGACTTCGAATGTACCACACTTTACTTTCATCGTTTAGACATAAACCGCAAGTTAAAGGTGACCACCTTTATTATAATTTATATCACTATGCGCACTTAAATGGAATTCGTTCGAGACAAGCACATGTCAAGATCCGATGCAATTGAATTACGGGTGCACTTAATCCACAAATTGGCTTATCAACTTCACGATCAAGTTTGTCGGATAGCTTTTGGAATCGATTTTCCCCGTGAAAATTATGTTTTTGTCAACTTAGCGGGCACCAAAACAAGAAAAAACTGTGCGACATACGACGAGTCGAAACTCCGTTCTCCCTTCCAACAGCATCCGCGCTGGTGCACAATCCCGAGCCGAATCCCCGAATCTCTCGGCAACAGCACCCGCAACAACCAACCGGTCCTAATCCCACTACCTCGACCGCTATCGATCTTCCCCAAGCATATTCAAAATAATTAAATAAACTAGAAAGGGAATCGGAGAAAAATATTTTTTCTTTCATCCACTTTCATTTATCACTTCACCCACTTTAATGTTGGCACGAGCATGTAATAGATGTTTTTGTGGGTCTCTTTTCTCAGCTGTATTAGTCACGGTATTGACATAAGTATACTGCATAGAAAAAACCGACAACTACTTCATCTTTAGCTTTCAAGTCTTCATTTGGTGTGAAGGCTAATCGAATCCATGCTGTGTTTGATTTGCGCCAAACAATAAAACTGGTTCTTCTTCATTTTTGTTTGTTTTCTCTAATTTATTGGACATGACTTAATGTTTTCCCGTAGATCATCATCGTTTTGAGAATGAGCGCCGCGGTACCATACGAATTATTTTCGAAATTTATTTAAAAGTCTGTAGGTAGAGGGGCTTTGTTATATGATTATAATGTAGCAGCAGCGATAGCAGCGTTTCAGTGCATACATGAGTGTTTTCGTTTCACGCTAAGATCGTTTTTGTTTTCTTTTTCTGAAATTTTATTATTTATTTATTTATTATACTCCCTTACAACATGAAGTCTTATGAGTTTTGATATTCAATTTCAGTAAAAGTTGAGTCGTCAACGTGATTTTCGCCGGGTTTGAATTCTTTGAATGAACTTGCATATTTGAAACGTTTGTGACA
This sequence comes from Odontomyia ornata, assembly GCA_963969285.1. Classification (NCBI taxonomy): domain Eukaryota; kingdom Metazoa; phylum Arthropoda; class Insecta; order Diptera; family Stratiomyidae; genus Odontomyia; species Odontomyia ornata. The sequence goes on from OZ017738.1 coordinate 494,838,798, forward strand.
ACGTTCTTTAAAGGCTTACAATTGCTCTTCGAAATCACCAAATTCGCCGCTACGAAGACTTTCAAAGACTTTCGTGCAGTCCTCAATTGCTGCATTTTGCATATCAAACAAAGTAGCTAAACTAATCGCTGCTTCCTTTTTACTGCTATCTAACATGTACATTATTTTCGCTCCCTCCAACGAATGAGTAATTGAGTTCTGATGTCTCTTAATGAATTCATCATTTAATCCATTCACTGTTTTTGTTCCGATCAGTTCAGTAATTTAACGCTAGGATGTAGACTTTTCACAGTCTCTTCAGTTAAAGCTTTTATTGATTTTACCGTACATGTATGCACAAGTGGATGAGTTGGATCAATCTTGCGGGCGCGTCGTAATGATTGGACCATCAGTAGAATTTTATTCTTCCGCAAATAAACTTCGAATGCGAGTAAATGCGTCTCGATTTTTCTTTGGCTAAGATTTGCAATGGCTTTAGAAACTCTATTGTTCTTTCCAGAGGATTTTCTGATCGCTCCAGTTTTCCCGGAATCAATTCATCCAATTGTGGTGCTTCAGGATCGGCATCTTGGGGGTTCTATTGCTTCGATTTATTATGTTGCCCTTTTTTCACAGCAACATGAGCGGCTTGAGCACTTTCCAATTCCGCCTTTTTCTTGGCTTTTCGTTGCTTATTTCTTAATTTTTTTTTTAGTTCAGCTGGTGGCAAATTTTCCATATCAATTTCTTCAATTGCCTTCTCATTTTCCAGAGGCTTGTCAAATATTCTAAGATATATCTCAATGGCACATTTGGCAGCTTTGAAATAAAACGGGTGCGATCGGAGGGCATCTTCAAGGCGTAACAGTCCCACGTAGGAACGATACGTCATTTTTCTCTAATTCTAAACAATTAAAACCTTGGAACACGAAACAGTGAACTACCCAGAATGAAAGACGATTTCAATATGTTAGGAAGAGGTACAGAATATTTTATTTTTATTCAAAACTCTCGCACGCTGGCTTTTTGAGCCATACCTACTTGATTACTACAAATTTCATGCCCATCAAGGAAGATGCATAATTGAAGTTGCTAATTAGATGAATGGGAAATCAACAGAAGGTGGCTCCGTTGGTAGCATCATGGATTCTCGACCGGAGCTCTGCTAGCACCCTGGGCTCAAGTTCCCCGAGCGCAGGAAAGCACTCTTTTTGGAGTATCGGCAAAAGCAATAGTTTCCGTATATATATGATAATTTGCATCTAATCAAACGCTTCCATGGTTATGCAAATTGCCATATATGCAAAATCGAAATTGTTGCGTATGTTGATACGAAAAAGATGTGTGGGTAGCGGAATCGAAGTGTAATGAACTTCGATTACGTTACCTAGATGTGGCAGCGGTAATTGAAAATGGAAGGATTGTAGGATGGAGGAGTGAAATTCGGGATTTGGAAAGGCAGTCAGTATTTTTGACTTGAAAATAAGGGGAAGTGCTTTTTGGGGTGTCGGAAAAAGTTTGTTGATTTTTAATTCGAAAGAAAACAAGTCTGGATTTGGACTGGAACGGAATTGAGTTTCTTGGTGTCGGAAGAAAGTAAAAAACAATTTGATTGATTGCGAAGTTTGCTGCCGGAAGTTTTGGTATAGAAAAGTGAAAAAGAAACGAAAAACTGCATTGGATGTGGAATAAATTAAGATTTGTGCGTAAATACGAGTGAGGGAAAGGAATTTTTGTTTTCGGCCGCCGGTAATAAATTTACTGCGTTTGGATTTAAAAGGGGACGGCAAAGTGAAAAGACCGAATAAAGCGCAATTGGTTTCACATGATGCTAAGTGTTTCAGAAGTAGGAAAAAAAAGCCTAGAAAAAAAACGAACCAATAGCGGATGTTTCAGGAGTGAAGAAAAAAAAACAAAGGTGTATATTTGCTTGTGACTTTAAACACCAACATTATGTTGAAAGTAGAATTGAAAATCTGAAGTGGGAAGTAAATTTCGCTTGATTGTAAATAATGCTATATTGAGAAGGCAAAGTGCCGGATTTTGGATTTTTTTTTTCAAATTAAATTACATAGAAGAGACTGTTGGACAGCGGGTCGTAGTGATCGATATCGATTTTGTTTGTTTAACTTTAAATTAATTTAAAACTTAAGTTACAGTGGCCCCACACTTGTCTTGTCTTCGCCGAGCGCTCGGATTCCAACGAAGAAAGAGTGAGTACCTATTTGGTTCTTTTTCTATTCACATTATCAAGCTAATTTTTTGTTTTCTTTCATATTTTTATTGACTGTTTTTTTTACATAAAATTTTAGAGGGGGGTTTTTTTTCAAATTAAAATTTGTGAACTTTCTTTGTAGAATTTCCGTTTTAAATTAAATAAAACGGCTATGTCGCGTTAAGACCATAATCTTTCATTTCTGAAAATGACCTCCCCCTATACCGCGCTTTTCCTGTTGTATTAGTTTTTATATGTAGAGTGGCTCAGCACGAGTTGGGGGTTGCCCAGAAGTCCCACGACACGACTGAGTGCTAGCCGGCCTCAGTATGCCACCCCGGGCTACTCACCCCTCTGCTAGAAATTAATGTCTGCAACTGCGGTGACTTCCGTGGTTGCAACCCCCTTTAATTGTCAATATACTTGCTACTTTTGCTTGACCCTGTTCATCAACAATCTTGCTTGCGATTTGAAAGTGCACGTTCTTATTTTAAGTCACTAGTACCCATCGTGAAAAGTATTTTATTTTTTTACTTCCATGTGTTCCCTCGAACCTGCCCTTCCTCTCATATTTTGTTCTCATTTGTATGTGTAAGGTGGCCCAGCATAGGCACAGGGTTTCCCGGAAGACCCATGGCATAACTGAGCGCTAAACGGCCTCGGTATGCCACCCTGAGAAAGGTAATCCTCTGCCAAATGATGTCTGCTATTGCGGTGACTTTTGTGGATATAACAATTTCCTTTGCCTTCATTCAATTCCCTCGTCCTTTGAATGGGTCATGATGAAATTTAAAAAAAACGTATGAAACGTATGAAACAGAAGCCGTACTCTCCTTTGCAAGTCGGTTAAAAAATTACCGATCATAATCAAAAATAATGTTCAACTGTTATGAATATAATGCAATAAAATCAGTTTTGTAATAATAGTCAAGTAGATTACTTCATTGATTTTTATTTCAAAATAATCTTAATTTGTATTTTCTCCGCTTTGATGGATTAACCGACCCAGTGTGAATTGATAGATTGTATAAGTTGCAATAATCTTCATTTTACAATGTAACTCTAATAAACTTCCATTTATCGATTCTGTCGTTGATTTAAATCTGCGGTAGAATCTAATAATCTCATTCATCGGTAAAATTTTTTATTTGATCACATTCAACTCACATAACATTTTGTCCCCTGAATGCGATCTCGAGTTCCATCCTTTAATGAAGTTATTAATCTTTCGTTATCTGTCGCATCTTTTACCACATCTGGTTGCTTGTTTGCTCCTGAGATTTTCTCTGTAGACATTGTGTGTAAACAGCGTATTTAGTCGCTGAAATAGGTCACAGGTCATCAGATACAGACTATTAATAATGGCAGGGAAAAACGTCTCGTTTCCTCATTCTTCGCATCTTCATCCAATTGAAATGAAGTCACTTAAACGCATATGTTGAGCCTTTGGTCGAGTTGGTCTGAAGTTTTTGTTCTAACTAAGGAGTTTTGCTGGAGGATTTCAAAACTGGAAAATCATTTATCTCCATCGCTAAATTTGAGTTCGAGTTGCAAAGCTTTCATCAATTTGACTAAAGATGGATTTGAATTCGACCAAACAGCTAAAGTTAAAATTGATTCATTTATCGATGGTGTTTGATATTAAAATATAATTTATATTCGTAATCAAAATTGTTTATTCAACAAGATCCTTTTTCCGCAACTTGTGTATTTCTAATCAGAAAAGGACCCATTCTATTTTTTGCTGCTTCCTCAAATTCGAGCAAGATAAGGTCTATCGAAAAAATCCTTAAAACTTACACCCAAACACATGTTCCCAGACGCGTCCCAGCCATTAATCATCTTCTGGTTATGCATTGCTACCGCGAGGTCTGAAAATTATTGCCACTCGCGTTCAGCACCGTCTGCAAGTCTCTCCAGTGTGCTTCGGTGTGGAAGCGCAAGCAAAGATTACAAGAAAAATGTTAAGTGCCGTGGCGGCATAAAAATCAAATTAATTACGGCCAAACATGATTTTGAACGAGCAAGATAAAATATTAAGTGATTATGAAAAAGCGTATTAAGAGAAAAATTTGGCAATTTGATGGCGTTTTGAATGTGCAAGCCCATTTATGTGAATATGCGCCAGAAGGAGACCCGCCGGGTTTTTGCCACAGAAGCGAATTGAGTTGTGAAATTTTGTTTGCTAAGTTTAATGAGGCTTCCAATATAAATGAGGCGTCAACTTGTCTGCGCTCAGAAGGAGCTTCATATGTCTGCTAATGTTCTGAAGAAACCACCGAATCATAATAAAAGACATTAGAATACAAGTGACAATCTCAAACGGTTATTAAAGTGATACACCCTTTATTTGCATACTTTAAACTAATGCCCAGACTTTGAGATTGCCAAGTAAAGTTTTGATAAATGTTTCAAACATAATTTAATCAACAGTATGGCCTTGTTACTTGATTAAACTTAGTTGCCACCACGCACAGCAGGACATTTAAATTATTTTGAGATCTCGCCATCTTATTATTTGATCGGGACCATAGTCAATTATTTTGAAAACGCTTATCATCATCAATATTCAATTCTCCTTCCCTGCAGAGTCGCGTAGATCCCGATAAAGTCCCTTTGCGTAAGATAACAATCTTTTATCGGTTCTGTCATTCCCTAATTTTCTTTGTATTTATGACTTGTTGCGAGATCCTTACCTCATCATTGGGAACAAAAGCGGATCGAGGTTCATCCAAATCCAAAAGACGTCTCCCATACTTTCCATTGAAAAAGTGTTGGACCAAATATTCCGATGGTTCATATCTGCGCTATATTAGAGGAAAAGATTGTTTTCTTGAGTTCATTAATTTTGTCAGGTCATAGAAGTCTCGGTTTCGGGCTGTGAGAAAAATATGTATCTGTGGCCGTTTTTTGTGGCTACTCGGTCAGGTTTTGGCGGTAAGATTCGGAAATAAACTGGTCAAACCCATTGCTACCTACTGGATGCCTAGTGGTAATTGACGGAGGTCTAACAGGCGTTGATCTTACAGGAGATAAAATAGACATCGAAACGGTCTGCGGGATTTCAATTAATTGTCCATATGCTTTGGATAGAGATTTTCAATCAGAAATTTTCGAATAGGTATTATGATTGCTTTAAATGACTACAAAATGTGTCATTAGGTTTTCTAGATATGAAAAAGCGACTGTAGAGTTAGTTAATAACGATGAGCGCCACCAGCATATGTTAATTGAATTCTGGAATTTGATACAGAACTTCTTGAATTCATAAGTGAGCAGCAGCAATGGTAGGAATGTTAAGCGTTGAAATATTCAGTCAATAATTTGCACTTAATTAGGTGTCATTAAAATGCATGAAAGGAATGAGCTTCCTTAAAAATGTATTTTATGTATTCAGCCAACATTTTTGATAGGTGCTTTGCCTTAAATTATGATCACGAAATCTATGTTGTATAACGCTCAGAGAAATCCGTTCAACTTTTTAAATTGGTTATTATTTTATTATCATGAAGAAGCAATGTTCGAAATGATTATTTGCAGATGCAAACATAGTTAGTTTTGGTTTTGAAATCTACTGATCAATTCAAAGAAGAAAGAAACCCGGTTTCGAGATGCCCTAATATGGGGAAAATGATTTGACTACGAATCGATCAAATCAATTTCGTCCTTTTTACGGAAAGATTTTTTTTTTAATTTCATGAACTTTAGTTGCAGCATTATGAAAAGCATTCAACTGCTTGATATTGTCCTCAAATGACCAGCATTTTAATATTGAATTTCAAATCTGCATATTTGTAAGAACAGCAAAAATATATCCGTAAACTGCTGCTTAACTTTTGACTTAAGAACTGTTTCAAGTGCTCTTTATCACGTTTGATATTCAAATGAATATTTTATGACATAGAAATAATTGTTGCTGACGCTCATTATCAGTGGCATTAACAGCCTAACCCGTGCCTTGGGCCTCAGGATGAGTCTCCTCTAATTATCAAGGTCCTGCGGCCTCATTCACTAATTAATCACTTCCTGCAAGGACCTGCTGTCAGAGACAATCATATCTTCCCATTAACTGCTCAGTCTTACCGCTGGATGTCTATCTTGTGACCTAACTAAACTTTTCTGAAATCCTTGTTTTCTAATCAACAAAACCTCATCTTCTTTCTAACCAAATTAAGAAGAAGAAAATGAAAAAATTTCCCGAGTAAGTTCTTCTCCTATTTATTTGATAAATTCTAATTCAACCAGGAGGCAAACTCTTACTGCGCTTAGTCTCCTGTTACACAAGAAAATCCGCGACTCACTTTTTTGAAATATTATGTCATTTACGTACTAATCGTGAGACTTTCATGCTCACGAGCGATTGGACTACCCAATAAACACCTCCCATGTCAACCCGAGAACCCAGCCTGAAACCATTTGGCACATTACTTCGGGCCAGCTCTTGTTTTGTTACTCCGTGAGGCGTCACGCTAGGGGATCCCTTTTCTAGCAGGAGGGGAGAGGGTAAGAGGGATTTCTAGACAAGTGTTCTCCCAGCTCCAACGCCCCCGGCTGCTGTGAGGCCGTTTTCTTTTAGGGCTGCCCGAAAATAATGTGCCACCTAATTCCATTCCATCGCTGCGACTACCTGTATAATATCCGGTTTGAGCTCTCTTGTCTCCCTGTAGAGATACCGTCGCAGCATGCCCCACTTGGTGCACGCAAAAATGTGTGGCAGGCAGACAATCGGAGGACCGTGACTTACCAATCTTGTACACGTTAGACTGAAAACACCCATGCCCACTCAAAAGCTGCGTCAGATAGAAGTGAGTCTCACCATGACTTTGACTTAGCCACGGTTTGACATCCGGGATGAGGCACACAATCCGCCATCCCTGGTGCAATTCACCCAAGAGTGCTGCCAATTGTTGAGTGGGCGTTGTCTCTCCTCGCGTACAACCGGTAAATAACACGGCACTCTCTAGCAAGGAGGGTAACAGGTATCAAGCCTGCAATAACTTTCGCCCCGATTCTCAGTGCTTCTCTTCTCTGTACCTGTAGGAAGCGTTTTACGAGAAACCCAATTTCAAGTTCCAGAATATCTAATGCGGCTTTTGAGGGTCACAGGACCAACGAAGGATGGAAATTCCATCGGGTGTTGCCCAGGGGTTTATCCTTGATCCGGACCTGTGGAATGTGTCTTAAGACGGGCTTTTGAGACTGGAGATGCCGGATGAGTCACGCTTGATCAGCTATGTGGATGATGTTTCGGCTCTGGTCACTGGACACACCATTTAACAAGCACAACAAAGGCTAGGTATGCTAACGAACCGAGAGAATGACTGAATGACTGCCCGTGTGTTCGGTTAAGCACTGGAGAAAACCGAAGTGGTCATCTTGACAAAAAAGAGAATCCCTAGGGTAAGGATGATCAGTATTGGAGACAAACTAATCGAGTTGAAGCCGGCGGTGAAGTACCCGCGACTACTGATCGACCCAAAGATAAGTTTCTCTGAGCAAATCAGGGCAACGGCTGGGAAGGCTGCTTCGGGAGTATCAGCTCTGAGTCCAGTTATGGCCAATGAAGGGGAACCCAGCCCATCAAGAATACGCCTCTTGATGCCCAGTACTACTGTATGGAGCAGAAATATGGGGCGACACTGTCTGGAAGGGGTATACCGAAAACGCTTGGCACAGGGGCAGAGAAGAGGAGCACTGAGGGTTGCATCTACGTATCCGGCAGTCTTTGATTCGGTGGTGAGAGTTATTGCAATCGTGATACCTGTTACCCTCCTTGTTAGAGAGTCCCACGCTATTTACCTGCGTCGAAACGAGGATTATTGTCCGCAAGGAGAGACAACGCTCACTCAACGATTGGCAGCAGTCTTGGGTGAATTTCACGAAGGGAAGGTGGAATGTGCGCCTCATCCCGATTGTGATACCGTGGCTGAATCGAAGGTATGGTGAGACTGACTTCTATCTGACCCAGCTTTTGAGTAGTGAGTAGTAGTTTTCAGTTTTACCTGCACAAAACTGGTAAGCCTCGGTCCCCCGACTGTCGATTTTGCCCAGGAGAGGAAGACAATGCATGCTACACATTTTTTGCGTGCAAAAAATGAGACAGGCTGCGAAGGGACCCGTGCAGCGAGACGGGAGGGCTCACTCCGGATAATATAGCCATGGTAATGCTCGAATTGTTTGACAAATGGAGCCAGGTGGCACATTATGCTCGGGCAGTCCTCAAAGATACAAGGGACTCATAGCAGCCGGGAACGTTGGGGCTGGGGGATCGCTTGTCTGGCATTTTGTAATCCCGTCTCTCCTCCTGCTATAAGAGGGATCCCCCAGCTTGAAGTTGCCTCACGCCGTAACAAAACGAGACCTGGCTCAAAGTAATGTGTCAAACGGTCCCAGGCTAGGATTCCAGGTTGACAAGGGAGGTGTGTAGTGGGTTGTCCAGTCACCTTCTTGCGAGCATGGGAGTCTCACACTCTGCGTGTAAATGGCATTCACCTCCCTACCACAAAAAAATTACTGATCATCCTTAGTCTAGGGACTCTCTTCTTTTTCAGAATGACCACTTCGGTTTTCTCAGTGCCAAACTAAGCCCGTGAGCAGTCATCCAGTCTCTCTCTCGTCACATTAGCATGCCTAGCCTAAGCTGTGCTTGTTCAACGACGCCTCCAGTGACCAAAGCCACAACATCATCCGCATAGCCGACCGATCAAGCGTGACTTATCTGGCATCTCGGGGCTCAGTAGCCTGTCTTAAGACACGTTCCACAATTCTTGACCAAGGCTAGATCCCTGAGCAACACCCAATGTAACTTCCATCCTTAGTAAGCCCAGTATCGTGTTGAAAAGTAGGCCTCAGTCCTTCAGGTAGTCTCTTAGAAGCCAAACTAAATACTCTAGGACTTTAAGCTTGGCTTGAAAAGATGATATGGATTTGTGCAACGTTAGGTACGCTCAAAAGGAGGTCTTTTCTGAGCCCCGAACCCACAATAAGTCATCCCCGCCTAGAAATCACTGTTGCGAACCCAGATGGCGGCAATACCAGTTTCATCAAGATACCATAATGCAGAACTTTTATCACGCTGTTGCTCACTCAGCAGCAAAAAGTCACCTTTCACGTCCCTCGTAAACTTCTCAAGCAGGTTTGGGTGGTTGAACTGCGGTGTAGGTTTAGTTGCAGGATGCGAGTCATCAAAATTCTGATTTTGCCTTGGCGAGGGCTTCCTGGGAAATCTGCAATTTCCACGATCCCAGGATGTGCCCAAGATCCAGTATTGCATTAGCATCTTTGCATAGAATACAGTGCGCCTTCTTCATACACTCTGTTCCATTTCATCGCATTTGAAACTTGTGCAGTGCGACCATAGCCAAGGCGTTTTAAACATTAAAGAGGAGCTGCTGCCATATCCTGCAGACAACCCACCCATTCTTACTTTGCCCTTATTCAAAAACTGTTCGGCGTCCTTTTCAGTCAAGTCAATAATGGCCATGCGTTGTCCCCTATGGTTGTCTTGGTGTCACCCTTGCTTTGATCCTTCCCACGCTAACGAGCTCCATTTTGATGGCTTCTTCTAATTTAGCCAGGCCCGTGACGCAGTCAATGTCTTTTATTTCGATCGTTGCCATCGACCTGAGCGAGGCTATAGTTGCGCTTTCGCTGAGGACTTTCTTTAATGCGTCGCAGAATACTTTCTTTATTGTCGGCCTCTGCTCCGAACCCAACCGTCGTACTGATTTAATGGCAGTGGTGGTGTCCACGGGCATTACATTTCTCCTGTGCCTATGTACTCATATGGTCTGGACGTCGGAAAACTACCACTTTACCACAATATGGCTCCAAGGCCGTGCTGTGAAGCTTTGTGAGAAGACCTGTTTTTGCGCTTACTTGTATCTGTTGCTCAGCGTCCAGCCTGCCTCCTCCAGAATTTCTCAGGTCTTCAGGGGTGTAATTTTCCATCATATGTTCAACATCTTCCCTCACATTAGCGACAACAATGTGGTGAACCTGAACTGCGTAAAGACGTTAACATCTGTGACATTTTCTTTCTCGGTCGATTGCGAAAGCAGTCCTCCTAAAAAAGGTATGGATATTAGGTTAAACATCGACGTCCACTTTAGTCCGTTAAGCTTAGAACAATTTTTTGAGCGGCTTATATTTGGTGCTCCGATATCCGTACGTATGCTTGACGTTGCCAAATTAACTTTGCTTTCAAAACCAATAATGCCCAGTGGAGTCTTAAGCGGGGGTGCGAGTGCAAACCATCCTGGACATCAAGCTGGAGGATTTATTTTTTGATAAGTCAAGTGACAACTTCTCAGCAAAAAATATCAAGCAATGCACGATATCATAGAAGACAAATAAACGATACGGGATACGGTATAACGGGTGGCCTCCTTCCCTCATGTAGGCACTGAAGCATAATAATAAAAACAAGTTGAGTAGACAAATTCACGCTCATGTCAGAAATAATTTTGATTTCTAAGGTATTCGTTGTTGTTGTGCTCAGGAACACCTTCCTACATATTTTTTTCGTGTATTTCCCCTTCCTGTGCACCCTCGAATCATAAAATGTCTAATTAAGACCTGTTTTGAAAAGTTCCCATCAAGATCTTTCATTTAATACCCATATGGGCTACCTTTCATGATTTTGTTTGGCCTATTCCCCTACATGGGCAGCCTTATAATTTTTTTTTGCAGTTGAACTTTGAAGACGGCACCACTTTACATCTACATACAAAGTTTGATGTTTTCAGCTGAAGCAATTTGCGAGAAAAATTGCTGTGACACACGGACGGACAGACAGGACGCGATTTTAGGAGGGTTGTGTAAAATTATTTTGCAAAACCCTACTAAGAATATCTGACGGACAGAAAAACGCGCGAGTGATCCTAAAAAGGACAAAACACACTTGTTAGATGCTTCAAATTTACCTTGCACTGTAAACCGACACTTTTTAGAAAGGCTCAATGTGTTTCGTTTAGCCGTTCTAAAATGTGTCGGCGTACAGTGCAAGGTATCATAAATTCAAATATCAAACAACTCAAAATGATAAAAACACGTTGATTATGAATTCCTTTTGATATCACGTTATGATAGCTTACATCAGTATACGTTAACACTCAGTTCCCGTGATAAAAGTCGTAAAGTAGCAATTGGCATGTGTAGTAGCCTGCATACGACAATCTCCAAGAAGCGTCAGTAAAAGCAAAGTGAAATGCAAAGCTCTCCTATGATTTAAAGCCCTTATACTGTGTAATATATTTCAGAATCTACAAACACTCATTGCATGCGTATAATTCACCTTTCACAGTACACCTACACTTCTTAGAACGGCTAAATGAAACAATTTTCAGCACCTTCCACTGACACTTGAGCTTTGAGAAGTAAACAAACTACTATTATTTTCAATTTCGACGATGTTTCAAATGGAATGGGTATAAAAATTGAAACGATTTTCACTTCACAAGAAGCGCTATTATGTTCTCCGCAGACGATCTTGATTTCACCGTTGGAATCCATCTCGAGCCATTCAAAACGTTCAGCCTTCATCGATACTTCCACAATTCTTCATATTCCGCCGTATAAATATGCGAAAAAGTCGATCTACATGTGATCACATAAAGGGCTTTCCAATAAGACGTGTTATTTTGATATTTAAAGAAAAATGCCATTTTTTAATATAAATGATCGGATGTTTATTTCATTATAAAGAAGAAGGTATACCGTAAATAGCGAAAAATAACATCAGGCAAATGATCACCACGACCACGCTAACACGACCATATCCTTTTCATGAAATTTTGCATAACCAAATCGCAAAGTGGTTGCCCTATGTCCTCGATAGCCTCACGAATTCCATCTTTGAGGTCTTGAGTCGACACTGGGCTGTTGGCGTAGACCTTCTGTTTCACGTGGCCTCAAAGGAAGAAGTTGCAAGGTGTTAAGTCACAAGATCTCGGTGGCCAATTGTGATCACCTCTTCGAGAGATAACACGGTCCGGAAACTTTTCCCGTAAAAGATCAATGATTTTGTTGCTTGTGTGGCATGTAGCCAAGTCTTGTTGAAAGTAAATGTTGTCCTGATCAATACCATCCAATTCCGGCCATGAAAAATCATTAATCACCTCTCGATAGCGTAATCCATTCACCGTAACTGTTGCTCCAGCCTCATTTTCGAAAAAGTAGGTTTTCCGAGCCCCAGATGCGACAATTTTGCTTGTTGACGAAGCCACCGAGTTGGAAATGGGCCTCATCACTCAAAATGATTTTTCGATGGAATTCCGGATACTTTTCATGCATTTCAAGGACCCAATCAGCAAAGGCACGACGTTGTTGATGATCGACCAGCTTGACTTCTTATGCTAATTGAACTTTATAAGCCTTAAGACCCAAATCATTATGCAAAATACGATGTAATAACGTTTGTGGAATGCCTAACTCCAAAGAACGACGAGGAATGGACAAACCAGGGTTTTCTTCAACACTTTCGGCTACAGCAGCAATATTCTCGGCTGTTCTTGATTGACGTGCACGGGTTTTATTCTTCATATCACTAAGTTGTCCCAACAGCTCGAATTTTTCCACCAATTTCTGTATTGCGGTCCGACAAGGTGCTTCACGACGACCCATAAATGTTGGAGTTTTACAAACCGTCTCTGCCAAATTTTTCCATTTTTATAGTGAATTTTAATAATTTTAATGCATTTTTGAAGCGTGTATCGTTCCAATTTTATAAATGGCGTAGTTTCTACTTGTCAATTGTCGAAAAATGACAGCTTCAAAATTGACATCCACCGAAATAGCGGGATATTCAAAATAACACCTCTTATTGGAAAACCCTATAAATATTGGGTAGAAGAGCATGACGAAGCTGGCTTCCTACTGTTTTGATTGTGTGTCATCGTGTACTTTGGAATCTCCTGATTTCTCTTTTTATCTCTCGAATGAATGCTGCACGATTATGATATAAAGTTAAAATATTTATTGATTACGTACCATGTTTTCTGAATACGAAAAATATTTGCTTACACGAGGAATTAGAGCGAATGGAGCTAGTCGAAAATGACGCCTTTTAACTTAGAAGAGCCTTGGAACACCTTCATAGTAATTGTGAATCGTATTAAAAACCCTGAAATTGCAGAATCTTTTGGCCTGCATTCGAAGATTATTAGGATTAATATCACGTAAGTATAGATAAACATTAGCTATAGAAATAGGATTGTACGGTATGTTTTTAACGCAAACGATTTTTCCTGTAGTCCTTGTTCTAACAATTTAATTTATCAAACAATAAATACCAAAACTTCGTCATTTCAATCAACCAAAACGACCTTTTCAACTGGCCGACCTTCTTGCCTTCTGCCGTCTTGAACTATAACACCACGCGTACGTCGTTTGTGGTTTGTTTATATTCCGCCAACGACTTTCCACAAGACTTATGTCGGACGCATTCCTTGCATAGTCGAACACTAAAACCCGAATAAATTGAAGACTTTCTATTTTTAAAATTTCAATCCATTTCACTATTCGGCACGAATCCGAATTCTGAACCCGTGAAGAATTATGGAGGCCATCAAGCAATTCCAATAGGAATCGCTTCTTAATTGTTTTTCTTCGTTCGCTCGTAGACGCAATCCTAGATGGATGTTTGTTTGTTCAGCAGGTTTTCACGGAAATTTATTGCGATTTGTCGCACGACAGCAGAGCATTGCCCTATTGCGTGGGGCGAGTGAAGGCCAGACAGGCACAGATACTTCGCTCAAATGTCCTGATTTAGAGAGCTAAATGGCAATTTTTTGGAGAATTTATTGATTCTTCTTTTCAAGGGAATTAGGATATGGTGGCAGTTACCAATTTGTATTTGGGGAAATGGTGAAATATGCAGTCAAGGGGAGAAAATGAATTGGTGTGATGGCTCTTAGTTTTGCTTGCTGAGTATCGATCTTCAATATTCAATTTATGAAATACTTTACTGCAGGGTTTATGGCATCTGTTATGGATTTTTCAATCTACGAGTATTTCAACATATTAAATGGGAGAAAGTGGAATGCATTGCACCACGCATTTTGAATTTTAAATTCACAGCCACTGAACTGCGTCGATAGCTGCAACTTTGTTCCTCATCGAAGGATGCAAAGCGCTACAACGTTTCGCAACCTTCAAACCATTAACTACCATCAACGGATCGCGTTTAACGACTTATCAACATCTTGCGTCATCCGGTAGTGATATCAAAGCCATTACACGATCGTCAGCCCGCAAGAAAGCCATAAACCAATTCGGCGTGCACCCTGCGAAGTTAATTGCCACCCAAGTAGCACTAAACAGTTCACTCTGATAGTGTCCAGTTAAAGTAGACGAAGGATTTGTATAATGAACATCACGGATGTTGGACCTTAAGCAGCAATTAAGATAACAGCAACTACTTTAGTGGTCCGCGGCAAAGGTGTACTCGGCCGTGGTCTTGATAACCCAAAAGCCGAGTAAAGCTGACCACTCGAGGACTCTGAGTGCCCGAGGAAAACAAACGTTTGAATGGACCTCGGCAGCAGATCATATGGAACAGGTGATTTCGCTTACGACGGCCGCGGCGGCTGCCGGCAACTTTTCTTTTATCAGCAAACAAAATTACCGCAACGACATTCCTTGGGAAAAGGGCGGCTACCGATTGTTAGCGGGTCTTTGATGGTGTCGCTGCAATTTTATCTAATAGCTTTGACATGATAGACTCGCTACCGAAAGCGGGTGCTATCGATGAAGAAGTTTTTTTTCTTAATTTAACATCTATGACTGCATTCTTGAGAGTCCGTCCTTTCGAATTGGTAGCAATATCTCAGGGCTGAACATTTTTTCGGCATTTAAAGTATTTTCACTGGAAACTCATACTCATTGGAGCCTTGCAAAAAATATAAATAAATTGTCATAAAAATTCAGACAGTTAATTATTTAAAATTTGCGGGTATTATGTATTTTTTTCCAATTCGTAGTAATATTCTTGATATCCATGTCGTATTAAGCCAAAGCAAATATAAATAAATAGAGGATGCATGAAAATAGAATTAGACAATAAGGTAGTAAGCCTTATGACTAACCACAGTCTGAAAATAATTAGAAGTGAATTTTCCAATAAGCTTGAGAAATATAAGTTCTGCATTGAGATCGGCAACAATTTTGTTTCAACTATCTTTATTTTACTGATATTATACTCGTTGTTATGTCATAACTAGACGAGCCTGTCTCTTTCAAAAGCCTAAGAAACATCCAGTATACAAGGTGCGTCAGAAAAATCCGGAAAAAATTCACATTAATTGGTCGCTATAGTGAATCTCAATAACAGCAGTCATTTGTTGTCATTTCAACTGAGTAGACGCGTGTACATACGAGCTTGAATTCTAAGTAGCGGAGTTAGTGCAATTGAGGGCGGAATGCAATCGAAGAGCGGCGGTTATTGAAAGTCTTCACACTCGCCAACAGAAATTATAAGGTTTTTTGGGTAGTTTAGGATATTGCTCAGAAGTATGTGGCCGCGGAAAATTGTGAGGAAGCTTCTGCTATTCCAGCTAGGAAAACTCATGCGAAGGAGAAGACGGAAAGGACTCCGGAAGTGGTTCGAAGGGCCCAAGACCTCATTTTGGGGGATCCTGGGAGCTCACTCTGAATAATGGCGGCCATTTTGGGTGCAAGTGAGGCTTCCATGCGTGGAATCGCTGAAGAGGACCTGAGGTACACGTGGTACGTAATTAAAAATGCGACAAATGCAGTCCGAAGCTGCTAAAACAAAAAGAATTGCCCACTGTTACTTGCTTTTGTGTTCACTGAAGAACGGAGCTGCGGTTCGCATCCAGTTTTTCCCTCCCAATCCTCAGATTTAAACGGCCTGGACTGTTACGTGTGGAGCGTTATGCGCGGTTACTTTTGCACAAATAGTTGTGAAACTGCAGGAGAACCAATTTTTGATTCTTATTTGAATGTACTGAACGCAGACTGCTTTATTATTACTAAAATATCGGTTATATTATTTAATACTTACTACGAACGTTTTTTATGCAAAATTCAAATTTTATTATAAATATATGTGCTTTAAAGTGATTGTTAAAGTGTTGCACTACGCAATAAATATCTTTGATTAGCATTCGTTTCCACACTGCACTACAATTATGAGTGATGTTCGCAGAAAACTCGGTGTTTCCGCTTATTGGAAAATCACTAGAGATAAAGCGGAAAAATTCAATATGTTATTGCTAAAAGGGGCGAAATCGGATAGTTACTTTAAAAACACATATCTGCTATTATCTCGCGACAAAACAAATAGTCATTGTAATCTATTGTAAATATCCTAAGGAGATCAATACAATATAGAGGCGTAACCAGCATCCCCCTGGAAATAACTTTAGGCAATTTTATAAATATGTTAAAAATATTTCGGCAATGGTATGCAAACTAAGGTCTCACACCAGCTTTGGGCTAAGTTGAATCACAAAAGTGCTCTGACTCTGCCACCCAGCGCAAAGATAGCAGGGTTTTAAAGGGACTAGAGCAGCCAGTATATTTTGGCTTGATTTTTATGTCTGAAATGACGTGGCTGGTTTTCTGAAACTTGAGGTAAAATGCTACATCGTTTGTATTTCAATGAATCGCCAATCAGGGCTGATGGTTCTTTTAAGTTTGCTTCTATTTCTTACTCTGTCTGGTTCAAATAAAAATAATCTAAGTAACTCATTGATGCACAAAAAATGTTAATTTTAAATAACCTCACAGATTCTGCTAATTTATCTTTGAATAAAGGTCTTGCGTACTGGCTGATCAATAGAGAAACCAGGAATTATACAGTGAAACATAGATTGTGACTTCAAAACAAGGCAACGATTATATGATTCTCAAGCTCGGTATTTTAACAAAACAAATTTGGAACGAACTAGCTTAATGGTGAAAAAATACAAAGAAATCGGCTGGTTTATTCGGAAAGCAAAGGCTGCTTATATTGAAGGCCTTGCTTAATTTTTAATGGAGGCACTCAATTTCGATCATCGAAAGGGTTTGGTGACTGGAAGAATTCTAAATGGATAGAACAGCATGAGCATTCTGATAGCCATTAAATGGTTTACTAATTATAAAACGGAATACCAACGCGATTGGTCGTGTGGAGACCCAGTTGGTCAAATCTCTTGAATCAGAAATGATATACTGGCGAGCCTTCTTTTACACATAATTGATAGCCACCTTCAGTGCTGTCACTCACAGCTCAACCATCCTGGTTTGTGGCATCCTGGCCACTAGTTTCGCTATCAGCACTTTCGTTATCGGGCGGTAAGCAGCACCATTGCTACATCCTATTTGACGCGTGCACCAATGAATACAGTCGATTCGTCCTTGGTGCATTCGGGATGTCTACCTAGTAAATACCTGTCGTTGCCTA
The DNA here is from genome assembly GCA_963969285.1 of Odontomyia ornata. Lineage (NCBI taxonomy): Eukaryota > Metazoa > Arthropoda > Insecta > Diptera > Stratiomyidae > Odontomyia > Odontomyia ornata. The sequence goes on from OZ017738.1 coordinate 494,856,401, forward strand.
ATTCCTTTTTCGCGATATATGGTCCCTTGTAGCGTGTTTCTAATTTCGTCGAATAGCCTGTACTCACGGGTTCGTATGCGACTACCACAAGACTTTCACTTTGCACTGGTGAGGAGTTTTATGCTGCTTGTGAAATCGTCTCTTCAATTCTTGCCATTTTGCATTTATTTCGCTCCCTGTTCAGATTCGTATTTCTTGAAAGTTATTTTTAGTTTGTTCTTCAGACTGCAAAATTAAAATCAGCTTATTCTTCAAAATGTCTCGGGGGTAATCGAACACAACTTCGTGTGGACTTAGCTTCGTCGTGCAGTTTTTGAAGTAGTTATAGACCACTGTAAAATTCGTAGATGATATTCAATTGGCGTTCATTATCCGTTGACGTCATTAACATTGTTAAGAGAGTTTGATTAACCTGCCTATTTGCTCTCGTAGTTCTTACCGCAACTGTCAAATGTTGTATATTATTCTCATTGCAATATTTTTCAAATGTCTTAGACGTGAAAGTACTACCACGGTCATAATCAGTCTGGCCGGCATTCTGAACGTGGACGTCAATTCATCCAACACCTTCAAGATTCCTTGCGTTGATGTTGCCTTCATAGCACGTAATTTAGTGTATTTGCTAAATTGATCACTGACTCATATCACATATTGGTTCCCACGTCAGCTCTTCAGAAAGGGTCCAAGGTGATCCACTTGTAACGTTCGAAACGATATTGGGTCAACGTCATCATAGTGGAATTTGCCTTTCATTTTTCTTCCCAGTCTTGCATTGTAACAGCACTCAATGCATGCCCGAATATATTTTTGGACGTTGTCTCGCATTTGTTTGAACCAGAAAGTTTGTTGTAAACGTTGCATTGTCTTCTCACACTCAAATGGTCAATGTTTTCGTGGGAGCTTTGTGCAATGTGCCATCGTACTACCTTTTGTACCAATCACCGTTGATCAATTCGTCCTTTTATCAAAACATCATCTTACTTTATTTGCTGTTTGTCACACTTGAGATCGTTTAGTTTCGTCGAAATTTGTTTTAGCTCTAGATCATCAAGTTGCATAGTTAAAAACCAATCATCTTGAGTGATTGGAATTTCGGTGGTAGCTAAGGGCATCAACGTGTTCGAGCCTTCGTCCTGCTCGATGCTCCAATTGAATATCAAATTCTTGGAGTCGTAACCACCATCTCGCTATCTGCCGAAATGGGCTTCTTCTTTGACATCGTTGTTTTCAGAGCTGCACAGTCGGTAACAATTTTGACAGGTTTTCCAATTAAAAAGAAACCGGAATCGTTCTAAACTGGTAACAACGGCTAAGCTCCAAGCTATGGAAATTACGTTGAACATCAGTAGTTGCGCGACTAAAATAAGCCACCGGTTGGAGATGCCCCTCGTTATTAGTTTGGAGAAATACACCCGCCAAACCTTGACCACTAGCATCAGTATGAGCTTCAGACCTCTCTTGGTGTCATACGCGGCAAGTAAGGGTGCAGACGTTACATGCATTTTCAGTTCCTCGAATGCTTCCTTTTGTGCATTACTCCACTCGAATGGTTGATCCTTCTTTAGCAACATTTGAAGCAGCTGATCTACCATGTCGAATCCTAGTACAAATTTCCGAAAATAACTCTTTAAACCAAGGAATCTGCTAACATCGCCAAAGCACTTTCGCTCAGGGAAATCTATGACTGCTTAAGTTTTCACACGTCTGGGTCGAATACCAGATGGCATTATTTTTTTATCCAAAAATTCGATAGCTTTTTCCGCGAAACTGCATTTTTGCAAATTTAGAGTTCGGATCATTTTTTTCATTTTTCTCAAAGCCTTAAAGAGTCGTTCTAACTTCTCAATCATCCTTTAAAATGTCTGTGCACCAACTAAGATGTCATCCATGTAAATTAAAGCATCTTCATTCAGTAAGGTTTTCTTCCATTTCGCCATAAGCCATTGAAATTCTATCGGAGCATTTTTCAGCCCGAAACGCATTCATTAAAAACTCATATGAACCACTTTGCGTGACAAATGCGGTGTACTTCCTTGACTCGGGCTCAATCGGTACCTGATAATAACCACTGTTCAAGTCAATCACACAGAAAATCGCATATTTAGCAGATCTTTGTATCTACTCCTCGATCTTTGGAGTCGAGGCGTACCCGCTATTTCCTTGTTCAAATTTTGATAGCCAATGCATGGTCAATCATGGCCAACCTTTTTTTCACTAAGATTGCAAGGCTTGACTCCTCCAATATTTCACTGTCACATAGCTCTTGTACAATTTCATCCATTATCACTGGCTTTAAATAAGGAATACGATATGACTTTAGTTGCACCATCTTATCCGTTTTCATAGTTATTTTCATCGTCGTTGACCTGGTAATATTCATAATCATTCAGACATTTCATCATCGTCACTTTATCTTCTTCTTCCAATTCTTCTGATTGGACCTCTGTCTCACTTAATTTTCGAACTCTTCTTTTGATTGGTTGCGCACTTTTATAAATCACAAATTTTAAATGTTTATGTGTTTTAGTCAAGATCAGTCTAAGGTGATTCAAAATATCATATTCAATTAAAAATGGCTTTTTCATAAACTTCTCAGGCGTAATAACAAGTAAACCATTAAGTTCTTTTGCTATAAGTGTTTCACCGAGAAAACCTCTTATCATATTCCGATACTGTTTTTGATCATTCAGCCTTGAGTTCCATTATCAAAATAACTGTCAAATTTATTGCCACCAACAATGACATCGAAAGGCTCCAAACACTGTCTGTGGCCAAAAATTTGACGGGGACCCTCGACAACCAGCTGGCTCCCATATTATCAGACGCATCCATAAAGGCAAGCAACAAGCTCTGGATTGAACTGAAAGCGGCTATTAAGATCGTAGCAAAACAGATGATCGGATATCAAGCCTGGCACAAAAGAAATGAATGGTTCGATGATGAGTGCCAGAATGCATTAGCCAAAGAGAATCAGGCATACAAAGACTACATCGGTAGGAAAACCAGGACGATAAGAGAACAGTGTGAAAATCTCAGAAGAGTAGCGAATAAGATAATTAGGATTAAGAAAAGAAAATACTAAGACGACTAATTGAGACGTATAAATGTAAGTTTAGCGAGCAACAACAGAAGACAATCAAACAAAGTAGTGAAAAGCCTGAAACGTGGTTATCAGCCCAAAACCACGCTCTGTCGTGATAACAGCGGCAATATCATCGCTGATGAAATCAAGATTAAGGAAAGATGGGCGTCATATTTCAAGAACCTCCTTAATCCTCCGCACAGCTCCAGAACATTGGAGCCTATAGATGTCGGCGGAGAGATTTCATTGGCCCCACCAACTCTGGATAAAGTGTGTCCCATCATCAAATCCCAAAAGAATAATAAAGCACCGGGCATCGATGAGATACCAGTGGAGCTCATCAAATATGGAGGCTGCGGTATACATAAAGCTATTCACAAAGTCATCCAGCACATTTGGCAACAAGAACATATGCCGAACGAGTGGAGCCAATCAATTATATTCTCTATCCACAAAATAGGTGACTAGCGAAAGTGCGAAAATTATAGAGGCATATCACTACTTTGTACGGCATACAAAATGTTTTCAAATATCTTAGAAAATAAAATCGGATCATATGCCAAGGTGGCTTTAGAGCAGAGAGATCGATAATAGGCCCATCGTTCACTGCCAAGCAGGAACTTGAAAATTGCTGGTAGTTCAACATAGACGAACACCAAATTTTCGTTGACTTTAAGCAAGCATACGACAGTATTGATCGTAACGTACTGTACCAAATAATGCTCTGCTTTGGCTTCCTAACCAAATAAGTCCGTCTTACCAAAATGACAATGACGTCGACAACCTCCCAACTCCGCATCAATAACCAACTCACCGATGCCTTTGACAAAAATATCGGACTAAAGCAGGGAGATGGGTTGGCCCCATTGCTATTCAATTTGGCTCTGGGGTACGTCATGAGGAAGCTACCTGTCGATACACGAGGTACATTACTACACAAGTCGAGCCAAGAAGTAGCCTATTCGGATGACATCAATATTTTGTCACGGTCATTAACAACTGCCAAAAAACTCTCCCTGAAACTCGACAGCGAAGCAAACTAGTAGGGCTACAAGTCAATGAAAATTAAAAAAAAAGCTCATGACGCAGTCGAGGAAAAATACTTCAAGCACATAAACTATCACACTTGCCGAGAACAGTATCGAAAATTTGAGCGAACTTGTGTATTGAGGCCCAAAACGGCGAGAACGGGTAATGAAAAAGACGAAATACGCCGAAGAATACAGCTCGCAAATAAGATATTTTATTCAGTTTTGATGATTTTGAAGACCAAATGCGTACACAGGAAAATAAAGCTCCAATCATACAAATCTGTGATAAGACCTGTGTTATGCTATGGGTGTGAAACATGGACCCTAACCCAAGCATCCGCAAATATATTGAACGCTATGAGTGACGTGTTCTGAGGTGAATAATCGGAGCAAAGCCATCAGCTGTATGACATTTTTGACGAGCCGGAGGTCTCAACGATTGTAAGACTGCGGAAGCTGCAATGGGCTGGACACATGAATCGTATGAACGAACAATGGATACCCAAAAAGGTATTCGTTGGGAGAGCTGAAGGCTGGAGACCAGTGGGAAAACCGAAGAAACACTGGTCTGACTCGGTCGACGAAGACAGTTCATCGCTACTCGGTTTTTGAAATTGCAGGATGTGTTCATGTACCGAGGCGATTCGAGGTGTTATTTACAGGAAGTGAAGACCCAAGACGGACTGTAGTGCTACGAAGGAGAAAAAGGAGAACGATGATTTACTTGCAAAACATATTTTCATTTTCTCTCAATGCTTGACGCACTTCGAATTTCTATAATTCACATTTTATCTATCTCTTTCGATGCATTCGTTTCATACCGTTGTCTTCTTGCCGGATGTGGACAATCCCTCGATAAATGGCCAGCTCCACTGCAATTATAGCAAGTAATTTCTTTCGTACAGCTACTCACTATATGTTCTGGTTGTTTAAATTGAAACACGTCTTTTGTGGTCAATCACTTAACACTGATCGTTTGTCGTCTTCCCGTTTATACACATTACTGCACCGTTGATTAGTAACACTTATAGACTATAATTCGCCAATATTCATTCACCACTTCACCGTTTCTTCTAAATCACTATTTTATCAATTTTCCGCGACTAGAGCAAAGAGAATAGTTCATCATCCTCAAAACTGATGATAAATTATTTGTCAAAGGCTTCATCTTTTAATTAACTGTCGTGTCCCATTTTTCAAATTTTATTAAGAAAATTGAGTAAACTTTGATTTCTCTGGCACTTTTGCTGCATTAATCGGATATGTACATCTGTTGCATTCATTTGTGGTATACGAGTATATTGTTCAAGCAAACTTTTGAATAGCTCGACGTTTGTACGACAGTCTCACTTCTGTCACACCATTCTTCCACTGTTCCTCGTAAATTTACTGTTGCAGCATATAATAGAAATTTGCTTGGCTACTCGTATACCGTCGTCAGTTTGTCCACTTTCGCAATCCACTGCCCGATCAAAAGACCTCGTTTATCGTCGGGATTAAATTCTGTGTTCCAGACCTGTGGAGCGTATCTTACGACAGACTACTGAGACTTATCGGCTATGCAGATGATGTTGTGGCTGTAGTTGCTGGACACACCGTTGAACAATCGTAACATAGGCTAGGTATGCTAATGCGCTTAGTGAGAGACTAGATAGTTGCTCGCGTTTTCAGTCTAGCAGTGGAGGAAGCCAAAGTAGTCATCTTGACAAAGAAGAGAATCCCTAGCGTAAGAACGATCAGTATTGGAGACATACCAATTGAACTGAAGTCAGGGCTGAAGCACTTGGAGCTGCTGATCAACTGAAAGATGAGTTTCCCCGAGAAAATCAGGGCAACGGCTGTTAAGGTTGCTTTGGGCATATTGGCTCTAAGTTGACTTGTGGCAACGTATGGTAACCCAACCCATCAAGAAAGCGCCTCTTGATGAGTGCCGTAGTATCAGTGCTAATGTACGGAGTACAAATATGGGGTGATGCTCTCAGTAAAGAAGTGGGCTGGAAGCACTTGGCATAGATACAGAAAAGAGCAGCACTGAGGATCGCACCTACATATTCGATAAATTCTGATTCGGTGGTGAGAGTTATTGTAGCAGTGATACCTATCACCACCTTCCTAAAAAGCGCTACGCTATTTACCTGCGTCAAAACGAGGACACAAGGGGGACAATTACCCGCGAGAAGAGACAGCGCTCACTCAACGATCGGCAGCAATCATGGGTGAATTGCACGAAAGAAAGGTGGGCAGCGTGGCTCAACCTAGATTTGGGATTGTGGCTTAATCGAAGACATGGTAAGACTGACTTCTATCTGACCCAGGTTTTGAGTGAGCATGGGTGTTTTCAGTCTAACATATACAAGATTGGTAACATATGGTCCCCCGGCTGTAGTTTATGTCTAAGAGAGGGAGAAAATGCTTGCCGCACATTTTTTGCGAGCAAAAGATGGGACCGACTGTGACGGAACCTCTACAGGGAGACGAGAGGGCTTGGATCGGCTGACACAATGAAATCAGCTGGCACATTATGTTTGGGCAATCCTAAAAGACAAAAGCGATTCACAGCGTCGAAGCTGAGGGATTGCATGTCAGCTGATTCCTGTTACTCCCTCCCTCCCGTTGGAGGAAATATTCAACAGCTTGAAGGTGCCTCACAGCGTATGACATTTTTGACGAGCCGGAGGTCTCAACTCTTAAATCTCGCACATTAGGCTACTCGCGTTTTGCTGCATAGGAAATATAATGGATTGGCTTCACTTTCACTGCTTCACTAGAAATGAAAACAACTGGGAATCTCAAGCTAATAAGTCTATACTATACTATACTATACTATACTAAACAATAGACAACAACCATGGATAGCTCATTAATGACCTGAAGCCAATGATAAACGAAAACATATTTAGACTAATTTATAATCGACCTAGCTCTTGAGTGGATGTGTATGTTTTCAGTCTTACATGCGCGAGATTAATAAGTCATGGTCACCAGAGTCCGTGTTGTGTAAACATATCAACATAAATTACACCTCCTTTTCATGCCAAAGGTGGAACAAAGAGCGTTTTCACACTCACAAACAAATAGAAGAGCTGTTTTTTGGATTGGCTCATCGAAGAGATGCTCAAATCAATCAGTCATGCTTGGGTAGTTCAAACGATTCTCTAGCAATTCTTCCTCTTCCTTTTCGCAGGGTAAAGTGCTGTAACCTGAAGCATACAAAAATTGCGCCTAGAAGATTTCATGTATTAAATAGTTCCAGGCTTGATCATCATGTTGAAAGCTTTTTAAGAACTGTTTCCAGCACATTTAATGAACTCCACCGAAGCCTCATGGATGCTTGGTGCTTTATTACTCTTTTGAGTTTTGTTCGCAGAAACAATCCCTTACAAAGTTGATGGGCCCAATGCGGAGGCATATTTTTACTGGATCCAATGTTCTTGAACTTGATGGTTTACGTAACATGGTATAACTTGGGTGCTCGTTCACGATCTGAACGTAAGGCTCAATTGAAAGCTTACATATTTAGATTAATTTCCAACCGACCTAGCTCTTAAGAGGTAGTCCGTGTAGAGCTGTAGGTTAGCTCAAGCCTCAGTCGCTGCATCGAGTTTGAGCTTCTGATGCTACTCTCGGACTATCAGCGCACCCAGCTGTGATGAGTACTAATTGAAAAATTAAGTAATAATCATATGATTGAGCGTGATATTGACCATATCATCTTGAATTCCGTTACGGTCATGGAATAAGATACCTTAATAATAAATCTTAATGCCAAGGTTCGGATTTGGACTGCTATGCGATGGATTATTATTATTAGCTCTTAAGTGAACGTGGATGTTGTCTATCTTATCTGCACAAGATTGGTGAGTCACAGCCTCCAGAGTGCTTATTGTGTCAAAAATTTCACGAAAATTGCTTTGTGAGACATGGTACTTATTTTTCCTAAACATAGTTTTATCAGCGATGATACCGTCGACGTGATAACGAGAGAGTATTCTCCTGGACTGATATCTAGACTTTGGACTAGTTTATAGGCTTGTCTTGTGGCTTGCTACGCCTAGGTTGACGCTTCTCAACCTTAACTGCCAATCTTCTGATGTTTTATTATATCCTTTCGTCGTTCTAATTCATTTTATTCAAAGCATTGTGATATTCATCATGAAATCTGTCAGCGTGTGGATATGAATTTTTTTATTATGGTTGGTTTTTGTCACTCCTAAAAACAAACTCAAACAGAAATTCCCCGAGCCATACAAATGGCTTCTCAGTATGTACGGATATGAACAATGTCTGCGATCCATCTTTATTGGATCAGAATATGATCGCATTGCACTATTCATAGCGCTATTTATGGCTTCTGCTAAATTCTTGTGCTTCTTTGAGAGTGTTATTAAAATGCTTTTGCTTACTTATGTACTTAAAGCTCCCTTATAGTTGCCAAATTCTCCTCGATATGGCTATTATAGTTTCTGTCATTGTCCCTTTTCTTTGAGGTATCATGATGTTCATTTTCCTATGAGAACGGTTATCTTCATTGTTCTTCATTCACTTACTTTGCTATGAACTATAGTACTCGTAATAATCCTCCCTTTAACTTGAAATCACCAAATAGACCGAAAAACTTGACATCTTCGAGCAAGATAATCTTGTTCTTTTATTTGATTAAGAGTCTTTTTTGCTAATGACGTTGTGTTTTAGCCATCCTTCTCGATCCTTAGCTTTTTACTCATTTAGAGTATGAATAGTTTGAATTTTGTTATGCCTGCAACCTACAACTGATTGATTTCTTTGAACTTTAACTTTCAACAAGGAGCCATCCAGTAACTCAAATAAACCAGATATGTCACATAAAACAAAAAATAAACGTGGTAAGTTAATTTAAAATTGACCGAAACGTCAAATAAAATGAAAATTCTATGACAGCATAAAAAACATATTTTCTTTCTTTATAAGGACAGGACAATAGGAAAAGTGACGAAAAAAGCTCATAAAGGTATAAATATATAAAATATTTCATCAGACCCACACAAAAGACCCTCTCCTGAAACCTTCAACCGTTTTCCTAAACGATCAACCAACCATTTGCCTATCGCATGAAATGAGAGTCAATTAAATACGAAACATTCTTGGAGCCGTCATTAAGAATATTCCAAATAGTTTCCATTCCACAAATATACACGCCCATACCGCCATTAAATTATTCCATTTAGCTACTTACCCCTATTTTTTCCGTGATACGTGGCCACCCTTCAAAAGCAATTGGAGTGCGACGATGGACGCCGTGACAGCTGACGACATGTTTCCAGATAAAGACTGTCAAATATTAATTGCGTCAACTTGCCTCCCGATAACGCTAAAATGTTGGACAATTCCATAGGCTCGCGAGCTAATGATGTCCTTTTGAGTTTTTCGATAAGAAATGGCGTGACACGCAAATTCAAAAGGTCTTGGAAATGAGAACGTTACATCTTGTCGTTGTTTAATGGATTATCCTCTGAAATCGTGTGGATACAAAAAACTTTACTAAATTCTATGAGAACGGAAACGACATATTGAACTTTCACTGAATTTTTATAAAAATTTAAAAACTTTCGCAGAAATAATTTAATGAAATTAATTTAGTTAATTTCGATGCATATTTCATGAATCTATCTTTAACTCATCAGCAGAAAAACATCAGATATGATAGGGTTAGTATTTCTTATTATATTTACAACAAATTCAGAGGATCCCTCACCTTACTTCTGATATTTATAGTGAAACTTGGGCACATTCCGTAAACTGAAATACAATTAGCTCCATTTTTATGATAGTCGTAAACGCTAGCATGTACATTAATGTCCTCTTTTCTAATTAGCCAAAGTAAGAGAAAAAGTAGAATCCTTACTGACCATCATTCCCTTTTTACCCTTTCAAAGACTGCCCTAATGGCCATAAAAATTCCTCGCCCAGCCTTCGAATCCTTTTCTTTGGCATCCTCACAAAAAACTGAAATTCCACAGAAAAATGAAGGCTGCACGCACAAAGGAGCAATTCAATAATTTTATTTTATGAATTCAATGTTCTTTTGTTTTATTATCGAAACGGAAATTTCAGTGTTTAAGAAGAGAAGAGAGAAAATTAACATTTTGGATTGAACTGTTGAAAATATTTCGAGTTTTAACTTTGCAATAAGAAGAATTTGCCATTTTATTCTAGGTGAGAGTTAACTTATTTTCTAAGATTCAAGTTGTGCTGTTTATCCAGGTTTTAAGAGAATCAACGACTCTGCAGTTTGAGGAAGAAATATATTTCTCTGTTTTATTTTGACCAAGGTAAAAAAATTAAAATAATATCAGATATAACTGGAGTTTCCATGGTTTTCAATCCTTTTGTGCTTAGTATGCACAGCTTCTGATTCGTTGAAGATTTTTTATCAAATCAGATTTGGTTTGGTGGAAGTGCAGAGGTATTGTAATTTTAATTCACTTTCTCATGAACATATATTACAGTATCTTGTTCATGATATGGAGCCAATTGACGAAATAATAACGGAGATGGGAAAGTGCTCCTGAAGTTTTGTTCTATACTCTAGGTAATCAGTTTTTGAATTTGCCAGTTAACATATATTCATGGTGATACATTTTTCAAAACGGAAATACGTTTGAAAATTTGGTAGAGAGACCCATATCTTTGGATTCCGATCATTATAAGTTCTCGGTCCATTGAGCGGATAATCTAATTTAAATATGTGAATAGGAAAGTGTAATTTTCTTACGTGGAATTATACCAGAGCTTTCGAAGACTTCTATTGAGGGATTTGCAGACTGCAACCAAGACTCCCCCACCATCAGATTTTTTAGTGACGTTAAGGTCACGGTCGCAACGGTAAACTAAATAGTCAGGTAATATTTCTGCGTTTGAAATATTCTCATTTAACCACGTTTTAGTTAAACAGATAACTGAATCGTTAGTTAATTGGGACACGAGTAGTAAGTCCTCAAGTTTGGTTCTCAAGCCACGAACATTCTGATAGTAAATAGAAATAAATGAACAATTTGGAAATGAAGAATTACTTTCAGAGTTAGATGATCCTTAAAGGTTGTTGAGGTGGTTTGGAACCTTTATCGGGACGAAATCGCCGCTTGGGCTGCATTGTATCGAATGTTTTAATAAGTGTGCCCTTTGGCCAAAAGTCGGAACTGAGTAGGCTAGAAAGTTCAGCCGGAACTGTCAGCTTGAAAGAACTTATGTCTTTTGTTAACTTTACGCACCTGAAAATACTAGGCGTGTAGCCAAGCTTCGATGTTACGTAGTTGGTAAGTGTATCCTTAGTTGTATTGTAAGCGAGCCTTGATATGAACAACTGGAGAGGTGGGGAGACTGCTCGTAACACTCCGTTATCAGCTAAAACACTCTCTGTAGAGATTTGTGGTGCTGAAGACACAACGATATTTTGCTGAAGATTCGTTAATTGTGTTAGGCTCAGTTCGGATTGAGGCTGAATTTTATGTTGCTGTTGTAAAGGCAAGATAGACTGCTGCATGCGGCTATTATGTTGCAGGACCGTAGCTTTATTAATTGTAGCCGGAATTGACTCCTGATAACAAGCATGCCCCAGGAAAACGTTCTAGTTTCCCAACATCAATTTCTGGGAAAATACCAAGCCAGTGACCAATCAATAACAATATCACTAATTGCGGGTTCATATGCGAACGCAAAAAATTGGTTAATGCCAACAAGACGTTTAAGGAGCTAGTGGCAAAGGCGACGCCTATAGAAGCATCCAAAGTGGGCCCGCAAGAACTCACAGTGGACATACCACCCATCTATGACAGGTGGGCAGACCATTGATCCAATAAGGCCGCCAACTGTGTTCCATTGATGATGCTTAGCTAGGACTTGAAGGCCTCTGCTTGCGCTTTGGCAAGGACAACCACTTTACCGAAAACAGTCGAACCAAATGCTGAGACATCAATGGTCCATATTGCTTAAAGGATGGCCATACAGTGCGCAGGTGTATCGCAAGACGCCTTGCTTGAAAACGGAAAACAGCACATGTCGTAGAAGCGAACTATGAAGACACCAAGTCAGGGGGAAGTGAAGAGTCGTATGGTGTGGATCAAGTAACGAATTCGAGAACGGCCGAAAACAATGGACGATACACAGCGTCAGTACTAATCGACGGGACACCAATAGAATTTGAAGTAGATACAGGTTCAGGGTACCGGTTTGTGTCAAAACTTCTGTTAAATAAACTGAACATCTAGAAACCATTGAAGCCAACAGATATCAAGTTCCGGCCCTACACTAAGAATATGTTTAAACCAGACTGGATCGCGGGTGTTTTGGTAATTTATAAATAGACAGCTATCAATGACAAGATTTTCGTGGTAACTAACAATTTTTTCCGCTACTTAGATGCATTTGAGTATCAATTCTTAAGAAATCGCCAAAATATCGAATAAGTATAAAATGTTCGCAATCAAAAGTGTCAAAGAAGAAGAAGAGATCTTTGCTGAATTCACAAAAATCTTCGAATAGAAAATCGTAGCATATCAGGTTGCGAGGCACACCTGAAGTTAAACGATCAGGCACAACCTATCTTCAAACGCGAAAGAAAAGTCTTATTTGCTCTAAACAAAAAATGTGATAAAGGGCTTGACTCTCTAGAAACTGACCAAATTTTTAAAAAAACTAGCACCATTGATTGCGGATGTCCACCAGCAGTCATAATGAAATCTGATGACGAAGTCAAAATCCGCACACTTAAGCGTTGGTATTATGAGAACGAAACCACTTTGCGGTGCACATATAACTTCCACAGCCTGAGGCGGCTAGAGAGCTAGTAAAACTTTCTGCTTTGCTTTTTGTATACTTCTGACTGTGCCACTGCGACGAGTCCCGCCAAGCTAATGGAAAGAAGTGGTGAGAATTTTTCGTCAATCTGAAGCGTAGGGAGATCTCATAAGCTCTGGACAAAATTCACAAAAACTAATAACTCTTTAGTGAAGACCGCCCCACTTACCAAAGGAGTGGCTACCCACCGCAGTATAATATCCAAAAAGAAAATTATACTCAGGAAGAGTGTCACTAAATACTGAGAAGAACTTTGATCTGCACCATAGACTAAGAGGAGCTCATGACAGGTTACTGTCACCCCCTACATAGTGAGAAGCCAATCCTGGCTGAAACATGGTACTTGTGGTTGAAACGGTTTGTAATGATTTTTCATTCCTTTCGCCCATGATTTTCCGAAATAGATTAAAACCGACCTTTCATCGGCTTAAGACGTGAAGTCTTGGGGCACATCAATCTTAAGGCCTACAAGTTCGGATGCTCGCAGTCTATTCTCAGTTGGCTGGCTATTTCGGAGACAATTTCGGTCGTGGGTCTTAGCAAAACTAGACTATGCTCGAGTACAACTTGCAGCCACCGATTCAATCGCCCGTTTAAAACACGAAAATTGAAAATTTACCGTTTCCTTTTCAAGACTTTCAAGAAATCAACAAAAACAAACATTGATACTACATACCGACCAAATTACAAATTAAGACACCGCGTGACCAAGCCGAAAGCACTGAATCAAATAACTCATTTCGTTTCAATCCTGGTATTTGCTACAATGTTCACATTCACAATGTTCACTTTTTATTGTGTTCTATATTATATGAAATAATATCTGCATTCATTGCAAACAGACGTGTTTTTAAAAGCTCCTGTTGATAATTTTTAAAAATTAAAATAATTTTTAAAATGGCACTTGCGAAGAAGTCTCAAGAAGTTCAAAAGTGAAGAAACGTTTTTTCACCAGGCATGGAGGAGCCCGACGCTCTTCCACCGCTGGGGGGCCTGGAGCCAGGCGTTTCAAATTCAACTATTGAAAAAATAATAAAAAGGAAAAATGAACATGAAAGTTTTGAACATGGGAAACGTATTGCGCTGTCAAATGAAGAACTGGAAAGAGTTACCAGAGAAAATGAAGAGATGAGACTCCGAATTCAAAATTTAGAGAAAATGATTCGTAAATTATCAAACGTCAACAAAACTAAAGTGATTAAGCCACAAAGTACATCCGGAAAACAAGAAGTCATAACGTATAAGATGAGCGAAAAAAAGTAGTCACGCAAAAGGCTCAACAAATAAAGAAACCAACAATACATGTAGTGAGAAAGACAACAATTCATGATATCGATATCATACTAAGCGCGGGAGGAGCAAATGACAACGCAAATCACTATGTGGTACTTGTTGCAACGAATAATGATATGGATGCCGAGATGGGGTGCCAAGAAAATATAAGTAATATTAATATTTCGAATATTTAAAATAAGAAAATAATGAGGAGAAAACGAAGCCAACCGGTGTGTCTGCTGGTTCTCCTATTTAAAATAATAAAACTGCTGAGAAAATTCATCCGATTAATGTCTTTGAGCAGGACGGAGGAGATATGGTTCGGGTATTGGTAGCCAAACATAAGATAGACAATTTCGAAGTTAAGAGAGTGACTGCTCACAATAAAAACAAAAAACACTGGCTGATTTCAAGCTAGCTCTTCATATACACGTCAAAGGCGAAGAAAGATCAGAACTTTCGGTTGAACTGGACTGTAGGGAGAAAGCAATTGATCTCCCTAAAATATTAGAGGAAGCAGCACCAGCTGTCATATTCATTAGTGTGAAGAATTTTTCTACAAGGAGATCAACTATTGAAGGCAAAATAGTACCATTTTGTTTGGTCCAAACTTCTAACGATAGCAGTCCAAGTGCCCTTCAACAGGCAAGGTACTTGAACTTCCGAGTTGTGAGGTGGGAGCATCTTCAAAACACTGAGGTTGACCAGTGTTACAGGTGCCAAATATTTGGTCATTCGACTGCCAATTGCGCCATGCACTATCGCTGCAATATATGCAAAGGTACTTATGCCCCCCGGTGAATGCAAATTGGCTCCGATGGAGCCAAAAGGAAAATTATACTGTCTTAACTGCGGTATATTTGGTCATCCAGCATCATATCGAGAATGCTCCGATATCAAAATGCAAAAATTAAATTTTCCCCAAAACAAACGCAAGTACACTGAAGTGTCATACCTTCCAATTTCGTCAAACCCGGAGTATCATTTGCACTTGCTGCTAAAGGACCAGTAGACAACAATGTAAATGAAATAAATAATATAAGTGGCAATAATGAGCTGCTTCTCAAAATTTACCAATAGCTTGAATCTCTTTCGGAAAGAATAAACAAGCGAGATTCCAAGAACATATTAAGGAGGCTGAACAGATCATCAGAAAAGGTGGAATAGAAATAGCAAGATCATAATCAGCCAGACATATTATTGAGGAATCTCATGCTATTCAATGGGCTAATCTAACAGGTCATTCAATAAGTCCGTAGGATAAGTAAGAAAAAAACAAAATTCGAGGGCGATACATCAAGTATAGCAATCAAAATAGGTCTCAATTTCAGCGGTTACTTCATCATTGGACTTAAATTTCTTTCCAACAAGTATTCTGTTGAGATCTGAAAACAGGAAAAAGTTGCTGAGGGCTAAATCTGGATATTACGGTGGGTGGGTAAGCAATTCATAGCCCAATTCATTCAATTTTGCCATCGTTTTCATCAATTTGTAACACGGTGCATTGCCTTGGTGAAACAAGATTTTTTCTTTTGCAAATGCGGCCGTTTCATTGCAATTGCAGCCTTCAATCCATCCAAAAGTGCACAGTAAAAGTCGCTGTTGATGGTGGTTCCTTTTAGGGGATAAGCGATGAATATTATTCCGTTTGCAGAGACGCCATCCCCTTACTGACCAACTGTTGCGTCTTTGCTCGCTTTGAATTTGGTTCGTCGACTGCTATTCACTCAGCTGACTGTCTTTTGGATTCTGGTGTGTAATAGTAAAGCTATGTTTCATTGATTGTCATATAACGACGATAGAATTCGATTTTATTGTGGTTTAACAGTGCCAAAAACTCCTCTGAAACATCAATGCGTTGTTGTTTTTGGTCGACTGTGCGCTCACGTGGCACCCACGTTGCGCAGAGCTTTCGCATACCCAAATGTTCGTATAAAATGACAAAAACACTACCATCTGATATCTTTATAATGTCAGCTAGCTCGTGGTTCAATTTGTGATCTTTCTAAACCAATTTATGGATTTGTTTATATAATTTGGGCGTCCACTGCGCTCTGCATCATTTGTCCTGTTACGAACACGCTTAAATTCAACAATCCACGTCTCTGCCATTTGCCTCGATGGAGCAAAGTCCGGATAATGTTTATCAAGCCATTGTTTGGTTTCTACTGTATTTTTTTTAATCAAAAATCAATGCTTTATCAAAACTCGAAATTCACTTTTTTCCATTTTTTTTTCAATAACAAAAGTTGTCTCGCGTAAAATGCTATAATCCACGAATCAATAGTCCGATTACTGTCGAGTTTATACACGTATCGTTTGAAGGTTAGTACTAATAAAAACTCATATGAAAAAAAAAATTCTAGTAACGCCATCTATGTGTCATCCTACGGACTTATTGAATAGGCTAATAGACATAGTACAGGAAGTTCGGGACTGGAAAAAGTTGGATGATTGCGAGTCCTTATGGATTTCGAGAGTCCCCAGTGAACAACGCTTAAATACGGATCTAGGGAATGCATATAGCGATCTAACTAAAATTATCAATTGACTAATTTTTTGTAATGAAATCTCCATAATTATTTTACCTGCCGTAACTAACCCATAATTGCATTACATCTTTTTGTAATTCCTTGTAATAAATGTACCTTTAAGCTCTTTGTTAATTTTGCACCTGCCTCAGCTAACCCTTAAGTGCGTTATAATTGTATACTATTTCCCGCGGTAATACTTAATGATAATTATGTTTTTTACCTGATGTATCTTTTCTGTCACCAAATGTGAAAGGTTTAAATATTCGGATGATTGTAAGAAGAGCTGTAGAATACCGCCACTGATGAAAAGGATAACTTGTCTTCGAAATACCGATGCCTGGATAGTAAATTTAATAATAAATAGCTCTTAACGAAAGGAAATTGTATTTTTTATTTTTTCAGTATCATTACACGTGCTCTTATTTCCCAAATGTAAATCGAAGCGAGATCAAAACACCACTTTCGTTTTTCAACGTTTAGGCCAACATGCTTCAAAATAGTTTGTCATTTAGTCACATTTTCATGGAAAAGCTTCATCTCATCTCAGTCAATGTCAGCTCTATTGTTACTATACATCGACGTCATGCTTCTCACTGAAACCCACCTCAATTCTTGGCACTCCATGACATTCAAGGATTTTGAATTCATAAGAAACGATAGGGTAAACGGTGATGGACGAGGCGGCACCGGGAAATTGGTGAGAAGACCCTATTGTTTCCAAAATATTGAAAAAGTCGAATTCGAAAACTTTGAATTTCTTGAAGTGTTCGTTATCAAAATGTTAGTGCCAGCTGGGGATAAACTCTTCGTTATTTCTGCCCATGTAACTGGTCGAATTGTTCTCAAATTCAAGGAAGAGCTCAAATCCTTGTTTGAAATACTCGAATTGAACAGGCTGCGTGGTTATATCCTTGCCGGTAGCCTGACTGCCCGGCATACATCATGGCTGAACGCCAACAATAATCCAAGACGTGTATTCTTGAAATCGTAGATAGCAGAGAACCTAATAGAATACAGGCGCAATCTATATGGAGCTGCCAACATACCCTAGGACAAATTCATATTTGGACCTCTGCATTGCTGACGCAAGACTTGAATCCAGCTCTAATAATCCTCAACGGGCTCTGCAGGTGCTTATTTATGACAGCGACCAATGCGAAATCATAATGGAAATCAATCCCCAAAGGGATGGTGTCTTCCTCATTCTACTTCAACATTAAAATCATCGGTTAAATTTCAGAAAAACCGATTTGAAAAAATTACAGAGGGAATTTAATCTAAATTACCAGAAGCAATGTCCTCCTGATGATGATGGCAATGCTTGCTCAATGGTTCCTAATGACAGAAGATCTTTCAAGCGCAAACCTTAGAAAGATCTTTTTGACACTCACCAAACAATTGCACGAGTCGAGTAGCCAATCCACATAATCCGCCTGTTTTACGTGTCGTCTGCAGTCTGCAACATGATTCAGAAGGACAAGTGAAATTATCGCACCAATAAACTTACATGCCCTAGCCTCGATGCAGTGGTAACAATTATTCTGTTCACACCATAGCAGCTTCTGCATATCCCAACAATTGAACTTTTTCTTGATGCTTACGCTTTAAGCGCACTGCAGCCTCAATTGTAGCATTCGATTCTCAGATGCACCTGGAAGGAATATGTGTGGGATTTTTTGCAATGTTAGACCAACTGCTTTTGCGACGGACAATAAACGTGATATTGTTCTACGAATAATTTTGAGATAATTGAACAGGAAGAAATACGCCATCCATCATAAATACGGTACATATATTTTTGCAGATTTTCTTTTGTTCCTCTCAACTCGTCAACGTCTTACAGGGGCTTGAAGTTTGATTAAGGTTAGGGTGCACGACATTTAACCACACTTCGGTCAGCCACTCGCTAGTGCTTTCAATTTACAGCTACTGCCTAGTTATTACACGAAACTAAGCGCTGACTTCTTTCTTCAAAAAAGTTTCACTGCAGTACTGGACTAGCGAAATCTTTGACCAAGATCTCGATGGCACCACTGCATCACTCCCATATTTTTCCCCTTTTTTCCTCGATTGTCATTCCTGACATCCGGACTACTCTCCCGTATGAACATAGTTGTGCTTCAGCATGTACATGGTAGCGCCATGATGTAACATATTGCAGCGATGTTGTACAATTCGTTCTTTCCAGTGGCTCTGCGCAGCAATTTTATTACAAGTTGGAAGGTAGTTTTTAAGCACAAACAATTGTGTTGCGGGTATCTAGAACGAGGGCAAACTGTAATCATATACTACACGATGAATCAGCCAATGCACCCGCAAAATTCATCCGCAACGAGAATGCGTATTTGGCCGGCAACATTATACAACAAACATTCGTTACAACCGGCGATCACGCGGAACGATACCCGGTAATATCGGTCATCCCTACACAATTCCGATAAGCTGGCAAGTGTTGGATAACAGATACCTGCTGCTCAATTGCCGCTCCACGTCGGCAGAGTGGTGCCGCTTAACGTCGGCCGTATGGTAAAAAGAAGACAGCCGATAGAAATATGGCATGACGTGTGTTTGTGTCGGTAATTAGTTGTCAAAACGGGAAAAAGTTACTGGTTGGAGAATCTCTTTAAGATTTTCTGTCTTAAAATCAACTATTTAACCTCCGTCCATGTGAATTAATTGCATTTTATAACCAGCAGTTTCGGTTGTAAACATTTTTGACAGTTCGTAAGGACGGATTGTGGGAAAAATTTGATCTGTTTAAGTTTCGGCGCGACAGGTGGTGTTCCGCAATTGTTAAATTTTTTTTATATTTGCTCAGATTGTTAAATATGATCAAATTTTCTGAGAAATGCATGCAAGAAATTTTGGGACTTGAACGTCGGGAGTATGGTGCTTGGTAGTTCGCACTGAACCTGTGACGTCGGCAAATCTAAGCTGGAGAAAAAGTAAGGTTACGGGAAGGAAGAGCTCGCATCGCCTCAAGGACAACACCAAGCTCTTGGCATAACAATCATTGAACAGTTCTGGCATTTACGGAGTAGCTAGCCGAACTTTATACTCACTTAAACACAATCGACGAGTTGTGTACTCTAGTGAATCAGTAACTGTGACAATTGGCGTTGTTGGAAAATTCTTATTGATTTTTTGCTCCATCGGCTAGTATTCTTAATTTCATAGGCTCGATGATTGAAGTCGAGAAAATTTATAATGAAAATATTCAACGCTGAGATATTGATTTGGATGTTTTGTAATGAATTTTCTACTTTCAGATCGAACGCGGAACCGACCTCCCATCGGTTCTAGACGTTAAGTCTGAGTAGTGCCAACGGATGGTACCAACAGGTCAACCAATCCGTGCACCGTAACCCATTCACGCGGTGACTGCTTGTCGGCCAGCTAGTTCGGAGAGGATTTCGGTCGCGGGTCTCCGAATGGATTACGCTCAATTACAATATTTCAGTCACCTGAACTTGCCCGTTTTCCAAACGCGTCAACAATTACTCATCCAGAACGAGAAACCTACATTACGTTAATTCTGGATGTGATCTATCCACAGATCTCAAATCAAAAAAAAAACGCTACAAAATCCCAAAGGCGCGTTACCGAATCACCGACGCGGTACCGAAAAATATGCTACTCGAACTTAAACCGACGAAAACTACTCTAATGAAATGACGAAACAATCAAAGGTACCGCGTACCGCGCGCGACGCGAAACCGACTTCAGCGGATTTGTCGAAACCCTACCCTCGCGACGGCATACTTACCCTACACTCTCGGTTCCCACTGAAAAAGAACGAGCCACTGAAAAGGAAAGTCGTGGTTAACGTTTTAGCAATTCATCTTTAATACTGACTTTTTTGATATACAGATTATAAAATACATTTGGAATTTACGTTTCAATTTTGTTTAACCAGTAGGTTTTTTCAATTGAAATTTTTATGATCAAGGTTACTGTGTGTTTAAGAAAACAACCTATCAAAAACTTTTTTAAACTAGCATCTTTTTAATTTGCGAGCCGATGTCTTCACAAATAGACTATAAAAAAAACGATGCGGCATGGAGTGTTTCACAGCATATTCAGTTCATTCTAAAATTAGTATCATTGAAATTTAATGATATGAAAAAGAATTTAAATGGTCACTTGTCTTTACTACTCCAATAAAATGTAATTTGTTTATATCTATCTATAATATAACTGTATATTTTTTTAATATATAATAAATTTAAAAGGTAAAATATGCCAATCACTATTGATAACGCAATTTAAATGATGACTAACCAAACTAGCACACAATATTACCACAATTCGTTTTTGTGAAAAGGCCTGAATAATTATATTAATAATAGTTGGATTATAATTCAACTCTAGTAACAAATAGACGAGGGAACTGAAATTCGAAGAAATTTCTAGAGAACGGTTTTGCAAACATTAAATTCTTATAAATCTGTTAATGTTAATGATGTTATTAGGTTTTCAACTTTACTATCTTGTTTAAATCCGTCTCTGCGAATAAAATATTATTTCTGTTTTAATGTACCTACTTAAACCTACTGAATCGTAATCATTCTAAGATTATCTACGAGTGAAATTGTAGCTACATACAAAGTTCCGGTTATTTTACGTGTGGAAAGTTTATTTTGCTTTTTACTAACTATTGGGGATCTAATAAGTTGGGTATTTTGTATAACATGTATAAATTTGCTTAAATTGTTCCATCCTATAATGTTATACTTATATTTTTAAAATATTTATTCTCGATGTCCATTATTTTCTATGAGTTTCATAGGAAATCTACAAAACCCTACTAACCTTTAATTCTAAGCATTCTATCGAAATTGTTTCAACACAAATAAAAAAAAAACGCTTAGCAAAAGTCTTATACGCACTAATGCGGTATCAATCGTTTGTCTGTTGTTTTTGTTTAAGATTTTTAACACTTTTTACTGTCGAAAATTTAGATGCCACGAATATTTCGAATTTCTTTGTTCTTAAAAGCAATTAAATGTTTATTTTCTTTCGCCTATTAAACATATACTATTCTCCTTGCGTTGGATTTCCCGATTTTGATAAGTACATTATTTTTTTTTTCGTTTTCTTACGACACTTCATACTAGATATTATACAAATAGCTTACGGTGAAAGCCATATTTAAAGAACATGATTTAGTTCTTAGGAGGGTCGCATGAAAAAAAAAAATAATACATTTTAAATGCGGGTAAGTCTTAATTCAGGCTGCGCAGTATGAATTAGAATGAAATTATAAGTTAAAGGTTGTCATTTAAATGCTACCTTGCAATAATATTATGTAACAATGCTTTATGGCACGAAACGGTTCGATTCGTACCAATTGAATTAACTTTTCAAGGATGTAAAAACAAGGTTAAATCTTTCAATATTAAGAATATGATTTTTATATTAAATTTAGAAGAATGATCAATATATCGACACGTTCCTCCATAAAAATGAGTCAAATGCAATTTCTCAAAAAAATTAATATTGCCGATTCAATTTCGAAAATGTGGCATAATTCCTTGTATTGGTTTACATGTACCGTATACATATTTCGTTTACGTTGTGACTTTTGCAACATTTACAATCAAAATAAAAAAATAGATTATTGAGCAGAAATGCTCTACATTGGTATAAGTTCTGTTAATTTTAAAGTTTTTATGTACAATAGTTCAATTTATGATATTGAAAATTACAATGTGACTTGCAATCGACATTGTTAGAAGTGACTAGTCCGATTTTGTGGGTAACTGAATGTGAAAAGTATGAATTGCTTCTTCTCTATAATTTATACTCAGAATAACTTTGAATTAATATCAATAGCGACCTGAGTTCACCTATCTAATCATTACATCATCATTTATTCTTTCGTTCTCAAAAGTCTTTCTAATCGTACATTTCACTTCTCGCTTTATAGTTTATATCGTTTTTTTCTTTTTCTTTCATTCTTAAACTTTGGAAAAGTTATCCGTAAAATGACATGAGGAGAAAATAAATCAATAACTCCATTAAAATGCGCTGTATAGTCAGTGTCGATACACATACATACATCATATACATGAGAATATGTTTAACTTTCCATTATAAGTGTACTTCCTTCAATTCTTTTCCTACACTTATTTGCCTATATATCTATCCACCATCTATTTATTTTATATTATACATACATGGCTGCCAAGTAGTGACATTTGGTCTGCGAAGAGGTTGCCGCGTTGAAAAGGATATGCGAGCTTCGGAAAACAAATAGGTATCGCGAAATCGTTCTGCCAATATGGCCACTCGGGAAAGTGTTTCGCGATAGGCCACTGCAACACCTGGCAATGATAAAGCCGATCACAAAGCCAGAATGGATGGTGGACTAACTGGCTGCAAATGGACCTTGATCGTTGTATATTTAATTAAGCTTTTGGCAAAGAGCTCAAACTTTTTCAGCAGTTCGTAGTTATGTTTGGCATAGATCACGAATATATTATATTCGGTATCATTGTGTCGTGGTGAATACTTGATTCGCTTGATTTCAGCTGTAAAGTTTACGATGGGACGTATCTCTTCGAGCTCAGGTTGAAAGATAGCCCATAGTGACTTTCGTGAGAAGAAATCACTATTCGCATAGAATATCACTAGGAAACCACTAACGATGATCAAGGACAGCAGCACCTTATTCCTTCTCATAGCTCGCGATGGTCTTCTGATGCCTTTCCGCTCACCTCTTTCATGATTGGAGCCTGTTGATCTTCTTGCTGAGTTTGACAGAGTTCCATGTTCTAGCCTGAGGCAATGTTCCGGTGAATTTCTCAAGTGTTTGATGTTCCCTTTTGTTTTCTTGAGTACGTTTCGCTCCGACCAAATCCTACACACAAACGATCGTCACGAAGGTATGTTAAGAAGTAGAAAAGCACTTGAAAGGTTCTAGACAGCACAAACTACGATCACGAATCATCGATCACCACAAAAAGTTCTTTTCTTTTTCTTCGCCGCCATGTGGCTGTCAAAAATCCCGGTTGTCACCTCGGACAAAACATCTGTGTGTGGAATGGCACGCCATATGGCGGCAATGTGCCTCTCCAGTTGTCGCCAGTGGCATAGTTTTCTCGATGGCCACGGTGGAGGGGCATTTCCAGATGGCTATGTCTCGAAATGTGCCGGGGTTGGATTAATTCTATATTTCGAATATTTATATCCACGGATCTAAATATTTAGACAGAAAAAAAAATATTTTCTGCACAACGATATCCGCACGACAGATGAAGTCCGCTGGCACTTCGAGGACATATCCCTCTGGCCGGTTGCAAGGGTTCGGGATCGGAATCACTTCGATTCCCGGGCGTAGGCGTCACATTACAGTTTAAACGACTGAAAAGTGACGCAGTCTGCATTTCATACATCAACAGGACAGTTGGAGGCTATTCAAACTCAGACCGTGAGTATCCTGTAAGCAAATTAAATAAAGAAAATTATAACTAATCTGAAATTTCAATGAAATAAATTTTTGGGAATTGTTTTTGCTATTGACAAACTCATGGTAATCTTTTCCCTGATTGTATGACATTAAATGTTTTCGGTATTGCATATCATTAGTGAAATAACTGCATCCTAAATTCCTTAAAACTATCTTTCATTAGCTTTTGTACACACACAACTCAGAAAAATAAAACACCATAAAAATAAAGTATCTTATTTAGATAAAAAGATAAAAAAGAAGTAATATACAAAATAAAGTTAATAATGATAAAATTAAGTTAGTGGTTAGAATAGTACCTTTTTTTTTATTAAACTGTGTATTGAACAACGAAGAACAAAAACCAGGTTTATTTATTTATAAAGGAAAATAACAAAGTGCAAAACAATATCCATTATTACACACATATCCATGCCGAATTTCTATGCATAGACAACTACCCGCCAATAATAAGGATCACAGATATATTTCATAGTAAAAAATAAAGAATCCGACAATCGAGGAATTTAAAGAATAACACCAATAAGATTTTGGTGTTATAAGCACACATTAATTAAACTGAACCAAGAAGATATGACCTATATCTGTAAAAAAATCTAAGAAAATAATATTGTCGCGTGTTTTGGTTCGCGACCAATAATTTTAATGTTCCGGGAAAGTGAAAACGCAATGTCTTTTAAATTAAATTAAAAGAGTTTATAAAATTACTTAAAATTGCACAATCACTTATTTAGTCTATTTAACAATTTTAATTTTCACTATTAAAATCTAACTTCCACTTGTCCATAAATTTCTATCGCAATTGTCTTCTAAGATCACTTCACAATCAACGAAAATCACTTTTCCATTACTCGAACAATATCGCTTTCCACACACTATCGCAGTTTTTATCGCGGTCGAATGAATGATCCCCCCATTCATTCAGCTCGCCTTTATATAGGGTCTCTACCTATTCACCCATTTCTCGTACATTGGCGAATGTTCTACCGAGAGGTACCTGGTAGATTCGAGCAAATTAATGAATGGAGTGACGCCACTTTCAGATATTGATCATGCTTGGTGGGTTCTCGGGGTTTCGAATAAATTCATTTTGTTGATGTTCCTAATAGTTGGGAAAACAATTGCGACAGTAGCTCGCAGAATTCTTTTTACATGTATCACTGCCCCCTCCTCAGTTCTTTTCGCCCCGAAAAGATGCGTCACCAGTTGTAGTCGATTCTCCCTGGATGTAATATGGGGCAAGACGGTCCAGGTGCACGATTTTGATTTTGGCTCTTGGCTTACAATGTTCCTGTATTCGGTATGCGACGTCGTTGATTCACTTTGTGACTCGGTATGGTCCCTCCCAATTATGTTGCAACTTTGGAGTCCTACCCTTCCGTCGCTGTGGGTTACATAGCCATACCAAGTCATCTTGCAGGAAGCCAGTAGAATTTGCCTTTAGATCAAACCTGGTCTTCATGCGATCAGCAGCCGATTCGAGGTGTTTTCGCACTGTCCGGTGTATCTGGTTCAACCGTTGCCTTAGCTCACTTGCGTACTCCGAGATCGTTTGGGGTTTCTCAGGGGGTGTTCTGAACTTTAAATCAGCCGGCAGACGAATAGTCTTTCCAAAAATGACTTTGGCTGGCGCTTGACCCGTCGATGCATGTTCGGCAGCTCTGTACGCCATCAAAAATAGTGGGAAATGTCGGTCCCACTCCCTTTGGTTCTCGTCAACCATTTTGGCCAGATGTTTATTGAGCGTGCCGTTGAAACGTTCGACCATTCCATCGGATTGGGGATGCAGCGGTGTTGTACTCGTTTTCCATATTTGCAGCAGCTCACACATTTCGCCAAAAACTAGTGACTCAAAGTTTCGGCCTGAATCTGAATGTAGTTCGCAAGGTACGCCGTACCTACTGACCCAATTTAACACTAGCTGCTCGGCTACAGTAGTTGCTTCCTGGTTGGGAATGGGGTAGATCTCGGGCCACTTGCTGAAATAATTGGCTACAACCAGCGTGTATCGATTTCCCCATTCGGATTCGGGGAAGGGTCCTGCGATGTCAACAGCAATCCTTTCAAACGGTACACCTACGTTGAAGGTTTGCATTTGTCCTCTCAGCCGTCGCTTTGGACCTTTAATGGAAGCGCAAATTCCGCATCTGCGGCATCAGTCCTCTACGTCTTTTCAAGCATGGAGCCAGTAAAATCTTTCCCGCAATTTCGCTAAGGTCTTGTTATCGCCAAGGTGGCCTCTCGAGGATCCTTCGTGCATCTCCTTAACCACATCGTGGATTCGGCTTTTGGGAAGTATAGTTTGCATCCTATAGGAGCTGCCATCCGCCGTTTCCCGTTTCCGCTTGAGTATGCCACCCGCTACCTGAAGGGAGTTCCATTCTGCCCAATAGCTTTTCAGGGTTGCGCCATGCATTGAAACGTCTTTCCACTCAGGTCGCCCAGTTGTCTCCTTCCATACGAGCAAAGGTCCGATGTCTTCATCGGCTAACTGGGCATTTTGAATCTCCTCTGGTGACCAACCTTCATCAAATTCGGCCGTTATCACTTGGAGATCAACGGTCGGCTCCTTTTCTTCAATCCGTCGGCAATGCTTGCAGTTAGCTGGACATGGATGACGAGGTAGGGCGTCAGCATTTCCATGAACTCTGTCCTTGTGAAGTAGTTGGGGCCTCACTAGGTTTGGCCGGATGGTCGATCGGGTTGCACCAGTGTCGCTTGTTATGATGCAATGTTCTTCATTAACTTGACCGGGAAGGCATAAGTCTGCTTCTCCACGATGTTGCCTTGACACGGTGCTGGGGATGTCAGTCCTCCTGGCCAACGTCCGCCCCCCGAAATTGTCCCCTCTAGTTTGATGGGCTTCCATTCTAGGCTCCTGACACGGTCTAGATCTCCACCATCCTGGACAATACCTCCGTTTCATTCGCTTCTTGCAGTCTCTTTGCAGGTGCCCCTTCTCACCGCAATTCCAACATCTAGGCGCACCATTTGCCTGAGGCTCTCTCTCATTTTCCACGCGCTCACACCTGCACTCGTCTGCCACCACCTCACGGACCCGGGCAGTGGTACGAGTCGCATTTTTCGCTACCTCGAAGTTCAGACTATAAACAAATGCGTCCTTAACCTTTTGCTTTTGAGTCTTTAAGTCGCTGATGAATGCTTCTGTTGCTACGTCATCTTGATGTTCTGGGTCGTACGCTGGGTAAGCCAAAAGTGCCAGTTGCTCAATGTCTTGGGCTAGCTGCTGTAAGGTTTCGCCAGACTTCTGCATTCGATGCCGTAGCTGTGCCCGGTAAATCTGCTTCAGATGATCGTCTCCATAACGCACGTCGAGCGCATTCCTTATAGCAGCCGGGTTTGAGTGCAACCCCTTAGAGCAAGAATTAATGCAGTTGCTCGTTCCTGCTCATTCCAGTGATTTGCCCTTGCGGCAGCTTCAAATTGTGTTTTGTAAACACTCCAGACCATTTGCCCGTCGAATATTGGTGCTGTCACATTTTGGTTACTACTGCCTTCGCTGGTTCCAATTCCTTTTCACTTTTTCCATCTCATGGCTCATTCTCTCTTCGGCCTGGCTGATCTCATAGTTGATTCTCTCCTTAACCTGGCTGACCTTCTCCTCGACCTGGTAAATCTTTTCCTCGACGCATTTCATTTGGTTGTTCAGACTACCGAGCTCCGCTTTTATCTCGGTTGACTGTTTTTGCACTCCCTTGATTTCGTTCGCTTGTTGGTCCAGATTCGCTGATTGTTTATCTAAACTGGATGACTGTTGACTTAGCTTCGCAGTTAAATTGGATGACTGTTGTCGCTGCTCTCGCTGCATCAGCATCAACATTTGCATCAGCGCATTTTCTGGTTCCTTTGATTTTGGCGTTTCTGCGTCCCCCTTAAGCTCCGCCATGGTAAATTCATTTAATTTGAAATGTTAGCTTCGTGGTTATTATTTATTTTTATTATTTCGGCTTTTATTTATTTTTCCACCAGTTTCCACGTAAGATTTCACTATTGTGCATTTTTCTTTTTTTTATGTTTAAACGTTTTTCTCTTTCAAAATTTTCGTTCTCACTTCTCGACACCACTGTCGCGTGTTTTGGTTCGCGGCCAATAATTTTAATGTTCCGGGAAAACGAAAACGCAATGTCTTTTAAATTAAATTAAAAGAGTTTATAAAATTACTTAAAATTGCATAATCACTTATTTAGTCTATTTAACAATTTTAATTTTCACTATTAAAATCTAACTTCCACTTGTCCATAAATTTCTATCGCAATTGTCTTTTAAGATCACTTCACAATCAACGAAAATCACTTTTCTATTACTCGAACGATATCGCTTTCCACACACTATCGCAGTTTTTATCGCGGTCGAATGAATGATCTCCCCATTCATTCAGCTCGCCTTTATATAGGGTCTCTACCTATTTACCCATTTCTTGTACATTGGTGAATGTTCTACCGAGAGGTACCTGGTAGATTCGAGCAAATTAATGAATGGAGTGACATCACTTTCAGATGTTGATCATGCTTGGTGGGTTCTCGGGGTTTCGAGTAAATTCATTTTGTTGATGTTCTTAATAGTTGTGAAAACAATTGCGGCAGTAGCTCGCAGAATTCTTTTTACATGTAACAATATGAATTGCTAAAAGATAAACTTCGGTCTTCTCATTTACGATCTTTCGACCGGGTATGGGGCCTGCTACGGTGGCTGGACACTCCTCTTCTGAGCTAGCCATCGGACTGTAGCTCCTCACTTCTTTAAAGTTACAGCTGCTCTTGCTTGTGTAGTGTGGGCATCAAAAGTGGTTGTTTTTATTTATTTAAAATTTTTGTAATATATGATTCTATCATATAAAATTTTGATATAAATCTAAAATATTTTTATTTTATAGTTACAAGAATAGTTCACATAAATTGTTTTGTATGAATTTGTCATGAAAATTTAGAAGAAATGGCCACGTCTACAATAGATCTTGATCCGGATGGGGGGTGCGAGGGGGCACCGATTCCACTTGGATGCCCCACTCTTATTTGGGGGTCGTAAGTGTTCGGTATAAGGGCGAAATTGCCTCGCGCCCCGCGCGCGTTAGTCGAGAATCGGCGTCGTTTTCCTATGTTAATTCCTCTGCCTTGACTCCGTCGAACTGACAGATTTTGATCGAATAATTCGTGAATGCGAAATTTTTTGTAGTGGATCATTGTACTGAGGAAAAAGAACCCACCCCATGACCCATAACGCTAGCCTGCAAGTGGATTTACGTGCCCTTAGAAAAGACCGATTCCGGCAAGCACTGAGGCTGAGACAGCAGACCATCGCTGCAGTCCTTGACGGGCATTTGAACATCCTTAAAAACACTACAGCTTTTTATGGCAGAATCCCACGTAAACAGCGTTCTGTCACCCTGTATCACTTCACAGCTACTTTTGGTCTCCTCTACTAGATATGGCTTTGAATATACTCAAGTTTTTCCGGTTATTTTTTGCTTTTAGTAACCTGGGACGATAGTTCTGGACTCTACTGATAAGGTCTTCGAGTTCATCGATACCCGTTTTCACATCTTTACTAATACTCTTCTGCAAGTTGATGGTTATGGTCATAGCTTTTAAAACTCTAACAATTATTTGAATTGCAATATCTGTTTTTAACTGTCATTAGAAATACTCCTAGCATTCAAATTACTGTCATCTGACATGGTGCTTTTGATTTATTATAACTTGGACAGCAGAGTTGTGTGTTGTTCTTATAGAATGACACTTTACCCGTGATACGTCACCTAAATTCAAAGAACGACTATAGTAGAGGAAGGAAGAGAAATGCGCAGAGTCGATATTATTATCATTATCATCAGTGTTGTCAAAACCCTAATCGTAACTTGCCCACTAGAAGCAACCGCCTCCAAGTGCCAAGGTTTATTGATATTATTTGCCTATTACTCTTAGCAGATATCCGCTGGGTATTTCGATCAAATTGGTGTTCTAACTTTCAAAAGTATCCATCCTTCGAGAAACCATAGTTCAGTGATTAGTGCCAAACCACACTGGGATCAAAATAATCGTATGCAGAATGGATTGTAACTTTTGCATAGTAATTTTTAGAATGACCACTGATAAAAATAAGCGATTTTATGTTAATGTCCCACTGACGCACCATTTTATAACTTCAAAATATGTAGATAATTCTTTATATTGTTAGCGAGTTGACCCTTTGAACACTATGATAAATGAATGATATATTTTAATTCAAACTTTCCCAGGAAAAAAACAGCTTTGAAATGTTTTGAACTTAATTTTATTATTGAGATTCCTTGATAATTGAGTTTGATATGGTTATACTTACGTTGCTGGGAATAAGGAAAGAAAGAATAGAGATGTGAAAATTATAATATGAATTGCTTGAAAATTTTGAAAAATATTCGGAAGAAACTAAAATGTAGAATTTCTTTAATTTTTTATTGTTATTAGTATGAAAGAATTATATTATAGATAATTTGAAAAATTCGTTGAGCTCCATATACAAAGAAAAATCCATTTATTCACTTTCTTTTGTTTTATTTCCACATTATTTATTTTAATTTGTTGTATTCTACTTTTTTCTTGTACAACATTCTCGCTCAATTACAATTCGTTTCATTTATTACTACGTCATGCATTCTTTTTGATATTTTACATTTTTTTCATCTGTTTTACTCTCCACGAGATATTCTTACGCTATTTATAATTAATACATAACAACAATTCTATTTCACTTTATTGCATCGAATACTTAGTTGCACGTTTATTATGGACAATATCTAATGGATTTATTTTTACATTCATTGTGTCTGAAACTGCTTGTAAACAAATCGAATGAATTTCAACTGAATGTACAATGATTGCACGTTAATAAGTTTTTGCAACCAATCTTGAAAAAAATTTCACAGAATTATGGTTTGTTTGTTTTTTGCAATTTTTTCAAAATTAATTCAAAAATAAATATGAATACTGTTTTACATGATTTGCTTTTCTTCAATGGATTTTTTTCTTTAAGGTTTTGAATATGCAATGGTATTTGCGTAAAGTTTTGAACAATTTTTTTTTTGTATTTTTACAATGTATCTTCTATCTAGTTACTATTCTGGACACTAATGTATAAATTTATAAACTCTATGCTTAAACTTTGTATTTACATGTTAGAACCAATAGAGATCCTTCGATGACTCTTGCACTTGCGCCTCTAGACCTGTAATATAAAAGCAAGAAAACAACTGAGTTCAGATCAAATAAATTACGATTTATCAAGTAATAATTGCATTTCTTATTCAATATTTCAATTTATAGTATTTCATCTTAATTACATTGCTGTAATCAACTTAAACTATGAGAATTCATAACTTAGATTAAAGTGTTGGTGCTTAGTATGTAGGGATGATTTTCGAAATCGACAGGAAACTCAATCTGCTAAGAATTCATATAGATTTCGCGCATAATTCTATTTAACTTTCAAATTATAGGGATTTTCTGCTGAGAATTGATACTTCGCTTAAAATTACCCATAAAACTTCAAACATGATATTGGTTGTTAAAAATATAACTCTCGTCTTAAATTCACAGTCACTTTCAACCAAAATGGTTTCCCAATTTCGTATTTCTTCTCCTTTCCGAATTTTAAGATCTCAAAACCAGATTCGCATCTGAAGGGCGAAAGATCAACGAGTCCACGGAATATCTTAATCTTTCTTCATCATGTTCTGATTATTTGAAGCGTACTCATTCTTATCGAAACTTCAATGCTAAATCTTTCGACTTTTTCACGCCTTTAAATAAAAGATGCGACTTTGTAGATACTTTAAATTGAAACAATGCCCAGTATCGAAAATTATCAGGACATTTTGATCTTGCAATGGACTTGTAGGTAAAATCCATTGAATTCGAAAATTGTTTCACATATAGCATTTTGTCTGAAAATTATATTGTATGATTTGACTCCAAAATGTGAATAAAGCGTAAATTTGAAAATTTATAGAAGAGCGATGGAACTTAGATTGAGAACAATGTATGTAGCTTTATTATCTCACGATCGCGGATAAGACATAAAATTCAATACTTACTCGTATATAAAATATTTTTCTTTCTTATTTATTTATTTATTTATTTATATATACAGATATGTACAGAGTAAACTCCAATTATAATATAGACAAGTAAGAAAAACAATGAAAAAAGGCAAAAATTATTAATAATAAAAAAGCAAAAGAATTTATATTAAAACATATAAAAGCATAAGGTAATTGATAATCCGTTAAACAGTAAAAATGAAAACTTAATTAATAAAAACGAATTCAAGAACATCCCGTTTTGAACGAGATTTGTATTCGTAAAAAGAAGAAGGTATACGACCAAGACCACGAATGTTGTGATTGCGGGGTATCCGAGCAAAAGGCGAGTTAAAAAAAATCTCGGTTCGGGCGAACGGGATATTAAAGATTACTGAAGATCTACTCATACGTTCAGGAGTAAAGGCCGATATATTGTCGCACAAAGCTGGTGGCAAAAGATGGTAATAAAGTTTGTACAGGAGGCATTCATCCAGGAAGATCCTGCGAGATAATAAGGAGGGGAGCTGCAACATAACGAGACGCTCACTATAGGAAACGTATGCAATCTGAAATTTGAAAATAAGAGATCTTGTGAATCTACGCTGCACTGTCTCAAGCGCATTAATTAAATAACGCTGATGAGGACACCATACTTGAGCACAATACTCTAATAGACTACGAGCCAGCGATAGAAATAGATAGGTACAAGACCGTATATTATTAAAGCCTTTAGAGGTTCTTAAAATAAAACCAGACATTTTAGATGCCTTCGAAACAATATAAGAAATGTGGCGATCAAAGCGGAGTTTATCATCAAAAATTACACCAAGATCTTTATGAGTGGTCACTACCCCAAGAGCAGTGCCACTGATCGAATAAACAAAAGAAAATGGAGATTTTTTACGTGAGTAAGACATAAGGAGACACTTGCTAATATTTAAAGGAAGGAAGTTAGAGCTGGTCCAGGAAACAAGATTATCTAGGTCTGCTTGCAGTCGCAAGCAGTCATCTAGAGAATGAATAATTTTGAAAATTTTCAAATCGTCAGCATACATAAGCGACGAAGAGTTAAATAAGGATGGCAGATCATTTATGAAAGCTAAGAATAATAAGGGACCAAGTATTGAGCCTTGAGGAACACCAGGCTGAGGACAATAGGAGGAAGACTTACAAGATTTATACGTTACCACACACTCATCGTGAGTGTGTGGTAACGTATAAATCTTGTAAGTCTTCCTCCTATAATCGTATAGAGGTAGGATAATAGCCAGTGGAGAAGGGTCGAGTCAATATTTAATGCCTTGAGCTCGTTCAGTAGAAGACCATGGTTGACAGAGTCAAAAGCCTTTGAGAAGTCAGTATAAATAACATCTACTTGATTCCTTTGATCTATAGCAGAAGCCACCGTATGAGAGAAGGAGAGAAGATTAGAAAGAGTGGATCTGCCTTTGATAAAACCGTGTTGCTGAATAGCTAAATTAGGAAGTAGAAGGGAATATAAGTTGTTATAAGCTATGCGTTCGAAAATCTTGCTAAAAGAAGACAGCAGGGTTATGGGACGGTAATTTGAGATTGCAGCTTTATTCCCAGCTTTGTGAATAGGAAGGACAACTGATCTCTTCCAGAAAGTTGGAAAAGTGCCGCAGGCCAGGCTATTGTGGAACAGAATTGAAAGCGGTACGCATAAAGATGAAGAGAGAGTTTTGGCGAAGATGTTTGAAATGCCATCTGGACCGCTACTGCCATATGTATCTAACTTATTAAGAAGCAATTCTACTTCAAGTGGGCTAATATAAGAAAAGGAATCTGTTGGCGAGAATTGCTGGAAAAACTCGACATTGGAAGAAGATGTCTGCTTAGCATAAAATGATGAAAAATATTGAGCAAACAGCTCACAAATCTCTTCATTATTTGACGTTTTAATGCCTTCGTGAATCATAGAGCCAGGAAAGTTATTGCCATTTCTTAGAGACTTAATGTAAGCCCAAAATGGTTTCGATTGGTTATTACATATTGAACCTTCCACATACTTAAGATAATATAGTTGGGTTTCAGTTATAAGTCTTTTAGCTACCAGTCTAAAAGACTTATAACTGAAATATATTTGTTGCGCTTAGTAGTTTATAGTTCAAATTTCTGTAAATTTTATGAAATTTTTCATCTTGTTTTATATCATTTGCTTAATGAACATAAGTCTTTTAAAATGGTGGTAAGTCACAGTCTTATACTTTCTTTTTTCAAATTTTAACGAACTATTGTACAATGGAAAAGAATTTGTATTCAAATCAATTAAACAAAAATAAATATTATATGAGTTGTTATCTTTTGGAACAAACAAATGATGTCTTAACTAGAAAAAAATTAAAATACAAAAACTGATAAAAAATTATTAAGTCCAACGGAAAAAGATAAAATAAAGCTTGCGCGAAGCCAGTATCGAGCCTCCATTTTTCGTATTTAGAGGCTAGAATGTCATGGTTGCACCATGCGTTGCTTCGAGTGATTCCAATAAACTTTTAGATAGTTTCCTACTAACTATTGTAACTATTTTTTAACATTTTTTGATACTTATTGGTATTTTGTGACCATGCCAGAACTGTTAAAGTCAGTTTTACCAAGACCATATACTCTATTTAACTCCGACATAGAACCCCTTGTTTCTCCAACCCATAGCCTCCATGATCCCTCATCCCTAACCCTCCAATTAAATTGTAGTAAATTCTCTCGGGTCGAACATCGGGTTTACTGGTTACCCAATGATGGGACATCAAATGCCGAGAAATGCTAATAACTGTAAATACATCACAGCTTTGCTACTAAATCCTACTTACATCTCCTCTGTGGGGACTCTAGAGGGTGAAGACGAATCTTCCGCAGCTGATAACGAAATTGACGTAATAATCATGCCGCCGGAATGATGGTTGGGCGACGGGCTAACTCACCGGCCTTGGATAACCCTACAATGTTTTGAAACCTACAGATGGGCCACGGAATGGATTAGACTCACGGCAACGACCTCGCAAATGAACAAGGGACTCTGACATCGGATCCTGGAATCTCAGATCACTCAATTACCCCCGCGCTGTTAAGGACCTTTTACAATAGGCTAGTCAATATAAATTAAAAATACTGGCAATCGGGAAAGGACTGGAAATGACATTCAAGACATGTGATCGCGCACAATATTCAAAAGTGGGAAGCCTACTGGAAAACGAGGATTCGGAGTGGCCTTCATTGTATATAGGGAGTTCGAATCGCACGTTATGGATTTAAGACAGTCAATGAGCGGTTGTGTACGATCCGTATAAAAGAAAAATTCTTCAAAATCTGGCTGATAAATGTTCACGCTCCAACAGAAGAAAAGGATGAAGAAACGAAGGAAACGTTCTACAATCACCTGAAAAGACCAGTCAACTCATTGCCTACAGACGACATAAAAATAGTTCTAGGTGATTTCAACATTGCATGTAGCAGTTGTAATTGACATTGCATGTAGCAGAAATTTAGTCATACGTTCGCCTTACTTTATACATCAACGCATTCATAAAATGAACTGGGCTTCACCGAATGGCAACACACAAAATCAGATCAACCATGCTTTGATCCAACAACGATGGACCCCGAGCATTCTTGACGTACGTACACTCCGAGGAGTGATTTGTAACTCAGATAATTACTCGATCAAATTAACCTACCGATGTCGTATGTCAAAGGCATATTCAACGAAGACCAGCCCGCTACAAAAATTTAACATCGAAAGGCTCCAAACGGCGTCTGTGGCCAAAAATTTCACCAGACCCTCAACAACCATCTTATCAGACGCACCGTCAAAGACAAGCAACGAGCTCTGGATGGAAGTGAAAGCGGCGTTTAAAACAGTGGCAGAACAGGCGATCGGACATCATGCCCGGCACAAGAGAACTGAATTGTTCGTTGATGAGTGCCAGAATGCATTAGACATAAAGAATCAGGCATACAAGGATTACATAGGTAGGAAAACCAGGACGAAGAGAGAAAATTACGATAACCTAAGAGGAGTATCGAATAAGATAATTGGACTTGAGAAAAGAAAACACTATGATGACCAATTGAGAAGTATAAATGAAGTTTAGCGAGCAATAACACAAGATAAGCATACAAAGTAGTGAAAAGTCTCAAACGTGGTTATCAGCCCAAAACCACGCTCTGTCATGATAACATCGGCAATATCATCGCTGATGAAACCAAGATTAAGAAAAGATGGCCATCTTATTTCAAGAACCTCCTTAATCCTCCGCACAGCTCCGCAACATCGGAGCCTATAGATGTCTGTGGAGAACTTCCATTGAGCCCCTCTACTCTGGATGAAGTTAATTCCACCATAAACGCCCAAAAGAATAATAAAGCCGATGCGTAGCTCATCAAATATCGTGGCAGCAATGTTCAGTGTCATGCAGCACATTTGGGAAAAACAACATATGCCAAAAGAATGGAGTCAATCAATTATATTCCCTATCCATAAAATAGGTGACAAGCTAGTGTGCGAAAATTATAGATGCATATAACTACTTTGTAGGGCGTACACAATTTTTTCAAAGATCTTAGAAAATAAAATTGGCTCATATGCCAACAGTATTATTGGGGAGTATCAAGGTGGCTCTCGAGCAGGTAGATCGACAAAAGACCAATTGTTCACAGTCAAGCAGGTACTTGAAAAATGGTGGGAGTTCAACATAGACGTACACCAAATTTTCGTTGATTTAAGCAAGCATACAATATTGATCGTAACGTACTGTACCAAGTAATGCTTTGCCTTGGCATCCCGGCCAAATAGTCCGTCTTACTAAAATGAGAAAAATGTTAACAACCTCCCTAGTTTGCATCAATAACCAACTCACCGATGCCTTTGACACAAATATCGGACTATAGCAGGGAGATGGGCTGGCCCCATTGCTATTCAATTTGGCTCTGGAGTACGTCATAAGGAAGCTACCTGTCGATACGCGAGGTAAACTACTATACAAATCAAGCCAAGTAGTAGCCTATGCCTATCAACATTTTGTCATGGTCATTAACAACTGCCAAAGAACTCTTCCTGAAACTCTACAGCGAAGTAAAACTACTAGGGCTACAAATCAAAGAAAGTAAAACAAAGCTCATGATGCAGTCGAGGAAAAATACCGCAAGCATACAAAAAATCACACTTGGCGAATACACTATCGAAAATGTGAGCAAATTTATGTATTTAAGCGCCAAAATAACGAGAATCAGCAATAAACGAGACGAAATACGTCGAAGAATACAGCTCGCAAATAAAATACTTTATTCAATTTTGACGATCTTGAAAACTAGCTGCACACACAGGAAAACAAAGCTCCAAGTATACAAATCTGCGATAAGACCCGTATTATGCTATGGGTGTAAAACATAGACCCTCAAGCATCCGCAAATATATTGAACGCCTTTGAGCGACGGGTCCTGAGGCGAATAAT
Source organism: Odontomyia ornata (assembly GCA_963969285.1). NCBI lineage: Eukaryota > Metazoa > Arthropoda > Insecta > Diptera > Stratiomyidae > Odontomyia > Odontomyia ornata. The sequence goes on from OZ017738.1 coordinate 494,894,174, forward strand.
CGGAGCGAAGCTAGATGGGGACCAATGGCGAATTCGATACAACCATCAGCTGTACGGAATTTTTGACGAGCCGGAGGTCTCAAGGATTGTCAGACTGCGGAAGCTGCAATGGGTTGGACACATGAATCGTATGGATGAACAACATATATCCAAAAAGGAATTCGTTGGGAGAACTGAAGGCCGGAGACCAGTGGGGAAGCCGAGGAAATGATGGTCTGACTCGGTCGACGAAGACAGTTTATTGCTGCTAGGATTTCGAAATTGGAGGAGGCGGTCAATGGACCGAGACAGTTGGAGACATACGCAGGAAACAAAGGCCCGAGAGGGGCTGTAGTGCTACTAAGAAGAAGAAGAATTCCATTTGCCTTGAATTGGTTATTTTCGAAGATTGAAGGGCCTTAAAAGCGTTAAACATTATTATTTCATTGATAAATTTTGGTTTATTATAAACAATGATTTTTCGATTGATAATGAACCAGCCATGAGTGAGTGACTTTCTTTTAAGTTTTCATTTCTCGAAACAATCCCTCCTTTCCCTTCCTTTTCTTTTATGAGTGAAGTTTTAATGTAAGGTGACCCAGCATGGATAGAGAATTTAACGGGAAATCCCACCAGACAATTGAGCGCAAGCCGCCCTCTATATGCCACCCCGGGTTAGGTAATCTTCTGCCAAATTCAATGTCTGCAACTGCGGTGACCGCCGTGGTTGCAACCAAATTTTGATAAAACTTGGAATTTTGAGTGTTTTGGTTAAATTCTTCCAAAATCTTAAAAACTGTGCAAGCTTGATGGTCAAGAAAGTCCAAAATCTAAAACATAATATTGGTGGTTGTAAAAAGTATTTTTTTTTTTGTCATTTTTCGATTGAATATTTCTTTTATTTAAAATGGATTTTATTTAAGTACATGTTGTCCATTATTATCTATGATCTTTTGCCATTTTTTGAGTAGAGCCATTATTCCATGTGTGTAGAACTCTGTGGTCTATCGGCGAAAAACTTGGCCAAGTGATTTTCATAGTCTCTTTTGGAAGTGAATTTCTTCCCATTCAGGAAGTTTTGCAGAGACCAAAACAAATGGTAGTCTGATGGTGCAAGGTGTGGACTATACGGTGGATGCATCAAAACTTCCCAGCCAAGCTCTGTCAATTGTTGCCGGGTCGTCAAAAATGTGTGTGGTCTGTCATTGTCATGATGGAAGACAACGCCCTTTCTATTGATCAATTCTGGCCGTTTTTTTTTTTTTAATTGCTTGTTGCAATCTGGTTAGTTGCTGACAGTACAGATCCAAATTGAGTGTTTGTCCAGGCTCTAGTACGTCATGATAAATAATTCTCTTCTAATCCCACCATACACACAGCATATCCTTATTTGGTGCCAATCCTGGCTTTGAAGTCGTTTGTGATGATTCACCTTTTTGACCATGATCTTTTTCGAACGACATTCTCGTATCTTATCCATTTTTCATCGCCCGTAATGATTTGCTTCAAAAATGGCTCGGTTTCGTTGCGTTTTATTAGCATTTCGCAAATGGAAATTCAGTGGATCAAATTTTTTCGTGTTAATTCATGCGGCACCCAAACGTCGAGCTTCTTTGTGTATCCAGCCTTACGCAAATGGTTCAAAACTTTGTGGTGATGGATATTCAGTTCCTTAGCAATGTCATGGCTGCTTGTATGTCGGTCTTCTTCAATTTTTTGTAAGATTTCATAGACTTTTTCAGTGATTGGTCGACCTGAGCGAGGTGCATTTCGACATCAAAATTTCCAGAACAAAAGCGAGCGAACCATCTCTTGGCTGTGGCTTTTGATAAAGTATCTTGACAGTAGACACCGCAAATTTTTTCAAGAGCCTGCGATGCATTCTCACCTCAAAGTGATATTGTAAAATATAACGAGTTTTTTCAGAATATTTCATTCATTTTTAAATGAATACAACTTTTGACACGAATGACGAAATACAAAACTGTCTATATAAAAATCGTAGACTAGAATGTCACCTTTCAAACGCATGTCAGTATGACTCAATCTGATTAGTATTTCCCGATATATGACAACGAACACTATCTAGCGACAAAAAAGGCTAGACTATCCAATATTATTCTCTCTAAACTTACTGAGTGAAACATAACTAATCTTCGTTTATTTTCACTTATTTCATAAGTCCCTAGTGCTAAACTAAGAATTATCGAGCGATCAATATATGAATAAATGAAATTGGCTGCTTTTTGAAAAAGAATTTAAATTTTATTACTTATTTAATTGTTTATTTATTTATTTATTCCATCTAACAGACTGAATACAATCCAGTAACAAAATGGAACGCAAAGACTAAATACAGCAACATTAAATGAAAAAATAATAAAATGACGATAATTGTAGGTTAGTAGTAAATCTCTTAGTTTTTTCTTAAATGCTATGTAAGAAGAGGGGAAAGGACCAAGTTCGAGATTATTATGATTTCGTACGATTCTTAAAATTGGTAAATGAAAATATTAATCAGTGTTAGCATATGGGATTACAAAATAAGAGCTCATACGAGATGAACCAGATGTTTGTCCGAAACGCAGCTCAGAAAAAAATATTTCACGGGACTTGATAGTAGCAGAGTTTATACAAAACACATTGGTTAAAATAAGTTCGTCGGGATATTATAGATGAAACAGATAGGAAGGGTAAACGACTTTCATAGGGTTGATACGGCGAATTAATTTTAAGGAAAAGAAAACGCGTAAACTTAATTTTGACAGTTTTGAAACAAGACACGATAGGAATATCAGGGGGACCAGATAACAGAACTGTATTCAAGCAAAGGGCGAACGAGACAAACAAATAGGCGGATGGAAGAAGATATGCTATTAAATTTATGTACATGCCTAAGGATAAATCCGGAAACGCTGGAAGCTTTAGTAATTACATAGGACGTAGGATCACCACTTTTAAAAATAGGCACAATATTAACTGTTTCCCAAGGGTTAGGAAAAGTACCAGTACTCACAAATATGTTCGGCAAACTATCCGGCCCAGGGCTGATATTAGGATCAAGAGCATTGATCAAAGATTCGATTTCAGATACATCTGTACAAATATAGAAAATTGAGAAGGGAAGACGATTCGGTAAGATAACAGCATGCACAGCTGCAACGAGAGAAGAAAAAAATCGAAGAGAAAAATTGGGCGAATGAGTCAGTAACTTCTTGCTGAGATGAAACTTCTGCACAATTCCAACGGACCTTACTAAGACTGGAAGAAGACAATTTCAGCGACGTGTACAACTTAATAACCGGAATTTTTTTTAGTGAAATTTGATGCCTTATTGTGGAAAAATCTTTCAATATATTTTATTCAAAGTATTGTCCATCGGAAGCTACAACATTTCCCCATCTTTCAGGCAATTTATGAATTCCGTCCCAAAAAAATGCGCCGGCTTGGCGGCTTAAAAACGAATCTATCCAATTTTGGATGCCTTGCTCTGAAGTGAAGCGTATTCCGGTGAGGGCGTTTTGCATCGAGCGAAATAAATGAAAGTCAGACGGAGCAAGGTCCGGACTATAAGGCGAGTGGGCCAAAACGTCCCATCCACTATTTTCCAAATAGTTTTTCACGGGTCTTGCAACATGCGGCCGAGCGTTGTCATGATGAAAAATTATAGCCTCGTGTCTGGTCGCATATTCCGGGCATTTTTCGATGATGGCATGCTTGAAACGTATTAATTGTATTCGGTACAGGTCACCTGTGATTGTCTGGCCCGATTTCAACAACTCATAATATAACGGCCCCTTCTGATCCCACCAAATACACGGCATAACCTTGGCGCCATGGATATCTGGCTTCGCCGTTGATTTGGCTGGTTGGTCGGGCTTCACATATGACTTGTTGCGCTTGAAATTGTCATAATGATCCATTTTTCATCCCCAGTCACGATCCGATGCAAAAATGATTTCTTTTTATGGCGTTTCGGAATGGCTTGTTGAGTCACACCCAACGATTTGGCAAGTTCGTCTTGCGTTTGACACGAATCCTCATCGAATAGCGTCTCTAATTATTCGTCCTCAAACTTTTTTGGCTGTCCTGGGCGTTCTTTGTCTTTGATCTCTAAATCGGCACTTTTGAAGCGTTGAAACCATTCAAAATACTGTGTTTTTGCTAAAGCATCGTTGCCATAAACTCCTGCAAGCAAACGATGACTTTCCGCAGTAGTTTTCTTTGCAAACAAATGACCCAACAGAACCTCCCGCAAATGCTGTCTTTTTCTCCAATTTTCAAAGATATTCATCGTGAAAAATAATAATGATGCACACAAGATAAAATTGTTTTGTTGACTGATTTTGATAGCTGTCAAATGTACCTTCAAAATGACATATATATAAAGTTCGAGCTTTCACGATATTTGTTAGTGCGGACATCTAGTGTCAAATTTCGGTTATTAAGTTGTACACCCAATAATATAAGACAAAAAATGGCTTTGTATTATTAACCACCAGAGAACTATGCAGACTACTGAAAAAAATCTTTAGAGCATATTTTATCTCTTTCTTGGCAATAGGAAATATGACAGAATAAAAGTAAAAGGATCAACTAGCGAGATAGAAGCAGTAGGATTATTCTTCCACTCTATGTATGGTAAGTTAAAATCCACGCAAACTAATATTTTGGCGAGAGGGTGTCGCAAAACTAAACGAGAGGATAGATCATCAAAATCGTCTCATAAACAGTTAACGGTGAATTACAGGGGATATAAATAGGCAAAATCAAGAGCTCTGTATTATGAGGGAGAGAAATTTTGACAATAACACATTCTAAAGTATGGGAGAAACAGAAATCAGAAAAAAGAGAGCTCGGTAGAGTTTTGCTAACTGCAACCATAACTCCACCACTATCAGCCTTATTAGTAACAATTAGGTCACATATTTATACAATGTGATCAGGAAACATTTCACTACTCAAAATTTTTACATTCAGCCAAGTCTCGGAGAAGCAAATAATAGAGTCGTTAGTAAGTTGGTAGGAGATGAAGAGTTCCTCATGCTTGGTCCTTAATCCTCGTACATTTTGGCAAAAATCTTTATTTTTTACTAGCAGAAGATAAGTAAGATTGACTGTATTAATGTTTCCAAGAGATTCATTGAGGTTTAAAGAAGATACAGTGCGATAAACATTATGATTATCAGAATATTCATCAAGATTACTTTAGATTAAAGCTTTGGGATCTTTGGGATCCAAACTTTTCGCCGACATAACGCTTTAAGTCTTCAACAGAACTTTTGTACGCCATTCTAGAGATGAAGATATTCTGCAAAGGTATAGAAGCACGAATGATAGGAGAATCGAGATCTATTGAAGGAACGTGGTCACTCAATTTCTGATGTTGAATTGGTGGTGGTATTTTCTTTGGAGTCGCTCCTCGGCTGTTAAAAGAAGAACCAGGTGGGCTGATGATAAGTAAATCAGATTGCTGATTAATAGAAAGTGGTCTCAATCAACAGCGAGTTGCTCCTAGTGACAATTGATTGACCAGGTTCCACTGTTTCTACATAATTGCAGCAATCCCGCAGTAGTACGAACGCTGGCTGTAGCTGCATATCTTGTTAAGCAGTTAGTGAGGTATCAGGTACATTTAAATTGTCAGCTTCCGAAACCGCTGGTTTTTGGTAAATAGATAGCGGCTTCAATAACGACCTGCTTCTAGTAACCATTGAGAGGCTAGGTTTGGTTGATCACTTAAAGTTTACAAGGGGGTCCCTTATGATTTCGTGATAAGGGTTATCTCACACAAGATCATTTACTTTGATATGCCATCGGGTCACCCATCTTAGTGCTACACGCAGACAGTGCTGTTTGACTTTCGGGCTCGATCGAGGAATGACAGGAAAGTTGGACGAAAAATGATTTTCGACTGTTGAAACTGTCAGGAGGCTAGTAGATATTTGACTTTAATTACTGATTTGACCAGTAAATCTTGCACCAGAAATTTAGCGAAATCGTTATTAATTTTTAAAATCTGATAAATTTCACTAATTCGATCACTGAATATGGCTTAATTCACTGATTTTCAAGTGAAACTATGGTCCACTAAAATTATTATTAAAATTTTCTCTAATTCGTTTTTAGAGAACTGGCTGTATAATCACATTATGAAAGCAACCTAAGTGTAAAAAGGCAAGTCGATTAGTACTAGTAACTTTTTAAACCTGCGCCGCTCTGGGGCTTGTTCTCAGAATTTGCTAACACAATTATCGACATTCCAAACATTACACCTGAATTATTGACCTAACGAATTGTGTTAAGTGGAAAGTGTCTTCAACATATTCTGAGAATCAGCGCTATTAAAAGCAATTCATATGATTTAGTGACATTAATTATTCTTCCTACGTAAGTGCATTTACAAACATCTTCAAATAAGTGTCATATTATTAATTATTATCCTATCCAACTATCAGGTTATTAATTAATGTCCTTATCAGCTCTTGTCACCATTAATTTTCCTCTCCTTCCACAGATTCGCTTGCAATATACGAGTATATGAATACATCGAAATATTATAGTATATAGCACGTTCTTGTTCGCATGCAAGCACGTTAACACACATGAAAAAGTACAGCACAATATTTTGTACACGTAGACAATATATTTATAGGGTATCCAGTGAAAAAACAACATGGAGGGCGAAATTTGAATGCATACCCGTTACAAATACGGTTTGAATACTTACTCGTAAGTATTCCAAGCACGCAAAACAAATGCCTGGCTTTTTGTATGAGGATCATAATATATCCCAGACTGTGTATACACATATGAGGGTGGATATTAATTTTCACCACCTTTTGTTGGAGAGAATATATTTACCGATGTGCGATGCCAAAATGATTTTCCACGTAGGAGTTGCTGAATTATGGAATACTCGTACAACCCAAAGCGTAAATTGTGAGGGCTTGGCAGATATATTATATTTCGTTTGTGGGACACATACACTATACATAAGTAAATTTATATCACAAGTCAATGTGAAGAGTTATTAGCATATAATGTCAATAAATACTGCAACAATCCTAGTTCAACTGTCTCGTTTATACTCGCGCGTGTTTGGACCTTCACCGGCCACTAGAACTTGATATTGTAAAGATACGGTTTGTGTTCCGAGTGGCATCTAACACTATCCGCTTAAGGCCAAGTTCGAGTCCCGGTGGTGGTAACAAGATTTGTTTGAATTATTCTTTGTACACTTTGGGCCCACTCAGCTGCGATGGGTCCTGATTCAATAGTAAACTTGGGTAGTAATCACAAAGTCAAGTGATCTTCCTACCATATTACCTTCTACTGTACCGTCGCCGTTACGTTCATGAAACTTGAATCGCAGAGTTTGATTTTGGCTGTTGGGTGATTAATTATTATTTTTAACTAGAATTGCAGTTGATCATGTTAGGTTGATTGGATTCTATAATCATTATACAATATATTGTTCGTTTCGAAAGTCAGTAAATCAAGTTTTATCACCAAAACTCTAACATCCGTTTGAGATATGAGTTCTGGCAAAAACGTAAGTATTAAAATAAAAATCATGACATCATACTATGGACGAAAGGAGTTCCATATCGCAGATTCAAGACTCATTTATAAGTCTACATAAATTAGAATTCCTAAATTTACCAATCCGGTTTCATTAATCGATTGTCTCAAAATTTATTTACATCACTCCAACGTTTACAATATGATCCCATATATCTATCCCGGCTAATTTATTCACTTTCCTGCTTTCTACTCGTATATAGTTGACTATACAAAATACACATAATAACACAACATTCTATTAGAATACAATTCCTAAAATATACTGTTTGCAACCCAGCACTGAACGACCAATAACGTTTATTTGTCGTCCTCCCGAGAGAATGTTCTGATTAGGACTTGTTTGGGGATGGAAAACAGTTCCCGGACGCAAGGAACCCTTCCTCCACTCCCGAGATGGTTTTCTATCGTCCTTCTGCACCTGACTCAAAGAGTTTGGGGAGGTAGCAGTTATCCAACCGTTAACAATTTTCCCGGCAGCACGATTCGGAGCGAAAAGGAAAGCAATGAACAGTCGGGTAGCAATTCGGAATGGCGTCAACCCTCCATTTTCACAATACATCGTGGATATGTGCACGGAAGAAAAGGGTCGTGAACCTTCAAGGGATACTGGGCTATTAGTGAATATAATAAAATATCAAGAAATATTTACAATCAACAGCGGAGCACGGTTCAAGGAGCGCGGTTGGTGTGGACATGAAGTCGTTCAAGCGGCCCCAAGCGGAAAATCTTAAGGTTTCAAGGAGTTTTTAATGTACCTGAAGGTAGAGAATAATTCAGCGAGTTTATTGTAATCAATTTCAAACGGTACGCCAAGAGCTTTCAAAATGAAATTGAGTGTAGGGTTTACTTCCTGGTTGACGTGTTGACTTTAAAATGTTTGGGCTTAAAGTTCAAGTAGAATTTGAAGTTTATTAGAGATTTGGTTTAGTGAAGGAGAATGGGAAATAGATGTGAGGATACGATCCAGAAAAATTTGGTTGCAAATTTTGCTGAACTGAAAGGTCTTTGTGAACTCGTATATGAAATTTTGGCAACATTATTCGGAAGAAACACTTGCCCCTTTGCTTGAGTCAGTCCTATTAAGTTAGTTGAAGTAAGTTAAAACAAGTGCAAGATTCTCTACTTTATCGGTCTACTCTTCGCGATTCCCCCATCTTAAATTCCTTTGACCAAACCACTGTCTCTGATCGATTCAATAATTTTGGCAAAGAACTAGAAATCCACCAATCTGTCAAATTTTAGCTCATTTAGTGAACAATCTGCTCGTCCAGCAAAAAGGAAGCCGCCGCAACAGTTCATGTCATGTTTCTCGTGATGGATTGGTTCACTTGAGTGCTAGAAAAATCGGAACCGACTAAATGCCTTACAACCCATCATGTCTTTGTGAAAAACTACGCGCCGTCCATTCTGCGTGCTAATCACCATTATCGTCATCATCATCATCAACGCTAAGCTCAAAGTTGAAGTCTTTGCTCTTCGTTTCGCGCTTTTTCTCCAGGACCTATCCCATACCAGAGGTTTTGTTGGCCCGAGTTGGTCGCAATCGCAGTACATTAAAGAGTTTGGGCCTAACGCTGGAATGCTGTTTGTAACCAAAAATGACGACGGTTATTGGTGAAGGGAAAAAACGGACAACAACACCACGATCGCACCACCAACCGCTCACCAATTTCAAGATGGACAGTTGCAATGATCGCGATGATTGCTACAGAGCGGCTGCTGAAACTGAAATGTTGGATGCGTCCGTGATGAAATGTTATTGTGGAAAAAGTCCATGGTACTATGCCTTCGTTGGTACTTCAATGGAAGCTGTAGATGTGATAGCGGAGGGATGAGGATTAAAGTCTAGTTATATTATGATTTTTGTTTCGAAATCTTCTAAGGCAATTAGTCTGCCATGATCATCTTCTTCTTAGTTTTATTTAGTAGACAATCGATTTTTGATTCGAAATTAAACAATGTTACGGAAAATTGGCATCCAAGCCTTTATCTTGAGTTTCATCAACAATGTACACGGCGAGAAGATTGTGATGCAATTCTAGCAAAATTACAATGAAGTTCTTTACAAATGCAATGATTTTACATCCTGTTGCTGCAAAACAAAATCATAATGACTGTAGCGTATTTTGCTACTTAAGCTAATTTTCAAAACACATAGAACTTAACGCATCACAAGAATTAAATCAAAGAGATGGGGTCTGTTATCATAAAATTTATTAAGAAAATAATTCTTTCAATCAAAAATGTCAATGATTCATAATAAAACTCTTATACTAGAAGATTCGCTTTGTTATATTGTATTATATGGTAAAATATTTTTTATTCTACAAATAAATAAGGACAAGAATAAATTTTCAGGATCTGAAGACAATAATATGATTATTTCAATTCTTGGGTCCACTGAGTGTTGTTTAGTGGAGCAAGGAAATTGGGACGTTTGATTAATAACGAGAACAAATAAAACCTACATTATAACAACATTGGTAACCTGTTAATTAATTGTATCTTTGGCGGCTGTGAATCCTTAATTCTCCGCATAGCTCCGAAAAATTGGAGGCTATAGATGTCTGCGGAGAGGTTCAATTGGCCCCATCATCTCTGTTCCATCATCAAATCTTAAAAGAATAATAAAGCGCCGAGCAACGATGAGATTCCAGTGGAGCTCATCAAATATGGTGGCAGTAATGTTCATAAAGCTATTCAAACGGTCATCCAGCACATTTGGCAACAAGAACACATGCCAAAAGAGTGGGGCCAATCAATTATATTCCCTATCCACGAAAAAGGTGACAAGATACAATGCGAAAATTATAGAGGCATATCACTATTTTGTACGGCGTACAAAATATTTTCAAAGATCTTAGAAAATAAAATTGGATCATACGCCAACAGTGTTATTGTGGAGTATCAAGGTGGTTTTAGAGCAGGTAGATCGACAATAGACCAATTGTTCACAGTTATGCAAGAACTTGAAAAATGCTGGGAGTTCAACATAGATGTGCACCAAATTTTCGTGGACCTTAAGCAAGCATACGACAGGATTGACCGTAACGTACTGTACAAAATAATGTTTGCTTTGGCATCCCAGCCAAATTTGTACGTCTTACCAAAATGACAATGACGTCGACAGCCTCCCAAGTCCACATCAATAACCAACTCACCGATGCCTTTGACACAAACATCGGACTAAAGCAGGAAGATAGGCTAGCCCCATTGCTACTGAATTTGGCTACCTGTCGATACGCGCGATAGTAGTCCCTGCGGACGATGTAAACATTTTTTCACGATCATAAACAACTGCCAAGGAACTCTTCCTGAAACTCGACAGCGAAGCAAAACTAGTAGGGCCACAAATCTTTGAAAATAAAACAAAGCTCATGACGCAGTCGAAGAAAAATACCACAAATACACAAAATATCACACTTGACGAATACAGTGTCGAAAATGTTAGCGAATTTTTGTATCTACGGGTGATGAAAGGGACGAAATACGTCGAAGAACACAGCTCGCAAATAAAATACTTTATTCAATTTTGACAATATTGAAGACCAGCTGCATACACAGAGAAACAAAGCTTCAAATATACTAATCTGTGATAAGATCTGTTTTATGCTATGGGTGGGAAGCATGGATCCTAACTCAAGCATCCGCAAATATATTGAACACCTTTGAGCGATGGGTCCTGAGGCGAATAATCAGAACGAAGCTATACGGGGACCAATAGTGGATTCGATACAACCATGAGCTGTATGAAATTTTTGACCAACTGGAGGTCTCAACGATTGTTAGACTGCGGAAGCTGCAATGGGCTGGCCACATGAATCGTATGGACGAACAACGGATACCCAAAAAGGTATTTGTTGCGAGAACTGAAGGCCGGAGACCAGTGGGAAACCGAGAAACCGCTGGTCTGACTCGGTGGACGAAGGCAGTTCATGGCTGCTCGGATTACGAAGTTGGAGGAGGTGGTCAATAGACCGAGACAGTTGGAGGCGCTCTTTGTAGGAAGCGAAGGCCCGAGAGGGGCTGTAATGCTAAGAAGAAGAAGAAAAATGTTACATAGGCTAAGAAACAAAAATTGTTGAAAGTAATTTTTTATTTGTTTCTGTTCGAAGCAATACTTTTGAGTTTTTATGCCTCTTAGAGTGTCGGAAAAATTTATCAAACCACCTTGAAGAAAACTACAAAAATAATCAATTTTTCGGAAATTGTATAGCACTCGATGTATAGAAATTACAAAAATGGAGGATGACTGACCGGCGTTTATTTCTGTATTAGTGTCAATCATTCACATTTCAAAAAAAAAACTGCGCAGGAATTAGTCATCTTCAAAATAGAGTTATACATTCATCTGAAAATAGGAGCAATATGAAAGTAACAAGAGAGGGTAAATTATGCAATGAAAAGAAAATAGTGCACCGAATTCAATGAATACTACTCCTTTATTGGGCTTTGGAAGAAAGCAATAACGAAAATGTCCCAAAAAAATTGACCATCTGCCAAAAAGAAAGAACTTTTTTGTAGATTTAACATTTCAGGAAACATAACTTTTCGGATGTGCAAAACGTATTCCTGCTTTAAATGAAAGTATTGCTATAAATCAAATTATGAGTAGTATATTTCTCACATTATGTAATTCAGACTACTCGATGGCTCATTATGGGTGCATCATCATTTTGGCATAGCTCCGATACGAGCCTTTGCCTCCAGTAGAAGTCGCCTCCAATCGTCATAGTAACAGTATCGTCCCTGTAACGGTATTGTTTGAATCTTCCTACCGTTTCCTTGATTTCGTCTGGAGAGCCTGTGATCTTATAATCTCACATGTCCTGCCCATTGCAGTTTACGTAGCTCTACGCATATGGATACATCATAAAGATTATACAACTCGTTGTTATGAAGTCTCCACTTTGCTATATGCTTTATGGAGCCATGATTCTTGTTTTCCGTATTTCATTCCTGTCTATGATCTTACTATCAAGATAAATATTGGAAACTATCCACAATTCAGAGGTAATCTACTAAGGTCAAATTTTGTCATATAGGCATGCCTTTCCTTGTTTGGACCATTAATTCAATTTTAGTTTTATTGACAAATAGGCCAATTTTTTTGCTTCTGACTCCAGCCGCATGAGGCTCCCATCTGAAATTGATGTAGACATAATATTCACATTGTTGGCATACGCTACTAGTTGCGTAGACTTGTAGTGTAGCATACTCGTAGTGTCTGCTGCCATTTTCTTGACCATATATTCCAGAGCAATATTGAACAACATAGGGGACAATCTCATCCCCTTGTTTTAGTACTGAGTTTGTTGGGAAGCTTTCAGTCAAATATACGTTAACTTTAACCTGAGACTCGGTGTTTAACAGATAATTAGAATGCTAATATCAAGCATTATTTCATACAGGACATTTCTATCAACACTGTCGTATGTTTACTTGAAGTCTACAAGGCTCTAGTATGCATCCATATAATATCCCTAGCACATTATGAGCACTAGTTTTACAGGCGCTTGAAAAGTGCTGGGTAAAGGTGGCAATAATTTCTAGGAAAAGATAAAATACTAGGCAGCCCTATCGATATGAAAAACAGGTGAAAGCAATATTTCCCAAAACTTCTCACAGCACTCACAACATATACCCAGACCGTGAGCATTCCTGGGGCTAAAGAATATATCCTGGCAACGATACCCACAGCAAAAGAGGTACAGGCAGACATTCATGGTCTCAAAAAGGACAAAGCATCTGAAATTGACTAAATAGCGACAGAACTGCTCCAAGCATGATATCATAATGTGTAGCACACCTACACAAATCACAGCTCAGGAACAACTAAAGCTTGCTGAGCAGTCAAAATAAGAAACATATGTCCAATAAATTTGGGGGTAACCGGCTTTTAACTACAATGTTTTTTAACAAAATATTCGTCAGTGGTAAGGTCTATTTCTCACATGGTGCGAACGTTAACAATCGATTTGTTTCCGTTGGGGGCTGTCAAAATTCTTGCATAGTCAAAAAAGGCCACCCTTGTTACGCAGCAAAACTTCTGCGGTGTTTTCAATGGAAAATGCTAGTGAATCCGCGCAGACAGAACGTGGAGCACCACTTGCTTTCCGTTTCAACCCACTGGACACCCGATCGATCCTCTGCATTCTTAACTGCCTTGGGCTACTAACGCAAAATGCATCAAGCCGCATTTGTATGATTACAATATCAAACAATATTTGAGTATAGGATGTATCATTCCAAAATTCGAAAACGATCAAATTTACATTAAATCGAAGAATTTTTCGCCAGGAAAATCCTAATCGTGCTCTTTATCTACCAAACGAATCAGACGAAAAAAGAAAAAAGCGCACCAAACCCGCGGGCTTATATGTAATCTTCCATAATAACTCTTCCCTTTGGCTATCGGGAATTCAATTATTTGTGCTGTATAGCCATTCACCCCCACGAATTCTTTTCCATCACACACTTGTTTCCCTTTTTGGGCTTTCTCCATATTCCACTCGTCGGTTGCTTTCTGTTTTACCAGGAAGTATTTCTTCTAGTAGTTTTTTACTACGAGACCTTGATTCTCGAAATCATGTGGAGGAGAATCTAATTCCCAATTAACTTCTTTGCTTATGATGTATGTATATTGTTAAACATTTTTCCTTTAGCCGGGTGGCCAAATTTTGTAACTATTTCATCGGAAAGTGTGTTTTATGAGGTATCCTCGCATCCTCAATTTATTTGCCACTAGATGGTGTTTGTTATCATATATCAAGCAATACTAATCAGATTGAGCCAAACTGACATGCGTTTGAAAGGTGACATTCCAGTCTACAATTTTTATACCGGCAGTTTTGTGTTTCGTCATTCATGTCAAAAGTTGTATTCATTTAAAATGAGTGAAATTTCTGGAAAAAATCGTTATATTTTACAATACCACTACGATCAAGGTGAGAATGCATCGCAGGCTCGTGAACAAATTTGTGGTGTCTACGGTTAAGAAACTTTATCAAAAGCTACAGCCAAGAGATGAATCGCTCCCTTTCGTTCTGGAAATTTTGAAGTCAAAGATGCACCTCGCTCAGGTCGACCAATCACTGAAAAAGTCGATGAAATATTACAAAAAATTTAAGAAGACCGACACATAAGCAGCCATGACATTGCTAAGGAACTGAGTATCTATTAAGCAGTTTTGAACCATTTGCATAAGGCTGGAAAAACAAAGAAGCTCGACGTTTGGGTGCCGTATGAATTAACAGAAAAAAATTTGGTCGATCGAATTTCCATTTGCAAAATGCTGATGAAAAGCAACGAAATCGAGCTTTTTTTGAAGCAAATCATTACGAGCGATGAAAAATGGATAAGATACGAGAATGTCGTTCGAAAAAGATCATGGTTAAAAAAAGGTGAATCATCACAAGCTATCTCCAAGCCAGGGTTGACACCAAATAAGGTTATGCTGTGTGTATGGTGGGATTGGAAGGGAATAGTTTATCCTGAAGTACTCGAACCTAGCCAAACACTCAATTCGGCTCTGTACAGTCAGTAATCAACCAGGTTGCAACAATCAATTAAAAAAACGGCCAGAATTGATCAATAGAAAGGGCGTTGTCTTCCATCATGACAATGCCAGACCACACACATCTTTGATGACCCGGCAAAAATTGACAGAGCTTGGCTAGGAAGTTTTGATGCATCCACCGTGTAGTCCAGACCTTGTTCCATCAGATTACTATTTGATTCGGTCTCTGCAAAACTTCTTTAATGAAAAGAAATTTACTTCAAAAAGGGACTGTGAAAATCACTTGGCAAAGTTTTTCGCCGATAAACCACAGAAGTTCTACACAGATGGAATAATGGCTCTACCCAAAAAATTGCAAAAGGTCATAGTTAATAATATACAATATGTAGGTACTTAAATAATCCATTTTAAATACAAGAAATATTCAATTGAAAAATGACAAAAAAAGGCTCAATACTTTTTAGACTTACCAATATTTGAACGTGGTCGCGTATTCCTTGTGTTGGCTAGGGCCGGTATGGTACCATATTTCAATTAAATTTATTGAAGCTAATTTGGGACGTAGTCCTCTGCGAAAACTTAGATGTTATGTTATCGGTTCATTAGAGCCCGGAAAATGAATATTCGAATTGTAAATATCCCAGTGGGAGTGCTGGCATCATCAGTTATCACCGAGACTGCATTAAGCCAGCTGCTCATGGTATTTTTACAATAATTTCATGTTTAACCTTCCTCAGGTAAGTACTATCCGCCATCATTTACGCTTAATCAACCTTTAGTCCCGCTTAACTAATGATATGGCGTTCCAACATTATGAAAAGATTAGGTGGAGGAATGGATCTCTTGGGTAACACCATTTTAGGCAGCATTGTTGCTACAAAAAGTGCTTTAGTGTGTCATGCGGACTTGTTTTATGTAATGTCGAGTGCGCTGCTGACCAATCTATTCCCGGGTACGACTAACTTGACGAAATTAACCTCAATGACATTCTACAACTTTTAGTGGTTAAATTACGTTCTGAGAGTTAACATCATCACCATACAATTCTTTAACAATTTTATTGATAACGAATTGAGTATGTGTCAATCGTATTACGCGCTGTTGAGCCATGCGGCGCTATGTTGCTGAAATCACATGTCAGCAATATTAATGCCTTTCAATTTAGGCACCAAAAATATAGTAATCATGACTACCTACCGCTCCCAGTTGACTGCAACATTGTGACCAGAATTATTTTTCAAGGCGTATGGACAATATGAATGTTATGATGTTTCAGCAACTGCTTGTAGATTATCATCACTCCAAACACAGCAATTCTGTTTGTGACGAAGCCATTTAAGCAAATGTGTGCTTCATCATTGAACAGAATTTGGCAACCAAATTTGATCCGTGTTGTTCAAAATAAATTTGAACAATTCGCAAATGATGCTATGGTGTGAGTCTATTCATGATGAATTGCAAAACAGAATTTACCTCAAAACAACCAAGAGTCATCACTTTGGCTGTCACCAGATACATTGTTGGCATTTTGAAGCTCTCTACCTCTAAAAAAAACGCCCCTTATATGCCGCTGTTCTCGTATATTGATGTGTCATTTAGTTTTTGTTTCAGCTTATTTCTAATGTTGCCGTTAGTTTTGACTGCATATTGCAATCTGTATTTATTTTTTTATTTTTGTTTTAGCACTGCAGCCCCTTTAAGTCCTCCGGTTAGAGATAGTTTCAAGTATCTCATTATCTTAATCCAATATGTCGGCACTCGTGAAGGTAATATGGTCAGTACCACAATCTAGGTTGTGCTCTTATTATAAACCAGTACATATCATAACTGAATGAGCTTATACTCCATCCGAAGCATCACTAGAAACAAATCTCATTGTCGAGAACGGGATTGAACCAGAAATCTTTGTCCAATGGGGTGAGCGCTGTAACCACTAAACCACGCAGACTATTTCTTAGGAAATGTTGATAGTTTTTATGTTTCTTTGCCTATATATGTGTTTTGACCTGCTTAAATTGTCTTCAGTTTCTATTTAAAGTTCTGTACTAAAGTGCAAAACCCTATTCAAATCATTACCTGGGTTCATCTATCCACCCGTTTGTGTGTGATATCCAGTTTTATCTGAAACTATAGAAGTTACAGGGTAACAATTATTGATTTCTTGGAATGGTGAAAAAAAATTTATTCAATTTCAATAGGAGTGTTTTTATGTAGATAATAAGTTTTAATGTTTAATATTTCACCAAAGTAAGCCGAGTGGGGCAGCATACGAAAATTTTTGGGTGAAATCTTTTGTAAAGTGATCTTAAAATTCCTTAACCAGTTTTTGAGTGGACAGGAGAAAAGGAAATAGATGAAGTAGTCACGTACCAGCTCTTGCATACCATACTAAAATCAAATAAGATTCAGATCTTTCTGTGCATTTTACCGGCAGTGATCAGACATATATCTCTTGATATGATGGCAACATCATCTTAGTAGTTCGGGAGCGTTAATGGTGTATATAGGATACACATCATATCAAGCTCCAAGTTTGCACCAGTATACATAGGGTATACTGGTAATGTAACAGGGATTCCTCCTTAGAATCCGCACCAAGGCCGAAAAACTTGACGGTCAGGAGATACACCAAACTTCGGTGAAAGGGTGATGATGACAATATAGGATCTAGGTTGCCAGATATCAGTGCAGATGAACCGAAACTTCTATCGAAACGACGATCAAAAGTGTAAAGGTCCAAATATTCATATGGAGAGCCAGAGTGTTTCTGGTCGCTCAATTATTTGTGCTACAATAAGAACTTGGAACGCATTGTTTTCATCATTTGTCATGCAGCCAATTCATTATTTAGTGGAGAATCTGAAATATCGTCAGATATGTTGATGGAAGAAGATACTTGTCGCTAATAAGGCAGGTGAGAGCTGCTTTAAAATCAAGCAACACGAAAAACTTTTTTAATAGAACCATATTCTTGACAATAGTTTAAGTTTGTGTAGACTTGTGCGCTGGATACATGGAAAGATTAGATTAAAATATGTATCATGAAAAAAAATTCTGATGGATTTGCCATTAGTTGTGGATCTTAAATTTTGAGATAATGACAAAGGTATAAGGAATCTTTACCACTCACCTTCTTGACAAATATACGCAGAAGCCGAAATACATTTCTAATAGAAATATTTGATTATGCCTATTTGTACAAATTAAGTCAACATTTGTATGAAAGTTTATTAAACCAAAGTCAATCCTCAATTTGGCTTAAAAATGGATGATCAATGATTTTGTTGATCAACAAAGATTGATAAATTTAAAATTTAAATTAAACTCGTTCGTTTAAGTTGCAAGAGATTTCACTCTTTTCATATTCAACAGAAGTGTGCAGCTTAACGAACAGGAATGAATTTATAAAAATAAATATTATTAACCAAAAGTTTTATGCTGTGTAGAAATTTCAAGCGGTTTTGAAATTTGTTTCGAGAATTTATTTAAAGTTAAATTGATAATGCAAGCGGAACAGGCCGAGAAAAAGTCTACAAGCGAAAAGGGTAAATCGCCAATGTCCGCACTATGATAACGACAAATTTGAACTGAGGGAAGACTAATCGCAGTATTAGCATCACTCCCGATAAAAAAAAAAAGATTTACTGTTGTCGTAAGTATGTACTGGGGTGATGCCAGTACTGAGAGTAGCTTGTACATGATGCAAAATTATATGTATGTGTATATGTGTATGAGGCTGGGACTATAATAGTATTGCTCGCCGCTGCTTTGTCATGAGAACCCTGAACATGCTGTTTTCCACAGGCGTAGCACAAGATACACATCATCAACCACTTTTCAAACAAAACAAACACATTAAGAAAATATATGTTAAGGAAGATAAATATTAGGGTCTATATCTACAACATATTAAAGTGATGAAAATATGTTTTAGTTTTAATAATAACTACGAGTATCTCAAGCTGAATGAGAATCTGTTTCAATATTAACGTTATTTCAACAATGAATTTTATTAAAACAAGTAAATTAAAATGAATTGCTAGACAGGGATTAGTCTTTCCTTTCATCTGCTTGGTATTTCCAGGTGAAATAGAAACGGGAGGTAAATATGCTGTCTATAGGGAAGGTTTTTATAATCTACAACTGATGGATTCAGTCGTTCGGTTCGGCACATGGTGCATTTATTTGAGTTTGAGATTTTAGTCAGAGCAGAGTGCGCCTTTTTGAATGAAAGTAGGTTATCTCGGGCACTGCGTGGGTATTTTGATCGGGAATTCGTGTAGTGAAGGGTTTGCGCTTTTGATTTGTTAGACGCTGGAAGGTAAGGCGGAGAGTAGAGAAGAGTCGAATTTAATGAAGTATGTTAGACGTGTTATCAAACAGGCATCTGATCGGTAGCTGATAAACGTATACGAGATTAGTCTACTCGCGCAAGACCTGTGGCTGAAGTTCCTCTTTGAATTAGCTAGCCTGCAAGCAGCCACCTCGAAGTAGACTATGGTTTCCTGGACCAAGTGATCTTTAGTATACGACACTTGGCACGTATCGGAACTTCACGTCATTAAAGCGTGGAAATGTCAGTTTAGATTCTCTTCGGGAAATCACAAAGGAATCGAGCGAAATATGCATTGCAGGTCTTAACGAGAACTTTTCAATACAAGTCTTAAAACAGAGCTGTGAGAATCGAGATCGCAGAGGAAGGAAAATACTTCGTAAAAATTGTGTGTCCTCCTCGCAATGGTAAAAATGTATCCGGGAAAATCTGAGATATATGATTGAGATTGAGTACAACACCAACAATTGCCTAGGGAGGCTAAATCCACTCAACTCATGTAATATAATTTGCAAAATTTTAAATGTTTCCCAATAGAATATACAGGTGTCCTTTAACTCAATGAACTTTTGTACACTGGGAGTTCTAGATAATACGCTTATATCCTGTACGTGTCAAAAAGATTTAAAATTTTGGAAAAATTTAACCTGAAAAGCTTTTTTTATACACGAGCAAGAGGAAAATCCAATATAAATTAAATATTCTTACGTTTTCCATGCAATCATTTCATATAAACTAATAAAAAAATGCCAAGCCCCAAATATTCATTGCCACACCAGTCTCCCCTATGCGGTCAAGGTAACTTCTTTCAATTTCCTGAATTAGAATGGAGTGACTTGGCTACTGCTTGCTACAACCAAAACTACAATCGTCATTCAAAGAAAAGCAAACCCATTACACAGGAATGTCGTCATCATCACGAGTTTATGACATGATGGCAGGTTCCCGACTTACTGGTCACAGTGTCCAGTCAGTCATCCACATTGTGGTTGTCGCGAGGAGAACCTTTCTCTTCTGCAACTACTGTTGCAACCTTAACTCTACTTATGACTATATTTACAACTTTGTCACTTACCGGCCATTGTCGGGTAGCTGGAATACGCTGCAGCGCTCTCCAATGCATGCGCGGTCTGTTGATCGTGATGCAGCCTGCAAGAGGTTAGAAGTTGGGTTAGAGCACATTTGCAAGGCTTCGGGCGAATTGTGGTTCTTGGTAAGGAGAAAGAAGGAAGTGGTCGCGAAGCAGCTTACCTCGTCCCATGTCCATATTGCTGCGGTAACCTCAGTAAGCTTCCATATTGTGCCATATTGTGGTGGTATGCGTGTGCATGTGCGGCATGAGCGTGCGCCGCATGCGCATATGAGCCGTAGTGTGCGGCATGCGGCACCCAAGGATCAGTCGAGTAGCTACCGTCTGTGGAATAGATGTCTGGAACCTGTTTAAAATACTTTATATGAAATTCAACGGAATTAAAGTCACATTACACATCAAGGAATATATAGATAAGGCAAGTGCGTACGCACTGCGCGCCGAACGGTGCTCCGCAGGGCTCACCTGTGTGTGTGTTGGGGCCGGAGTAGGAGGTACGTAGTTGCTATTCCAAAACGAAGGTGGGAAGTTCCTAGCTGACATGGGACTGCATCCTTCTGAAACGAAACGATCAAGAAATCTCTTTAGGAAAAACGATTCCGCAACAAATCCGCTCCGTGGCACATCCAGATCGCAAGCACTCGCAATCGCAACAAGTCAACAAGACACAAAAAAGGAAAGATCAAAGAATTCGATGAGAAAATAATTGATGGAAGATCTCGCATTGGATTCGAATCGATCGTGCGATCTCCACTCGGTTTCGTAGGATGGGAACGGCGAGCCCCATTGCATCCAACTGTGCCAGATCGGCAAGATCGGCGTCGCTTTTGATCAAGCGTGATCCTCATTTTTGGTATTTGTCGTTTTGTACTGCACCGAACAACTACAAGAGTCGCTTTTAATGTCGGTGGAAGTGAATCAATAGAGATAGCGTTCGCGGTAAGGGAGTAGCGGAATTTGGTGATGCGAAGAAGCCCTAGCGAAAGGCAACGACAAATGCGCGAACATCGAGGAACATACAAAGTTAGAGGAACAGCGCATTGTTGGAATTCCTTTCGGAGTCGGTTTCGTTCACCGAATGCTTGGAGCAAATTGATTTCTCGGATATAGCTCCCGGATACGACAGACGATTAACATGATGAATTTCAGTACGAAAATTAGCATAGGGAGGAAGAAATATCGGCTTTTAAGCTGGAAATAATGTCTACAAAGTTCATCTGACGAAGACTTAAAGAGAAAACAACAATGTTCATTGCCAAAAAACAGCAAAATTTCCGTTGAAATTGCGTCAAAAAATCCTAATTACAAGTATCACGTAGTACGAAAAATCAATTCGGAATCCTGCGCGAAATTTGGACATTTCACTCTGGAAAGAGGAATCCAATGTAACACTGATCTCGCAAGACGAAATGAGTCTTTTAAATGGATTATGGAACAACAACAGCAAAAATCCAAACCATAACGTAAACTACACGATAATTACAGTCCGCAATGTAGGTATCCGTTCTTAAACGTAGGCAATTTCGGAGTTCAATTCACTCGCTCATTTATTGGAGTACGATCAATAATTTGAAATAATGCTCTTCCCACAGAACTGTACTTATTATATTTATAATCTTCAAATCTTTGCGCATATATTTTTTTCAATCTGAACAGAACTAAGACACTCTTTTCAGAACTTCGAGTTGAAAATTTCTCTCCCGGTGAAGATGTGCTAATGTCCCGTGACGTCTTCATCATTATCTTCATGTTCGCTGTCATACAACACAACCACCCAAATGTAAAATCCTTTCTCCACACTCGACACGATCTACTAGACCGATTTTGTCAATAGGCTGTAAACTGCTAATGACACTCCGTACTTGTAGCACAACTTGAAGCACTTTAGGGATCGGCAATTAAGAGGCATTTAAGGAATGACCCTAAAAATAGATAATGCATCGGTTTCAATCCGTTCCCGCACACCTAAATGTGTAACGTGGCAAAAGATTATCTTTAGCCACGCACTAACAAACAAACGCGCATCTGACGTGGTATCTCTTGATCTTTGCATGAAATGTATCTGACGCGCAGCTACTTGGCCACAAATTTCATGTTGTGGCATGAGTTCGTCCCTTCACTAGCGTTAGGGTTTGCACGTCTTCCTTCAGTGGAGATGGCGCGAATGGTGGTGCTGGGCTAAGTATGTAGATCACGCTGACATCTCTTCTTGGGCCATGATTTACGCGACCATTTCAACTGTGTGATGTAAATATTGGACACAAATCTTTCGACATACATTAACATGAATATCTGTCTCAATTTAAGATTTGTGATCGCTTAATCAAACAACTCCAACTCCGCCACTGCTTTCTAGCAGATCTTGAGGACAATCTGGGGAGCTCACTTAGATACAGCCGTAATTAATTCATGTCTGCCTTCCCAAGTGCCGTCACCGAGAAGAAAGAAAAAGGATGATAATTGTAACAACCCAGATAAAGGGCTTCATTAATTTCAATGGGTACTCCTAGTTCAACTAGAAAATTGACCAGATTGTTTGATGGACAGAATTTTTTGTTGATTAACATCAAAATCAACCTCCATATGACTTACAAACTGCCTTAATTTAACTTCATAAAAGAGCTGTCTCTGTCATGTGTTAATTTGCTTTCACTTGTCTGTAATTTATTCGCTCGCGAGTCCTTTAATCATTCGATTTGATCGTGTCACCAACTGCAACTGAATTGCGCTAATTACCTAACAGACTCAAACATTTGTCTTCGTTACTAGTGCAGCTCAAGCACCCTTAACACGCTTCTTGGCGCAAGTGGCCCTTGTGGAGGCTGTTGCGTGCATGTTGATGAGACTGCAGTAGATTACAAGCCAAGATCCTTGTAAAATAGGTGGTAGTCTGATGGTGGCCTGACACGTCCGAAGATCTGATGTACACCGAGCGATGGAGAAAACAAAGTGTCTTTTGATCTTTGCAAAAGATACACACCAAATTACATTGGCCAATATGGAGACAATTTAATCCTTTAAAGACGGTGAACATTGAAATACCATTTTTCATAGCAACTAGATGGTCTAAGTATGGAATACATTAATAATTTTATTTATCCATCTGCAGCTAGAATTTTATACTGTGGTTTGAGAATGATTGAATCAGTAGTAAATCCTCAAATATACTCCAATTTATAACTCACAAAGAAAAACACTAATAAAATATGTCAAATCAATATCAAAAAATCCTTTATCCATTTATAAGGCAAATGGAATAAATTTACCTTCTATCTATGCTAAAACAAGTTGGGTAGACAGACCTACGCTTATGTCAGAAGGGTTTTGTACTCAACTTTTCAGAAATGCAGTCACCAGCAATGAATAAAGTTAAGGAATATGTCAAAACGATGTGCACGTTTATAAGAAAATTCATGGTTTTTCTATTTTCAACGGTCGCCATTTTGTTGCAAACCAACAAAAATCACTCAAATCATGAATTCCCAAAAATATTTATGTTATTAAACTTATTTGAAAATTTCAAGTAGATCAAATCAAAACTGCAGTGACTGATTCGATGGAAAGTCCATAAAATTCCAAAATCATGTGTTATTGTTGCTGTAATTGGAGAAATTTTCAATGGCTACAACTTCCGTGTATATGATTCGATTTTCATCAAACTTATAAAGTTTAAGGACTTTTCATAGGACTACTTAAATATCGAATTTCGTACAGTTCAACGGTACCTATACGATTTTATTGTGGAAAATGTGAAATTCGAATATCATACTATTATTAACAAAGTTGAGCGAATTTTGACTTCGAAGGTATTTGTAGTTGTTGTACTAATAAACACCTACCTCTATAATTTTTTTTAGATTTTTCGGATTACAGGTGTCTAATCGCGAGAGGGGGGACACAAATTGTTCATGTATTTCCCCTCCCTGTGCACCCTTTGAAGCAAAAAGTGTCAAATTAAGACCTGTTTTGGAAACTTCTCATCAAGACCTTTCATTTGATTCCAATATTGGCAACCGTTGATGATTTTTTTTTGGGTCCACTCCCCTATATGGGGAGACCCCCCTTAAATACCTTATAAACTGAGCATCACTTTACACCTGCATACGGAATTTGATGTTTCTAGCTTAATTAGTTTGCTAGAAAAAGTGCTGAGACACACGGACAGATGAACGGACGGACGGACAGACAGAACGCGATTTTACTAGGGTTTTGTAAAATTATTTTACAAAATTCATTTTTAAGGGTTTTGTAAAATAATTTTACAAAACCCTAGTAAAATCGCGTTCTGTCTGTCCGTCCGTCCGTTCATCTGTCCGTGTGTCTCAGCACTTTTTCTAGCAAACTAATTTCGTAATTATAATTTTGCACTGAAAACCTAAAGGGGTGTCTGTCGTTGTTTAGACATTTATACTTGTAGGTTGTCAACTATCAATTAATTTTTTTCTCGAGAATAGTCAGTTGAATATACAAAAGTCTTGGCTGATCTCATGCATCTTCGCTTCCATAAAGGTATTTAGTTTTTTTTTTGACGTATCATTGTTTGCCCCCAGTCGCATGATCAATATTTTATTCAAAACGCAGTCTAATTTCTTACAACTTTGATTTTTTACTGTGGATTGCATGTCCTCTCTGCCCGTTAGCCTTAGTCGATGTTTTGTTTGGTTTGTGCCTATAAGAGGCTGCTTTTCTTTCCTATTGCAGATGTGTCGGAAACCTTTGAATAAGTTAGATATCGAGAACGCACCTACTGATCTTTTTGTTTTACCTGATTCCATGTCGCTACAGCCAAAATTCAAAGCATTTTAGAGGATCTTGCCAGGTGCACTAGTACTACTGCACCTTTACTAAAAAGCAGCCTCCTTTGGCAGAGGTTCAAGCAATTCAAAATAATACCCCAATTTCTGGATGTTCCGGTACAAGATGGGACCTAGAAGCTCTGAAACAAGAGCAATAGCAACTTCTCTGTCAGTTTCCAAGGTCACGAGCACTGAATCTGACACAGGCCAATAAGATGTCAATAAGGATGTGTAGACGAAAGTCATGTGGATCAATCGGCCAAAATCTGAAACTTTTGAACACAACCCATTGCACTCAAAACACCGAGTCGCAAATAGAAGAGGCAACAGTGCTTTTTTGAGTTTTTTTTACAAAAGAAGCAAACTTATATGCGACTCGAGAGAAAATTGAATCCTGGAGTCCAGTGGAGCTCAAAAAGCCAAAGTATTTTCGAATGTGGTAATAATAATGGGTTACCACATTTCACACACTATAGAATTGTACCGACCTTCCGATCCAGGTTTTGGGGTGAACTAAATAGCAAATAAAATTCCAAAAACATTGTTCAAAAAAATTTTACGATGCCTACATATAAACGACAACTAAAACAACTTAAGAGAAATAGCCCTGGGTATGATAAATTATTCGAATTACGTCCATTTCTGACTATGATAAGCGAAGCTTGCCAAAATACTGCTGAAGAGTCTTCTTCTCAAAGTATCGATACTTTTCAAAGGCCGCTCAGTGCTAAAACAATAAATACCGCTATAATCCGTAAAGCGCGGCTGCAAGGTTTGATATCGATGCGACAGTCCGACTGAGCACCTTTCCAAATTTGACATTTACATTGGTAAAATTGGAAATACTGTAAAGTAAACTAAAAATAAAAACTCCGCATTCCTCTAAAGTACTAGGAGTTGCGTAATGTACTTTTAAAAGCGTTTCATCAATGTGGCAGGGGACCCAGCTGGAGTTTGTTGTAGCGACGTGATACGCGTACTAAATACGATTAAAAATAAATATCGGTTCATTCTAAGGGCATAATGAATATGTCGGCCGAACGTATTTTTTAGCTGGGACGTATACAAAGGCTTTCTCGAAGATTCGATGAAAGGTTACCGCGATATATTTTAAATAAGCAACACATGCCTAAGAGCTCTCTACTGTTTTGAGTGATGAGGATCTGTAAGCGCTCCTCGTAGTAGCAGTAACGGAGATTATATATGTAAAATAGAGGACGTGTAAATTTACGCCGTACAGACTCTACAGCATCCAATAGATTGATATTGTAAGGAGACCATACTTGGCAGGCATGCTCAAGGACTGACCGGGTTAAGAGTACAAATAGATGGACACCGTTTAAAATGTTCAAGGACTTGCAGAAGACACTGAAGATGACTCAAAGTAGTCGAAACGCGTCTGCTCACATAGCTAAGCAAGGCCCGACGGTTTTTGAAGAAAAAACTTGCAGAAATCATTAAATAAAACCAGTGACACGTGAAGCTTTAGAGGTTATGCACGAATTATATATGTCAAATTTCAAACCTGGAACAAACGCTACTCCCAAATCTTGAAATTTATCCACAAGTGTGAGCAATGATTCATCAATCCGGTATTCATATTGTAATTATTGCTTGTGAGCCTCATGGGGTAACATTTTGAAATATTAAGAGGAAGTAAATTATTTTGAAACCATTTTAGGAGATTGTCAAGATCATCTTGAAGGTATGAACAGTCTTCGCTGGAGTTAACGGTAAGATAAATTTTTAAATCACTTTACGAAAAAAAGTTTTTCTTTTACCCAAAGATAGTTCATATTGGATTTGTTTTCTACCTGCCCCCTTACTACAAAAATATATGTCTCATATGTTTATCACGTCAAGTTTTTGATATACCCACATTCACCTAAGTAAGCTATCTTTTTAGCCGTATCGGAGTGTATAGTTTGTTTTTATTCCGTTTAAGTATTATGTAAACATTTTCATTTGTTTTAAAATGTCATCAAGGCAGTGTAAATTAAACACAAATAACTTTTGCTGTGTTTGTGGTCAAATTATTTTGTCAAAAAAGAAGAAATCAATCACTGAGGCCGTAAAACGAGCCTATTTCCATTACTTTCAAATCTCGGTAAAAAACCTTGATAAAAATTGGGTTCCTGGTGTAGTGTGCGAAAATTGCAGAGTATATTATTGAACTGGGCTGCAGGAAAAAGAAAACATTTACGATTCGGCATCCCAATAATATGCAGAGAACCAACAAATCATACTACTGACTGTTATTTCTGCTTCACTGAAACTACAGGTTTTAACAACAAAAACCGAAAGCACATACAATATCCTGATGTTGCATCAGTTACACAACCTGTGCTACATTCTGAAGGAGTTCCTTTTCCATCATTACCCAGCAGTTCCAGTAAGGAAAATGAACCACAGCTCATGGAGCTGGAAGTAGATGAGGCGGTTTCGAGCAGCATTAATCTCGAAGCTCTTCCTGGGTTAGAATCGAATTGTGAACCACATTTGATATCACAGGGTGAATTAAACGACCTTGTTAGAGACTTACAGCTTTCAAAAATTAAATCTGAATTGCCTGCGTCACAACTTCAGCAATGGAATTTGTTGGCCTCTGATAACAAAGTGACTTTTTACCGCAGTAGGAGCGATCAATTCACGAAGTATTTTGCATCAACGGAGGGGTATGAATATTGTGAAGATATTTGTGGACTTTTCGCTTCAATGAATCAGTCATACAATCCTGAAGAATGGCGTTTATTTATAGATTCTTCAAAAATAAGTTTGAAAGCAGTATTGCTTCATAATGGCAACGAAAAACCATCTATTCCCATAGGGCATGCGCTAAATTCCAAAGAATCATATGAGTCGATGATAACATTAATAAAGCTTATAAAATATGAAAAACACAATTGGAGAGTGTGTGGAGATTTCAAACTTGTGGGGCTACTTCTTGGTTTGCAACGTGGTTATACCAAGTACTGCTGGTTTTTATGCTTATGGGACAGCAGAGCTAAGAAAGACTACTACAATTAAAAAAGATTGGCCTATATATAATGAATATACACCTAACAAAATGAATGTTCAAAACAATCCTCTAATTAATCCAAAAAACATGATTTTACCGCCGCTTCACATCAAACTGGGAATAATGAAAAACCTTGTCAAAGCACTTGACAAAGATGGACAAGCTTTTAAGTATTTAAAAACCATTTTTCCTAGTTTGTCTGATGCAAAACTCAAAGAAGGAATCTTTGTGGGGCTTCAAATAAGAAAGATATTAAAGGATGAAAATTTTAATGGTTACTTATCCAAAGATGCTTGGTATTCATTTAAAGCAGTAGTGAAACATTTCTTGGGAAACAATAAATCTGAGAATTATGCAGAAATTGTTTTCAATTTATTGAGAAATTACCAAACAATGGGAGTGCAAATGTCGTTAAAAATTCATTTTTTACATTCTCACCTGGATTTTTTTCTGAGAACCTGAAAAGCGTGAGTTATGAGCATGGCGAACGTTTTCATCGGGATTTGAAGGTTTTTCAGGAAAGATACCAAGGATTTTGGGAGGAAAATATGTTAGCGGGTTACTACTGGTCTATACTAAAGGAAATTGATACTAATCAGTATGAAAGAAGGAGTAACACGACCCATAGAATTCCATGAGTCTTAAAAACTAGTGTTCGCCGAAATAGCAAATAGTAGTCATTATTCGAACAATCATTTAAACACACTCCAGTCTGAAGTTTGGGTTAAAATAAGAATGAAACATGGATTGTTTGCATTTCAAAATTGAAGTCAGTGACACACTATTCAATGAAGGCGGTGGATTTTTGAAAACATTAAACAGAGAAAAAAAAAATTAAGAAAACTGTACTCAATTCGGTTTCTTTTGAGATTAATTGGTTGTTTTAAAAAAAAAACAATATGAATTTAGCAGAACGAGGGATGGATAAATTTATATTTTTATTGCAAGCAAAGATAGAATTTTGGATTCCAGCTGACTTTAACAGGTATTTTTCATTGTTTTTGAATATACAATAGTTCTTAAAAAGAAGGGATGTAAACTCATGATGAAGGGAAAGTGTTTATTTACGTAAATTTCAATGATTTTTTAATAAAAATGTTCAATATGAATTAAAAAATAATGTTTTTTTTTTCATTTCATGAAATGAATCCTCTCGATCCTTCTCTTCCTTTTTGTGTTAGTCCTTGTATGTAAGGCAGAGGATTTCCCGGGAGTAACACGACACGACGGGACGCCAGGCAGCCACTTTATGCCACTCCAGGTTTAAGATTCCTCTATCAATTATGTATTAATGTCTGCAACTGTGGTGAATTCCGTAGTTGTAACAAGGTACAACCTCAGAGTCGTTGCTGCCCGTCAGTTAGAGTTGTTTTTTTGTCGCAGGTTTAGCCTGCAATTTACTTCTAGTTATTATTGAAAGAATTGTATCGTTATGTGGTAAGGCAACAACTAGGTGCTTTTGATGTCTAATATTTTCCACCCAAAATTGAATCAAACTACAGTAGCGAGCCCAGTTCCAAAATTTGGTAAAATCTCCTCAATTGAAAAGCACCTACACTGTTGAAAGAAGAGGCATGAAGTGGTGGCTCTCTTATTGATGGATGTCATCATAACAAATTTATTGCATTTTAAATTCCAGTTGGCATTAGCCAGAGAGCTTGTGGGTGCTTGCAGTCAATCACGAAATTGCTTTTTATACTTGTAGATTTTTCATTATGTTTATCTTAATCATCAATATTGACTAGTTTGTCAAAAAAAATTTTTACTAACCAAGCACTCGATTATCAAGAGGTTAATAAGACTTTTCTTCATATTTACAATTTATATCATGAAATTTTATTTTTCATTGTACGCCTACGTACTGAGTTTCTATCACTCTTATTTATTTATCCTTTATCGTGTTAAAGAGTGAATTTTTATAGAAGATTGAGTATTAATGTTTAATATCGATTTATTTAATTTCGAAAACAAATTTTTCATTTTACAATATTCTCCGCCCTTGTTTCAGCTTCCCAATTGTGTCTGTTGATCCCTAGGTTCTTTTATGGATGCGACTACATGGAAAGTATGTCGATGTTGTAACTAAACTTCTGTTTGTATACTAGTATTTTCTTCTTCTTCGTAGCGTTACATCCCGCCTCGAGCCTTCGCTTCCTGTAAATAGCGCCTCCAACTATCTCCGTCCATGGACCACGTCCTCCAATTTTCAAATCCGAGCAGGAATGAACTGTCGTCGTCGACCAAGCCAGACCAGCGTTTCCGTTATACTAGCATAGGTATAAGCAAAATCGATTCAAAACTAACCTAGATACCATCTGGCTTGAAGATGACAATGCGTTATTTGAGTCCTTATCCGCAATAATAGCCCATGAAGGTTTTATTTTACATTCTTTCATTTTGCTAGTTCATATTTCGAAGCTTGAATTTAAAACTTAATTAGCTTTGCTCCCTGCTTCGTTCTTTTAGAAATTAACAAGAATTTGACCCACAAGTTTATCATAGGAGTCCGCATTGAAAGTGTTAAAACTCTAAGTAAACGCGATGCAAATTGACTGCACGGTTGCGGCCTTCATTAAAGCTACTAATTAGTTTATAAATCATGTTATGACAATCCCATTCTATAAACAACATTAAACAAGTTCAACCTCTTAAATTTAATAAAGCCCATATAATTTTTCATCGCCTAAGTATTTATGCTGCAAGATGACGGTGGCAAAGACGTTGTATCTTTATCTTCCCAGCTCAAAGTGGCAACGTGGAAAACAAGCCAACCCCTTCGTAATGTACTCATTCAAGATTGAACAGTATTTTATGTGTTTTTTCTTTCTTATGAAAATGGAAGGAAAGGCTTGAAAAAAAATATATTACTTTCTTGAGATTAAAATTAGGTACAAAGATAAAATGATTAAAAGAGGGAGTCAAAATAGTTTGGACATTTAATTGTGAACGATCAATAAATTGTTGTGAGCAATTGCAATAATCTTTCTTTATAATATTTATTCTAAGTTTAAAAATACTCGCACTATTTCGGTAACATATATTCGGAGTAATCAACAAATGCTTCTAATATACAGGAGGGGAAAATGTAGCTAATAAATTTTTTTTGGTCATTTAATCTAGTAAGAAAAGCATTAATCAGAGCTGTGACTATTTGCCTTTGAATTATTAATCTTAAAGGATTTGCTAAATATTTAATGTTTTAGTCAGGTTAATGCCACATTACAAAATTTTAATACAAAATTTTAAGGGGGTCTCCCCATATAGGGGAGCCTTAAAAAAATGTTTCATCAAAGGTAGCCGAATGGGGTAGCATATGAAAGGTCTCAATAAAATCTTGCCAAATCAGTTTTAAAATTATCTTACCAATGTCGAGGGGACCAGAAGATGGGGAGTTTGACGAAATGGCTTAAGATGAAAGTCTACATTTTACAAGTTGAATACAAAATGATTCTGGTAGAACATACTCCTGCTTACTTAACTTGTTTGAACATTTTTCATACTGCAAGTTCAAAATTTTTTCGTTGAACTGACATTCAATGGTTTGAGGACAAAATTCAAAATTGGGTCAAATCACGATTGAACTTCATCAATATCATCATTTATGGTATAGCTCCAATTTGGGCCTTCGCCTTCAGTAACAGTTGCCTCCAATCATCATTTGAAAATCGAAAATCTGCTGTCACCATTGATAAAAACTTCCCATCGTTCCTTTAGTTTCCCAACTGGAACTTTAGCTAGCGCGTAGCCCTTCAACTTTCATCTTGGGAGCAAAGCACTGGCTATCTTGGGAGCATTTGCTGGTCCATTCTCTCTACGTGTGCTGCCCATTGCAGTTTGCGTAGCTTTATATATGCGGATATAGGTGGGTCGTCATAAAGCTTATACAACTCGTCGTTGTAACGAAATCTTCACTCCGCTCAATGTTTCCTCACACAGGCCCAAAAGCGGCAGCATGACGTCACAAAGCGTACCAGGTTTTTAGACCTATTGACCTGTTCTTTTAGACCAATTAAACAGTTTTTGACAGTTCCCGCTGTGACGTCGTGCTCGTTGATTGCTTTCCTTCTGGGCCTGAGTAAGAAGGCGTTGCTCCGCTCCATGCTTTAATAGGCCATATACCTTCCAGAGCACTTTGCAATTGAATAAGTCTAGGGCCTTTTCGAAAACATTTGCAAGAGTCCAGTTATGCAACTTGTTCAATTATTTTTAAAACAGGCATCGGATGAACGGAGTAGAATTTTTTTTATAGAATTCAGAAAAGCATGACAGAATTCAATTCCATACGGTTGAAAACTGTATTGGAATTTGATTTTTTGTTATGTGAATCACAGAAAAGCTACTACTACAAATAAAAAAAAGGTACTACTACAAATACAGAAAAAAATGTTGGATAAATTTTCATTTTTTTACCCTGTAGCCATGTCAGGAGATGCCCATGATTACTGATGTTTCAAAAAAAAAGTATCATAAGTCAGCTTTTGGTTAAAAATAGGTTCCAATACCAGTTTTTTCAGTATTGATACTGTAAAAAACCAGATAATAATTGAAAAAATCCATGTTAATACCGATACTGAAAAATCGCCTCATGATTAAAAGGTTGTGCTGTTTCGCAGGAGTATTTAAGAACCTAAAACCAACACTGAAATGTCAGCATATCAAACAGGTTTATCCATTGGGCTCTACTATGAATACGTTTGGGCTAGCGGAGGTTCGGTGTCTGAGGGATTTAGGTAAAGAAACTTTTTGTTATAGATACAAACTGGGTTAAAAAAATAGTTAAGTAGAATCGGATTGAACAGGTGAAAGGCTATGGAAGATTTTAAGTTCTTTATCGTTTGGGCCGCTCATTAGATTTTTTGGTTACCATTGTTTTCAGAAGGTATGATCTAGTGCAGGAAATATTGCGTCACCTAGGGACTCTTTCAAAACTGCCTTTATGAGTTATAAGTACCAGAAAATCACCGAACAATTGCCAGGAATGCCGTGGTTTCAAGCTTAGTTTTTCGGAGTGCCTTCGAATATCCTTAGAATTTAAGGGGAGAATTCTGAACTTTGTAAGGTATTCTTCAGAAAAAAGTCCTGGAAAGACTCCAAACAGATTACAAATATATTGAAAAATTACTAGATATTCCTTACGGATTCATCGGAATTTCGTCAGGGTTCCCTAAGGGTTCGAGTAAAGGTTGCTGAAAAAATAAAAATTTCTTAGCTTCAATTGCTTGGCTAAACTTTCACTTCTGAATCTCGTCTCAATCTTCTAAAAATATTTCACAACAATTACAGTTACAGTTACATTTCGGAGTATTTTTTTTCAAGTTTATTCTGTCTCAAAAAATGACACAAGTAGTATCAGAAATGTTCTATAGAGACAAATTTATTGTAGTTCCATAGGAATTCCCCGAAAATTTCCTTAAGACTTCTGCGATATAAAATTTCCTATAACTTTTGTATGTGCTCCTCCATAGTTTGCTAAGATGCTCCTAAACAGCTTAAAGTATCCGAAAGTGTTGTTGAAACATACCCAAAAGCTATTGTGCATGTACAACTCTTTTTAGTCTCTTAGGATTTTTCCGAGTTTTGTCAAGGGTTGCCCATTATTACTCAAGCGTGATGCGTTTTCCATAATGTTTTAACGACTTTTTTAATGGATCTCTTCCTATGCTTCACGAAAATTTCTTTGAAGCTACCCGAAATCATCGTCAGAAATTCCAGAGAAAATTTGGACATATCCTGAGCAGGGAAGGGTGACCGACAATCTGTTCAAACATGACTGAGGTCTGAAAACACGCCAATCAAAAAGAAAACAAATATATTTGAATCCTCTTTGTGGTAGATGCGTGATTTTTAATGCATAATTCTGCTCCTGAACTGGCCGGAATCAATAATAGGATGTTTACTAAATTTTGTGAGGTAGTAGATATCCGGGAATGGGAATAAGGGCGTGGAGCAAGAGTTTAGGGTGAATCGGAAACAATAAGCAGTAACCAAGAGTAGTCAACTGTACCAGAAAAAGTTAGTGAATTCAATTGGTGGACTTAATCCTAATTTACAGAGTGGATGTTTATCTTCCACAGTTCCTTGGTGTCAGGGGTGGAGATCAGCCAACCTGGTCCTTTCCATCATAATTTGTTTGAGCGTAAGGTGGAGGAAGTCATGTCTTTTGTGGCTAGGTCCGCCGGATTGGTTTCAGAGGAAATATGTCGCCACATCGCAGTAAGGATGTCCTAATGGATAGATATCATCCGGTTTGACACAAAGGTCTTCCACCGACAAGGATTTTTGGCCAGCCAGGATAAGGCAATGGAGTTAGTCCAACAATTGTTTTGAATCGGGTTGAGTTCAATGTTCTGGATAATCCGATGGAGACACGGCTTTAGAAGCAAAAGTGAAATTGTTTTGCTGGGAACACCTTCAGTTCTGGCTGAACAATGGATGTAACTGTAACTCTTATCTGGATGTATACGACTCCACTATAAGCTTGCTCCGATGCGTCGCAGAACTTATGTAATTGAAGGGATCCTTGAGGAGTGTTTTGTAGCTATTACGGAGGCTAACATAAATCCAAGTCCTCCAACGATTCCTGGAAAATGTTCCATTTATCTTTGAGGTACAGCTACAGTTTCTGCATGAGGGTCTTTGCAGTTACAAGTATTGGAGCGATAGAGGATGATATGAATTATGATCCATGTTATCAGTTTATCATTCCGATATGGCATTTCAAACCTAATGTATCCTGCCTGTGACGCCATCGCAATCTCAGGGCATTGTCTTCCGTTGTGTAATCAGAGATGGTGTGAGTGACACATTCCATTTTGTCGCACTCGAGGAGATGTAATATTATGACTGCATCATTGGATGCTCATTGTCAGATATGAAATCCTCCATGCTTGAGCACTTTTTTGTATTGCTGCCGAATCAACAGGTTCTCGTTCACGTTGCTTCCTCTACTCAAGATGTTTTTGACATGTATGGCCAATGGGAATGAAATTCTATCATCTTGAACCAGTTTTCTGATGCTTCGCATGGCTAAAGAGGGAGCTGAGCCAACTCCAAATCTTACGGTGGTAAGACAATAATGAACAATTTGCCCTAATGGTTCTGGTGGCCACAGAATACGTTGAAAGTCTTGATCATTGCTAGAAAGCCGAACTTGACGATACAACTTCACCATGTTAGCGTAGAAGGCTATGCGATGTATGATGATGGTTTGCAGACATTGTTGTAAGTTGGCGTCTATATGCAATGCTTTGTTCAACGATAGTCCAATGTCCGCTTTGCAGAAGGTATTGAATAATACGTAGAGTTTCGTCATGGAGTTCGGTTCCTTCACTACTCCGTGATGGGGAAAATAGGAAAGAGGGGATTTCTGGAGGCCTATCGATGGAGCACGTTCCATGTAATTTAACGCAAAGTTCTCCTACATGCGGTGATGGTAGGTGGAGCCCCTCTAAAAGCGTCATTCCAAAGCATAAAGTTGTGAAACCGCTCAAAAGTAAGATCCTACTCACTTCCGAGACATCTTGAATGATCGGGCAACCACGTATCGACCTTCTGATATTCTAAAGTGTGTCGTTTGAACTGTTCTTCACATTCAGCCTCTTCCGTAGGAATAAATTCAATCGGTTCGAGTTCGTCGATCTCCCAGAGTTCCCGTAACTGTTCATCCTGTTTTAGCTGGTTAAAAGAGATGCGGATTTGTCTAGATTGATCTTGTTTCTCTCCTATAAAAGGGCACAATATTGTCTAACCTGTAGTCTGCGTGATGTAGTGGTTTAGAGTACTCATTCCGTAAGCTGAAGGTCCCTTGTTCGAATCCCAATGGCGACAACGAGATTTGTTTCGCGCGATGCTTCGGACGGACTATAAGCCCGTTCAGTTATGATACGTACTGGTTTAAAATCAGAACGTATCCCAGCTGGGTGGACGAACATACAGCAAAAGCATGGTACTGACCATATCACCTTCCCGACTAGCGATATATTCGATCAAGATAATTCGTTACTTTAACCATCTCTAAGCGAAGCCCCGAAAGCAAGCAAAATATATCTAATCTAAAGCAGTATTCACAAAGTCATCCAGGAATCGTGCCTGTACTTCGAAGTGTACCATTTTCTTGGTGCTTCCTGTGGAGGTGCTACCAATACCAAAAATCTAGGATGCATTGCAGCTGTCATTATAAAGCTCACTTATGACCCTGTGTCGATGAGCGCTCCGAGAGTGTTTGTGAAATCTTCATGTTGCGGTGGAACAAGGGCTACAGGTGGTAGTACTTAATTACCTGATGATGATAGTATTACTTGGTTAATGAAACCACGAAGGATTTTTTCGATTAATTGAAAGATGAGTTAATTGCCTGTCCTGCGCTAGTGTTCTCGTGGAGTAGGGGGTGGTGCTTCTGGCCGCAGTGTAGACATCTTCGCTTACTTGGGCAGGGATTGCTTAGATGGTTAGATGCAAAACAGTTGAAGCAATGTCTCATTGTTAGAGCGTGAAGTATCCTTTGCGTCACTGAAAGCTCAATGAATGATGTATACTTTTGGATTCTGTGATGTTGATTGAAATGGCCGCAGTGTTCTCTGGATGTCACGTTATATGTGTGCAGCTGACGTTTTGGAGGTTACTTTGATGTTTAGGAGAGTTGCTGTGATAGTGCTGCCTCCAGAAGTCAAAATTTTGACTCGATGAACCTGAGTTATTCAAAAAGGGTAAGTGGTTCGACAAAAGGCTAGTTTTTCCTCTCACAATTCACGGGTTTCGGATGGGAAACGTTCCGCTTGCATATGTATGATGGCTAGATTCAAATTATCTACATTCTCGGTTGAGAATGCTAGCGTCGCTAGAGATTTGTTGGTGGAATCTAGTAGTTCCCGAATAGCAATAGCGTTTTCCTTCACCATGACAGTGACAGGTGTTAAGGAGTATAAGTAAGCGGACACAGATGAGGAGACGTTTGTTTTCATATTGATTGCACAGCGCAGTCCACGCTCGCCAAAATTTGGCTTCGGATAAAGTGTGGATTTAAAGCAATTTATCCGCCGCATTGGTTAATGAGCTCCTCAGGTAGTGCAGTTTTTGCACTCTAGTTAATGAAGGACTACTCCCCAAGTCTCAAAAGATTGCCACTCTGTATGAGTGGCAGAAAAATAGGCAGCTAGATGGTAGATAGGTGGAAGCTAGGTGTGGTGGACATAGTTAACTCGGGTAGAGTTCTATTGGGTACTCCTGGGCTTCTTGTGTTCATTTCTGTAATGGTATCGGTAATTTTCCAATAATATTCATAATACAATTCTTAGTCTTGCAAGTTGGTATCCTTGGAGCACTATGCTATCTGTTGACTCGCGTCAGCAGTTTCCAAGACGATTTCGCTATGAAAGTACTGAAATTACATTGACTACTCAAATTTTATGAACAAAAAATCAACGCCAGAAAAAACGTTTGTGAAAGATAACTCGATTTTCCGTGCTTGAACGAATTGTATGAGATATCACCGTTTTGATTTAGTTTTTCTAATTAAATTATAAAATCACCTAACATTTAACATAAAACCGTAGTAAAAGTTCTAAATGAATTGAACCAGGCTTTCAAAGACCAGTGAGTTATTTCAAAGCACTTTGGTGCTCAAATCTGAACTAAAGCAATCAAAAAATCCGTCAAAAAAACAAAAATCAAAACGAAAAACATACAGTTTTTATTGTAGAAGGAAGAAGATTTTCAGAAGGGTTTCATGGGCTTCATAAACGGGAATAAATGTAGCGTCAACTAACGTCCTTCGTCCAGAAGACGGACACATTGGTTAGTGCGCAACTCCAATTGTCAGCCACAGAATAAAAACAATAAACCACGACTTTCCGCCAGTTTGGGCTCCTCAACGTGCAGCGGCTCTCTGTAGCTAATCGTTAGAACAGTTAAAAAATAACAACTAGTAACACGAACCACGACATCATATTTTATATAGTGAATAATCATTGAACTTTTGTTAGTTATATCAAACCCAACTATATAAGATATAGGAGCACTCATCCATAGTATTTTTTTTTTGGTGAATCTATGAAATGACTCACTCCTTTCTTCCCTTGGATTAAGAAGCCACAGCGTTACCTAAATCCTGAACCGTTTCCTTATACACAATCAATCTTCTTTGTCAACCTTTAAGGTCACATGGTAGACTGCATCACTGTTTCCAAAACTAACATTTACTTTCAGATAATTTCATTGATTCGATGATGCTCATGTTAAATCCTCCCTCCATTATCCCACTCCCTCCTGCACTCCCACAAAAACGCAACATCATTTAACGCATTCCGCGAACAGTTCTCACGGCTCCGTGTCCAACTGGTGAGATGTTCTTCAGAAGGAAAATTAACACACAGCCAAATTTTACAATCACGCCAAACAAAGGGTTTTCCGAAAACTGTTTCGATTTCTGAACTTCAACTCTTGGCTCCAAGCCGCAGCAGCCACCTAACAACGTCGTCGTCGTCGACAAAAACCCCAAAGATATCCCACCGACCAAATGCAACAACCACGGAATAAGACCTAAATAAAAATCCAACAGGTAAGCACATCTTGTTATCTGCCCTGTTGCACCGGTGATTTACTATACGACCAGAAGCCGACTCAGACTCACCACAAAAATGTCCCTTGGAATCCCAATCTGTCCTACATTTAAGAAGTGCGGCTGCGATCCGATCCCATGTTCTTGCCTGTCTCTCGTCGATAAGATAATAAAGGCAAATCGAGTAAATGGCGGAGATGAGCATTTAGCCAGCATCCCAGCAACAAAAGGAGGTAAAAAGCGAAATTCAAGCTCCCCGATCCACATCCTAGTCGCCCTCTTCAAGAGCTGAGTTGGCGAAACAAAGGGACACATGCTTGGTACCTGGATATTAAAAACCGATAATGTTCATCGAGACGCGATAAAATACGCTTCCCAATCCACTAGTCGAGATGCAAATCGGAAAATCGACAATGGCTTCAAATTGAGCGATAAGCCCGAGGAAATTTGCATACCAAACACCTCATCGGCATATCCCCGCGCAGACACTTCTTGCATACCAAATGAGCTCGAGCGCCAACATCCGAGGGTGGTTTAATTAGATGCGCTGTGAATTCAGCAATAATAAGGAAAGAACAAGAGTTTAATGGCACATCAGGATGCCATTCACCAATCAATCGAATTCCGCCAAGGACATTTCATTAAGTGGAGGATACCGCAGATTCAATTTCAATACCAATCAAAAGTCTCAACAAATTATACCGTCCCGAATGAAGTACAGAAATAGAGCTTCCCTGCTATCACATGCCGCCAAATACTTACAATGTGGAACCTCTCAGCATCCTTCTCAGGAAAAATGCAAACATTGCGTACGCAAATTCCTCGGCAAATAATGAATCTGAAAAAATAGTCGACATGGGAAAATCCGCGGATTACAATTACTTAAAATCCAATTAACGGTCGACGAAACGTATCTAACTAATAATGAAGCCATTGCCG
Organism: Odontomyia ornata; assembly: GCA_963969285.1. NCBI lineage: Eukaryota > Metazoa > Arthropoda > Insecta > Diptera > Stratiomyidae > Odontomyia > Odontomyia ornata. The sequence continues at coordinate 494,933,991 of OZ017738.1, forward strand.
CCATCATTTTCTTGTTGCACTCGCGGACGAACGAGTACACACATTGCTCTTCAAAGGAGCGCGCCTGTGACTGTTTGCCGCGCGACGACCCAAAGATACGTGAAATTCCTTTCACACTTAAGAAGAAATTTTAATAAGACACAATTCCTCGTCAATAACGGCAAGAAAATCGCATAAACTCGAATTCCGTACATGCCGCTCGATTTTCAATCCGTTAAATTACCGTATCTCATCGCATCATGGTTGTGATGATGCAGACTTGTGATCATGGGCAGTTGCGCGACTTTCCTTTTGTACTTACAATAGTGTGCAAATTATGACTCGTTTACTCGTATGTACCAATTCATAATTGGATGAAGTTCAATTACGAGTAGAGCAATCTGCAAATTATCTCTTTCTTCATCCGTGAAAATATGTTTAATTGAGAACGTTGCTTTTCAGTAGCAACAATGTGCTATGGAATCAGATTGGATACTGAACTTCTTCATTAAGTGCATCCAATCACTTGCAGGACTAAAACGATTAATATACCTCGCACAATTTGACCAATAAACTCAACTTTAAGCAAGCGTGAGACAGAGTTGTAGGATTCTAACCAGAGGGCAAAGGTTACTTAACACGAATGTTGGTTGCTTCTACCAAACCGATAAAGAGACAGAGAACGGGTGTCAGAAACTCCCATCACCAAGAAAAAGGATGGTACCCTTAGATGCTTCTAGGACAGTTCATAAAGAATTCCAAGAAATTTCCAAGGGTCTAGTTTTTAGTAAAATAAAGAGGTGCTTCTACCATTGACATTGTAATTCAGTCAATCAAAAAGTATACTTTCGCAACATCATTTCTCATGTCTGAATTCAATATAATAATTAGAGTAAATCAAAGTAGAATAGCTAAGCATATGCAGAGTTTTCGGATTCGTGGTAATCTTTCGAGTTTCAATGACCTAAAATTTAAACACTTGAGCTGAACATAATGTTACAATAAAAAAAAAACCATGGAGCGCGAAGAAAGAAGTGTTCTGTGGGCACTTAGTCTATGATGTGAACACAAAACACAATTTTAAACAGAACAATGATTTATTACCCACACAAAATACATACTATAAAACGATTGAAATAATTTAGTCATGGTCTAACGATGCCGGCTGTAGCAGGAAGAAAAAAATCTCGTATTCTTGCCGCTTTCAGCGCTGTTAGCGGTAAACACCATAACTTTATTCAGTAGTAGATGTGTTAATCGTAACACGACTCACTCCTGAATATGTTGGTCGCCTGACAACTGTGCGATTGTTTTTATTCCGTCAATAAATTTTACTTTCTTGGAGTTCGAACTTCCGTATTTCCTCAAGTGCTGATTGTCGATGAGATAAGTTTTTGGATCCGAAGTTGATCAAAGTATGTCGGCTTGACTCGATCGGTACTAATGTTTATTTGTTTTCCGCATATTTGCATTTGTATACATTTTCAGATCGCGCTTCCACTTTGTATGGCCCTTCATACCGAGGCTTCCTTACTCGGTCGATACGGACGAAAACGTGTGAGCAAGTCGCAAGATCCTTATGAATGAAGATTTTGCGCTTGTCATGATGTGATGCTAGAGTGGCTCGTACAGTCTTCATATGTTCGCCAAACTTTTGGACAAATAATTTGGGATCCGGCGGCATGTCTTCGTCGAAGATAAATTCACCGGGAATTCGTAGGGTAGTCCCGTACACAAGTTCCGCAGCTGTTGCGCCAATATTTTCTTTGATGCTGGTACGTAGCCCTAGCAGAACGGTTGGTAGGATTTCAATCCATTCTTGATTGTTGTGGCACATAACTGCGGCCTTTAAACACCGGCGCCAACGTTCAATCATCCCGTTTGCCAGTGGGTCATATGCCGTCGTTCGGGTTTTTTTTTGCAGCCGGCTAAGTATGTTAGCGATTGAAATAGGATGGATTCACACTGGCTTCTCTGGTCCTACATTAGAACGCTCGGGGCTTCATAGCGTGCAATCCACTTGGAATAAAATGCGGTGGCGATTTCGTCCGCCGAGATAGTTTTGATGAGAATCGCCTCAGGCCATCTTGTAAATCGATCAATTATCGTTAAAACATACGAATGTCCTTTTGACGGCTTTAGTGGTCCAGCTATGTCAATATGCACGTGACTAACTTTGTAAAAGGCATATCAATTATACCGCGTGCAGGCTTCGTATGTCGTCCAATTTAACTCCGCTGACATGGAAGACAAATCCTAGCCCATTTAAATATATGTTTGGACATATTCGGCCACACGTATTTTTTACACAAAAACTTGTTCGTAGCTCTGCCGCTAAGATGAGACAATTGATTAAACAAGTTAAAAATTTGTCGTCATAATGGTTTTTGGAACGTAAGGCCCAATGTTGCTCGTTAAAACATCGCAATAAATAGCTGTCTCACTGTCATCTAGACGTAGTCTCCGGAATTGAATGTTCGTTTCGCCTCGTAGTAGATGATTCAATTCTGCATCCTCTTCTGTGCCTTTGCTAGATCTTCGATTGCCACTGAAACTGGCATTTCAATAGCAGTAATTCGGGATAGCGCGTCGAAAATTGCCCAATGAAATCGAGTTGCCTGAGTTGTCTCGGAGATGCCTTGTCAGCTTTTTGATTGAAGGTGTTTATGATGGGCTTATGATCGGTTTTAATAATGAGTTGCCGTCCTTCAACCATGTGGCGGAACAGTTTTTCGGCGCTGTAAATCGTCTGCAGCCCCCGATCATGAACACTGTATTTGCGCTGCGCTTCGCTAAACTTCTTGGAGAAAAATCCGAGCGGTTCCCAAACGTTGTTGTTTAATTGTTCAAGAAGTACTCCCATTGCGGTGTCAGAAGCGTTGCATTTGAGCCATAACCTTCCTGGTATCAAATGGTACAGTTAAATCGGCATAATCCTTCGTAATACTCAGAGTTTTCTTTTATCGTCGTAATGGTAGCATTGGCTTGGTTGGTAAATTTAGCATGAGCTCTTAATTTACTTTCACTGTCAACCAACTTCTTCCGATGTAAATCTACTATAAGGCCATAGTGCAGCAAAAATCTGCTCCGATTATTGGTTGCCTTGCATTTGCAACTACAAATCTCTAAGCAAACGGTCTACGAAGTCCGAGGTCAAGTGTCATTTGTTTCTGGCGGTGCGTTTTAATTGGAGAATTATACGCGGTGTATAGTCCCAACTGCCCTGGAGTGATGTGGCTTTTGTCCCGTGGCAGAACTGAAATGTCAACTCCAGTATCGATGAGGAAGCGAGTTCCGCTTTTCAGTCAGCGATTGTTTATATGAAGTTGGTCGTCCTCAGCCGCCATAATTCGGGACGGCGAATTTAGTTCCTCGAATCCACTTTGTTATTGGTTGTCCACTGGCATGGCGGACGACAATCCCGAGCACGCTTTCCAAAACGCTTATGGAAAAAAACAAAAACCGTCGTTGGCGCGTGAATTTGATCGGCCTCTTCTGGTTCTAGGCCTGGAGCGTGAACGGTTTCAAGTACGCAACTCCGGGTAATCCATTCGATTGTTGAATTAAAATATTATTCGTTGACTTTCTGTGGACTGCCGCAACACCGAAAGGCTGCTGAAGTTCGATCATCATATCCGTCATTTTTGCCAATTTTTCAATGTCGGGCTCGCTCGATATTGCAAGTACGACACGAATATTTTTCGGGAGTTGTTCCGAGAGCAGCGATCGCAGCATTGCGTCAGTTACTTGCTCCCCTCCAGTATTGCGAAGATCATGTAGGTAATGCGGAGGCTTCCTTCCATCCAGATTTAGTCCTAGTAATAAGCGCCTCAACTTAGACTCGGTGGATTCCGCAAACGCCGTCAAAATTCCTTGCTTCATTGCTTCGTATTTGTTTTCAGCTGGCGGGTTCCGCGCGATGAGATGACGTGCGGTAGGGGATCATGGGCAGTTGCGCGACTTTCCTTTTGTACTTACAATAGTGTGCAAATTATGACTCGTTTACTCGTATGTACCAATTCATAATTGGATGAAGTTCAATTACGAGTAGAGCAATCTGCAAATTATCTCTTTCTTCATCCGTGAAAATATGTTTAATTGAGAACGTTGCTTTTCAGTAGCAACAATGTGCTATGGAATCAGATTGGATACTGAACTTCTTCATTAAGTGCATCCAATCACTTGCAGGACTAAAACGATTAATATACCTCGCACAATTTGACCAATAAACTCAACTTTAAGCAAGCGTGAGACAGAGTTGTAGGATTCTAACCAGAGGGCAAAGGTTACTTAACACGAATGTTGGTTGCTTCTACCAAACCGATAAAGAGACAGAGAACGGGTGTCAGAAACTCCCATCACCAAGAAAAAGGATGGTACCCTTAGATGCTTCTAGGACAGTTCATAAAGAATTCCAAGAAATTTCCAAGGGTCTAGTTTTTAGTAAAATAAAGAGGTGCTTCTACCATTGACATTGTAATTCAGTCAATCAAAAAGTATACTTTCGCAACATCATTTCTCATGTCTGAATTCAATATAATAATTAGAGTAAATCAAAGTAGAATAGCTAAGCATATGCAGAGTTTTCGGATTCGTGGTAATCTTTCGAGTTTCAATGACCTAAAATTTAAACACTTGAGCTGAACATAATGTTACAATAAAAAAAAAACCATGGAGCGCGAAGAAAGAAGTGTTCTGTGGGCACTTAGTCTATGATGTGAACACAAAACACAATTTTAAACAGAACAATGATTTATTACCCACACAAAATACATACTATAAAACGATTGAAATAATTTAGTCATGGTCTAACGATGCCGGCTGTAGCAGGAAGAAAAAAATCTCGTATTCTTGCCGCTTTCAGCGCTGTTAGCGGTAAACACCATAACTTTATTCAGTAGTAGATGTGTTAATCGTAACACGACTCACTCCTGAATATGTTGGTCGCCTGACAACTGTGCGATTGTTTTTATTCCGTCAATAAATTTTACTTTCTTGGAGTTCGAACTTCCGTATTTCCTCAAGTGCTGATTGTCGATGAGATAAGTTTTTGGATCCGAAGTTGATCAAAGTATGTCGGCTTGACTCGATCGGTACTAATGTTTATTTGTTTTCCGCATATTTGCATTTGTATACATTTTCAGATCGCGCTTCCACTTTGTATGGCCCTTCATACCGAGGCTTCCTTACTCGGTCGATACGGACGAAAACGTGTGAGCAAGTCGCAAGATCCTTATGAATGAAGATTTTGCGCTTGTCATGATGTGATGCTAGAGTGGCTCGTACAGTCTTCATATGTTCGCCAAACTTTTGGACAAATAATTTGGGATCCGGCGGCATGTCTTCGTCGAAGATAAATTCACCGGGAATTCGTAGGGTAGTCCCGTACACAAGTTCCGCAGCTGTTGCGCCAATATTTTCTTTGATGCTGGTACGTAGCCCTAGCAGAACGGTTGGTAGGATTTCAATCCATTCTTGATTGTTGTGGCACATAACTGCGGCCTTTAAACACCGGCGCCAACGTTCAATCATCCCGTTTGCCAGTGGGTCATATGCCGTCGTTCGGGTTTTTTTTTGCAGCCGGCTAAGTATGTTAGCGATTGAAATAGGATGGATTCACACTGGCTTCTCTGGTCCTACATTAGAACGCTCGGGGCTTCATAGCGTGCAATCCACTTGGAATAAAATGCGGTGGCGATTTCGTCCGCCGAGATAGTTTTGATGAGAATCGCCTCAGGCCATCTTGTAAATCGATCAATTATCGTTAAAACATACGAATGTCCTTTTGACGGCTTTAGTGGTCCAGCTATGTCAATATGCACGTGACTAACTTTGTAAAAGGCATATCAATTATACCGCGTGCAGGCTTCGTATGTCGTCCAATTTAACTCCGCTGACATGGAAGACAAATCCTAGCCCATTTAAATATATGTTTGGACATATTCGGCCACACGTATTTTTTACACAAAAACTTGTTCGTAGCTCTGCCGCTAAGATGAGACAATTGATTAAACAAGTTAAAAATTTGTCGTCATAATGGTTTTTGGAACGTAAGGCCCAATGTTGCTCGTTAAAACATCGCAATAAATAGCTGTCTCACTGTCATCTAGACGTAGTCTCCGGAATTGAATGTTCGTTTCGCCTCGTAGTAGATGATTCAATTCTGCATCCTCTTCTGTGCCTTTGCTAGATCTTCGATTGCCACTGAAACTGGCATTTCAATAGCAGTAATTCGGGATAGCGCGTCGAAAATTGCCCAATGAAATCGAGTTGCCTGAGTTGTCTCGGAGATGCCTTGTCAGCTTTTTGATTGAAGGTGTTTATGATGGGCTTATGATCGGTTTTAATAATGAGTTGCCGTCCTTCAACCATGTGGCGGAACAGTTTTTCGGCGCTGTAAATCGTCTGCAGCCCCCGATCATGAACACTGTATTTGCGCTGCGCTTCGCTAAACTTCTTGGAGAAAAATCCGAGCGGTTCCCAAACGTTGTTGTTTAATTGTTCAAGAAGTACTCCCATTGCGGTGTCAGAAGCGTTGCATTTGAGCCATAACCTTCCTGGTATCAAATGGTACAGTTAAATCGGCATAATCCTTCGTAATACTCAGAGTTTTCTTTTATCGTCGTAATGGTAGCATTGGCTTGGTTGGTAAATTTAGCATGAGCTCTTAATTTACTTTCACTGTCAACCAACTTCTTCCGATGTAAATCTACTATAAGGCCATAGTGCAGCAAAAATCTGCTCCGATTATTGGTTGCCTTGCATTTGCAACTACAAATCTCTAAGCAAACGGTCTACGAAGTCCGAGGTCAAGTGTCATTTGTTTCTGGCGGTGCGTTTTAATTGGAGAATTATACGCGGTGTATAGTCCCAACTGCCCTGGAGTGATGTGGCTTTTGTCCCGTGGCAGAACTGAAATGTCAACTCCAGTATCGATGAGGAAGCGAGTTCCGCTTTTCAGTCAGCGATTGTTTATATGAAGTTGGTCGTCCTCAGCCGCCATAATTCGGGACGGCGAATTTAGTTCCTCGAATCCACTTTGTTATTGGTTGTCCACTGGCATGGCGGACGACAATCCCGAGCACGCTTTCCAAAACGCTTATGGAAAAAAACAAAAACCGTCGTTGGCGCGTGAATTTGATCGGCCTCTTCTGGTTCTAGGCCTGGAGCGTGAACGGTTTCAAGTACGCAACTCCGGGTAATCCATTCGATTGTTGAATTAAAATATTATTCGTTGACTTTCTGTGGACTGCCGCAACACCGAAAGGCTGCTGAAGTTCGATCATCATATCCGTCATTTTTGCCAATTTTTCAATGTCGGGCTCGCTCGATATTGCAAGTACGACACGAATATTTTTCGGGAGTTGTTCCGAGAGCAGCGATCGCAGCATTGCGTCAGTTACTTGCTCCCCTCCAGTATTGCGAAGATCATGTAGGTAATGCGGAGGCTTCCTTCCATCCAGATTTAGTCCTAGTAATAAGCGCCTCAACTTAGACTCGGTGGATTCCGCAAACGCCGTCAAAATTCCTTGCTTCATTGCTTCGTATTTGTTTTCAGCTGGCGGGTTCCGCGCGATGAGATGACGTGCGGTAGAATATTGGCGTCTGCATACTGAATCACATATTTGAACTTGATTTCGTCCTGTGTTACGTGATGCGAATGAAATGCAGAATTTTGTTATCCTTGATGCTTCGACAAATAAATTGCTTGTTGAATGCCTAGGCACGGTTAGTGGCGACGCGTTCGCGTTTTTAGGAGTTTTCGGTATCTACATGTTAGTTTCAGTAGCCATTTTTCTTGGCGTCACTTCGCGAACCACACAAAGTATTCAAATCTAAATTTAGCATTTATTCTCCACCCGATCACGTCGGGGTCACCAAATGTGGGCACTTAGTCTATAAAGTGAACATCATTTCAAACATAACAATGATTTATTACCCACACAAAATACATAAAACGGATGAAATAATTGTGTCGCGGTCCAGCGATGTCGGCTGTAGCAGGAAGAAAAAAATCTCGTACTCTTGCCGCTTTCAGCGCTATTAGCAGTGAACACCGTAGCTTTATTCAGTAGTAGATGTGTTAATCGTTACAGTTTTTACTATTATTGAGTAAGTTGATTTAGCGCATTGAGTTGGATAATAGACATAGTTTAAAGGAGGAGTCATGCCGATTACGATAAAAGGAAGGTGTGGAATAAAATGGTGGCATGGGTGTGCTGCTTACCCTTTGAGGTTTTTTGTAGAACTACAACGAAATTCATCCAATTGAAGGAATTTGCAAAAGAATTTAAGAAATTTTAGTATGTTGTGGCTTGACGTATCGATTACTCTCCCATTGCAGCGTTAACCGAGGCAATTGCTATGAGCACGAGGGCGTCTTCCTAGGAAGTAGTAAAAGCAGTATGACACTACGATCGCCCAGGAGGTTTCCTTGTTCACATAGCAGTTATACAATTTAAAATAGCATCCAAGCCGCAAGCAGCGATTCTATGATACAAATCAGAAGGTAACAGGAGAGTAATCTTTTAAGAAGGGTTTTGTAAATAAATTAAACGATCTCCGCTAAATATGAGCAACTTCTATCATATGTAAAATCCTACAATTAACTTTGAAAAATAAAATATGATTATCATGTATTCAAATTTGCCACCATTTTGTCTGTGTTAAACTGGCCTCAGTGTTTGTCACAATTGCATATCTGTACCGTCCATGCCACCTAGAAACGCTAATCTCCCCGGTATCACATATTATTGGCGTTATTGGAATTGTAAATTTTCCAATATGCTATAGCTTTCTCGTTTATAACCCGGTTAATATGAAATTTGTAGGATACATGTAACTATTATTTAGACGTCAAAAAATGGAACATGTGGCACACGCCTCTTTGATGCTATAAACGAAAATTCACAATGCATACTATTACTAACAAAATCGATCAAATTTTGACATTGGAACTGTGTTTTACCTGTTCCATCATGAGCCTAGATTCATGATTATTTTTACATTTCTCAACTCAGAATGGAAACATACACATTTTTGAAGCATTTTAAAATTATGTTACAAAACCCTAAACACAAAAAAGAGGTTTTCACCTTTTCTCAAGTATTGACAATATTTTAGACAAATGTTGTTCCAATCAAATTTGATTACTGATTCAGCAAATACGAGAATTAAATCAGCGGCGAGGTCCAACTATTACATTAAACTGACCGACCGCCTACGGCCCCGCGCTATAGGGGCCTCGCGCTATAGGGGTCTCGCGCTTGAGAGACTTTTCTAACTCAATAAAAGTTTGAGAAGTATCGATACAAGCGAAAGCTGTGAATGATTTTACTCAAATCTAAACAATAAAACCAATCGAATTTTTTTATAAAAAATAAATTTGATTTTCCGACAGTTTATAACAGAGGTTCAGCTAAGAACTAACTCTAGATTCTAAATTCTAACTTATGCTAGAAACTGCCACTTTGATCATCAGCAAATTCCTGATGATCGAATATGAGACAGGTTTCTAGACATGGTGTCATTATGATTTCTTGTCTCATGGCCAGGTGAGATGCTTGTTAAATAGCATTGGCTGGATCACGTTACATTTTTAGATTCGTAGATTATTACTTTAACTCTTCCCCCTTGAGTACGTTCGTCCTCGAACGTTAGAAAAAGGACAGGTTGTACATGCCGTTGTTGCTTCGCAAAGTAGGAGGGTCCTGAAAATTCAGTACCGACCCGGAGTCACTCATCGGGATGGCAGGTAAGTTTGCAGGTATGGAATCGGCTACCCTGGTCATCGTAGTCCTTTTACAGAGCCTTAAAAGCGGCAATTATGCATATCAATAACGGCAACATCCTATAATTGACGATCTGGTAAGTTGCCTTTTCGATCCTTAACGTCTCGATTCGCTTGGTGTTATTTATGGTCAACTCCCTCAGCAACTCCAAAGAGAGGATGTCCTCGAGTGCATTGTCGCCAGTGTACGTGTTGAACAGCGGTAGTAAGATTTCCACAGTCTGTAATTCATTGGCAGCGTAGCTTTGATTGTTTATTGTAATTGAAGATGTTCGGAACATAATCAGGTAAAATCCTTTTAATTCGTGGGTATTTTGATCGATCTCGATGATACCTTCAAATTCATTTATGAACAGCATGCCTGATTAGATTTCTTCCACCGATGGTCAGTGATGATCACTCTCCTTTTTGAACTGTGCGATTCTACTCCTAAACAAATGAGGCACATATCGCGACTCCCTAATATCCCTAACCTTACTTTGTTTACAAACAAATAAATCATTAAAAGTTTTGCATGAGCCTGATATTCCAAAAAAGTCCTCATTATTGAGTAATACATAGGTAAATTCTAATTTAGGTATCGTTCCATTTTTCTTTACTGGTTTTAATACATATTTTTCAATAATTTTATTTGTTACAATAGATACTGCTATAATATAAAAAATATGGGAAGAATTTTGCATGACCTTTGGTTCTGATAATTCTAGGATTTCTTCAATGCCTATTTCCGGTATGCTATCTTGACAAAAATTATTAATTATGGTTGCTAGTTCGAATTTTGAAACGAAATTGGAGTTAACAGTATTTGATTGGGCAAACGAATTGCTTGAATGACATTGAAAATTCTTTCCTTAAGTAATCTGACCGTGTATTGTGTTGTCAAAGTTTTCAAAAACAGTATCTTTCCTAATCATATTTAACAGTTCTTTAGCGGTATTTGTCAATTTATTAATCCTGTCATTATTTTTCCGTTTTATTATAACCTGTTGATTGTTATTAGAAATAATGCCGTTGATTTTGTCCTTCAGCATGACTAAGTCATCTTGGTCGAGGCTACCGCAACCGATTCTCAGGCTGTCCCAAGAAAATTTAATGCCCTTTTTGACCGAATAGATTTAAAGTTTTGTAGCTATTTCTCCACCTCAGATATCTCCTGTACCAACAACTGATGAAAAGGACTATTACTTGGAATGTGATCGTTCACAAGGGATGAGATGTTGTGTGCGGATTGTTGAAAGCGCTCCACAGGAAAGATGTGGATCAACTTCAGGGTACCACTCTGGATCCATGCCTTCCCAGATTTTATAGCTATCATTTGCGAGTTCGAATTATCTATTATCTGCACTTCCGCTCCCACAAGAGCCACGAATCTGTATGGAAATCAATTCTGAATGTCACTTTTATGTTTACACGACCTGTTTTTGAAACTATTACTGTGTCCCTATTTTCTTTAACAGTTTCTTTTTTATACCTGGCAGAAAGGTTTGATCCAACGCGCTTATTTTTTTTAAATACTTGCTGTTCTACTTCATAGTTCTTAAGTCCTAATCTATTCTTATTATGGAAATCTAAATCCTTGGCCTGTCTAGCTTTCAAAATTTCTATGTTCTCCTTCCTAGCTCTTTCAAGAATTTCCGGGTGTGCAGATACGATCCTTCCGAAGAATAGCTCAACTGGCTTCTTACCAGTCGCCGAGTGTACACTGAAGTTATACTCATGGACCGCTCTTTCTACCAGCTCCTCAAAGGTTCTAGGGATACCATCTGGCACCTCATAATCCCTTTTACCGTTGAATGGAATCGCTTCAACTTCAATTCTGTGGGAGGGAGTTCGGTAAACTTGTATTCTCAACTGATCTTGCATCATGAAGGTGATTGATGCGGAGTTCAGAGACTTTTCCCCATCTTGGACCAGCTGTCTTGGTACTCCAAACGAGAACAGTAACTTCCCTTCCTCTTATGTCCTATATTCCTCTAGACTTTAAAATACGCACTTGCGCATACTTGCTGAATTTACCCAAGGATGTGAGTAGTAACTTCCCTTCGATCTGATAAATATCTATATGAACTATATCGCCAGGGAATTCCGGGATAGGTGTCTCCTTTAAAACAGGGTTATTGGGTTGTCGCTCGTACTTATTCTCCTTGCACGTTGCGCATTGCTTGACCTATGCCTGAATTTTTGCGGCCATTTTTGGGAAATAATAGTGCTCTAAAATTTAAATTTAATTTTCTTTCGAATTCCTATGGGCCCTTTGTGATAATTTAAAATAATCTCCTCCTGCTCAACATCGTTACCGTCACCATATTTTGGGTAAATAAAATTTTGTAGACCCTAAAGTCTAGCGGACAATCCCCATTACGACCTCATCTGCTTTTATCCCATTGGTGACAGCAGGGTTTAAATATTTTTTAAATATGCCTACAATTTTCTCCTGGGTGTGATTTGGCTCGACAAAAGTGAGCCTAAAGTAGTTATAGTAACTTATAACTGGTTTCTTCCCCAAAATTTAGACTGATTTGCGTCCTAAACGAATTAAGAGGGGTGAGTACTGATGTTATAAGGCCGTGCGAGGAGCTCTCGTCACTATAAACTGTCATAGTTAGCGAGTTTACGTTAGTTACAGGTGGAATTCTAGAAAGGGCATCAGCCACAACATTCTCCTTTCCCGGTTTATACCTCAATTCATGATGGAAATTCTCTAAAGTCGCCTTCCACTTCTTCACCTTAGCATTGTTCTTCTTGCTAATTAAGGCGTACGTTAATTAATTTTTGTTTTTACATTCACAAATGCTTATTATATACGAATAAAGATTTTTGTTAGTTTCAAGTGTACGTATTTGATTATTTTAGTAATTGACGAAAGTCTGCGTACAGTTGCCTTACATGACTCTACCAGTGGTCAGAATCATTCGTTTAAAGAATTCTAATGATGTAATCAATGGTCAAGGAGCGCGTAAAGTTTTTTTTAATGTATGGCCCTGGAAGATTTAGAGAATCTTTTGTTTTTTTAGCTTTGCTGCCCTTTTCGGCGCTCGCTTGGAGAAAAAGTATATTATCTTGATCATACGTTACGATACGGGAAGAAAATTTAGTACTTTACATTCTATTAGGAAGCATATACTATTGTACATTTCCTTGTTCTGACTAAAACTGAGCATTGTCACTTTGTGTGGCATATCAAAAACCAGAAAATTTAAATCTCCAGTTATTAAATTTAAACGAATGAGCCCATTCGAAAAGTCAAACATTCCCACATTTTGTTACTGGGGTTCCCTTAAAAAATGTATTCTCATTGGCATATAAGGATGCTGAATCCATACCTAACAATTCTTTTATAATCGGATTCCTATAAAGTATATCTATAAGTATTAACCTCACTTGCAAAATAAAATTCAGAAATTCTATTCACACTAGATATCCGTTATGCTACGTGAACAGAATTCTACAATTCAGAATATTTCGGGATTACACGTGTTGTATGCAATCTTTACACAGATTCCGTTTCGCATCGTTTGGCTGCACTGCGTTATCCAAATTATTTAAATTTCACGCAACGTGCGCGACACTGTCTTTCCCGCGCTGCTACGCAACGTTAGCCATTCAACGTTTTGAAAATTGTATTTTAGCATACGTTAATTATAGCATGGGAAAAGTGTGAAGCACGATACGTTACAAATGAGGTAAAACATAAATATCTTGCTAAACAGTTTGCATTCGATTCATGGAATTGTTGCCGATTAGGAATAGATTTTTTAGAATTAATTTATAAATCTTTGAGACACATTATTAAAATGAACGACATGTACAAAAACTTAAATACAAGTATTTAATTCTAAAGCAACAATTCAAAGTTATTGATGTTAATTACGAATAATTTACCATCTGTTCATTAAACATTGGAATACCAAACATTTATTAGAACTAATTGATTCTTATCGTTTCATCGCTACTCATTTGATATATTATTTCAAAGAAAACGAGCCGAATTGTCATATTTATATCTATTTCAATTCTTAACCCGAGCCAAAAAGTACTAATTGCATTTTTCAAATAGTTTTCCTCTAACGCTAACAAGGACTGAATTATTTGTACCAATGTACATGCATTTTTCTGTTGGAAAGGGGCAATAAAGGGTAACAAAAAAATATTTTGAGGCAGTGGCTCACAATGATTTCATGTAGGCTTTTCAAAAATTAAATTAAGTTGAGTCAACGGTTTGTAGCTGATAAATCTTAATTTCTTTCGTTAGTTTTTAACAATACTACCGCTTCCAAATGTTTAGTCAGTAACCGAAACTTTTCCAACCCTCTTCCCAACAAAAGTTTCATCACCCCTGACATTAAACACCACCATACCTTGAACGCATCAAAATAAAAACATCCAAATAGCGGCAAAATATTTCAAAAATTTTTACTTTTTACCAACGAAAATAGATCAAACATGAAACGCCTATCCACAGTGAGGAGCATTTTAAGAAAAATGTTCCAGAAAATGGAAACTCATCCTCCTAATGAATTTTGTATGTGCTCAACCACCGGAGTTTTCCCTTCAAGTTCCCCTTTTGGGATCGCACTAGCAACTGTGTATCGTCTTCATCTGAAGAATTTCCATAAAACTGCGTGGACTCACGGAACAGTAGCTGGAAAATTCGAAAAACAACATTTCAATTATGCGCGGACGTGAAGAGGAATTTACGAAATGGTCCCAAGACACACCGACCCACGTTGAATTTACTCATCCGAAGCGGCAATAATGATGTCAGGACATTTCTGAGGTAATTTTACGACGAACTGCTCTAAAACTTATTGCCACCAGTAACGACTCCACAATCGATGATTCAAAGGTCATAAAACTATCATGGATAGTTTATAACCGAGGCCTGTACAAGGATCTTTATTTTAGTCAATGTTGGAACCCTTGCCAACCCCTTCCTATAAATCTTTCCTAGATCGTAGGATAACAGAATAGCACAGCAACTAGGCTACCTCAGAAAAGTCAACATCTGATAAACAAGGAACAGGGTAATAGGATCATCCAACAGGCATCCCGCTGTGCATTAAGGATCAATAAAGATGTCAGCGATGATGTTTCTTTTGTGCAGACTAAAAAGGATACGTGTCGCAACAGGATGATAAGATCATATCTACTATGATGATAAATATTTTATAGAAATGATTCAAATTTGATATTTAGTGCGTTGAATAATGTTACATTCTGAAAATTTATCAAAACACTCATGAAGTTTTGCAAAACTACATCCACTCACGCTGCTACGAAACGAATTTGTTATACTTGTACGTACCTTTACTATCCTTATTGCTAAAATTAAGAGCTCTAGAAAAATGTTCATCTACAACGGATGCCGTGTCGCCACTATAATGTGTAAAAACTACGCAGGATGCAGAGATATATTGGGCGCGAGCGCCACCACCACTTCCGTCCAAGTGATGATCTTTCGCGGGTACGCCATGATGGTGAGGTGAATCCGGGCCCGATGAACATGATGAATCGTTGTGGTGTCCTCCACCGATTGCTCCTGAAAGAAAAAAGTGAAATAAGTAAAAAGCCAGCATTAACTCTGTATAACTGAATAACATTTTATTTATTAAAAAGTAGTTTTTTGGACATAATTTAAAAAATAAAACAAGGCGCGTATATTTTAGTTTTTAAAAAAGTTTATCAGGTACCTTAGAAAATCAAAAACAGGCGAGTGTGCCTTAATAAGTACATTGTACAAATGTGTTCATCTACGAAGTCTGGGATGCTTTAAAGCAATTATTTTCTTTATTGTTGCATATGTTAATGCAACCCAACACTTTTCACAAATGGTCTATGATTTGCCTGTCCATATCGGGAGCTTGCAACGGAACCTTTTTTCGATCAATACAAGCCAATGACGGCATAGCTGCCGGAGCCACAAATTCTGCTGGACACTTGCATTTTTTGGGTTTTGTAAAATAATTTTTACAAAACAGGTCTTAATATGACACTTTTTGCTTCGAAGGATGCACAGGGAGAGGAAATACAACAACAACAAATCAAAATAGTAAAAAAATGGATTTTTTTCTAAACGCGCACATTTCTTTGACATATTTCTTGACTTTATTCGTTGCTGGTGACTGCATTTTTGAGAAGTTGAGTATAAAAACCTTCTGACATGAGCGTAAGTCTGTCCACCCAACTTGTTTGGCCTATATATACGATTCAATACTTTAGTGTTGTACGTTCGCTTTCATCCCCATCTTACAGAACATGATACCAATCTCTTCACAAAAGTCAGCAGATGCCAGCAGTGGTCCATTTGTTCTCTTGTTCTTTCGAACCCGTTTGTATAGCAACCAGGCACTGGACATGGCAAGGTCCAAAAAATGGTAAAACATGCGAGCCTGCTATCTCTTGCTTCGTTATTTTTGTTTTATATCTACCCATTATACTGTCACTAAGATCGACACCCTGCATATGACGATTGTATTCTCCCATCACATTTGGTCTATCAATAGCCACATACGCCTTGTAGCTCTTCTCGCATATAGATGCTTGGAACTTGGTTAGTTCACTCACAAAAATGGACCCAAGTGCGCCTTTTTTATTGTCCTTGCAGGCCATTGTAAATCTGCTCCTTCAACATAAGTAACATACTCGACTGAATAACCACGTTCTTTTTATGGAGATTTTTTTCTATGAGTGGTTTGCAAACAGGTATGCGGTCGCGTCGAACATTTCAGAAGCTCAATATTCCTTGTTTAACGCGATATTCTAGTAGTGACGTGACATGAACCATATAGACGGTAATTTTGTGCTATAAGCACTCTCAATGCTTGTATCAATATCTTCAAAATCATCTACTTCCTCCGAATATGGAAAAAAATCAAGATCTACGCTCTTGCCGTTATCACAGTCGAACCTTTCTTTATTCTCCGCATTGTTAAATAGAAACTTTACTATTTCCTCTTCTCGTAGACTTCTGGAAACCATCCTATGACAAGAATATAAAAATGGTAAATGTACGACACTCGATGCACATAGTACTACAATGTAACACAGCTAGTACAAACACAAAACCACAATTATTTTCAATAATACCGTAAAAGATTCAATACCTACAATAAATAGCAAACAAGATATACTTGCCTTATAGACTCACAAAACAAACACTCCAGTTTTTATAAATTAAATGTGTTTTCTGAATTGTTTTTTTGTTTCCTTTAAAAGCTGTCAGGCCTTGCGTTATTGGGTGAGCAGACTTGTTTTGACTCCCTTGAGTCATCTTCAGTGTCTAAAGACTATGGGGAAGAAAAGGACTTTATATAGGTGTAGGATGGGTTAAGCAGGTAGGTCCTAGGTTAGGCCAGGTGGAGGGGGATTAGTTTTTTGTATTTCTTTTTGGGTTATTGGGTATCTGTTTATTCTGGATTGTCTCGATTCCATTTCCATTGGAGGGTGTGGAGACTGAGTAAATTGCGTCGGAATTTGTAATAATAATTATAATTCGACATAGTCGAGCCTTGTGACCGTTTTACTCTTCTCTAGGTAGTTAATGCAGATCACATCTTGTGAAACCCAGAAAACGGTGGCCATCACCTTTTTGGCCGATAAAGCAGTCTTTGCCTTCTTCGGAGCACGGTTTTAGGAGGTAAAACCATCCCGAGAAGATTATCCAACCATACATACCGACTCCGGCCGGGGGCGTTTTGGGTCCCGGGTCGCTCCGTCGGAAGCGAGCGTGGGAGCCACTCGTCTACCCGTAAATTTGTCCCCCAAGCCTCGAGACGAGCTTGGCTCACGCCGGAGTTTTCACTTTCAGAGGAAACGATCACCGCCTTTATCTGCGTACCAACCTAGAAGAGGAGGACAACCCACCCAACAAACTCCCGCAACAATCCCGTAATTTATCTACCCTAAATCCTGATTGACGAGAAATTACCTTCACCGGGAACTGTGACTCGAAACCAAACAAAAGGCCTAATACCCCAGCACTTGCGGTATATTGGCGTAGAAAATGGGCGCCTTAAAATTTTCACATTCACTCCCGAACCAAGTCTCATACTTCACTTCTAGCGGTTCCTTGATTGAAAGAAGAGGAATAAAAGTAAATCCGATGCACTGAACACCCAAGTATAATTATTATTCATAAGTTATGGTTCTCATTTCAAACAATTTCAAAGAAATTCGTCCTTAACTCTATCATTATATTTATCTTAATTCAATTATCTCGATGACGGGGGCCCCAGGTAAATTTTCCGCTTCGATTGTATCCCGTTGATCGACTCCCACTAGCTGCGTGTATCACGTTAAATTCACCACCAATTCCTCGAGGCGTGTCCTTGTCGACCCGATGTTTTTTTCCTTCTTGGAAGAATTTCTGGAGAAATTGATTCGGAGACAGCCAGGTTCTTCCCTTGCACTCGGGTTCCAAAAAAAAACAGAAGCCAACTCGAGAATTTTTATGAGCGATTTCTTCCCTCATTCGATTTTGCGACCTTCCCACACGGGTTCCAAAACAAGAAAGAGAGCTGCTTGTTGATCATTCGATCCGTCCTCGTCTTAGATGGGGTTTTCGCCCCGTTGAAAAAACCCTTCGGCGAGGTTGGCCGCGACTTCTTGTACCACCATTGACCCTTCGAATCTGCAGATATCCGTGGCTCCAACCTTCTTTGCTGCGAGCTTTTTCCCTAGTTTTTTTTTTATTTAGTTGTTCTTATTTTCAATGCTGGTGGCTGTGACTGATTGAGACGTCAAGTGCCTTCCGTTTGTTTATGTTTATTTTCTCCAGGAGATCGAATGTGGGAAGATGTAAGCTTGCTAAGTAATCGTCCATCCATTGAATGATTCTATCAATGCCAGAGCCTGTGTAGTAGATGTTACCGAAACAACGAACGATGGGATACTTGAGCACGGTACATTCACCAATCGGCCTTCAGCCAACAAGATGATTCGTTTACCATCCGGCCAACCAATTTGGTCTACTTGCCATCGAACTGGAGACCATAAACTATTCACATCGATTTCGGTATTCGAGTGCCCCATGTTGCCGACTATACACCCACTCTTAATTTGTCCATATGATCATGAATTACAATATGTCGCCGCACAAAAACCATCCGTGCTGGCCTGAAGAGCACAGGTAGGGTCAATTTCAGTAATATACACGGTGTATCCCAATCGTTCCAATGCTTGTGCGCATTCTTTTCCAACTTTACCATATCCGCAAATGACTACTTGCTTCCCGCCAAACATAACGTCTGTTGAACGCTTTAACCTATCAATAATAGACTCTTTACAGCTATACAAATTATCAAATTTTGTTTTAGTGACGGAAGCCATTAGATTCATTGCTGGGACTGTTAACTTCTCAGATTCTGATAGCTGGTACAGTTTATGTACCCTAGTGATACTTTCCTCTACCATACCTTTAACGATTTTAAATATGGCTGGATATTTCTTCGACATTAACCAACGATTCGTGCATTTTTCAACGGTTTGTTTTCGGAGGCGCGCTTTCGCAGAGCCAGTATTCCGGGCATTTCTTGTTCAACTATCGTCCTAACTTACATACTATATTTACTATTAGCGTTATTAATGATAACAACATATTTCTATTTACAAAGTTTCCAATAGTAACTTGGCTCAGGTGATTCTATCATTTCTTACCGTACAACTTGTGAACTTATTGCAAAGGCAAGTGCTAAGGTTTGGTAGAAATTTGTCCGTGACAACGGTTACCGGGTGAAGTCCATTGTTTCGAGTGCACCTTGGTCTCTGAAGTGTACCAGTGGAGCCATGTTCTGTCGACGGTCACGAAACGATGCAAAAATACTTCGGATTGCGCTTAAAAAGCGTCAAACACTGCTTTGAACTGGTCTCACGTTTGCGTTTGCTTTCAGGAGTGAGCTAACATGACACCCATCGCGCCAAAACAGCTTTCTCATGCCCAAAATTACATGCAGGATATGACGCACGCGGTCTTTCGAGATGCTATCTATCAGCTATCTTGTGCATCTTCAATCGGCGGTCTGCCAATACGAGCTGGTGGATTTTCGTCACGTTATTCTCTGTGGAAGCCGTTTTAAGGGCAGCTGAGCGTGGTTCATCAAAAGCCGACGTGCGACCACGTTGAAACTCGTTAAACTGATTTTTTACGGTCACCATCACAGGAGCAGAGTCACCGTTTACAGTATCCAAGCACTCTATGATTTCACTGCACGATTTTCCTCTCAAAAACACCGGCCGATATTGCTCTTTTTCATTTTTCTAAAATCCACGGACACGCCCACTTTCACAGGCGGTCAAAATAAAACCACAAGTCCGATTCGGCTGAAATTTTCACAAGAGCCGTCTACAAGAATGCACTAAACGATAATGGATCTCTCTTGCGATGTTGGCACCATTGAAATGCGTTTCGCGCCAGAGCGGAAACTCTTTTTTACAACCGAAATAGTCATTTGCCTTATATTTTAAAAGAAAAAAATCGGAATGTGCCATAATGATAAGGGGTTAGTTTAAAATATGCCTACTAAGAATTAATAATACCAAATTCATAGCAAATAAATCCTTCAAAGCTGCTTTTCTAGGGCTTTGTAGAACAAATATTATAAAGGCTTACTAGTTTCAAGGCCTGTCTCTCCACCCTTTTGTCCATTCGTCACAACAAGCTTTCTCAGGGTCCATAGAAGCTACAAAGCTCAAACCTTGTGGACAGGTCAGAAGCGGCGGGCTCTCAAAAGTTTAGGTCTTATAAAACACTTACATAATGAAGTGACCTATAAACAATTTTTTTTTATCAAATGAAAGATTTTGGTTAGAACTTTCAGTATCTGAAACAAAAATGTCATTTTGTGTACAAGGCGGCCCAGGGGGAAGCAAAATGTATGGAAAAATTGTGTTCCCCCCCTCACGATTGGACACCTTCGAACTGAAAAATCACGGAAGTAGGTCTTTATGAGACCAAGGGCAATAAATAACTATGAAATCGAAGTTTACTTAACTTTGTTAGTAATAATATAATTTCCGACAAGGGGGAGAATCCCCAGAGTAAGGCTTATAAATAGAGATATTTTATGGATATTTTTCATATTCTAGGTTAATTCATTTAATTTAAGTTTTAAATGTTTTAGAAACATGAACGAGAAGAATGTTTGAACAAAGCTAATAAAATGTAATGAATTTCGCCACGTCTGTTGGTGTGAAGCTTCAACAGTCAATATATTGAGTTTTATTTCCAACTATAGAGTTTTATTTCCAATTATTGGCACACAGGGACTGATCGACTTAAAGATGAGTTTCTCTGAGCAAATCAGGTCAACGATTGAGAAGGCTGCTTCGGGAGTATCAGCTCTGAGTCGACTTCTGGCCAACGTAGGGGAACCCAGTCCATCAAGAAGACGCTTTTTGTTGAGTGATGTAGGGTCAGTGCTACTCTACGGAGCAAAAATATGGAGGGACGCTCTCAGTAAGGACGCTTCGCATAGTTACAGAGAACAGGAACACTGAGGATTGCATTTTCATATCCAATAGTCTCTGGTTCGGCGGTGAGAGTTATTACTGAAGTGATACCCGTTACTCTCCTTGCTAGAGAGCGCCGCGCTATTGGTTGCCCACTAGGAGAGATAGCGCACACTCAACGATTTGCAGCAGTCTTGGGTGAAGTGCATGAAGGAAAGGTGGACTACGCACCTCATCCCAGATGTGACACCACAGTGAGGCTGACTTTTATCTCAACCAGATTTTCAGCGAGCATGGGTGTTTTCAGATAGCTTCGAATTAGTCATACTCATTTTTTCTCTACAATGTACCGTTTTCAAGATATTTGGAAAAAATGGGTTTTGAGTCCTATGAGGCTCCCATCATTGTGGGTTCATATGCTAGAGAGAGAATGCAAAAAGGTTGATGTCAATATATTAGGTCACAAGGAATTTTCACTAGCTTTAATATTGATCATAATCAATTTCATCTATGATGAACTGTTTTCAAGGTATTTAGAAAAAACTGAAAAAATGTTTTCCATAGGTCCATATAATTGCGAGAGAAAAAACTGAAAAAATGTTTTCCATAGGTCCATATAATTGGAAGAGGATACAAAATGGCAAATCTAGTTATACCGCCTAACAGAAATTTCGACCGGCTTCAATTTACGTCATAATAACTTTTTCACCACAATGCACCGAATTGACATCTGAAACTCCCCTACACCTCTGACGGGACCTAAAATGCAGTGGACTTTATTCGAAGTTTGTCACAGATCTGTCCCTACACGTGTTGGAAACTTTTGAAACTTGGAATAAATTATGACTTAATTCAGATGAGTTTGCGAAATAAGTCATTCTTCATTAATCTTTATAAATCGTTCTGTCATCTATTTTAGTCACGCTGAGATGTGGACTCTCTGGAGTGCATCGAGGTCAAGCAATACGGGCTATGCACAGTACTTACCTGTAAATGCGAGCCAGAAGGCACTGCGGTGTATTACTTTTCCAATTCGCGACTCAAATAAGTCATCTATGAAATGCCATAATTTTGTCGTAATAAAGTCGAAACTAAAAGCCGACGTACCACGACCCAGCCTTAAATATGCCTATGTTAAAAATAATTACTTTTAGGCGTCTATTTATCGTCTTTGCGCTTACTGAGAAACATTGAATTAATAGAATTAAAGCCTCAGTTTCTCCAAACAAATTTAAACCATGCCATGCATTGGCTGCGGCAGTAAATGCATGGCACTCTACCTCAACAATAAAGCAACTTCTCATGAGCTCCGTACAGGATCTAAGATATGGATAAATATTCTTTTTTAAGAAGTGCCAATAAAAAGAGCTGCCACAAGTACAGATTCAAGGAGCGCTGTGGGTTACTCTTATGAGCCCACCGCGGGGGTAAAATTCGATTCCCTCTCTTGCTACAGAAGTTAGAGTAATCTACTTCTATGGATATGAAAGTAAATAGAGGCTATCGATAACGCTGTGAATAGTAACAATTATGGTAGGGTGGACCGTAGTATAAATGGATCACGTGGTTCATCGATGATCAGAGGTCATCGTATGATTGAGAACATAGTGAACAAAGAGCTTTAATGAGACATAAAGAGTGCTGAAGCCTACCAGTCTCTCCAATTCCTCCAAAGTTATATAATAAACTGCGCTCCAAGTAAAATTTGTTTAGGAGTAGATAGCGATAAAGTTAGTGTCACTGCTCCCGATTATTTTCTGGGTTTTATTTTGAAAATGTTGGCGTTTGAATTCAGTAAAACTCATGTAATCAGTGGTGGGAGTAGTTGATTCCTTCTGTAATTGATATCTCAATTAATTCCCATTACAAGTAATTTTAATTGGAGAATGGAAAGTTACAATCCTTGCGTGATGTAAATTGGAATTTTACCAATTATGATTCCAGTAATTTAATGGGAAATGGATTTTCTTTCATCACTCTGAAGAATTGAAAAACATAATGGACCGAAATTAGTAGGTCTTGAATATGTATTCAATTACAAATAACAAATTATAATGGAGGTTGAGACTTGCTCTTACTACCAGCGGATATTGCCGTTTAATGGCTTTGATAATATAAAATATTTTTTTATGGTGATTACTATCCCTTCATTAAGCATTCGTTCAGCACTCATTGGTGGTAAGAGCAAGTCTCAACTTCCTAATCAATAATCGAATGTACAAGCCCCATTACTTCAATTTAATTACATTTTCAATTTCTCAAAGTAACGGGAGGAAATCCATTACTCAGTAGAATCACTGGAATCGTAAAACTGTAAAATTACAGTTCATATTGCTCAGGAATTGAAATTTTCAATTCGTCGACTATGATTACATACAATGGGATTTGAAAAGTAATTGCGATGGAATTTACCCAGCTCTACATGCACTCGTGGTATCGTTAATTTTAACAATAGAGTTTCGATCAGGACTTATATAAGGCAAAAGCACTGCATCTTGGACAAGCCAGTCTGCTCCTGAAATGGAAGCAATAAGGGAATGATCTCAAAATGTCTTCTACCAATACGTATGTATTTTTAACTAAGTCATTAATTCTTTATTCGGGTAAATGTTATGAATAATTTTATTGTTTCTGTCCTTTTTTCATAATAGTACTTAAAACATTCATGCTCACAAAAAGGAAATTGTGCACACGTTATAAAAATTTCATTTGCGATTTAATGTGATCTGTTTTTGTTGGCTGATTTATGTTGAAACGTGGTTTTTAACGACTTTAATTATAATTTATTTACGCTTTGTTACATTTTCGTCTTTTGACACTAAGCTAACAGATTAACTCGTTCTATTTATATCCTCCTTTAAAATATTACCAAATTATCAAAAATAGTAAATTGTCAAGGAGTCAAACAAATTTTTCGGTTGATTTAAGACGAGGCAAAAGTGAATTACAAACGTGAAATTTTGCAAATTTTCAACATTCAAACCTGCCACAATGTACCGGCACTGCCATCAAATCAAGTGGGCACGCATGAAAAATTCCTTCGTCGATGTCAGCAAAGCTCTCGTCGGACCAACATCTACGAGAAGAATTGAATTTCTTATCGCAAGTTTTAAATACTTTTGAATACCAAGAAGCCGTTTTTGACGGCATGGAAGTTATTAGAGAATTTTTATGGTCTGAATGTGTAAATATAGCGGCGGAACAATTAGCGCTATCTCAGGCGCCCGCGAGAAAACAGAGGCTAATTTGCTGCTAATTTTTCAACAATGCGATATGCAAATCGTTCATTTTTTTCCGACTCTAATTCGAATTCTTCGAGTTTTCGGCAAGAGTTTGGAGGTTTTTGCTCATAACTTTGGCAATCAAATTTGTTTCGCGAGGCGTTAACATAGCGAGGAATATTGATTGGACCTGGAGAATTCGGGTGTGTGAGTTGGCGAGTTCTGATGAATGAGGGTCCTGCCGCAGCCCGAGAATTCCTCACATACCGGCAATTTTTGTAATTATTTTGTCACATGCCACCCGGACTCGCTGAGTAAATTCATGAATACTCCAGTGGTAATTAGCCAAGATTTATTAATTCCGCGGACGAGCCAACGGAAGCCAATTGGGTGTTCCATCGCGAGCTGATTATAAAAATTTATTGGGTGGTAGCGTGGAGTAAATGGAACTGGAATCGTTGCGATATGCAAATAAGAAAGTTTCTGGCACATCATTTTTTACATTTTGGGAATTATGCGAATCTCTTTTTATTTTTGCGTTTCATTGTGCACGACAATATTCAAATGAAGTTCATTACACATTTAGACTTGGAAGGAGCGCGGAAACGAATAGGCCCGTACCTGCCAAAAACGTTTGCGTGGAAAATGTTGTGTCCTAGTACTATGCCCGTGAGATCCTTCACATAGAAACGAAACATTGATGGGAAGAAATTAACATCAAGCGTTTCTTTTTTCAGATTTTATTCTACGATTCTCACTGAATGGAGTTTCTTCATTTCCATGAAAGTGCAACTATTCGTAACAAGCGCATCGCATTCCTCACTGGCTCAGCTCCCCATAATCTGTCGCTGTCCATTCATCATTTCCCTTTTGAATATTTAATCAAAACTCCCATAGCCGCGCGTT
Source organism: Odontomyia ornata (assembly GCA_963969285.1). Taxonomy (NCBI): domain Eukaryota; kingdom Metazoa; phylum Arthropoda; class Insecta; order Diptera; family Stratiomyidae; genus Odontomyia; species Odontomyia ornata. Next base: position 494,959,332 of record OZ017738.1, read on the forward strand.
CATTCTCCTCAATCGCCAACAACCAGCTCCAAACCAGTCTCCCGGCCACATTTAATTAAATTAATCGCTTTTTAATCGACACAACATGATTTTTTAATGAGCTTCTGCACGATCTGAAAGCTATTACGCAAACATGAGTTTACAATGAATGGTGAAGATGGTAAGGAAGAAGTAGAAGACAAGCTGAGGATCAAGTTTTCCATCTGTCTGTTGGCTGGGTGCTTGCTGGAAAGTTAAAGTTATGCGAAAAGTTCGTTGATGTTCAGACAAAAGATACCAAATGAATGAGTGCAAAATAGGGGAGAATTATTTGTTAGTTCTTCTTCGTCGTTGTTAATATGCAGCTACTTTGATGATTGACTTGGCTGAAAGCAGCGCTTGCAACCGTCATATTGCTGTCATTTTTGAATGATTTACTTTCGACAAGTCTAAGGGAAATGTGCGCTCTTGAAAGTAAGTTAAAGTAGCAACTTGCGTGCTAGAAACAATAAAGGTGAAAAGCTCTTGCTACTGGGAAATGAATGGTGATGAAAAGACCATGACTATATCAATTATAACTTCCTTATCTTCAGAGAATATTTTTTTTAATGCAACGTTTAAAAATGTTAAAACTCGTTATTTCTATGGATAAAACAAATCAACTTCATTTCAAGTGAATCCAGAGAATAAACCAACTGTATTGTATCAAGATCTTCGTTCAAAGCAGTCGCTTGGTTAAAGCAAAAATCGAAAATCCTTTGGTTTTCGGTTGAAAGAATTGTTCGCTTGTGATTCTATCTATACGGATTTTGTCGAGTGATTATCGGACGACTCTGAACTAAATTAGCTGTGATGGGTAATGCCTTCAAATTGAATAATGACCTCCCACAACCTTAATACGGACCATGTCACCTTCCAGAGTACCTACCGTTGCTGGCAAAACATAAATTACTCCTACATACCTAACGCAATAGCTTAGTCTGTTCAAAATTTCGCACAAACGATTTTTGTACATCTTCAAAAGCAACAGTTTTTGGGGGACCAATCATATCCAGGATGGAGTTTTAAACATATTTCAGATTTGCGTAAAGTTATTTGTTGACTGTTTTTACCTGCAACACATTGAACGTAATTTGTAGAAACAAAATTGCTCTTGCAGTTCCAAAGGATGGTGTTCTTTTTGAAACCTTCAGAAAAAAACCTGGATAAAGTGTCTCTAATGCTCGTATAGACCAATTTTTTGCAAAGCTCGAATTATTTTTTCAAACTGATGGTTTGGGACTTTTAAAGAAAAACGAATGGAAGAACATGAAAAAGACTGATAAAGACGATTTCCGATGCATTAGATCGGAAAATTAGCTATTCAATTTTACGATGTTCCTCAAATTACTTTTGAGAGCAGCTAACCCTGCTAAACCAAACTAAAACTAAATTTTAAATCTCAACGTCACTTTGGGTCAAAGTCAAAGTCAAAAGCGCTTTATTCAATACTAATCGTTATAAATTTTAAAACAATATAAAGCAAATTCCAAACAATAACAATACAAAAACTTAATGGCTCTCTAAATTTATAAGCTATTAGATAAACACATTTCATCAAAAAAACTATCTTCTTTGTAGCACTACAGCCCCTCTCGGGCCTTCGCTTAGATATAGCTAGAGTATCTCATTTTCATAACCGTATTAATTTTTTCGGAAGTTGGTTTGGTCAGTCCCATTGCTCCCGTGTGCTTGCTCAGCTATGATATGATCTGATTAAATCAGTACCTATCACCACTGAGTGAACACTCGTAGTCTGTCCGAAAAATCCCCTGCACTTCCGAAAAATCCCCTGAACTTCCGAAAAATCCCCTGAACTCAAAAAAAAACTATAGCAAATTCAAATTAATTAAGATTATTACATATTTTATAATTCAATTGGAAAAAGGACAAAAAACCAACCAACACTATCCTGAAATTATTTATAATTTTCACACAACAGTGAACTTTGATCCTACATCTAATATTTTATAACCAAATTCTAATCAAATTCAATCAAAAACTTTATCTTATACAAAAAACTCTATCACCATATTCCTAACCTACATGTTTAACCTTTTCTCTAAACGTAATAAAATAAACATAACATATACCTAACCTATCCTATAAATGTAGCAATAATGAGCTGAAACTCAAGAACTAAGTAAAGAAAAACACCAAAACTGAAAATAAACACGAATAATTTAGATACTGTCATTCTGCCACCAATACCTAGATTGCCCCGTCTCAGCTCGATCAGCTTCAACAAATCTAGCAAATGAGTGTCTCCATTGGAATTGTTGGTCTCGTGAACTCAAATTCTTAGGATATTTTATCTTCTTATCGTCTATATATGTGATATATGACTGGGACACCGTAAGAATCAAAAGCATATCGATTCATGTCCAAATACACGAACGCTTCTGCAGGAACAAAGCCAGTAGCGAAGCAAATCGCAATACACCCGTCTGTAGGGTGGAACGGCTGTGAAATCCAAGGGTTTTCACTCACAGTTACAGATCTTGCGATATGATTCCGAAGAAGTTTTAATAGGAGGAACAAAGCCAGTAGCGAAGCAAATCACAATACACCCGTCTGTAGGGTGGAACGGCTGTGAAATCCAAGGGTTTTCACTCACAGTTACAGATCTTGCGATATGATTCCGAAGAAGTTTTAACATGAAGATTTCGACTCTTGTCACTTCAGCAGTTTGATAAATTCTTCTATTCGATAAATAATGTTTCCAATCCTCTCAGGCTTTCTGTACAAACCAGTACATGCACGACGACATTTCCTTTCGAAAACTCTTAATTTTTCCATAGTACTAGCACTCTGGTTGTATCAGGTCTGACATCCATATGTCAAACCTGGTCTAACCAGGGTCTTGTAACAGATAATTTTGACCTTTTGATCAATGTATCTGCAATAAAAGCATATTTTAACATGTTCAGTATAGTACAGATAGTGATTGAGATGAACACCGAGGTATCGAACACATGATTTATGTGGATCCCGTTCTGAACTACCCTCACCAGCCATGATGTGGAAATCCTTCCAATTACGTTTCAGGTCTTGACTGACTCCCAGCAGGGTTGTCCGAAACAAGATTGTTTCACACTTTTGCGCATTGATTTTCATTCGCCAATTGTCAGTGTACAGCTGTACATCATTGAACATTTTTTGGAGATTGCTCTGAGCTATTGTATCTTTTCGGTTTACCGTATAGATGATCAGATCATCAGCAAACGCTACCAATGATTGCGTTACCGAGACGTTAAAATCAAAGCCGTTTAATAGCTTCGGAATGAATATTGAGAAGAGCAGAGGCGCAGTAACTGTTTCCTGCTGTAGACCATTCAAGACCTTGAACTCGTGCATTGTTGTCAGATTTCCATCAGTTACAACAAACGATTTCCCGTACAACATATTGCACATCATGGCGACAAGATGTCTCGGGAACTTGTCCTGAAGGAGTTTAAAACTAGTCCATCTAACCACACTGTATCGAAGGCTTTCTCCATATCAATGAGACATGCTCCAATACATTCTCTATCATTTAGTTTCCAACAGATGTCTGAGGTTACTTTCATTATTGCATGTGCGGTCGAACGCCTGGCATGAAAACCAAATTGGCGATTCGGCACCAATTCATATTTCTCAATGTGGGTGTTTAATTCTCTGTTGAGTATCACTTCTAACACATTACTGATGTTAGGCAGCCAGCTGATTGAGCGATCGCTTTTAGGGCATGAAGATTCTTTTCCTTTCTTCAAGATCGAAAACAGTTTAGCCTTTTTCCACTCATTTGGGAAATATGAATTCCTCAACGTGTTGTTGAACAATATGCAATAATCCCTAATAGCAACCTCAGGCAAATGTCGGAGAACTACATTTGAAATACCATCAGTACCACATGATTCCTTGTTGTTTATCCTGCGAAATATGAAACAAAAGTCGTCATACCTGACAAAATAATCATTAAGGTTCAAGCTCAGTATGAGGTCAGATGTGAATGTCCCATTGAAATGAAGAATTGATTGGCCGTTCAGACTTAATTTAAAGCCGAAAACTTTTGCTTCAACGACCTCTGGAAATATTTCACTCCCTCTCTTAGGGTTTGGTAGATGAACCAATTCAAAATAAAATATGTTCCAATCAGGGCAAGCTTATGCAATCCCTCACATATAATCCTGCTTCCATTTCTATTCGGAGTCGTACTCATGATATTTCGATACCTGCCCTATCGATACCTGCCCTATCCGGCTTTTCAATATTTTCAACCTTGCAATGGTTGGTGTTTCATATCCTTCTATATTGTTTCGATGTTTAATCTTGAGAACTCCTTTCTCAATCGTTGCCAACATCAGCTTCTCTAACTTCGACAAATAGAGATCTATTTCATCGTTAGTTAGATTCCTGTCATTAGGAACCATTGAGCAAGCATTGCCATCATCAGAAAGAGGACATTGCTTCTGGTACTCTCGATTAAACTTCTTTTGAAACTTTCCCCAGTCTGTTTTTTTTTTTAAATTCAGCCAATAATTTTCATGTTGAACTGGAATGAAAAGGAGAATGAATTTGTCCTAGGGTATGTTGGGAACTCCGACCCATATAGATTGCACCTGTATTCAATTTGGTTCTTTGTTATCCATGATTTCAGGAATACACCTCTTGGATTATTGGTGGCGTTCAGCCAGGATGTATGCTTGGCGCTCAGGTCACCAGCAAGAATATAATAACTATGCAGCCTGTTCAATTGAGGATTTCAAAACAAGGAATTGAGTTCGTCCTTTAGCTTGAGAAAGTTCCACCAGGTGCATAGGCAGAGATAACGAAGAGGTTATCCCCACCTGGCAGTGAGATTTTGATAACGGACACTTCAAGAGATTCAAAACTTTTGAATTCGACTTTTTCAATATTTTGGAAACAATAGAGTCTTCGGATCAATATTCTGGTGCCACCTCCCCCACCACCTATTACCCTATCGTTTCTTACGAATTCAAAATCCTTGAATGTCATGGATTGCCATGAATTGAGGTGGGTTTCAGTGAGAAGCATGATGTCGGGCTTTGGCTCAACAATAAATTCAAGGAGATAATCACGCCGATGTAAAGTAACAATGGAGTTGACGTTGATCGAAATGAGACGAATCCTATCCATGGGAATGTGACTGGATGACAAATTATTTTGAGGCATTTGAAACCCCGAAACGATGAAAAACAAGATTAATTTTCATATCTTGTTTATCGATTCACTCCGATAAAGAATTTAGTTGCTGGTAAATTTTAAGAAGCATCTCATTATTGCCAGTTACATTATTTACATTATTTACCGCATTTTCTGTTGGTCCTTTAACGGCGAGTGCAAATTATACTCCGGGCTTGACAAAGTTCAGTGCTACGACACAGCGGTGTAATTGTGTTTGCTTTGGGACAAATTTCACTCTCGCATCTTGATATCGGGAGCATCCTCGATATGATGCCGGTTGACCAAAAATACCGCAGTTAACACAGTATAATTTATCTTTTGGCTCCGTCTGAGCCAATTTGCACTCACCGGGAGCATGCACGTCCTTGCATTTGACGCATCGGTAATGCCTGATGCAGTTGTCAGCCGAATGCCAAAATCGTTGACACCGATAACACTAGTAGATTTCTCTTTTCTGGAGTCGTTCCCACCTCATCACTCGGAAGTTCAAGTATCTTATTTGTTGAAGAGTACTTGGACTGCTCTTATTTGAAATCTGCACTAAATAAAGTGGTAAATTTTTTTCTTTGTCGCGAATGTTTTAACGGAGATAAATTCAATTTCTGGCGCTGCTTCCTTGAGCACCTGAAGAAGATCGACGGTATCTTCTCTGCAGTCCAAGCCCTTCAACAAAAAGGTCTGGTTCTTCTCACTTTTCGGGGTGTATATTAAGTGTGGAATCTCCCCAGAATTCAGAGCATTTTTAGCTGATTTGAAATCAACCAGTGATTTCGTTCTAATAGTTAATTTTCGGCATTGATTCTATTAATTTCGAAACTAGTCAATTTATTTTCGGGTCGATGCCTTCGACGATAAATGCTTTGTCCGTTTAAAATCAAAATTTGCTTTTGACCGACTTGTAGAAAAATTAATTTAATTTTCTGAAACTGACTTTTGGGAATAATTAATTAATTTTTAAAATTAATGACAGGAGCGATTAAAAACACCTCTACAGGCAACGAATGCTAGACGTAGAATCACCGTTTTTTTAAAGATGACCTTCTAACTTGAGAAACTATAGATGCAAGCACACGAGCTAGCACCACGCAACAATAAATTGCATAATAATAGCCTAGGCCGACTTGCCATCGGAGATGGTCGTAGGACGAGCCACTTGCTTTTTTCCTGGTCCCAAATAGCTGCCAAGCGAGAAACGCGGCCGCCGAACACCCCTCACACAGATGGAAATAAAACCCACTATTTTCCTCTAACAGAGGAGGATTAGTCTAAGCCGGGGCAACCACTTTGCACTGTTTCGCCGGTATCAGATTACCTGACGTAAATCGCACCCGAACTAAATTATCCAAACACACGCGAGCCACGTGTACAATTTACAATTTTTTCTTGTTAATGAAACCACAGTTTTGTAAATGACAGGACACCCTCCATAATTTTAAAAATGAGTTTTAGCTAAACGAAATCTTGATTTAAATACACATTTTAACTTAAGCCTACCTATTTGGGGGCCCCCGACGTAATTTGCGTCGCGAAGTTCTCCTTCCAACGCGCTTCTTATTAATCTTCTACCGCCAATCTTCTCTGTCGTTAATTATTTCATTGTCGCTATGGCAAAGTATGTCCCTCTGTCACTGTTGAAATTTTCTTCACTTGATGAATTCCAGAAAAATTCCTTGTTGCTCATCGCACTCGATGCTTCGTTATCGATCCTTGTCCGCCAGAAAAGAGAAGAGGCCCGTTCTTTGTTTCCAGGTTTTTCATCGGCTCGGTTTCAATCGGCGGCTTGTACCAGAGATCCTCCAACTGGTGTTCATCGGGCAATTGAAATCCAAATTTCCCTTCATCTAGTACATTCGCCCATCCGGTGTAAATGTCAAAGCGACTGAAACTCTGTCAGAATTGTGTTTTTATTTTGATTTGGGCGAAATGTTTGAAAGTTATTTTCTTGTCGCATTTTAGATTCGGTCTTTGCTGCCAAACCCTCTGGGAAAGTTTTTAAAAAGTTCTTTTACTCCCTTCCAATCATATTTATCGTAATATGAAATGTAAGATTTCTTTTTCCTTTTGTATTGCGAATTTTGATTGAATAATCTTCACAGAGTGAATCAAATAAACTGCGGACTGGTTATTCTGGCGGTGCTGCAAAACATTTACAACAATCCAATCGGCGCAGCAAGGATAGAAGAAAAGTAAGCGCTTAGGACGGACCTCAACCAACTGGCACGCACATCTTTCGTCGTTGATTTCCGGTAAGCTTTAATCTAGTATATGAAGAATGAATGCTTTTCTTTAAGGCTACATGCGTTGATTGGTTTTTCACATGTTTGCATTGAATTCTCGGCACCTTCAACTGCATACGACCTCCGTAACGCATTTGGTGCTTTTTCCGTTCGAGATCACCCAATGATCCTATAGTTTTATCAAGAGATTTAATTCTTGATGGCCAGTTTTTACTGAGTATAAAGAAATTGTCATAATATTTTTTGATATAACTTTCAACTCGGGAAAAGTGCAATTCCGCGTGCTTTGGATCTTTGCGTAGAATGTCTTTACGTCGACATGATTCAATGTTGGTGAAATTACGAAAATCTTCATAACAGATTTTTTACGGCAAAATTGTGACTGGCTTATTTAATAGCATATTTGAATCATCGCCAACGCTTTCTATTATTCTTTTCAATTTTGGAGTATTTGCAGTTACCTTGGGTAGATCGCCCTTATTTGTTGTAAAAACTTTCATTTCCTTCTGCTTATCTTCATCGCTGATCTTAAATACCTTCGGTTGCAAATTAAACTTTCTTTTCTGTTCTTTGTTTTTCAAACAAGTGAAATCATTCAAAGTTCGAACCGTTTCGTCCTTGAATTTTACATTCGATGGCCACTTTTTCTTATAGATAAACGGTTTGTAATAATACTTTTCAATATATTTCCCAATACGTGAAACATAAATTTCGGAGTTTGTCCGAAATTTTGAAATAATGGAATTTCTTATTCCGGATTCGATATTTGTATACCTAACCAGGTCTTCGAAATTTATTTCACATGGTGGAATTGTGATTCCTAAAGACGAAGTTTTCTTCTTATTTAGGAGATTGCTATTTACTGTAGTCCGAGTAGATATCGAATTATTTTTTCCCTCATCACAATCAACTTTTGTTGGCGGAAGCAAAGGTGGACTTTTTGTACGTTTGTCAAAGTTGGCGGAAAAGGTCCTACTTCGGGTTGGTAAGCCTTGAATTCCAGTGACCGCTTATTATTTTGCACTTTGTCTGGACTGATGTTGCGAAGGAAGTTTAAGCTGACTTCATACGGTTTATTATCAACTACAAATGTCCCCTTGAACTGCATGCTATTTTCCGGCAATTTGTAAACGACGTCTTGCATTCAACATTTATTGTCACATATAGCAAATCGGATTGCTGGGCCCATGAAACCGGTGGTGGTACCGCAACGGCTGGCGACATCATATATTCATAGGTTTACTATTATTTCTTCCGGCTGAGTGAAACGCGAATTGAAATTTTCCGATATGAAACTTTATCTGCGACAAAAGATAAAGAAATGTGTTCACGATGAATGTCAATTTACAATGTTGTATAGACGAACTATCAATTGGCAATCGTATCCCTTAGTCCGTATGACAACACTAATATGTAGAGAAATTCAATTAAGTATTATCAAATCCATTTTCGCCTGAGTTCCTTCAAGAATCTTCCCGTGTATCCGTGACTTCGAACTGTTGTTGGATAGTGATGATAGTTTATTCTTCAACCAATCCCCGACTTCTCGAGGGACCTATTGTATTCAACTACTCGTATGTATTCTATTTTATTCAACTATTTTTTTTTGTTTAATGTAATCTTTTTTTTCCTTTTTTGTTTATTTTTACTTTGAAATTTTTATTTTAACCTTTATAACCTTGGCTCGGGCGGTATTTTAACGACCGCATGAAAAGAGTGCAAAGGTTTTCCGTGACAGTAGCTAAGAATAGTTGCACACTCATTCAACCTAAAGAAGATATATGTTTAACTCTGCCAGTCATGCCAAAAAACTAGATCAAAAATGATTACTACAACAGGGTGAAAATAAGTTGAATTTAGCAAAACAAGTTACAAAATATTTTTTTTTTGTACAAGACGAACCACACACATGCCATGAATGTTCATTTTGCCAAAAAAGATGCATAAATTGCAATTGGAGCTAGCGCTAGACTGAGTGCCCAAAAAATGAACCACATCAGGTTTGCTTCTGATCTGGACAAAGAATTTGTTGGCTCTTTTGGATAGCCATTCATACTCAAAACCAGTAGCTTATTGAAGATGCAGGTAAATGTAGCTTAATTTATTATACCACATCCGCCGATCTTACTTACTATACCTGTATATCCACTTGATTCTATGCCAATAAGTCGACTTCTATTATTAACAGAGGCTCAACAAAATGCAGGCAAATCAAAACTTTGATAATTTGGAAATACGAGTATGCGCAACAATCGATTTTAATAATATACTTTCCCATTAAAGCTCAAGAAAATAATCTTAGATGAATTCCTAATAAATAATGTGAACTTACCATCGTTATCATTTCGCCCGGTGCTAATGTCTTCCTCTTTGGTAATAGTTCTATGCAATGTGCTCCCGATGGGTATTGTTGGAATGGCAGTACTGGTAGAAGCAACATTATGTGCCGCAACGGCTGCAACAGCCGCCGCATTTGCTGATACAGATGGCGGTAAAATCGGACTACATGGTGAATGAGAACTAGCTGAACCGCTTGACGATGCCAATGGAACGCCAGATGATGAATATAAATCTTGATTGAACTAGAAAACAAAGAAAAATAAATATTTAAATTAAAAATTTAAATCAGTTCATAAAAATTAAATGGTTCTCAAACATATCATACTACTCATTTGCAGTGCATACAACTTTTCTAAGTTATCATCACAGGTTAGTTAAGAAAACGCCAAACAGATTAATAATTTCTTAAATTCATTAAATTATCTTCTTTACTAGAAAACTGGTGTTGATTCATTGTGTTCATAAACTTTTAGGAATGCCATAACTGAGCACAGAACTCACATAATACCACCTCCTTAGCCGTCCTTGTCCCGAATATGAATTATTGTGTGAACCAAGGTGCCACTGGTTTTTAAGACATTAAAAAACTACGATGTTAAAATGGGCAGCACTAGGTCGCCAGTCAAAGCTATGCTAACATATGGAAGTGAAATATGGACCCTGACGAGCGGATCCGAAAAGGCAGTGGATATTTTCCACATATTGTGAGATCTAAATAAAAGAAAATTAAACAGAACATGGATATTCTTTAATAATCAGATAGTAAATAGTCAGTTTTTTTAGATAAACGTTAACCCATTAAAAAATATTTCTTATTTTTAATGAGGATCACGTAATAACTATGTTTCTTCCGTAAGATTTAATTCTAATTACGTTTACTGTTTGCTTAAATGATAATTTCGTCCAACGTCCCTTTTTAGATGGTTGCTGGTCCAGTCCTGAAGACGCCATGCCAGTTTTGTGTGAATGCATCGTTTGGGCTTTCTCATAACCAATATCAACGTTATCAGGAACCATACTTAAAAATTCAGCTTCACTTAATTGTGCTCATCTACTGCTAGCTGTTTGGGGAGGTGTTGCACTCTTCAGAAGATTAGTGGGTGGCAAAGGATGAGGAGGTAACGGATTGTATAGACTGATTGGCGCCAGCTCTGGGACATATTCTTCATCTTCATCGCCCTTTATTAATCGACCATTCTTAGGTGGGGGTGGAGCTGCTACATTTGGAGGGTCTTGAAGAGGTTTAATACTTGCTAGGATTTGATGTAAATTGGAAGGGAATGATATATTGGCCAAGGCTGGTTTGCATTCCGTCGTTGCAGAGTAAGACGGTGAAGCGGGACCAATACCGAGCATTCCGACAATCTCCTGTTTTCTAGCCTCGATTTGACGATTAATCTCGTCCATTTTGCGTTTTAAGTCCTCATCAGTAAGCGAATCTATTGAATTCACATTACCAAGTCCAACTTTTGACAGAATAGGCATGTCATAATCACTAATTACACCATGTGAGTATGGTTCGTCGGCATCGTCCCCAGTATAAGCAACTTTGGCAGCATTGTTGTTCGTTTTATAATTGCGTTTATATCTATTGAATCGTCACTTTTGGGTGGCAATCGAGTCGCAGATATTATACTCTCTATGTCCACCTTTTTTTAGAGATGTGTAAAGAGAATCGTCCATTAAGCTCTCAGATGCGTTGAATATCACAGATGTGTGCTCTGATTTTCGGGTAGCCTTCGTGTGACCAGGGAAGACTGGTGCTACTGCGCTTCGCTTACCCATAATTCGAATAATAATACGCAATAGTAAATCTAGTCGTTTCAGCTTCAAAAAAAATCTACAGTTTCCTTTGGCTGTACAATGGTTGGCAGAGCTTTTCCAGCGCTCAATGGCAGGATGTAAAAGTCTTTCATTTCGGTAGAGCTGTTTTACTACTGCAGAACGTCGCCTGTTATTCAAATATTTATAAAGCGCAAAATATGCAGTGTTTTCCGACTCTCACAATGACACTAGGCAAATGATCACGATTTCTTTGTTGGGATTCTTCTTTATCTTGCTGATAAAGTCCCACGCAGTGTCTGTACTGATGCGTCCAACCACAACCAATTCAATGGGTAATTGTTTGCCGATTTCTATTATAATGCCTGAACAATTGAGCAAAGATCACTTATGTACTTTTTGTATTGATCTTCAGGCCTAAATGGAATACTGACTGTGCTGGTAGGCTCCTGATCGCTTTCGCCAACAAAACTCTCTAGGGAACTAGATGTAGCAGCTGCGAAGGACTTTGCAGAGGAAGAAGTCCTGTTCACTGTTGTACTAACTGCTGAGGAAGATGATTGCGACTTGGTATCAGCTTTATTTTTTTCCCATACCAAATTAGCAGCTTCCTCCACTGTCTTTGATCGATCAAGTTAGAGTTCGGTGCTACCTCTTCTGTTTTGGATTTTGTTTCTTTTTCTCTCGATTTTAATGAATTTTTGGATACACTTTTTGATTGGAGATATATAAGTTTTTCTGTCGCCTTTTCACGAACATGTTCGGTCTCCTTATCATCTTTCTTGTGGAATGGTAGTCTGGTTATACTTTCAATTTTATCGTCGCCACCATTATCAAGGTGCTTTTCTGTCCTATGCGGGCTTTTGTGTCTATCATCATGCCTTTCGTCCTTGTTTGGGGTGTTATGACTTCCGCTATGAACTGGACTGCGTTGTTGATCATCCCAATGCGGACTATGATGTCGTTCTTCTCGATATGGGCTACTATGTCGTTCATCTCGATGTGGACTTCTGTGTCGTTCATTTTTGTGGGGACTTTTATGTCTCTCGTCTCGTTGTTGACTTTTATATCTTTCTTCTCTTGATGGACTTTAGGCTTTTTATCTCGAATTGGACTTTTATATCTCTCTTCCCTATGCGGACTTTTTTGCTTCTCTTTAGTCAGGACAGCGGTGGCGATCATCACGATTCGGGCCGTTTGTCTGTCATCCCAATGCGGGCTCTCGCGCCGATGATCAAGACTCCGGCTTCGGCTACACTTTCTAATTTGTTTGTGCTTTTCTCTTTCTGATGCCTGTCTCGTTCCGTCTCGTGTTTTTTTTCACCTTTTCCTTTGATGATCCAGTGTTTAACGTTTTTGAACTATCTGTCCCGGTTGTATAACGACTATCAGCATCTTGCGATAAATCAGAAGTTAAAATTCAATCGACTTTGTTAATAACGGTAAATTTTATGAATTTTACATTTTCATATATAAAATCAAAGAATAACCCTTAAATTTGCCATTTCCTGATGGAAAGCGCATATTTTATGCTGACGATTGAAATGTATAAATAACAACAAGAATTACACGTCATCCTGTGTAAATACACATTCGCAAAGGGCCCAAACACTACAGATGTCCACGTTGAGGATCCTTCGGCTTGGGACTTGGGACCCGGTTCTGCCCGTCGGAGGCACCACTCGCTTGCCCCTTGGTCCCAAGTAGCCGCCAAGCGAGAAACACGGCCGCCAAACACCCCTCAAACAGCTGGGATCCTAAACTAGCGGTGCCTCTCCGATAGGAATTACGCAGAAAGAACAATTATTCAAGGACGGGGCGACCACTTCGCATTCTTTAGCTGGCATGGGTTCACTCGACGTAAAATGAACTGAAAACCCCCTGAAAATTTATTCCGGACACTGAAACACACCTGAGCCAAGTGTACAATCTACACAAGAATAATTTTCCGCAAATGAAGAGCAACAACGTTGGACCTCGAGCATACTTGGCATCCGTACATACCGAGGAGCCATTGTAACTCAGATCATTAATTGATCAAATTAACCTAACGATGTCGTATGTCAAAGGCATAATCGGCGAAGACCAGCCCGCTACAAAAATTTGACATCAAAATGCTCCAAACAGCGTCTGTGCCCAAAAATTTCACGGAGACCCTCGACAACCAGCTGGCTCCCATCTTATCAGACGCATCGTTGAAAACGAGCAACGAGATCTGGATGGAAGTGAAAGCGGCTATTAAGGCCGCGGCAGAACAGACGATTGGACATCAAGCCCGGCACAAGAGAAATGATTGGTTCGAGGATGGGTTCCAGAATGCCTTAAATAAAAAGAATCAGGCGTACAAAGAAGACGTAGGTAGGAAAACCAGGACGAAGAGAGAACACTATGAAAATCTCAGAAGAAAAGCCAATAAGATAATTAGGATTAAGAAAAGAAAATACTGTGACGACCAATTGAGGAGTATAGATGTAAGCCTAGCGAGCAATAACACAAGATAAGCATACAAAGTAGTGAAAAGTCTGAAACGTGGTTATCAGCCCAAAGCAACACTCTGTCGTGATGACATCAGCAATATCAGCGCTGATGAAACCAAGGTTAAGGAAAGCCGGGCATCATATTTTAAGAACCTCCTTAATCCTCCACATAGCTCCGGAACATCGAAGCTAATAGATGTCTGCGGAGAGCTTCCATTGGCCCCACCAACTCCGGATGAAGTTTTTTTCATCATCAAAGCCCAAAAGAATAATAAAGCGCCGGGCATCGATGAGATTCCAGTAGAGCTCATCTAATATGGTGGCAGTAGTGTTCATAAAGCTATTCACTAAGTCATCCAGCGCATTTGGCAACAAGAACATATGTCGAACGAGTGGAGCCAATCAATCCACAAAAAAGGTGACATCCAGCAACCAAAGGTGACATCCAGCAACTCGCATATCATGCGAGTTCACCCAAAAACCAGTCGCACAAGGCCTGTTTTGTGGGTTTGAAAGTGTGCAATGGATTGCACCTCGATCAAACCTTGCTTCTGTCGCGTGATCGCTTCTTCTCTTTCCATTTTTGCTTGCGTTAGAAAATGAATTGGCAGTTGTTTATCTCACAACCCATGAGTGGTAATAATGTAATATCTTCTGTAGTATGACTGACTTGAATAGGAATGGTTGGAGGTGGCACGCTTCCTGGTGCTATACCGTTTCTTATGAACAGACTTGTATCCGACTGATATTGAGGCGCTTGGGGTTGTGGGGTTGGTGTTCGCAGGACAATTGTCGGTCCGTCAACTGTTCTTGGTTTGGGGGGCATTTCGAAACCTGATTTGCTTGTGGAATGCGATCGTTGTTTCTTCGACTTAATAGACAAATGGGTTTCCAATGGGACTTTTGGTTCTGATTACAACTGTTGCGGCACTACGGACTTGCGATTGAGACGGTTGAAATTTTCTTGCTCGATTCAAATAAGGGCTGATTAATCTTTTTCTCAACAGCAGGTTCATGCGAGATAAACTGAGCTGCAGGCATTTTCATTACTCCATGGGGTTTAACCTGCACTTTCTGTTGGTTGCTTTGTATTTCATTTACATTCAGTGTTGGAGTCTTATTATCCGATACAGTCTTTGCAGTTGAAACTGGAGCATCAGTTATTGCTTCCCCTGATTCATCCAGGTCATGGTTTTATTCAAGTCGCGTTTTCAGTGGCAGGTGAATTAACTTCTGCTCCACGTGTTTTTATTTACTTTGCGAATTAAAGTTGATTATTACAATTAGATTTGCTTATAAACAACAATATCTCCACTATCCACAATTGTTGTAGGGGCATGGATATGTTGGACCACGGAACGCTTTCAAAAATGTTTTTCTGAAAAGTATAATAAAGCCCAAAAGAGTAATAAATCACCGGGCATCGATGAGATTCCAGTCGAACTTATCAAACATGGTTGCAGCAGTGCATATAAAGCTACAAAGTCATCCAGCACATTTGGTAAATAGAAAATATGCCAAAAGAGTGCAGCCGATCAATTTGTTCCCCATCCACAAAAAAGGTGACAAGTTACAGTGCGAAAATTATAGAGGCATATCACTACTTTGTACGGCGTACAAAATATTTTCAAAGATCTTAGAAAATAAAATCGGATCATATACCAACAGTATTATTGGGGAGTATCAAGGTGGTTTTAGAGCAGGTAGATTGACAAAAGGGCCAATTGCTCACTTTCAAGCAGTTACTTGAAAAATGCTGTGAGTTCAACATAGACATACACCAAATTTTCGTTGACTTTAAGCAAGCATACGACAGTATTGATCGTACTGTACTGTACCAAATAATGCTTTGCTTTGGCATCCCAGCCAAATAAGTCCGTCTTACCAAAATAACAATGACGTATACGACCTCCCAAGTCCGCATCAATAACCAATGCCTTTGCACAAATATCGGACTAAAGCAGGGAGATGGGCTGGCCCCATTGCTATTTAATAGTACGTCATAACGAAGCTACTTGTCGATACACAAGGTACATTACTATACAAGTCGAGCCAAGTATGTTAGAAGCCTATGCGGACGACATCAACATTTTGTCACGGTCATTAACAACTGCCAAAAAACTTTCCCTGAAACTCGACAGCGATGCAAAACTAGTAGGGCTAGAAATCAATGAAAATAAAACAAAGCTTATGACGCAGTCGAGGAAAAATACCTCAAATTCACAAAATATCACACTTGGCGAATACAGTATCGAAAATGTTAGCGAATACGTGTATTTAGGAGCCAAAATAACGAAAACGGGCAATGAACGCGATGAAATACGCCGAAGAATACAGCACGCCAACAAAATATTTTATTCAGTTTTCACGATCTTGAAGGCCAGCTGCATACACAGGAAAACAAAGCTATGCGTGTGAAACATGGACCCAAACCCAAGCATCCGCATATATATTGAACGCCTCTCAACGACGGGTCTTTAGGCGAATAATCGGAGCGAAGCAAGATGGGGACCGATGGCGAATTCGATACAACCATGAGCTGTATGAAATTTTTGATGAGCCGGAAGTCTGAACGATTATAAGACTGCGAAAGCTGCAATTGGCTGGTCACATGAATCATATGGATGAACAACGGATACCCAAGAAGGTATTCATTGGGAGAACTGAAGGCCCGAGACCAGTGGGGGAACCGAGGAAATGCTGGTCTGACTCAGTCGACGAGGACAGTTTATCACTGCTCGGATTTCGAAATTGGAGGACGCGGTCAATGGGCCGAGAGGCGCTATTTGCAGGAAGCGAGGGCCCGAGAGGGGCTGTAGTGCTAAGAAGAAGAAGAAGAAGTTGAGTGCTAACGACTTGTTGTACATAAACTTTCCTTTTCTTGGAGTGAGGAAATAGTTTTGTCTATTAAAACATCCACGCGTCCTTGAAGAGTATCCACTACATCGGGAAAAATGAAAATGGGCGACTCATCAAGGTAGAGCAAAAACTGTTTCATTGCAGGATCGCATTCCACCCGAACTCCCCAGTTTTGCCTCGCCAGCATTTTTATTTGAGTTAAATTCAAATCTAACCGTTCAGGTTCCACACTTAATCTATTTCCCTTCTTCGTCCCTCGATTTGATTGAAGTATTTCATTTTAAGGGTTTTGTAAAAAAGTTTTACAAAACCCTACTAAAATCGCGACCTGTCTGTCCATCTGTCCGTCCGTCCGTCCGTCCGTGTGTCACAGCACTTTTTCTCGCAAACTACTTAAGCTAGAAACATCAAATTTTGTATGCAGGTGTAAAGGGGTGCTCTCTTCAAAGTTCAACTACAAAAAAATGTATAAGGTATTTAAGGGGGTGTCTCCCCTTATAGGGGAGTGAACCCCCGAAAAAAAATTTCATTAAAGGTAGCCGATATGGGTATCAAATGAAAGGTCTTGGTGAGAACTCTCCAAAACATGTCTTAATTTGATACTTTTTGCTTCGAGGGACGTGCAGGGAGGGGAAATACACGAAAAACTGGTGTCCCCCCTCTGAAAAAAATTACGGTTGTAGGTGTTTATGAGTAAAACAGCAACAAATACCTTAGAAGTCATAATTCGCTCAACTTTGTTAATAATAGTATGATATTCGAATTTCATATTTTCCCCAATAAAATCGCATCGGTACCCTTAAACTAAATAAAATTCAATATTTACGTAGTCCTACTAAGGGTTCTTAAACTTTGTGAGTTTAATGAAAATCGAATGATATACACGGAAGTTATACAAGTTTGAAATTCCTCCAGCTACAACAACAATAATACATGATTTTGGTATTTTATGGACATTGCATCGAATCAGTCACTGCAGTTTTGACTTGATCTTCTTGGAATTTTCCAATAAGGTCAATAACATTAATACATTTGAGAATTCATGATTTGAGTGATTTTTGTCCGTTTGCAACAAAATGGCGACCGTTAAAAGTAGAAAAACAAGATTTTCTTTTGAATGTGCACATCTCTTTGACATATTTCTTCACGTTATTCATTGCTGGTGACTGCATTTCTGAGAAGTTGGGGACAAAAACCTTCTGACATGACCGTAGGTCTGTTTACTCAACTTGTTTTATTTAATGTATTCATTTAATTTTTTAGTTTTTTACTTTAACATTCACAACCTGTATCTTAACGACCGCACGGGAGAGTGCAAAGGGTTTCCGTGACAATTTGTAAGGGTTTTGATGAAAATTTTAGAAATATTGATATGCTATCATGACAACTCAAACATTGCGGCTAATAGACAGAAATTAAAATACATATAACAAATATGTATTATTTTTCTGAGCTCAATTCATGGAACAGAAGACGTTTTTTGAATTCACAATTATTTTACAATACCCTTCTGGTAGGAGGACTCTCCTGCTACTTTTACTGAAACAGTGTTTGACTTTTAAAGTGGGACCCAATAAAATGATTATTTGCTTTAAAAAATAAGAGTACCTACGAGAAATTTGCCTTTACATCTGGTGGTGCCAACGGGATTAATTTCCCCTGAGTGTAGGTCCGATGTTACACTCAAGCGAAGATGCTTCTTAGCAAGTAACGTCTTTCCCGTTCTGCAGTAAAACAATTTTTAACATAATTCAATTCTGGACTGGTTGCTCCATGGTCATTATAGTACATGAAAAATTAAATTTACTGCATTCAGATTGACAAAATACCAAGGAAGCGATTTCACTGTGATAAAACTTAAAAGGGATAGCATTGTCAACGAGGAAATCTATTTAAATCACTTTCATACCAAGTAGCAATTAGACGAAAGCTAGAAAATATCTAATTTTAATTTTCCCATTGTTTAAATCTTTTTTCTGATGCTCCTACTCAGACTTTCCGCGTCAACTCTCTATCGCATTCCAACCAAACAATAAAATAAAGTGTGCAACCGTTTCGAATCCCCCAAAAGACAAACGACAGACGCGAACGCGTCGCCCAATATGTCAAAGTGATGTCGATAAATTAAGCAACGACGCTATTGGTATCGAGTATCGAAATGGCTCGTTCGTTGGCTTTGTTATTCTCTCTCCTCGTACTTTTTCCGTTAGCGCGATCTTTCTTTGGCCGTTTGGGCTGAGAAACTATTTTCGAGGGACGATCGAAATAGATTGAAATAACTTTCATCCGTTCACATTGCAAGCTAATAAGGCTGCGAATGTGGCATTCCTTTTCGATAATGGCATGCCATCTATCGATAGCTGTGCGTACAACACCGCACGCAGTTCACATGCTTTTGAATCGAATTCAATCACGTTCTGTGATTAAAATGTGAACATCAGCGACGAAATATGTGAGGACTCGGAGATCAAAAACCAGCGAATTCGGAAGCGTTTTGATGATTTCAATTTACCGAAAAATATTTTCCAAGGAACATGTCAAGAAAATTCATATTCGGTATTTACCTAACGATACCTCGCACTTTCACAGGAACATCAATCGAAAACATTAAGTGATCGTTAGAGGAAAATCATGCAAAGGAGGCAGAAGTTTGAGCTAGCACGCGCCAAAGGGGTTAAATTGTTAAATTTATGGGTCATAATTCTTGTGTAAGTCAACGAAGTGTCTTTTGAGCGAGACGACGCCACCGTTAGCGCCCCAGAGAATCCTTCGAGTCGGCCAGCGGTATTTAAATGCACACTCATGTCATGGTGACACTTATTACATTACCCTTTCAGTGCCGCTGTCATTAGAGCAGTGATTAGTGGTCTTAATGGATGATCACCAAGTACAGCTATCGAATTTAACAATTCCACAAGAATACCATGGGGACCGAGTTAATGAATTGAAAATTTATGTGATCTCAATGCAGAAGCGTTTTCAATAGGAAAAATAGAAATTAAAATAAGTTTAAGGGCACTCATCCTGATAGGAGACCAGTATATGTTAGTGTATTTTTAATAGGATTGAACCTATTCAAGGCATGTTTTCACTTAGACGAGGCTTGGGGATATGTGAAGTTGTTTTTACGCCAATGTAGACAACTTACCGCCAAAAAATTCAAAGATAGAAATTATGGTAAGTACAAGTAGGTAATTGAGGCTTCATGAAGAAGTTCCCACTAAATTATTTGCATACATTGTAAAATTTGTTGATTAAATTCGAGATTTGCGTCAAATAGTCCCATTAGAATGACCATTATAATATCAAAATAGCATTTTATAAGTTGTTATACATACTCGTATCTATTATCCATTCTGTTAAAACTATCAAATCATATAATTGTTTTGAAAGGGGCAATATGTCCTCCCAATCTGCATTTTCTTTGGATTCCTTGCTCTTAGACACATTGTGTATCACATTTAACCCTCAAGAAAATAACTTGATTATCTTCGCTCAAAACTCTTTTCCTTCGAAAACTTCTAAGTCTCATGGGTTACATATATGAACAACAGTAGCAGTCGAAATAGCCCAGAAGCTGCGACATCTAGCTTACACGTATGCACGCATGCATGCATGTGCATTTATCTTTCTATGCTGCATCCAATAAAAGTTTTTGATAACAAGGCATTCCTCGAGGCTAGTCGCGTGATAATCAACGGCCTCATTGAAACAAAGGAGCCGCAACGCTAGTAGCTAACATGTCCGCTTCAATGGAAAGACCTTTCGTAGTGTAAAACAAGAAGTCGGTTGAGCCTATTGCACCATGTTGAGTATGAAACCTTTACAATCTATGGGGACTAGCGTACAAACATGTCCGTAGCATTTCCCTCGGGGTTGACTTAAATACAAAGCGAAATCTTACGAGAAAGGAAGGTGTTACATCCGGTAAATCTATGCATGGAAACAATGTTCATTTTATAGAGTGCCAACTTTTTCTTGTATAGATGTAAACAGTAAATTATAACTTTGTAGTCAGAAAAAGAAAATAGGATTTACTAAAACTAAACTTAAACATATCGCCAATACTGAAGAATAACGTTAATGCATCAAAGAATCACAATCTACCATCGCTTCGCGCCAACAACAGCTTTCGCTATTGGCCCATCAGAACCGATTAGCTTTTGCTATCTCCTCTACACAATCTCACTCAGCGGTAACTTTTCACGTCATCATCAGTACGAAAGGAGGACCAACTGATTTCCATGCAAACAACTTTACAAAGATTCCCATGCTTATACAAAAGATACAGTGGCCACAATGCACATGTGAAGATATACGAATTTATATTGTACTGAGGACTCAAGCCATCGCAGAAAAGCGTTGCAGAGGTTCAGCTTTTGGCTAGTGGCCGCAGAGATTCGCATGAGTCCCAGGCGGTTCGCTCAAAGACATTCCAACTGTCTTAAGGTCCAATTATACAAGGCCGGCACTACAAAATCGCAAACTGACCATCTCGTTTGAGTACGAGGTGGTTGAGCCAACCAGTTAGCGCAAGATAGTTTATGCATACGCTGCGACCTAGAACAATACATCGGAGGATACTGAATATTTGTTGATCTTTGATTTAAACTTGATTTTTTGCTGAAATCAGATTCTCTATTCATTTTTAATTTGATCTTAGCGGTGAACTTGCTAGCGCTGTGCTTGTTGAGAACAAGATCTCTTTAGATATTTATCGAAAGGGTAAACCTTGTTATCACATTCAGCTTATACGAGTAGTATAGCTACAATAGTTGTGATTTTTATAAACTAGAGATAATCTAAACCACAATGAATGGAGTCAAACAAAGCATAATTTGCACTAGCTTATGAATTAGAAAGAATTTTTTCCGAGAGTATTCAAAGCAACATTTACATAATGTCCCTTGCATTTTATGAGGTTTGAGTTTGATCTGATACCACGAAAGTTCCCATCGTTTAATTCCTATTGCAGATCAATTCTTTTTTTGCAGAGGATTTACTGATAAGAGAAATTCTGATGTTGTTAGCACCTATAAAGCTCATCCGCAATCATTGCTGTTTTCGGATCCAGTTCGCCAGTTTAAATTACTCGTAAGTTGGAACGAAATCTCTATTCTGCTCCATGTTCCACTGAATCAAAAATTTTCATAAGTATTTTGGTTCCTGGCTTCTCTTTCTCACAGTAATGACGGGTGAAATCGAGGAAATCTGGCATCCAACCTAAGAAAGTGTCGTACGGTTTTTTTATCGAATTTTACTTAAAAGGATGGTCAAAGTTGAGTAGTCTATACTACACTATATTTACATAGCTGATTTTTATTCCAACGGCTTTCTTCTAAAAAGTTTCATATACATGGCTCGGCTCCTAGATCTGCGGCTCATTAACTCTGCAGTTCCTTGAGCAGTTTTCAGAGCCATGACAGTTTTTGAGGCGGTGGAGGCAACTTTTGAGTCTATTTGAGCACCGAACTAATTGTCCCCTACAAACGATAGCAGAGAGTTGCGTCAAAATGATTAATGCTTCTCTTAAACTTTCGACCAAATTTGAGCAGTACAGTCCCACCACCCTCGCCTTAATGTTTAGTCCGTGACGCGATCCCAAGGCAATCTATTACACCACAGAATTGGGGGGTGCACCAGCTGGGGTCCTGGATCCCAGTTCGGTCCATCGGTGGCGGTCGTGGAGTGCCACTCGTTCACCTGTCAAATTTCTCTTCCACGGACGACCTTGTTTCAGACCAGAGTTCCGACCAGAGAAAGGTGAGAACCACTTCAACTAATACTTTTAGGTGCGTGTAACATGAGAACAAGAAGATTTTTAGTTGGTTCTTTTTTTCAAAAATTTTTTTTGAAGTTTAGCTTCCTTTACGGAGGCAAGCCCAGAAAAAGCGTTCAATGTACCGAGACAATAATTCTTCCGCCGCAATACACTTTCCACACCAGTTTTCGCTGTCCCAGCTCCTCTAACGCTGTCTAAGCTCATCTTCCTTAAACGCTTAAAGAGTGATCCACCGCGTTCACTCGTTCCAATGTTGCAACGCCTTCATACCACAAGAAGATTACGCTAAAACAACAGTGAGGCACTCTTGGAGCGTCCGGTGGGAAGCTTAGATTCATTTTGCAAATGATTATGTTAAGGTTAAAAAGTTGTGTATAGATAAATGCAGGAAAAATTTCCTTTCATCGTGGACAATATGTTGGACTTGATATAATGCTTATCGGGGATTTACGGCAGTTACCACCAGAGAAATCAACGCCAATCTTCAAACAAATTAGATCTAAATTAACTGGTACAACTCTTTGGCGTTCTTTAAAATTTTATGAACTCACCCAGGTAATGCGGCAAAATGACCTCCTATTTTCTAATACTCTAACTAAAATTGGTAATGCAGAAGTATTAGAACCAGATCAATTGCAGCTCATAGAAAACAGATTTTTCATTAAAGAAGAGGCTCAAAGATTATGTCCTGAAAGCGTCCGCTTATTTTTATCAATAACAAATCACGTGGATAATACACTGGCACGAAAAAGCCAAAATCGTAGATATCGTAATTATGACAAAAAATTATAGTAGGGGAAAGTGGTACAAAACGATCCCGCGAGGGAAAACGATTACCCCAAGTTTAATCGTTTTTATCAGCACCATCTATAGTTTGGGTGAAAATCACCTTCTGTGTTATTTGTTCAGTATTCTGTCGAAGTTTCATGGCGTTGTGAATGTTACAAAAATTAATAGCACAATAAAGTGAAAATTTTCTCGATTGATGTAACCTAAGCAAAATTCAATAATCTGTAAGTTTAATGTACGTGCTTGCGATGTGATAGTGGTGTTTACGTTAGTTATCAGTATAACTCAGAAATTTATTCGGCCATATTCTATTGCTATATCCACAGCCATGAGGTTATAATTTGATGTCTTTCAGACATGGTCGTTTGGGGTAAAACGAACCACTCATAGGTGGGTACAATAATTCCAGGAATCATTTTAGCCACATTTGATATGTTTCATTTCGTTTTAGTTTTGTGTTGAGTTAGTTACATAAAAAAAATTTAATTGATTTCCGAAAATCTTAGTTGATATTTATTTTTCATATTTCAAGAACCATGCCGCGAAACTACATAAGAAAAACAACACGCCAAAATTGGAGTGAAATCTCCATGGGCTATGCTTTGGACGCCGTTGAACGTGGACTGCCATATAAAACGGCTAGTAAGCAGTTTACCGTATCGATTATGGCTTTAAAAAGACGAGCTAAATGGCAGAATGTGCACGCGGTTGGAAGTGCCAAGGTTTTGGGGAGCAGGCGGCAAATATTCAGTGATGAACAGGATCTTGAAATTTGCCAACATATTAAAGATACGGAAGCCAGAATGTATGGATTAACATCTAAAGATATACTTTCGCTTGCATATCAATTAGCAGAGAGAAACAAAATTAAACATCTATTTTCAAGCGAGACAGGCAAAGGTGGTAAGGATTGGTTAAGAGGATTCCGAAAAAGGCACCCCCACATCACCATGCACACTTCGGGGTCAACATCAGCTGCCTGTGCCCGTGCTTTTAATAAGCCAGTTATTGAAAATTATTTTCGAATTTTAAAAGAGGTTCAAGAAAAGCATTCATTTCCTCCTCATCGTGTATTTAATGTGGATGAGACAAGTTTGAATACTGTTCCAACCAAAAACTACAAGGTCGAAAGCAAAGAACCCGATAGGAGTTCTCTATGTTACAAATGCGGTGAAATGGGACATAAAAAAAAGAGTATACGAAGGAGGGACATTGTATTCTTTGCAAGGATGCTAATCCAAGACCTGATTTTGGACACGCCTTGGGATCAGGAAAAAGCCGGATTTTCCAGGAAGCCCTAGCCAAGCCAAAATCAGAACTTCGATGACTCACATCCTGCAGCTACACCTACACCGCAGTTCAGCCGCACAAAATCTGCTTGAGCAGTTTGCGAGGGACATGAAAGCTGACTTCTTGCTGCTGAGTGAGCAACATCATGATGAACGTTCAGCATCATGGTATCCTGATGAAACTAGCACTGCCGCCATTTGGGTTCGAAATAGTGATTTCCAGGCGGAGAGCTGTGGACGTGGGGATGGTTTTGTGTGGGTTCGGCGCTCAGGGACCACCTTCTTTAGTGTGTACCTAACGCCTAACGAATCGATATCATCTTTCCAAGTCAAGCTTCAGGCTTTGGAGGGCGCTGTTACGACCGCAGACGGGAACGTGCTCGTTGGAGGAGGCTTCAACGCGAAAGCAATCGAATGGGGCATACCTCAAACAGATCCGCGGGGAAAACGAGTCCTAGAAATAGCGGACAGGATGGCGCTCGTCGTACTAAACACCGGCAATACGCCGACCTTACGCCGTATTGGCTGTGAAGGAACCATACCGGAAGTGACATTCGCCTCGGAGTTCTTAGTACGGAGGATACACAACTGGAGAGTATTAGAGGACTACTCAGCCAGTGATCATCAGTACATTCTGCTTGAGATAAGCGATGCTGTCTCCCGACGTCCGCGTTCTCGGCTTCCTACAATTGGATAGAACATCGGTAGTATGGACGTCACGAGGTTTGTCAAGGTTCTCACAGCAGGTGTACCGCTGCAAGGGGCTTTGGAGGGGATGGAAGAACTGGCAGTTCAAGACGTGGTGAGCTCAACTATGAGCGTCATCACGACTGCTTGCAAAGCTTCTATGCCCCGTGGAAAACCCCGGCACGGCAAGGCCCCAGTGTACTGGTGGTCAACTGAAATCGCTGAAAAGCGAAGGGAGTGTCACAAGCTTCGGCGTGAGGCTCAACGGGCAC
The DNA here is from genome assembly GCA_963969285.1 of Odontomyia ornata. Lineage (NCBI taxonomy): Eukaryota > Metazoa > Arthropoda > Insecta > Diptera > Stratiomyidae > Odontomyia > Odontomyia ornata. Next base: position 494,985,051 of record OZ017738.1, read on the forward strand.
GGAGCCGGGACGAGGCAAGCAACCGCACAGCAGCATATAAGTCGGCCAGGAAATGCCTTCGTAAATGGATCAACAACAGCAAGGCTCACTGCTGGCAAGGTCTAGTGGACAGCATGAACAAGGATCCGTGGGGCCTTGGCTACAAACTAGTGATGGGGAAGCTTGGTGCCCTACGGAAACCTTGTATACATGATGCGGAAAAGATGGACGAGATAGTGCGGGGACTCTTCCCCGCCCATCCCGTCCGTGTTGACGCTGTCCATACTGAAACAGCAGTCGAGTGTCCACTCTTCACACAGCCGGAACTGTAAGAGGCAGTCCTTTCGTTGAAAGCGAGGAAGGCTCCAGGTCCAGATGGTGTTCCAGCTGAGGTGTTGCGGCTTGTATATCACCATTGTCCTGGCTTGCTGCTCAGCACATTCAACTCTTGCCTACGGGACGATGTTTTCTCGATACGGTGGAAGGTGTCGAGGCTCGTGCTGATCAGCAAGGAGAAGGGAAGTCCCGAATCGCCATCTGCATACCGCCCGTTATGCATGCTAGACACGGCTGGGAAAGTGCTAGAGAAACTCATCAAGGGAAGACTCACTGACGCGATTCGTGCTGCTGAGGACCTATCTCCTAGGCAGTACGGCTTTAGAGCAGGGCGCTCTAATATTGATGCGATTGCAAAGGTGGTGAGCGCGGTCCAAAAGGCAGAGGCATATAGTCGCACCAAGTGACGGATCGTCCTATTGGTGACACTTGACGCCAGGAACGCCTTCAACTCCACTAAATGGGTGGATAACCCTTTTCAAGTTCCAGAATATCTAATGCAGCTTTCGAGGGACTACCTAAAGGATCGAAGCCTGCTCTACGACACGACACAGGGCCAACGAAGGATGGAAGTTACATCGGGTGTTACCGAAGGATCTATCCTTGGTCCGGACCTGTGGAACGTGTCTTACAACGGGCTACTGAGACTTGAGATGCCAAATCAGTCGCACTTGGTCGGCTATGCGGATGATGTTGCGGCTCTGGTCACTGGACGCACCGTTGAACAGGCGCAACTTTGGCTAGGTATGCTAATGCGCCGAGTGAAGGACTGGATGACTGCTCGCGGGCTCAGTTTAGCACTGAAGAAAGCCGAAGTGGTCATCTTGACAAAAAAGAGAATCCCTAGAGTTAGGATGATCAGTATGGGAGACTTATGAATCGAATTGAAGCAAGCGGTGAAGTCCCTGGGGCTACTGATCGACTCGAAGATGAGTTTCTCTGAGCAAATCAGGGCAACGGCTGAGAAGGCTGCTTCAGGAGTATCGGCTCTGAGTCGACTTATGGCCAACGTAGGTAGACCCAGCTCATCAAGAGTACGTCTCTTGATGAGTGCTATAGGGTCATACTACTGTACGGAGCAGAGGTATGGGGCGACGCTCTCAGCAAGGAGGTGTACCGGAAACGTTTGGCGCCGGTACAGAGAAGAAGAGCACTAAGGATTGCATCTTCGTATCCGACAGTCTCTGGTTCGGCGTTGAGAGTTATTGCAGGCGTGATACCTGTCGCCCTCCTTACTGGAGAGCGCCGCGCTATTTACCTGCGCCAAAACGAGAATGCGAGGGAGACGATTGTCCACGATTGATAGCAGTCCTGGTTGAATTGCACGAAGGGAAGGTTGACTGCGCGCCTCATCCCGGACGTGAAACCGTTTCTAAATCAAAGGCGTGTGGAGGCTGCCTTCTATCTGACCCAGCTTTTGAGTTGGCATGGGGGTTTTCAGTCTTACCTGAACAAGATTGGTAAGTCAAGGTCCCCCGATTGTCGATATTGCCCAGAAGAGGAGGACAATGCCTGCCACATATTTTTTTTGCGTGCGAAAAATGGGTCAGGCTGCGGATTAACCTCTACAGGGAGACGGGAGAGCTTATCCCGGATAATATAGTTGCGGTGATGCTCGAATCGGTTGACAAATGGAACCAGGTGTCACATTATGCTCGGGCAGTCCTAGAATATAAAAGGGACTCACAGCAGCCGGGGGCGCTTCTCTCTCGCATTTCCCTGTATTCACCGCTTTGAGCAACGAGGATCGCTCTTCTTGCATTTCCTTTTCCCCTCTGCCCTCCCGCTAGGAAAGGGACTCCCCAGCTTGAAGGCGCCCCACGGCGTAACAAAACGAGACCTGGCCCGAAGTAATGTGTCAAACGGTTCCAGGCTGGGTATTTAGGTTGACAGGGGAGGTGTTTAGTGGGCAGTCCAGTCACGCATGGGAGTCCCACACTCTGTGCATAAATAGCATTCACCTCCCTACCACAAAAAAAAATGGCTGCCGTATGGTGGTAGGGTCAAGCAACAATATTATTTTGCCGGAAAAAATTCATTACTTTAATTGACCAGTGTGATGATTGTGTAACACAAAAAGAATGGAGTCATTTTCATTGGGTTTAGTATGAACTTCAAAATGATATAGCGAATCAATTAAGAGATCCGTATTAATAAAGTTGAATAAGAGATCATTCCCATTAATCCAGCTGTTAGAACAAAATAGCCACACACAGACAAAGCATTTACCAAAGTGCTTTTTTCCTTTAGTTGTTAGGACTTTGGGTGTTTGGTACCGTAGATAAGCCCGTTTTGTCCATAATGTAAATATGGTGAGCAGGGAAGCTGTTTTATATTATGATCGATTAAAACCAACTGCACGCGCAATGCTTTTTAGTGTTGACTATCTAATTGGCAAATTTGGGTGTCTTTTTAAATAACCACAAAGGCATTCCTTATTTGCAGTCACGATTGAATTGGTGTCGAAAATAATTTTCTTTCAACCAATTCGCAAGCAAGTGTCCTTAGATCGTTCGTGGTCATACCAAAAAAGATTGGCTACGAGTGTCGTCAAGTACTCGCAGAAACTTTTTTCGACTCTGTTGAAAAGGTAATATCATATCTACCAAGTTTTTGGAATATCAGGATGAGAAACCCTACCCTATTATTTGGGAATATCAGGATGAGATATTTTAAATGTGATCTCCTGCATTACATTTAAAAACCATAGCAGGGAAAAATAAAAAACTTTTAGAAAAAAAAGTAAAACAATTTCGAAATAACCTAAAAAGAATGAAATTAATTTTCTGGAAACGGTGGCATATGGCGCTCAACGCGAGAAATTCTGATTTAAAATTCAATTAATATGTCCGAGTAAACATTGTAATAGTGTTTTTTTTTTTATAAAATGACTCGTCGACCGCTAACTGATAGTGAAATCCTTCCGTTAACACAAGAAGAAGATAACGAGAGTGAATCCGAGCTTAGTGACCAAGGTTCAGAAGTTTCCGTTCACATTCCAGTTCCAGAGGAAATCCAATCTGCTGAAGAATGAACCAGCTCAGATTCTGATGAGTATAATTTGCCACTTTCAGTTATAAACACATATTTTACTGGGCGTGATAAGACAACAAAGTGGCGAAAATCAAACAACAACAGAGTGAAACGCCAAGCTCAAAATATTCTCACACAAGATTCGGGTGCTCGTAGAAACGGCGTCGGAGTGACAACATTCGTACAATGGAATTTATTCATGTCTGAGGACATTATTACAAAAATTGTCAAACATACTAATGAATTCATCCAAAAAAGGTGCCAACGTACGACAGACCCCGTGATTGCAAATCGACTGATGCAGTTGCAATTCGAGCATTATTCGGATTATTGTACATAGCAGGAACCTTGCGGATATCACACGCAGGGGGGATCTATATGCAACTGATGGCTCAGATGTTCCTATATTTCCCACTACGATGGCACTGAAAAGAACAAAATTTCTAATGAATTCATTGAGATTTGATGACGCAACCCCACGAACATCTCGTCGTACTCTGGATAAGGCTGCACCAATTAGAGAGATTTTGGAAACGTTCACAAAAAAACTGCCTCTCACCAAATTATGTTGGACAGAACTTGGTTATTGATGAGATGATGGCAGGTTTTCGAGGAAAACGTCCCTTCAGACAATATATCAAATCGAATCCCGATGAATACGGAATAAAATTGTATCCGCTTGTAGACGCTGCTACGTTTTAACATATGTCCTCAATATTGAGCTTTATGCCGGCAAGCAGCCAGAAGGCCCGTACCAGTTGAGTAACGCTGCAGCAGACGTCGCGAGGAGGCTAATTACACCAATTTCTGAAATAGGAAGAAACCTTACAATTGACAATTGGTACACCAGTGTTCCTTTGGTTGATGATTTTGCTAAAAATCATCAGATTTCTGTTGTAGGTACTATGCGCAAAAACAAAAAAGAAATACTGCCTTGTTTTACAGATAAAAATAATCCTAAAAGGCAACGCTAGTGTCGTACGTGCCCAAAAAAAAGATCTGTGGTACTTATATCATCCCTTCATTTTGCTGCTGAAATTGATGAAAGTACAAATGAAAAGCGCAAACCGAGGATTGTAACTTTTTACAACCAAACGAAAGGCGGCGTCGATGAAGTTGACAAGAAAGTGAAGATTTATTCGACATCAAGGAAAAATAATAGATGGCCATTGACACTCTTCTTTCGTCTTGTGGATATTGCTGGAATAAATGCCATGGTAATATTGAGGGCAAACAATGTCGTCATACAGAAAACGCGAAAATATTGTTACATGTACAAATAATTACATGTACAAATAATTCTGCGAGCTACTGTCGCAATTGTTTTCACAATCGTTAAGAACGTCAACAAATGAATTTACTCGAACCCACGAGAACCCAACAAGCATGGTCAACATCTGCAAATGACGTCACTCCATTCATTAATTTGCTCGAATCTACCAGGTACCTCTCGGTAGAACATTCGCCAATGTACGAGAAATGGGTGAATAGGTAGAGACCCTATATAAAGGCGAGCTGAATGAATGGGGGGATCATTCATTGGGCTCTTTCACACGGGAATGGTAAAAACCCATATCCAAACAGGTTTCGCGCTTACGCCCTTATGTTTACACGTTGCATAGTTCAGCCAACCTATTTTTGTATACGATACACGTCTTGCGAGTGTATGTGTCAAAAGGATCATTTGATCGTTAAACGTCGTGTGGACAACATGAAAGCGAAGACGGAGAGATAAGCGATTGAGAATTGATGTTTTAGCCTTGAATTGTGCACGAGGTAACAAAAACTGGAATGAAAAATGTATTTTATGATTGTTAAAGTTTGTCGATTCAAACTTCTATTGGATTTATTAGAACCTCCGTATTTTTCCGCTTTCTGAAAAATATATTCCAAATTTGAATATCCTTTTAAGCTGCATATTTTTCTTGTTGTGTTGTCATCTGGCATATTATAATGCGATTCTATAAAGATTATGCGTACTGTTAATTTTCTATGGATTTAGAATAGGCAGTTTAACTTTATTGAAATCGAGATATTCGTCGTGTTGTTTCCTGAAATTGAACATGGCCTCCGCTTTTATAAATTCATTAAATAACGCGTAGCTTCTCGCGTCCACGCATCCATTTTTGCATGCAAATTAAAGAAAGGCAATCGTTTCATTACGACTACCTTCTTCACCGAATGTTCACTTCGGAATGATTACCGGGGTTTGTATAAATTTCCCCCACCAAATGATCAACAAAATGCGTTTGTGTATGTGCGTTACGCTCGTTCACCCTACAAAATGTTGGCTTGTTTTTACCATCAGGTCCCCTCAATACCTCTCACTCTTCTTGCCCACATAACCTGTTTAACGCTCACTTTTAACGCTGCGTCTGAAAAAGCCCATTCGACCGCGATAAGAACTGCGATAGTATGTGTGAAGCGATATTATTCGAGTAGTAGAAAAGTGTGTTTCGTAATAGTGAAGTGATTTAGAAGACAATTGCGATAAGAAATTTATGGACAAGTGTTAGATTTTTTAATAGTGAAAATTAAAAAAAAAAATGTTTATTGTGCATTTTTGTAATTAAATAAACTTTTTTTAATTTAGTTTAAAAGACATTGCTTTTTCACTTTCCCGGAACATTAAATTATTGGCCGCGAACCAATAAAACGCACCAATGGTGTCGAGAAGTGAGAAAGAAAATTTCGAAAAGTAAAAACATTTAAACATTTTCGTCGAAATAATAAAAATACCACCAAGCTAACAGTGAAAAATTAATGAATTTACCATGGTGGGTGAGCCCTCAGATGCAGAAGGAGGCGCAGAAGGTGGTGAAGCCGAAACACCAAAACCAAAGGAGCCAGAAAATGCGCTGATGCAAATGTTGATGCTCATGCAGCAAGAGCAGCTACAACAGTCATCCAATTTAACTGCGAAGCTAAATGAACAATCAGCGAAACTAAGTGAACAATCAGCGCAGCTAAATGAACAGACATCCAGTTTAGCTGCGAAGCTAAATGAACAATCAGCGAAGCTAGACCAACAAGCAATCGAAATCAAAGCAGACATCAAGGCAGAAATCACACAGAAGCTGGAGAAACAGTCAACCGAAATAAAAGCGGAGCTCGGTAGTCTCAACAAACAAATTCAAGGCGTCGAGGAAAAGGTTGACCAGGTCGAGGAAAAGGTTTACCAGGTCGAGGAAAAGGTCAGCCAGGTCGAGGAGAGAATCAACAATGAGATGGAAAACATGAAAAAGGAATTGGAAGCAGCGAAGGCAGTAGTAACCGCCTTACCAGCCCCACTTATAACCGCAGCGCAAAGCTCATCTAGAAATGTGCAAGCACCAATATTCGATGGGCAAACGGTCTGGAGTATTTACAAAATCCAGTTTGAAGCCGCCGCTAGGATAAATCACTGGAATGAGCAGGAACGAGCAACTGCATTGATTCTTGCTCTAAGAGGCCCAGCTGCCGAGCTTTTGCAGACTATCCCCGTTGAGTTGCATTCAAACCCGCCTGCTATAACGAATGCGCTGGACATGCGTTATGGAGACGATCATCTGAAGCAGATTTACCGGGCACAGCTACGGCATCGGATGCAAAAGTCTGGCGAAACCTTACAGCAGCTAGCCCAAGACATTGAGCGCCTGGCACTTTTGGCTTATCCAGCTTACGACCCAGAACATCGAGATGACGCAGCAACAGAAGCATTCATCAGTGCGTTAAAGGACCAGGAATTGCAACAAGCCGTGCGATTGGCTCAAAAGCAAACGGTTAAGGACGCATTGGTTTATAGTCTGAACTATGAGGCAGCGAAAAATGCGACTCGTACCACTGCCCGGGTCCGTGAAGTAGTGGCAGATGAGTGCAGATGTAAGCGCCTGGAAAATGAGCGAGAGCCGCAGGGTAATGGTGCGCCTAGATGCTGGGATTGCGGAGAAAAAGGGCACTTACAAAGAGACTGCAAGAAGTGAAGAAAATGGAGCTATTGTCCAGGATGGTGGAGATCCAGACCGTGTCAGGAGCCTAGAATGGAGGACCATCAAACTGCAAGGGCCAACTTCGTGGGGCGTACGTTGGCTAGGAGGATCGACATCCCCAGCACCTCCATCACCGTGCCAAGGCAACATCGTGGAGAAGCAGACAGATGCCTTCCTGGTCAAGTTGATGAAGAACATTGCACCATAACAAACGACACTAGTTCAACCCGATCGACGATCTGGCCCGACCTAGTGAGGCCCCAACCACTTCACAAGGGCAGAGTTCATGGAATTGCTGACGCCCTATCTCGTCATCCATGTCCAGCAAGCATTGTCGGCGAATTGAGGAAAAGGAGCCGACCGTTGCTCTGCGAGTGATAACGTCCGAATTCGATGAAGATTGTTCAGCGGAGGAGATTCGAAATGCCCAGTTAGCCGATAAAGACATCGGACCATTACTCGTATGGAAGGAGACGACTGGGCGACCTGAGTGGAAAGACGTTTCAATGCATGGCGCAACCCTGAAAAGCTATTGGGCACAATGGAACTCCCTTCAGGTGGAGGGTGGCGTACTCAAGCGGAAATGGGAAACGGCGGATGGTAGCTCCTATAGGATGCAAACTATACTACCCAAAAGCTGAATCGACGATGTGATTAAGGAAATGCATGAAGGATCCTCGGGAGGCTACCTTGGTGTTAACAAAACCTTGGCGAAATTGCGGGAAAGGTTTTACTGGCTCCACGCTCGAGAAGACGTAGAGGACTGGTGTCGCAGATGCACAATTTGCGCTTCCGTCAAAGGCCCAAAGCGACGGCTGAGAGGACAAATGCAAACCTATAACGTGGGGGTACCGTTTGAAAGGATTGCTGTTGACATCGCAGGACCCTTTCCTGAATCTGAATGGGGAAATCGATACACGCTGGTTGTAGCCGATTATTTCAGCAAGTGGCCCGAGGTCTACCCCATTCCTAACCAGGAAGCAACTACTGCAGCTGAACAGCTAGTGTTAAATTGGGTCAGTAGGTACGGCGTACCTGGCGAACTACATTCGGATCAAGGCCGAAACTTTGAGTCACTAGTTTTTGGTGAAATGTGCGAGCTGCTCGGAATACGGAAAACGAGGACAACACCGCTGCATCCCCAATCCGATGGAATGGTCGAACGTTTCAACGGCACGCTCAATAAACACCTGGCCAAAATGGTTGACGAGAACCAAAGAGACTGGGACCGACATATCCCACTATTTTTAATGGCGTATAGAGCCGCTGAACATGCATCGACGGGCCAAGCCCCAGCCAAAGTCATTTTTGGAAAGACTATTCGTTTGCCAGCCGATATAAAGTTCGGAACACCCCCTGAGAAACCCCAAACGGTCTCGGAGTACGCAAGTGATCTAAGACAACGGTTGAACGAGATACATCGGACAGTGCGAAAACACCTCGAATCGACTACTGACCGCATGAAGACCAGGTATGATCTAAAGGCTAATTCTACTGGCTTCCAGCAAGATGACTTGGTGTGGCTTTATAACCCGCAACGGCGAAAGGGTAGGTCTCCAAAGTTGCAACATAATTGGGAGGGACCATACCGAGTTACAAAGCGAATCAACAACGTCGTATACCGAATACAGGAACATCGTAAGCCGAGAGCTAAAATGAAAATCGTGCATCTGGACCGTCTTGCCCCATATTACATCCAGGGAGAATCGACTACAAATAGCGACACATCTTTTCGGGGCGAAAAGAACTAAGGTGGGGGCAGTGTTACATGTACAAATAATTACATGTACAAATAATTCTGCGAGCTACTGTCGCAATTGTTTTCACAATCATTAAGAACGTCAACAAATGAATTTACTCGAACCCACGAGAACCCAACAAGCATGGTCAACATCTGCAAATGACGTCACTCCATTCATTAATTTGCTCGAATCTACCAGGTACCTCTCGGTAGAACATTCGCCAATGTACGAGAAATGGGTGAATAGGTAGAGACCCTATATAAAGGCGAGCTGAATGAATGGGGGGATCATTCATTCGACCGCGATAAGAACTGCGATAGTATGTGGGAAGCGATATTATTCGAGTAGTAGAAAAGTGTGTTTCGTAATAGTGAAGTGATTTAGAAGACAATTGCGATAAGAAATTTATGGACAAGTGTTAGATTTTTTAATAGTGAAAATTAAAATTAGTGAAAGTGTTAAATTGTTTATTGTGCATTTTTGTAATTAAATAAACTTTTTTTAATTTAGTTTAAAAGACATTGCGTTTTCACTTTCCCGGAACATTAAATTATTGGCCGCGAACCGAAAACACGCGACAATATTTACGTGGATTGGGCATTGAACCGTCCAAGAAAGCTCAAAAGAAATATACAAGACCATTTGAATATGAGTTCTGCAAAGGCTGACAATGAATCAAGTAGTATTCCCACCACAAGTAGAGGGAGCTACAAAATATGGCCAGCAATAAAAGGAGACAATCAAAAACACAATGCCCATCATGCCAAAGAAATATTTGCAAGACCCACACTACATTCATTTGCAATGAATGTTATCTTGCGGAGAAACTGAGTCTGAGGACAACTAAACTAAGTTCATAATAAATACTTTGATTTTAATTATTTTATCTCATGGAATAGACTGATTGTGTTATTTTGTTTATATTATATAAAGTTAGTTAGAGTTATATGGGAATATTTTATTTATGTTATTATTTGAATTTATAGTTTTGTTTTTTCTTACATAAAAATTCAGTTATTTCAAAAGTTTTATCCTAACATAATAATAATGTACCTGTACACAAAAATATAAAACCGTATTGATTTATTAGTGCTTTAAATCCCTGAAATATCTCATAGGTGTTTTAGGTTACGCGCGACTGCTTTTGTTACAAATAACCACGCGACCGCTTGAAGGTTAACTACTTTCAGTGAAAATACTTTGCTGAATTGAATCGAAAAATTAAAATGTTTGAAATTAAAAGACAAAACTAAAACATACACTGGTCTATATGCTGATGCTTATTTTTAATTGATGTAGACATATTCGCTTTTCGTATTTTGTTTTAAAACAGTTAATTTACTTTGACTTTCACTCTTATTCCGTTATTACACATTTCTTTTTTTTTTATGATTTTAGCCATTTAGGCAATTTCATAGTTTTCTTTTGTAAATCTTTATCTTAAACCTACTACGGAATATTTTACTCTGTATCACAAAATTTTTCTCGGAAAAACTTTTTATCGAGAATGGTAGCGGTGCTAGTAGCGGGGTTTATTTCAGGCTAGTAATAATAATGTTAAATATTTATAAACATAAAACGAACTCCACCATAGATAAATTAATCTCAAGAAATTAACGTAAACAGATCCTTAACCATATCACTCGATCACGTTCATTCAATCCCCGTTGCCTTAGCTTTAAAGTATACTATGACACATAACCATGATATCCTATAATTAAATGAAAGCCAAACCATGCATTTTCATGATCATCTTTAAAGTTATGATCAGTTATAGAAGGAAAAGTATCACTTTTTAGGTCACGATTCCTGCCGTGCTTTAGTATGCAAATCAATAATTTTATATTTGTCGGCATATAATGTGCAATATTATCTAGAAACTAACGAACTAATTTTCAAATGGCGCTTAACTCTATAATTTGCAATCGCTCAACTCTCATTATTTCTTCGGAGTATTTTGCAAATACTGCGTGTAACATCTAGTCTAAGGATGTGAGAAGAATCTTTGAATAAGTTCATCAGTGAGCGAAGAATGAATGCGGAAGAGAGAAGCAATAATGATTTTATTTCAATGAAATTGCTCTAAATCATGTTGAATTGTATTTATGCTGCATTTAGAATTAATTTATTGGTTATTGTCAGTAGAGATGATTGACTAAGATGTACTGTCGATGGAAAAAATTAAGGATACCAAATTAAAAATTAAGGATCCAAAAGTTATGCGAGAACATACATAAAAAAAGCAACAACATAGTATATATAAAGTGATAGCCTTATTCCCTTTGGAAGTTGATTAATGAAAAACAACGCTTGAGCGTCTTATTTTAAAACACATACGCAGTAATTAATCTATAGAATCGCCAAACAATCCATTTTATTTTCCAGATAAATGATTGCTGAAGAAATATTTTTGATTTTCTAGCTGTTTAAGTGTTTAACAGCTTGAAACCACTCGATCAGAACATTAGAGAGGTCAATATAGCATACTGTATGTAATCAGCTAATGGCTTTTCCAAATCGAATAGTTACAAATTGATATTTTAACTCTAATATTAATTAAAACAGAGTCACGTTATAATTGAGCCTTCTCACAAAAACAACACCAGATTCATATTTCCATTGAAATTTTCCCATCAATAAAAACAATTCTAAGTATCTTGGCTTACTAATCTGTCATCCGAAAAAGATATTGTAGTTATTCTCGATTCGCACCAGAGCAACCACCAGCGTCGTAACACACTATCAGAAAGGCCTAATTTGAAATTTTAATGCAATGTAAACACCTTACACTAGCTGTGTCTTAAACACCAGAGGCTAAAGATGGTCATAAACATTTTAACAACGTTGTTATAGCATTTTAGTGAGACTTAACAACCATATTATATGTTAAGATTGTGGAAGAGAGTTAGGTGGTTGCTGCTACGGCTGCAACTGCCGATACCACTTCGCTGGCCGTTTCTTTGATGATCTGAATTAATTTGAAGTTTGAGTTCATTATTCACTTATTTTCATGGTTGGCTGTTAACACGACGACTCGCAAGACTTGAATGCGTTGCAAACTCCAGTGCGTAGTATCAGACCCGGGGGCTGGAAGGCTTCCAGCTGTTTTAAAACCCTTTTAAAAGATTTCTGTGAGAAAGCTATTTTCGTTGATTTATTCTCAAAGTCAAATACGACTAGAGAAAATGCAACCTGAATGCAGGCAGCAGAAAGCCACAAGTGGTTTTTATTCGCGTAATGTTCCAATGATACGGGCATATCGCTTAGCCATATTCCTATTCATATGAGGCTCGCAGATCGCTAGACCTGACCATAAAGAATGGACAAGTGTAACTTAGAAACTGGTCAATATCTCGCCAACATGACTTTGACTGATTGTCCCAGCGAATACATCTGGGGAGCAATTTCAAATGCATAGTTCACATTCGATTTTCCTAATGAATTTAATGGAAATTCCACACGCTTGACTGATGCGATCGAGAATTATTGAAGAAGTGTTGAGTGTTGCAATTAGCCGCGCGCATTCGGCGGAGTGCTGCAGTCAAGGTGGTCTTGCTTGTAGGAAGGCCCGAGGAGACCTTGAGAGGGACGTCTACAGGTAAATAATAATTTTCATGTTATTTTCCAATCTCTTCGGATACATTAAGCTCTAATCTGCAACCCTGAGTATAATCAGCTGCAAATTCAACTCACCTGTAATCGGCACAAAGTAATGATGCTGGTGAATGGAAAATATTGTAGTACAATCTTAGCAAGATGTTTTTGTCGCGATGTGGTGGAACTCATAAAGGTGCTAAATTCCAACATAGTTAAAGTGACATTTAATCGCGTTGACTTGCATAAAAATCGCTGGGCCGATCGTTGTAGCAAACACGTCTGCAAGGTAATCATTCACCTGTTCGCCAGTGATATATTGGACAGCTTTATTGGATTGCCTATTTTGCGTTGTGCTATATCCAAATCGCAGCCGGTCGCCAATATTAACTTTAAAATCATTTGGTGGATTAAGCCACAGCCGTTCAAGTAGTTTATGTGGATTGGAATTATTTTATTTTATTTTATTGCTCCATAGTTAATCGTTGCTCAAAGCGGTGAATACAGCGAAATGCGATAGAGAAAGTCAAAGGAAAATCTTTTCAACATTAGACTATGAAAATGTGGGTCAAGGAAAGAAATTGTTGTCTTATAAACAGTTTTTTTTCAATTTGTGCTTCTTCGTGCACTCTTTTACATGTAGGTAAAGTCAATACTAGGTCTTTCTACCGGCTTTCATTGATCTAAAAAAATAAAAGCATCAAGAAATAGTATGAGACCAAAAATTCGAAAACGGTTTGTTGTATAATGATTTTGAGCTCAACGGGCCAGCTGAAGCTAAGCAACTCTACATAATTTAATATACTGTGACTGCGTTTGAATTCGGCAAAGCGGCTCACAATGGTTCGCATAGTATAAGCTTGCTGGACAAAAGTGTTTAATATTTTCGGAACGATCAGGCCTCAAAAATAGAGAAAACAAAAGTCATTTTCATTTTTTGCCATCCGGTTATACTCATAGCCCTTAGTATACAAGATTATCAGAAATCGTATTGGTGAACTTCCAAAAGCATATCTTCCAAGAATATTTTAATTATAAGAATCATATTCGGAAATACTTTTCCTTTCGCGGAATAAATATGAGCTTTCCAATATATTCAAAAACACTTTTGGACTTCCAGATAAACAAATAATCATTTAATCTGTTTATGTTGGCCATTTGGTACTACTTGCATATTTGAAATCTTGAGATGCCAAAACCTTAAATCTGCAATTATTTTCATAATTCTTATTCCTTCATGGGAAATGAGATTTACATGTCAGCAAGAACATTTAAGAAGCTATAATTCCTACATAGAAGCCCTATGCAAAAAAAAAATTTAAAAAAAACACTAAATTACCGGGTGTGAAAAATTTTCAGTCGTTAAAAGTTTCAAGATTTCAAGTTTTCGAACGGAAGGTAAATGGTCAAAATAAACAGGGTAATTGAATCCATTCAAAAACACTTTCTTTTTGAATGCCTAGAAATTCGTTTGGAAATGTCAAGTTAAATAGTCAAGGTTGAAAACATTCGCTCACTACAATGACACAGTCTGAGTCGAACATGTACGCATGGAATGATATCGTAGTTCCTACTTCCTCATCAACGTTAAAAATTCTTAACCAAACAAACTAACTTAGATATCTATTCATGGTATTGTACGCCCGCTACCGTTTACAAAATCTTGCGCTTTGAAGTAACAAAATCAGCCCTTTTACAAACAGAGATAAGGACTGACGATTAAAATGACAAGAATAAAATTAGTGATTCTTGATATTCAAAGTCAAAGTTAAAAGCGCTTTATTCAGAACTAATCGTTATGAACTTTCAAAGAATATAAGGAAAATTCCAAACAATAAAAATACGAAAGCTTAATGACCCAAATGGCTCTCTAAATTTACACATTATCAATGAAAAGCCAACCAACACTATCCAAAATTTATTTATAATTTTAACACAACAGTGAATTTTTATCCTACTCCTAATATGTTATAACCTAATTCTAATCAAATTCAATCAAAAAACTTTATCTTATACTAAAACAATGCTAACACAATATTCCTAACATAAGCAGTAAATCTGGTCTCTAAACCTAATATAATAAACAATACCTATCCTCCCTCAAAATGGTCCCAAACACTTAGTATTATGAAAACACAAAACATCTCTTACACATACGCGAAAAGGGTCTACCTTGGCATACAAATCATACCAACACCACCCACAGATCCCAGACGACTGACAAAAGCACTAACTGAAAACGAAATACACTATCACGCCTACATACTTCCAGAGGATAGACAGCTGAATGTTGTTATCAGGGACCTGTATGGCCTTTCAGTCGAAGAAATCAACGACGACTTACAGTCTCAGGGCTTCAACCCAATAGAAGTCTACTATATTGAAATGAAGGAAGGTCTTTCTAGTGTAGTCAAGGTTCTCCTCCCAAAATCTGAAACCAACATTTACAATATTAAATCTGTTTGCCACCTTATGTGCATCGTGGAGGCACAGCGTCCTCGTATGCGCCAGAGTATGTGCTACAACTATTTATATTTGATCATAAATTCGACATTATAATGATCCAAGAAACCTTTCTTAAGCCTGGAAGACGATTCAACATCCCTAACCACATTATCAACAGAAATGACAGAATGACGGGTAGAAGAGCCGGAACGGTCATTCTCGTGAGACGAAACGTGAGTCATTATTTCATTAATACACACACACAGACTTCAAAAACTAGAGACCACAGCAATCAAGGTGCGAACTGATTTTCTAGAGTTCATTGTGATTTCTATCTACAATCCCCCAGGAAATAGAAATCTCTTAAATGATCTTAGAGCCCTTGCTGCATTTGAAGGCCCTATCTTTATTGCAGGAGATCTAAATATCACACATTGCCTTTTGGGAGCTGTGAGAAGCAATAAAGCGAGAACCGAGCTTAATACATTCATCACTTCCAACCATTTTAGCCTACATATCCCCAATGAGCCAACACATTACTGATTTAGAAATGGCTTTGCCCTGGACATTGGATTATCGCAAGATTTCACACAAACTGTTTCGTTAAATATCCTCGACTAACTGTCTTCCGGCCACAAACCAGTATTTTTCCTCATAGCAAACATCTTCATTGATATTCGTATGCAGGAAAAGAAAATTATAAACTGGAAAGTCGCATTGGCCGACGAAACTAATTTCAACCACCTGAAACGGCCGACGACATCGACAACATCATGCAGTAATCAAGCAGTCGCCTAAGCAAACTGCTCGAAAACCAACATAATACTGACCCGAAATTTTAATTGCAGACTTGACAAATTTAATTATTCCAATTTATAGTTTTATAAATTATAAAATATTTATTTTCATTATTATAAATATAAATCTTATATTATCTTTTTCCTCTCTTTATCAAATTTAAATTTTTGTTTATAATTATATTCTTTATGATCTTTATCTTTTATCACTAATAAACATTTTTTTCATTATTATCTTATATTAATTTAAAAACTAAAATCTGCAATTAAAATATCAGCCATGAGAACACTGATATAATACAGCCCATCGACATATTGCATTGCCGAATGCAATCTACTATGGCTGAGCTAGAGGCTCGTGAATCCACCGTTGCGGCGTGACGATACGGTGGACGACGGACAAACAGGAGAAAAATCTGCTTGGGAGAAACCACCGTTCCGACATAAAGATTATGCTGGAATTTGAGCGGATCGGGGAGTCCGATTTACATCGCCAAGCAGCGAGGTCATGGGAATCGCGCGGGGCGTGAGATGTGAATTGCACACGGAAAACATATTAAGTTAAATGAGTTCTCCTCCGTGATCAAAATCGTGTGGTTATTCTTTAGCTCCCAGAAATAATCAGGTCCCCAAAGGAGATATGAAATCGAGAAACGTTTGTAGGTAAGTGTTTAGATTAATATAGATCTCATTTCGTGTGAAATCACTGGTGTTAACAGTACAGTGCATGTAAAGAGTGATTTTGGTGGATTGTGCACGGCAAGTCTTTATTGACAATAAAATTAACTGACTTGACAACTGTTAGCAAAGAAAAATGTTAGTTTCCGTTTGTTCAAGTTCACTAGCGATATTCGGTGTCCCCTGTGAAAACGTCACAAAAGACCGCCCCTGTAAGTAGTGCTCTACAGTTGGATCGCATGAAAGTGTTCGTTCGACGGGATTACAGTGAAGGAACATCCGTCAAATTTTATACAAGACTTCCAAGTGAACTTGAACTTGAAAGGAACATCTTCGAATCAACAATAACGACACTTATGTTTATTTTGCTGAAGCAGAGAAAGGATCTGGCAGCACATACTGCGAAGGATGTTTGGCTTGTCTAACAACTTATTTAGTTTATATGTGCACTGAAACTCATCATGAAAAGACTCTTCGATAGATAAATAAATTTATTGCATCGCAAAATGAGCGTATTTATAGTCCAAAGGGGCTGCAAATAACAGATCCTACATTTTGTGGTTTGTGTGTAATCAAAATTTCAATATTAGATCTACCTCGTCGTACATCACTTGTGCCTTCCCATTCCAACGAAGAGTTTTATGTAACGGCAATTGGAGCGGATGCTGGCAGAATTTAAACTTAAACATTAATCTACCTGCTTATCAGTTACTGGTACAAATCGCATGCTAGCTTTCTTAAACAGTTTTTTCCCCCATTAACAGTTGGCTATCAAACAAATTACTACTGCCAATAAGTTTTAATTAGCAGCAATAGAGGAATTTGAGCTTACAGGCATCACCACATCTTGGGTGCCCGGCGAGGATGTTGGAGAGTATCCCTGTTTCTTTTTTCTACTTTATTTATTAAAATGCTTTTTAAATTATTTATTAAAGCGCATGATAATTTATATTTAAATCTGGCAAGGATATAACTTTTCTTCAAAGATAATTATCATTATTTGAAGTAAAATTCAACAACACGAACATTTTTATATGCTTTTTTATTCATTTCTTTTTTAGTATTTATTAAGGTGAAAATAAAGGAAAATATAGAAGACGTACTTAAATGATAAGCTTTTTTCTAAATATGCACGTGCAAAAAAGGAAAAAACAAACAACTGCGAACTTCCTCTCTTAGTCTATGTTTACAACATTTTAGTTTAGATCGAAGATGCTATATTTTTACGCCTTACTGGATTATAGCCAGTCAACTCGCATACAAACTTCATAATGTTAAAAAATGGATGATTCGATTGCTTATTCGCAATAATTAATGATATATGCTAGAAAAGAAAAAGTTTATAAGGAGAATAGTATATTTATTTTATATGTACCTAGTATATGAAAATTCGATTAAAAATGTGTAGATAAACTATAAACTCGGTCTTTCCATTCGGTTTTTGAACCTGACCGGGTATGGGACCCGCCATGTTGGCTGGCCCCTCCACTATAATGAGCTAGCCATCGGGTGGGGTAACCCCCTTCTATGTGTGCACAGGTGCTCTTGCAGGGTAAAGTGGTCTTCCAATCGGACACTTTATCTACCTATTTCTCTACAATCATTGAGAACGTAACTCAGAAAATTTTACAGGGAAAAGAGAACCGTACGGTCATAACTTTGAGAAGGAAACCGAGTCCCTATGAACTCCCACAGAACATTAAACAACTGATAAGAAGAAGCAGTCAAGTTCGGAGGAGAGTTAGGTTTACAGGTGACCCTACGCTACGTATAAACGCTACTCGGATGACAAATGAAATTCTTGATAAGATAAGGGTACTCCGAAACGAGCAATGGGAGAGCTTTTTGCAGGGTCTTGAGCCTGGGTGTAGTACTTTCTGGAGAATGTCCAAATACTTTCGGGTAAACAGTAAAATGGCGGTACCACCTATTCATTGTCCGAATGGAATGCAATTCTACGATGCAGGTAGAGCGGAAGCATTTGCAGATTCTCTAAAAATGCAATTCCGTCAAAATTCTTCAGACGAGGACTTTGAAACTGAGGAAAGAATTGAATCTTCTGCCAACAGACTCCTAATTAATAACATTCAACATGAAGACAGGATTCAACCAACGGACTTAGATGAAATAATAAACATTATACAGACACTTAACAAACATAAAGCACCTGGGCATGACACCATTAGAAACACAATGATTTCTTGGCTACTAGACAATATTTTACAAACACATACTGACATTATTAATTCCATGTTCCGTTTGCGAAAGTATCGCTAAATATGGAAATAAGCGACTATTATTGTTTTCCCGAAACCTCAAAAGGACCCACAATCTCCACAAACTGGAGACCCATCAGTCTCCTCTCATCGCTGTCGAAAATTATGGAAAAAGTGATTCTGCATCGACTTAATGAGGTCGTACCCGGCAAAGAAGAACAATATGGCCTCAAAGCTAAACACTCTACTGAACTCCAGTTGGCTAGAGTGGCTCAACACATCAGAACAGGCTTAAATTGCAGGAATTTAACAGGCCTAGTTATGTTTGGCATAGCTAAGGCCTTTCATAAAGTCTAACATGCAGGACTTATCTTCAAAATGCATTAATTCAATATGCCACTGCAGCTCACTCAAATTATTGGCTCCTTCTTGGAAAACAGAACATTCCGTATCAGAATTGACAAACAACTCTCAAGCCTGATGCTAGAGTTCCTCAGAGCTCGCCCACCCCACCGGTTCTATACAATATATTTACTGCAGACTTTCCCACTCTGCCTCCAAAAGTAAAACTAACACCCTACGCTGATGACACCTGTATATTTTTTACAGCACGACAAGCAAGAGTCATCACTTCAAACTTGCAACGATCAACAAATATTTTATTGGAATACTTTCGTAAATGGAAAATTAACATTAACTCTGACAAAACACAGGCAGAGACCTACCGTTGACAATGAAACAATAGACTGGATACCAACGGCCAAACACCTTGGACTTACATTCGACAGAAGACTCACATGGAAAAAACACGTACAAAATAAACTGGGACACTGTATTGGACTTCTCTCCTCTCTATACCCACTCTTTAATCCAAAAAACTTAGCCTTAAAAATCGATTTCTTATATACAAATCACCGCTACTATACAGTAGTTCTGCTTTCTACAAGACGACAAATACTTACACAAAAGCACTTCAGTCCTTCCAAAATAAAATTATTCGAAAGATCTTAAGAATTTCATGGTAAATTAGAAGCACTGTCATATATAGTACAAGGACATAAGGCTTGAGACGGTTGAAAAATATGTAAAGGGTGGCCCAGCCATAATGCACGATGTTAATTGTGAGTCACACCTTAACGTCAAGTTTTCGCCCAACTTAATTTGACATTTATTTGTTTCAGTGTTTGACAAATTCAGCCATGGTGAGGTACGCGATTGAGCAGTGCGTTAAGGATGTTGAAGTCTTTTACGAAATTGGGCGTTCAACTCGAAACGCATTTTGTGCACTTCGTGATTTTTTTGGTCAGCATAATCGACCAAATGTTTCCACAATCGGGAGAATCGTGCGCGAATTTCAGCAAACTGGGTCTATAGGACCTGTGAAATCACTTATGCATGCTCGCTCAGTTCGTTCTGCGGAAAACATTGCTGTTGTTCGCGATAGTGTGGCAGAAGAGCCGCCAACCTCGACTAGTCGTCGTGCCCCCATAGAACATCTCACAAACATCAATGATGCAAATTTTAAATAAAGATTTGAATTTACACGCTTACAAGGTTCAATTGACTCAAGAGCTGAAACCTACTGACCATTTCAAGCGTCGGCAATACGCCGAATGATTGGACCGAAGGGAAAGGTGACTTTACAAAGAAAATCATCTTCAGCAACAACAACATCAGTGGATTCGTTAACAAGCAGAATTGCTGCAATTGGGCAAATGAGAATCCACGAGTGATTCTTGAAAAGCCGATGTATCCACAAAGAGTGACTGTTTGGTGGGGTTTATGAGCTGCTGGCGTCACCGGGCCGTACTTCTTCGAAAATGAGGACGGCCAAGCAGTTACCCTGAATAGTGTTCGCTATTGCGAAATGATGATTCTTGTGGCCAGAAATTGGGGTTATGGACCAGGGCGATATGTGGTTCCAACAGGATGGTGCTCCTAGCCACACAGCCAACGAAACAATGGCTCTTTTGCGCAAGAAATTCGATGGCCGTGTTATATCATGTTGTTGCGATGTTAATTGGCCGCCACGATCATGTGATTCTACACCGTTGGACTTTTTTCTCTGTAGATATTTAAAGGAAAAGGTCTACGTCAATAAGCCAAGAACAATTCAAGAGGAAAAGGATGAGATCATTCAGCATATTAACGACATTGAAGCTCAATTATGTCTTAGAGTGATTGAAAATATGGACCATCGGATAGAAGTATGCCACCGCAGCCTTGGCGAGCATTTGAGCAATATTTTGTTTCACACATAATTGTCATAGATTTTTCTAATATAATAAAAATATTTTAACATAATTCTCTGAAAACCTTTTGTTTTATTTACAATTAACATCGTGCGTTTTGGTTGGACCACTCTTTACTTGAAACAGCACTCAAAGTTTTTGACAAAATTTGACAACCATACTAATGGTACGCTGGCATTCCTTTGAACAGTATGGAACGGGGATGAATTACGGTTCTCAACTATCCACCAAATAACTCTGTAGAAATTTATTTCTAAAATCATATAATTAATAAAATTAGCTCAGGTAGGTAGATTGCTACTGAAGTACTCACACATATAAGGGAGTTAAGGTGCTAAATTGCACTAACTCCACACCTCCCACATTCCAAGAGAAGATACCTATCCTTAATATTTAAACCTATCCCTAATTTTTAACCTCAACAAACAACATTTTATGCATAATGAGCTAAACGAAATAACGAAAAAACACATAATCAGAAAATAAACATGATAATTTAGATATTGTCATTCAGCCATCAAAACCTAGATTACTTTATCCCAGCTCGGCCAGCCTCAACGAATCTAGCAAATGAGTATCTCCATTGAAATTGTTGATCTCGTGACCTCAAATTGGGAGGATATTTTATCTTCTTATCGTTGGCCCGTCTATAAATGTGATACATGATTGGGACTCCGTCAGAATCAAAAACATATCGGTTCATGTCCAAATACACGAATGCCTCTGGAGGAATGAAGCCAGTAGTGAGACAAGTCTCAATATACCCGCCTGTAAGGTGAAACGGCTGTGAAATCAAGGGAGTTTTCATCACAGGCAAAGATCTTGCGATATTATTCCGAACAAGTCTCAATATGAAGATACCGACTCCCGTCACTTTAGCATTTTAATAATTTTTTCTATTCGATATATAATGCTTCCAATCCATCTCAGGCTTTCTGTACAAACCAGTACATGCACGAAGACATTTTCTCTCAAAACCTCTTATTCTTTCCATAGTACTTGCACTCTAATTGTACGAGATCTGACATCCATATGTCAAAACTGGTCCGACCAGGGTCTTCTAACAGATAACTTTGACCTTTTTATCAATATATCTGGATTGAAAAAGTCGTCGGAGGGCCATGGCTACTTTTTGTGCTTTACTGTGTGGAGTATCGTTCTGTCCCGCTCTATCCCATAGTATATACATACACATTATTCGTAATGTATCACATAGTGTTAAGAAAGACGTTAGTCAATAAACTGAACTCTTTAAGATCGGTCGTCTTTTAATTAACGTGCGAACACTACATGGTGGCAACGATGTCGGGAAGTAGAGAAAAGAAAAATTAAGTCGTTCGCTGAATATTTAAATCAATAAAATGGTAAACGATTCGGAACAACAGCCTGCGGCGGCGGGTTTATCGGGTAATAACTTTACTGTTCAAGCGCCGGAACATTTTAAATGTAACCCTTCGGATTGGTCACGTTGGAAACGGCGGTATGATCGTTTTAGAATTGCTTCCGGGCGAAACAAAAGAAATGAAAAGGAGCAGGTTAACACCTTAGTCTACCTAATGTGGGATCAGGCAGATGATATATTTCTGTCATTCAATCTTTCTCCTCCCGACCAAAAGAAATACAATTCCGTCATAAGTAAATTCGAGAATTTTTTCGTGTTGAAACACAACGTGATTTGCGAGCGGGCAAAGTCAATGCCAATTAAAAGGAGAATCATTATATTTGCTTTCTGAGAACTGTTCATACTCAAGCTTGCGTGAAGAGCTGATACGGGATCGGTTGGTGGTAGGTGTACGAGACAGAAGGTTGTCAGAAAGATTGCAACTAGAAGCAGACCTAACGCCTGAAAAAGCGGTACAAACGGTAAGGCAACACGAGGCAGTGAGACGGCAGCAAGTAGATTTGGCAAAAATACCTTTTAGTGCAAATGCAACAACCGTTAATAGTTTGCGTTCTCATAAACCAAAGACGTCATCATCACCACCTTCACACAACTTCAGACGAAGCGTACGAGAGACTGCAAAGACTAGAGAATGTCAATGCCCATGGTGTGGTGCGAAAGAGCAGCACAACAAACGTAACTGTCCCGCTAGAGGCAAACAATGCCGTTTCTGTAAGAAGTGGAACCACTTTAGTAAGGCTTGTCAAAAGAAAATAAAAATCAACAACAACAAGATATTTCATGTCGAAGAAGACAAGACAGTCTTCATAGGCACGATGACAGACGAAAACAATAACGATGAACGGTGGACCGCTAAAGTAACGGTCAACGAAAAGCAAGTTAATTTTATGCTAGATACGGGAGCTCCAGTAGATGTCTTACCACTTAAAGAATTTAAAATAAATTTCCCTGACGCGAAAATTAATAAATCGAATAAAAAATTATGTGGCCCTTCTGATGAACGTCTCGACGTTACGGGAATAATGAACTGCGTGCTTAAATATAGAAACATATTCTGTAAATCTGAACTTTACATTGTGAACAATTTAAAATCACCACTTTTGAGTTTAAAATATTGCCAAAATTTGAAAATTATACAACGAATTAACACCTTTGATAATCCGAGTGTCGAAACAGTTCAAAAATCGTTGGTAAATATCGAGACGGAATATCCAAAATTATTTAACAAACTCGGTTGTCTTAAGGAGGATTACGAAATCAAATTGCAACCAAACGCGAAACCTTATGCAATTGCAACAGCTTGACGAGTCCCGATTCCATTAAAGGAAAAGCTCAAGGCAAAACTTGATGAAATGCTTCAGTTGGGTGTAATCAGACGTGTAGATGAGCCAGCAGATTGGTGCGCTCCGATGGTAATCGTTAACAAACACGACGGTGGTATTCGTCCTTGCGATGACCTCGCGAAACTCAACTTAGCCATTCAACGAGGTATACACCCGATGCCAGTTGCTGACCATTCACTGGCGCAATTGGAAGGTGCAAAGTACTTCACCAAGTTAGACGCGAAGTTAGCCCAGTCATATTAGGGCTTTCACCTCGGAATGAAAGATAATAAGCTGCAAATTGGTATGAACCTTTGTTTTGTCATTCTAAATGTTGTCTCAAAAGTCACAATCGTCACAATCGTTATCGTCTCAAGATATTCAAGGTCAAAGGTCACAAAAATCGGTTTTTCGCGAATATCTGGCTTCCTATCGGTTAAATGAGATTTGCATTTATTATAAAAGTTGTAGGCTATAAAATTCCCTACAATTTTTGTTTAAACTTTTTTTTCATACGACCAACCGTTTTGAAGGTAGAGCGCGAAGAGTGCACATCGTACAGTCATATACGGCCTAATGCAAGGTCAAGCGTGAGTTATGGTTATCAGTACGTTATAAAGTCAATTATTTACTTGGAAATTATAATTATTAAACAATGCCTATTATTTATGTACTAACTATTAATTATTTATATTTAATTAAAGTAAGTAACTTGATTTGCAACGGTACAATTTCAAACTAACGAATAATCTTTACTCATACAAAGTGGAGAGAGTGGCCTTGAATACTATAGAACATCTGTCCCGGCAATGAATAGAAAAGGGCATAGGGTAGGGACAAGTATTTCCAGGTATATAAGTATTGAGAAATTTACGCGTTTTAAAGAAAAGATATATAATGTCGTGTTAACTTAAAATAAAACTAAAATATATAATCCAGAATTAATAATATTTTATACTTAAATAGTTAAATATGAATAATTATATATAAATAATCAAGTTACTTACTTTAATTAAATATAAATAATTAATAGTTAGTACATAAATAATATATATAATTATTCATATTTAACTATTTAAGTATAAAATATTATTAATTCTGGATTATATATTTTAGTTTTATTTTAAGTTAACACGACATTATATATCTTTTCTTTAAAACGCGTAAATTTCTCAATACTTATATACCTGGAAATACTTGTCCCTACCCTATGCCCTTTTCTATTCATTGCCGGGACAGATGTTCTATAGTATTCAAGGCCACTCTCTCCACTTTGTATGAGTCAAGATTATTCGTTAGTTTGAAATTGTACCGTTGCAAATCAAGTTACTTACTTTAATTAAATATAAATAATTAATAGTTAGTACATAAATAATAGGCATTGTTTAATAATTATAATTTCCAAGTAAATAATTGACTTTATAACGTACTGATAACCATAACTCACGCTTGACCTTGCATTAGGCCGTATATGACTGTACGATGTGCACTCTTCGCGCTCTACCTTCAAAACGGTTGGTCGTATGAAAAAAAAGTTTAAACAAAAGTTGTAGGGAATTTTATAGCCTACAACTTTTATAATAAATGCAAATCTCATTTAACCGATAGGAAGCCAGATATTCGCGAAAAACCGATTTTTGTGACCTTTGACCTTGAATATCTTGAGACGCGAACACGATAACGATTGTGACTTTTGAGACAACATTTAGAATGACAAAACAAAGGTTCATACCAATTTGCAGCTTATTATCTTTCATTCCGAGGTGAAAGCCCTAATATGACTGGGCTAAGTATGGATTTTGGCAGATGAAGCTATCTCCAAAATCACAGCTTTTTACAACTTTTCTAACTCCATTTGGAAGATTCTGCTTCTAAAGGGTGCCTTTTGGTATTTGCACGGCCCCAGAGTTGTTCCGAAAACGAATGCAGTTGATTCTCGAAGGCCTTAATGGAATCATCTGCCAAAAGGATGACATATTGGTGAAAGGGAAGGACATACAAGAGCATGATCTAAATTTGCGTGCTGTAATTAAAAAAACTAGAAGAGAATGGAGTAACCTTAAATAAATCTAAGTATCAGATAGATATCAAATCCATTACATTTTTGGGACACAAAATTGACGAGGAGGGTATACACCCTTGCCCATCAAAAATCAAGGCAATTGATGAATTTCCCCATCCGCAAAATGTAAGGGAACTGCGCCAGTTTCTGGGGTTAGTAAATTACCTGGGTAAGTTCATTCCATATCTCTCTTCAGTAAGCTATCCCCTTAATGAGCTTTTAAAACCCCAGGCTTCAGTAAGCTATCCCCTTAATGAGCTTTTAAAACCCCAGGCTGATTTTCTATGGACGCCAGTTCAGGAGGAGGCTTTCTTAAAACTGAAACGAGCACTAACAACGGCTCCGGTATTGAAGACATACGATCCTACACATAGAACCCTTTGCCGTCTGATACACCTTCTTTCGGATTGGAAGCGGAGCTCCTTCAGACAGATGTGGACGGTATCCGGAAGCCCGTAGCATACGCTTCGCGAACGATGTCTGACAGCAAAAAGAAGTATGTGCAGATAGAAAAGGAAGCTTTAGACATCAAATGGGCATGTGAAAAATTCCGGGACTACATCGTTGGCATCCATTTTACAATTGAGACGGATCGCAAGCCGTTGATTCCAATTTTTACTACGAAAAACCTCGATGACTTGACGTTGAGGATCCAAAGATTCCGTTTGAAAATGATGGGTCTTACTTTTAGCATAATCTATACTGCTGGAAAATATCTTATAGCAGCTGATACGCTATCTCGCCATCCTATCCAAGGAACAGGACCGGACGATGACGATGAAATCGAAACATTCATCAACAGCATTACCGAAGAGCTACCAGCATCAACCGACAAACTAAACACTATTCAGAAAGCCCAGCAAGATGATCCCATCATCAGAGAAGTAAAGGAGTATTGCCAAGACGGATGGCCACATCGTTCGAAACTATCACAAGAAGCAAGGTTATTCTATAAAGATCGCCAATATCTTTCAATTAATGGCCAATTTTTGATGCACGGTAAGAGACTTGTCACCCCAACGGCCTTACAACACGGGATGTTAGAAACGATGCATACCGGGCATTTGGGAATTGTAAAGTGCAAAAGCAGGATGCGCCAGTCTGTCTGGTGGCCTGGCTCGTCAAAACAGATGGAAGAATATATTCGGCGGTGTACTATCTGAATACAGTTTTTAGTTCCAAGACATGATACGCTCATCAGTTCTGAAATGCCAGAGCGCCCTTGGCACACCATAGCAATGGACCTCTGCGTATGTCATGGTAAGACGTTTCTTGTTATAAGTGACTACTTTTCCAGGCTCCCGGAGATAGTACATTTGGAATCACAGACTGCCAGATGCGTTATCACACACTTAAAATCGATTTTTGCGAGATTTGGCATTCCGGAAATCGTTAGAACTGATAACGGGCCCCAGTTTGTAACGGTCCACACATCAGAGTTTCGACAATTTGCACACTCCTGGGGATTTAAGCACATTACATCCAGCCCTCGTTTTCATCAAAGCAATGGATTCATTGAGTCAGCGGTTAAAATTGTTAAAACGCTTTTAAAGAAAAATAAAGAAAATCCTGAATTAGCGCTATCGGAGTACCGAGCCACACCACTTAATAACGGTTACAGTCCAGCAGAACTTTTAATGGGTCGGAAAATTCGATCAACCATCCCGATGACGAGTGAACGGTATGAGCCAAATTCTCTCAATATGGACAAAATAACAATGGCTGGAGAACAACGATGACAACAACAAACAAATAACTACGATAGACGCCATGGTGTATGCAGCGGAAGAAACTTTAAAATCGGTGACGTTGTCTGGATTAGAGACATACATCAGTGGGGTCGCATTGCAGCCAAAGCCGATACCCCCCGTTCTTTCTATATAAAAACCAATTCTGGGGTTTACCGAAGAAACAACGCCCACAGGAAGAACGTGCCATATATTCCCGAAGAAGTAACTGAAGGAGAGCTCGGAGCTTCAAGTTCAAAACCTTCGAAAGGGGAGATGAACGTGAATATTCGAAGTGAATCAAAAATGATCCCAACAACATGTCAACCTACAACATCTACAGGCCACTACACGACAAGGTTAGGAAGAATATCAAGACAACCCGACCGTTTGACTTACTAATCAAAAATAACTTATGGATTAATATGTAGCTATGTAATTGTTTCAAACCAAAATATAATATTATTTTCATCATTTTATACACATACCATGAATACATTATAACTCTATATTGATCTTTATATTATGAGGAAAGAAAATAAATGAATTAAAGTTATGTTAACATTGATAATTTAAGGGGGAGATGTGGAGTATCGTTCTGTCCCGCTCTATCCCATAGTATATACATACACATTATTCGTAATGTAACACTTAGTGTTAAGAAAGACTTCAGTCAATAAACTGAACTCATTAAGATCGGTCGTCTTTTAATTAACGTGCGAACACTACATTCTGAGCATGAGAATTGGCACGAGGCCAAATCTGGAGGATACGATAGATGGAGTGGCAGTTCGCAGCTCGATTTGACCAATTTGGCTGGGACAGCGACGGAAGTCTGAGCCAGCGCATTGTCATGGTGAAAGAGGTTTTCTCTTTGCCAAATGGAGCCTTTTTCTACGATTCGGCGCGAAGTCTACTGTTTCGACTTCTCCTTGGTCACTGGGGCGTATCAGTAGAGCCATGTTTCATCGACAGTTATGAAATGATGCAGAAACTCCTTCGGATTGCGGTTAAACAGCATCAAACACTGCTCTAAAGTAGTCTCACGGTTGCGTTAGTTGTCCGGAGTGAGCAAACATGACATCCATCGCGCTGACAGCTTTGTCATGCCTTAAAATTTCATGCAGGATACAGCCCAAGCGGTCTTTTAAAATTCTTTAATCGGCGGTCTGCCAATACGAGTTCGTGGATTTTTGTCACGTTATCCCCCATGGCTCATCAAAAACCGCCGTGCGACCACATTGAAACTCGGTAAAACAATTTTTACGGTCGCCAAGGCAGGAGCAGAGTCACCGTACACAGCATCCATGCGCTGCGATTTCCCTTCCAAAAACAAGAATCAAATCACCGACCGATAATGCTCTTTCTCCTTTTTTCTCCAATCCGCAGACACGTCCGCTTCCACACGTGGTCAAAACAAAACATAGAGTCCGATTCAGCTGAAATTTCGACAGTACCCTTCTATGAGAATGTACTACACGTTAGTGAATCTCGCTTCCAATAGTGGAACCATCGCCTGACGACGCTAAGTACTTATCTTACCGCCCTCGTGCATACACACATACACTGTCCATTTACCCTTTACTGCCTGTTTAAAAATACATAGAAATTTGGCACAAAGGATATCTAAAACAATGTCCTTATTAAGGCCTGCGTCGGTACGTTTGAAAGTTTTTTTATGCATAAAATATTATGTAACCTATCATCTCAGTGCCAACATAAATTTTCAAAGTAATGATAACGCTGGCGCGAAGAGTGTGCGATACTTGCGTTGAACCTTCCACAGATTCAACATTCGGCCCCCACCAAGAATTTTGTTAGGTACGTTTGTTGTTTTTTACATAAATTATTGTTTCTTGATAGTGTGAATTCGGTATTTTTCTCAGAAATTCTATTAATTTACAGGAGTTTCTGCTGCCAATGTTTCAATACCAACCCACGTTTAGCATATCAACACAATTTGATTTGGCTGAAATGGCATTTTGAGCTTTGAATATGAAATTGATCGTTGGCTGAACCAACTATTCCCTTGTTTGTAAGGATAAATCAACGCAGCAGAAAACTCATTCGGTAGATTGTGATTTGTGCTTTGGTTGTGAATATTAATTTGACACTCCTTTTGTGCTTTGGTGTGAAAAAAAGGAAAATAAACATTGAATAAATAGAAAATGTAGCAAGAATGCTTAAAACACACCAATTCAAACGATTTCAACATTTAAACATTTATTGATAATACTTACACGTTCATATTGATAAAATGATCTGCTCGGACCGGCACGGCCGTACAAATATGGATAGTAAGCACCGTACATCACTTCCGGGCAGGAAACTGCCATTTCGTCAATCTCACAAATTCATTCGATGATCATCGATCATCAAATGTCACATCAACTGATTGAAATAAAAGATTACGCGGAAGCACTATTTGCAGTCTGCTTGTCTCGTAGGATTCACCAAACATAAATTTTAGCACTTGCACTCAAATAATTCTTTCTGCTAAATTCAAATATTAAATAATTGCACTCAAGTCCATTCAATTATTCCCTCGTCATAAACACGACGGATATACTAAGCCGCCATCTTTATACATTGTCAGCCATTTTCATTTCTCCGTTCCTCGGACGCTAACTGTTCTCAAGAAGTGACACCAACTATGCATCGGTAGGTAACTAATTATTTCTTGATTTTCAGTCAATTAGCAATCATTTATGTCAACTTCCTTCCCAAGTACGGTCACTATCGCGAATCACACATTGATTTACTCATATAAACGCGCACGTTGCCGTTAATTAGTATTTACCATGGAAATGGTTCAATGACAGCCGCAAATTACTTTTAATAAATACAAATCCAATTATAGAATTCTAAAAGCCACATAATTACAGTTCAGGTTAATAGCTTTGTTCTTGCTTCAGTTGTTGATCAATTTCTTGTCGATGACAATCTCGGGATGCTGCTTTACTGATGCTCATGCGAGTGTCATCCGCTGAAATAGGAAAAAAATATTGGTTTAAGCGGTATCTTTCCTATCAAATTTGAAAGTTTGTAGATCTATGTAAACTTATAAATTTTGTTGAAAACCGATTAAAATCCAATTAATAATTTTATTGGCTGAATTAGAAACTGTATCGCTCATTTTTATCTTCTATCCAGAAACCAATAGTGAGATATTTTAAAGAATGAAACGATAATTGCAAATAAGACAGACCAATCGTTTCAAATATATGTGTAGATTTTTTAGGGTTTTGTAAAATAATTTTACAAAACCCTTCTAAAATCGCGTCCTGTCTGTCCGTCTGTCTGTCTGTCCGTCCGTCCGTCCGTGTGTCACAGCAGTTTTTCTCGGAAACTACTTAAGCTAGAAGTATCAAATTTTGTATGTAGGTGTAAAGTGGTGATCTCTTCAAAATTCAAATATGAAAAAATTTTATAAGGCATTTAAGGGGGGTCTCCCCATATAGGGGAGTGACCCCCCGAAAAAAAAATTTCATTGAAGGTGGCCGATATGGGTATCAAATGAAAGGTCTCGATGAAAACTTTTCAAAACAGGTCTTAGTTTGGCAAAGTTTGCTTCGAGGGGCGCACAGGGAGGGGAAATACACGAAAAATTTGTGTCCCCCCCCCCTCGCGATTGGACACCTGTGATCCGAAAAATCTGAAAAAAATCAAGAATGTAGGTCTTGATGGGTACAACAACAACAAATACGTTAGAAGTCGCAATTCACTCAACTTTGTTAGTAATAGTATGATTTATCGATTTTATGTTTTCTTGAATAAAATCTTAACGGTACCCTTAAATTCAATTAAATTCAGTACACTGATGACTATTTATAAGATTGATCTATTCTGAAAGTTTCATAAAGATTGAATCATTCTTAGCGAAGTTATAGCAGTTTGAATTTTCCCGTATTACTATGGAACAATATGCGCTGCATTTATTACTATGGCAACATATGGCTTTAGAAAAACATGCGCTTTTTACCGACTCAGACACTACAGTTTTGCTAGGATTTGCATGAAAATTTCAGGAATGATAGGTGTCATGTATGTCTTTGAGAATCGGTTGAGCTGGTGGTATCAGTAATCGTAAAACAAGAAAGTGGCTGTTTCAAATGCGAAGTTTGAATAATTTTGAGTTATTTTTTCCCAACTTCAACGTTTAAGGTGCATGCTTTGAACACTTGATTCAATTTAATGAATGACTGTAGATCAGTACCTACAATTAATGCTTATAAGTGAAACAAGTCAAGGAGGCGGGAGAGAGCTCCTAGCAAAAGGGTTTTGTAACCATTCTAGGATTCGAAAAAATTGCCCATTAATCGATGATAACAGTACAGGAGAGTGGCCCCTGAAAAAATAAATTCATCAAACGTAGCTGATATGAGTATGAAATAAAAGTTTACATGGAAGCTTTTCAAAGCAGTTGTTAAACTGCCAGTTTTTGCTTCAGTGGGGCACAGGGGGTAAATACATGAAAAATGTGTTTCCTCCGTCGCGGCTGGACATGTGAAATAATTACCAAGGGAGATATTTATGAGTATACCAATACTCCAATAAAATCGTCTTTGACATGTTTCTTGATGTGATTCGATCTGGTGACTGCATTTTGTAAATTGAATACAAAACCCTTCTGACATGAGCGTAGGTCTGTTTACCCAACTTGTTTTAACTAGAATGTAGTCCCAAAAAAATGTTTTAAAAATTTGATAAAATCTAAAAGAAATACACACGTTACGAAAAGGAATCTACATATTTCACACGCTCGTATAACGGCAATTTTCAAGAAGGAATACGACGAATCTCACCAAAGTATTAATTTATAATCAGGTTAGATTAAATGCATTCCAAAGAAAGGGGACAATGAAATCTCGATGTTTTTTAAGTAAGATATATTCATTGCCAGATTACAGATTACTTTTTTGTAGCTTTCGCTTATTCCACCACAAAACAAGACCGCCATTGTATTCCAGTTACATTGTCTCTACTTAACATCTACTTAGCTCCAGATAATTTTCGAAAGGGTTTTCTTTAGTTTCTTGATAATTGTCTGCAAATACACGATAGTGTTTGTATTGTAGTTGGGCGGCATCCTCCTCACTGCACTCTTCATTTTCCTTTTTGAATGGAAACGTTGGCAATGTAACTGAGCCAATTACCAGAGTAATTAGAAACTTCAATTAACAATTCATGATGATGGTTACCATGCATACTCGTAGATTGCACAGTCGAATTGTTCTCCGTCATTTTGCGACCTTTCTCTCATGACAATACGAGTGGCGTGCTGAGTCTGATCAATGGCAGTTACAGCTGCTGAATAATGTTTTTAGTTTTTGTTCAAATCATAACCAGCCGAGCCTTTTGTGGAGAGTTTTTGTTGAATAACGTAATTCGAAGTATTAAATGAAGCATTAGGGTCCACAAAATTATACTTAATGTGGGAAGATAAGGAAAAAGAAACATCGAATGATGTGGTTGAAAGCTTGACAATTACCAAGAATTTGAATTCTAATCTTTCGGATGTTTGGTATCTATCAAAAAGAAATAAGAAATAAACAGTTATTACCCTTTCTCATCGTAGTTTTTTCTTTCTAAAATTTAACAGATAGCTGTTTCGAGACCGATCTAGCCTCTTCTTTAGTAATTTATCTAATGAAGTTTACGTATATCTACGGGCCATTTCTTAAATTACACTAGTCAACGCTCGTTTTAGTGCCGAGAAGCTAGATATTTTTGGAAGTTTGGCTTCTTTATAAAGGCTCTAACGAAAAGCGCGCGAGAGGAGTGGGCCCTGAAAAAGCGTCCAATGTACCGAACGTACCGAAAAACTAATTCTCCGGCCGCAATTTCCAAACCACTTTTTACCGACGCTATCCCAGGCTCCTCCAACGCTGTTTTTGCTCGCCAAAAAGCTGTTTTTGTTCGCCAACGCTGTCTTAGCTTGTCTTTCCTAAATGCTCCAAGAATAATCCACCGCGTTCACTCGTCCCAATGTCACAACGCCTTCACACCACAAGAAGATTACGCCAAAACAGCAGCGAGGCACTCTGGGAGTGTCAGGTGAGAAGTACAGCTTCGTTTTGCTAATGATTATGTAAAGGTTAAAAAGTTGTATATAGATAAATGCAGGAAAATTTTTAAAAAAATTTCACTTCATCATCAAGCTTCTATACTTTTGGAATAAAACTGCTGTGACATACAGACGGACGGAAGGAGGTGCACCGGTGGTGATTTTTAAAAATTTTAGTATTTCAATACAAAACCTGAAAAAAAGGAGGCAGAAACTGGATGCGTACAAGGGCCTATACGTATTGTAAACAATGGCGGACAACCAGTTTTTTTTTAATAAGAACACTACTAGCGAGCAACAGACAAAAAAAATCCCAAGTAATTTAATAAGTGCGGGCTAGTGTTTAGTTACTCTGATACAAAGTAATTAAAAAAGGAAAAACTAAAAAAATATAAATGAGTTGTTAGAAACATTTTAAGAAATGAAAAAACTTCCTTGTACTTGAATTTCATTAGGAAGACAGAGGAAGAGGCGAGATCGGTCTCAAAAATGCCGTTTGTTTAATTTTGAGAAAACTGTAATCAACATAACATAGGAAAATAATTGTTACATAATTCTGCCAAGAATCTCAGTTTATACAGAAGAGAGGCTTGCCATAAGTGTATTCTAGAGAGTCGTGAATTCAAAGTACACCACTAAAAAGAAGCAGTGTCCTTCAGAAGTAACATAGTTTTTGTGCATTAGTTTTCTATATAAAACAAGTTGAAGTAGCAGGAGAGTGCATCAGCCAGAAGGGTATTGTGAAACAATTTGTAAATCAAACAATATATTTTGCATATCAAAGCTTGACTAATATACAGATTCCATAAATTGAGTTCGAAGAATTATCATGGTTGTTATATTTTTATATTCGCCGCCATTTTGTTCCAACCGTTTTGATCCCGTCGCTTAATTAGTCATGATAACACATCAATATTACAAACCATTTCTAAAATTTTTATCAACATTCCTACATATTTATATTGTCTAGGTCCGTTGCAAACGTGTATCTCTCTAGTATCACGTGTTAATGTCGTTGTAATTGTTAAATATTCAATCGGCTATAACTTAGTTGTTTATAGTCCGATTATTGTGAAATTTTCAGAACATACAATCGCTTACAATAAACTCAAATTGTAGTTTTTGGTAAATTTAAAGGTCCCATTTTGATTTTATAGGCAATAATGTAAAATTTATAAAATGTACTATTATTAACAAAGTTGATCGAATTTCGACGTCTAAGGTATTTACTGCCCTTGTGCTCTGAAAGTCTCAGATTTTTCGGGTGGGGGGACACAAAATTGTTGTACATTTTCCCTTCTCCTGCGCCCTTCAAAGCAAAACTCGTCATTTTAAGACCTGTTTTAAGAACCTTTCATTTGATACCTATATTCCTACATGCGATGAATTTTTTATTCGGGGGTCACTCCCCTATATGGGGAGACCCCCTTTAAACGCCTTATAAATTTCTGTTTATGATGAAACTTTGAAGAGGGCATCACTTTACACCCACTTACGAAATCTTGTGTTTCTGGCTTATGTAGTTTGCGAGAAAAAATGGTGTGACACACGGACGGACGGATAGACGGACAGACAAGACGCGATTTTAATAAGGTATTGTAAAATGATTTTACAGTACCCTAAAAAGGGTTTTGAGAGAAAGGTTGTTGGTGTTCCATATTTGTGCGACAGTTTAAGACAGGGCAGGGCTCTCCTTTCGGGTTTAACTGAGCTTCCGCTGTGCCATACCCTTGAACGTTTGCCTGGATAACCAGTATACTGTAATTTACGTAGATTGCAGTAAATAGACACAAGTTATTTGGGCCACATATCATGCAATTATCGTTGTAAAGAAGCCTCCGCTCTGCTTCATGTTTCACAGCGCTGTTAATTCTGTTTATCACTTAGCGCTCAGGCGTGTTCATTTTTTTAAAACCCAGCTTTCTCCTATTTTTCGGTGTATACCTCTAGATCTTATAACAGGAAGAAACAAAAAGTATGCTTTGTTTTCATACTGAACTTGATCCTTTTTAGGGCATTTTGAAGTTGGTCCTTCTTTCTTTATTTCATGATTCTTAGTTGATTATAAACGACATTTTCCAAGGGGAGGGAACAACTATGAAGAGGCATGAACTGCATCTATTTTTTTGGCTTTAGCACTACAAACCCTATCGGGCCCTCGCCTAGAGATACTTAGAGTATCTGGGATGGAATGTATTGGTACCCGAGGTCATATCGTCAGTACCACGCTTTGGCCGTATGCATCTTACCCGAATAGAAATCGATTTAGGGATGCCTAAACGAGCATTAGGTCTTAATGCGAAAACAGTGCAGCACGTCTAAATTAGGTGCTGCCTAATGGAGACCTAATTAGGCATGCTAAACTTAAACAAGTTTGGAAATTCTCCATTTTGTGCTAACGCAGAAAACAAGAGGAACGCTCAACATAATATTTTCAAAGTTAGGAAGAAATTAGGAATTCCTCTTTTTTTAAGCTCTTATTCTTCTTAGCAGTACAGCCCTTCTCGGGTCTTCACTTCCTGCAAATAGCGCCTCCAACTGCCCCGGTCGATTGACCGCGTCCTCCGATTTCAAAATCCGAGCAGCGATGAACTGTCTTCGTGACTGAGTCAGACCAGCATTTCCTCAGTTTCCCCACTGGTCTCTGTCCTTCAGTTCTCCGAACAAATACCTTTTTGGGTATTCGTTGTTCGTCCATACGAATCATCTGTCCAGCCAATGGTAGCTTCCGCAGTTTGACAACCGTTGAGACCTCCGGTTCGTCAAAAATTTCATACAGCTCATGGTTGTATCGAATTCGCCATTGGTCCACGTCTAGCTTCGCTCCGATTATTCGTCTCAGGACCCGTCGCTCAAAGGCGTTCAATATATATGCGGATGCTTGGGTTAGGGTCCATGTTTCACACAGGTCTTATCACAGATTTGTATACTTGGAGCTTTGTTTTTCTATGTTTGCAGCTGGTCTTGAAGATTGTCAAAGCTGAATAAAAAAAATTTATTTGCAAGCTGTATTCTTCGGCGTATTTCATCTCTTTCATTACCCGTTTTCGTTATTTTGGCGCCTAAATACACAAATTCACTAACATTTTGGATGCTGTACCCGCCAAGTTATTTTATTTTCATTGATTTGTAGCCCTACTAGTTTTGCTTCGCTGTCGGGTTTTAAGAAAGGTTCTTTGGCAGTTGTTAATGACCGTGACCAAATGTTGATGTCATCTGTATAGGCTAACACTTGTATAGACCTAATGTACCTCGCGTATCGACAGGTAGCTTTCTGACAACGTACTCCAGAGCCAAATTGAATAGCAATGGGGCCAGCCCATCTCCCTGCTTTAGTCCGATATTTGTGTCAGTGGCATTGGCGAGTTGGTTACTGATACGGACTTGAGAGGTCGTCGACGTCATTGTCGTTTTGTTAAGACGGACTTGTTTGGCTGGGATGCCGAAGTAAAGCATTATTTGGTACAGTACGTTACGATCAATATTGCCGTATGCTTGCTTAAAGTCAACGAAAATTTGGCATACGTCCATATTGAACTCCAAGCATTTTTCAAGTACCTGCTTGACTGTGAACAATTGGTATATTGTCGATCTACCTGCTCTAAAACCACCTTGATACTCCCCAATTATACTATTGGCGTATGATCCGATTTGATTTTCTAAGATTTTAGAAAATATTTTGTACGCCGCGCAAACCTTTTTGTGGATAGGAAATATAATTGATTGGCTTCACTCTTTCGGCATATGTCCTTGTTGCCAAATATACTGGATGACTTTGTGAATAGCTTGATGAACACTTCTGCCACCATATTTGATGAGGTCCACTGGGGTCTCATCGATGCCTGGCGCTTTATGATTCTTTTGGGAACAAACTTCATCCCGAGTTGGTGGGGCCAATGGAAGCTCTCCGCAGACAATTATAGGCTCCGATGCTCTGGACCTGTGCCGAGGATTAAGGAGGTTCATGAAATATGATGCCCATCTGTCCTTAATCTTGGTTTTATCAGCGATGATATTCCCGAGGTCATCACGACAGAGCGTGGTTTTGGGCTGATAACCACGTTTCAGGCTTTTCACTGCTTTGTATGATTGCCTTGTGTTGTTGCTTGCTAAACTTACATCTATACTTCTTAATTGTTCGTCACAGTATTTTATTTTCTTAATTCTAATTATCTTATTTGCTACTCTTCTGAGATTTTCACAGTGCTCTCTATTCGTCCTGGTTTTCCTACCTACGTATTCTTTGTAGGCGTGATTCTTTTTATCTAATGCATTCTGGCACTCATCATCGAACCAATCATTTCTCTTGCGCCGGGATTGATGTCCGATCGTCTGTTCCGCCACGGTCTTAATAGCCGCTTCCACTTCCATCCAGAGCTTGATGCTCGTCCTTAACGATGTGTCTGATGAAATGGGAGCCAGCTGGTTGTCGAGGGTCTCCGTGAAATTTTTAGGCACCGACGCCGTTTGGAGCCTTTCTGGGCTGGTTTTCGCCAAATATGCCTTTGACATTCGACATCGATAGGTTACTTTGATCAAGTAATGATCTCAGTTACAATTGGCTCCTCGGTATGTACGGACGTCAAGTATGCTCGAAGCCCAACGTTGTTGGATCAGAACATGATCGATCTGGCTTTGTGAGTTGCCATTCACCGAATACCCAGGTCATTTTATGAACGCGTCGATATGGGAAGATTTCTGCTACATGCAAAGTCAATCAGGCGCTGACCGTTGTCATTTGTTTCATCGTCGAGGCTATATCCTTCAGTCGTCCCCCGATAAGATAGCTCATTGCCAACCTTAGCGTTAAAATAACTCAGAATTATTTTTGTGCCATTTGTAGGCAATGAGTCAACTAGTCTTTCCAGGTGATTGTAGAACATTTCCGTCATTTCTTCGTCCTTTTCTGCTACTCCGCCGTAGATAGTCCAAAGCCCGTTGGAGAAAAGAGGAGGGAGCCCCTTGTTTCCCCAACCCATAGCTTCCATGATTCCTCATACCAAACCCCCCAATTAAATGGTAGTAAATGGTCTCGGGGTCGCACATCGGGTTTACTGGTTCAAATGTAAATATATCTCCAGCTCTGCTACTATATCCTACTTACACCTCCTCTATGGGGACGTAAGAGGGTGAAGACGAATGTTCCGCGCCTGATAACGGAATTGACGTAATAACCAGGCCGCCGGATTGAAGGTTGGGCGACGGGCTGACTCCCCGTCTCTAGAAAACCTTAAAATGTTTCGAAACCTGCAGGTGGGCCTCAGAATGGATTGGACTCACGGCAACGACCGAAGATGGCGCCAAGACGCCTACTGCTTGGAAAACTTATGAGGCGATTTATGAGCATTTTTCTAATGTGTGGACTGATTGGCCTGGTAGTTCCACTGATTTAAGCCCCATCGAAAATGTGCGGTCCAAATTGCAGGAGAGTGTCTTTAGAGATCCCAGACCAAAAAATAGGCAGCAGCTAAATCGACGTGTACAAGTTGGGTGGGACGAAATTTCTGCAGACTACCTAAAAATTTATGGTAAAGTTTCAGAAAACTACGAAAACGAAGGACATACTTCATACTAATTATTTATTATACTACCCAATGTGTGTAGTCTTTCTTCTTTCAAATTTTATACAAGGTGGGCCAGAAAGGCGTACGATTTTAAAAACACTCTTGCGTTTGAAGCTTTAGAGAGGGGACTGCGCGGGTGGTGGGGTTAAGTAGCTCGGTTCTCGGAAATTTAGTCGCGATGGATCACTTCACCGGAGCGCAACGTGCATTCTGCGTTAAACATTATTAAAAATCACAATTCGTGCGCTATTGTTCGGCGTTTATTTCGGCGTGAGTTTGGATTACATGACCTAAATCAGTGTCCGAAAGAAAGTGTGATTCGGTCGTGGGTCAGAAAGTTCGAAGAGACTGGTTCGACTCTCAAACAGAAGCCTGCAGGACGCCCAAGGTCAACAAGAACGGAATTATCGGACCCTACTTCTTCGAAAAAACAAGGCCAATCTGTCACTGTAAATTCTGACCGATACATAGCCATGTTAAGGGATTTTTTCTTTCCACAACTGCAACAATTTGAAGCCTATAATCGTGTGACATGGATTCAACAAGATGGCGCGACATGCCATACAGCTAATGCCTCTTTGGCGGTCGTAAACGAGATGTTTGCTGGGAAACTGATATCGCGCCGAAGTGACATTGCATGGCCTCCTACAAGTCCGGATCTGACGCCACCGGACTTTTTTTTGTGGGGATACCTAAAAAAAAGAGTCTACACCAATAACCCAGCCACGATTAACCAGTTGAAGACCAATATCCGGGAAGAAATGGCAGCTATTCCCCGTGCAATGTGCCAGCGAGTTTTTACCAATTTGAGGGTCAGATTCGAAGAATGTTTGCAGCGGGATGGTGCACACCTGGATGACGTTATTTTTAAGAAATGAATTTCCCAGATGTCAATTTTTATAGAAATAAAAATTTGTATGTGAATTGTACTCAGTTTTTTTTTAATGATTTTTTCAAATTCGCAATTCTTTCTGGCCCACCCTGTAGTAGTGATATGCCTCTATAATTTTCGCACTGTAGCTTGTCACCTTTTTTGTGGATAGGAAATACAATATAATTGATGATGTACTTATAGTATGATCTCTGTTTTAAAGACGCCAAGGATAGCTTTTACATTTAAGCATCTAGTTTGGACTCTTCATCTTATTTTGCAAGGACTAGGAATGTAATCTTAATTTGCCATAAGATCAGCAGCGCAAAAAGGACCCACTAAAAAACTTTTTGGAAATAGATCGTTGAAATTTACGCAACTTCTGTAAGATAATTCGCAGACTTGTCAGGGATGCCTCAACCTCAATCGTATTAATATATTGTCAGTTTTTAGAGAAATATATTTCTTTATGAGATATTTGGTCTACTATTGAAAAGACAGTGTTGAGTAAGGGTCAGTCAGCACACCATTGATACTAGATAAAATCCATCTGCTGTGATAAAATACCATAGTTTGCTTTGTATATCTTTCAGATTGATCAATCTGAGCTTGGGGGAACCACCTGTCGTAGTTCAGTCAAATAGTACTACTTATGTAAGATTCACAAGTTTCCTTGTCCACATTGTATGGTTGACTCTGCTCTCAACAAGATCAACTGGAACTTGCCAAAAGAATAAGTCGCTACTCTTTCCCTATTTTTAAAGCGGTTCGATTTTGAGGTGTACTTTAAACTGAATAACAACGGAAAGCATGTTGAATAAAATGTGTGACTTTTAAGATGGTTTGTCCGAAAATATCCGCATTGTGGTTGTATTTGACCATAGTGCACTATATAAAGGAGCTCTAAATAGTGTATCATTTGATTGATTTGATGATTAATGTAATATTCATTGCTTCTTTATAATGTGTTTTTACAGACCTTTGATAACACTGTAAACTTTCTGGGTGTTGGGATCTTGATAATCCAGTTGTGGCTGTCCGAAAGGTGACATTTTCAACTTTTAAATGTATAGCTAAATGTAAGGGTCGTAAAAGAGGATTTTCACCAGTTTTCCAACATTTTTCATTTAGAATGTACTTCAACATAATTAATTCAAAGCTTTTTTTTTGAATGATAAAAACTAATTATTTTCTTATTAAATAAATATAATTAAACAATTCAACAAGAAAATTACTACAAAATGAAAGTATGCTTTTTTCACTCAGTTTTCTAGAATCAGAAAAGTCTTTTTGCATTACAGAAATGGGCAAACAAGTAATTATTGATTTTCACCAGTCTCCAAATCTTCGGTATTCATTTGACTACTTATTTTTCTTAGTTTAACGATAATTTTTTTCTAATCATCATCATAATTTATGGTATAGCAACAATTCGCGCCTTCACCTCAAGTACAAGGTGGGGCAAAAGTTTCTGAACATAGTTTTTCTTGTGCAGGGCGGGCCAGAAAGAATTGCGAATTTGAAAAAATCATAAAAAAAAAACTGAGTACAATTCACATACAAATTTTTATTTCTATAAAAATTGACATCTGGGAAATTCATTTCTTAAAAATAACGTCATCCAGGTGTGCACCATCCCGCTGCAAACATTCTTCGAATCTGACCCTCAAATTGGTAAAAACTCGCTGGCACATTGCACGGGGAATAGCTGCCATTTCTTCCCGGATATTGGTCTTCAACTGGTTAATCGTGGCTGGGTTATTGGTGTAGACTCTTTTTTTTAGGTATCCCGACAAAAAAAAGTCCGGTGGCGTCAGATCCGGACTTCTAGGAGGCCATGCAATGTCACTTCGGCGCGATATCAGTTTCCCAGCAAACATCTCGTTTACGACCGCCAAAGAGGCATTAGCTGTATGGCATGTCGCGCCATCTTGTTGAATCCATGTCACACGATTATAGGCTTCAAATTGTTGCAGTTGTGGAAAGAAAAAATCCCTTAACATGGCTATGTATCGGTCAGAATTTACAGTGACAGATTGGCCTTGTTTTTTCGAAGAAGTAGGGTCCGATAATTCCGTTCTTGTTGACCTTGGGCGTCCTGCAGGCTTCTGTTTGAGAGTCGAACCAGTTTCTTCGAACTTTCTGACCCACGATCGAATCACACTTTCTTTCGGACACTGATTTAGGTCATGTAATCCAAACTCACGCCGAAATAAACGCCGAACAATAGCGCACGAATTGTGATTTTTAATAATGTTTAACGCAGAATGCACGTTGCGCTCCGGTGAAGTGATCCATCGCGACTAGATTTCCGAGAACCGAGCTACTTAACCCCACCACCCGCGCAGTCCCCTCTCTAAAGCTTCAAACGCAAGAGTGTTTTTAAAATCGTACGCCTTTCTGGCCTACCTTGTATGTACGGCGTACAGAATATTTGCAAAGAACTTAGAAAATAAAATGGGATCATACACCAACAGTATCATTGGGGACTATCAAGGTGCCTTTAGAGCAGGTAGATCGACGATACACCAGTTGTTCACAGTCCAGCAGGTACTTGAGAAATGCTGGGAGTTCAATGTAGCCATACACCAAATTTTCGTTGACTTTAAGCAAGCATACGGCAGCATTGATCGTAAAGTACTGTACCAAATAATGCTTTGCTTGGTATCCCAGCCAACCAAAATGACAATGACAGCAACAACCTCCAAAGTCCGTATCAAAAACACGCTCATCGATGCCTTTGGCTCAAATATGGAACTAAAGCAGGGAAATAAACTGACCCCATTGATCTTCAATTACACTGGAATATGTCGTCATACCTGTCGATACAAGAGATACGTTACTATAAAAGTGGAGCCAACTGGTAACTTTTGCGGACGATATCAACATTTTGTCAAGGTCGTTAAGAACCGCTAAAGAACTTTTTCTGAGAATTACTTGTAGCAGGCCTACAAACCAATGAGAATAAAACAAAACTCATGACGCATTCGAGGAAAAACATCTCAAATACACAAAATATCACAGTTGGCGGATACAATATCGAAAATGTGGGCGAATTTGTGTAGGGTAAATGCGGGTGAGATATCGCGCCTGGAAAGATGCCACACGTGCTCTGAAATCTCACCCAAACCATATTCAGCGCCATAAACTCCAAAAAGCATGTACACGTCACTTTTTCAGTATAGTCGGGTTTTAAGCATTTAGCCGGCACAATGGATGAATCGGGAAATGTCATTCTAGTTGCGCCTATCTGAGATTTGCCCTTGAATGTTTTTGATGCGTCTGTTTTCTTCGTTCGCCGAATTTTTTGTGCAGTTACAGCTTTTGGGAATAATTTGGCATCGTTGTGAACATATAAGGTAAGATTTGAATCTAATACATATTTTGTGTTATTTGAAAAGCCATGCAGCATCTGTACCAACTAAAAAGGAGAGATGTCGCTTCATATTTTGGTATAGATGCCGCATATGAGGCGTCTCTCCCTGCAAATTGTACGAACCATATTGACCTATGAACCAATAATTTTTTTTCATTTTGTCCAGAAGTATTAAGTCTGACCCATTCAGAAGAATGCCTCGTTTATGTAAAAGCTCATCAACCGCAATGAGCAGAGCAATTTTGACCGAAGACCAACTCCTTGAGGCGATCCTCTAAGTTAAATCAGATGAAATTAGTAAAAGAGAAGCCCAACGGCGCTTTCATGTACCACTTCGAACATTAAACCGTAGAATGATATCAGGCAACATGGAGAAAGGCAGTCTTGGCCTTCAAGGCAAGTTTAACTGTTTTTATTGAAATTGATATAAAACCTATTTTTTCGTGAATTTTCAACTTATCTTAATTTCAAAATAAAATTCTTTACAGGTGTACTAAGAAAAGCAAATGAAAAACGATTAGTGGAACATATTTAACCGCTATCAGCCTCTGGATTTGCTCCAGACAGAAAAACTGTCAAAGCCATTGCCTACAAATTTGTCGAAAAGCTAAATATTCGGCACAAGTTTTGTGACAGCAATGACTGGAATCGCCTGGTTGCAGTCTTTTTCAAAGAGGAATCCTGAACGGCAGGCGGATGGACTTTTGCTCTCAAGAGCCAGAGGAATGAATATTGAAGTCGTCAAAGACTTTTTGACTCGCTAGCAAAAGTTATGGCGGAAAATTGTCTCTTAGAAAAGCCCTCCCATATATTTAATATGGATGAAATGGGTGTGCAGCTTCTAAATAAACCTGGAAAAGTTATAACGTCAAAAGGAAATAAGGACGTTCATTTACTTACTACGAAAGAACGAGGGAAGAATGTAACCATAGTTGCGTGCTGTAATCCAAATGGTAGCTTCATTCCTCCTGTGTTGATTTTTAAAGGTGTCAACAGAAAACCGGAACTTTCTGATGGTCTTCCAGCAGGATCAAACGTACGAGTATATATGAACAAAAAATCATCAATTCAGACCTTTTTCTACGTCGGCTGAAAGAGCAGTTCATACCGCATAAACCAATTGAAACGTATTTACTAATCTTAGACGGCCATACCTCTCCTTGCTCCGACGTAGAAATGCTCCAAGTTGCTGACGATAATGACATTATTCTTACAATATGTGTCTACGTAGCCATTGCACACATGCTCTTCAGGCTTTAGATCGGAGTTT
This sequence comes from Odontomyia ornata, assembly GCA_963969285.1. Taxonomy (NCBI): domain Eukaryota; kingdom Metazoa; phylum Arthropoda; class Insecta; order Diptera; family Stratiomyidae; genus Odontomyia; species Odontomyia ornata. The sequence continues at coordinate 495,029,752 of OZ017738.1, forward strand.
TTTTCGGCCACTTAAAGCCTACTTTAATTAAGAAGCGAAAACGTGGATGCGGAATCATAGTAGCCGAAATTTTACTAGATATCAAGCTGCGTGGCTTAAAGCCGCTTGCGTTGGGAACGCTGTGAGTGGATTCAGAGCTATAGGTATTTATCCATTTGATCCGAATGCGATACCAGGCCATGTTTTCTGAACGTCGAAATCTGGAACTGTTGAAACAACATTGTTGGAAGCTGGAGGTGTTGTCTCAACAGATGAAGATGTTTTTTCTGCAGCTTAAGCTTCCATACGCTCGATAGTTCCAGTGCAGCTTGTTCTTTATGCAGAGCCAGGATATTTACGTGGGTCATTCAACCAGTACTTAGCCTCACCGCCCATGATGCTGCTATTACAAAAGAGTTTTACCATTGTGCAGTACATTCTTTTAGTAGCCTACTGTCAAAGATTCAGTCAATTCCCTTCATAAGTTTTGTTGAATGTACTGCACGATGGTAAAACTCTTTTTTAATAGCAGCGCAATCGGGCGGTGAGGCTAAGACTTGTTGAATGACCCTCGTATGTACAAGCAATGAGACAAATGAGAATTCACAGAGAACTCCCGCACTGCAGTCAGAGACTACTCCCAGTAAATATTTGCGTGAAGTATCACCCATTCTCATTATGCCGACACACTTATGGATAAGATCGAAGCAAGGAGCTACTGTCTTGAATTCACCTCAAATAATAAAAAATAAGAAAGAAATCATCAAGGAAGGGACAAAAAGGGATGCGTTGAATAAAAAAACGGCAGAGCGTAAGAAAACGGTTTTAAAATCAAGTGAGGAAAACTGGAGCGAAAGAAAATGAAGGCGATTGTCTTTGTGTAGAGTGCTACGAACGGTACTCAATGACAACCGTACGTGTTGATTGGCTGTACTGCGTAAAATGCAAAAATTGCCTACATCCAACATGTACGATGTACGACAATAAGTGTAACACATGCCAAGGGAAAGAATACTTCGAAAAGCGGAGAGAATCCTCCAAGAAATAGATGCGGCGTCTCCATCATTTTGAAACGGCCCCTATATTAGGGGTCGAGTGGAGACGCTGCTTTGTATTGATTTTGAAAATAATGTTTTTTTCATATTTAGACCACACAAAAGAAATTTATTTTTCTATATTTATAATCAACACACCTTCAAGTTTGTAATCAAGAAAAAATCTTATTAATACATCTATTTTTTCGAAACTAGAAGATTTTTTGAAAACATGCGGCAACTCTCCCGTATTTACCCTATTTAGGCGCCAAAATAACGAGAACTGGTAATGAAAGAGATGATGTAAGCCGAAGAATATAGCTCGCAAATAAAATATTTTATTAAATTTTGGCAATCTTGAAGACCAGTTGCATACACAGGAAAGCAAAGCTCCAAGTATACAATTCTGTGATAAAACCTATGCTATGCTATGGGTGTCATACAATGGTCCCTGAACAAAGCATCCGCAAACATATTGAGCGCCGTCGAAAGATGGGACCTGACGTGAAAAATTGGAGGGAAACTAGACGGAGACCAATGGCAAATTCGATACAACCACGAGCTGTATGAAATTTTTGACGAGCCGGATGACTTAACGTTTGTAAGACTGCGGAAGATGCAATGGGCTGGCCACATGAATCGTATAAACATACAACGGATACTCAAAAAGGTATCCGTTGGGAGAACTGAAGGACGGGGACCAGTGGGAAGACCGAGGAAACGCTGGTTTGACTCGATCATCGAAGACATTTTATCGCCACTACAAATGCCAACGTTTTAAATTAAAACGCTTTTGGTGTTTTAATTCTTGTCCCAATTTTAAAACACTTTTTAGGCATTTTAATAATTAAAACACCTTAAATCTTTTAAATTAAAACGCCTAGATGTTTTTAATTAAAATATTAGGCGTTTTAATTCAAAACGTTTTAGGTGTTTTAATTATTAAGACGCTTAGAAAGTGTTTTAAGATTGGGAAGGGAATTAAAACACCTAAAGCGTTTCAATTTAAAATGCCTGAAATTTTAAGTAAAGCGTTTGTCTTGATATTACATCAATGAAAACGTTTTAGGCATTTTAATTTAAATGCTTGCCGTCTTAATAGGAAATGGTAAGCGTTTTAAAATAAAACGCTTAAAGTGTTTTATTGAATTACGAGGGCAGTCTCAAAAGTACCTGAACTGACTTATGAATACAGGTAATTTTAAAAAATCAATTGACAATACCATCTTTCAACATCTTAATGTGAAAACTTCATAATGGACATCCATACAGACATCCAAACTGAACGCTCTCAATGAATTTGTAAATATCGAAAAAATCTGGCATCGTTATGTGATACAATACTTTCATTTGAAAGGTCTAAGTCCAACCGATATCAAAGCCGAGTCGGATTCTACGCTGGGGAAGTCTGCCCTTTCATTTCCAATGGTCAAATATTGGGTAGCTGAGTTTAAGCGAGGTCGTACGAGCTGCCAAGACGAAAACCGCAGTTGTCGACCAAGTGAGGTCATTACGTCAAAAAAATGTGAAGAAAATCCACGAAATGGTATTGGATGACCGTCGACTAAAAGTGCGCGATATAACTGATATGGCAGGCATATCAAAAAGTGCTGTGCATCGCATTTTGACCGAAAATTTGGACCTGAGAAGATGGGTGTCGCGTTTGCTCACAATGGAGCACAAACAGCAACGTGAGGATGTTGACATCGGGCGTTTGACAATGTTTCGCAGCAATAAAGCCTAGTTTTTGGGTCGATTCATAACCATGGACGAAACATGGGTCCATTATTTTACACCAGAGACCAAGGAGCAGTCAAAGCAGTGGACTAAAAAAGGGGAACGGGCTCCAAAGAAAACAAACACAGTTCAGTCAGCTGGCAAGGTCATGGCATCCGTTTTATGGAATGCGCGTGGAATAATATTTATTGATTATCTCGAAAAAGGAAAAACAATCAACGCCGCATATTATGCAGCCTTATTGCAGCGTCTGAGTGATGAAATCAAGAAAAAAGGGCCCCATCTGAGGAAAGAGAAAGTGTTGTTTCATCACGACAACGCAGCAGTCCACACGTGTGTAATTGCGATGGCTAAAATCAATGAGATGAAATTTTTTTTATTGTTTTCTTTATCGGGTCGGGTAATTTTGGGACCGCCCTCGTAAAGCATCAAAAGCATGTTAATTGAATAAAGTAAGCGTTCTAAAATAAAACGTCCGAAGTGTTTTAATTAAACTAGAAGTGTTTTAATTAAAACGCTTAGGCGTGTTTTAATTAAAACGCTTAGGCGTTTCAATTTAAAACGTTTAGGGTTTTCAGTGACTGCTCGTATTTTGAAATTGGAGGACGCAGTCAATGGAACGTGACAGTTTGAAGCACTATTTGCAGGAAGCACAAGCCCGAGAGGAGCTGTTGCGCTACGAAACAAAAGTATATAAATAAAGGAAGCCAAAGACATTGAATGGAATCAATAAGTATTCCATCTTTTTCTTTGCTGTTTCTTCATTTCTTATAGCATATACTGGTATTTCGAGAGCAAGCTATAGGTTCTCTCTTTCAGAATAAATTTCCAATATCATGACATGTCTTTGGGAAGACGCATTTTACTGATGAACCTTCGTGAGTGTCTTTTGTCGTCCTCGAGAACAAACTAGACTCTCTTCTTCAGTACAACTGCTGCAGTTTATATTTTGTTTGTTTCGAAATAAAGAATTCCTTACCAGAAAGAGATTTTTCCTCATCCAAGCCCGCCAGCGCATAATCGATAGAATGCAGACAACACCTTCAATTTTATCTACCTCGGAATAAAAACGGTATGAATAAATTATGCTTCTATTGAAATCAACGGTTGCAATTAAGTTTAGTCAAATGGTTAGTTACTGCAAGTTGCCTATATTGACGCAAGAAAGATTGATCCAAATCAATAATAACGGATAAAAAAAGCCCATTTTGAAAGTACAGAAGATAACGATTGTTAATATATAATTGAATTCACCCTGGATGGGGCGACCCCACCTGCTTACCTACAAAAAAGTTAAAAATGCTTGCACAAACTTCAGCCGGAATATTGAAAATGTTTCCTTTTTATTTTTGTGGCAGGCATCATGTTAAGAGCTACTTTAAAATAGCAGAAAATCAAATCCTTACCGAAAGAAAAGAATATTATCTATTCCTCTTATTTCTTTGATTTCAACCACTGACTAGTTATCCTAAATAAGGTTTATTTTCACACACTTCACTATCAGTTGGTTTAGTTACACTTCAGTCGGTCTTTATTTGATCCAAAACATGGGTCATCACTTAAAAATCAAGAACACAAAAGCCATAAAAAGCAACCACTGTTTTCAAACAAAAATGTTATAAGGTCTTAACTCTTCAGACACTATTTATTTCGCCACATTTCAAGAATAAATAGAACAAACCACAAATAAATACAACAATAATTCATTTGAAGAGCTATCACACTGTGGGCGAAGTCACCAATGAAGTCAACCAAACGAAACACGAACACCGTCCAAGAACCATTAGATTTTGTTTTCTTTTACCTATTCCGCGATTATCGTCGGAAAAATGCTCACCACGTATCGGAAATATGTGGCGGAAAATTTACGATTTTCACGAGCAACAAGTTATGATTGAAACGACAGTTGGCTGACAAGGCTCGTCACTAAATCACAATCGCGTCCCATTCAAATCACTTTGCGTTCGCGTTCTCCGCATAACTGGCATTCCGCGCACCGCATTCGCATTTCTCAGGTGTTTCTTATCGTTTTGTTTTATGCTTTTAACGTTTCGTTCGATTGTAGTCACGCCGTTGAAATTTATTTCCTTATTCGTTTTATTTTATTTTTTCGCGCGATTTTTCACTTCCGAAATGCACCAAATTCCACGAATTCTGCACAAAGTTTTGCCAACGTTCGTTTTCACTCACTGCGAATCAAGGGTTGATGGTGCGTAAGTTTACCAACGCCTTTCTAGGAAGCACTTTCTGCACTTAACAAGATAATCCAAATCGCAATGATTCTAACGGTCACTGTTGAGGATTTTGCTCTACGAAAATTGATCCGTAAGAAAGTTTCTATTGAGAATCTGCGCGGAAACAACGCGTTCTTCCGCACCGCACAATTTACAAACACCAGACGAGCTCAACGACAACTTTCCACTACTCACTGGCACTCTAAATCGTTGGGATTGCTCAGATCCCATTCTCGTTAATCTGGGGGCTGGCCTTAGTACCCACCAGAGCGTTCACAGCCTCCCCCGGTTTGGCCTTCTTTGCATCAACACTACAACCGGTTTTCCTGTGTTTCCCTTCTTGGCAGCATTCGAGGAGGAGCCGACTGATCCGCCTGCTAAGAACCAGTTTCCTTCCCTGTCTTTCCTGTTTGTCATTGGCTCCCGGGCTGGGAAGGAATATCCTGGCCTTGTTAACCAAAGCAGTCCAACATAAATCTGTTAATCTCGTCCCGCCCAAAAGCCATAAAATCAAGTTCTCATGTGTGTCGGGCATTTGAAATCTACGAATGGGCATGCGTCGTCACCCATCGAAATCGATTTTGTTCTTTCTATGGGGGAAAGCGTAATTGCTTGTATATGGACGAAGAGCTTGGGTTGGATTTATGTGGAAGTAGATTGAGTCCTAATTGTTGATGAATGTCCTTTCTGGGCACTGTATATCACGCATTTTCATTCATTAGAAAGCATGTACATTATAAATTATAAGTAAAAATTCGTTGCGGCTTATCCTTTGGGCTAAATTTGAAGCAAGATAAATCTGAAAATTTTAATTGTTTTGGAGAGAACGTTGATATAAACCTTTGCCCGATCATTTTGTAGCAAGGAAGAGTTTTTATTTGTGTAGTTTTTGCTTTGTTGTTCCCTGGTTGTTGGCTTTCAAGGTAAAAAGAATAAGAAGATTTTAAATCATGTACTTTTAGGTAACTTAATCATCTGATTAAGAACCCCTTCTTGCAAAGAGTGCTATTCAATGATATCGTGAGGTAGAAAAATATTGCCAGGTTTGTTGATGAGGCAGCAATTAAATTAATTTGATATCGTGAAAATTAAAGTGATTTTGTTGAATAGTAGTTTTTTGGTTTTGCTTTAGCACTAAAGCTTCTTTCGGACACATCACATAGTGCATCGATTATATTGGAAGAATGGACAAAACCCAAATAGCATGTTGAAATTAAATATCTTTATTTTTGCATTGAATAACATTATAAAGCATTGGATTTGCTAGTATAGTAAATAAAAATTAAAATTAATATCATAAAGTAATTATCAAAAAACTAAGAACATTTTTTTCATGTTTAAATGAAAACAGTGGAATAATAATTGATATAATTCTCTTTGAAAAACATAAATAAAATTATGGTTTTAATTCAAATTAATATATCAACCAGTATATTACATGATATTTAAAACTGAGAATGGAACTGCCAACGTAAAGTTTAAAATAAATAAATAATTTTAATTTTATTCTGAAAAATCTTCGGAGTCCGTAAAACCAGTATCCAAATTTGAAACAAAATTGCTTGCGCTGTCATTGCAACTTTCATTTGAAGTGTTTGGAATAATCAAAAAGACTCGGATGTCTTCAGTAATAAGGTCTTTGTAAATTTTTTTTTTACAATAACCTACTAGTTTCACGACGTGTCTGTCCGTGCATCACAGCAACTTTCCTCAGAAACTATAGAAGCTAGAATGCTCAAACTTTTTGAAAAGGTCAGAAGTGATGATCTCTCAAAAATTAAGGCCTTACAAAAATTTTTTAAGGGGGGTTTTTTAATCAAAGGTAGTCGAGTGGGGTATCAAATGAAAGGTCTTGATTAGAATTCTTAGAATCTGAAATCAAAAAATCATTTTATGAATTAGGGGGTCCAGGAAAAGGGAAAATGTGCCAAAAATTTGTGTTCCCCCCCTCGCGGTTGAACACCTTTGAGCCGAAAAATCTGAAAATTATCACGAATGTGCGCCTTTATGAGTACAAGGGCAACAAATACCTCAAAACGGTACCCTTAAACTTCTTGAAATTTTGTAATCATATAGACTGGTATAAGATCTTAATGTGCACTAAATTTCATGGAAATCAAATCACAATTGAGTGAGTTATAGCCATTTCAATTGAGTGGAATTACAACAATAATAACACGTGTTTATGCTTGATACATATTTCAAATTGGCCTGGGGACTTTCATTTTCTTTCAATTTTAATGAAAATTTAAGAAATATTGTTTAGCTTGAATATATTCAATCGCCCGAGCATTCAGAAAAATCATTTAAGCTAGATCAAAATGGCGGCTGCACTTATGAAAGAAACGGTGCATCTTTTGCATAAATTTGAATGATTTCATATCCAAGATTTGAATGAATAATTCAAGCTATCGATTCACGCTATTGGAAAACTTGTTTCTAACCCTAGGATGTTTACAAAGACCTTCTGGTAGGAGCACTCTCCTGCTTACTCAACTTGTTTTTTTATTCTTTCTGGCTATATTTTTCTTTGAAACAATGAAGGGGTTGGACATCATTAACATTTTTTTCATTAGGTCTTTTAAATGTTTTTTCCCTTGATGATTTTCGAGTGTGTTGTGGCCTATTTTGTTCGAAAAATATCCGCATGCACGGGAGTTTGGATGGACGTCCACGGTACTTTGATGCACAGGCCACAACACTGTTGGATCAACGCAGTCAGGACGCTATGCTCTCGTATCTAGCAGCTGCCTTGGAGGCCCCATTCAAATTTTTGTGGATATGGGGCAGACCCACAAGGGACGAAAAAGTCGGTTCGTATAGATGAGGTACGATATAAAGAGTGCTCCTTGCGCCGCACGGATTAGTGCACAAATTAGAAATAACTTGCAACAGTGATCCCAGATAAATGATACCCTGGAGCTCTTATCATTTCGACTTGTGCTAAACGACATTAGATCCATTTTATTTAGACGAAATACAGCCAATTAAGTAGACTCGTTTTTCATCATAGTAAAGGGTGGACGATGCGCCAATTAGAAGCTTACTTATCTCGGGTGTTTCCCTGTCATAAGATTCTAAGTTGTGAGTGCGCTTGTTAGTAAACATTTAACTTTGTAACAATTGAAAGTGCTTTTTATCATTAAGAATGGGAAATATTTACACAACTGGACCTAACGAAGCCTTGATAGTATCAGGTTTAGCGACACTTTCCTCACTCGTGTGCAAGGGCGTACGCAGGATTATCATTAGGGGGGGGGGGGGGGGCAGAACAAACGAATGAAATTTTAGATAAATTTATCATATTTATTATATATATCATTTTTCAGTCAACATGAACACTTGCATACAATAAATTCAAATGAGTGCCAAACGGCGAGGGTCTTCAGCAAATCTCATTAAAACTTTTTCTACAATTTTTTCTTCATTTTCTTTCACTTTTTTTCTGTGAAGGCTCAGCATGCATAATCCTGGAACAAAAATCGCATTAAATACAGTTTATTTGAAAATAAATCATTCTTATTTTTTTATTTACCATTCAATCGATTTTCCACCATAGTTGAACGGAGCCAGGTTTTCACTCTTCTCAACGTGCTGAAAGTTCTTTCAATCGAGGACGTGGTACAAGGTAGAGCTAGGGCAATTTGAAGAGCGAGTTTTGTTGTAGGAAAAAAATCTTCTGTTTCTTGTACGACATCACACAGGTCCAGTTTTTGAAGATCTTAGCAGCTGATTTTTTTTTCTTTCCAGTGATTGTACCACAGTTCAGCTTCTCCACTAAAATTTTCTAAGGCGTAGAAAGTGGTGAAGTTTTCTGATTTTTTCATAAAATCTTGAATGTTCATTTTTAACATGTTCGATGGATGCAACTGAAACAATGAAAAGGCTGGCAGGTTTTCATCAGAGAATCTTCGTTCCAATGCATTGATCAAGGAATCCAAGTATGGAATTAACAGAGATCTCTTCCAAAATTGAACATCATCCGATGCAGGATGATTTGAGCGATGTTGTTGACTGTTCGCTGTTCTCGGTCTTTGCAGCAGTTCAACTAGGTTTTCTTCGGCAATCAATTTGGACTCATCGATGAGTTCTTCGATTTTGCAATCAACGTCAATTCTATGATCTTTTGCCAATTGAATTATTTTCTGGACGTGTTTCGTGCACGCAAGAAGGTCCAACTTTTGTGATTGTAAGACGTTCACGATTGGCTCAAGATAGGCAGAATATTTCGCAATCAGAACAAGGCATATGATGAAAGTTGTTTGAGTGACAGCAGAATGCAGCTGAAAAGCAGTTGATCTGGTACCAGAGTTTCCTTCAACGGCCAGTTTTGCTAATCCATCGACGATGGTTTTGAAGTGCTTTTTGAAAACTGAAATGCTTTTGTATTTTTCCGACCACCGAGTTTCTTCTAGAAATAAAATCACGGAAAAAGTTGATGACATCTTTGATTGTTCCTACCGTCTTACGGATTTCTGGAACTTGGTTCAGGTCATTTACAACCAAATTCAACTTGTGACTTGCACAATGAAAGTACAGAGCATGAGGATATTTTTTTCTTAAAATGGCCTGCACGCCGTTATCGTGCCCTGACATAGTCGAGCAACCGTCATATCCTTGCCCTTTGAATTTTTTCGGATCAAGCTCTGCATCTATGATAAATTGATCTAATGCGGAAGCAATTGTCTTTGCATCCATTGCATCCAACTCGACGAATCCTACAAACTCTTCTTGAATGACTTTTTTCTTTTGGTGGTAAAATCGGATACCAATCGATAGTTGTTCCTTTCCTGAAATGTCACGACTTTCATCTCCCATCAGACTATAGGCTGGTGCATCTTTTGCTTCCTTGATGATTTCATCTCTTAGTACGCGGCCGCATAGATTGATTAGTTCATTTTGGATCCGCGGGGACGAGTACGTTGCATTTTTGCTTCCGTTTTCGAAATGCTGTCCGAGAATCCGATCACCAGCCACGACTTGCAGTTGAAGCAAATCGTAAAATACACCTAGGAATAAGTATTGTCTTCTAAAAAATTGTTAATTGTTGCTAATTGTTTCTAAAAATTTTATTGACTTTTTAAATTTTATGAAATAATATTATTATTCTTCAAGATCGATTGCCAAAAATTTATCTTGTTACAAAAATTGTAATAAGGCAGTTTCGAACAACTGGAACATAATTTCCTAACTTAAAAATTGCTAAATTTCATACTCTATACATCAGATGTTACGGACACAAATGAATAACTCTTTTCAAAATACAGTATATTTTTTATCGTGTGTTCCATGACACATACCTAATTTTGTTTAAAAAATTCGACCTAAATTACCTTCGTTTTGGACTTTTCCCCTTAGCGGCATATCACGGGTACCGCAAAATATGATGGTTGAGATGATGGATGAGATGATCTTTTTGTTCTCTTCAATCGTTTTTTGATGCCCAGACTGAATTGAAATGCTGATGGGTGTTGCATCCAAAAAATTTTTTGCAGCTTTGACTGCTCCTAAGTGCCATTGATTAGTGGAATGACTTTTGCAATATTCGTGCATATTTTTGTACCGAATAAAGGGTTTCTTGACGAATGACTCCAAAACACCCTGAACGTTTTGAGGCGGAAAAATAACACAGTATAAACAGAGCGCACCCTTTAATTTTTTGGAGTATTGAAGCCAAGGGGAGTATTGTTTTAACCACTCGAAAATGAACTTCCTGGCTGAATCTTTGGCATCGTCACTAAAATCGTAATTTTCGGGTGGTTGCCAACATCGTTTCAAGATTTCCTTTTTTTCACTGGTAGACATGAGTGATGATCTCCCGACATATTCCCCCAAATCGTTCGAGAAATATTCTTCCAATCGCGATATTTCCGAACATGAAGAAGTTGCAATTTTTTTTTGAACGTTGTCCGATAAAGTTGCAAGATTGTTTGCGGAAGTCAATGTTTCATTTTCTTCAACACCCGCTTCACTTTCATTGTCTCCATTGCTTTCAGCACGTTTTCGTTTTTGGGGAGCTGAAAAGTGGAGATTTTGAAGTAAATTTAAAAATTTCTATTAAATTTTAATGCTCTTGAATTTTTCCGAATAAAAGAAGTATAAGAAAAAAAATATATTTTATATATTTATTATTTATATATTATATATATTTATTATTATATTTTATTATATATTTTATATTTTTATTATATATTCATTATTTTATATATTTATTATTATCTATATCATATATATATATTTTTTTTTATAAGAAAAAAAATACAATTATTACAAATTTCCCAATACCTTGAATTTTTGAAAATTCCGAAATTCTGAATTAAGGTTTCACATTTCTCAATAATTTAAAATCGCAATTAAGCATTACACAACTATTGTGAATTAAAAAATTTTAATTTTGGGAAGCAGCATTAATAATTTTTCCATTGGCGCTGCTTGGAAATGCCTTAATTTTTGAATAATGAGTTAAGGAATATTCGCTGGTAACGAGATTAAAAACGTCAAATTATGCCGAATTTCACGATTCTTTTTGCTTAATATTTCTATAAACATTATAAATTAATGATTTCATATGAAATTTGGCCTGTGGAAGCTTTCTGATGTTTTTTCGCTCGTTTATAATGTGCGACTTTGTGATGCGTATGGCGTATCACTCGAATTTTTCAAGAAATTTTTAATATTTCGTGAATTTTTTAATTTATTTAACAATTAGATTACTTCGAAATTCCTTGTAGAGTAATTTTCATCTAACCTGTTTTCTTTAGATAAGCGCAAACAAAAGCTAATAGATATCTCAGAAATTCATGAAAAATTAAGACATTTCAAAAATCGTCTACAGAATACAACTAGTTTTTATATTTTCCACTATACCGAATAAAAAAAAGCAATCGACCATCCTTAGTTAAATGTAGATGAAAACTATGGAGCCTTCTTTTGTTTTTTCGCTTCTATCATTCTTTTTTTGACCATTCTTATAGTCTACATGTCGCCTTAATGCAAACAATTTAAGTTTTGTACTCACCCGTAAAAAATTTTCTAATATCCATTGAATGAAATGAAACGATTTTCCAACAACAGTCCACAATAGTAGGAAGTCAGGAGCCGCTTTGGATACAAAACAAATAAAACAATACAAAATGCAGAGGAAAATATAACGACCGATGCGCGATTAATGGTTTCTCGGTATACCTTTAGTATGAACTTGTATGAACTAGTCGCAAATCGATACTTGCCGAAGAGAATATGTATCGAAAACGATAGCGATACATGTTTTCCCGATACATCGATAGTTCAAATATCTATGTTAACTGACCGATATGACATAATTGTATAAATATTTTCCCACAAGATACATTAATGTAACAAAACCAAGTTTTGACAATGAGTGGTCATTTAGGGGGGGGCGACGGTCCGTCTATCCCAAGCATGCTAGGGTTAGATGGACCACCTAATAGGGATTGATGGACCTCTATTTTACGTGACTGAAGCAGGATATAACACAAGAAATACATGTTATCAAAGGTATGAAGACTATTTATTCCAAGCTTTAAAGTTAGGGTATAGAGTTATAAACTATTTGATATGATTAATAGATTTGACAATCAAAATAATTAAAAAAAAAGAGCTAGTATAACTCAGTTTCTAGACATTTGAATCACTCAGCAGTCATCTTATTTGGAGGATCTTGCTTTCCGCAGTAATCGCATTTATCCTCGAATCTTGTTCAGCCTTCATGTGTCCAGCGGGAGCATAACACACACTTAATCCAATCTTCATCTCGTTTTGTTTCGTTGCAGTTCTCTTTACACCATACACAGAAATCTTCATCCCAGTCACTTTCATAAAGATTGCCGCTGCAAATTGTGTCGATATCAATATCTTTGGAATCTGAGGATGATGTTAGTTCTTTTTTTCTTCGCGTTCTCTTACTTTTTTTACTGATCGTTGTTTGCATATTGTTCTCATTTCTTTTCTCTAGCTTCTTTTTCTCCTTTTCTCTTTTCTTTTCCTCTCGGTCTTTCTTTTTTTTTCCTCCCTGTCTTTCTTTTTTTCTTCTTTTGTTTTAATTTTTGACTCTATCTCATTTTTTTCTTTTTCAGAGCAGTTATGTTTTCTGGAGAGCTTAACACTGTTGATATAGTTTGAACTTTACTTTTCACAATCTGAACTTTGTTGACACAAGGCACTGCATATAGTTTGTCCAATAACTTTGAAGGGGGTCACAATTTCAGATTTATTCTGGTGCTTTTCAGAAGGTCCAGGTAAAGGAACATTTTCAAAGCTTCTTGAAGTACCAGCACTACAACCGCTTCTTGAGGAATTAGAACATGCCACAGCAACATCATCACTTGGGCTATTAGGACCAGCAACAGTGGCATCATTTTTTGAACTACCGGAGCCAGCAATATCAACACCAAGCCTAACGTTTTCGAAAACAAGAGACGTATCAGGAGGCCTGGAGTCGATTGATTCTGACAAAAAGGCGTAGTCTGGTATCGCATCAGGTTCAAATGGAATGATTCCATGCGTTCTAAATCCACTTATTCCATTTTCTGCGTTTGCTGACTTACCCCAAGCTATGCTAAGAAGCGCACCAAACTGCAATCGAGTGATCTTCCTTGAAGGGTTATTGGTCACGTACTTTGAGCAAGCAGAAAAATAGTTCATTTTTAAAGACTTGAAGAAAGCGCGATCTAACGGTTGAAGCCAATGACTGGTGTGGGGAGGATTACTCATCAAAATTATTTGATTATTTTCTGTGAACTCTAGCATTTCAACGCAGCTAGTGTGTGATGTCTGTCCATCTAAAAGAAGAAGCACCTTTCCTGCTGGTTTTCCTGGAGTGAAATGGTTTTTCAGCCAACCAGAAAACAAATTGCTATTTACATAGCCAGACTTTGGCAACAATTTTATTTCAGCGCCAGGTGGTAAACCGTCACAAAACTCCTGCTTTAGGTTCTTTCCTTTCATTATGCAAAAAGGTGGTAAGAGTGTACCCTCTCCATTCACACTTGCCAATACTGATATGGTTTCACCCTTTTCTCCTGAAGTAACAGAAGTTACATTCTTGGAACCTTTCAAAGCAACTACCTTCCCTGGTTTGTTATTTAGCTGTAAACCTGTTTCGTCCATGTTAAAAATGTTGCCAGGTTTATCTATAAGACAATTTTCTTCCAAAACATTCTTTAAGAGGTCAAAATATCCTTTGACATCTATTTTATTTAGACCTTTTGCTCTCACAATAGACACACCTTCAGATTGCCGAATGGACAGTTCAGGATTGCAAACAAGAAAAGAAGAAAGCCAGTCGTAGCCTGCTTGCTTTGTTTCATGATTGAAACTATGCTTCAATTGCAGGTTTTCAGCTAAATAGTAAGCCATAGAACGTACTGAGTCTCTGGTTGGAGTAAACCCCCTCGATTGTAATTTTTTTATGTATACTACAATTTTTTTTTTTTTCATTTTCAACTCCTAGCAATAAGTTTTGTCCCATGGAACCTTTACTAAAACTTTGTTGCTTGATGCGTCTTTTCAAAGTCGTTTTCGGTATTCCAAACACCTTCGCTGCAGCATTAACTCCCATTTCCTTACTTTGAACAGCTCTGGCTGCATTTTCCAAGCTACGTTCAGACCATTCTCCCCTCCCAGACATGCGTTGTCTGGTATAGAACGTAGGCATTTTCCTATAACATAAAAAAACCAACGTATCAGGACAATTTATATTAGAAGTCCTAATAGGGAATATTGTCCTACTATTCCAGGTTCTTTTCAAGTGGGCCAACTATCCCAAATGTCACTGATCCATCTACCCCAATTGTCAGGGATAGATGGACCAGCTACTCATTCAGACAAACAACGCTACTGGAGCACCATTTTAGGTTAAGACCTTACTCAACTATACAATCGAGCTATAGCATTGATGTTACGTCAAAATCAATTAAACTAACTTAACCACATAACAATAAAAAGTTTTTTTTCTAAAAACATGTGACACTCACGAGCAAAACTAAACGTGTTAACGTCTGCACGAGTAAAAAATACTAGCCAACGAATGCGGCGCTGCTGTGAGAGACGAGCGTAATATTCGAATGGTCCGTCTATACCGGTGGTCCATCTATCCCGGACTTACCCTATATATATATATATATATATATATATATATATATATATATATATATATATATATATATATATATATATATATATATATATATATATATATATATGTGTGTATATATAGGATTTTCCAACAAGAGTATTTCAGTAGATGTCACTTTTGAAGCTGTCGTTTTCTGACATCAACAAGTAGGAACTACGTCATTAATAAAATTGGAGCGATACACGCTTCAACAACGCAGTGAAATTATTAAAATTCACTATAAAAATGGCGAAAATTTGGCAGAGACGGTTCGTAAAACTCGAACATTTTTGGGTCGTCGTGAAGCACCTTGTCGGACTGCAATACAGAAATTAGTGGAAAAATTCGAGCTGTTGGGACAATTTAGTGATGTGAAGAATAAAACCCGTGCACGTCACTCAAGAACAGCCGAGAATATTGCTGCTGTAACCGAAAGTGTTGAAGAATACCCAGGTTTGTCCATTTCTCATCGTTCTTTTAGAATGAGGCATTCCACAAACGTTATTACACCGTATTTTGCATAAAGATTTGGGTCTTAAGGCTTATAAAGTTCACTTAACATAAGAACTCAACAACGTCGTGTCTTTGTTGATTGGGTCCTTGAAATGCATGAAAATTATCCGAAATTCCATCGAAAAATCACCTTGAGTGATGAGGCCCATTTCCACCTCGGTGGCTTCGTCAACAAGCAAAATTGTCGCATCTGGGGCTCGGAAAACCCAACAGTTATTGTTGAAAAGCCTCTCTATCCTCAACGTGTGACTGTTTGGTGAGGTTTATGGTCCGGCGGAGTCATTGGACCTTACTTTATCAAAAAGGAGGCTGGAGCAACAGTTACGGTGAATGGATTGCGCTATCGAGATATGATTAATGATTTTTCATGGCCGGAATAGGATGGTATTGATCTGTCAAGAAATGTCAAGTGCCCATGTATTGCTGTAATTCATTTTAAAAAATAATTTAAAAGAGCCACTGAGGGAAACGTAAAAATTGTTAACAACAACTATGAGCACTGCTGAAGTAGAAAAAAGTTTTTCAACCTTGAATCGCATTAAGACTTTTTTGAGAAATACAATGTCAGAAGAACGTTTGACTACGTTAGCTCTAATTTCTATCGAAAAACATTTTATTGCTAAGATTGGAGATCTTAATGAAAAACTTCTTGACAAGTTCACCACTGCCAAGAATCACCGTCTTGATCTTATTTACAAACAATTTGGATTTTCTACCGAGCTCATTGTTTCAATGTAAATAGTTAAGATTTGCTCTTATTAACCAAGTAGTTGGTACAAAATTGTGAAGGGATATTTAAACATAAGCAGTTTTTCATTGTTTCACCTTACTTCATCTTTTGATTATCCATTCCTGTTGTGTTAACCGTAAGAACATTTTATATTCAAATCGAAATTTCGTTGTTTCGTGTTTTATATATCAAGTATCGCTTGTTTGTTAATTTATATGGGCATGTTTTGGGTGTTTGCAGCTATCCACTAGTGAAAACTGCTAACAGTCAAAGTAAAGCCTCAGAAAAAAGCTCGATCGCTCGGAAAGAGAACAAAGAAAAACAGTTTAAACGTTTTCAATACATTATTATCCATTTTTAAATCAGGCAAACTTCAGTGATTATATGTAGAGCTCGCAGTTAATTTTCTCATGGCTAGCTAGGCTGGAGCCCATACTTTCACTAGTACCTTCGCGGACGACACAGCGATATTATTCGCGTACATCAACCCATTAACACCCTTCAGGAAGGTCCAACCTCAGACGGACAAAGTATATTACCACAATAGAATGGGGGATTAAGTGGCAGATAAAAACGTATAAACGTGGCAAGAACCCAACAAATCACGTTCACGCTACAGAAACTTTCCAGTTAAAAAATCAAATTTTCCAGTTAAAAAATCAAATTTTCCAGTTAAAAAATCAAATTTAGATCCTGTAAAGAACTTAGACAAAAATAATAAGAACAATACTTCTTCTTCGTAGCACTATAGCCCCTCTCGGGCCTTCACTTCCTGCAAATAGTGCCTCGGTCCATTGACCACATCCTCCAAATTCGAAACCCGAGCAATGATGAACTGTCTTCGTCGACCGAGTCAGACCAGCGTTTCCTCGGTTTCCCCACTGGTTTCCGACTTTCAGTTCTCCCAACGAATACCTTCTTGGGTATCCAGTGTTTATCCATACGATTCATGTGTCCAGCCCATTACAGCTTCCGCAGTCTGACAATCGTTGAGAAAATGTTATACAGCTCATGGTTGTATCGAATTCACCATTTGTCCCCGTGTGGTTTTTATCCGATTATTCGCCTCAGGACCCGTCGCTCAATGGCGTTCAATATATTTGCGGATGGTTGGGTTAGGGTCCATGTTTCACACCCATAGCATAACACAGGTCTTATTACGGATTTATATACTTGGAGCTATGTTTTCCTGTGTATGCAGCTGGTCTTTAAGATCGTAAAAACTGAATAAAATGTATGTATGTATACTTCAGTGTGTTTCGTCTCTTTCATCACTGGTTTTCGATATTTTGGCACCCTTATACACAAATTTGCTCGCATTTTCTATGTCGTATTCGCCAAGTGCGATATTTTGTGTATGTAAGGTGTTTTTCCTCGACTGCGTCATGAAGTTTGTTTTATATTCATTGATTTGTAGCCCTACTAGCTTTGCTTCGCTGTCGAGTTCTTTGGCAGTTGTTAATTATCGTGACAAAATGTTGATGTCATCCGCATAGGCTACTACTTGGCTTTACTTGTATAGTAATGTACCTCGTGTATCGACAGATAGCTTCTTTATGACGTACTCTAGAGCCAAATTCAATAGCAATGGATCCAGCCCATCTCCCTGCTTTAGTCCGATATTTGTGTCAAAGGCATTGGTGAGTTGGTTATTGATGCAAACTTGGGAGGACGTCGACGTCATTGTAGTTTCTTCTTCAGCAGCCTGAAGCTAGCAGCAGCCCAGGTAGACAACCAAGCATCAAAAGGCCAATCGATTGGGGCAACATAAAAGCTGTATATACTATACTGTGATAACATATTAGTATTACGTAAAGTCATAAGTTCTTCAGTAAGTATTCTTTGTGTAAGCACTTATGTAATGGGTGTTTTTTTTTAAGTTATAGAGCTTTAAAATGAGATAAAATGCAAATAAATGGTTTTGATTGCCATGAAATCAATTTTATTGGAAAGATAATTTCTTGTTATTTTTATTTGAATATGATATTGGCATGTGAGTGCCACGACTGGCGCGGAAATATTCCAAGTGAGAGGTCCAATGTTCGACATGTCTAACCTATAATTGGGGCCGTATCTCGCCAATAAAGCGGCGAATGTTATCTTCCAAATGGTCAAGCATCTCGGGCTTGTTGGCATAGACGAGTGATTCGACGTATCCCCAGCGGTGTTAAATCAGAAGATCTTGCAGGCCAGTTCACAGATCCAAAACGAGATATTATACGCTCATCAAATGCTTGCTTAAATAAGTCGATGGTTGCACGAGCTCTATGGCATGTGAGGCCATCCTGTTGAAACTAGAGGTCTCTTGCATTACGGCGAGTCAATTCCGTTATGAGAAAGTCATTGATCATGGCTTTACAGCGATTCCCAGTGATTGTAATGTTATTCCGAGCAGCATTTTTGAAGACATATAGACCAATGATTCCATAAAGCACATAAAACAGTGACTTTCTCCAGATGTACCGGTGTCTGGATAACCGCTTGTGGTTGCTCATCACTCCAAATACTGAAGTTTTGTTTATTGATGTACCATTCAACCAGAAATGAGTCTCATCGCTAAACAACATTTTCTTATGAAATTCGGGATTTGCAGTAATTTGTTCTTGGGCCCATACACCGAATCTACGTCATGCCCGATGGTCCTTCGGCTTTAATTCCTGCATGAGTTGGATTTTTTAAGCCTGCAAACTAAGATCCCCCATTATGTAAATGGACACATTTTTAATTGCTGAGCACGATGTCGAATGGTCTCACTTGAGTCTTCATCGATACTACAGTCTACAGCTGCAATGGTTTCTTCATAACGCACTGTACGACGTGTGAATGGATGTGTATTATCAGTGACAGTAAACGTGATGCGGAAACGGTCCATGTTTAAACGAACTAATTGTTCTCATGGACGATTAGGTCGGCCAAAAAAAATGACGGAGTGAGCGATGAGTTTCCAGAACAGAACCGTTTTTGTTTGTTTTTGTTTCTAAATAACTCTGCCCAATTTGCAGAGTTTGCTCGTCCATCAACCTATTCATGATGAAGTGGCAAACGAAACTAATTATAAAACACACGACAGCTGTCGGATGGACGGACGAACAATGGTCGTATTTTGAATAGTTAGTAACAGAGGTTTGCCAATTCTAACCAAATTTCATTTCATCAACATTTAATGAATAGTATCTAAGCTAAGCTTTAAGTTGACATCAATCAAAAATATTACTGCTTCTGTTGATTTTTTGTGTTTCATCCTTCATGCACGCAAAAAAATCCTACTTTCACATTTCAATGCATACTTGAGCAAGTCATCTTTTCATCCTTCCTAACTTTATCAAATTTACCAAACAAAAACTCGTAAATGACAATAATGAAAACGTTTTCAGCTTTGAAGAATGAATGATACCTCAAAATGTCTTAAACTTCCTTTTAAGTCTTCATTCATTCATTCCAAGTTATTTTCTTTCGGTTCAAGGATGGCAGCTTCAGTCAAAAGAAAGTAAATGCAGAAGATTCAAAGAGGGAGATGAGTAGACATAAATTCTTTCAAGCTATATTCAACCTGAAATATCACTCGCTGATATGTAGATACCAACAAATTTATACGTACAAAATTGTATCCCTCATTTGCTCTTGATGAAGGAAACGCAGGTATTCGGGATAAAGTGGAAAGCACCACCTCATTATTTCGAAGGATCTCAGTCTCGATTGTTTTCTTTGTAGTTCATCTTGATGAAACGAAATCTTTTCTGCATATTTTTGTAGCTTTGATCTTTTGGTATGTGGAGTTGAGTGGTGTTGAAATTTTGAATCGATGATTCGCAGTTGTTTGATAGTAAGGATGTAAATCCTCAGTAAAATTTCATTCAATTTGTTGCATGTGAAAAAAGAATTATCTTAAAGGAGTTCTTAACTTCTTCGTTGATGAAACTGAGCTGATTTTTCTCAATGAAACTATTCATATAGGGGTAAGACCATTCCGTTTAAGAAGGGTGATTATCACATGGTAAAATAAATTTATTAATTTCTAACTGCCTCCGGTTGATTTGTCTCTTTTTTCTTAAAACAGAGAGTCTTTTAAAAGCTACTCAAATATCTCGTTCAGAAAAATTTGCCCTCGTTCTAGAATCCATTCGACTCGGAATTCCGTGATTAATACTCGATGTGCAAGCCTTAAAAATGTTTAAGGACATTAAAATTCAAGGCATTGAAATCTACGAGTGCTCGAAAAGAATAGTAAAACAGAACAAACATCTCTTTAACTTTATTTCATTCGTAAGTCATATAGCTACAAGACGGCTGTTCTAAGATTATTCTAACTTCAATCATTCAAGAACATTCTATCTAATAAGTGTCACATCTATCACATTTCACTAGATGAAATCAATATCGAAAATTCATTCATGCGGTTATAATTTAGTTTCGCCACTCACTTTTACCCATACAACTTCATCTTTCATTCAACTGAGATAATTTCGCACTCGCGTCAGCTTCCACTTTCCTTACTTAACTTCATAAGGAAACTTTCTTGGATTGCTTCTTTGCGGTAATCATGTGCTTTGTGGTAACATGGGAACTCCTTTATCTTACGCCGATGCTTACAACCCTTAGTACAACCATCGAAATGGAATATTCCAAACGATTCGCGGTATGTATTACCACACGTATATTGTCTAGATATGAGTGCGTGGAAATACGGAATTGTTATACGAGTATGTGCATTAAAGTTTGAATTTACTGTTGAAATTTCTTAGAAAATCAGACTCTTAGTAATAAAATTGAAGGAATCATGTGAGGTTTCGATAAAAGCTGAAAATGATGATGCTAAGTAACTGAAATTAAGCTTTTTGAATTTGAATTGGCTTTTATGGTTGGAATTTGACGCTTGGTAAGGTACTTTATGCATTTACTGGATGAATACATAATTTTGAGGCGAATTTGATTTGATGGAACGCGTCTTGTGCTTTCAGCTGTTTCAATACTGCTGCTGCACCCCCATCTTAGAATGATATGTTTTGTTCAAAAGACATTCCTAGGTAGTTTGTTTGATACTCGACCCTTAAATGAATCATCCAAATTCATGCCCAATAGCCCATTTAAGAATGTGCCTAACCTTAAAATTTTGTATGAAGGCTGATATGCCGCAGTATCTCCAAGGTATGAAGAATGGCCTTAGATACAGCCAAGCCGTTCGTTTGCAGTTTAACTTTTTTTAAGTAATAGTTCCTTAACTATTCTTGCCCTTGCAGCGTTAATTTTCTGAAGATCTAATCGATAAATAATAATTAACTTCTTAATTTACTACTTAAAAATTTTTTCGACCTCTTGATAACAATCTTTTCCACGGCCCTGCCAAAACTAACTCTTCTCCAAATCATCGCAGAACGGACCCTCAGCTAATCCGACCTTGAACTTCAAACTCATTCGGAGGGTTTACCATAACAACCAATCAATGCTCGCACCACTCAAATAAAATAAAGAAAATTGCATTGAGTGAAACAGCAGTTTCGACGGGGTGACCACCTTATCTCTTCAGGAGCAGCCACTTCTGATCACCACGGGGCTGCTCGAAGGCTTATTTTTATTACAGGACAGTCTCTTCGATGCCGACCCAGACATGCAGAGACTGAAGGATTTCGCTCTTCACTTCTGACGAAACAATTTTTTCCGCAGTGGAGAGATGGTTGTTGGAATTTTAGGCCCTTCTTCTTGAATACAAGTCCCTGTCTTCTACTAAAATATGCTAATAAAAACCGCTAACCAATCATAAAAACAAACCGGATGTCGGTCAGGACTAATTGATGATGCGGATTTTATCACTGTCGGTCATCAGATTAGCTTCCAGCAAAATCTGACGCAACTCCAAGCAGTGTATTTGAAAATCCCAGGCACCATCAGTTTGTTCAAAATTAGAACTGTCCAACTTCAAACTGTATAAAAACGTGCAAACCTTTCTTTTGGCACCATTAAGGGACGTACTGCTCTATAACATCATCGGCATGTTCAGGCGGCAGTGCCACCACGAACAAAGAATTCCAGAAGATGCTATAGACCTTACTATACAGAAGACAAGACAACCAACACAATACCAGAAGAAAGTTTATCGGTGATTCTATCTTTACTTTACGAAATCCTCCAAAGTATGCTACATTAATATCAAATGGTGAGGGCGACAATAAAAATTGAATCGGTTCATCTGCCGACAGCAAAATTAAAAATGTGAGAACTCGAAGGAGAGTTGTGTTGTTTCCCCTTCGGGCCCCACGTTGGTCGCCATTTTAATGGATTTCTTTTTTTCAAAAATCGGTGTAGGACACGGGTGCCGATGGTCTAGCACAAGTGTCAGCGAGCTATAAACAACACCGAGCTCGGCTAACTAGCTTCGCTTAACGACCGCGTACGCGTGCTTGACAACTAGCATTTGCGGGATCATATGAGGCGTGTTCTTGTCGAGCCACGAAGCTACACTACAAAAAATCTTATCACGCGTACTCTACTCTACAAGACGTACCGATCAATTTTTATTATTTTTAGAAATGTTCTATTAGGTGTCAATTAAGCCACTCTACTGTAATTCAATATTGTTCTTGTCTCGTTAAAGTTAGCGGACACGGAGGCTTGAGACAAACGCAAACATTACACAAAAAGCAACCGTTACTTTCTCCGAAACGGGTCGTTGTATTACAAGGGGAATGTCAAACCTAAAGATGTTAAAGTGGCTGAAGTGAACCACTTATTTCTGCCTAAAGGATGGAAACTTGACGTTGACGGGGTGACCACCTTATCTCTTCAGGAGCAACCACTCCTGATCACCAGGGGGATGCTTGACTACATATGTTTATTACACAATGTAAGGTGTTATTACCGCATATTTGAAATGTATTACTCCGGGCTAAATATTCGCTCTTGGGCAACTTTGGACGTTTGAAGCTTAACGCATGGTTGCTAGTGATCAAAATTTCAGCTAAATGAGTCAAAATCTCAAATATACTACATAGCTGCTGGCAACCAGGCAATCAGTTAAACTTAATTCCCCTCCTCTGCCCCCTTCTTCAACCACACACTTAACTCGAAACCCCAATTTTATCCATTCATTCAAATTCATTCGAAAACGTATTCATTTAAGTGCATACCAGTAGTAGTTAGCACGGTGTAGTGGTAGAGTGTTCACTTCGTAAGCTGAAGGTGTAATGATTTTTACAAGTTTTCGCACATTCGAGATTTTCCGAAGGAAAAATAAACCGACCTTTTATCGGTTTAGGCGTGTAGTTTTGGTATTTGCCAACGATTCGTACGTAACAGATAAGTTGGCCCGGACGCCCTTAGTCTACTCCGAGGTGGCTACCTGCAGGCTAGCAGAGGGATTTTGGCCGCAGGTGTTCCACGAGCAGACTAAGTCCGAATATAACTATTTAGCTACCGATTTTAACGCCCGATTAAAACGCGTTTCAAACAGTTTTCGAAGAAAAACTTTTCGCTATTACTGTGAATATTACCTGTATGCGGTTACCAATCAATCAACAATGGATTCACTCTTTCTCGATCTCAATACCGACTGTAATTCAAATTGAAACAATCTACGCTATCAAAAACACCAAGCCCAAAATAAGGTACCGCGTCCCTGAACTGAAAACCTAACCGATCTGTCACGGATTAATTCGAAACCCGCCTACTTGATGGCATGTTCAACTCACTCTGCCATCGCGGCTGGATAAAACTACCCTACTGCAAATTAAAAGAATGTTTATCAGAACGTGTCGCAACTAGGTGGACGCAAATACGACCTGAGCTTGGTACTGACCATATAACCTTTTTGATTTCCGATACATACGATCAACATAATGAGATACTCTATCTAGCTTTAAGCGAAGATCCGAAAGTGGCTGTTGTGTTAACACAACAACAACAACAACAAACGCATACAAAAATACGAAGTTGTGCTGAAATCGAGCCCACATATCATGAATCACAAAGCAAAAGCTCTTACATTGAGCGATGAAGCATCTTATCTAACCCTAAACCAAATAGTCTACAAAAACACAATCGAAAGTTCATTTTCATGGCAACTACTTTTGTTTTCTTTTGTCTGAAGCGAAAATTTCTATAGGTATGGTCTTCTTCTTTTTCTTCTTCGTAGCATTACAGTCCATCTCGGTCCTTCGCTTCCTGCAAATAGCGCCTCCAAATGTATCGATCTATCAACCGCGTCCTCCAATTTCAAAATCCAAGCAGCGAAGAACTGTCTTTCTTCGACCGAGTCAGACCAGTTTTTCCTTGGTTTCCCCACTGGTTTCTGGCCTTCAGTTCTCGTAACGAATACCTTTTCGTATCCGTTGTTCGACCGATTCATGTGTCCAGCCCATTGCAGCTTCCGCAGTTTTACAATCGTTGAGACATCCGGCTGATTAATAATTTCGTACACCTCATGGTTGCATTAAATTTGCCATTGGTCCCCGTCTAGTTTCGCTCCGATTATTCGCCTCAGGACCCGTCGCTCAAAGGCGTTCAATATATTTGCGGATACTTGAGTTAAGGTCCATGTTTCACACCCATAGCATAACACGGGTCTTATCACAGATTTGTATACTTAGTGCTTTGTTTTCCTGTGTATGCAGCTGGTCCTCAAGATCGTCACCACTGAAAAAAAAGATTTTATTTGCGGGCTGCATTCTTCGGCGTATTTCGTCTCTTTCATTATCAGTTCTCGTTGTTTTGGTGCCTAAATACGCAAAATCAATCACATTTTCAATACTGTATTCGCAAAGTGTGATATTTTCTGTGTTTGAGATATTTTTCCTCGATTGCGTCATGAGCTTTGTTTTCTTTTCATCGATTTGTAGCCCTACTAGTTTTGCTTCACTTTCCAGTTTCAGGAAGAGTTCTTTGTAAGTTGTTAATGCTCGTGACGAAAGTTTGATGTCGTCCGCATAGGCTACTACTTGGCTTGATTTGTATAGTAATATACCTCGTGTATCGACAGGTAGCTTCCTTATTACGTACTCCAGAGCCAAGTTCAATAGTAATGGGGCCAGCCCATCTCCCTGCTTGGATATTGTGAGTTGATTATTAATGCGGACTTGGACGTTCGTCGACGTTATTATCATTTTGATAAGACGGACTAATTTGGCTGGGATGCCAAAGCAAAGCATTATTTGGTAGAGTACGTTACAATCAATACTGTCGTATGTTATGCTTGCTTGAAGTAAACGAAAATTTGGTGAAAGTCTATGCTGAAGTCCCAGCATTTTTCAAGTACTTGCTTGACTGTGAACAATTGGTCTATTTTTGATCTACCTGCTCTAAAACCACCTTCATGCTCCCCAATAATAATGTTGGCGTGTGATCCGATTTTATTTTCTAAGATCTTTGAAACTATTTTTGTATTTGATATGCCTCTATAATTGTCGCACTGAAGCTTGTCATCTTTTTTGTTAGTAGGGAATTTAATCGATTGGCTCCACTCTTTCGGCATATGTTCTTGTTGTCAAATGTACTGGATGACTTTGTGAATAGCTTTATGAGCACTGCTGCCACCATATTTGATGAGCTCCACTGGAATCTCATCGATGCCCGGTGCTTCATTATTCTTTTGGGCTTTGATGGTGGAACAAACTTCATCTAGAGCTGGTGGGGCCAATGGGAGCTCTCCACATATATCTATATGCTTGAATGCTCTGAAGCTGTGCCGAGAATTAAGAAGATTCTTGAAATATTATGCCCATCTTTCCTTAATCTTGGTTTCATCAGCGATGATATTGCCGATGTCATCACGACAGAACGTCGTTTTGGGCGGATAACCACGTTTCAGATTTACTTTGTACGCTTGTCTTGTGTTGTTGCTCACTAGGCTTACATCTATATACTTCTCCATTGCTCGTCAAAGTATTTTCTTTTTTTTTTAATTCTAATTACCTTATTCGCTACTCTTCTGAGATTTTCATAGTGTTCATTCTTCATCCTGGTTTTGCTACCTACGTATTCTCTGTACGCGTGATTCATTTTATCTAACACATTCTGGCAGTCATCATTGAACCAATCATTTCTCTTGCGCCGGGCTTGATGTCCGATTGTCTGTTCTGCCACGATCTTAAAAGCCGCTTTCACTTCAATCCAGAGCTTGCTGCTTGTCTTTAACGATGCATCTGGTAAGATGGAGGCCAGCTGGTTGTGGAGAGTCTCCATGAAATTTTTGGCCACAGACGCCATTTGGAGCCTTTCGATGTCAAATTTTTGTAGCGGACTGGTCTTCACCGAATATGCTTTTGACATATGACATCGATAAGTTAATTTGATCAAGTAATGATCTGAGTTACAATGGCTCCTCGGTCTGTACGCTCGCCAAGTATACTCGAGACCAAACGTTGTTGGATCAAAGCATGGTCGATTAGGTTTTGTGTGTTGCCATCCGGTCATAGCGCAGGTCATTTTATGAATGCGTCGATGTGGGAAACAAGTCGAGCATTTGACTAAATTTTTGCTACATGCAAATTCAATCAGGCGCCGGTGGTTTTCATTTCTTTTATCGTGGAGGCTATATCCTCTAGTCGTTCCCCAATGAGATAGCTCAGTGCCAACATCAACGTTGAAATCACCCAGGATTATTTTTGTGTCGTTTGTAGGCAATGAGTCGACATGTCATTTCAGGTGATTGTAGAATGTTTCCTGCGTTTCTTCGTCCTTTTCTTCAGTCGGGGCGTGTACATTTATCAACCAGATTTTGAAGAAGTTCAGTTTTGTACGGATCGCATATAACCGTTCATTTATTGCCTTAAAACCACTAACTTGCAATTTGAACTCCCTATCCACAATCAAAGCCACTCCGAATTCTCGTTTTCCAGCAGGCTTCCCACTTTTGAATATTATGTATGATCTCATGTCTTGAATATAATTTCCAGTCCAGTTTGTTTCCTGGATTGCCAGTATTTGTAATTTATATTGACTGGCCTGTTGCAAATGGTCCTTAATAGCGCCAGGGTGATTGAGTGATCTGATGCCATAGTCCATTTTTGGTTTGCGAGGTAGTTGCCATGAGTCCAATTCATTCCGAGGCCCTTCTGCAGGTTTCGAAACATTTTACAGTTTTCCATTCCGTCGGCATGGTTATTATTTCGACGTCTTAACCCTCTCACGTCCCCACAAAGGAGGTCTCACCAGGATTTAGTACCAGACCTGTATATGTATTTATAATTATTAGCATTTCTCGGCATTTAATGGCCTATCATTGGGGAGCAAGTAGACCCAATGTACGACACCGAGAACAGTTACTACCATTTAATCGTGGGGCTTATGATGAGGCATCATTGAAGCTGTGGCTTGAAGAAACAAGAGATTCCCTCCTCTTTCCTCAAATGGGCTTGAGGCCGTCTACGGTGGAGCTGGTACTGACCATATAACCTTTTTGATTTCCGATACATACGATGAACATCATGAGATACTCTAACTATCTTTAAGCGAAGATCCGAAGGTCGCTGTAGTGTCAAAACAGCAACAACAACAGCAAACGCATACAAAAAATACGTATTTGTGCTGAATTGTGTCCATATATCATGAATCACAAAGCAGAAGCCTTCACATTGAGCGACGAAGCAACTTATCTAACCCTAAACCAAATA
This sequence comes from Odontomyia ornata, assembly GCA_963969285.1. Taxonomy (NCBI): domain Eukaryota; kingdom Metazoa; phylum Arthropoda; class Insecta; order Diptera; family Stratiomyidae; genus Odontomyia; species Odontomyia ornata. The sequence goes on from OZ017738.1 coordinate 495,057,714, forward strand.
GTCTACAAAAAGCACAATCAAAAGTTCATTGTCATGGCAGTTATTTTTGCTTTCTTTTTTCTGCAGTGAAAACATCCATAGGTGCGTTAACATTATGAGCTCGCATTACGTTACAAAAAAAACTATATTGTGTAGGGAGTAGGCAGACCGTAGCACGATTGTCGTGTGGCAATCACTTGCAAAAAATAAATATTTCTGTAAGCAAATAGGATGGTTTTTGAAGAAATTAGAACCGTTTAGGGAGCAAGGACGAAGGATGTTGAGTAGCGCTTCATAGATGATGCCGAATCACAGGTAATGCTAATTGCTGGACGGTAATTGATTGCGGATGACAAATGTTGGCTGATGATGACGTGTGATGAAGGATGATGAAGTGTGAGAAAAAATGATTAAGGATACTGTCGGACGATAATTCATGGTGGTGTTTGAGGTCAAATGACAACGGATGTTGCCAAATTAGGATGAATAATAACGGACGATAAAGAATGATGGCTATTATGATGGAGGGTGGTAGAACACTCTGAATGACGCCGGATGATAAAGCATGCTGGCTGATGGTGGCCAATGATGTCAGATGAGTGTGGATGATGCCATACGAAAGTTGATGATCGGGTTGACAGATGATAGATGACGACGAAAAATGAAAGCGAAAGATACCACATAATGGCTGATAATGTCGCTCGTTAAATGATAACGTTTGAATGCAGATGATGGCTGAAGTTTGCTCATGAAGGGGGTAATGACAAATGAGTGTCGATGATGCCAGGATGCTGAATGATGATGCATGATGATGGCAGATGATAGATGAGGGGTTCATGATCGCTTGTGATGACAGATGATGCAGAATAATGCCTGATAATGACTAACGTAAACCGCAATAGACGAGCCATGTAGAAAGAATGAACGAAAACCGACTAACGGATGGAAGAAAACTAGCTACATTAACGGGTAGAGCATAAGGTAGGCCTACAATGGAAAGAATGCGACCCATCAGGCTGCCACAAACCAAACCGACCGTCAAGCAACTGTGATAAAACATGAAAAACGGTATCCAAAATACTGCCAAAGAAGTATTGGAACTCCAAGAGCCTAAAAAAGGAATGAGTGGTTCGACGATGAGTGCAAAGAGGCAATAGCAAGCTTACAAACTTTTATTCAAAGGCATACCTGAGCCAGAGAAAAATATTTTCACGAACTAAGACGCATTGCTAGGAAAAATCTGGATACAAAAACAAAACAAATTCAATAGTAATTAAATTTCGAAACTTGACAACTTTATGGAAAATAATTATACATGTGCCGCATCGAGCACAGTCAAACAATTCGGCAAAAAATACAAAACTCAAACAATCTTAAGTAAAGGCAAGGAGAGCAACATCACTAGATTTAATATTTTAAATACCTTCTGAATCCTGATATGGGACTACCACCCATTGACTGCAGCATTCTAGATAATCCAGATAAAAGCACATGCCAAAACTATCTCTTGATGAAATGGACGCAGCAATGACATACTGCCCCTCAAGTTGAGTGTAGCATCTGGTATCGATGGTATTGAACGCAGGAGAAACTGCTCTTTGTGTGTGCATCTATCAACTCATCAAAAAAATCGGAATGCTGGGGCAACGCCCAAAAACTATAGTGAAAGAGGTATGAAAATGTCCGTAAAGGACTGCAGCGATGGTCTGCTGCCTCGGCGAAAGAGGATGTTAAGATCCACCAAGATTGGCCTTGTCTGGGGACGCGTGAATATGCTGGCAGGCTAGCGTTGCGGTGTCGTTGGGCAGGTTCTTTCCCCTAGTACAAGGACCCACTACAAAAAAATTTCGCATTCACGAATTAAAAGTGTAAAACATTCCGATTGACTGGTGTCGAGGCCGAAGTAACGTACTAAGGGTTGAAATTGCTTGTTCAGAGAACAAGTTGGGACGAGCAAAAACGGATGGACTGGCGGAGACTTCGTCATTAACGACGATCCTTATGGCCCACAAATAAGAGTGGGCCATCTGGATGGAGGTGGATCCCCCCCGCACCCTCCCAACCAGATCAAGATCCAAACATGACGTGGCCATGTGTTTCCCATTTGGACGAAAAACTCATACAAAAGCACTTTGTATGACTCTTTCCCTCAAATGAGAAGCACGACCGTAACCAATTTATGCTATAGAGTTATGCAATGAAATCACATAGCCCTATATTATAAAAGGGCACGCGAGCGGAAGGCCACTCTACCCGGCAAGAGCCCCAGCTAACAAACGAAAAAACGAAGGAGTGCGCCCGATGGCTAGCCCATAGTAGATGAAAAGCCTTCCATCGTCGCGGGTCCTATACTCGGTCAGGTACACCAAATAGAAAGACCAAGCTTGAGGGTATTCAGTACTTCATTATTCTCTTCTTTCTTTCAAAATAAAAACAAAATCATATTTCTTTGTAATCGATTATGAGACCAATGAATCAAACGCAAAAAAATTAAGCCAATATAAAATTTACGAAAAATATAAAAACTTGTAATCGATTATGAAACCAATGCATCAAACGCAAAAAGAATTAAACCAATATAAAATTAAAGAAAAATATAAAATTTAAAAAAACAACAGGTACTCACCAACATCCACGCCGGGCGCCCGCCCGCTGATGATGTGGTGAAATTTTTCCAAAAAAGGAGTAATTAATTTTTTGTTGTTTTTTAACCGTTTTATAACTCTGAAAGTCTCTTTTACCGCGAGCAATGATGCAGTGGGTGTAACTTTAACGTAAATATAACTAAAATCACACTTGACTTTGTATATCTTGCATACGACTGTTCGGTTGCGTACTAAACTTGGGCTTTTTCTTCTGCTGCCTTGTAGCTCTTTCTGGTATTTTCCTACCGTGTTGTTACTGTGGTATGGCTACTGCACGAACAACCTTTGACCATACTATAACGGATTGAATTTCTGCCCGATGCACTTTTCCCAATTCAATTTCAAGTTGCACGCTATTAAACCTTCGGCTTGCACAGTCTTTATCTGCGATTAAGATTGAACAGCACTGTTATCTTGGTGGCGTAATAACGTGCTCTGATGATTGAATGTTTAACTTTATACACTGACGAATTATTTCCTTTCATAACAGATTTATGTATAACAATGCGATTTTTGAATTCCACTCGTTTATTATTGGTTTATATGGGGTCAGTCTAGATGATGTGTGCAAAAATATTTGAAGGTAAGAACGGAAACTAGAGATTCTTTCAAGGCATAAACACTGAGAACTTTCGGTGCTAACTTAGCTTTTACGCACATCTAAAATTTGCTTTCACACAATCCACATTACTGGGGAAAACATAGATTCATTGCCACTTACGGGAAACGGAACTACAGTCGAAAGGAAACTATAATTTTGCACATTTGTTCTTTATTCGAACTGTTTACTACTTGTGAAGTTCAATATGATGCTTTCGAATCACTTGAGGCTCTCGAAGTGTCCACTCACGATCGATTTCACCAATGTTTCCATAAGTTTGTTCTGCAAATGCAATAGCTTTCGTAATCCGTTTATTTGCAAAAATCCCTTCGATGCTTCACGTCTCGCGGTCATAATTCAACTCCCCGATCCGTTTCAAAACTTGTCTTTTCTCTTTTCTTTCATCCCGTGCATACGGTGAATCGCCTCAGCTAATTCCATCAGCCCTGTTCCCTTCTCTTCCGTGATGTAATTCACCGTTGAGGAGTTTTACATCAGCGTTCCTCAAACCCGGAATCTTACATGCAGATTTGAAATTTTTAAAACAAAATTTAATTAAAGTAGAGAAAATTGAAATGAAGTAAGAAAATTTGAAATGTAGAAAAGAAATTTAAATAAGGTACAAAAGATTTGAATGGGGTGAAGAAATTTAAATGATGCAAAGAAATTTTAACTATAGTAAAGAAATGAAAATTTTAAATTGGTACAAAAGTTAAATCTCATGACGAATAAAATTAAAGGGAGACATTTAAATTTTAATATAGAGGAAAATTGATAAAAGAGAAAAACATTTGATACGATCAATGAAACGAAAAAATATTCTATAATACAAAAATATGTGAAATAAAATCAATTACATATTTTTTCAAATCTGCAACAAAATTCCGAGTAGGAGATAGGAAGGTTTTCGATTGTGTGACTGCTCGATTAATACAAAGTGTAATCTGCCCAATAGATAAGTTGTTTGATATGTTTGCCTGATAGAGATCACAATGGACAACACACAGGGCTAAGTGAAAGTTCAAAATAACTCACAGAAGCCTTCTCCATGGAGAAGGGTTCAAAATACCAACTCTCTTTAACCTGACACTTGAGTACATTGTGAGGTAAGTCTGGTTCATGGAAGTGAACTGTTCACTGATAGTGAATGTAGCGCAATTAGTGGCGCATGGAGACGACCTCAATGTAAAAGCCGGATTTTTTGGTCATTTGTAGGAGTTATTTGAAGCATTTTGAGCAACCGGCAAAGAAAGTTTGGCTATCGGGGGGGGAATTGATGCTTTTGGAAGGCGAGTGCTCCGAAAGATATTCGGCCCCATGAAGCATAGAGAAGTGTGGTGAATGCGGTACAATGACGAGTTATATAGTCTGTACAGTGAGCCACAAGCATGTCATCATTAAACTCAAAAAGATACAATGAGCTTGCCACGTCGGGCAAATACCCGAATAAAAAGTACGCAAAAAGGTATTAAAAGGATAGGTTGATGACAAACGATCATGCGGAGAAACAATAAATTGATAGGAAGACTCTATTGTTGCAGATAGTAGAACACTTCTAAATAAACCTAACTGGAAAACACGATCGCAAGACCGAGAACACGGGGTGTGGATGCGATGTATCTGGGAGGCAATGCTCTAATTCGGAATGTACTACTGTCGAAGAAGAAATTACTCAGAAATTCTACACTGCTTCCTAATAAGGTCTAAATGTAGGCCAGATTAATTTGATTCTTATCGGCGCAGTATTTTGCCAAAATTTTTGCCTAAATAGTGCTTACTAGCGTTTTAACGATTTTCCTTATATTTTATGTGATGCCAAATAATTTTCCTTTATTTTTGGGTATGAAAAGTTATTTTAGCTTAAAAATAGGTTGCGAGCTATATTTGAAGATTCCCATCTAAAAAGAAATTTCATGATGTTTTCAAAATTTAGTAATTTCAGAGCTCTGCAGTTAGTGGCAAGTAGAACACATGGTTCCTTCAAATTTGTCGGGCTTTGTTAACAAATCTTATAAGGACCGGTTAGTTTTGCGTCTTATGAATTCGTACATCGAAGAAAATTTACTCAGAATCTGCAGAAGCTACAATAATCAAACTTGGTCTCTTACAAGCTTGCACTGAAAAGAGCAGGTGAACTCTGGCTGACTTTTCGTCTTCTTTTTCACACCTTTGTTGACCATTATTTTTGCGCATCCATTTGGCGAGGGCCTTACCTCAGCTGCAATATCCGTGTTTGTTCCCTTAGTTTGTTATCCAAGATTCTGTGAGGAAGTATGTACCTTTAACTTTGCACCATCACGCTGTTCAACCGGGTCCTGGAGTGATACTTATAACTTCTTTGTCCGCTTAGCTTCACTGCTCCTCTTTTGCCTATCTGCTAGGTGAAATTCATGGTGTACATTAAGGTATGGTCTCCAATAACAAAGATAGCAGAATCATTACAACAAATAAGCTCCCTCATCTCATCAAGGTAGATAACTACAAGGGATTCATTCGCCTTTTTAATTCATTATACTGAAATTGTTGACCACCAAGATGAAATTCCAAAGTGTTTTTTCTATATTTATCTGAATGAATTCCAACAAGAACTACTTTTGAGCCAAGTTTTTAAAATTTCGAAGAAAAGGCGAATCCATTATATCCTTGGACTAATCCTCGAAATCATAGCATCCATAAGTAGAGCACAAATTTTGGAAATGGAAAATATCTACAGCAAATCAATATTCTAAAAATTTTCAAGGTTTCAAATATTTTGCACGACGATACAAATTTAAAACAATTACCATGACTACAATTCAGGACACGTGCAAACTTTAATATGTACCACATCATTGTCCGGTCATGGTTCACCCTCTTTGACATATGTTTCGTATGTGTTATATTGTGTTCCAACCCAAGACTACTGAGTGTGTATACTACCAAGCACGCGTATCCTTAGACAGTAGAGCAGACAATTTTGCATCTCACAACCCACATATAACGGACACTATCCCCCTTGTGTTGATGTCATTCTTCATGGTAGCGCATTTAATGAAAAACTCAACAAAGAAATTGGTCATGAAAACATTTATTTCCCTTCTTTTTAAGTTGCTGACATTAAATTTGGTATAATGAAATTTCATTTGATTTTTTATGAGACAAGAACTTAAAGGAGATGTGCAGTGATACTGGTGAGTAGATTTTGAGTATGAAGCGAAATGATATGCGTTTTTCAAACATTAAGTTGAAACTTTGTGCTTATTAAAAAACGAATACCAGGGCCTTTGCTTGCTTTCCCAGGTAAAAATCATTGCTTTACTAGGGTTGTCTTTAAATACTCAAAAGCATATGTACCTTTGATTTCTTTAGGCTATTGGCCAACGCGTATGCAAATGACGGCAGGTTTAAATGCAATATAGGAATTTTTTAATGATCCGTACCCAACGTGCTTTAAAGCGCGAAAGAGGCAGGTTGAAAATTTTGAAAAACCCCCTTAACTCATCAGTCACATTTGTTTGGATCTCTGGGTCGAAGATTACAATTATTACTTGGTATTTAGAGAGCCAGGCCAATCAATCGTTCAAATGTTCCTGATGTAGATGATTTAGATTAATGAAGGTAACGTGCTTCATTGTTCGAGGTTAGTGTTCGAGCCTAGCAATTCTAGCCACATTTCTAACCAAGCATTAAATTAATACTTACGCACGATTTGAATAATTAATAATTTAATAGTAGCACTACAGCCTCTTTCGGGCCTTCGCTTAGAGATAGAGTATCTCATTTTCATGATCGCATGTGTCGGCCCTCCACAAGGTAGTATCATGCTTTTTCCGTGTATACCTAGATGACATCATTGTTATCGGGAGAACGTTCGAAGAGCATATGCGGAACTTAAAAGAGGTGCTCTTCCGATTGCAACTGGCAAATCTGAAGCTTAGTCCAGACAACTGTACCCTTTTTGCAGCTGAAGTAAAATACCTGGGACACGTTGTATCAGCAGAAGGGGTCAAAACAGACCCTGACAAAATTGAAGCCGTGAAAAGCTGGCGAACACCAAACAACAAGCGCCAACTACGAAGTTTTCTGGATCTGGCGACCTACAGTCGAAGATTCGTCAAAGACTTTGCCAAAATAGTTTAGTGTCTCCATCAGCTAGCCGAGAAAAATTGTCCGTATGTCTGGAATGAATGATGCCAGGTGGATTTGAGATCTTGAAGGAGAAGCTGTGTGAATCACCCGTGCTGGCACATCCGAAACCCGGTAAAATGTTTGTAGTTGACACGGATGCGAGCAAAGGCGGGGTTAGAGCTGTACTCTCCCAGCAAATCGATGGCGAAGAAAGAGTCTTCTCGTATTACAGTGGAGTTCTCCCAAAAAGTGAGACGAACTACTGCGTGACCAGGAAGACCAGAAACTTGTTCCTCGAACAGATGATGCATCGCTGAGATGGCTGCTTAACTTCAAAAACTCCAAGGGACAAGTTGCAAGATGGATCGAAAGATTGCAGCCGTACGACTACGAAATTGTTCATCGAAAGGGCAGAGCTCATGGAAATGCTGACGCCCTTTCTCGTCGTCCATGTTCAGCTAACTTCAAGCATTGCTGACGGATTGAGGAAAACGAGCTGACCGTTGATCTACGAGTGATAACGGCCGGATTCGATGAAGGTTGGTCATTGGAGGAGATTCAAAATGCCCAGCTAGCCGATGAAGACATCGGGCTATTACTCATATGGAAAGAGACAACCGGGTTACCTGAGTGGAAGAACGTTTCGATGCATAGCGCCACCCTAAAAAGTATTGGGCACAATGGAACCTTTCAGGTAGAGGGTGGCGTACTCAAGCGGAAATGGGAAATGGTGGATGGAAGCTCCTATAGGATGCAAACTATACTTCCCAAAAGCCGAATCCACGATGTGGTCAAGGGAATGCACGAAGGATCCTCGAGAGGCCACCTTGATGTAAACAAAACCTAAGCGAAATTGCAGGAAAGGTTTCACTGGCTCCACGCTTGAGAAGGCGTAGAGGACTGGTGTCTTAGATGCACAATTTGCGCTTCCGAGATGACAAATGCAAACCTATAACGTGGGGGTACAGTTTGAAAAGATTGCTGCTGAATCCGAATAGGGAAATCGATACACATTGGTTGTGGCCGATTGTTTCAGCAAATGGCCCGAGGTCTACCTCATTCGCAACCAGGAAGCAACTACTGTAGCCAAATAGCTAGTGTTAAATTGGGTCAGTAGGTACGGCGTACCTTGTGAACTACATTCGGATCAAGTTTGAAACTTTGAGTCACTAGATTTTGGTGAAATGTGTGAGCTGCTGGGAATACGGAAAACGAGGACAACACCACTGCATCGGCACACTCAATGGTTGACGAGAACCAAAGGGAGTGGGACCGAACACTCCATTATTCTTGATAGCGTATAGAGCTACCGAACATGCATCGACGGGGGAGCCCCAGCCAAAGTCATTTTTGGAAAGACTATTCATCTGCCGGCTGATATAAAGTTCGGAACACCCCCTGAGAAAATTAAAATGATCTCGGGGTACGCCAGTGAGCTAAAGCAACGGTTGAACCAGATACAACGGACAATGAGAAAACACCTTGAATCGGCTACTGATTGCATGGAGACCAGGTATGGTCTAAAGGCAAACTCTACTGGCTTCAAGCAAGATGACTTAGTGTGGCTATATAACCCACAATGATTGAAGGGTAGGTCTCCGAAGTTGCAGCATAATTAGAACGGACCATACCGAGTTACAAAGCGAATCAACGACGTCGTATATCGCATACAGGAACACTGTAAGCCGAGAGCCAAAGTGAAAATCGTGCACCTGGAGTGTCTTGAGCCATATAACATCCAGGGAGACTTATCTACTTCTGGGGACACATCTTTTCGGGGCAAAAAGAACTGAGGTGGGGCAGCGTTACATATCCACACAATTTCGCGAGCTACTTTAGCAATTGTCGCAACTATTAATAACATCATGATCAATAAATGAATGTACTCGAAAGCACAAGAATTGACCAAGCATGATCAATATCTGAAAGCGAAGTCACTGCGGGGTATTCAGAATTGCTGAATATTCCAGGAAGTTCTCGCCAGAACATTCGCCAATATACATTTCTCGTATTGAATGATTGAATGACTAGAGACCCTATATAAAGCCGAGCTGAATGAATGGGTAGGAATAGTAAAAACCGTGATAGTAGAAAACTGCGATAGTGTATAACGCAAGTTGAAGGCGATATTGATTGATAGTGAAGTGATTTTTGTGATGTAGACAGTTGGAAAATAAGCTGATAGACAGAAAAAATTAAATTTGAATGCGATTTGTAAAATAGTTAAATTAATGATTGTGCATTCTTAGTAAATAAACTCTTTTAACTTAATTTAAAAGACAGTGCGTTTTCACTTTCCCGGAATATTAAAAATTATCAATTATCGGCCGCGAATCATAACACGCGACAATATATATAATATATATATATATATATATATATATATATATATATATATATATATATATATACATATATATATATATATATATATATATATATATATATATATATATATATATATATATATATATATATATTATAAGAAGTTTTTTTTGGAATGAAGGAATAAATATAATTTGTTTGAAACGTCCAGCACATTTTAAACATTTACACAACCTAACAATGAAATTTATTTTGGGCAATTTCTTCAGCAAATATGGCAGATATAAGCTCCAAAATATATAATAGGCTTCTGTTCGCTTGCATTCTGGAGACGAACGTTTTCACCTGGAATTATCAATGCTTCACTGAGAGAAAAACGTTGGTAAAATCAACTATTTTCATGAGTTAATTTTGCGTCTACTACAAAAATTGTGCAAATGACAACGCGAAAGTTGTTATTTTAGCCAAGGAGACAAGCAGAATATACGATCAAGAGTAAGCAGAGAATTATTAAAAAAGCAGCCACACAATAATCGAAATGACAATATAGGAAAAATAATAAAACAGCTCAAAGCAAAAAAAGTGTATTACTTAAAAGCAGATAAGGGTAACAAAATCGTTATCATGGATATAGATGAGTATGACAAATTAACGTACAAAAAGCTGACAACAGGAAATTATGTTGAAATAAAACGAGACCCACTACTAGAATCGATTAAAAGAGTGGACAAAGCATTGAAAGAAGCGAGCACGATTTTTGAAAACATGGGACGCTTAAAAATGCCGAACCCGTCCCTACCACGAATAAGGTGCCAGCCGAAAATTCATAAGCCAGGTAACGAGTTACGAAAAATTATAACTGACTCGAATTCACCTACATACAACATCGCGAAATGGCTAATCAAGGAAATCGATAGCATAGGTATGAATATAGGTGGTAGAGCAGTACGAAACAGTGTAGAACTTATAGAAAAACTTCAAGGGATCAACATTGAACCGGATGACAAGTTAGTCTCATTCGACGTAAAAGCCCTCTTCCCCAGCATCCCGGTTAAAGAGGCACTATGGATATTCGAAGAATGCCTCGAAAAACGAAGTGGTACCCGAGATTGGAAACGAAAAGTAAGGCAGTACACTAGATTAGCTTCGATATGTATGAACGAAAACTACTTTACCTTTAGGGGTAAATAATTCAAAACGAAGGCAGGCACCGTTATGGGTAACCCATTATCACCATTGTTGAGCGAAGTTTTCATGAGCCATTTGGAGGAAAAAATGGAAAGCAGCCAAATCATGCCCCGAATATGGTGGAGATACGTAGATGACGTGGTAGCGGTGGTAAAAGAGGCAGACATTGAACAAACCAGAGAAAAACTAGACACAATCCTCAAAAACATACAATTCACGTGCGAAGTAGAAGCAAACTCGGAACTACCATTTTTGGATATCCTGATAAAAAGACGCGACAATAAGGTGGAATTTGGAATTTATCGGCAAACAAAGAGCACACAGAGCACGATCACCTACGATTCTGAGCACTCATACCAACAAAAAATGGCGGCTTACCACTCGATGGCCCACAGATTGTTAACAATTCCGATGAGCGAAGATGAGTTTGCCAAAGAACGAGCATATATACTAGATACGGCGACAAAAAATGGGTTCCCAACTAAGATAATTGAGCATATCATCTCAAAAACCTCGAGAAAATTATCGATGGATCAATACACGACATTGTTCATGCAAAATAGAAACAATGAAGTAAGCATCAGGCGATCTTTTCCACACTCACCACTAACGGCGGTAATTTCGAAAATATTAAAAAGCTACAATATTCAAGTGGTTACATCCAGTAGACATCTTCAACTTAAATCATTATTGGGAGCCGTAAAAGATAAAAAAACGAAAAATGAAGTAAGCGGGATTTACAAAATAACATGCCCAGAGTGCCCAAAAACCTATATAGGGCAAACAAGAAGATTGATTACCACAAGATTGAATGAACACGTGAGGGAGGCAGAAATAAAATTAGGGAACAACAGGAGCAAAGAGCTGGTCAAATCAACGGTAGCGAAGCATATTTTGGAGGAAAGTCACAGCATAGGAGAAAGCGATGTAGAATTGGTTAAGGAAATCACGAAACGGTACAAACTGGACGCATACGAGAGCTTGATAATATCAAGGGAACCAGCTGATGCACGCTTAAATCACGATTTAGGTAACGGATATTCCCCGTTCATGGACATCCTGAACAAAATCAATAGGAAACGAATGGTGCGGGCAACGAAGGCGAAGAAGCGAACGAGGCAATTAACGGCGAATCGGAGGATTAACTTTTATGATGGGAAAAGGTGTGTGTAGGTAATTATCTAGGATTAAGTAGTTCATTATTGTTTGGGAAAATATAAATTAAATAAATGTGTATAAATAGGTAGGTTAGGAAATAAGAATTGTTAGTTTGCACTGAGGATGGAATAGGTGTTTATTCCGAAACCCGCGGTGTTTGTAAAAATTAATAAACATTCAACGAATATTAAAGGAAGCGTTATATTTCATTTTTTAGGGTTTTGTACTAAAATACAAAACCCTATTGCAATCACAACCTGTGTCCGTCTGTCCGTCCGTCCGTCCGTCTGTATGTCACAGCACTTTTTCTCCGAAACTATAGAGGCTACAGCCATGAAACTTTGTGGAAAGGTCAGAAGTGGTGACCTCTTGAAATTTCAAGGGTTTGAAAATTTTTCGAAGGGGTTTAAGGGGGGTCTCCCTATATAGGGAGTTGACCCCTCAAAAAAAAATTTTCACCAATGGTAGTCGAGTAGGGTGTCATTGGAAAGGTCTCAATGAGATCTTTTGAAAACAGGTCTTAAAATTACCTTATGAGTACCGAGGGGGGCAGGGGAAGGGGAAATGTACGAACTTTTCGCGTACCCCCCCCCCCCCCTCGCGATTGGACACCTTCCATCCGAAAAACCTGAAAAAAATCATGAATGTAGGCCTTAATGAGTACTACAACAACAAATACGTGAGAAGTCGAAATTCACTCAACTTTGTTAGTAATAGTATGATTTATCGATTTTATGTTTTCTTGAATAAAATCTAAATGGTACCCTTAAATTCAATAAAATTTTATTTATAAGATTGATCTTTTCTGAAAGTTTCATAAAGATCGATCAGTATTTAACGAAGTTATAGCGATTTGAATTTTCCTGTATTACTATGGAACAATATGCCCTGTATTACTATGGAAACATATGGCTATGGAGCGATATGCGCTTTTTACCGACTTAGACACTACAGCTTTGCTAGGATTTGCATGAAAGTTTCAGGAATGATAGACATCATGAGGATGACTACATACAATTGAAACAAGTCAAAGAGGCAGGAGAGAGGTCCTAGCAAAAGGGTTTTGTAGCCATTCTAGGATTCGAAAAAATAGGCCATGAATCGATGCTTACAGTACAGAGGAGTGGCCCCTGAAAAAAAATTTCATGAAAGGTAGCCGATATGAGTATCAAATGAAAGTTCTCTATGAGAGCTTTTCAAAACAGTTCTTAAACTGACAGTTTTTGCTTCAGTGGGAGCACAGAGGGGGGAAATACATGAAAAATGTGTTTTCTCCCTCGCGAATGGACACCCGTGATCTAAAAAAATCTGAAAAAATTATCAAGCGAGATATTTATGGGTATAATTTTGACAACTACCTCAGAATTAAAAAGTTCTTTCAACTTAGTTAATAATAGTATGATCCTCGAACATGACGTTGTAATGATTTTAACTTTTCAAGTTCGAACGCGGAACCGACCTCTCATCGGTTCTAGACGTTAAGTCTGAGTAGTGCCAACGGATGGTACCAACAGGTCAACCAATCCGTGCACCGTAACCCATTCACGCGGTGACTGCTTGTCGGCCAGCTAGTTCGGAGACGATTTCGGTCGCGGGTCTCCGAATGGGTTACGCTCAATTACAATATTTCAGCCACCTGAACATGCCCGTTTTCCAAACGCGTCAACAATTACTCATCCAGAACGGGAAACCTACGTTACGTTAATTCTGGATGTGATCTCTCCACAGATCTTAAATCAAAAACGCTACAAAATCCCATAGGCGCGTTACCGAATCACCGACGCGGTACCGAAAAATATGCTACTCGAAATCAAACCGACGAAAACTACTCTAATGAAATGACGAAACAATCAAAGGTACCGCGTACCGCGCGCGACGCGAAACCGACCTCAGCGGATTTGTCGAAACCCTACCCTCGCGACGGCATACCTACCCTACACTCTCTCTTCCCACTGAAAAAGAACGAGCCACTGAAAAGGAAAGTCGTGGTTAACTTTTAACAATTCATGGCTTTATTCATTTTTTATTAAATTAATATGATTTAAAGTTACACCTTGTGAGTATTTCCTTGTGTATATTAACATTAAAAGATTTGAGAGCAAATATAATAACTCAAATTATAGTGTAAAATAATGTAATATTGTAAAATTCTTTTAATCTAATAAGCAATCATTACAAATACCTTTTAAATACATTAAATCGGTCTTCATGCTGTTATTCCAAAATCTATCTGTTTAATTACAACCTCAATTTGTGATTGTTCCGAAGTAGCATAAATTTTATTTGATTTTTGATGGGGGGTTGTGTAAGGTTTCCTTCTTATTTTTCTAATTGCTTAGGTCTAGTTTAAATATCAAAGTTTTCTTCAAGAATAAATTATAAAAAAATTCCATTCTATGTTTTTTTTTTTCTTGAATTGTAGACTTGTAGAGAAGGAATAGTGTTTCTTATAAAATTTATGCAAATATCAATGAATTGTAAATTTTTGTGTTTGTAACAATTCTATTCAAGTTATAATATTTTCTCTCAGTTCATCCTTTCCGCGCCTATATTTTAATAATTGAACAAGCTTACTTTAAACTACTTAAAATATGATCGTTAGAATTATTCAAAGGTATCATTTGATTGGGTAATCACCATCAAAATAATAAATATGATAAAGAATTCCTAGTGCTAATGTTTACAGCGTATTACTACAAAATGTTTGTGTTCAAATGGTTTAGCATCATCCTACTTGTACAATAACTTGGGTTTTCATATTCAACCTTCAGTTGATAACAGTAAATTTTTTTTTTTAAAACGAGTAAAAATTAATTAGTTGCACACGTTAATCAACAAGTTGCGACATTTGTAAGATAATTTATGGTAAAATCTCTTGTTAAAGCTTAAACTTACAGAACTATGCTCAACGACACGTTTTTGGGGTGTGTAAACAATGACGATTGCAGTCCATTATTTTATTTATTTTATATCCGCAGGCCTAAATGACGATTGCATTTAAATGGATCGAATTTGATTCGGTTTAACATCCCAATGTAGAATATCAATTAAAAAAAAACTTAGTTAGTCATTTCAAATACGCATATTAAGAGTAACTATTGGGTTTTTCGGCAGAATATGCATTTAATCAGTTTGATTTATTTTTATCTACTTTTCATGTTCACACAGAAGAACAGTTCCTATTAGTTACAATTTTAATTTGCAGTTCTATTATAAATAACTCTCACCAATAGATTCTATTTTCGCATTATTGAGCTATTTTAAAATAAACGCTATTGCAAATCAGTAAATTGGAAACCGGCTAACACCATCCTAAACATATTTAAAATATCTTAAAGTTTCCTTTTAACAATTATAATATAATGCATGATAGGATGAAATAGGAAACGAAAATGTCATGCATTCAACTAACAAAACAAAAATTTCTACTTCACCAAAGAAAGGAACAAACAGACATACATTTCACATTAATATATTCAAGTGCTTCTTCCTAACTTACTTAAATTACCAACTAATAAAAAAAATAATTAAAAAAATATAATATGCTATCGCTCAGGAATAACAAATTAGCAAATTTTCATGTATAGAGAAGAAAGAATTCTGTAAGTTACAAAAGTAGAAGCCTCACTCCTCTTCTAATTACATTTTCACGGTCCTATTAACTAACTCATTAACCTTTCCCACTATCGCTTTTCGTTCTGTGTATTTCGATAAAAAAAAAAAATACTAACCGAAAGGGGAATCGTGACTGTGATTAAGTGTATTGTTAAAGGTATTCTAAGTGTCGATTTAAGAGATTGATTTATATGCCTTTGCTAAATTGCTTAAATGGTGGTCCTATAACTGCTTCTTTACTTATAATGCAATAACGGCCAGTTCTGACGTTAGCAAGATCGCCTCGAATTATAGCGCCGCTTTGAACTATAACCTTCCCACTCAAGACAATGTTCTGAGATCCACAGAGGACAGTTTGCCGAATTATTTTATTACCCGAAGCCGTTTCAACATATTCATCGCGACTGTAATACAAATCAGGAACTTCCATGATATGCGGTGCCGAACGATTGGACCGCCGGAAACTTGCTTTGGAAATGAAATCTTTGAGGAATGGTTTTATTCTCAAGGAATCAAATATATACTTTCGCTTTCAGTCGGTAAGATACGCCGGGCGGAATATAAACACTGCCCAATGAATATTGATATTTGACCCGGTCTGCAGAACTGACACAAATACTAATCAAACAACTAGGCAATCATGGATGTCAAAGAGATATTTCTTGCTAGGCCATTGAGTATACTAGTGCTAGACAAACCAGCAACCCCATATGTCTCATTTCTTATGGTTAACTCCGATACTTAGCTGGGCAATTAGGATCCTCCACAGCCTTGAACTGACAACCGCTCTGCTGTTTGTAAGAAAGATTGAAGCGCTTCTTGTTGAACATTGACTTCGCCTTGGGCGTAGAATCTTTTCGAATTATAATTGGTGAAGCTGCTCTAGCCTTAGCCAAAGGTGATTGTTGCGCACGAGTCACTTTGGTCTGCGTGATAATGTTACTCTTCTTCGGTTTGTATTTTTTGTCATTATCAATCTCTTCATCAGAATCATTTGATTCGGTCACGTTTGGCTGCTACGACGACGAGGGGCGATGAACTCTTAATAGTTCTACCCAATCTAGGACCGCGCCAAGTCGCTACCGACACCACACCATGGCACGTTCTGGGCGACGTAGAAGAAAAACGTTTGGTCGAATGATCCGCTAGCTACGCGCACAGTTTTGCAATCATAATAACCGTACTTCTTCGACATGTGGCTGTCAAATCCAACCGCTGTCACATCGGACAAAGCAGATGTGTGTGGAATGGCACGCCACATGGCGGCAATGTGTCTCTCCATTTGTCGCCAGTGGCATAGTTTTTCGATGGCCACGGTGGAGGGGCATTTCCAGATGGATATGTCTCGAAATGTGTCGGGTTTTGGATTAATTTTATATTTCGAATATTTATATCCACAGATCTAAATATTTGGACAGAAAAGAAATATTTTCTGCGCAACGATATCCGCACGACAGATGAAGTCCGCTGGCACTTCGAGGACATACCCATCTGGCCGGTTGCAAGGGTTCGGGATCGGAATCACTTCGATTCCCGGGCGTAGGCGTCACATTACAACGTGTTTCTTAATTTTATTCGTTGCTGGTTACGGCATTTTGTAAGTTGAGTACAAAACCCTTCTGACATGAGCATAGGTCTGTCTACCCAACTTGTTGATAATTGAAGAAGTTCGTTGAAACGTGACTAGGGTTATTCAATATCTAGTATTTTATTCAAAATAAGCAAAATATGCCAATGCGAATCATCTTCAGGAATTAAGTCTCCAATCATCAAAGGCCTACAAAAAGTCAACATTTCTCTTGCGGACATATTTAACTTCATTTTATGTAAATGATTGACATTTATAACAGGTGGCATATTTCCAGCTTCTACTGAGCCATAATTGAAATATTGTATTCTGTTATTTAAAGTTTCTAAGTTGAAAAAGTGTTTTTCAGAGATATAATAATTTAGTATTTTACTTATATCGTAATGGCATATACCTTCCAATAGATCATGCATGGCATCAACAGCAAAGTTATTGCAAACATGAAACGATGGAATGCTGTTAAAAATTGTTTCATCCCTTAAACCAGTAGATGTGATCCTTGTTTTAAGATGCCGGAAGTTAAGAAAACTTTCATTATAATTTTCTGTTGTTCTGTACTTATTACAAATATCTTTGAAGTAAGTTTGAGATTCTAATTTGCTGCATGTGCAGAATCTGCAGCAATAAAGTGAATTGAATCCTTTGACAAAACCAAGTATAAAATTCATGCCTAAATTATCACCTAATATGAGGCCAAGTATGAAGTGGATAACAATGGGTTTAGAGTTTATTTCGATTCGAATGCCATTTAGTTCTATATCAATTAATATCTCGGTAAGCTTATAGAAAATGTTATTTACTCCAAACACTTTAAACTTGCTGTAAAACAATAAAGCTATTTGAATGTACTCCAAACTTGATTGCATCCATTGTGGTAGAAAAGGGAAACTGTAATATACAGCTCCAATAGAATGAGATCCTGTATGTGATCCTAAAGAGTTATTTGACTCAAAGTCGTCATAGTAAATAAAGTATGGTAAATAAATATGATCTCTCAATTGGTTTACTTTCTGCAATTTTTCTTTCCAGAGTTTGTTATTCATGAAATTATTGGGGTCGGATTGAAGTGTTTCAAGATTGTTGCAAAAAAGTCGGAGCTTTCAAGAGTTTTTTGATTTGAAGGGGAGCAAACATGTGCTAAGTGTGCAGGAAAGCACGAAACGAAGGCCTGTAAAAGTGATTTCGAGAAATGCTTCAATTGCGCGGGTAACAGTAAGAATGTTGATTACTCCCACAGATCAGACTCTACTCAGTGCCCAGAATACCAACGTAGGATAATGATTGCCAGGAGGAGCATTGACTACGACTGCAAATGAATTATAACGATACAAACCGACTAAGTGGCAAGCAACTGACTCTCCTAAATGCGAATATTAGAAGCTTACGGCACAAACTAAGTGACATTCAGATTTATCTGCAGCATAATCCCAACATAGATGTGATCATACTAAATGAAGTCTGGATTTATCCTGAGGAAGCTAAATATTTTAACATTCAGGGTCATCATTCAGTTTTCTCCTGCAGACCCGGAAGAGGTGGCGGCACAGCAATTTATATTAAAAACTCAATAAATTTCACCACTAATCGTGTGACCCCTGATGAATATAATATGATAATAATCGAGTTAATCCAAGCTGGTAAAAAAATAAAAATCGGCACTTTCTACAACCCCAGCCGTTTGAACGCGCAAGATCTTTGCTCTGTTCTAGACAACATATACTCAGCAGAAAAAAATTTACTCACAGTAGCTGACACAAACATTGACTTAATCACCGAGTCCTCAGAATCAAGGCTATATAAAGATACTCTCGATACAAATGGTGCTGTTGTTATTAATAACGAAACAATTACTCGTCCTGTTTCGAATACTTGCCTAGATCATATAGTCATAAATGAGGTTCTAAAAATAAGCATCCAAAACTTCAACGTTCATAAACAAAAGCCTAGTTACAAATCGTTTCGATATGTAAACAAGGACCTCTTCAAAACGCATCTTCAACGAGTATTGGAAACCCAGAAACCTACTAATCTAACAGAACTGACAAATATGATCTCTGAATCCAAACGTCACTCGACCATCGAGAAAAAACTTAGATGCCGCCAGCAAACTTGGATTACGAAACGATTTATAGAAGCCAGTATAAGAAAGAGGAAGGCGTATACGGATTTCAGACGGAACATGGAAGATCTGACGCTTAAGTACATATATATCCAAGCGAAAAAAGAATCAAAGCGTCTCGTAAAGGAAGCAAAATTTTCATATTTTTCCAAAAGATTGGAGGCAGCGGCTGATAATAATCGCGAAATATGGAAAATAATAAACGAAGTAAAAGATAACTCTCTTCCCCAGACTTTTTCACCTGATTTGCAGATCATTCCAGTCTCTCCGCCTGATTCTTCGCAACAAAATGAAGCAGCAACAATTCTAAATAACTTCTTCTCAACTATTGGTGAAAAAATAACGAGCGAACTCGGTGCTCCTCCAACATGTATAAGGAATGATACAAATACCTTGCCTAGATCCACATTTCACATCCATCCAACCAACAAAGACGAGGTGCATAAAACCATCGAGGCAATGAAGAAGAACACTGCTCCAGGCAGTGATAACATAACAATGGATGAAATTATGCTCGTCAGAGACGAAATAGCAGGTCTCCTTGCTGACTTTTACAATGAGCACATCAAAAACGGGACGTTTCCTGAGGAGGGGAAGCTAGCGAAAATAATTCCTATATTTAAGGGAGGTGATCGTTCGGGCCCGAATAACTATCGCCCGATTGCGCTTCTTACAGGATTCAGTAAAATTTTTGAAAAAATAATTAACACTCGTTTAACATCGTTCATTGTGGATAATTCTATCCTAAATTCCCATCAATATGGTTTTCAAAAAACCAAAGGAACACTTGATGCTTTGATCTCAGTAACCCATTTCATCAATGAAAGGCTTGACAATGGAGACTATGCTGTTGCCATTTTGTGGATCTGAAGAAAGCGTTTAATACGGTCGACCATGACCTTCTGCTTCGTAAATTAGAATCATATGGTGTACAAGGCAAAGCGAATCTGTTATTTCACAGTTATCTAAAAGGTAGATTGCAGATAACAGAAGTCAATAATTTTTTGAGTGACCCAGCACCAATGAAATCAGGAGTTCCACAAGGTTCCATACTGGGCCCCACTTTGTTCCTGTTATACACGAATAATTTGATTACATGTAGACTAAATGGGCATTACACATTATATGCTGATGATACAGTACTCCTGTACTCGGGATATAACAAGAATGCCATTGAAGACTCCATCAATGAGGATCTGAAAACATATAGTTTGTGGTTAAACGAAAATAAACTAGCGCTGAATGTAACAAAGACTAAGTTTGTTATTTTTAAACAAAAGAACAAGGAAGACATTGATATTGATATAAAAATTAACGGCAAAAATCTGCAAAGGGTATTTGAATTTAAATATCTTGGCCTAATCATTGACCACCGTTTAACTTGGTTCCCATATATAAACAGCTTAAGAAGGCAATTAGCCCCCATAATCGGCTTATTACGTAGGTACGAGGGATTCCCGAGGAACATCAAACAACTGGTTCTAAATGCATTCGTATTGTCGAAATTACATTACGGAGTGGTAATCTGGAGTCAGTCATCAAAGATAAAAATTAATATCATCTCCAGGATGTTAACTAAGGCATATAAAAATATGCATAATCTCCCAAGGCTCACGTCAACAAAATTAGTGTACCAATCGTGTAACGCATTAACTTTTAGCCAAATCATTATAATGGAGAAAGCTAAGTTTATCTTCAAATGCTTAAACCTCAACTTGTCCCCACAAGTGCCATTTGTTAGGGTATCACAAAAGAATCAATACAATGCTAGGAACGCAGACCAATTTGTTATACCATTTGCAAGAACAGATCGTCTAAAGAACGATCCTACAAATGATGCCCTTCGTATATACAATGATCTTCCGGAATCAGTAAAAGAAGCGAATTCACTTATGATCTTCAAGAAAAGACTCAGGAACTATTTAATGAATAGCGATTGAATCTCAGCGCAGAAACTTTCAACATAGCATCTTAGGGCAATTTCTTTTTTACCCTATCATCGAGATGCCTCAAGACACAGCTAGCCATATGATTTATTATTATCTGTCCAGTAACTTCAAAATAGCATCTTAGGGCATTGTTGACCCTATCGTCAAGATACTTGAAGAAACAGCCATTCTTTTAACTCAGAGTTTTTTTTACTGCGTCGAATTAATATTTTTTTACCTCTGAGAGCTGTTAACGAATCGGACATGAAAAGATTAACAGGATGACTTCACATATTTTTTGTGTGCCCCCTTATACCGATGTTTTACACATTGTCTGGGTGGCACACCTGTAGAAACGACGAAATGTGAAGTGCAGATCGCACGAGCGTTGTGCGACGAAGAAAGTGTGATGGAGAGAGTGGAAGGGAAGGAGGTATTAAAAAAAAAAAAAATTTTATAGGAAATAAAATCCCGTCACTTTCCTTGGCAATAAGTTTAGAGGAAGTACCAACTGTGCTTGATATTTGACTATTTATAACGTATTTTTGACATTCTAAATAAATATTTTTTTCTTTAAGTGCATTAACAAATTTATGAAATGTATCTATTTTCTTAAAAATTGATTTAAGTCCAAGCAAGATATTTAAAAAATATTCCCTTTTGTCTGGCTCCAAATTGTGATTAAACTGCTCTACAAACCGTTCTAATAGCGGGAAAACTAATAACGTTATAAGCTGTTTATATGTTTCTTCTACCAAAGAGATAGGTAAGTTTGGCTTTCCGTATAGAAAGCATAAGAACTTCAAAGCACTAACTAGCATATTCTCTAAAAATATATCATTTTTAAAATTTTCTGATTTGGAGCATGTTCCATTGACTATAGTTGGTATGCTTTCATTATATGACTCCCGAACAAAACTATCATCTGTGTAGAAATTTGTTGCGTTGTTTTTAGAGCAACGAGGTAAGTGACGTTTGAAACTTTTTAGATTAAAAACATGCTTACAATATGAGCATATGTAATCATCAGTTGATGCCAAATTATGAAAATATTTGTAGTGCAATGATAACGTATTTATGTCCTTAAATGTGGCGTTTGATTTACACAAATGACAAATATACATTTTGAGTGTGTATTTATGTTGCTTAAAAATACGAGTATAAATATATTGGTATGGTTACAGTTTCAAAAATGTTTTTTTATGAGAAAGAATCGATTCTATAAAAGAGAGAACTATTCATTTTGAATTGTTTTTGTTTCACTTAGAAGTGATAAAACGTTAGTGGGAATACGAAAATTCTTAACATTTATTTCATAAAAATATTTTTGTATGAAGTACCAAACCGATTTTGATGGTTCTGGATAATGTACATTTAAGACAAAGAATATTTTGAAGCAGGAGTCAATAGCAGGAACTAAGTGGTCAAATTTATATTGAATCCCATCAAAATAAACGGAAAAATAATTTTCTCTTTTAAAATGTATAACTATAGGTTGCAAAGACGTCCCTATTTGGCGAAATTTTGAAGATGTTTTATCAAGCGAAGGAAATACGTCACTGATGGTGTCAACTTTCAGCAACAAACTCTGTTGAGAATCCTTTATAGTATATTTCACTGAATGTTGCCCAGTAGAATTGCTTTTGACTCGCTTAACAGGAAGCGGTAACAGCGCATGTAATAAATCCAAAATTAGGACATCTTCGAAACCTTCAAAAGAAAAGTCAACTTAGTATTTTCTTAGTTAATGTTCGTAAGGCTACTTACGAGCTGAATAATCTTTCTTATTCAATAGATGTAGAAGTTCGAGACTTTCTTTATTCCTAATTTTTTTATTAAATAGTTGAAGAGCAATAACCTTGAAGCTCTCCCACTTTACAAGGAAATTGTCTTTTTGTTCAGGATGAATAATATTAAAGTCGATATTTATCTACAAAAAAACATAAGGCTTTGTAATTTTAAAGTTTTATGAGGAAAGATTCAATTATATTAAAAAGTAAAACATGCATGCAATGTGCTTTATTTAAATATTGGAAATAAAATTCAATCTAAACCAAACCAAATTATTTTGAAGAGTATTTTTCATGATTAAAATGAAATCTTTGTAATCACGTGATAATAATATTTAATGAAAATTAAAAAAATTGGAGAACTTACCAATGAAAATCCATACGTATGTCCAAAAAGAGGCCACTCTTCTAAAACTGATGCAATTTTTTTCCCATCGAATTCGTTCAAAATCTGATGGCGTCTACGCTGAAATGCCCAGCTCCATCGGAACTTGACGTCTTCCCATGGTTCTTTGAAAACTTTCAACCAATTCAAATCCGCGTTAAAATCTAGGATAACAAAGAGTTTATAAAATGCAGTTGAATTCTTCTCAGGTTCAAACCTTCGTCAGCTTCAAAGGTAGTTATGGAATCAGTTATGCTTCCGTTTGTCTCGAAATCGCCTTGAGCAACGGTCGGAATAAGACCAATTTTGCGCAGCCTTTTCCTTCGGTTGTGATACTTATTGTATAAAATTCCTGTCGGACTGTCTCTAGAGTTCTCCGAAGCTCGAAAGTAAAGCTCCTTAAAAATCAAAGCAATAAAATAAGCAGGTCTACAATTCAAAGCTTATACTTTTTCCTCGTTAAACCGCTTTGCAATTCGCTCGGACAAAAAGTCAAAATCTTTTCTTTTTATGCTTCTCGAGAGATTATTGCACCAAGTAACTATAGCTTCAACTAAAATGGATCTTGACGTCTCCCCAATTCTCCCATTTCGCTCGAATTCCTTCAAAATATATTGACCGGAACAACTTGTTGAAAGTATGGTGTCAATATTCTAGCATAGGTAATAAAATGACATGCATCGAAAAATCAATTCCTTTTAAATAACCTTACAAAATCTGAGAATTCATCGTTGCATGAAGGAGATGAGTTACGTGAAAATGAAATTGGTGATTGAGTTGTCAATTGACTTTCAGTCTGGTTCAAGATCTCTTTAACTATTTGTCGGATAGTCTCAGTGGAAATCGAAATTTCAGGATGTGGTATACCCTGTAACCATTTTAAATTTGTTAATACAATGAACGATGCTGAATCTTTCTGACCTGTGCATCACGCCACGCCTTTAGCTTCTGCCGAAAATCAATTTTGGAGCCAAGCTTCTTTGACAAAAAAATTTCGTCGATGTCTTTTTCAGTTAAGACTTTCATTGTTTCCAACGTTACACTATTTTCAACGAAAAACGTGTGCAAATCACTATGACCCCAGTTGCAAAGTAAGTCAAACAAAGCGGTGTCACGTTGCACAAACGATGATTCTGGCAGTTGTTGAAAATTTAAATATTCTTCCATATTTTGTGGCTTGAGGAAAGATCTTGACTCTCTTCAAAAAAAAAATACCGGCGAACACTTAAGGGTTGATTTCAATTCAGGTGTTGAAACTATGTACACCATACTTATTCCCGATTTGGAGATACACATATTAGCAAAACGCACAATTTTACTTAACCGTTAAGCAAAATTTATCGCCGGCTTTAATTCACAACCAAATACAACTAATTATTCGCAAAACAACACTAACTCACTAAAACAAACTTTATTAACCTCTTATCACACTGATGTAGCGTGAATGCCGCCAAATTTCCAGACAACGGACATTTTTCGGTACCGATATAAAACATACCGCAAAATGTGGTCAATTTTACCACAAGACGTGGTAATATTATCACAAAACGTTGTAATATAACCACAACACGTTGTCTCATTTAATATTTCCTGAAAAACATATAGCAAATGACTATTATGTTCCATATTAGTTCGTAGTAGATCAAAACTCAAAGTCATAAAATGAACGATGAAAGTAGTAGGAACTACAACAGAAAATTGAACATTATTCAATAGTAAAATTTACTGTGCATGATTGATTGAATTAATTATTTTCGTGTTTATTATTACTAGCTTCTGTGGAATAGTTGAAATACAACGAAAATAGTTAATTTGATTACGAATTTTTCTTTCAGTGTTCAGATTGGCTTTCAATATATGTCTTTCTTTTTGCACCTAACTATTCCCATAAAAATTTAAATCTGTATTTTGTCGAAATATTTAAATAAATTACTTTTTATGGAATTGTTTGCAGCTACATATAAATGAGTTGCATATTTTGAATAATGATTTTTCTGAAAAATTATTAGAGAAGAAAAATGTTAGAAGAAGGTGGTTTCGACGTGTGCACTAATTCTCCTCAGGCCGTCACTCTTAGATACACACCGGTGATGGCGACCACCATGCTCAGAAATGAGGGAGTTAATTTTTAATTTTTCTACTTATGCAAACTCAATATGTTTTTGTATCTGCAAGTTATATTCAAGGTAAATTTCTCTTGTAAGTACTTGTATTAGCTAAACTTTTTTAATTGGATCATTTCACCCTTTTCACATCAACTTAATGTAAATCTATACGACAAATTTGCTCTACATTTGAAGCTTATCTAACGTCGCGCGGATATCGATCACTCTTTCGGATGGCTCCGATAGCTTTTTAAATTACTTTTTATGGAATTGTTTCCAGCTGCGGTGTGTATCTAAGAGTGACGGCCTGAGGGGAATTAGTGCACACGTCGAAACGACCTTCTTCTAACATTTTTCTTCTCTAATAATTTTTCAGAAAAATTATTATTCAAAATATGCAACTCATTTATATGTAGCTGCAAACAATTCCATAAAAAGTAATTTAAAAAGCTATAGGAGCCATCCGAAAGAGTGATCGATATCCGCGCGACGTTAGATAAGCTTCAAATGTAGAGCAAATTTGTCGTATAGATTTACATTAAGTTGATGTGAAAAGGGTGAAATGATCCAATTAAATAAATTGTTTTTTGCATTATTTTAACCAGTTTTTTATGATGAGAAAGCGTTTTAAAAACAGTATTATGCCTAATTTAGGTTCATGTGAAGTGTAATAACCTATATAATGAAATTAACCTTCTTTCATTCAAATGATTGATTAAAATCTACTTCAATTATACAAATCCAAAAATTAAGTTTCGAAAAAGAGCTGCGATAAAACAAAACCAATTGTCTCTGCCTTCTAAAACTATTTTTCTACTTAATTCTCCGAAATTTATCAATACTAGTGTACGAATTATTAATGTGAATGGGGAAAAAAATTAATATTAAAATGATAAATTGATCGGGTACCCCCAACTATTTGGGATTATACGAGTAGCATTTAATTGAAACCTATCATCATCAATATTACCTAGCAGCTTTGTTTAATTAAATCCTACATCGTTTGTCAAATTCACCACACCAAGCGCCAGACAGTAATAACCTACCAACTATTTTGTGATCCCTTTAAACTAAACGTTTCTTAATACATCACCCACCGAAATTTCATCCCTTTTCATTGCCAATGATTCAAATGACTTCACTTTCATAGAATTTTATTATTTATATGGGCAAAGGAGGTCATGTGTAATTGTGGAGGGTAAAATCAGTGAGAGGGTAAGATATCAAGTCGCGTGGATTACAAAACAATAAATGATCGGATCATTACGTTCAAGTGCCAAAATTAAATATTGAAGTGTGGCCGACAGGGGTGGGCTCCTTCAAAAGTCGTCTTTGAACTGCTGCACCACAATAGTGTAACGGTGATGCACCTGTTTTATTAAAAAAGCAAATAAGAAGGGTCGGCTTGAGTGGACTGAGAAAATTCGGGGGTGGAACATCTATTTGTCAAGTGGATGCTGTTTTTATTGGAATTTGAGAGTAGGATCATGAATAATTATCTTCTTTCAATATAACAAATAAGGGTGGGAAATATTTAATCAAGTTTTGTATGATACATGAGATTTTGCTGGCATTCCTGCATCGTTTATTGAATTTTGTTTTATTGTAGTTCAATGTTATAAACGAATCATTAATCGCAGATTGTGTGTGAGAACTATCTTCACAATTCTCAATAAACCCAAAGCCCAAGTTTCACACACATTTGTCTCAATAATTTATTCAACATTAAAAAATCTCGGCGCTGACCATCCCTTTCGGTTGTCCTCGCTCCCGTTCCGCATCTCAAACAATGCACAGGACATGATAGCATCTCGGAACCTGTCTCCTCCATCAAAGGGTGTACCTGCTTAAGTTCAGCGTCAACGTGAGAAAACCAATTTCGCGAATTAGACAAGAGTGTTGTCTTTGTAGTTTCCGTTCGCAATTGGCTGATGAAATGCGAAAAAGAAGTTCAGCAACCCACAATGGCTTATTCTGCCGATTCCACTGAACAGATACTTATCGTTTCGGCAGCATAGCAAAAGAAAAAGGAGCTCCCGTCCCATTGAGCTGAAGGTTGGGCAAAAATATTGATGGGTACGAAGATTTCAAATACATCAGTAAAATATTTACTGATGATCCGTGGTTTTGATTTGTTGCAGTCGGGATGCTTTCATGTTGTTTTTATCAAGTGACCATAAATTTTAATGGAATCATGATTTGCCGTGATGATATAAGGACACCATGGATTAAAGCGCTGCTACAGGGAAGAATGAAAGGGTTATAGATGGAGTGCGAATTCTGAGTACATTTGGTTCCAAGATGCATAACGACATTTATGTGCCAAACAAGTTTTATCCAATAAGTATAAAAACAAGTTTCATCTAATATACGAGTAGTTATACTAACTATATAGGTTTCATTAACATGTTCGAAGGAAGGAGCTAAAGAGTGGATCTTATCATATGAATAATAAAACATATATTTGTCCATTTACACTAATCTGAGGCATTATCAGGGAAATATTCAATTTCTCGCTAATTTTTAGCCGTAACCACACATTTTCGACGTTTCAAACCATAATCCATAAGTCTTGAAAATACTGACAACAACTTTTTATCTCTTTTCCAAAGAAACAGAATGAGTAATCATGTTTAAGGCGTAGATATATTGTAAAAAGAAGTGGGTTGCATTAAAGAACTTTTATAAGAAAATATAAATTGCTTCTGAAAAAAGTAGCGAATCTTTCCTAATTCTCATCCTAGAGAACTTCAATTGTTTTAATTAAAACGGCTATGCGTTTTATTTAAAAAACATAATTCAACAAGAAATTTTGAACATTTGATTTTAAGATACTTGCCATTTTATTTCAGGACCTTAAAAACGTTGATTAAACCACTCAAAGATTTTATGAAAACAACACTTAGATGTTTTATTTTTAAAACACCAAAGCATTCTATTTTATACATCTGTGCGTTTGAAAAAAACACCTAAGACATTTGATTGAGAAAATACGTTGAACCTTTTAATTAAAACACCTGGGGATTTTAATTAAAACATCCAATTACTTGCGGGAGCATAAGTGAAAAGTACTTCAGTCTAGAACGAAGTGAACGGATTTAAGAAGCCAGAGACTTGGCCGTATAATCCTAATGTTATTCGAGAAGAAGATTACGCTCCTTCGACTATGACTAATCGCCCTCTCAATGAAACTACAAGCTCTTTGTATATTCCAATTGACTGCCCATCTAACGAAACATCGTCTACTATGACCAGCTGTATCAAAAATTCTTCTTCTACACTAACTGGTCAAGATACTCGTATTTCAACAACAATGATGACTATTTTTTGTCTAAATGACGAACATGAAAATCAAACAACGATTTTGCCTGATCCTATCTTGCGGCAAGATCTTATGGGACTAACATAAAGAGATTATCGACAACACCTACAACAAACCATTGCAAATTAGACCCATTCCAACTGTGGCTACTCCCACAACAAACCGCAAATATAAGAGGCAAAAATTGAAAATCTTAACATCCACTCCCGGCAAAGATTAACAAGCTATAAAATATGATAAAGCAAACAATAAAAAGACCAAAATATCGGAATCAGCAGGTTTCAGCAAGACTAAGAAAAAATGACATCTGTCAAAATAAAAACCAAAAATGTGAAATCCGACTTCTTTTGTTTGGTGTGTCTTGAAAAACACACTGCACAAATTGGGCACATGAAAATTACACATCAAGTGCAGGGGTAGGCAACTCCTTCTGTGATGAGTGTCAGGACTAAGTATTTCCAAGCTATCCCATTTTGCCCTTACGGTTAATCCGTTTTACTCGAGCCTTGTGGGCAAAAACAATAGTATACACTTTTTGCTATGACTGATTTTTATAGAAGTAGCCGTTTAAGCTTTTTTTTTCTTATAGCTTTTTTCCAAGTTTGTAAAACAGAGTACAAATTAAAAGAAAAAATATTTTTTTATTATATATTTGTGTTTTTTTATTCACTTTCGCTTAACATATGCGTTTTGCCCGGGCTTCCCCTACATGAAATGTACAGTTCACGATATGAAATATCGAACAACCTAATACATAAGGCACCACAACTCAGCCGATCTAATTAATGATCCATGCGATCAAATCTGATAATCATAATTAAATATTATTGGAAGTTTAGCTTCCTTTACGGAGGTTCTACGGAAAAATGAGCGAGAGGAGTGAGCCGAAAAAAGCGTACAATTTACCGAACGCACAAAAAAAAAATTTCCCGCAGCAATACAATTTCCACCCCACTTTTTGTCTACGTTGTCCCAGCCCCTCCAACGCTGTTTTAGCTCCTGCAACACCGTCTTAGCTCGTCTTCCCTCAACGCTCCAAGAATTATCCACAGTGTTCACTCGTCCCAATGTCGCAACGCCTTCACACCACAAGAAAATTACACTCTGGGAGTGTCCGGTGGGAAATTTAGCTTCGTTTTGCAAATGATTATGTAAAGGTTAAATAGTTGTATATAGATAAACGCAGGAAAAATTCAGGAATTAATGTGACAAATTCAAAAATATAGGATGCAAAAAATATGACAAAATACTCAGTACAATAATTTTTTGTCATAATTACGATATATATAGTTTTGGCTCTTTCCTTTCAACATATTGTCCACGTGATTTGGTATTGTCAAAAATAGGCGGATCCCTTCAGGACATAATCTTTGAGCCTCTTTTTTAGTGGAAAATCGGTTTTCTATGAGCTGCAATTGATCTGGTTCTAATACTTCTCCATTACCAATTTTAGTTAGAGTATTAGAAAATAGGAGGTCATCTTACCGCATTACCTGGGTGAATTCATAAGATTTTAAAGAACGCCAAAGAGTTACACCAATTACAGGCGTACCCCGATTTACGACAGGGATACGTTCCAGAGAAAGGCGACTTAAGTTGAAACGACTTAAACCGGGTCAAAGCAAAATGCATATGTAAACGAATTAGGTAAAATTAAGGCACAAAATTCATATTATATTATTTATTATTAAAGTAAATAAACGGAAAAAAAACATGAAGAAGGATATTGTTGTATATTTTAAGAATTATGTTAATCGGAGAAAAAATTTTCATTTGAAACATGCATTGACGAGGTTGTTGCTTATGAATTTGAAAAATATGAGTCTATGGTACGCTGCATTGTGGCATCCCTTTTTTCAGTGTATAGCTCCTTGTACGGAAAAGATGCGTCATCGATGAGTAGCATAAATTTTTCATGTCTTTCCCTATCCGTGTCTAAACTAAAAATTTGTTCAGCTTTCTTTAAGCATTCCAAACCTTCCGATAATATTTTCACCGACTTCAGTTTCAATATCATCATGATTTTCTTGAAGTTGAATTAATTCCTCTGCTAAAATTTCATCATTGTGCGATTGTAATAATTCTGCCAAATTATTGTCGTCTACATCGTTAAAACCAATCTGATGAGCCAAACTTAAAATATCCGATTGAACGGTGTCAGGCAAATTTGTGAGATTTATTTGCCTATTAATGCATTCAGGCCAAAGGTTTTTCCACACAGCATTCAAATTGGAATTTTTTTACTTCTTTCCAAGACTCATTGATATTTTCAACTGCTTTCAGAACGTTGAAATTGCGCCTAAAGCTTCGAATACAAGTTGATTTATCAGTATCCTGGTCCCCTTGACCAATTTCAGCAATAAGTTGCTTGAATGTCCTGCGTAAGTAGTAAGCCTTAAAAGAAGCCAACACCCCCTGATCCATAGGTTGGAGCAAGAACGTGGTGTTGGGGGGCAAAAATATCACTCTGATATTCTCGTCGAACTCGTCCAAGGTGACCGGATACAACGGTGCATTGTCAACAATTAGTATTGCCTTGTGGGACAAGTTATTTTTAAGGTAATAATCTTTCACTGCCGGGCAAAAGTATGCTTGGAACCAATCATTAAAAATTACGGAAGTCATCCAAGACTTCTTATTCGAGCGCCAAATTACGGGTAATCTTTCCTTGCAAATGTTCTTCATCGCTCTTGGATTTTCCGAAGAATAAATAAGCAAAGGCTTCAACTTAAAGTCTCCAGAAGCATTCGCTCCAAGAAGCAATGTTAGTCTATCCTTCGAAGTTTTGAAACCAGGCGCGGTAGTTTCTTCTACAGATATAAATATCCTGGAGGGCATCCTCTTCCAAAAAAGGCCCGTTTCGTCCACGTTAAAGACCTATAGTAACATAGAGAGTTTTGAACTGCCCATACATCCAAATTTAACTGGTAACGCTTACCTGTTGTGGAGCATATCGTCCCTCTGAAATGACACCCACAAATGTAGATAAAAAGTTAGCGGCTGCATCTGTATCCGCACTTGCTGATTCTCCCGATAGTTTCAAGTTATGTGGATTGCTCCACTTCTTAAATCTGTGAAACCAACCAGAACTTGCTTGGAATGATTCTGTTCCACCGCCATTTTGCTCCTTCACGGATGCAAACAAAGCCCTAGCTTTTTCTTGAATTATCAGTGTACTGAGAGGTAGGTTTTTTGATTGAGATCTTCGATCCCAATACTTAACAATTTTTCCATTGTTTCCATTTTAATACTTCACGATTTCGTAATTACTGAGCCTGCTTTAGATAAACCAGCTTGTACACTTGCTCGAATTTTTTCGGCATTTTTTTATTATAGTATGGACAGTTGTACGATTTAAATTTAATGCTTGTCCAACCGACGTAACATTTTCACCGGAATCAATGCGCTTTAAAACTTCCATTTTCTTTTCTAAGGTCACTGTGTTTCTAGCTTTCTTCGAGCTGATCGCAGTAAAATTTTCTGCACTGCGTTTCCCACCCATCATAAGTCACAAATTACCAAACCACACGCGATGTTATTCACGCAATCGAACCCGAGACAGAAAAAACGAAATCTGAAACCTTTCGTATATGTAGAATACTCTGACTTGTGTATATTCGGGGATTTCCCTCTTTAATAAATCTGCACACTCTTCATGTTCAGCAAATTAGAAAAAGAGGAATACATACATACATAATTTTTGTGCAATGGGGGCATTTTATAATTCTTTGAAGCATATTTAAGGTCATACACTGCTTCACAAAAAAGTTGAACATTTCAAAATTTTCTTATTTCGAATGAACTTATACTTTCCGTAGATACATATGTACTTTTCTTGGTAATTACGAATTTTTAAGTATCGGAAAGTGACGCAAGTGTGAAGCAAAGTTGTCGTTGATCGAATCGGGGTAGAAATTATTTTGCGTCTCATGTGTGAAACGACTTTGTGCGAAACGACTTATATCGAGGCACGCCTGTAATTTAGATCTAATTTGTTTGAAGATTGGCGTTGATCTCACTGATGGTAACTGCAACATATTGTCCACGATGAAATGAAATTTTTTACAAATTTTTCCTGCATTTATCTATATACAACTTTTTGACCTTTACATAATCATTTACAAAACGAAGCTAAGCCTCACACCGGACACCCCCAAAGTACCTCACTGCTATATTTTCATACATAAATTGGAAGAACCTGTCACAGGTAACTGGGGCAAAGCCAGAGCCCCGCACTATTTGTGGGAACCAAATTTAAATTTGCAGTTACTCCAAAATTGAGTAGTTAATATAGAAGTGATCCAGAGCCAAGGATGTAAAAACTGTAAACTAGAGTAATATTAAATTTTGTTGTGATATTAAGGGTAGTTTTAAAGTAGAATTAAAAGTTAAATTAAAAGTAAGCGTATCATTTGTCGTTTAGTTGACAACTCTGCCAATCTCCTGGCGGACCCAAATATGAACGAAGCCGTCGTGACCGACCCAGACCTGGAGCACACAAAAAGAAGCCCATTTAATCAAGTGCTTGGTCTTACCTTGAAGTATGCTATGAAACTGAAGCAATAGCAACTCCTGACCATACCAATGGATGCAGGACATATCTTCATTGAAAACTTCAACAAATGTGATGGAAGAAATCAAAAATTCGACTGAAAAAACTGAGTAAAGACTTGAAATGGTCACATTTAGATTTATCAAACAAATTCAAAAACGACCGCCAGTACACCGTGAACGTAACGGCAAGCTCCATAAATCAAGGGGTAAGTGCTCTGACCACTATAACATGCGGACTACCACGCGGCGACTGGATTACCTGACAGTTTTAATTATCCTAAATCACATATCGATCATATGGGAGTACTTTCTACACATTATATGGTCCTTTGTAGTTTTTTGTTTCCTAATCAGGGCAAATTGAACTTCCATCTCTTGTGGGACATAAAGCAATAAATCACCACTAATATTTTCGCGACTAATGCATCCTGCTGCACATACTTTTTTAATATTCTGACTTTCGATTTGTCACGAATCTTAACTAACTGCGGATCTCGATTTTGGGCAATTTGTACAATACTTTCATGTCCACATCATCAGTACTGCTTACTGCTGTAAGACAACGACTTAAAGCATCAACATGTGCCATATTTGCGCCACCCCGATGTTGAATACTTTGAGCATTAACGTTCTTTTTGCTTATGGTCACAGTTGACCCATTTGCAATCAATCAATAACCATGTGGAAAGGTATACCATGTAAATAAGTGAGGAATCGTCACAATCAATAGACAATAGCTAGAAATATTAGATAAACTATGGTATCTTCTTTCAGTATCTGAAGTCCTTCGTGAATATTACAATTAGATGGATTTTATTATCACCTTGACGTTGAATCAGAAGTCCGCCAAATCCAGAGGAACTCGCGTCACAATGAGGTTCAGCATCACGATTCAGACTATATAGAGCTAAAACTGGGGACGCTTCCTCAATCTTTCGAAGGACAATCTCTCTTAACCAAATCCAGCAATGGCTTAGCAATCCGTGAGAAGTTAGGAACAAACTGGCGAAAGTAAGGAAAAAGACCTAAACACGATTGTTATTCTTTTACAGTTATCGGGAGGGAATAGTTCCTAATATTTTCGAAATGGCGCACACCTGGCCGTATTACTCGCAAGTCAATGCGGAATTCTGAAAACTGGTTTTCTGTATAACCAACCATACATTTTTTCAAGCCAATTGCAACCGATACTCACTTAACCACCTCATAACTTTCCCCAGAAATTCTTAATTTTAATCATGTCCTTTTTCGCGATAATTATGTCAATAACGTTAACAATTATGTCTCCACCATCAATAAAAGGCTGCAACACTTTCATTATGAATCGCTGAAAGACAAATGGTGCGTTCTTAAGGCCAAATGTAATGCACGAATATTCATACTCACCCATAGATGTAAGGATAGACGTAAACTGAATTGAATAATCAACGATCTTTACTCAATGGAAGCCACTTTTCAAATCCAAATTGATGAAATAATGCTTTCCCTCCAGATACTCCAAGTACGTCAACCAATGGTAATGGGAAATTGTCTCGTTTAGTAAGCGTAGGAAAATTGTAGGAGACATTAAAGCATAAAAAGGATATTCTATAAGTGAAGGGAAAAGAAGACATTCAAAAAGCAGTCCTTTTGATACATATTCGTCGAATCTCGCTGCAAAGGTAATGAGATGAAGGAGCCCGATGGCTTCGACCATGAAATAGAAGTATCACGTCCATCGCCAACAATGAGAAACTGTTGAAAAGAAGATTCGAAAGTGATAAAAACGAAGAAAAAAGTAAATTGTAAATTTTATCAGTGACCGAAACTGAAGAGATAGTTAACGTTAATGAAAAACTGAAATTAACAAGTTGAAGTAGCAGGAGAGTCCTCCTGCCAGAAGGGTATTGTAAAACAATTAGTAAATCAAACAATATATTCTGCATATCAAAACTTGACTTATATACAGATTCCATAAGTTGAGTTCGAAGAATAATCATGTTTATTATACATATTTTTATGTTTGCCGCCATTTTGTTTCAAGTGCTTTGACCCCGTCGTTTAATTAGTCATGATAACCCATCAATATAACAAACCATTCCTAAAATTTTTATCAAAATTCCTACATATTGTTACATGTACAAATAATTCTAGGAGCTACTGTCGCAATTGTTTTCACAACCATTAAGAACATCAACAAAATGAATTTACTCAAAACCACGAGAACCCACCAAGCATCAACATCTGAAAGTGAGTCACTGCTCCATTCATTCACGCTGCTCGAAAGTTCCCGCTAATTCGCCAATGTACGAGAACTGGGTTGAATGACTACAGACCCTATATAAAGGCGTGCTGAATGAATGGGGGGAATCATCATTGATTCAACCGCGATAGTAAACACGGCGATAGTGTGTGGAGTGTGAATTGAAAAGCGATCAAGTAATAGTGAAGTGATTTTAGAAGACAATTGCGATAGGAATTTATGGACAAGTGAAAGCTTTAATTTTAATAGTGAAAATTAAAATTGTGAAATAGACCAAATGAGTGATTGTGCATTTGTTAGTAATTTAATAAACTCTTTTAATTTGATTTAAAAGACATTGCGTTTACACTTTCCCGGAACATTAAAATTATTGGCCGCGAACCAAAAACACGCGACAGTGGTGTCGAGAAGTGAGAAAGAAAATTTTGAAAGTGAAAAACTTTTAAACAAAGAATAAAAAAAAAATGCACAATTGTGAAATGTAACGTGGAAACTGGTGGAAAATAACCGAAACAATAAAAATGCCAGGAAACTTTCATCTAAAAATTGATCAATTGACCATATCGGAGCTCAAGGAGGAGTTGGAACAGCGGAATCTGGCCACACAAGGTACAAAGGCCATACTGATTGCACGCTTGCGTGACGCAATCGAGTCGGAAGGCGTGAATCTGCATTCGGGTGAGCTCTCAGATGCGGAAAAAGACGCAGAAGGTGGAGAAGTAGAAACACCAAAATCAAAGAAGCCAGAAAATGCGCTAATGCAAATGTTAATGCTGATGTCATCCAGTCTGACTGCGAAGCTAAGTGAACAGTCATCTAATTTAACTGCGAAGCTGGACCAACAAGCGATCGAAATCAAGGCAGACATCACACAGAAGCTGGAGAAACAGTCAACCGAAATAAAAGTGGAGCTCGGTCATCTGAACAAACAAATTAAAAGTGTCGAGGAAAACGTTGACCAGGTCGAGGAAAAGGTTTACCAGGTCGAGGAGAAGGTCAGCCAGGTCGAGGAAAAGGTCAGTCAGGTCGAAGAGAGAATGAACCATGAGATGGAAAAAGTGAAAAAAGAATTGGAAGCAGCGAAGGCAGTAGTAACCACCTCACCAGCCTCGCTTATAACCGCAGCGCAATGCACATCCAGAAATGTGCAAGCACCAATATTCGATGGGCAAACGGTCTGGAGTATTTACAAAATCCAGTTTGAAGCCGCGGCTAGGATGAATCACTGGAATGAGCAGGAACGAGCAACTGCATTAATTCTTGCTCAAAGGGGCCCAGCTGCCGAGCTTTTACAGACTATCCCCGTTGAATCGCACTCAAACCCGGCTGCTATAATGAATGCGCTGGATATGCGTTATGGAGACGATCATCTGAAGCAGATTTATCGGGCACAGCTACGGCATCGGATGCAGAAGTCTGGTGAAACCTTACAGCAGCTAGCCCAAGACATTGAGCGACTGGCTATTTTTGCTTACCCAGCGTACGACCAAGAATATTGAGATGACACAGCAACAGAAGCATTCATCAGCGCCTTAAAGGACCAGGAACTGCAACAAGCCGTGCGTTTAGCTCAAAAGCAAACTGTTAAGGACGCATTGGTTTATAGTCTAAACTTCGAGGCAGCGAAAAATGCAGCTCGGGCCACTGCTCGGTTCCGTGAGGTAGTGGCAGACGATTGCAGGTGTGAGCGCGTGGAAAATGAGCGGGAGCCGCAGGTAAATGGTGCGCCTAGATGCTGGGTTCGCGGTGAGAAGGGGCACCTGCAAAGAGACTGCAAGAAGCGGAGGAAACGGAGGTATAGTCCAGGATGGTGGAGATCCAGACCGCTTCAGGAGCCTAGAATGGAAGCCCATCAAACTGGAAGGGACAACTACGTGGGGCGGACGTTGGCCAGGAGGACCGACATCCCTAACACCCCATCACCGTGTCAAGGCAACATCATGGAGAAGCAGACTTATGCCTTCTGGGTCAAGTTGATGAAGAACATTGCACCATAACAAGCGACACTGGTGCAACCCGATCGACTATCCGACCAGACCTAGTGAGGCCCCAACTACTTCACAAGGGCAGAGTTCATGGAAATGCTGACGCCCTACCTCGTATCCATGTCCAGCTAACAGCAAGCATTGCCGACGGATTGAAGAAAAGGAGCCGATCGTTGATCTGCAAGTGGTAACGGCCAAATTTGATGAAGGTTGGTGATCGGAGGAGATTCGAAATGCCCAGCTAGCCGATGAAGACATCGGACCATTGCTCGTATGGAAGGAGACGACTGGGCGACCTGAGTGGAAAGACGTTTCAATGCATGGCGCAACCCTGAAAAGCTATTGGGCACAAGGAAATGGGAAACGGCGGATGGCAGCTCTTATTGGATGCAAACTATACTTCCCAAAGCCGAATCCACGATGTGGTTAAGCAAATGCACGAAGGATCCTCGGGAGGCCACCTTGGTGTTTACAAGACCTTAGCAAAATTGCGGGGAAGGTTCTACTGGCTCCACGCTCGAGAAGACGTAGAGAACTGGTGTCGCAGATGCACAATTTACGCTTCCGTCAAAGGCCCAAAGCGACGACTGAGAGGACAAACCTATAACGTGGGGGTACTGTTTGAAAGGATTGCTGTTGACATCGCAGGACCCTTTCCTGAATCCGAATGGGGAAATCGATACACGCTGATTGTAGCCGATTATTTCAGCAAGTGGCCCGAGGCCCACCCCATCCCCAACCAGGAAGCTACTACTGTAGCCGAACAGCTAGTGTTAAATTGGGTCAGTAGGTACGGCGCGGCTTGCGAACTACATTCGGATCAAGGCCGAAACTTTGAGTCACTAGTTTTTGGCGAAATATGCGAGCTGCTCGGAACACGGAAAATGAGGACAACACCGCTGCATCCCCAATCCGATGGAATGGTCGAACGTTTCAACGGCACGCTCAATAAACACCTGACCAAAATGGTTGACGAGAACCAAAGGGACTGGGACCGACATATCCCACTATTTTTGATGGCATATAGAGCTGCCGAACATGTATCGACGGGCCAAGCCCCAGCCAAAGTCATTTTTGGAAAGACTATTCGTCTGCCAGCTGATACAAAGTTCGGGACACCCCCTGAGAAACCCAAAACGATCTCGGAGTACGCAAGTGAGCTAAGATAACGGTTGAACCGGATACATCGGACATCGCGAAAACACCTCGAATCAGCTACTGACCACATGGAGACCAGGTATGATCTAAAGGCAAATTCTACTGGCTTCCAGCAAGATGACTTAGTCTGGCTATATAACCCACAGCGACGGAAGGGTGGGTCTCCAAAGTTGCAGCATAATTTGAAGGGACCCTACCGAGTTACAAAGCGAATCAACGACGTCGTATATCGCATACAGGAATACCGTAAACCGAGAGCCAAAATGAAAATCGTGCATCTGGACCGTCTTGCCCCATATTACACCCAGGGAGAATTGACTACAACTGGCGACACATCTTTTCGGGGTGAAAAGAATTGAGGTGGGGGCAGTGTTACATGTACAAATAATTCTGTGAGCTACTGTCACAATTGTTTTCACAACCATTAAGAACATCAATAAAATGAATTTACTCGAAACCACGAGAACCCACCAAGCATCAACATCTGAAAGTGAGTCACTGCTCCATTCATTCATGCTACTCGAAAGTTTCCGCTAATTCACCAATGTACGAGAACTGGGTTGAATGACTACAGACCCTATATAAAGGCGAGCTGAATGAATGGGGGGAACCATCATTGATTCAACCGCGATAGTAAACACGGCGATAGTGTGTAGAGTGTGACAATTGCGATAGGAATTTATGGACAAGTGGAAGCTTTAATTTTAATAGTGAAAATTAAAATTGGTAAATAGACCAAATGAGTGATTGTGCATTTTTTAGTAATTTAATAAACTCTTTTAATTTAATTTAAAAGACATTGCGTTTACACTTTCCCGGAACATTAAAATTATTGGCCGCGAACCAAAACACGCGACAATATTCATAGTGTCTAGATCCGTTACAAACGTGTATCTTTCTAGTATCACGTGTTAAAATTGCTGTAATTATTAAATATTCAATCGGCTTTAAGTAAGCTGTTTATTGTTCGATTATTGTGAAATTTTTAGAACGCATACAATTGCTTTCAGAAAACTTAAATGGTAGTTTTTGGGAAATTTAAGGGCTCCATTTTGATTTTATAAGCAAAAATGTGAAATTTATAAAATGTACTATTATTAACAAAGTTGATCGAAGTTCGACTTCTAAGGTATTTGTTGCCCTTGTACTCCTAAAGTCTCACCTCTGTGATTTTTTTCAGGGGGACACTAAATTTTTGTACGTTTCCCCTTCCCCTGCACCCCTCAAGGCAATTTTAGGACCTGTTTTGAAAAGTTCTCATCAAGACCTTTCATTTGGTACCCATATTACCTACATGCGATGAAACTTTTTCTTCGGGGGCCACTCCCCTATATGGAAAGACCCCCCTTAAACACCTTATAAAATTTTTCTTGCGATGAAACTTTGAAGAGGGCATCACTTTACACCTACTTACTAAATCTTGTGTGTCTAGCTTATGTAGTTTGCGAGAAAAAGTGGTGTGACACACGAACGGACGGACGGACAGACAGGACACGATTTTAGTAGGGTATTGTAAAATGATTTTACAATACCCTAAGAAGTGACAGCATGGAGACGATCCAAAAAGAAAACGAAGAATTAAAATTAAGGAGCCATTTATGAGAAGAGTTAGTAGGGAAATCGACATGTAACAAGGAGAAAGAAATGACCATCAAAAAAGAGAAGGAGGAAAAACTACAAGCAACCGATGAAAAGACCAAATAAAAAAATCACAAGGAAAAACTAATCAAGAAGATGTCCTCAGCGCAGGCGGAACAAATGATAGTTAAAATTATCATGAAGCGCTGGCTGGGCTAGATTATACAATGAACATAGAAGAGGACGAAGGCAATACAAAATCTTAAAAAGAAATCCTATAATAAATCAGAAAATAAATACTTAAAACTAAAGAACTTACGTAATTCTCAGATTCTGAAGATATTGATATCAGTACAATTTGCAACGATAATCTTTATGAAAGTTACTGAGATGAAGATTATTGTGTATGGTGCAAAAAGAACTACAACGAAACAAAACGAGGTGAAGATTGGATTAAGTGTGTGTCATTCTCCCGCTGGACATATGAAGGCCGCACAAGATTCGAAAATAAATGCCATTATCGTGGAAAGCGAGATTCTCGAAGAATATGACTGCGGAACGATTTAATCTTTTGGAAATGTGAAAATAAATCCGACTACTTCTATTTTTTAAGTAAATTGATTTTCAAATTTATTTATCATTTTTCATATAAAGGGTTATTCATAACAAGTGTACACATTTTTGTCGAAAAAAAAAATAGTTTTTGTAAAGATTGAGCTGTAATGTTTATTTATTATAAAAATTTGGTCCTTTATAATTACATATAAAACATTACTTTGGGCATATGTGCACCT
Source organism: Odontomyia ornata (assembly GCA_963969285.1). Lineage (NCBI taxonomy): Eukaryota > Metazoa > Arthropoda > Insecta > Diptera > Stratiomyidae > Odontomyia > Odontomyia ornata. The sequence continues at coordinate 495,098,880 of OZ017738.1, forward strand.
CGTGCTGCTTTACAGACTATTGACTTATTGAAGACCAAGTTTGGAAATCGAATAATTTCACGAAATAGACCCATAAATTGGCCGGCGAGATCGTGTGATTTGACTCCTTGTGACTTCTTCCTTTGGGGATTTCTGAAGGATCGTGTTTACGCTGATGCTCTCCATTAAAAAACAATATTCGAGCCTACATACGCCTAATAATGCCGGAAATGTGTGAAAATGTGATTGAAAATTACAATCATCATTTTAGTCTGTAAAGCAGCACGAGGTGCACATATGTCCAAAGTAATGTTTTATGTTTAATTGTGACGGACCAAATTTTCATAATAAATAAACATTACAGCTCAACCTTTACAATAACTATGTTCTTTTTTCGACAAAAATGTGTGCACTTGTTATGAATCACCCTTTAGCTTATAACTCTACATTACTTTTGTAGCTGCCTCTAACTTTAAGGTTTGGAATTAGCAGCCTTTATTCCTTTTATAACCTATATTTCTTGTGTTATATCCTGATTTAGTAACGTAAAATAAAGGTCCATCAATCAATCCCTAAGAGGCGGTCCATTTAACCCGAGTACGCTCGGAATAGATGGACCATCGTGTGAAAAAACGAAGAAATCTTCCGGTGTGATAATCGTCACACCTGCAAAGGTGCTTACAATTAATCAAGGATATATGTGCCTATTCTGAAAATATAAACGTAATGCTAGACATTGCAAACTTTCGAAAAAAATAGCTATAAAAAACCGTAAGCTGAAAATTACGATAATTTCATCAATGACGGTGATTGTAGTGACGTCAATGAAAGTTTGTTAGCTTCTCATCCTTTGAATGATAATGACAACTTCCATCCCCAAACTATCCATCTTGTTTCAACAGATAACTCCGATGAAACCCCACTAGTAACTCAGAGCTCTCATGTAAAGGATACCTCATATAATAATGCACCGTCCAATAAGCGTCTTACTAAAGGCCAATCAATCAACTTGTATCCTTATCTAAAAGATAACAGTTCTGTTTCTATTGAACCGTCTGAACTTGCCATCTTACTTACTTCTGATGAGAACAATTAGTGCAGCTTTAAGAGCAAAAATGACATTCCAATAGCTCAATTACGACAAAAAAGAACCGATCAAAAAATTTCAGGACCAGAGCCCCTGAACTACGTAGTGAACTCAATATATCTTTTGGAGATATGTTGAAGATTCCAGAAAAGATATCAGGTCTATAAACTACGCCTAGGACCAAAGTTATCAATAGTCTTGCTCAAGAATTGACTAAATTAACTTTTACTGGCAAAGAAAATAAGGCAGTGCCATCCGAAGCTACTCCAAATCGAAACAGACCTGCCAAAGCTACCAAGGGACAATGTGAAAAAAAACCTGAGGCATCTCAAAATATTCCTCCAAAGCTTTCAAATGCTAAGGAAGAGTCAAACAAGACTGCTGCTGAATCTTGGTTTTGTTTTGTGTGCGCCGAAGATAGAGTTGCTGATATGCGGACATGTTTTTTATGTGCAACATATTGTATGTACATGAAGAATGTGTTGGCTTGGTTGTAGACGACAAAGAAATGTTTATGTGTACCAAATGTAGTCCGAATGAAGTGTTGCTTTGAGTTTGTTTTAAACTTATTTGATCTCTTAAGTTGATTACAACAATAATGATAATTAATCTTAGTAGATATTATGTTCTTTACATAGAGGATAACATTTGCTTTAAATTTTATGGATTTGCTAAGATTGAGAATTAAGATTAAGTAGTCTGTGTGGTCTAATGGTTGGAGCATGAGACGCATAAGCCGAAGGTCCCAGGTTCAAATCTCGTTGGTGTACAACGTGATTTAATTCAGGGGATTTTTCGGACAGACTACGAGTGTTCACTCAGTGGTGATATGTACAGATTTAATCAGATCATATCATAGCTGAGCAGACACACGGGAGCATGGTACTGACCAAACCAGCTTCCAAAAAAAATCAATACAGTCATGAAAATGAGATACTCTAACTATCTCTAAGCGAAGGCCCGAGAGAGGCAGGAAGCTTATATTTTTTATTTTTAATAATTTATTTTATGTTTAACATTCAATTTTATTACTTGTATTTGATATGACGTTGCTAATTTTTGTTGAATAATCCAAAATAAAGAAAATTGTTACAATTACTAAGTATTTAAATTCAAAACTAACATTAAAAGCAAATTCAATTGACTTAAACTCAACGTACAGTTAATATGGCCATAAGTATGGGCATATTTACATACATTGGCGGAAATATGGCTACTTTCTCTGTTTTAGAAAAAATAAAAATAACTCCAATAGTAAATATGTTTGCGGTTTTTATTTTTTACTTTGTAGTTTGTACACTAGAAAGATACACTTTGCTATAAAGTACTGTTTCTTAGCCTAACACTCTAAAATAAATGAAAAAAATTGTACGAAACGGTAAGGTGGCCATATTCGACCCAGGTAGGCGAAGGGGGGGGCAAGACGGGGTCCTTAACATTTGAAGAGTAATAAAACTGATATTTTTATGTAATTTAAATCTAAGCATTTTCCATGAAAGTAAAAACAAGGGATATTATTTTCATCATTGTCACTTTCTGATGGAAAATTGAACTTTTTGTTGGCTTCCTTTCTGTTGTTTTTCTTAGGCAATTTGGTTTTCTTATTCTTTTTTTGCTCTTTTGCGTGCCTTTTTTTCTTCTTGTTATCTTCTAACAGCTTCTTTTTTTTTCATCGTTTCTTCCGATTCATTTTTAAATGGGGAAGACGTTATGATAGCCGATTTTCCTCGTTTCCTTCGCTCGCGCGAAATTTTGCGAGTTGCAGTATAAGACATCACTTGCTGAGGGCTAACAACAGAAAACACTGATTGCTCTGGTGAAGTAGTTGGCCTGTGGTCTATTTCTATATTTCTCGTCCAAGTCAAGCATCTGGGCTCAGGACTCATAAAATTTACAAGCACAGAGCTAGCTGTTGTGATAGAGAATGTCAAAGGGACAACAGGCACGTGAGATGGCTCTGCTTCAATATCAGATGATGCTATAGCAACAGGCATGGTATCTATCAGTGGTTTATCAATAGTTTCTTTATCAAAATCTGCAACTGCCAAAATTGAATTTACTTTTACAGCCGTTACCATCTCAGGAACAACGATTGGTCTAAGCAGTTTGTTGAGTTTAGTGGGGCAACGGTGTAATGACCTGTACTGTTGTTGCTAGATGGCCACAGCACCTACATACAAAACTTGGACCTCATTACCTCGTACCAATGGGGTTATTATTTTATATTTCCCCCTCATACAACTCATTGACTTCAAGTTCTTGATATAGCATACATGAGGCCCTTGAGCACATACTACACCTAACAATTCACAGATTGGCTTCGCAGCAGCCCAGGGATGATTGTAACTATACAGCAAGTAGCAGAAATTTTTGGTAAAGCCTTTATTCAGGCTTCTAACAATCGCAACGGCAGTGAATGGCTTCAAAAAATATGGCATTTGGCCTTACGATCCAACCGCTTCTTCCGGCAGTGACTTTGCTCCATCATTGACGACTGATATCCCACAAACAGACAGGTTATTCATCAATGAAGGATTGTCTGAAACAACGACAACGAACAACCGTGCTACTGCGCTAAATAAACCAGCCAAGGAATCATTCAGCTGTCATCCAGGCAGAATCGCTGCAAACAACCCAAGCTCCAAGAGCAGCATTGAGCATTAACTGTGGGTCGATTTTCTTTCGTGGAAACACCAGCATTGGAAGCATGTATTGACGATTCGAACTAAAACATAGTTCCACAGTTATTGTCGTACCTCTCTCCGTAGAAGTTATAGATCCCACTTGTTTTCTACCTTTTCGTGCAATTATTTTTGACTTGGTTTTTGGTACTACTGAAATTCCTGTTTCATCACAATTATAAAGTCTTTCTGGCGAAAGCTTATGCTATCATAAACGTTGCCGAGGAAGTTGAAAAACTGTTTAACAGCTTGTTTATTAACCCAGCGGCATGTGCGGCTGAAGTGGTGTCTCGTTTTTGTATCGACAATTCTGGATGCCTGCTTAAAAGCCGCTGCACCCAATCTTCGCCAGCTTCTTTTCTTTCAGAGTTGAAGAAATTTTGCTTCCCATTTTGTACTGCCAGAGCGTACGCCAAAGCTCGCAAATCTTTTGTTTTGAGCCCGTTAAGGCAACTCTCCATATCCATTATATAGTTGCAAAGCTCTTTCTCCTCATCATCAGTAAATGTTCGCTTTTTTGGGCCTAAAGGAACTTTCATCAAAGTTGCAGTAGTAGTAGGATCTTCTAGGGCTGCACGAACTACTTTAACTTTTCTTTCAAGGGTCGGTTGTGGCACAAAATATGTTTTCGCCACTAATTTGTACCTCATTTTTCCTTCGATTACAACATCTACCGCATTTTGCATACTCTGTTCACTCCAGTTTCCCCTCTCCGACTTTCTTTTATAATTTTTCACCATCCTGAAACAAGATTAAAGCAAAGAAGTTATGAAGAAGCATAAACTGTCATAAGGAACCAATTGAATTTCTTCGAGGGGCAAGATGGGGTACTCTATACCCCATCTTGCCCTACAATGCTTATTTGAATAAAATAACATGCCTGTAACGACCAATTCAGAATATGGACACAAACATGTTCTTACCTGCTGGTGTAATCATTGATAAACAAGAATAACCTTCAGATAGTTCTAGAAAACTAATATTGAGGTACAAAACACAATCGATGTATAACGCGGAAATCACAACTAACTTGACAAAAACCGAGTTTTTGGCGCCAAAGCGAAAACGCGTGCACTTATAAGCCCGTCACTGCGCTGACTAATGAACAACATGACAGTGCATCATTACAAGCCAGAGAGGCTGGGATTGATCGTCTGTGTGGCCGTTAAAACGCGTTGCCCCGTCTTGCACCGCCCCCCCCCCCCCCCTTCCCCTACCTTACCTTATCTTACAATATGCTTAATAATTTAATCAATGTTAGAGGCTTTTACAAATTTTAATAGCATCTTACGAAAACTAGTTGTAGCCGACAAGGCCGTGAAAATAAATTAATTTTGTGGAAACTTTGGAAAAACTAGTTTCTTTCTAAATCTTTTACGCAATGTGTGGTTAGGTATAATGAATAGAACTAACCACCCCACTTTCACTGTATAATCCACACTGTTTTGTTGTACATTTAGTCCGGTTTTATCTTCAGCCATTTGGATAAAGTTACGTATAATTTTGAATTTTCTTGTGAAAAAAATTTGCCCACGAGTATAATTTTTTCTCACCGTGTAGCTAAGTTATAAAAAAAGCAAGCGGTATCCCCACAAATCAACAGTAGGTAGGTAGGTGCTTGTACCATACCTCGTTTTACCGAAATCATCATAAAAAGTGGTACAAGTTGTGATTAAATGGCGAGATTGCTCACAATAGAGATACACCGAGCAGCTAAGCATATCTTTATTCAAAATAGCAATAAAGTGCATGGCATCTAACCAGATACTCTATATGCGAAATCCCACGCGCTCTGCAGGAAGATGCAAACATATTTATTTGGAACGGAGTGTTAATTTAATATTTATCGAAAAAGATGGTGGTTCCAAACGTGGGCACACTGAAATCCTTTAATACTCCTGAAGCAGATTTCAACAGCATGGACCGTGCTACCACATATTCTCCACGAAGATATTCAAACAAAATTTTTTGTCATTTTCAACCCCCTCCTAAATTGCAAATGCTTAGTTGATGTCCACTTTAGAACATCAAAGGACGTTTTTTTATATCAGCTCTTATATTTGTATACTAATCATATTATACAAAACAGATCAGCACGTTTTCTTCCATTTTAAAAGGTTTAATAAGATCTGCCGTTTCCGTATCTACAACAAGCTTGATACAAAGTAATATTTTAAGCTTTAATTCCTTCATCACAATTTAAAATCTGTAATGCTTGAAAAGTGCTAAACGAAATTGCATTATGCTGTCTGAAGCTTTTTTCACATATTTCCACCACCTACCGGTTTCAATTTGTAATCAGGATTTGATAAGTTATTGATTTTCTGCATAAAATGCAAACTATTCAATAACTCCGCCTATCGTCTGACCATGTCCACCATACAAGTATATCTTAGATTCTCTTCTACTTCTTTATCGATTGCTTGAGCTGATGCCCTCTCTCCCATCTCAAACACACTCGTATGGGGCTCAAACTCCTCCCAAATGCAAGCACACGCCGCCGGCAAAATTGCTTATGACAGCAACACACTATGATGACAAATGGGCTGGGGTGTGTTCATATCTGTTAGCCTTCCCCCATTCCAGAGATTTTCAATTGACACAGGAAATTTGCACTTGCCTGTACCACAATTGTTGTCAAAAGGTTGTATGGGGTAGAGTGGATTCAATACGTTTGTAAAGTTGCAATGCAACCGCCTTAATTAATTTTTCTGAGATTGCTTACGAAATGAAGCATTCTGCAATCTTTGAAGTGTTATGGATTACAGCGACAGTTTAGCTTTTATCATTTTAGAAGCATTGTGTAAGCATACAAATTGCATGCATTTTCATGCAGAGGGCTCTAAATGTCGGGTTTGACGATTCCGTCGCAAAATTAGATGAAGCGAATTCGTCTAATTCTGTGACTTCAATTTATATTTTTTCGTGTCACTTAGGATTTTCAGAAAAATTGTGTAGCATATTAATTTTACTCAAATTTATCAAGTAAAATTTGCTACTATGAACAGAAGTAACTTATCTTTGATGGATCCAGATTAAACGAATGTTCACTATCATTATATGCTAAGAATAATGTTCCCTTACTTGCAAAGTGATACCTCAACTTTTGATGAGAAAAACTCCATAAATGCTCTTAGTATTGAAATACAAGAAATGTACCAGAACAGTGTCTATCGTTTTGATTTACAAATCAGAGAAAAATCAAGGTGGTAGAGCGTTGCAACAAATACAATAAAATTGAAATTTAGCGAATTTGATAATAGGTACATAAATGAATTTTACGTTCCCGGATTATATTGCATCGGCTCTCTTAATTTTAGCCATATTTGCCAATCTTGATTGCATATTCCAGAATATTGTTTATTTTCTCCCAATAATCTCACTACACTTTCGCAAGATATTATTGGTTCTACCATCATACCTAAAGGGAGGGTTTACTGTCCAGCCCAGCTAAAATTTCTTCCATTTATGCTACTTGAGTGACAAAGGCTACGTAGTGAGGCCCAATATCCGAAAAAAATTGTTGGCCTTTATAGACCATGAGTTTCCAGGTACTCTCACATTTTCTGGATATGGTTCTCAAGCTTCGGTAAAATGAAGAAATAATTCAGAGCGTTTCTTCAAGTGTAGAGAAAGAACTCATTATCATTATCTTGACCGAATGTGTTGGCACTCGGGAAGGTGATATGGTCAGTACCATGCTTTGGCCATGTGCCCGCCCACGCAGCTGCAATGCATGCTGATTTTAAACCAGTAGGTATCATAACTGAATGGGCTTATAGTCCGTCCGAAAAAACACACGAAACAAATCTCGTTGTTGGCAACGGACTTCGAACCAGGGACATCCGGCTTATGGGGGTGAGTACTCTAGCCATTACACCATGCGGATTATAATGAGATAGATAGTTGCCAGTTTATTTATTTCCATAAAAGTTGAAGAAACTCTCTATCAGAACAATTAGTCCATCTTATGCAGATGTACTGCCATATTTTGTCATTATTGGCTAATTGTTTTAAAGAGTTCATTTGTAACACTTGAAAACATTTTTCAGTGATATTTTACTCTGTGGCTTCGCTAGATAAGTCTTCTTTTGTAACTTGTAAGTATGAAAGGCTTCTTTGGACTAATATTTGTGAGACCGTAAATGAACTTACTTAACTGAAATAGTACTCAAGGGATGGAGGTATTTACTCTTCATAATAGTAATTTTCTCCAACAGCCTAGTCCTTCCCGAAAAGCAACAGTAATTGGCTGGAGGGTCTTTGCCTTTACAAAGAACACAGAAGCATGGAGAGCCTTGCTTTTCAGTTTTGCATTTTGGATACGCCTCAGATTTGAAGAGTCTCTTCACAGGCCATACAAAGGACGATTTGCTGAAACATGTCTGAAGCATTGGCTTTTATGGAAATGGAGCAATTACTTGCTTTTGAACCCTTTCCAAGGCACTTTTTAATACATGGTAAGCCAAGGCTTCAACAAGTGGTGTAGGACTTCTATTTTATTTTGAATATATTCCACTGAGGCCTAGGTGAACCACATTTGGATTCAACCATCTAGTCAATGCCAAAACTCTGTTATCGTTACTTACGCCACATTACATTTTAATGTATTTCCCTGCCTCTGATTTTCCAATCATAAATGTATGTGTATATTTTCTAAGCTCTTATTGCTCATTGGACGAGGCTTCCATGATTAAGTTGTAAACGGCAGTTTGTAGTCCGTGTGGTGTAGTAGTAAGAGCACTCATCCCGTAAGCCGAAGGTAACTGGTTCAACGCTCTTTGGTAGCAACAAAATTTAGCTTGAGTGATTCTTCGGACAGACTATAAGCCCGTTCAGTTATAATACGGGCTGATTTAAAAGTCAGATCGTATCGCAGCTGGGTGGATGGACACGCGGCCAAAACGAGATACTCACCACATCACCTTATGGAGTGCCAACACATTCTATCTTGATAATGAGATTATCTCAAAGCAAAAGCCCAAAAGGGGGTATAGTGATAAGCAATCCAGCAGTTTGTCATACATGCTTGTATCGTTATTTATTACTTTGATTTTTTTCTCATTTTTCGTGCATACATCCATGTTTCATGAGAATATAGTAAGTTTATTCGCTTTTAAATTGATATTCTTCCTGTTTTCATAGTGAGGATACAGTTTTTGTAAATGAAGAAAAGAATGATTGGAAGAATTACATGTGAAAGCTTTATCACAAATTTCACAAAAGTTTCCACCTATGTGTTGAGCCGCTGTATGCTTCTCGAGGGGTTCTACTGTTCTACATTTGAACGAACAGGCAGTACACTCAGAAATGTCTTTTGAAATTATTTCAGCACTGAACATTTTATGCATTTATATGTCTCTATATCTGAACTTTTTGGGGGGATTGGCTAATACGTTTTTTCAATTTGTTTTTTATCAAATGAAGGACAATTCACACTGTTTGTAATTTTCATTATTTTAAACATTAAGGTTTTGCCGATATTTATTATAAAATTAGTGCACGACTCGTCCTATCGATTTTTCGTTTGCTGTACGTCTTCGATTTCGATCTTTCCGTGCGATTTCTGAGAAGTACATCAATTCATTAATTTAATTAACTTCCTTGGCATTTTTAACATTCACACCATGCAAGTATGTTTTGCACTTCTTACATTTATCTAAAAATATGTACGTTTGTCATACTTCGGCTCAAGTTCTATCCAGGTATGTAGGATCATTTGTGTTAAAAAGCCGACTATAATCAAATTTTCCCAGGCCGTCTCTTCTTGAGGAACTGCCCTCGTTTAACCCTGATTCTGTGGGTGCAATTGTCAGCAGAACAATTTTTTGTTTAATTTTGACGATCTTGAAGGCCAGCTGCATACACAGAAAAATAAAGCTTCATCTATACAAATCTGTTAAAAGACCTTATGTTATGCTATAGGTGTGAAGCATGGGCCCTGACCCAAACATCCGCAAACATATTGAACGCCTTCAAGGGATAGGCTCTGAGGCGAATAATAGGAGTGTAGCCAGACAGGGACCAATGGTGAACTCGATGCAAACATGAGGTGTGTGAAAATTTGACGAGCCGGAGGTCCCAGCGATTGTAAGACTGCGGAAGTCGCAATGGGCTGGCCACGTGACTCGTATGGACGAACAATAGCTAACCAAAAAGGATTCGTTAGATGAGCTGAAGGGTGGAACCCATTGGGAAAACCGAGGAAATGTGGTCTGACTCGGTCGACGAAGACAGTTCATCACTGTTCGGATTTCGAAATTGAAGGCTGAAGTCAATGGACCAAGACAGTTGGAGGCGCTTCTTGCAGGAAGCGAAGGCCCAAGAGGGACTGTAGTGCTACGGAGAAGAAGAAGAATTGTATACAATTCTTTTCAATGCTGCAAATTAACGGATTTTACACTGAAAATGTCATTTATACTTGAAACAACGATGAAGATTAATTGGAAAATGAAATACAACCTAATTTAACTAAGATCAAATAAAGAGCTGATCTTGTGCCTGATTTCAATCTCCGACAAGATGCACCTTGCAAATGACGTATAACTTGGTAGCCGCTCCTGCCACCCACTCCGCTTATATAAGCGCATCTTTTACATCTTTTACATCTTTTACACTTTTGGTTTAAAGTCTACTGAAGTAGAAGCCAAAACTGACAACATTTACTACAAGTAGAATGACTTGATGATATTAGAATAAGTAGAATCAAGTATATATTGTTTGCCTAGGAGTAAAAGCTGTGTATCTTTCACAGTGTCTTATAATTGGAAGGTCGAAGTGGGACTGCGCTGACGTAAAGTTTGGGTATTGGGCTGTGAAAGTTGTTTTATTTTGTAGGAAAGTGTACAGGGCTGACACTCTTCTCGTTTGGCACTCAGTCCACGAGCATTCTCTGGCATAAATAAGTGGTGCTTCATCAATTCTCTACACCCCTTTTCACAGCCAAATTCCAAGTGGGACTGGTTGTATCTAATGAGCATGTAGCAATACGTTAAACTGATCTGATATAGAAATCGAAAACAAATATTCACATATTGCAGCATTATCTATTACTTACACCTTGCGTATGTTATATATCCAAATTCACTTTTCTGTATGAAACCAGAATATTTTGGGTTGATTGTATGATTTGACAGAACTATGTGCGTATTCACATGTATACAAAAGCTAATCTATTATAAATTTAGTGTTTACGGAATTCAATACAAAGCTTTATATATCTAGAAAACTTTTTTCTTGCTTTACGACCACAGCCCCTTTCGGGCCTTTGCTTAAAAATAGTTAGAATATCTCATTATCTTGATCGAATGTATTGGCACTCAAAAAAAGAATATGGTCAGTACCAGGCTTTGGTCATATATCCATCCACCCTGGTGCGATTCATTTTGATTTTAAACCAGTACGTATCATAACTGACTGTGCTTATAGCCCGTCCAAAGAATCACTAGAAAAAATCTCGTTGTCACCAACGGGATTTGAACCAAGGATCTTCGGCTGACGCAATGGACTGTTGTACCTATTTACAACTATCCACTACTATTTACAACTTCACAACTTATGCACTACCCCTGACACAATTGGAGAAAACAGCCTAGTGATGGCAGTTTTTGCTAAAAGATCCGAATCATCGGTTTTCGGTGTTTTTTTCATCTTCGGCTTAACCGAGCGGATTTTAACAGCCAAAAAATTTGGTTTTTATAAGAAACGGTTTTTTGGTTTTTTCTTAGCAATTTTTTAAATGAAAATCTCGAATCATAATTAAATATATATTTTTATGCCCATTGATTAACTTGAGGTATAAATGTTTCATGGATGTTTGACTCCCAAAATTTTTTCAGTAAAATGAACTGATGGATATTTCATTTTTGTGCTAAAATAAGAGATTAACGTATTTAAATCCAAGCTAACATTAGTTAAGCTAAGTCATTCATTTACAGTATTAGGATGAAAGATCCTTCTGTTCGGTCTACAAGCATTTTGCATTTATTGTATATCGTGTGCTGGATCCAATTCGCACTCTATGTGAAGTCATCTGCATTGAAACGAAACATACAAAACTAATAATAAAAACCAATCAAACGTAGATTTTTGTTTTGCTCTGGTGACTGCATTCGAATAAACTGTTTTCCGGGTTTTTGTACTCAGTATTTTTCTATCCCTTTGTATTCAAAAACCTTCCGGAAAAAATCGGTTTTTCGAACCAAAGAAATGGTTTTTAATCAAACCGGTGCGGTTTTTCCCATCACTAAGACAGCCTACATGTAGCAAGCTCCAGGGAGCTTTCAGCCGACTTCGCCAAAAGCCCTCGAAATCCAAAGCTTGTTATTTCCTAACGTACTCTGACTGGGACTCCCGGAACCTGATAAACTTGTCTGAAGACGGGAGTGAGTGCCACTTGTTAGTTTCACTAAATCCCAAATGAAAAACCGAACGAGAACGCGGCTCGCTGAAGTAATTTTAGCAATCCTACCTCGCCTATACTTCACGGGATGAATGTACAATATATCCCTACCACTGAGGAGGCACTCGCGATTGATGTTCTGGGTGACATAAGACTTTTATATTAATGTCACAAATCCACCATCAAATAAAATATAATTTACGTCAGAAGAAAGAACTTGCAACCACATTCTTTCACCATTCCAACCAATGCGATACTCTGAGCCTCAATTTCCATACTGAACGGACTATTAACTCTTTAATTGAGATGCTCAATATTATTTCACTCTAATCAAGAGAGCATTTAAATCAACCCAAATGTACATCAGTAAAAAAAACTCAAAACCTAGAAAACTTCACTATTTCGTCTTATATTGGCAAAAAAAAATTGCATTACACTTACTTATATTTTATAGTGTTAACTAAGAAAATTTAAAACACTTGGCCATGAAGAAAAATGTTAACTGAATTTTGACTTGCGTAATCCTTCCTGGCTAACTTTTCATTGTTGAGGGGCCTCTTTATTTTTCCGCTAGAAGTCGATTTTGCTGCTTCAACCTTGATTCCACCGCTGCAGTTGCCTTTCTGCCAATATCACATGATTTGATGAATTCTACTTACTCCGTAACCACAGGCTCGGATTTTATTCTACAGTCACTAATTCAGCCTTTGTAAATGTGCAAATGTGCGTACGTCCTTTTAACTTCACTGATTCCTCGACTTAATGGCTTGGCCGTTTCAAAATCGGGGTTAAATGATCAGAGTGTTAATGCACTTTCATTGGAAAGTGCATTGGAGAAATTTCATCTTTACACAACGGGAAAGAACCATTTTCCACTCCACCCATGCAGACATATCTGTGTGGTGAACTTCCATGCTCACGATTTCTCAGTTGTGGAGGGATCAGCTGATATTTTCAAAGGTCCCGATGACATTCGTTTATTTTTATGTCGCAAGTTTATAGTTTATATGGGAGATCAACGATGATAGTTCTTGAATTGCAATTTGGGCTGCGATGCCTTCTGTTTAGTATACAATAAATATTTTATTTAATCCAGTGTTCTGTTTTCCTTTAAGCAGTCCATAACCCAATCGAGCTTGGATTGGTATGCCACATGTTGGTGTCATTAAATCTGTTTGGCTGGTCGATCGTTCCTAATGGCCTTGGGATCGGTGTTTTTTTCGCTGACGTGTATTATAGTTTCTCTCAAAACCAAAAATTTCCCGATTTCTGTGATGCAACAATGGGCTTTGCACCACTTGGAATTGAACGCGCAAAACACCCGATTGCCTGGCAAAATCTCCCGAAGGAAACAAAAACGTGTGGCGGGCTTATCACTGGATCTCAAAGAAACATTTTTAGAGCAAAAATAGGGTTTGGATGCAAAACAATCCAGTCAAACTTAGTACTAAGTAGGTTTTTTTGCATCGAAGCATTTTTGGTTTGACAATTCGTTTATTTGTCACCCATTTGCGAGAAGTCTTTTTAAACGTCTTTTCCAACCATTTGAGTTCATAGTTTTATTTATGACTGTAGTTTATTTGTGGAACCGGGCCCTTGCTAGTGCAAACGTTAAGTAGTAAAGAATATAAAAGGACGGTTATATATTATCTAATTTGCGTGTTCTTCGCAGATACAAAGCTAACGTGCAGTTGCGAGACGGTTTTAGATATTTTGTAATACACACTCGTTACCGATCACTATCTTTGAACATTTGACGATATTTTTATACTATTTTTCGAGATATTTGGGAAATTGTGCCACGTTTCCTTACTGAGGCCCCTGTAACGATGCTTTGATAAACATAAGCAGTCGAGCAGCCCCGTGGTGATCAGTAGTGGCTGCTCCTGAGGAAAGAAACTGGTCACCCCATTGAAACTATTTAGTTTGTCGTTTTACTAGGACTAGGTTCACTACATCCGTCAAGTTTCCATACTTTAGGCGAGATGAGTGGTTTACTTCTATTACAATACCAGTATACACTATGTATACTGGCATGAGCTGGGAACTTGATTTGATGTGTATCCCTATATACACCATCAAGGCTCTCAAAGGGAGAGGGATCGTCCTGCATGGCACTTACTTCTTATTTTATCCATCTAAACTAGATCAACAAAGACGAGAGTTGATTTAAACGATTAATTTTATTTAATTATTTATTCTGTCTTACATTTATAAGTTGCTTAGTTTTTAGTGTTTACATTTTTGGAATTTCTTTGAACTCCTCGTAAAAAAACTTTTAACGATTCATATTGAACGAAGCGCTTTTGACTTAGGTTTGATACTTCTGGAAGTTGGCCGAACTTGTCGCATTTCCCATGTGGGGCGAATCGTGTAGAGGAAGTGCCCCGTGTCCTCGGCTTGATGCCCAATGACACTGAAAGTTTGACTAACGACTGCGACTGCTCTGGCCTGTGTCCTCGGCTTGACGCCCAATGACGCTGAGCACTGCGACTATTCTAGCCTGTATCCTCGGCGTAATGCCCACTGACACTAAATACTGTGACTGTTCTGGACTGTGTCCTTGGCGTGAAGTCCAATGACACTAAATACTGCGACTTTTCTGGCCTGTGTCCTCGGCATGATGCCCAATGACACTAAATACTGGGAATATTCTAGCCTGTATCCTCGGCGTGATGCCCAGTGACACTAAACATTGCGATTGTTCTGGCCTATGTTCTCGGCTTGATGGTCAGTGGCACAGAAAGTTTTCTTCGGCTCGTATCCTTGGCTTACGCTCAGTGATAATGAACTCTTTCTTTTCCACGATCAATGGTTTATATAGGTAAAATCAGCTGATGCTGCGTAAACTTCAATCAATAATTCTATAAGGTTCATCTGCTATACTAAACTTTCCATTGAATCCACATTTACTCAATCCATAACTTCATAGGGCTCAACAGCCATGCTAAAATTTCTGTTGAATCCACATTTTTCTCAATCCATAAATTCATACTCAATTACATAACTTGGTCACTGAGTGCATATTAGCATTTCCATTAATTACTCAGACCGGTCATCCCCACAAGTTGTTATGAAACTTGATCGAGTGATTCCCGTAGCTAATTCATAATATTGTGTTCATGTTTTTTTTTATTTTTTCGACAAGGTTGCCACTTGTCTCGTGCCCGCGAAATTTGTTTAAATTTCATCCAAACAATGTATTGCAATGCAACCATTTTGTTTTATTTTTATTAGCCACATGATGATTCACCGAGGTTTTCTGTTTTTATTTGACCATGCGGTGCTCGTATTACTTTGGTTTATTTCTTTATGTTGGATTGCTGGTGGATGCTTTTGTTTACATAATGCCAAACAATTTGTTTCGTTTTTTATGTGATTGGGCTTGTGGAAGCTTTTCTTTGGTATCTAGTTACGCGGTTTGTATATGTTTTTTATGTGGATGTTTTTCTTCGAAGCTTGGCGTGGTGGAGAGTTCCTAACACTTCGGCCACTTTAATATCTTTAGGTTTCACATTCCCCTTGGAATGCAACGATCTTCTTCACGAAAAGTAACGGCCTTTTTTATACAATGGTTGCGTTCGTCTCACGCCTTCGTGCCCGCTAACCTTAAAGAGGTAAAAAAAGATTTGAATTACTATAAGGTAACCTAATTGACACATAATAGAACATTTCTAAGGATAAGAAAAAAAAAATTGATCGGAATATCTTGTAGAGCAGAGTGCACGTGATAAATATTTTGTAGTGCAGCTTCATGGCATGACAAGAACCCGCCTCACATGATCCCACAAATAGCTAGTCGGCAAGCACGTGTATGTGGTCGTCAATTGAAGCTAGTCATCTGTACCCGGTCTTCTTTATAGCTCGCTGACACTTGTGCCAGACAATCGGCACCTACACAGATTTGGACGAAAAAAACATTACAATTTATATATACAGTTAGACAAAAAAGTCTCCGTACGGTGCTTATTTTTCTGTATAAGTAAGAACACCGTTCAGATATATCCTAATTTTTTTATTTTACTAATTAATATGTTTTCTATAAACTTATAATTACAAGATACAAAAAAAAAAAAAACTTGTCCATTCATTTCGATGTAGTAGTTCAAACTGGTAAATTTATTAACATTTAACATAAAAAAAGTCTCCGTACGATATTACATCTTAATGAAATTATAAGAAAAAGGAATTTTGTAAAAAAAAATTTTAGTACTTAGTAGGATTTCCCTTAGCTTTGATGACTGCTGTCAATCGTCTGGGCATCAAAGAGACTAGTTTGGATGTTATTTCGGATCCTATAGAGTTCCATTCTTCCTGGAGTTTAGCTTTAAGCTGTTGCCTGCTTTTTATTGCGTGTTTGAGTACTTTACGCTCCAATTCATCCCATAAATGTTCTATTGGGTTTAGGTCGGGTGATTGTGGTGGACTCTGTAGTTGCTTGGGTACATTATATAGTAGGCATTCCTTAACAATCATTGATGTATGCTTAGGATCGTTGTCATGTTGGAAAATGAAATCACTTTCCATGCCTAAGGCTGATATGCTTTCACGCAAACTCATTCTAAGAATATTTAGGTAATTCCACCGGTCCACTGTGCTCTCAATGAAGTGCAATTTTCCAACTCCTGAAAAAAAACAATGCAAAGCATTGTTTTTTTTTTAAATTTCGTACAGAGACTTTTTTGATATAAAATTTTGTAAAATTCACTAAATTGAATTACTAAATATTAAGAAATGGATAAATTCCTGCATTTATCCCTGAACTTTGTTACAAAAGTGCTATAGAAAACATTGCAATCATTAAAGTTAAAAACTATTGAATTACATGAGAGATGTTCATAAAAATCAAGAAAAAGTAGCGTCGTACGGAGGCTTTTTTGTCTAACTGTATATATATATATATATATATATATATATATATATATATATATATATATATATATATATATATATATATATATATATATATATATATATATATATATATATATATAAAGGGTGAATCATAACAAGTGTACACATTTTTGTCGAGAAAAAAACATAGTTTTTGTGAAGATTGAGCTGTAATGTTTATTTATTATGAAAATTTGGTCCCTTACAATGAATGAAACATTGCTTGGGGCATATGTGCACCTCGTGCTACTTTACAGACTATCAAACGATGATTGTAATTTTCGATGACCTTTCGCACATTTCGGCGTTATTAGGCGTGTGTTGTCTCGAATATTGTTTTTTAATGCTTCGGTAGTCTGGGGAGCATCAGCGTGAATACGATCCTTCAGAAATCTCCAAAGGAAGAAATCACAAGAAGTCAAATCACGCCGGCCAATTTATGGGTCCATTTCGTGGAATTATTCGATTTCACGTAGAGTGCGAAATGTTTGCACTGGCGATTTTTTATTTTTGTAAAAAGTTTTAACAATAATAAAACGTTTGGCTGATGTGGATGATGCCATGGTCAGAATTATAAAAGACCAAACTGTCATAATCTGTAAATATATGGACCTGAAATTGGTGACAAATAGGAGTTAAGGCCCATTCACATGTGTACACTAGTAATGAATCACCCTTATATATATATATATATATATATATATATATATATATATATATATATATATATATATATATATATATATGTCTATATATATATATATATATATATATATATATATATATATATATATATATATTGTCGCGTGTTATTGGTTCGCGGCCTATAATTTTAATGTTCCGGGAAAGTGAAAACGCAATGACTCTTAATTTAAGTTAAAAGAGTTTATTTTATTAAAAATGCACAATCATATATTTAACTACTTCAACTAATTTTAATTTTCACTATTAAAATTCTAACACTTGTCCATAAATTTCTTATCGCAATTGTCTTCTAAATCACTTCACTATTACGAAAATCACTTTTCTACTACTCGAATAATATCGTATCCCACACACAATCGCAGTTCTTATCGCGGTCGAATGAATGATCCCCCCATTCATTCAGCTCGCCTTTATATAGGGTCTCTACCTATTCACCCATTTCTCGTACATTGGCGAATGTTCTACCGAGAGGTACCTGGTAGATTCGAGCAAATTAATGAATGGAGTGACGTCACTTGCAGATGTTGATCATGCTTGTTGGGTTCTCGTGGGTTCGAGTAAATTCATTTGTTGACGGTTTTAATGATTGTGAAAACAATTGCGACAGTAGCTCGCAGAATTATTTGTACATGTAATTATTTGTACATGTAACAATATATATATATATATATATATATATATATATATATATATATATATATGTGTGTGTGTGTGTGTGTGTGTGTGTGTGTACGAGAATATATCTCATATTTTACCTAATTTTAATACGGTATAGCGTAATGTACATCATAATTCACAACGGAAAGGACAAAATACACTCCTTGCATGGTTATAATTCACCTTGCACTATTCACTGTGCACGTACTATACGCTTTTGAGAAAGGCTAAATGAAACACATGTTTTACTCCTCCCACTGACTGAGAAATAAACAAATTCATTTTCGATTATACTTGAAATTGAACATATGTATGTTAGATCTGAAACGATTTTCACTTCACTAGGAGCGCCCCTAGTGATTTCACCATTGAAATCCATCTCGCGACCGTCTTGTATACCGCCAGAGTATATCTACTAAATAGCAGCTGCAATTCGAACAAATTTTATCTCTTACGGTACTTATAGAGTAGAGAGAATTAGACTTAAAGTGCATATGTATCGTGAACAAAAACTTGAATTTGCAAGCAATTGAATCAACACATAGTAAACTTTAAGCCATCTTTTACACGTTTATTTGCCTCTCTTTTCATTTTGACAGCTCCTTGATTGCAGGTGCTAGTTAGTATATATGCTCTAGCAAAACTGACGATAGATACAAGCCATATGGCAGCAGCGCTTACTACCACACACATGACCATTAGTAGGCCGACTTTGCTGGCTAACTTACATGGCGTTATATGAAGAATTGTGGAGGTGCCAACAAAAATTCGAGGTTTTGTACGGTTTAGAGACAGATTTCTACAGTGAAATCCAGATGATCCGCGGAGAACACAATAGCGCTCCTAGTGAAGTGAAAATTATTTCAGTTCTTATACCCGTTTAGTTCTTATCGCCTTCCAAAGTGAATTTATAGGAGTTTGTTTACATCTCAACGCTGAGCTATCAGTCGAAGGTGCAAAACGTGTGATCCATTTGCTCGTCTTGGAAAGTTTAGGAGCACAATGGGCTATACAAGGTGAATTTATAGCATGCACGGAATGCGTTCCGCATGTTTTTTATTCGGAAAATAGTATATATGACGAAATATAAGCATTTGCTAATGCCGCAGTTGGGTGACAGCTACCGGAAGCTTGTCCATAGTAGGCCGACTAATACATATGCAAATTGCTACCATATGGCTTGTATCTATCGTCAGTTTTGTGCTCTAGTCAAGGCGGTAGTAGACCTTTCCCCCATAGCAGAGCATATCTACTAAATAGCAGCTGCAATTAGAACAAATTTTATTTCCTACGGTACTTATGGAGTAGAGAGAATTGGACTAAAAGTGTGTATGTATGGTAAACAAAAACTTGAATTTGCTTGCAATTTTACCAACACAAGGTAAACTTTAATCCATCTTTTACACGTTTATTTGCCTCTCTTTTTATTTTGACAGCTCCTCGATTGCAGGTGCTAGTTAGTATATATGCTCTGCCCATAGGGCTTGCTCTCACGTCGGTCTTGTTAATATCCGTTTCATAACGTCTATATTGGAATTGGACGTACCCATTTAACTTTCTTCCAAAAACTCTGGCTGCCACCTAATGGATTAAACGAGAAACTTTCACAATCAAATTTCGCTTGTCATATTTTGTTTACAAATATTTTCCGCTTAATTTTTGTAAAGAGGTACATCGAACTCCCTTCAGGTGAGTTAAGAAAAATTTAACCAAAACGCAAACTGAAAGCCTTGTCATTACAGCTACTCTGTTTAGCCGCTATGCCGGAAATCATCGCTGTTCAGCCTTCAACTTTTACCGGGCACTTGTTCGAAGCTAATGTTTCTGAATCGCGATTTATATTTCGTGTGCTGAAAATGGAAGATTCTCTCTTTATCTACGTTTCCGAGGCGGAGTATGAGTGCCTTAATGAAATGGCAGTAGCGATGCCCATGCGAGGTGGTACTGAAGTTGTATCGACTACAATTGCCGGTCCAATTCTGGGATGCGACTCCAAGGAACTAGCCCTGAAAATTTCCAAACGCCTCGGAAAACAAGTGTACTTGAGTTGTAATGTAGCCGCCGACAGAATGGTTCGACCTTTATTAGAGCAGCGTTTAATTGAAGAAATAAATAGGCACCCTGAGTGCTTCTAATTATTATGGTGTTTCTATTTTTGTCTCTTAACGGAGAGTAAATATAACCCCACTTGTCAATATTTGCTTATCGTTTGTCTGGCAGCTGCTCTGAATCCACAAAAAAAGTACGTGAGCTTATCAGCGTGCGAAACAGTGTGTGTTTGTTTAGATCAGATAATTCCACTGGTGCAAAATAGTTCAATGGGATTCAATAAAGCAATTCCTTTCGGTAATTTGCAGCAATTTTCGTATTTCTAATTCCTAAGCGTTTTTCGTTCAGATGAGACCAAATTGCAGAATGTGACAATTGACCTTCGCCAATTAGATGCTGCAATTCAGCGCCTTATCAGCCATCAAAAGGTCACAGGTCCAAACAGAATCGTTTGGGCCATCAAGGCGCTCACGTTAACTGATTTAACTACTTTAGCGGGAGATGATACTGAAGCAAACGTTACTCGCCTGTGCCAACGCGCAGCTTTTCCGTTTCCGCTAGACTGCCTGGTTGAAATGGATCCAGAACTCCAGAAGCAAATTCACACGGCAGCCGTTTGTGTGTACCCGTCTCGCGTGGGAGACGCTGTCCAGGCACTGAAAACCGTTGGCAAAGAAAAGGTTATTCCAATCGCCGCAGTTGCCACAGGATTCCCCACAGGACAGTATCCCTTGGAGAGTCGATTAAAAGAAATCGACTGGGCGATCAACCAAGGAGCAAGTGAAATTGATATCGTCATTGATCGGAGCTTAGCGCTGCGAGGCAAGTGGTCACAAGTGTACGACGAAATCGTGGAAATGCGTCGTGTGTGCGGCACTAAAGCTCACTTGAAAGCGATTTTGGCAATTGGAGAGCTAGGAACTATGGAAAATGTTGGTGAGCTTAATTTCACAAAATTCCCTAGTGCAGATTCTTATTCTTCTGTTTAGGTCTACAAAGCCTCAATGGTTGCAATGATGGCCGGAGCAGACTTCATTAAAACATCCACAGGCAAAGAGGGAGTAAATGCAACTCTCCAAGTTGGCCTGGTAATGATTCACGCAATTCAAGATTTCTACCGCATGACCAACTACAAAATCGGTCTGAAGCCAGCAGGTGGGGTGCGAACAGTCAACGACGCGATCGCATGGTTGACATTGATCAAAGAAACGTTGGGGCCAGATTGGTTACAGCCAGAGCTCTTCCGATTCGGTGCTTCAGGTCTTTTGGATGACATTGATAAAGTTGTTCTCAGTTCATTGGCTTGATTTTATGTAAACAAAAATTTATTCAATACATTAATTTGATATCGTAAC
Organism: Odontomyia ornata; assembly: GCA_963969285.1. NCBI lineage: Eukaryota > Metazoa > Arthropoda > Insecta > Diptera > Stratiomyidae > Odontomyia > Odontomyia ornata. The sequence continues at coordinate 495,120,687 of OZ017738.1, forward strand.
ATATTACTGAAATTTTTCTATTCTAAACCCGGACTCTGGACTCGCAACATATTTCACTAATGTTGTTCTTCCTCTGGGATTGGTATAACCGTAGCGTCCTCTAACATGACCTGGTGTAATGCTTTCTTCATCACGGAATTGATGGTTCTTCCTGGAAAATAAATATCGTTAGTATTTTTATTCAAATGGGTATTTCTCGTTTTAGGAAAATATCGTGCTAATATGAAGAAAAGATAATTTGACCCAGACTTGTATTTATGCAAACCTGACTTACCCTTTTCCGGTATCGTAACCAAATTTGTAAGTTTTTGGCCCAGCGAAACCATGAGCTTGATAAACAATTTGGCTATTGACTTCTGCATTCTGAATCGCTTGTCCCTTTCTAATTAGTTGTTCTAAATTTAAGGCCGCTGGGCTTTTTGGTAAGCGAGTTTCCAGTCTGTGATTATGACCTGCCTGATCGTAGGAAGCGGGAATCTCATGGTTTTTAGCTTTTGATGGTACCAATGAATGTTGTGAAATTTCCGATAGACTCTGATGTGGTGAATGCCTTGGAAGATAGGATTGTGGAGGTTCGATGGGGCGTGGAATCTCTTGTGGTCTTCTATCTTGTTCATATTCATCTGTATTTACAATTTCAGCTTGCGCATCCTGCGCGTATGGATTGCGAGGTTTCAATACCAAAATATATTTTAGATTGGTTAGGTCTTCCTCATTCGATGAAACTGATTTCGGAGGCCTTTTATTTACAATCTTCCTTGTGGAGGGGGCAATATACTGCGAAACATCATCAGAATAACCTCGATAGCTGTAGTGTGGCTCAACTGTGATTCCAAACGATTCTATGGCCCATATAATCAGTAAGACAGTCTGAAAATAATTGAATTTAAACAGGAAATCAGTATACATTACTAGATATTCTTTGAAATTCAAAATAAACCATAATTGATTTGTGTCAAATCTGGATTAAACGAGTAAACTTAATATTCATACTTGATGATAATTTGTTTGGCCATAGTCACTGCCAAAGAAGGCTTAGTCAAACAAGGTTAATGGGGATTTCTGTCGCAAAGCTAGCAGTTATGCAAAAATAACTACTTAAAATACCAATACAGCTGTGGTGCACCAAATAATAATGGATAAACTGGCAGAGCATACTCTAAACTAGTTTTAGAGCGCCTAAAGTATTAAGGAAACTACTATAACTATACTATAAAGTATTAAGGAAACTACTATACTCAGTTGTGGAAAGTAAGGGCAAAAATGTGTTTATCTTTAGAAATAAGGAAATGCTTTCTCTTGCCGATCACGGGATATTTGAGTTTTTCGTCCGGTGCAATATTCCACTGGCTAATAAATTGAATGATCACGCTTTCACTGCATAAGGAAAGCTGGGAGAAGGAATCGTCACACATTTAAAGTTAGCGTAATAGAATAGATATCCCACATACGATGTCACGAAATTCATAGCAAAGCGAACAAAAGAGATCTCAACAGGAAACATACAACACTGACCACGGAGATCGACCAGAGGAAGAGATTAGCGATGACATTCGACTCAAGCATGGAAGATATTGAGAAGCTTGGATATAGATCTGGTTTATAAGAACTAAGCTACAAGACTCCAGAACTTACTTGAATGAACAAAAGACCTGGTACCTAAAAAACAAACTGAATGACACATCAATATACGAGAACAGCGGCATGTATAAACTAACATCCAAGGACTGCGACATACATAGGAAGGATAACACGGAAACTACCGGCAAGATACAATGAGCACTTTTGGTCTTTCTTACACAATAAGTTCGACTCCAATTATGCGATGCACCTGTAAAAACACGCACATGAGCCCAACGCTGTGACAAACTCTATGGCATTGCTACACAAACAAGTATGTAAGTAAAAGATCAACACTTGACATCCTAGGAAGACTTGAAATATATAAGCACAGAAGAGGAGACGATAACATTATTATTGAACAATGTATTACAATTTCTGACGCGATTTTCTCAATACTAGACCATACTCTGCAACGAAAACGGAAGCGATACAAACCAGAACAAATGGACATCCAACAACCTAAAACATAAAAACCGAATATCCTTCTGCCTGGCTTAATTTAGTACCTACTTGCTTAACCCATCCTACACCTATATAAAGCCATTTCTTTCCACACATCTTTTAGACACTGAAGATTACTCAAAAGAGTTTAAAGGCATCTGCTCACAGAACAAAGCAAGAAAAAGCAACAAGTTGAAGTAGCAGGTGAGTGCTCCTGCCAGAAGGGTATTGTAAAACAATTCGAAAATCAAACAATATATTCTGCATATCAAAACTTGACTAATATACAGATTCCATAAATTAAGTTCGAAAAATTATTATGTTTATTATGATCTGGACTACGCTTTGTACAACGAACTGGAAATGACGCTTTGGGCTGGCGGATGTGATGGTTTGGACCTAGTTGCTTTGCACAGTAGCGTCGAGGTGAAACTCGTGTGTGAACGGCTCCAATTCAACTATCATACCGTCTCCGTCCCGGTAAAACCTTGGCAGGCCTCGGAGTACGTTCAAAGTTCGCACCATTGGGTTGGTGGTGTAGGTTCGATTGAGACAGACTCCCGATTAGCGCTGGTCTGGCTCTGAGCACTTGTCCCCATAAGGGCTTGTGCCAACCCTCGCATGGCCTCCCTGCTCTGCAAAGATAACCATGGGACCAAAAAGGCGACTACACACACGAACGGAGATAGCGGCTCTGAGGGGGGACCCAACAAAACTGGAGCACACAAAATCAAAACACCACAAATACCCAGAAAAAGAAACGAAGAAAATAACGACGACGCAACCAGCGGTTGCAGCCACGATGTCAACAGTACATCGCGAGCGATACTAACAACGACAAAAACGAAGACTAACACAACGACAGTGAAGACGGACGAAAAACGGAGAATACAGACTGAGATTCCTGCGGCGTTCGGGCGCAGCAAAAAAATGATGCTAACGCCCGAGCGTCCTAGTAAGGAGAAACGGGAAACTCTACAGGACACTTCAGGTGTTCGAGCGGTGGGAGATAACATAAAGAACACCGAAAATCCGATTGTCACTGCTGCGATCGTTACCGTAGCGACCGATGCAAGGGTCGCAAATCCCGACATTGCAACGAAAAATCCAGAAGCCAACGAGGAGATTACGGCACTAAAAGCAAAGAGTGACCAGACACCGCATGAATGCACCGCTTAAGTTGAAAATGTGGCGGAAGTACTGCACTCAGAAACGGAACGCGATAACCTCTCCCAAGGATGGTTGCAAGGTACAATTGCGGCCCAGCGATATGAAGAAGAATGACTACTCCGAAAAGCGGGAGATGTTCTGAAAAGAATACAAGCTGCATGCGACTCCCCAAAAATCAGCAAAGCAGCAAAGGAAGGGCTCCTTGAACTAGAGGAGCTCCTAGATCGCATAGGGCACTATCGAAGAAGCTGGTTAAGGGCCGAAGACGAAGAGAAGGCTAAAGAGGCGCTTGGAGCGAAATCGAAAGGCGACACGCAGATAGCTCCACCATTAAACGTCAATAAAAGAATCGCGTCTAGCCCAATCGAAGGAGATCGGGATAAAAGAAGGAAGGAAGAGGCACTTGAAGGGCGTGGAGCACTAGATCAGGGGTTCCAGACAGTGCTTACAAAAGGAGCGAACAAAGCTGCAAAGAAACTCCTTCAAAAAAAGCCAGAAAGTAAAGTTCGTACGGACGCCCAATTACAAAAAGGACCTGACGCAAAGCAGGAGAGGCAGAAGCCCCGACGAAGACCCCGGCAGCAGGCACTGCTTGTAAAGCCCCAAGATGGCCGATCCTACTTGGAAGCACTGCGGGACATCAGGGGAAACGTAAGGCCCGAAGACACCAATACTACCATTAAAGTAGTACGACCAACGTGGTCGGGCCACATACTGGTCGAATCCGGAGCAGAGGCCGGCAATAAAGATGCATTCTGTGACGCAGTAAAGAAAGTCCTCGGCAAAAGCGCAACTATAGCCCCGCTCGAGCCGATGGCAACGATCAAAATACGAGACATAGACTGCGTGACGGACCTGGCCGAGGTAGACGAGGCCATCAAAAAGGAGTTCCCTAGCGTGGGAAGGATCAAAGCGAGACTGACACCAGAAAACAACAGGGGACAACGCATGGCCATAGTTGACTTGACCGAAAAGGACGCCGAACAATTCCTGAACAAGGGCAAAGTACGAATTGGGTGAGTTGTCTGTAGGATACGGCAAAGAGCAACGCCTCTTCAATGTTTCAAATGCCTTGGTTATGGTCACACCACACAAGTATGCAAAGGACCCGATAGGAGTTCGCCATGTTACAAATGCGGTGAAACGGGTCATAAAAGAAAAGAGTGTACAAAGGAGGCAGACTGTATCCTTTCCAAGGATGCTGATCCAAAACTTGATTTTGGACACGTCTTGGGATCAGGAAAATGCTGGGTGTTCCAGGAAGCCCTAGCCAAGGCAAAATGATGACCCGCATCCTGCAGCTAAACCTACACCGCAGTTCAACTGCCCAAAATCTGCTTGAGCAGTTTGCGAGGGACAGGAAAGCCGACTTCTTGCTGCTGAGTGAGCAACACCATAATAAAAGTCCTGCATTATGGTACTCTGATGAAACTGGTACTGCCGCTATCTGGGTTCGGAACAGTGACTTTCAAGCGGAGAGTTGTGGACGGGGGGATGGTTTCGTGTGGGTTCGGTGCTCAGGGATCACCTTCTTTAGTGTGTACCTAACGCCTAACCAGTCGATATCATCTTTCCAAGCCAAGCTTAATGCTCTGGAGGGCGCTGTCTCGAACGCAGAGGGTAAAGTGCTTGTTGGGGGTGACTTCAATGCTAAAGCAATCGAATGGGGCATGCCTCAGACGGATGCGCGGGGAAAACGAATCCTGGAAATGGCGGCCAGGACGGCCCTCGTCGTACTAAACTCCGGAAATACGCCGACTTTCCGCCGTATTGGCTGTGAGGGAACCATACCGGACGTGACATTCGCCTCGGAGTCCTTAGTACGGAGGATACACAACTGGAAAGTATTAGAGGACTACTCAGCCAGTGATCACCAGTGCATTCTGCTTGAGATAAGTGATGCTATCTCCCGACGTCCGTGCTCTCGGCCTTCTACAAATGGATGGAACATTGGAAGAATGGACGTCGAGAGGTTCGTCAAGGTTCTCACAGCAGGTGAGCCGCTGCAGGGAGCTCCGGAGGGGACGGAAGAACTGGCAGCTCAAGACGTGGTGAACTCTACTATGAGCATAATCACGACTGCTTGCTGCGCTTCTATGTGTACTGGTGGTCTACTGAAATCGCTGAAAAGCGGAGGGAGTGTCACAAGCTTCGGCGTGAGGCTCAACGGGCGCGGAACCGTGACGAGGCAAGCAACCAGGTGGCAGCATATAAGTCGGCCAGGAAATGCCTTCGCAAACTGATCATCAGTAGCAAGGCTCGCTGCTGGCAAGACCTAGTGGACAATGTGAACAAGGATCCGTGGGGCCTTGGCTACAAGCTGGTCATGGGGAAACTTGGTGCCCTACGGAAGCCTTGTATACATGACGCGGAAAAGATGGAGGCGATAGTGCGGGGACTCTTCCCCGCCCATCCCGTCCGTGTTGACGCTGTCCATGGTGAAACAGCAGTAGAGTGCCCACTCTTCACACAGCTGGAACTGGAGGAGGCAGTCCTCTCCTTGAAAGCGAGGAAGGCTCCAGGTCCAGATGGTGTTCCAGCTGAGGTGTTGCGGCTCGTCTATCACCATTGTCCTGACTTGCTGCTCAGCACATTCAACGCTTGCCTACGGGACGGGGTTTTCCCGGTACGATGGAAGATGGCGAGGCTCGTGCTGATCAGCAAGGGGAAGGGAAATCCCGAATCGCCGTCTGCATACCGCCCGTTATGCATGCTAGACACGGCTGGGAAAGTGCTAGAGAAATTCATCAAGGGAAGACTCATTGACGCGATTCGTGCTGCTGGAGACCTATCTCCTCGGCAGTACGGCTTTAAAGCAGGACGTTCTACCATTGATGCGATTGCAGAGGTGGTGAACGCGGTCCAAAAGGCAGAGGCATATAGTCGCACCAAGCGACGCATCGTCCTGTTGGTGTCACTCGACGTCAGGAATGCCTTCAACTCCGCTAGATGGGTGGATATTCTGGACACGCTGGAAAACTCTTTTCAAGTTCCAGAATATCTAATGCGGCTTTTGAGGAACTACACAAAGGACCGAAGCCTGCTCTACGACACGACACAGGGCCAACGAAGGATGGAAATTACATCGGGTGTTGCCCAGGGATCTATCCTTGGTCCGGACCTGTGGAACGTGTCTTACGACGGGCTACTGAGACTTGAGATGCCAGATGAGTCGCGCTTGGTCGGCTATGCGGATGGTGTTGCGGCTCTGGTCGCCGGACGCACCGTTGAACAAGCGCAACTTAGGCTAGGTATGCTAATGCGCCGAGTGAGGGACTGGATGACTGCTCGCGGGCTCAGTTTATCACTGGAGAAAACTGAAGTGGTCATCTTGACAAAAAAGAGAATCCCTAGAGTAAGGATGATCAGTATTGGAGACATACAAATCGAATCGAAGCCAGCGGTGAAGTACCTGGGGCTACTGATCGACTCGAAGATGAGTTTCTCTGACAAATCAGGGCAACGGCTGAGAAGGCTGCTTCGGGAATATCGGCCCTGAGTCGACTTATGGCCAACGTAGGGGGACCCAGCCCATCAAGAAGACGCCTCTTGATGAGTGCTGTAGGGTCAGTGCTACTGTACGGAGCAGAGGTATGGGGCGACGCTCTCAGCAAGGAGGTATACCGAAAACGATTGGCACAGGTACAGAGAAGAGGAGCACTGAGAATTGCATCTTCGTATCCAACGACTCGGCAGTGAGAGTGATTGCAGGCGTGATACCTGTCGCCCTCCTTGCTAGAGAGCGCCCCGCTATTTACCTGCACCGAAACGAGGATGCGAGGGAGATGGTTGTCCGGGAGGAGAGACAACGCTCGCTCAACGCTTGGCAGCAGTCTTGGGGGAATTGCACGAAGGGAAGGTGGACTGCGCGCCTCATCCCGGATGTGAGACCGTGGCTAAGTCGAAGGCATGGTGAGACTGACTTCTATATGACCCAGCTTTTGAGCGGGCACGGGTGTTTTCAGTCTTACCTGCACAAGATCGGTAAGTCATGGTCTCCCGATTGGCGGTTTTGCCCAGGAGAGGAGGACAATGCCTGTCACATATTTTTCGCGTGTACAAAATGGGTCAGGCTGCGAAGGGAACTCTACAGGGAGACGAGAGAGCTCACCCCGGATAATATAGTTGCGGTGATGCTCGAATCGGTTGACAAATGGAACCAGGTGGCACATTATGCTCGGGCAGTCCTAAAATATAAAAGGGACTCACAGCAGCCAGAAGCGCTGGGGCTGGGGGATAGCTCTTCTGGCATTTCCTCTTCCCCTCTCCCCTCCCGCTAGGAAAGGGACTCCCCAGCTTGAAACGAGACCTGGCCCGAAGTAATGTGTCAAACGGTTCCAGGCTAGGTTCTCAGATTGACAGGGGAGGTGTTTAGTGGGTAGTCGAAGGGTATCCTCCATGGGAGTCCCACACTGCCAGACTCGGCGGGCGTAAATGCCTTCACCTCCCTACCACAAAAAAAAATAAAAAAAATTATGATTTTGAACTCGCCACCATTGTGTTTCAAGTGTTTTGACCCCGTTGCTTGATTAGTAATGATAACACATCAATATTACAAACCATTTCTAAAATTTTTATCAAAACTCTTACATATTTGTAGTGTCTAGGCCCGTTGCAAACGTGTATCTCCCTAGTATCACGTGTTAATATTGTTGTCATTGTTAAATAATCAATCGGCTGTAACTTAGCTGTTTATGGTTCAATTTTTGTGAAATTTTCAAAAGAAATACAAATGCTTTTTAAAAACTTAAATTGTAGGTTTTGAGAAATTTAAAGTTCGCATCTTGATTTTATAGGCAAAAATGTAAAATTTATAAAATGTACTATTATTTAAAAAGTTGATTGATTACACCTCTGTGATTTTTTTTCAGATTTTTCGCATCAAAGGTGTCCAATCGCGAGGGGGGGGGGGACTCAACATTTTCGTACATTTCCCCTTCCTCTGCACCCCTCAAAGCAAAACTGATTGGTTAAAGACCTGTTTTAAAAAGTTCTCATTAAGACCTTTCATTTGATACCCATATTGCTTACAAGATTTGAAAACTTTTTTTTCAGGGGGCAACTCCCCTATATGGAGAGACCTCCCTTAAAGACCTTCTAAATTTCTTTTCGTGGGGAAACTTTGAAGAGCGCGTCACTTTGCACCTACCTACAAAATTTTATATAGTTTGCGAGAAAAAATGGTGTGACACACGGACTGACGGACGGACAGGTGGACGGACGGACAGACGGGACGCGATTTTAGTAGGCTATTGTAAAATGATTTTACAATACCCTAAAAAAGACAATGATTGACTTTGTTTCGAATACAGATGGTAGTAGTCTGGGATGACTTTAACGCTAGTGCTGTTAAATAGGTCCTGGAGATGTCAGGTATAACAGGACTCGTTAGGCGGAATATTGGCGATGTCCCCACTTTCTACCGCTGGATCTGCGAAAGGACCATATTGGATGTGACACTTGCTTGGAAGTCCCTAGTAACAAGGGTACACAATTGGAGAGTACTAGAGGAATGCTCAGCCAGTGATCATAAATATGTTTCACTTGGTTGTGCCTCCTGATGCCCATACCCTCGAGCTTCTACTGGCAAGATCCGCTGGGGGTGAAAGATTTACAGCATCTGCCTGCAATTAGTACAGGCCCCATCGCAAACACCGCTACGGTAAGCCAACAGTGCACTCGTGGCTTAATGAAATTACTGAATAGCAGGCGCGAAATCTGGAAGATGCATGCAACCGGTCAGCAGTGTATATGTCGATCAGGAAATACTACCGGGGACTCACCAACAGTAGTAAAGCTTATTGTTGGCAAGATCCGTTGGAGAATATCAAAGGGATCAATGAGGCCTTGGCTACAAGCTAGTCATACCGGAGCTCGGTGCGTTACGTATACTGTGGTTAGGATAGTGTGTGTTGGTTTTTTCTCCTTTTTCCAATCAAATAATAAAATATGTAATAATCTTTATTAATTTGAATTTGCTATAGTTTTTTTGATAATATTTGTTTAACTGATAACGTATAAATTTAGAGAGCCATATGGGGCATTAAGTTTTTGTATTACTATTGTTTTGAATTTGCTTTATATTCTTTTAAAATTTATAACGATTAGTATTCAATAAAGCGCTTTTCACTTTGTCTTGACTTTGACGTATACTGTGGCAGTAGCGTAGCGTGGGGGGTGCCGGGGAGGCCATTGACCCGGGCGGCACATAAAAAGGGGCGGCAAGCGTCATACGTTTTTTCTATAAAATAATAGCAATGCTTTTTTCGAAATACACCCGAGCCTTCAACGAGCTATTAGTGGAAATTTTTGCAATCTCTTTATTGCTCACACAAATACAAAGACCCAAAAATAACATTTTCTTCTCCTATCATTTCACCATCACTTCAGAATATAAGATATAGTGCCTCATCTACTGGAATGATGAAATAATTTTCTCAATTTTTTCGCAAGAAAAAATTTCAACCACTACAGCAGCAACACTTTTACCCCATTTAATTCTTCTAATTCTTCCCGTATCGTTTTGAACCAACTGTTTTTTGCAAAACTCTTCTAAAAACGCGTTTTGCTTGTTTGCTTGCCTGTCTGTCCATACATCAAAAAAAGTTTTAAACTTAACGTAACAAAATGGTAAAGTTAGGACATAAGAAATAACATGCACTCCCTTAATTTTGAATGACAGGAAATGTTGATCTTTTTTTCAGGAAAAGCAGCCCATTAATAAGGCGACAAAACTTGCACTGCACATATTTGCCAAACATTCATTAATTGTTTTGCAGTCGGACTGTGTTTCGCGAAGGGATTCTAAAGTCATGCCATATTTTCGGGTTGGCTGCCTACCTTTTTTGCTAAAACGCGTTACATCCAAGAATTACCTAAATTTCACAAAATTTCAAACATAAAATTCATAGCCAGTTTTATTGCTGATTATTTTTTCAAATGCTTTTTAGAGTATATAATGATGTGGAACATTTCGCGAAGGATAATTCAAACTAATAATTCAAATTAGTTATTAATTTTGAAAATTAGCTCTAAATTACTAAAGTCAAAGTGAAGTGTAGTGATATAGTGTATTGACAGGTTATTCATGATCTTGTTGTAGTTAAATAAATAGCAATCAGTGAATAATTTTATTTTTTTTTTAAATCTAATTTCTACGGAAAAATTCTCGGACAAAACCAAAGGAGTTAAGGTAAGTAAATGTATTGTGATAGAAATTTGCTTTCTATTATAGACTTTCTATTATAGATTTCTTTTGCATTCTATTATAGACATGATATATCTTTGTCTCTGCTACGGTATTTTTTTCTTTTCATTTATAGCTTATCTAGCTGAAGATGAAAAGAACAATAGAAAGCGGAGCGTTTTATCGCAATTTAAAAAAATCCAAGGAAGAGGCTGGAAGTAAAAATAAAGGTGCCATATTAAAGTTTGTGAAAGTTTCTGACGCATCGCAGCGTACCCATAAGTCACCTGAGCCTTCCAATGTTATTTCTTTAGGTGCTCACCTTTTGCCAAAATTCACTAACGATGAGTTACTACAACCGAGTGCAAGTACATCTATTGAGCTTTCTAGTATTCTGGTAACAGAACAAAGTGACACACTCACTGATTTAGATTTTAATAGTAATGGTATGGTTGATTCAAATTTAAGGCTACTTTTGATTCAAAGAAGTCCTGAAGTTGTTCAACACTTGAATGTCGACTTTTTTGAAGAAACAGCAGTACCAGGCATTATTCAGTCAGACGAGAACTATGTTAAAGCAACATTATTGTCAACGCCTAACACGAGATTGGTTCTACCGTACATTGCCAAACGACGAAAAAGTTTTACGATCTTGGATGGCATATTCACCTTCTAAAGCCTCAATGTTTTGCTTCTGTTGTCGTATATTTTAGGATGCAAATTCATCAAATGTGTCGAAATTTTGCTGCTCCGGCGGATTTCATACTTGATGAAAATTGAATCCAAAAGTTGGCAATAATGAATCAAGTATTCAACATAATAAAAATGTTTGCAAATGGAAGGAACTAGAAACAAGACTTCAAAAAGGACAGACAATTGATAAGAAAGAACAAGAAGCAGTCACAAGAGAAACTAAAAAATGGCATGCAATTTCGAGCAGAATGTTTGATATTATACAATTTCTTGCGAAACAAAATTTGGCGTTACGCAGCCACAGAGAAGATGAGACCAGTGCTAACAGAGGAAATTTTTTGGAATTAGTGGATTTACTGGCTAAGTACGATCCTGTTATCCGAGATCATTTGGTTAGAATCAATATGGGCCAAAAAATTTCGCTAACATGTCACCAGAAATTCAAAACGAGTTCATTGAAATTCTAGGAAGTAAAGTTCGTCAAAAGATTATAGCTCGTGTACAAAAGGCTAAATATTATTCAATAATTTTTGACAGCACTCCTGATATTTCGCATAAAGATCAAATGAGTCAAGCCTTACGATATGTAGTTATTGAACATCAGGAGGTTCGAGTAAAGGAATCTTTTTTGGGTTTCATCGAGACCAAAAACAAAACTGCTAAAGGCATAAGTGGAATGATTTTGAGCAAATCTTGGCTGATGGACTTGACGTTATGAACTATAGGGACAAGCGTATGATACTGCTGCGACGATGGCTGGAAGGCGTACAGGTGTACAGCAGAGGATAAAAGACTTCAATCCTAATGCAGAATTCGTGTCATGCTCAAATCACTCATCAAACCTGGTTTGTATGCATGCAGCTTCAATGGAGGTAAGTTCCGTAACTTTCTTCGGCACGCTAGAGTGGTGCTATGCTTTTTTTCTGTATCTACACATCGGTGGGAAGTTCTGATTACGACTATAGGTAAAAGATTGCAGAGGATTCAGGACACACGTTGGAGTGCTAGGGACGATGCTGTAAATTTTATACGACACCCCTTCAAAGAAAAATTGATTCACCTTGAAAATCTAACCAAAATTGAGGAAAGTTTTAATACAAGAACAGACGCAGGAAGGTTGTTGCTGACAGTGCAATCATTTTTTTTTTAAGTTTTTTGGGTCTCCGGCAGCTAGTACTACGTGAAGTCAATGATGCTCAGAGCTATTTACAAACCGAAGTTCTGAACATAAAAAGTATGCTTAAAAAATATGTGCATTGCAGATCATTTTGGAAGAAAGCCAAGAAAAATTTATGGACGTAGCTTGAACACACGCCAAAACTTTGTGTGAAGACCTTGGAATTACTTGTGAGCCTCGAAGACGAATTAAGAAGAGTCAGATAATTTGTGACGGAAGTAAAGACGCTGGGTTATTGTGTTGATGACGAATTGAGGCGAACCATGTTTTCTTCGATAGACAGAGTTGCTGCTAAAATTCGAGAAAGGTTTCAACAGCTTAAAACGTTGGCACAAAAATATGACTTTTTAAGGGCTACAGTAATATTAGGCGTCGACGAACTCAAGCTAGATGAAGCTCCTCAAGATGTTAACAGAGAAGAACTCAAAGTTGAACGACTACGTCTTCGGGCTTTCGTAGCTGCATCTGACCCAGATTGCAAAACTACGTTGGTTCAGTCCGGTGCTTTAGGATTGTTAACATATATCGTTGAGTTTTAACTTGAAGATGTCTTACCAAATATTGTTATAATGTTGAAACGACATTGAAAGTTGCATCAAAGATTTTGCTTTAAAAAAACAAGAAAAGTTAATTTTTGAATGATTAAAATGATTTAAAAATGATTTCTCAACTTTTAATTGATTTTCTGGTCTTAAAATGAAATTATTTTCTCTTTTAATTCTTGGCATGTGGAAGAGAAAAATGATTAACGACTAACTTTCCTTAGTGAGAAAAGAAGATATTGGCACCGGAACATAAGTGCTAATTTATTTCGGTGTTTCACATAACATTTGCCTTGGTGTTTTTAACCGCTTCTGCAGCGACATTTTTCAAATTCACAATTTTATTATTTATTAAGCTCCTATTGCAATATGACCCAATAGAAGTTTACGCATGAAAGTTAGAATAAAAACTAGATAATCAAGATAATAAGTTCATAATTACAAGGTATTTATGTTTGCCTGTCAATCCATTAAGCAAAATAATAACTCTTAATGAGAATTTTCAAATTTAATTTTAGATTTAACTTGAAGCTTATGCTTATTTTCTGTCATACTTTGTGGTGTAGTAGGTACGAAGCTAGCCGCGAATGCGACAGGTGCTAGGTTCAAACCCCGGTGTAACGAGTTTTCGATGTCAGTATCTGTTGACGGACTTCCAGCCCACTCAGCTGTGATGGGTACTGAGTAAAATTAGGTAACAATCAAACGGTCAAGCGTGATGCCGACCACATCACCTTCCAAGTACCATTATGGTCATAAAATGAGATGCTCGACCTCGTCTCAACGTCTAGGTTCAATATGGACTGTAGCGCGATTATTATTATTACTTATGCTTACTTTCTAGAGATGAGTTTCTTCTGTTTATTTTTTATGTTCAAGCGTTTATTAAATGTAGCACTCTTTCCCTAGCTAGAGAAGCGTTATTCGCTTACTCTGTTAATATCATGTTTTCAATAACTTTATTATTTTGCTTACAAATAAAAGCTTATCACTAAATTATTTGTATTTGGTATAATTCGTCTTATGAAGGAAGAAGGATTATCTCGTTCTGAAAAAGCTCTGAATACAAATCTGTCTCCAAAAAAGGAGGGCGGCAAGTCCCCGGTCGAACTCCGCCATAGACAGTCCCAAGCACGTTTGAGAAAGGAGGAGGGAACCCCTTGTTTCCCCAACCCATAGCTTCCATGATTCCTCATCCCAAACCCCCCAATTAAATGGTAGTAAATGCTCTCGGGGTGCAATTTGGGTTTACTGTCGAGAAATGCTAATAACTGTAAATACATCTACAGCTCTGCTACTAAATCCTACTTAGACCTCCTTTGTAAGGACGTAAGAGGGCGAAGGCGAATCTTCCACGCCTGATAACGGAATCGACGTAATAACCATGCCGCCGGAATGGAAGTTGGGCGACGGGCTAACCCGCGTCCCTGGAAAACCTTTAATTGTTTCGAGACCTGCAGATAAGCCTCGGAATGGATTGGACTCACGGCAATGACCTCTCAAACGAAAAAGGAAAAAAAGGACTATGGCATTGGATCCTGGAATGTCAGATCACTCAATTACCCTGGCACTGTTAAGGATCTTTTACAACACGCCAGTCAATATGGATTAAAAATATTGGCAGTCCAGGAAACGAATTGGACTGGAAACGACATTATAGACATGAGATCGCACACAATATTTAAAAGTGGGAAGCCTACTTCGGAGTGGCCTTCATTGTGGATAGGGAGTTCAAATCGCACGTTATTGATTTCAAGGCAATAAACGAACGGTTGTGTGCGATCCGTATAAAAGCAAAATTCTTCAAAATTTAGCTGATTAATGTTCACGCCCCGACCGAAGAAAAGGACGAAGAAACGAAGGAATCGTTTAACAATCACCTGGAAAGACTGGTCGACTCATTGCCCACAAACAACATGTAATCATTCTGGGTGATTTCAACGCTAAGGTTGGCAATGAGCTATCTCATCGGGGAACGACTGGAGGATATAGCCTCCACGATGAAACAAATGACAACGGCCAGCGCCTGATTGAATTTGCATGTAGCAAAAATCTAGTCATACGTTCAACTTGTTTTCCACATCGATGCATACATAAAATGACCTGAGTATCAATAGATGGCAACTCACAAAACCAAATCGATCGAACAACGTTGGGTCTCGAGCATACTTGACATCCGTACATACCGAGGAGCCAATTGTAACTCAGATCATTACTTGATCAAATTAACCTATCGGTGTCGTATGTCAAAGGCATATTCAGCGAAGACCAGCCCGCTACAAAAATTTGACATCGAAAGGCTCCAAACGGCGTCTGTGGCCGAAAATTTCACGGAGACCATCGACAACCAGCTCGCTCCCATCTTATCAGACGCATCGTTAAAGGCGAGCAACGAGCTCTGGATGGAAGTGAAAGCAGCTATCAGGACCGTGGCAAAACAGACGATCGGACATCAAGCCCGGCGCAAGAGGAAGGATTCGTTAGATAATGAGTGCCAGAATGCAAAGAATGCAAAGAATCACGCGTACAAAGAATACGTAGGTAGGAAAACCAGGACAAAGAGATAACACTATGAAAATCTCAGAAGAGTAGCGAATAAGATAATTAGGATTAAGAAAAGAGAATACTATGACGACCAATTGAGAAGTATAGATGTAAGTTTAGCGAGCAATAACACAAGACAAGCATACAAAGTCGTGAAAAGCCTGAAACGTGGTTACCAGCCCAAAACCACGCTCTGTCATGATGACAGCGGCAATATAATCGCTGATGTAAACAAGATTAAGGAATGCTAATAACTCATCATATTTCAAGAACCTCCTTAATCCTCCGCACAGCTCCAGAACATCGGAGCCTATAGATGTCTGCGGAGAGCTTCCATTGGCCCCACCAACTCTGGATGAAGTTTGTTCCATCATCAAAGCCCATAAGAATAATAAAGCACCGGGAATTGATGTGATTCCAGTGGAGCTCATCAAATATGGTGGTAGTAGTGTTCATCAAGCTGTTCACAAAGTCATCCAGTATATTTGGCAATAAGAACATATGCCGAAAGAGTGGAGCCAATCAATTATATTCCCTATCCACAAAAAAAATAACAAGCTACAGTGCGAAAATTATAGAGGCACATCACTACTTTGTACGGCATACAAAATATTTTCTAAAATTTTAGAAAATTAAATCGGATCAAACGCCAACAGTATTGTTGTGGAGTATCAAGGTGGTTTTAGGGCAGGTAGATCAACAATAGACCAATTGTTCACAGTCAAGCAGGTACTTGAAAAGTGCTGGGAGTTCAACATAGACGTACACCAAATTTTCGTTGACTTCAAGCAAGCATACGACAGTATTGATCGTAACGTACTGTACCAAATAATGCTTGGTTTTGGCATCCCAGCCAAATTAGTCCGTCTCACCAAAATGACAATGACGTCGCACACCTCCTAAGTCCGCATCAGTAACCAACTCACCGATGCCTTTGACACAAATATCGGACTAAAGCAGGAAAATGGGCTGGCCCCATTGCTATTCAATGTGGCCCTGGAGTACGTCATACCGAAGCTACCTATCGATACGCGAGGTACATTACTATACAAGTCGAGCCAAGTAGTAGCCCATGTGGACGACACCAACATTCTGTCACAATCATTAACAACTGCCTAAGAACTCTTCCTGAAACTCGACAGCAAAGCAAAACTAGTAGGACTACAAAATAAAACAAAGCTCATGACGCAGTCGAGGAAAAATACATCAAATACACAAAATATCACACTTTGCGAATACAGTATCGAGAATTTTAGCGAATGTGTATATTTAGGCGCCAAAATAACGAAAACGGGCAATGAAAGAGACGAAATACGCTCAAGAATACAGCTCGCAAATAAAATATTCTATTCAGTATTGACGATCTTGAAGAACAGCTGCATACACAGGAAAACAAAGCTCCAAGTATACAAATCTGTGATAAGACCTGTGTTATGCTATGGGTGTGAAACATGGACCCTAACCCAAGCATCCGCAAATATATTGAATGCCTTTGAGCGACGGGTCCTGAGGCGAATAATCGGAGCGAAGCTAGACGGAGACCAATGGCGAATTCGATACAACCATGAGCGGTATGAAATTTTTGACGAAACCAAGGAAACGCTGGTCAACGGACCGAACAATTGGAGGCGCTGTTTGCAGGAAGCGAAGGCCTGAAAGGGGCTGTAGTGCTAAGAAGAAGAAGAAGTCCCCGGTCGGCCCCGGACTTCAAAAACTCACGCTACGCCACTGTACTGTGGTTACATGAAGGACGAGCTGGTGAAGGTTTTTTTCCCCTACACATCCCGTCCATATTGATGCCATCCACGACAAAAACCAGAGGAAGGTCCATCCTTCTGCGCATGGAGCTGAAAGAAGTGGTCCTATCCATGAAGGTAACGAAGGCTCCTGGATCAGATTACTTTCCAGCTATGGTACTGCAGCTAGTCCATCACCTTTATCCTGACTTGTTGCTCACTACATTCAACGATCGCCTAAGTGAATGACTCTTCCGGGAGTGCCAGAAGGTAACGAGTCTCATATGATCTGGAAGAGGAAGAGGAGCCCCGAGCCCCCATCTGAATTTTAGACATGTTGGTGAAAGTGCTCGAGAAATCATAGAAGACATGACTCCCACGACCCATGCTGCTGAGAACTTTACTCCGCAGCAATATAGGTGAAAAGGAGGTCCCTTCACCATTGATATGATTGCGTTGGCAGTGAGCAGTCCAACGGACAAAGGTATACAGCTGTGTCAATCGAGAGTAGCATTGTTGATGAAACTGAAATTAAGCGCAAGTTAGTACGCTAATGCCCCAAGCTAGAGACTAGATGATTACTTGTGGGTTCAACCTACTGCTGGAAAAAACTGAAGTTGTTATTTTAACAAAGAAACAAGTTCCCAGAGAAAAGACGATTAGTATTGTGAAAGTGCTGATTATGCCAATGCCAACAGTGAATTACCTGGGCTAACCAATAGACTCGAAAATGATTTTCTCAGGAGGGAACTGCACCGAAAACGACTGAAGAGTACTGAGGATTATATCTGCATATCAAACAGTCTCTGAGTCAATGGTGCTGGCTCTCGCAGTTTGATACCCACGACCATCTCCTGGTCCGTTGTAACTATAATTATAACATTTTTTAATTTATTCAATGTTAGAAAAATATACTCATTCATACACACCCAGAGGCTTGCTAGAATTCAGTCCGCATATTATAGAACGCAGGGTGAGTAGCTTAACTCGTATAAGACGCTACCACTGTTTTACGAGTACTTATACGAGTATATTTTTTTTTTTTTGATATTAATAAAAAGCAATAATAGTCCCATAGTTAAGCCCCGAAATAATTTTAAAAGATTGATATCTGTTGATTATTGAGATAACAGTAAAACCACTCCTAATATATTGTAAGGCTAGAATGTGAAGCGATTACGCAAAAGATTAAAAACAAAATCATAATATAAACGAAGAAAAATATTCCGAAACCTTCGTATAAGGTGGAAAATTTTTCTTACTTGTAGGATTTTCAATTCAGTTTTGAAAATCCTGAATACTAGCTGCATATTGAGGAGAAAAACGTTCCAAGTCTACAAGATATTAGTAATGCCTGTGCTGTGTGAGATATTGGAAACTAAGGACTGAGATGGACTGTAACACTTCGAAGACAATAAACCTTACATGAATTGTTCAAAAATCATTTTGGTCTTTTGAATGAAAACAACCGATTTTAGATGTAATAAAAACATTTATCACTCACTGGTAATCAATTTTGCTGAGAAAAGACGCTCTAGGTATACATTAAAAGGGGTACTCTTCCCTGTTTTGAAACGTTTAATTCGTATTTTTTCAACAGCATACAGCCTTACTATCATACCAACACTCAGGGATGCACAACACAACTTCTAAGCAATCAAATATTCACATACCACACATCAGAATTGTTTAAAGCTGTAAGAATATATCTTATTATGTACTTACAAACTCCTTAAAATACATAGTAACGGAAAAAATGTAAACAAACTTATTGAACAAGCAGGGTCAATCTACCGTACACTCTAAATCCCTCTAAGGAAAATCTCAACTGATCCATCTGCATAAACTTTATCATATTTTATACCCAATCCATCCATTTTCCTCAATTTTCGTTTCGCATCATCGACTCAGATGTGACCTGTTCAGAAGTGCCGGATGAAAATTTATCAACTTTCGGTTTCCCATAGCGGAAATGTAATCATCCAGTCATTAAACAATCAACTTTGAGACCAGTTCTGCTGTATCTTAGCAGATCAGTGATTACATTTGCGATCTTCGCGCGTACTGTTCACGTTGCAAAAGAAAGTGTTAGACGGTTTTGATCAGTTCGAGGAATGGAATATGGTTATCAGGAAAATGGAAAAAGTGGTGTTAAGTTTTAATTTACAAGTACTAATCGCAAGCGATGTTCAGGAAGTTGTAATGATGAAAGAAAAGTTTAATTAAATTTCTCTATTTTTTAATCACTTCTAATATAAAATATGTTGAATTCTAGGAAAGGGTTCTTGCTAGACAGGCGAAAAACACTACAAATCGAATGGATCAAAATCCTTGAGCTGAATTAGAAACAGTAGACCTTTAGTGATGGAAAGAATGGATCATCTTGACATGTAAATCAATAAAACATAATAATATTATATGAATATTAAAATCAAAAAAATCAATCAAGTAAGTTTACATACACCTCCTATAAATTACTTTGGTAGGAATTTTCACTTTGAATACCGGAAGAATTTTCAAGACTGTTGAAAATCAGGGATCTGCAGCTATTTTTCTAGTCGCTAGCTCTACGTATTCAAGTTAGGAGCACTGTTATAAACAATATGGAGCTGTTACATCTACTCGTATTCTTAGTTTTGACAAGTTGACATTTTTCGTTCTAGAATCCTTTTTATTTTTGTGCCAATTCCAAAGTTCGGTAAAGTAAATTAAAATATGTGTTCAGTAATTGGATTACAAATACAAACCCTTATACTTAAAATATCGACAGATTATGGGCTCAATTCGTTCAACTGCGTTGGTTAAGGGTTTTTTTTGAGAGCTTAAATTACTTCCTTATGGATTTTTGTGATGTTCTTTGACTACTCGAGTTCGTCCAGCTCTTAAAATGGAATATTTAAAAAGTATCAAGCACATGAAAGGAGCAATTTTCGACTTGCAAAGATCGAATTTTGGATTGTGCTGGAGTTTGTAGTAATCGAGCAGTCGCCCAAGCAAACTGCTCGAAAACCTCCAAATAAAAATTATCCAACCTGAAAATGCCGCTGCCTCAGCTGTTCCAGCAACATGCCGTGAATTCGGACGGGAACATTTCGATAAATCTACAGGATTATCACCTATCGTTACATTGAAAGCATTTCGTATAGCTAAAGAAGCTCAAGCCCTCGGCAAAGTCGAAACTGGAGGAATGGCTTCTATTCGAACAGAGAAAATTGCTTTGGCTTATGAGTTGGTTAATAATTTTAAATTATAACACATTCTGGATAAATTGTGTAGGAAAATTACAAGTTCCCATACCCTTTCACATTCCGCCACTATAAAAATTGCATCGGTTCAGACTTTGCCCCAATTAAATGGTTTATAAAGCACTCATACATTAACGAACAGAATGACACGACAAGTGATCCGCATTTGAAATTGGAGGCGTTGAAAAGTGCTTCGGCAGTGGAAAATTCTTATCAATTTGAATACTCTTCAATTGCATCTAATAATTCGGTGAAGCCGCGAAGCAAGAAGAATAAACGATGGTACCCTCTGTTTGATCTGATTGATTTATCCGACACTTATTGAAGGAATATATACGTGGCCGCTACAAAGTGAAAACACAAACAATCATGTTCCCTTATGGTGTTACTTTTGCGGATTAAGAAAAAATTATTTCGGAAATGAAACTCGCAATTCAAGCGGCTCAAATCAAATGAATTTCTTATTGTTGCAAAAATATTTGTTTATCTAAAACCACAAATTCCGGAAGGTTGCGCCTTGCATTTCAATTCATTAATCGTTTTAAAATAAGAATGATTTGGAATTTTCCTACCATTTCAATTAATTGTAAAACGTTATGATTTCGTTCAAGCACTCGTAACGTACTTCAAACAGGATTTCAGCAAAGTTTTCAGGCATCATCCACACCATCCACGGGCACTCGTCGAGGATGTTGGGTGAGTACCCGTTTATTTTATATATATTTATATTTATTTATATATATAGCCTTTTAATTCCTATCAGAGAAAAACAAAGTTTTTAATTAGATACGAGCAAACCAACTTTACAATAGTCTAGAAAAATTGTGAAGTGCGCTATTTGTTCTGCAATGAATTTAAGATTTTCTACAAAATGTTAATTAGATATAAGTGATAAGGTTTTAATTGGATTCTATTAAAGCAAATTTACAATAGTTTAGAAAAATTATGAAGCACGCCATTTTCTTGCCATGAAGTTAAAATTTATTGCAAAATATGGCTGTAATGTACTTGGAGAAAAAAATGGCATATGGGGTAGAAGTGAAAATATTCACCAATTGTTCATCGATTTTCTATTTTTTTTTGTAAACTTTTCGATCGTTTCATATAATTTTTAATTTATCACCCCGAAATAAAATGAGAAGTTGAATTGCACTATCGGTCTTTCCATTTATCTAAAACTTGACCGGGTATGGGACTCGCCACGTTGGCTGACGCCTCCACTATAATGAGCTGGCCATCGTGTGAGCTCGACCCATTCTTAAGACGTTTACAGGTGCTCTCGCAGAGTAGATTGGCCTTCCGCTCACGTGCCTGTTTATGGTATAGTGTAATGTGACACTGCGAATACTATAACATAAATTTGCCACGTTCACATTTTTCATTTAAGGGAAAAATTCATGCAAGGTTTGTATAAGTTTTTCACTTAAGGCGCAGCCCCCAGTGAAACTGAAAATTTGGGTAAACTTTACAGCCGTTTATCTCAGAAACGTTACGAATATTTGCAAAAATTTTTTAGCAAGAAGTCGGAATGAACCTTTGGCTATCGAATCAACTCATTACATTTTGGAAAAAGTTGGTTACAAAAGTTATTAAATTCAAACAAAATAGCATGTTTTCGTTAAAAAATGTAGTAGATCTCGGAAACTACTTAACGTACCAAGTTGGTTTAAGCTTTGGTTGTTAGATCTAAATTATTTGAAGTGAATTAACTCATCAAAAATTTAAAAAAGTTTTTTGCAAAAAATTTTCTAGAACAAAATGTGTAATTTGCAAACACTGAACAAATATCATGCATGCACATTGATTTGTATCAAATTTCCACATTTTGTTCTAGGAAATTTTTTGCAAAAAACTTTTTTAAATTTTTGATGAGTTAATTCACTGCAAATAATTTAGATCTAACAACCGAAGCTTAAATCAACTTGGTACGTTAAGTAGTTTCCGAGATCTACTACATTTTTTAACGAAAACATGCTATTTTGTTTGAATTTAATAACTTTTGCAGCAATTTTTTTGCAAAATGTAATGAGTTGATTCGATAGTCAAAGGTTCATTCCGACTTCTTGCTAAAAAATTTTTGCACATATTCGTAACGTTTCTGAGATAAACGGCTGTAAAGTTTACCCAAATTTGCAGTTTCACTGGGGGCTGCGCCTTAAATGGAAAATATATGGCCATGTCTACATTGGATCTTGATCCGGATGGGGGGATGCGAGGGGGCACCACTTTCATCTGGACGTCCCACTTTTATTTGAGGGCCATAAGTATCGTCGGTAATGATGAAGGCCTCCCGTTCCGTCTATTTTCGCAAGGCCCAGTTTGCCATTTGCTTTAGCAATTTTTAACCCTCAGTAGGTTACCTCGGCCTCAACTCCGGTCGATATGGATCTGCATCTCATAATTCGTGAAAGCGAAATTTTTTTTTTTAGTGGGTCCTTCTGCTGGGGAAAGGAACCCGCCCGACGACACCGCAATGCTAGCCTGCCAGCGCATTCAGGCGTCCTCAGAAAAGGCCAATCTCGGCAAAACCCACGCACCTCTCTCGCCGAGGTAGCAGCCCATCACTGCAATCCTTTACGGACATTGTTATCTACACTCATTTCACTACAAGTTGTACCGCACCTTCGGCACCGTTGGGGGAACAACTGCGAACTCTGAACTATCGTATCCTCAAAGAAAAGATGAAACGCCCAAACTCGGGGTGTTCAGGAAAGCGTCAGCTCTAGCAAAAATCATCACTTTCCAGGGCATTAGCGTTGATCTACACTAACGCATTTCAGGTAGATTATCTGCTAAGGAAATACGGGGCATTTTGGTTGAAGCCTTGATTTTTTCAACTTGGAATGTGTTGAAACCTTAAATGCCTAATCTCTGCCGTTACGAGCAAAAATTATCATCGTGAGTTTGCTGCCGGCCTTAAAAACGCGTAAGATAGATTTACTTGATCTGCTCTTCAGTTCAAAAGTTTTGCATATCTTAACTAAGGATTTTGACTCGTTCAGTTCAAACTACTTACTCATGAAAGCAAACGAAACAAAGAGGGTTGATGACATCTCATTAGCGGTGATTCTGAATGAGCGTAACGCAGCACCTGCGTCAAAATTAAGTGATGTTGTCAGTACTACAAACAGTAGTGGCTAGAAGAAGAAGGACTCACTAATAAGTGTAAGTACTGTTACACGAAAAGTCACTGGATTCATCAATGAGCTAAGTGGAAAGCTGATGGCAAACTTCCATATCCATCGCATGCTATCGAATCGAGCAAAAACCCTAAACCGAATTTGGTGGCGGAGGAGATGGCCAAAAGAACACCCAAGCGGACTCCTTTTCTGTGAACCCTTTTTGAACTCGTATGCTACAGTCAAAGCGGCAGGAAAGGAACATATCAATGTTCTCGGCAGTGGTACTAACGAAGTGGCTAACTACGACCATGAAAATCTGGAAACATTCACGTTCAATAATGTATGGTACATGCCTGACATATCACGAAATCTCGTATCTGTACTTACAGCCTACGTTTGGAGCCCAAAAAGAAACTTTGAATCGACAAATATTGAATGTCAGTTAAGTTTTGATGGGCGACCATTTTCTAAATGTACTCGTAGCTTATGTGGGACCCTATACTGCGCCTTATTTCACACTATTCAGCCAGTGGAGAGTGGTGTCAGCCTAACAGAAGATAACTGAACTTTTCACCTCTACCACTAACGTTTGGGTCGCATGGACAAGCGTTATGTCCGATCCAAACTTGATTCTGAAATGGGAGTTAAGATACCAGTGGACAACGAAATCTTCGAGCAATGTCAGTTCGGTAAGGCACACCGTTTGCCATTTGGAACCCGAGTTAAAAACTTCTGTAATAATTGAGCAGTCGCATAAGCCAACTGCCCGAAAGCCGCATAACACTGTTCCGAAATTTCAACTGCAGATTTGAAAAATTTAGTTGCTCAAATTTAACTTTTAGTAAATTATAAAATTTGGAAAGAAAAAGAAATTTAATTTTTTATTATAAATATAAATTAATAATTTTTTTTTATTACATTAAAGGTAAATTTATTCTTTGCATTGATATTCATTATAATATTTATCTTTTATTATGATTTAAATTTTGAATCTATTGTTAATTTTATTAACGTACTTACGCAAATCTGCAAATTGAAATTTCGGACATGGGAACACTGATTTAGTGCATCATATCTATGTATTGCATTGGCGAATGCAATTTAACTCAGCTAAGCTAGCAGCGGATTTGGATTTACAAGTGCGGCAGAAAAATCATGCGAATTTTTGGACGGATCGTGGAGTCAGGGCTGTGTATGTGAGTCCCGCGCCGTGAACAATAAAGGAGTGACAGGAAAGCTTGCGAGATTCATCAGAGTGATATTATAGTTTGTTAGCAGAAAATTAGCAAATTCGCGCATTAATCTCGATGCTAGTGTGAAGTGCAGGGCAGATATCTTTTCTCGCGATATTTCCGTTATTCCGCGGCTTTTTTTGGCGCCGATTCTAAATAGCATACTTGATTGCTATAAGTATCATGATCGATTTGGTACTAGTGTGGCCTAGAAAGCTGTCAAATTGCGCCTCTTGCTCGTGCGTGGATGCGGAGTGTGATCAATAGCCGATTATGATTGCGCACCCGTGATGACTAAATCAAGCCCAATCAGTGACGGTGGTAGTAACGGAAATCCACATATGGTACATGAGGTGCGCGCGCACTCGCATTAGATCCACTTAAGGGGCCTATTTCGAAACAAATGGTGATTTGCTCAAATTTGTTTGGTGGATCTTCGTCAAATCCTTATCCTTTCTCACGGAGCAAATTGAGCCAACAAAGACTTTTTTGCGTCTGGTTGAATTACCGTTTCAGCAAAAAGCGTTATCCGCCCAAGATAAGTCGAGCCACAGAAAGAAAACCGACCGCAGCACATGACAAAAGCTCATAACGATCTCCTTGCAATCGAGATCTGCGTACAAGCACTCCTTTTCTGAGAAGCAGACACAGACGCGCCCTCGAAAATATTCGCGGATTTCCTCGGCATGAGCCATCTCAGCTCCCCATGGGTCATCTTGATTACAACCAAATCAAAGAACTGACGCAGTGGCATCGCCACGCGATAATATTAGTCGCGATTAGCCACATAAGTGACGATCGCGCTTATCTAGTCATCAAACAGTAACGCGGCGTGAAACGGCACATTGGCAATTGTGTAAACTATGAACAATGTGGAGCTCTAAAGCACCGTTTCCGCTTGACAACAAAACGTCAATTCACCGGTAGTTCATATGTAGCGCGAAGCATTCATTTAGTTTCTTGAATTGGGGTAACAACTGCTTGATTTCGAAGCAATGATACGAAAAGGAGAACATATAATATTGTTTCGCGCCTATGAATTACGTGCGTTTAACGAGAATCAGTGGTTTGGGGGAATAGATGACCAGATCCTATGCCTGCGCGGGCATCGTGGGACGTTGTTTCAAAATGAACGCCGAATGTATTTCGCAATATTGCCTGCTTGGGATCTCTGTTTTAGCAAATTAAAATACGATTAATTGATTGTTTTCAATGCAACCCGCTAGACAATGGTACGCGGTGTGGTTATGTACAGATGTGCGAGCATGAATCGCATGAATTAGATGCAAAAAGTGTTTCAAGGACCCAATTGGATCGACAGGTTGTATGGCGTCATATTGGAGGTTATTTTGTTGGAATTCCATCTTAATTGATATTATGAAGAAATTCGACAAGTTATCAAGATTAACGTTTGACGAACTGAAATTCAGTAAATTCTTCTTCAAATTGGATGTGTAATTTCGTTGGTGTTTGTAGAAAATGATGTTGTAATATAGTGTGAGATTGATAAAGTAGGAAAAGATAAGCAGTGCTGCAATGGTCAGCATCGTCATTTTCACTAACAGTTTGCAGCGATATAGTCAATCACCACATCATCAGCGGGCGCCCGGCGAGGATGTAGGCGAGTACACCGTTTGTCTTCATTTTATTAATATTTTCTACACTTATATTAAAATTATTTCAAGTTATATTCTTATTTTGAATTATAATTGAACGATTATGACATGAAAATATCAAATACAGTAAACTCTGCATCATGTTAAATGGAGTAAACTATATATTTCTTATTTTTTTCGTTGATCAAATTGTTTTAATTTTTCCGATCATTGCACATGTTTTAATTTATCATGCGAAATGAAATAGTAATGAGATTAGAATTACAAGGTAAAAATTAAAGAAAAAGAGAATAAAAGCGATTGGATTCGAATTAATTGTTAGGATTGAATGAAATTTTGATTGAGATTGAAAAATAGATTTGTTATAATAACAGAAATAATGTTTGGTTAGTTAAATTTAAACTTCGGTCTTTTCATTATTGGAACCCGGACCGGGTATGGGACGCGCAACGATGGCAGGCCCCTTCACTAAAATGAGCTAGCCATCGGGCGAGCTCTCCCCTTTTATTTCGTTATAGGGGCTCTTGCCCGGGTAGAGGAACCTTCCGTTCGCGTGCCCTTTTGTGGTATAGTGTTATGTGATTCTATCACAAAATACTATAACATAAATTGGCCACGTTTATATTTCTCATTTGATGGAAAAATTCATGCAAATTATGTTTGTATGAGTTTTTCACTCAAATGGAAAATATATGGCCACATCTACATTTAGATCTTGATCCGGTTGGGAGGGTGCGAGGGGGCACCGCTTCCACCTGGATTCCCCGATCTTATTTGTATCTGCGCTCAAGTCTGTCTGTTTTCTCCCGGCCCAGTTTGTTACTGGCTCGACACCTAATGTGAAATTGGAAAGAACTGATCGTTAAATTTATAATACCTAAAACAGCGTTTGCACTCCGGTAAGTGATGACTTCATCGTAAAGGCTGAGCCGTTATTTCTAGGAATGAAAGATCATTGATTTGTATTTAACTTACGGGTGCTCTATGTAGTGAACTCAATAAGTTCTGTTATTCCAATATTAAATTTACAATATTACCTATGACTATTTATACACAAATTCTATGTTCTACATTTGTTGTCTTTCCCATGTTCCAATTGACTCAGTCGATAAATCAATAGGTCACCCGGAGTGATCCTATTTCTCAAAACAATGAACATTCCCAATTTCATAACATATCCATACTTGCTTTGACTCATAACATAAACAAAGCGATCGGCATTAGATCGATTCAATTCGTGAATGCGAAATTTTTTTTGTAGTGGGTCTTGTGCTGGGGAAAAGAGCACGACACGTCGGATTTTAAACTGATTTACTAGCCGGTGAGGGATCGCGGCACCTTCTCCTTCTGATAAGTTTTCACTCAACGCGACTCACATGTCACAAAAATCTTACACAGATGCAAAGAAAAAATAATGGGTACAGTAAAGTACACGGGATTGAATAATCGCTCTTGAACACTTTGTTACTCGTTTGCACTACACGGAGGTCAATGCAAGACTGATGTTTTCATTTATTCCCTAATTATCTGATTATTAGATTCTCTGTTGTCATTTTTGCGTCTGAATATTTTTTCAGCAAACTTTATCCCCTTGCTGAATACGAAGCAGATTTTTACCGTTGGCTCCGTCCGTAAGTTAACGTAAATTTAGTTAAATTATGAACTCCAGATTATTTTTGTTTCGTTTTATTTAAAAGTAAATATCACGCACAGTACAAAACAATTTTAATTTATGTCACTTTAAAAATATTTCATGTGTGACTACAAGAATGAACCTTTAGATATATTCACAAAGAATATTCCCTCAATACACAGCAGTATGAGTCCTAATATTTTTCTAAAACGTATTTGAGCATGTTTTTGACACACTGTGTCCAATCCAATAAAGGCACAATTACTTTGAACGTTTATAAAGTTGAAATGCAAATTTCTGTTTCATTTTGTTTTAGCGTTACAGCCCCTTTCGTGTCTTCGCTTAGAGATAATTAGAGTATCTCATTATCTTGATTATATGTATCGGCACTCGAAAAGGTTTCTTTCATGGTTGTAGCAAAATAACAAATTTAAAAATATGTTTTTAACAAAGAGATTTTCAAACAATTTTGTCATGTGAATTTACGTTAACAATAAATCTTACGAGTACATATTAATTTAATTTGAAATCGTGTTTTAATAACTGCAAGCTCATCTATCATCAAATACTCTTGTTTTCAGCATATTTTCAAGCCTGCAATGTAGAAAAAGAAAAGACGCTTATCGAGATGATTTGAAAAATAAAAGATTTCGTTTCGAAGATAAAACTGAAAGGAAAATAATTACCTTTCACACAAACGTTCGTTTTCGACGACTATTGCTTGGCCATCTTCACTGAGACTCATCAACGACCAATCATCGATCCCATTGATGTTTGATCCATTGCAAATTGGAAATGTCGATCCAGACGATCCATATGCTGTACCGCCATTCAACCCAGTCAAAATTCCATCCAAATCGGGTATATTAGGTTCATCCTTTGTTCCTCGAACAGATTTGTCTGCAATCTCCCATAGGGACTTATTCAAATCCCGCGCCAACTGTTCAACATCTTTCAGCATATTAACTTGTTTCTCTAACAATGCGTCTACAAGCTTCAGTATTAATTCAAACTCTTCGTGAATTTCGGAAATGGATTTTTGGATATTTATAATCTGCGCCGAATGCATGAAATAAATGTTTTCTTGGAAGGTAGTGAAATATTTGAACATTTCTTTTCTGGTTGCAGCAAGCGATTCTTCAGATCCATCGCGAAATTTGTTGTATATCTCAAACGGAATTTTCCTGTAAGTATGAGAATCGCCGATTACCCTACTTTTAAATATTGTTTTAACAAGAAGAGAAGTATTCCGTATTATTGTATATTTGTATGTATTGCTTGTTTGACTATCGTTTATAACAAGTTTATACACGGGACCGCGAAGTTTCAGCGATTTCAAAGTCTTGATGCGATTTGCGCGGATTTGTTCGAAGGTTTCTTTCTATCTGCATATATCCACCGGGTGATGATATGCGAAAATAATTTTGAAATTGAATTCCGCCCGTAGCCTAAAAAAAACACTTTTATCAAACGAATGTGAACACGGCACTGAAGTAGATTTCTTTCAAAACGAACCATTTATTTTCTATTTTTCAAGTTCACTCATTTGAGTGCCTTGTAAATGTTTTGCGAAGGCTTCTTTGAATTAAAAGGAATTATTAAGAAAGGTTAACCAGATTTTGAATCATTCAATAGCTTTGCTAATTACAAGCATTTTAGTTCAACGCAAATAATTAAATTTTAATATACTCACAGATCACAATATTCGTTGACTTTCTTTGAAAAGGACTCATAGTTTTGATTTAAATCCGCATAAGTTGCTTTACTGCGACGCAAAACTGATTTGAATCGATGCAATGTGCCCATAAAAAGTTCCCCACATTTTTCGAAACGATCGTTTAGCCTTGCACTATTGTCTTCCAATGCATCAGAAATCTAGAATTACTTCTGTTTAATTTGTATGTATATATAATCAATATAAGAAGAAAACTAACCATCTGCTTTGGGAAAATGAATCAGGAATAATATTATGACAAAAACTTACATTCTTTTCAGCAATCATATGTTTTGCATGTTCTTTTTGAGCTAGATAGAGTCTCCTAGCACCCTGCAATTGGCTAAAACTCGACTTCATTTCTTCTACTTTATTCTGATACTTTGAAATCCAATCATCAACCATGGCAGCATAACTCAACAGCCCTTCTAAAAACATCGTGCAATGTCGCGCCTGTGTTTGAACATAGAACATTATGTGCTTCGCTACCTCAATTGCATGTTTTCGGTTCTTAACAGTGTTCTCCGTCAAAGCATTGCTTAAAGTTTCCGACACCCCAGCATTGAAACAACTATCTTTTAACGTATCTTTATCTGTTGTACAATAAACCATAGGCTTGTCATAGAAGTCTTTGATGTAAAGTTCCTTGGGCTGATTGTTTTGAGTAAAACGTGAAATACAAGTGTTCTCCGGTGGCAAGATGATAACAATATCTTCAAGCGGTATTCCAGTGTCCAGCGCTAGAGTTTTAAGGAATCCTTCTCGACTTGTTTTCTCTGAGATCACGTAACTATATAAACGGAAATTGTGCAGACAAAACACCGTCAGTATTTGCATAGAGAGCAACACGTCAACTTCTTTAGAAGAACGCTCTCGTGGCTTTACAGAGAATGCAGATCGGAACCAACGTTCAAAAGACAGCCGCAGACACGAAGAAATGTGGTTCTGGTCAAAAATTCTCTTGTGATTCTTGATCTCTTTGTTTTCAGGAGATTTGGTAATTGCGATGACGTCGTTGCTTTTTTCCTTGATTCTCCTGATCACTTCGGGCATTCCGCAACCAGGAAGAAAAGGACGTGTTCCACATATTACCTCAAATGCAATAATCCCCATCGACCAATAATCGACTGTATTCGAGTAACTCGGTTCAGAAATAACTTCCGGTGCAAAATACTCGAAGGTTCCTACATGACTGGCCTCTATTGTTGATGTGAGTTCCCTTGCAAACCCCAAATCTGTCAACTAAAAGGACACTTTTAACGAAATCCCACTATCGTGAACATGAAAATTTACCTTGTAGACTTCGCAGCCATTCACTTCCTTAATAACCAAATTCTCAGGTTTGATATCGCGATGGGTAATGTGTTTAGAATGAAGAAAGGTAACTGCGTTGTGAAGGCATTGAACAACGTTGCGCACTTCTGCCTCAGCCATGCCGTTCAAATTCTCGATTTTGTTCAATTTTTTCCGTAAATCTCCTTTTTCACAGTATTCCATAACTAACGGTTCAGGTGGATAACGATTTTTCAAAAAGTGCGCAAACGACGATTCCGCCGTCAATGCGTGGATTATATTAACATGTCTAATTTGCTTAGCGAAAGCAATTTCCTGATTCCAGCGTGTCATTTCTTTCTGATCATTGCGATCAGGAGGGAATTTCATCGACTTTACGGCTGTGATAGATAGAAGAAAGTAATGTAGATGTTAGTTTTTTTACCACAAAAGACACATGTTTATAGTTCTCGCAGGTTCGAAGAGATTTGGGTGGAAGAATTCAAAAAACATTAGTGTAATGAGAGCTTAAAATGAAAATAGAAGGAACGAACGTATGGTTCTTTGCATTGCATTAAGGGAAGCTTACAAGAAATGATGCTCCTGATCATGACCTAAGTTGTCTCTTATTTAAGAACCATAAGATAGGAAAGAAGATTTTTGGTTAAAAAACCCAGTTCTTTGGTTTTCCGGTTTTTGTCATCTTCGGTTTAACCGGGCGATTTATTTCAGCCAAAAAATAGATTCTTGGAAGAAAATGTTATTCGGTTTTTTTCTCAGCAATTTTTTAAATAAAAAAATCGAATCAAAATTAAATTAAAGTAGATTAAATTATCCTTATGCCCATTGATTAGCTTTAGGTGTAAATAGTTTTTCGATTTGTTACTCGCTAAACTAATGAAATCAAAATGGACTGAAGAATATTTCATCTTTGTATTAAAAATGAGAGATATTGACATCAAAGCCGATAGCTTACTATTAATCTAAATCATTCATCTACAGTATAAGGATGAAAGAACCTTAAGTTTAGCATTTTGTATTTATTATGTATCGTTATGCTTATTTCACTTTGCAGTCCTTCACATTAACGTAAAGTCCTCCACATTAACATTACCAAGAACCAATCAAACATAGAAATTTACTTGGCTCCGGTAACTGGTCATTAATGCTGCCTAGGCAGGGATGGCGAAAAAACTGTTTTCTGAATTTTTGTCTTCGGTATTTTTCTATTCTTTTGTATCCGGGTTTTTATCCGGTTCTTGAATTTGAAAGAAAAGAACGGTTTAAACCGAGAGGAAAAAACCTCCGAAAAAACCGATTTTTCGAACCACAAAAATCGGTTTTCTGTTAAACCAGTTCGGGTTTTCCCATCCCTACTATAAGAGAACCAACTTCGGGTTGGCGGAAGAGAGAAGATATTTTACTGCAAAAGTTGATGACTGCTCGACGAATAGCTTTCCTTCCTTTGTAGTCCCGAAGTACTATGCAAGAATAAATTCTTCTATTCATATTTAATAAAACTATAGTTATCTACTTTACTACAAAAACAAAAACGATACGCATAACGGAACCCATCCCAGCAGATGTGAAAGTTCTAGAGCTCTAATAAAAACCACTCGTCAGATTTCTGAATAAAACACAACATAAGTCCATCGACTCAATACTCTCTCATCAACTTTTGCGAAAGAATATATGTACGAGGGCTGTCCAGAAAGTAACGAACGTTTTGGCCAGGCGCGGAACTGGGTGGGGCTAGGGCCGCCATTTTGGTGTTAGAGTGTCTCTACACTCAGTACGCAACCAGCTGGGGTAGCTTCCGCTTGTATATAATGGAGTATTAAAATGAGCGCTGCAATTGTAGACCCCGCCAGTTGTGAAGTGCTAGCTGTGAAAAGGTTTCGGTTGGCGAAAAATCACAAACCAATTAAAATTTATCGCCCTATTTGAAAAGTTTACGGCCAAAGAATAATGA
Source organism: Odontomyia ornata (assembly GCA_963969285.1). Taxonomy (NCBI): domain Eukaryota; kingdom Metazoa; phylum Arthropoda; class Insecta; order Diptera; family Stratiomyidae; genus Odontomyia; species Odontomyia ornata. Next base: position 495,153,605 of record OZ017738.1, read on the forward strand.
GTGAAAGGCGAGTGAAACAATGGTGCATTGAGTTTGAAAATGGCCGAACCAATGCTCACGATGAGGATCGCAGTGGTAGACCTGATCTTGTGAGTGAAGAATTGGTAGCGAAAATCAACGAAAAAAATCGTGGAAAACGTCGTCTCACGATTATGGAACTCTCAGAACGTTTCTCAATAATTTTACAGAGTTTTTTTACATGAAATTGTGGTTGGTAAACTTGGTTACCACAAATTTTGTGCCAGGTTGCTTCCGAAAATCCTAACGGAAGACCACAAAAAAACAGACACCGGGAAGTTTTCAATCATCCACTGTATAGCCCGGATTTGGCACCGAGCGACTACCATCTGTTCCCAGCGATGAAGACGTGGCTCGCTACGCAACGCTTTGACACTGACGCTGAATTGTATGCCGGTGTAAACCAGCGGTTGAACTCGCGGGTGATAGATTTCTACAGAGGGTATTGAAAAGCTTGTACTACGTTATGATAAATGCCTTAATTTAAATGGCTATTATGAAGAAAAATGGCCTACGAGTTTACCTTAAAAATGCAAATAAAAATTGTTTTTTTTTTACTGTTATTTTTTTATTTTAAAACGTTTGTTACTTTCTGGACAGCCCTTGTATTATTTGTAGGAATCGGAATTGCAGCTCCTTTTCCTGACAAGGCGATTGGAGGATCAGGATTCTGCACCAGTCTCCTCCCGCTCAAATCCTTCATGCAAATAACGCAGATATAAGTTCTGTTATCAAGTTATCATCAAGACCTTTCATTTTCGATATCAATCATGATCATCTTTGGTAAAAAAAAAATGTTAAAAGTCTCATCTCTATATGAGGAAACCCACCTTTGGAATTTTTTCACACGAGTATCAAAACATTCAAGAGGCCATCACTCTATACTTACCTACCGAATTTGATGTTTATAGTTTCGAAGAAACTCTGCAGATGACGGTTTCATCAAGAATTTATAAGTTCGTACTAAACTCTAAAAGAAGACGGTAGGGTACCTTTATTATGAATTTACTTTTTAACAAAAGCTTTGTAAAAGATACTGTTCAAAGCTCTATCATTCGTGACCTGTCTGCCCATCCATCCATTCGTGAATCACAAAAACTCTTTAGAAATTATTGAAACTAGCATTACAATATTTTACAGAAAGGCCTTGGACATATTTATGAATAAAAATCCAAACAGTATTAAGAAAACACTTAACATTTTTTTCATAAGTGTTTTGGGTGGGGTATTAAATAAGAGTTGAACTATAGGCACTAATAATCAAAGAACTAACACGGCGAATTTGACCTTAAACTGAAAAAATCTCATTCACCAGCCGCCAAATCATCTTTAATGGACTACGACCATTTGTACTGTGAAATGTATACGATTGGGTATTCACTACTGCCAGCTTTTTGAATCACCTATAATGTATGGCTCTAATCCAGTTCGTATTCAGAAAGGAAAGAATCTCTTTTTGACATATCATCTTTTTAGAAACATTCTTGTCTTGGACCTGAATGCCAAGCATACATCATCGCTGAACGCCACCAACAATCCAAAAGGCGTATTCCTGAAATCGTGGGTAAAAGAGAATCAAATTGAATCCAGGTGCAATCTATATGGGTCGGAGTTCCCAAGATACTCTAGGACAAATTCAACTTTAATAGTCCTCAACAGAAACTGCAGGCGCTTCCTTACAATAGCGACTGTTCACGCTTGTGCTCAATCTATAATTATGAAATAGTTTGATCACTCAACAATGAACAGAAAAATAAAGATTTAAATGGAGAGTAGGTTACTCTACTTCCAAGTAGATCTATATGAATACCTGAAAAGAAAATGTCTAAGTTCAATACTTGAAAAGCAGTGTTACACTACTTCCAAGAAAAGACTTGTTGTTTTTATTTGAATAGTTCAATGCCTGAACAGCAATATTACACTGCTTCCAAGCAAAGGACTTAGGAAGTTGTAAAGAGGAAAACAGGTTACCTATATTCCACTTTGCAATTCCACTTTTCAGAGAGTCGATAAATAAAAACACAACTAGACATATTGAGTTCTGAATATCAACTCCGTTTATTTCTAAAATAACAATTAAATTTAAACCTAAATAATGTCAACTATGCAATAACATTTTCTCACAGTAATCGTAATGGAAATCAATCATCAAAGCGATGATGACTTCCTCATTCCAGTTCAACATGAAAATCATCGGTTGAATTTCAAAAAAACTGATTGGGGAAAGTTTCAAAAGAAGTTTAATCGGGATTACCAGAAGCAATGTCCTCCTTCTGATGAATGCAACGCTTGCTCAATGGTTTCTAATGACAGGAATCTAACTAACAATGAAATAGATCTCTATTTGTCGAAGTTAGAGAAGCTGACGTTGGAAAAGATTGAAAAAGTACGAGTAGTTCCCAAGATTAAACATCGCAACAATATGGAAGGATATGAAACACCAACCGTCACGAGGTTCAAAAGATTGAAAAGCCTTCTTCTCACACGCGTCAACAATATTTATCGGCGATTTTTGGATCATGACCATCCCTCGTTGGCTTTGTTGAAATTACACCTGAAGAATATCCGAAACTTAATCCATTCATACTTCAGGAGTGAGGTCAAAGTGAATTGCTTATTCCGTAAGAAGTCTCGAGTGAAGGTATCGAATCGTGGAGTAGCTAGTGATGAAATAAATTTCAATAGGGCTGGTATCGAAATTGATGATACGACTCTAGATAGAAATGGAAACAGGATTATATGTGATGGATTGCAGAAACTTGCCTTGATTGGAACTCATTTTGAATTGGTTCATTTACCAAATCCTGAGAGAGGGAATCAAATATTTTCAGAGGTCATCGAAGCAAAAGTTTCCGACTTCAAATCAAGCCTGAACGGTGAATCACTTCTTCGTTTCAATAAAACTTTAACATCTGACCTCATACCGAACCTGAATCTTATTGATTATTTTGTCAGCTATGAAGACTTGAATTTCGTATTTGGCAGAATAAACAACAAGAAATCATGTGGTATTGACGGTATTTCAAATATAGTTCTCCAACATTCGCCTGAGGTTGCTATTAGGAATTATTGCATATTGTTCAACAACATGTTGAGCAATTCATATTTCCCAAATGAGTGTAAAAAGGCTAAGGTATTTCAAAATTTGAAGAAAGGAAGTGACCCTTCAAGCCCTAAAAGCTATCGCGCAATCAGCTTGCTGCCTAACATCCGTAAGGTGTTTGAAGTGATACTGAACAAAACATTAAACGCCCACATTGAGAAATATGAGTTGATGCCGAATCGCCAATTTGGTTTTCATGCCAGGCATTTGACCACACATGCGATAACGAAAGTAACCTCAGGAATCTGTTGGAAACTAAATGATAGAGAATGTGTTGGAGCGTGTCTCATTGATATCGACAAAGCCTTCGATACGGTGTGGTTAGATGGACTAATTTTTAAACTCCTTCAGGACAGGTTCCCCAGACAGCTTGTCGCCATTATGTGCAATGTGTTATACGGGAAATCATTTGTTGTAACTGATAGAAACCATGAATTTAAGGTCTTGAATAGTTTACAGCAGGCAACAGTTACAGTTAATCATTCGCAAGCTTTTGAACGGCTTTGATTTCCATGTCACGCCAACGCGATCATTAGTAGCGTTTGCTGATGACCTGATCATCTATCCGGCAGACCGAAAAGCTACAATAGTTCAAAGAAATCTTCAAAAAATGTTTAATGATGTGCAGCTCTACACCGACAATTGGCGAATGAAAATTAATGTGCAGAAGTGCGAAACAATTTTATTTCGGACAACGCTGCAGGGTGAAAGTCAAGACTGGAAACTTAATCGCAAGGATTTCCACATTATGGCTGGTGAGGGTAGTTCAGAACGGGTTCCACATAAATCTGTGTTCAATACCTCGGCGTTCATCTCGATCAGTATCTGTACTATATTGAACATGTCAAAATCATACTCAGTAAAGTACAAAAAGTAGTCATGGCCCTTCGACGACTCTTCCATTCCAGATACATTGATCAAAAGGTCAAAGTTATATGTTACAAGACCCTGGGTTAGACCAGTTTTGACATATGGATGTCAGACCTGGTACAATCAGAGCGCTAGTACTAGTTTGTCACGAGACCAACAATTTCCATGGAGATACTCATTTGCTAAATTCGTTGAGGCTGGTCGAGCTGAGACGGAGCAATCTAGGTATTGGTGGCTGAATGACAATGTCTAAATTCTTCTTATAGCTTCCTGTAATGTCTAAATTATTCGTGTTTATTTTCTGTTTTTGTGTTTTTCGTTACTTAGTTTTTCCGAGTTTTAGCTCATTGTTGCGAAATTTCGTGACGTTTGTTTATGTTAAAAATTAGGGATGGGTTTCAATATAGGATAGATATGTGTTATAGTAGATGATAGTAGGTTTAGAGAAGTTTGACGTTTAGATTAGGAGTATTGTGATAGCTTTTTCTTAGTATATAGTATAAGATACAAGTTTTTGATTGAATTTTATTAGAATTAGATTAGAACATATTATGTGTAGGATAAAAGTTCACTGTTGTGTTGCAATTTTAAATAATTTTTGAATATTGTTAGTTGGTTTTTTCTCCTTTTTCCAATGGAATCAGAAAACATATAATAATTTTAATTAATTTTAATTTGCTATTGTTTTTTCTTCATTTGGGCCATTAAGTTTTAGTATTTTTATTGTTTGGAATTTGCTTTATATTCTTTTAAAATTTATAATGATCAGTATTGAATAAAGCACTTTTGACTTTGAAAAACAATTATTGACGAGACTCACTGCCTGCATATGATAGCGACAGATTGGAAAAAGTTACCACACTTATGGACAAGCCCCTCTTGAAACTAGATAATCTGTCGATGAGAACCAACGTGAGTTGTTCCATAGATCATATCAAGTAAATATAAACTTTTTCCTCGCTTCCCCGCTCGTTTCAAAAAATAAATATATGACGGTGAAAAAAATGACTGACAGGATCCAAACATCTTACTAGAAACATAGAAATTTACATAATTATTGTCCATTGATAAATTTGACACAGGATTCTAATATTATCTGTTCGGCTCTGGCCGCTAAACGCATCATACAATTAATTATTAAATGTTTAAGTGAACATTTAATTGCTACGATTTGAAGCACAGTATACATTCTGCACACTGAAATTCGAAAGCACATTTGCTCAATCGACCTAAATTACCTTCAAGTGAAAATGCTATGATCTATTTTTAGACGGCGCGTCAACAACGAGCGAATTTTCCTGGAACTCTTCATTGTCTGATAGCAAAGCGATATGGCTGGCATTGAGCAACAAAAATACGCGCTAGTGCTGACGGCACTCTAAAACATAAATTTTACCTACATATATCCGGCACGTACAATACAAAAATACATTCTTCTTTATATTTTCTTCAGAGAATATTTCCTTCGGTGATTATCGGCAAGGAATACGTACCAAGTTTTTCCCGGCTTTTCTTATTTTGCCAAAGATGAACTTCTCCATTGCCTCCCGAACCAAGACACCTTACGTGCTTCCAGTCGCCAAATTCATCACGCCTTTCACGCGACATTTTATTCCGATTCGACTTATTCTTTCAATCACATTCGTAACTAAAAAGACCGTCAGTTACAAGTTAAAATAAAAATCTGAATCGAGGACCGAATTTACGACTCGCGTCCACTACATTCTTATCAGAAAAAAATTATGAAAGCTGTCAATAACAGCTGATGACTAACAAGAGTACCATCCAATAGCTATTATATGCTCTGATCACAGTGTGCGAAGATAGTAATTTAACTCCAAAGGAGAACAAAAAAGTTTTGTGGCCATGGTACAGTAGAACTATTTGATAGAGCTGCTGGCATTACGAGACTACAAAGCTTTTGATGAATTTAAGCAAACATAGCTTGAGACTTCGATTTGGATGAATTTCTTCTCCTCCACGATGGTAAACATAGCCATAAGTGCAATGAAAGACTATTGGTTACTCGTATGCATAGTACATAGTCCGTATGAATAGCCGAAGGTGGTGGTAAAAGTGAAAAATGGGTTTGGGTTTTTCTTACTTTTGTATGTAATAGGAAATTTATCCAATATCAATAATGTATTTAATACTTATATCCACAAATTAAAATATTAAATTTTACTACTTTTGAAAAATATACCACTAATTTTTAAAAATTACGTCTTGAGAGAACAAAATGAAAATATATACTACCTTTGTTAAATTCATTGCATGAAGTGAACTGAAATATCGGGGATAGTCCTTACAAAACTGAATATTTTTACCCCTCATATTCAACCTCTGTTCGTGATTACATCACCAAAACAAGTTGGGAGAAAACTTACAGCAAAGAAACTAGGCGTCCTCTTACAAACAAGAACTACAAAAAGAAATATTAATACCCGCTTATTTCAAGGTGCAGCCTATGTTTTGTACTTCTTCCTATTGTGGTTGAGTTTCAGCACGACATTAAAAGTGAACTACATAATCTGAATGAAAATTTTGTCAACTCTACTCGCACATTATAAAATATAGAAAAAACAACTCGAATATGCAGTAGAGTGCTCCTACCAGAAGGGCTCTGTAACTATCCTAGGGTTCAAAACAACTTTTCAGATGACATGAACCATTGATATAAATTATGCATCCAGAAGTCATGGCTGCATAGCTCAAGTTACTGTTCATGTCATCAGGAAAGAAGAAATTTTTGAAATTTATGTGAAAGATAGAGAGTTTATCTCATAAGCATATAATAGATGCCAGTTTAAATAATTTTTCTGAATGCTTAGCCAATTGAACATACTCAAATTTAACAGTATTCCTGAAATTTTTATGAAAATCTGAAAGGAACTGTAGGATCTAAATCAATTTGGAATATATTTGTACCATCTACACGGATTATTGTTGATTTAATTCTATATAATTGAAATGACTATACTTCACTTGATTATGATCCGATTTCAATAAACTTTTGTTGGCACAAGTTTATTATTATATACATTATTCTACGTAACTGTGGAATTTTAAGAAGCCATTTCGGTTGCATGGAAGGAAACGTAAAATTAACAAATCATTATTAGTGACCAAGTTAAGTGAATTTTGATTTCCGGGGTATTTGTTCCCCTTGAACCTATAAAGATTTACATCTGTGACTTTTTTAGATAGCTTTAAAGTATCTAATCATTAAGGGGACATACAATTTCTTACTTTCCGCTTCTTTCTGGGCCCCCTGATGCCCAAACTGACTTTGTTTCAGATTCTTAGAGTCTTAATCAAGACTGTTACACCCAAAAGGACTTAGGGTGCTTCTGTGGGGCTTCCGGACCTGGTTCAGCTCGTCCGGAGACGGGTGTGGGGCGCCACTTGCTTGTCCAACAAGGCACCGTTCTCACAGCACGAAAAAGGCAACTTCAACATTTGTAATAGGTCGAATTCACATATCAAAACAATCATAATAATATTTATACGTACACATCTTAAGCAAACATATGTACACATTCATTCTCTTACTATAATAGTAGATTCAATTCACATATCATGAACAAAAACAACAATCGTAATAACATTCATACGTTCATATCATAAGCAAACATATTTACACATTTTCAATTGTACATCATGCAATTCATTTGCTTACAAACATAATTCATTTGTTTACGAACAAAAGTCCAACATAAGCAAACAAAAAAACAACCATGAAATATCAATCGTATCGCATGGCTACATGTAAACATACCAGTTGCATAATCATACAATGCAATTACTTTTATTTCTTCTACACTCATTCTGAATGTCGAGTATCACGTTGCGATAAAATCATAACCCATCACGTGTGGAGGTATTCCCTGACCACACTCAATGTACGCTAATTGTATTACTCATCTAGAGGTTAGTGACCATACCCAAGTGATACGTACGAACATGGGTTATTGACATACGAGTGTATGCGTAATATATGGACTATGGATATTTATCCAGAGAAGAAAATAAAATGCATATGTTGACATATCGGTAATATGGAGACATGTAAGTTTTTGTTCATGAGGTAATAAAATCAATTTAATGGAAAGCATAGGTAGAATTGTGTCAAATAATAAATTTTTGCTTACACTTGTAAAAAAGGAACAGAAAACAAATTAGCCGTGTAAGACATAGGTTAAGTGAAAGAAAAGTGTATAAATACAGAAGTATGGTTGAATAAAATTAAGATTTGTGATTGAATCGTCAAGGCGTTCTTATTGCAAGTCTTTCCTCCGCGAAGTAATTTTTGCGGACATAGAAATTGCGGCGTAGTGGATATAATGTCCTCGCCATGTTCTCTGCAGGGCAATTCTCCGCTTGCGTAGGTTTGGGTAAAGATTATTAGAAACTAAAATATTAATTGTTTTTTCCACCCTCAAAGTGAGATTCAATTTAATAATAAATCATTTCACCCTATACTTTTTATGTCACTGAAAACAATCATGCAACTTAGCGCAACCAATTGTTCTGCCAGAAATTTAGAATGGATACGAATAAACCCACTTTTCTTGGGAGTCCCTAACGAAAGAACAAAAGCATTTTCCACTCTATACAACTCGTCTAAATTTCTCTGGATTTATATGGAAAAACCCTTCACTTTCCTTTTTTTATTACGATTACGGAACGTGCAAAGGCAAATTAATATCTCGAGAATTTGCCACACTCTACGCACCCTCCCGGAACACACACTAACCTTTAAATTTTCTCCTCGTAATTTACCACACAAGCCGAACCTATTACAACCTGAAGCTCAAATTCAATTGGGTTATCTAAGGAAAATTTACCTTTTCTTCTGGAATTTAACTTTAATTATGAATAACTAATTTAAACTCTCAATTGTAATCGAATGAAAAAGAAGAAGTCTTTAAAAAGAAAACTCACTGTCTACAAGTTATAAAGGGGCCTCTGTCTTATCCACCGTCGCTTTACTTTTTCGCCTTCGATTTGCCAAACCCAAAAAAAAGAGGAGGTACGTCATTTGTCACGCTCTTATATAATCTCTCTCTAATGGCCACTGTACCGCTCTCCGACCGAGTTCTTTGTCTCGGATTCAGCCACCTCTTTGGAGTGGTGCTTCCTATTCCCGAGAAGTCGTTTCACTCAAACTAAACTCAGCGTGATTTCCACTCCACCTTCAACCACTCTGGTGGCGGTCACTACAATCACGACTGAATCGGCGGGAAACCTTCTCTGACAGTTTGTAATGTCAGATCAAATTGTTTATCAATAATTATTGATGTCGCAAAAAATTGCGTGAGTTTAAATAGTATTTTTTCGAGTCTTGAATGACGTGATTCACTTAGTGCTACGGATCGGGAGACGCTCCATATAGTACGCCTGAAAGAGAATATCCGGTAAGGTAAATATTTTGCTGTTATTTTATTATTTTCGTTTTTTAAAAATTGTGTAAATAGCTAGTCGAGGACACTGTTCATTTGCGTGCAACATATCAAGTCATTTGAGAGAGTTAAATAATTGATGCCAAATGTTACGCTCGTATGTTTTGGAGAGTAGGTAGAAGGAAAATGCCACCTATTGGATTTAGTTCCTTTCACCCAATTAAAGTTTATTTAGTCATGTATGTGACAAGTGGTCAACAGCAATGTTAGAGTAGCATGAGAAATTCGGAGTGATGAGAATCTTCAAAGTAAACAGAATTCCACATAATGTTTAAAATTATGCGACACGCTTGTTCAAAAAGGTGTCCTAGCCAAAACTGACTTAAGATAGGAAACCACATGGTAGCAATTTGCATATGTATTAGTCGGCCTACTAATGGACAAGATTCCGTGAGCTGTCATCCAGCTGCGACATAAGCAAATGCTTATATAGCGTCTAATATACTATTTTCCGAATGAAAACGTACGAAACGCCCTCCATGCATGCTTAAAATTCACAATGCACTGTCCACTGTACTCCTAAACTTTTCAAGATGAGCAAAAGAAGCACATGCGTTGCACTTTCCACTTATAGCTCAGCATCGAGAAGTAAGCAAACTTCTATTCATTCACTTTGGAAGGCGAAAAAAATTAAACGACTTTAAGGTCTGAAATAATTTTCACTTCACTAGGAGCGTTATAGTGCTCCCCGTAGACCATCTAGATTTCACTGTAGAAATCCGTCTCGAAACCGTACAAAACCTCGAAATTTCGTTGGAACCTCCACAATTCTTCATATAACCCCATTTAATTTAGCCAGCAAAGTCGGCCTTCTAATGGTCATGTGTATGGTAGTAAGCGCTGTTGCCATATGGCTTCCTATCTTACGTCAGTTTTAGCTTTTTCGCTTTTCGAGTTCTCCTTTGACGGAGTTGTTCGATATTGTGCGACTTGAGTTTTCTACTTTCTTATCCTCTTCACTTACGTTATTTTCGTCGTCGTCATTATCGCTGCCGGAATTTTGATCAGCTTCGGATGTTGAGTTTCCTCCTTAACTTTTGGCTGCAGGCAATCCTTCGTCATGATACACAAACAAAGACATATAAAGTAATGGACCCGAAATGAGCTTCTTTTCATCCATACGTGAGTGAAGTACTTTTCCTACATACATGCCTTCCTCTCGCATGCGAATTGAAATCCCCCTGCCTTTCACGCCGCTAGAGAATCCACACATTCAAGTGGCTCTCTAGTTGCTCTCACGAAAATCCCACTCCTCTTACACCTTAGCCCCCGAATTGTCAACAAAATATCAACAATATGATTGAAAACATATGATTTGTGAAAATTCAACATTGATGGGAAACGTCTAATCAAGTTGAATTTGAAATTGTGCACAAAACAATTTTTTTATGAAAAACCGTGTTGAAACTAGTGCAAAAGCGTTGCAAATGTGATAATTAATCAAACTGAAAAGTTTGTTACGGATCGCGAGTGTTTTTGTGTCGAAACATGAAAAATGTAGTGATGCGTGTGGGGTTGTAAAAACAGCTCTAGGAAGCATGTCAGGGACGTATCCTTCGTAGGGCAAGTAATCTTGAATCTTTTATATCGTTCAAGTTAAAATACCCGCACGGAAAACTGATTTAGTTCAAAATGCGAAAATTAGTGGGAGACGTCACGTCAAATTCATTTGAAATTCGAATCAACAGCTAATAACGCGCCAACTTCACGCTACATGATAAAGAGCTTCAATTCTCTCGATGCATTTCGTATCCATTCCCTCTGAGATCTATGTACACAATATTGTAGCCGGTCGGTACATTTCCACAACTCGTCTTATTAGGGCACTTTCGGTCTATAAACGGTGTTGAACCTTCTCGTTCAGGATGTGAATGTTGTTGGCCATTGGTTTAAGGCATTCCTTCCAAATTAAGTTGTTGTCCACTTAAAGCCGGACCTGAAGTGGCATATACTTTCGCAAAAACCTACCTATCTCCCAGTACCGGTTATATTTGTTTTTTTTTTACTTTTTAAAAATCAATACTACAAGTACTCGTACTTAAATTACTGCTACGGGTACAATTAGAAGTGCTAATCAAAACCCTAATCTAGTGTGGCTTAGGCTTGTTTAGTTTAACGATTCTCCATCCGTAACATTTCGTTTGATACTCCACTCGACTAGTTTGAATGAAAAAATTGTTAAGGGCTACTTTGGTATAAGGAAGCCTTTAAAAACTTTTGAAATTTGTGGTAGGATAGCTTTAAGAGACCATTCCCTCAGACCATTTTATAAAATTTGAGTGCTGTTAATTTTACAGTTTCTGAGAAATCTTGCTGTGACATATGGACAGGATACGAAACTAGAAAGTCTTTGTACAAATGTTTAACAAAAAGAGTTAGAAATACTTCTGCTGAAGTGAGGCACGGATGATTCTAAAAAAAACCTTGAGGTATCTTTGAAGAAAAATGGAATGACGATTTCAGTAAAGGATGCTAGTATGTTCGTTATTAATAGAAAAATAGGATCAAAATACCGCATTCAATAATCAATTTGGGCTTGTAGCCTCCAATTACTAGTAAAAAAAATATTCCAAAGTAAGGAAGACTGACCACCAATAGTAAAAGAAAGTGAACAGATTCGGACATTCGATAGCACACTCCATGGCGCCTGCTGGTCAGCAAGCTAGTTTGAAGAAAAATTTGGTCATGAGTTGTACCGTAAGTATAACTGCTGTTCGAATACAATTTTCAGCCACCGTCAAATTTGCCTAATTCTTGCCTTTGTTTGTTGTGTGAGTAGTTGCATTTCGACTACTTTGAGTCAAAGTAAGGCCTGACGGCTTTTAAAGAAAAATAAAAGAATTGACCTACGGATACCAAATAAACAAAATTATTGACTACAAAATACATTGTTTTAAACAGAAAAATAAGGAAGACAGATGTTGACCTAAAATTAGCGGCGAAAAATGGCAAGGAGTGCTAGAAATTAAATATCTCGGTCTTATCATAGATCATCGTTTGATATGCTTTCCGCACATAAATAATTTGTGGAGGCAATCAGCTCCAATAATAGGAAGATATGGAGATTTTCCAATGCATATAAAGCAACTTGTACTAAATGCATTTGAACTGACAAAGTTGCATTATACGGTGGTCATTTGGAGTCAATCGTCAAATCAAAACCTTAATATTATCCAGGATACTAACTAAAGCCTTTAAAAATATTCTAATTTTTCCAATTCTCACTCCAATAAGACTAGTGTATCAACGGACTATTGCATTTACCTGCAGTCAAGTTATTACTACGGAAAAACCAAAGTTTATCTTCAAATGTCGAAGATCCAGTGAATTGGAACAAAACCCCTTCATAAAAGTATCACAAATAAGTCCATATAATTCAACAAATTCCAGCAATTTTGTAATATCTTAAGCCAGAACTGATCGACTTAAAAAACGATGCAATGAATGATACTCTTCGTATACTTAACAATCTTCCAGAGAAAGTGTAAAAAGCGAACTCATTATTGGTTTTTAAGAAAAAACTTAAGGAACATCTAAGAAATTCATATTATTGATAGTCTCTAAAGATTGACAATATAATATCTTAGGGCATTTAGACCCTATCGTCGAGATACGTAAAGATACCTAGTTTTTATAAACCCAGAGTTTTTTTACTGCGTCGTATTATATATTTTTTTATCTTTGAGAACTGTTCACGAATTGAACTAGACCAGCAAGAAACGCGTACTTCACAGGATTTTGTGTGCTTCCTTACACCGATGTTTTAACATTGCCTGGGAGGCACACAAAGGAATCGACGAACTGTGAAGTGTAGTTCACACGAGCGTTGGGTGAAAATGAAAGACTGATGGAGAGTGGTAGGGAATGGAAGTATTTAAAAAATTTTTAAATTCAATTGTTGTTCTAGATAGATGATAGATATTTTATTGAGTCTTTTTACGTACAAACATTTTTAACATGATAAGAAGGTACATAGCTTGACAACAGCACTATAGTCAAACAGCAATTATTACAAGATTCGGTCGTAACCAATTCAATGTGATTAAAAGATTTATAAAAATAGTATCACATCAGTGCTCAATGGCTTATAAATTGAAAAATACAATTGAAAATTATTTGCAAAAAACAACATGAAAGGAATTTACATGAATATGACACTTTGAGCTTACAAAATATGATAAGATATTTAACAATAATAATTAAGTACGAGTAATATAATGAGTGTTAACATATACTATAAAAAGTTTAAGAAATGGTATTTATTGCCAAACAATGAGAAAAAAGGAACAAATAAATAAAATATAAGAACTAAATTATTAACCACGATAAAATGCGTAATATCCAAAACCAAGTGAGTAAAATAATGGCTTATGTGGATCTAATTAGGAAGGAGTAATTAACGAGGAATTATGTACACAAAGTGATTTGATAGGTGAGATATAACGATTAACATTCTCTAAAGGTACGTTTCGATCAAATAATTCCCTTACAACTGGGTTAGGATGAGAACCCCAAGAAGTTAAGCTCTTCATACTCTGCTCGATTATGAAAAATAGTATTGGTCTAATTTTGGTCTCATCGTAAAGCATACAGATTCTGAAATATTTTTTGTTTGGCCTTCTGTATTTCGATAAGCATTTTATAAGGATTCTTCGTTCATTAATTTGAATTTCATCCGCAACAACTGTGGAAACATAATGCCAAGTAGGAAAACAATAGGAAATAATTGGACAAATAAGAGTTTTGTACATTAAAAGTTTAGTACTGCAACTTACAGATTTGCTTGAAAGAAGAAGTGACAATGTTATAGATGCACCAACTGCTTTTCTCAGAATTGACTGCATATGGAAATTAGATTTTAGCCTATGAGGTATGTGAATGCCTAAATATTTTATTGGTGTTTTATGAGGAATATTGTGCCCATCAATTGATAAGGAGAGTAATTTACTTTCAGCTGGAGCATTTCTATGACCTTTCCCATAAACATTACGAAAGCAAATTAACCCACATTTTTCCGGGTTAATTTTCATAGCAAATTAATCAATTAAGTAGTCATTCAGCCTGCTGACCCGTATAGTTTAGAAAATGATATGATCTTATGTGTAATTTCGTTTTCGAACCATATCAGGTTCCCATATGACCAACAGCTCTCCTATACTTTCACTAAAAAGAAAATCTCAGCTGATCTCATTGCTGACCGCTTGTCAGTAGGTTCGTAAACAATCCTATTTCACTTCACGATGACATTTACCACACATTCATTCTTGAGTGTAATCGGGGGTTTATATAACATGTCGTGGACAGTGAGCTGAAACTTGTTATAACACATTTCATTTTGATAGTTGAGTTGCCTCAAGCAAAAACTTCACATAGTTGATAAGTGTAGGCCCCAAGGAGCTGGGAGTGAAATGCGTGTCGTGTGCAGACTGAAGTGGGTTTTTACCACGCGCGAGCAATTGTTGCATGTTGTCAAACGAAGCTTCTGCGACAAGGTATCTCGGAGTCCTTTGGCAGCACTACAAAGCAAGATCGACAATGGGGAGTTGAGGTCCGATGACTTCCAGCTAACTGCTATGAAACATCTACAGGCGCTCTACGAAAAGATTCAAGGGTACAAACCAGCAGAGAAATCGAAAGGTGGGTTCTTTGGAATGTTCGGCGGACGAGTTGCTGATGGATCCTCTGCGCCTAATGGGCTGTATATTTGGGGTAGTGTTGGAGGTGGTAAAACTACATTGATGGATCTTTTCTTCGACTGTTGTGGACAGGTCCTTAATACTTCTAACGTGACAAATTGCGCAAAGATATTAATTTTGGTTTTCATTTAAATAGATCGACAAAAAACAACGCGTCCACTTTCATTCCTTTATGACAAATGTTCATGCTAAGATTCATGAGTTTAAGGAAGCAATGAGTGCGCAACGTTCTGATGGGAGCACGAAACCGAAACCGTATGATCCTACAGAACCGGTTGCCAACCTCATTGCAAAGGAGTCGTGGCTGATCTGTTTCGATGAATTCCAAGTGACCGATATTGCCGATGCAATGATCCTTAAACGACTGTTTACTCATCTTTTCAACAATGGTGTAGTGGTTGTCGCGACAAGCAATCGACAACCAGATGATTTGTACAAGTGTGGCCTGCAACGATCCAATTTTGTGCCTTTCATCGGTCTGCTTAAGTCGAAATGTGATGTGATTCCACTTGAGAGTGGCATCGATTATCGGAAACTTGCACAAAAAGCTGATAGTTCTACATATTTCCTGTACGTATATCTAATATCCCCATTTAAAACATATTCAACTCCATTAAAAATCATAAATACTATTTATTTTCTTTTTCCATATTAAAGGAGATCTGACGGAGCTGATGCACATATGGATAAAATATTTAAAGCACTTTGCTCACAAGAAAACGATCATATTCGCCCCCGAACCATCACACATTTTGGTCGCGACTTGACATTCAATAAAACCTGCGGCCAAGTATTAGATAGTACGTTCAAGGAATTGTGCGATCGTCCTTTGGGCGGAAGTGACTACATTCAAATTGCTCACTTTTTCCACACGGTCCTAATTCGTGATGTGCCTCAATTCAACTCAAAATTAAAATCACAAGCACGTCGATTCATTACAATGATTGATACTCTGTACGATAATCGAGTTCGAGTCGTGATCTCGGCCGATGTACCAATTGATCATCTATTCCGGCAAGATCCTACCGATGTCAATGAAATTACCGACGACGATCGAAAGCTTATGGACGATTTGCAAATAGAACAAGGCTCGGTAAGTCCATCGTTTCAAATCTGCTGCCACGAACCACCTTTCCGAGAACCCGCGGAAACTGTGTTCCTAGAAATTGGATACTATCTAGTAAAAATGTCTCTAAAGTATTTTTCATCAGTGCTTAAAAAGAGTACCTGATTTCTAAACCTACAGACACATTCTTACCGCGAACTATGAACCATTCGGGGAAATATTCGTTCTTAGCGAATAATCTTGGGGTTGCATAAATATTTCTGCAATTACGTCGAAAATCCATTTTACCCTGGCGTGAAGCTTAAACGATTTTCATCTTAGCTTAGCTTTCTAATTACTTTCTACTGAATACTTTTCTGCATAAAGAACTTATTGTTTCTTCTTTTTACAGACTGAAAGCCAATCGAATATATTTACAGGAGAAGAAGAGCTTTTCGCCTTTGATCGAACTTTATCGCGCCTTACTGAGATGCAATCCAAGGACTATTGGGAACAATGGGAAAAACACCGATGAATAAAGATTCATCGAAATCCCAGCAAAATTATAATCATAGTGAAATCCGCACAATAACTTCAAAATGTTCGAAAACACAGCAAACCTATGAAAAATAAAAGCCTTTGGATATCAACATAAATATACATAGACGTAGTAAGATTTCGATCAGAGTTCCATTCACCGACCTTTTAGTGCAACTAGTAATTTATTCAATACAAACTGCTGTAAATAATCTCACAATCCGAATTCTATGCTTAAGTCAAAGTTGTAGATAATATTGTAATTTTCTGTAGAGAAATACTATTTTTTGAATGTACTTACTTTACTCATTCTAAATCGTGAAAGTATTTAAAAAGCAATTCCGATGTTAAACATGATATTGTTGATAATGAAACAAACTAAGTAATAAAGTGATACAACATTAAGCAGCAATATCATGTTTTGTAATCATCTTGCGAACGGACGGACAGAGCACACAATACTAGTAGCTTCAGCATAAATAAACTATGGCGTGGAATCAATTTCAAAGAAGCAGTGGCAGTTGTTTCTGATGAGGAGGGTCGTCATCTCGCAGAAAGTGCTTACTTTATGTCCTTACAATACAACAACCTTCTTTGGAGATGACAGTTGCCTTTTAACTTGATATTCATTTTAGAACTTTCGGCTTCCGTATCGAAAACCACAATTTCATCGTTATAAATCGTAGTTGAATAAGCAATGTTAAAAGACAAGAAAAATTGATCGGGATGCGTTTATAATAGAGTAACTCTTCTTAAGGGAAACCATTTATGACAATTCGTTCAACAAAAAAAAAACAACCACTTCGTAGAATGCTCTTCAAAGAGAACCAGCAGTTAAGGACATCAAAGATGTTCTATCAGTACTCTTTTTGATGCTTACAATGGATGCCAGCAGCAAGGGCCTTAATGTTGCCCTATCGAGCACGAATTTAATTTTCCAGGTTTCAATGATTTTGCTGCCATTTGATCAGGCTTGGAGTTAATAGTATTGTTTGTGTGAAAAGTCCCTATTTTCCCAGATAATTGAGAATAGAGATCAGTATTCTCCCATACAATTTATCCCTGAATCAACAAAAGATGTGGAAGACTGCAGTTCAATCTGCATGGAAAAATGCAGATTTTCATGCTTCAGTATCTCGAAAACTTAGGCTTTTTTACAGAAACACTAAAAAAAATTATTTTTTACAATAAGACCGATTGATGACATCACAATCTTGTAAAATCAGATGATTAAAATTCGCTTTCCATCTTATCATGGACGACAATAATGTTCTTCAGCTATTGATGCGAGGCAATAACATTTCACAAGAGTAAAAAACATTATCTTAGAGCCTACCTACTAAATAATCGCTCCTCGTGCTTTGTATCGACTGCAAAGCAAACTACGTAAATGAGCTCGTATATTTTAACTATGAAGTGAGTTCAAATCTACAAAGTTCAATCGCAACACTGATTACTCTTCTCGTGCCTCAATACCCACATCCGATAAGATTCGTTCAAAGCCCCCAGAGAAGGAGCAAGGACTAATTACTCAAACGACAAATTTAATAAGTGCTGGTTAGCGCAGTGAATTTTGTTCGAGGATCAGATCAAGATCGGGAAAATGCTTCCATTACCTCAGTCTGTTAAAAACTTCTGTATTTCATGTGACGCAACAAGTACCGAAGGTATTTGGGAGTGCCTTGTTCCAGAAAGACGATGTGGATGGAGAGAATCTACTCGCATATACACTCGAGACAAATACTTATGTTCAACCGTTTTTCCTTTCGGGAAACGATGAAATATAGACTATCATCTGGTTCACTAATATTATCTTTCAAAACTAATCTATCCGCAAAAATATTTTTCTTTAAATTACAGTAATTGATTTGATTCAAAAATTCACTTGTTAGTGCGACAATTGCTGAGGTTCAGGGACGATTTTACAATTTTCAATTATGTTCCCAATGAAAAACATTCCATTCGAGTATCAAGGAGAGCAAACACGAAACAAAAACAGCAGCAATAATTTTTATTTCATAGTGTGTGTTTCGGCCATTTTTAGGCCTTTGTAAAAAATTTTTTTACAAAGACCTACTAGTTTTGCGACCTGTCTGTCCTTCCGTCCGTCTGTCCGTGCGTCACAGCCAGTTTCCTCACAAACTATAGAAGCTAGAATAATCAAACTTTGTGGAAAGGTCAGAAGTGATGGTCTCTCAAAAGTGAAGGTCTAACAAAAATTTTTAAAAAATTTAAGGGGGGTCCCCCTAATAAGGAATGAACCCTTAAAAAAATTTTTTTAGCCAAATGTAGTCGAGTGGGGTATCAAATGAAAGGTCTTGATTAGAACTTTAAGAATCTGAAATAAAATTAGGGGTTCCAGGGGAAGGCAACATGTACGCAAAATTGGTGTCCCCCCCCCCTCGCGATTGGACACCTTTGAGCGAAAAATCTGAAAATTGTCGCGAACGTGGACCTTTATGAGTACAAGGGCAACAAATACCTCAGAAATCGAAATTCACTCAACTTTGTTAATAATAGTATGATTTTAGATTTCATATTTTCGCCCATAAAATCAAAACGGTACCTTTAAACTTATATAGACTGGTATAAGATATGTATGTTTACAAAATTTAATTGAGATCGAATCATAATCAAGTGAGTTATGGCGATTTCAATTGTATGCAATTACAACAACAATAACACCTGTTTATGGTTGATACATATTTCAAATTGACCTATGCACTTTTATTTTTTTTCAATTTTGATGAACATTTAAGGGATAGTGTTTAATTGAATATGTTCTATTGGCCGAATTTTCAGAACAATCATTTAAGCTATGTAGATCAAAATGGCAGCTGCACTGTGCTTATGAAAGAAACTGTGCATCTTTTGCAAAAATTTCAACGATTTCATATCCAAGTATTGGATGAATGATTCAAGTTATCGATTCACGCTTTTAGAAAATTTGTTTCTAACCCTAGGATGTTTACAAAGACCTTCTGGTAGGAGCACTCTCCTGCTTACTCAACTTGTTATTTATAATTTCAAACATTCTGAAAGGCAGGGAATCGTACTCGTATAAAGAATTGAGCACAGCTTGCGATATTTTCGAATAAGCTGCCTTGGTTCCATGAATAAACTTTTCTGCAGCGTTGTTTTATTTACCACTGCTATAAACTTCCCGAAGAAGCCAACCCCAAATATTATCTATTATTACATCGGGAGAATTGGGCACCCAGTCCAACATAGACACTTTTCTCTCCAAAATAAATGAAGACGTCCATCGCTGTATGAATTAGTGCAAAGTCGTGTTATAAAATCCATGGTTCGTTTTGGAAAATCTCCATTATTTTAGGGATTTCCCCCGCCAACAGCAGTTTATACGATGCTCCCATTTGTCTACCATGTAGGATAACCAAGTCAATAGTTCCATGGTATGATATGAATCTCCATACTATAACACAACCTAGTCGGGAAGATAGGTTCCTTCCTAACATCATGATAATAATTGGAGAACCCATTTCGACCGTCCATCGGAAATCGTTTTTCGTCTTTGAATAACACTTGCCCCCATTGCGAAGTCCAGCTCATGAACTTCGATGCGAGCTGCAAGCGCT
Source organism: Odontomyia ornata (assembly GCA_963969285.1). NCBI lineage: Eukaryota > Metazoa > Arthropoda > Insecta > Diptera > Stratiomyidae > Odontomyia > Odontomyia ornata. The sequence continues at coordinate 495,173,935 of OZ017738.1, forward strand.
GCCAAGAATGTTGCTGCACTAATGCTGGTTTTTTCAAAGATGAGGAAGCCTTAGGTCTTGTTCAATTTTCCTAACACATGCCATAAATTGCAAATTCTCAGCAAGTTCACTCACAGTACGAGTAAGTGAAGAATTTGATGCTTTTCTTAAAAGTCGTTGTTTTGACGTGGTGGAAATTGCAATTTTTCTACCTCTTCTGTGGCGTTGGCCATTGTCATTGTTAACGACGTCCAAACTGCGCTGTATCTGAATACACTTCCCCCTTCAATATGTCAATTTTAGCTTTTTCGTCTGAAAATTGTCGTTTTTCTATCGACATTATTTTGCTACCGCACTCCCAGACCACTAACAAAAATATTTCTTTCAACGAAACACTGCTTACCGCGGCAAAACTACTCACTAAATTAAACCCATCTATACAATTGTTTTGGCCATGTCTCTATGTAAATTGCATACCACTATTCGTCACAATAAAGAATATTATGTGTGACTTACATCAAATGAAGCATATTATTCGGCCCCTTGTCACAAGAAGTTGTCGACGAGGATGAAAAACCGCAAAACATTGCGCAAAGTGAATGACATTAACATTAACCCGTCGCCATCGTGCACAGTTCATCAATTTTTTAGAGTTCCGTTAAGGTTCCAAGGCGCATCTATTCCAACTGTCCCAGTAGCCGCTCCAAAGTTACTTTCTGCTCCAATTTTACTGTTTTTGTCAACTAAACGCTATTTTGGCATTATTACATTAATTTTGAGATAATTTACTATTTTGGGAATACTCAGAATTGGTGGGCAATCGGTAAATGGAGACAATGAATTAAGAGCGGTTTGAAAGGTCCTTATCAGTTTTGACATCGACTCTTGAAAGTCAGCAAATCGGGGCATTTTGACCACAATTGTGATTTTAAAAACGTTAGTGATAATAAATAAAAGGCTCAATTCTAGCGTTCGTCGATTGGGAAAGATCACTATAACAATCTAGCTGCATTTCTAGGACCAGATAATCCTATCAAGGAAATCGAAATCAAAACATTGAATGGTCATTTCGAACAAATACTGGCTGCATCAGTCTCAACCATCATTTTTAAGCACTACTTTCTCAGTATCACTCAGCAGCCACATGAGTGAATCTCAGATTTCGTCACATATCTGAAAGGGAAGTTGAAAAACTGATTTCTACACTACCTGCCCCAATGCCACTTGTAATAAGAAGTTCTCCATACCTGATATTTTCCTTCGGGCTCATTTCATCAGAGGCCTGAAGAACAGCTGGATACAAGAACAGATCCTACAAGACACAGAGCTCAAGAATTTTGACAGACTTCTAACGAAAGCCACAGCTAGTATCTTGGTCGAGTCAAGTCAACTGAATAAGCCACTAGAGAAGCTGCTGGATCAAGTTGCAGATGCAAACAAAATCGATCGTCATCGAGAAGGAAATCCTCGTAGCCACCAGCTCTCATCCGCGTTATCGTTCTCAATCCCGCAGATCTAGAAGCCGTGTGGATTATCGGTCGTTAGGTCTCAATGGTCTTTGTCTCAACTATGGTTGCGCAAACCACAAATCACGTAACAGCAGAATAGATCACAAACCCATGAAGTGCACCTCTTGTGGGAAAATCGGCCATGTCACCAAAGTCTTCGTCACCACCCGGCTCCAAAAATCGAAGACCAACACACTGTCAACTCATCATCTTCAAGAAGAAAAGATCGTCACATCAACAGCGAATATGGTATCGGTTGCATTGAAAACATCGAAGATTTGTACGAGGTTGGACCAGACACTGATAAATATATTGGTGCGGTCACGCTTAAGAACAAGCCGCAATCATTTGATGTAGACTAGGACGCACGTTTCCCTTTGCTCTCAGAAACTGCTTTCAACTCAAAGTACCGCAGCAACTGACTTCAGTTTCCTTCCGCTCTTACTTAGATCACGTCATCAAACTTAAAGGTAAAGTCACCGTCTCAGTTGCCTACAAAGGGAATTCAATGGACGCCGATATATTCATAGTGCCAGTAGGGAACGACGCTTTGCTCAGACACATGTGGATTCGTAGTCTCGAAATCAGCTTCAATGAGATAGATATCCACAAAAACTCTGCTCTCCGTCCACTCAACCGAGTCACTTCGCGCAAAGACATCTTTGAGAAATACCAATCCATTTTCGAAGAAAGGATTGGGTGTGATCCGAACGTAGAAGTTAAGCTACAACTCAGAGAGGGCGTGAAACGAGATTTCATCCATGAACGCGATATTCTCTTTGCATTGCGAGAACAAGTTGAGAGCGAGTTAGCCGCACTGGAGTCGCAAGGAGTCATCAATCCAATTGCATCAAGCGATTGGGGATTGCCACTTGTTGTTATAGCTAAGTCCGATGGTGGAGGAAGTCTATGCGTGGGTTAAAAGTGTGGGGTGGATTCCAGACTCGTTGCTTCAAATCACCGCATTCGCAGAATAGATGAGTTTCTGCATAGTCTCAGAGGTTCCAAGTACTTTTGTAAATTGGATTTGCACAAGGCATATTTGCATTTACGGATCGATGAAGAAGGGAGTAAGATTCAAATGATTTCAATGCATAAGGGTACGTTCTAAATTAATCATCTCAGCTTCGGTATTAAGACCACTTCAGCGGAATTCAACTGGGTCCTGGGTCAAATGCTGAATTGCCTTCCAAAAGTCGAGGCGTACTTTGATGGCATCACCTATCATGGCTCAAATCTCGAGGAGTACACCAGAAATCTCGGCACTTGAGTGGAACACCTCAAAGAAATTTATCTCCACCTCAATCGTGCTAAATGCTCATTCTTCAAAGAAAGCATAAAGTACCTCAGCGGTCATGTAGTGTCACACAATCAGGTTCAGAAGTGCCCAGCTAAGGTTCAAGCAGTTTCTCCGTTGCGCTGCCTATCGTATACGTAGCGATGCATTTCTTCAACTACTTATTCGGCAAACGTTTCGTTCTCGTCACGGATAATGAGCCACTTTCAAGAATTTTTCATCTATATCGTGCACTGCTGCAGATGACCTCTTGGCGTTTGCTGGGATACGCCTCTTTCCTCAGTGGGCTCGATTACACAGTTCAATGCAAGAAAGGAAAAAACAAGAAAATGTCGACTGTCTGTCCCATACACCAGTCGCAGCTCGTGAGTCACCAAAGGAAAAAAAATCAACGCGTTGTATGCTGAAAGATCTCTAGTTTGTCTATCACCGCAGAGACAGTCACTGAGGAAACTGAAAAAGACCCGAAGTTGCTAGCATTACTACAGTATCTCAAGACCAGCCACAAGTATAGCTTGTACACTGTCTCTGGCAATATAATATTCCGTTCTGAGCGAGCAGTGATCCCAAAGTCTCTTCAATTACCAATTCTGCAAGAGCTTCATGCAACGTATATGGGAATCACAAAGACGAGGCAACTCGCCAGGAGATACATTTATTGGGAGCATCTTGTAAAGAGCTGTAAGTCCTGTGCCAAAGTTTGCCGCAGTCCGCAGAAAGCGCCAATTCATCCCTGGGATCATCCTGATGAAAATTAGGAGAGAATGCACATAAATTATGGGGGCTCTTTAGATGGACAATTCCTTTTGATGTGCATGGATGCAAAATCAAAGTGGGCAGAGGTTCACAAAATCCGTGATGCTCCATCTTCTGCTTCAACAATCTCTCTACTTGAAGGCATTTTTTCGGTGCATGGCAACCTCTACGTGATTGTTTGGGACAACGCTAACATTTTTAAAGGTGAAGAATTCCAGAGATATTGAAAAAGGGCGTGTGTTTTTTCAAAAGTTCAGCACGCCTAATCATCCAGCCACGAATAGTCTCGCAGGTCACAGCATCCAGACGTTGAGGAGAAGGCTCAAGGCTACTGCTGATGGTCCCACTCCCTACAGCACACAATGTTCCGCTATAGAGCAACACCTTCAGCATCAGGTCTGTCTCCTTCCAAGCTGTACTTGAAGAGAAGGATCCGCACCCGTCTTGACACCCGGCTCCCCAACAGCAAAACTCTTACTCCAACAGCACCTTCCGTCTTGCGGGTTCGCAGTATCAAAGTGAGAGAGAGAGTGCAAGCAAAGATTCACTTGGGAAATCAAGACGTTTGGCAATTCGGCACCATCTGGAGGAAACTTGGCCAGTACCATTATATGTATAGTCAAATTGGACATCGGTCGCACTCGGAAACATCATATTAATCAGTTGGTCACCACCCTGGTTCCGAAGAAACAAGTCTCCTTCGCTCCTTCAATTCCGCAACACAGAATGGGAGTGCCATCTTTAACAGAAACTGTAGGGGTGCCAAAAGACTGCCAGTCGCCACCAGTGCCAACTTCGAAACATGAAAACCATTCAGGTACATAATTTGACGCACATGGTCTGCTTCTTCAACCTAGTCCGCCTGCGACTCCATCATCCAGGTCTACCGGAATCCGACGAAAGCCTGCATATCTCAGGGACTATGTCTTCAACATGTGTCCAGTTCCTTAAATTAAGGGGGGAGACTATAGTGAAGCGTGCGCTCTTATTCGACCTAGACTGCACTATTGAGTAGAGTACAAACATGTTCGATCTAGAGTATAGTGAAGAGCTGTCTCGTTCAGTCAGTTGAGTACTGAGGGCCGAGTCGCATGTGTTTTGGCCATGTCTCTAGGTAAATTGCATATCATTATTGTTACAATAAAGAGTATTATGTGTAGCTTATATCAAATCTACCATATTAGTCGGCCCTTTGTCACAACATATAGCATTACTAGATTCGAATGCTCAGCTTAGATACAACCTGTAAAGCGATTCAGGGCATCTATTGAGGGGTTGCCTTTTACATCATAACTGACCATGTCAGTCTAAAATGGTTGATTCAATAGCCCGATTTTTCCTGTTTTTAAGAAATTATTAGATATAGTTACTTTAGGTATTGGAAATATTGTACAATCATTTTTAATATGGGTCTTATACGAGTAGACCCAACACATAGTGGTACTGTTTTTCACTGTACACAGGCCGGGTTAACATTATGCCCGACGCGTTGTTTAGATTTGGCCCGCAGGGTGAGTGGTCATTTTGCTCGTTACTTGTCTCCCGGAGCACAAGCCCCTTATTCCAGAGTAAGCTCAAGCATCTCTAAGGGCAAATATAGAAACAACCTGATAAGTTTCATTATTTGCACCTTGCAAATGGTCGTGCTTACATAAACACGGGTTTTTCTGCAACGCTCACATCAGATATTCCCCCAACCAAATTATAGATTCCTTAGGATCATCAGTCCGTGTGGTGTTGTAGTTAGGGTGCTCACCGCTAGCACGGCAGATCCTAAGTTCAAAGCGTTGATGGCAACGAGTTTGTACTTACGGTACTTCTATCGAACTATCAGCATACCCAGCTGTGATGGGTACTGATTGAAAAATCAGTTAAGCGTGAAACTAACCATATCACCTTCTTGAATGCCGTTACGGTCAAGAAATGAGATTCCTTAGCGAATCTCAACGCCGAGGTTGAAATTGGACTAGTACGCGATTATTATTATTATTAAGGATCACCAGCACGCTCTGCTAATTCGAGATCATGACTGTCCTCGGAGCCTCACATTGTGGAATTCACGAGAACGTTATTATAACTGGCATTATTTGCAACAAGATGTGATGCAGCTCTCAAGAATTGCACCATCTGCAAACACGTCAAGTCGTCAAATTCTATAGTGAAACCACCTAAGGGAGACTTCGTACGACCTATGCTGTTACAGTTTGTGAGCTTCGTAGGCCCAGACTCCCATTTGCAGACCACAGATGTATGCAGTTCGTTGTAGACCTGGACTATCGTAAAAAGTTCGTTGGGCTCACGACCATAGCAAAGGCCAGTGTGGAGCTTGTCGGGCGATATTTAGAGTGCGAGAATTTTCTGAACTTTGAAGTTCGAATCAACAAAATGGTGAGGTGATTTCCTTACTTCACGATGATTTGGAAGATCGCATCTGAAGATCCTATACATTCATCGACGGCTACAAAAATTGAACTTAACATCAACAGAAGAGACGCCAAGGTTACATTTTTACCAGATTGGGCGCAGGATGAAATAAATGATTGTGAAAAGATCATACTAAGGCTATTCTCTTCTGATAGGAAATTCTATGATCATACCGATACGCACATCAATAAAAGCATGTTAAAGGATAAGAAATTGAATCTCCTGTGATAAAAAGCGGAAGTTTCCGGTTTCAATCAAGAAGAGCTGAAACGTTTAAAGAAGACTTCCAGCAGCATCAAGACAAAGTGAATATGTACTACAATCTATTGGAGATTGTTGGTGACATTCCGCCAAGTGAATATCATCAAAATGCCATAGACGAGGAGAAACTTGATCGTTTCAATGAAATTGCGAATATGGAAGATGCTGAAAATGAAATAAATCGTGGTGCTGGATCCAAACACCATGAATTCAGGGACAACATTAATAATTTGCGTGATCATCATCGTGGAATCAAGGATAGTTGTGATCGGCTGTAATGACTTATCTCTAAAGGCCCAAACAGTCAAGATTTCATCGAACCAAAAGTTCAAGGACTATGGCGTGTTGCCCTAAATAGTAACTTTGCGCCCTTTGAATTGAGCTCAATGAAACCTGAACTTGATCATTACGAGTCGCGTTTATTAAAGTTTACATGTTGAACACAAACTGCATGTCGAAAAATACGAGAATTCTAAAGAGAAAAATAAAACTAATCGATTTGAAGAACTTGGGAAAACATCAATAAAACAAAAGAAAGAAAAAACAAAAAAAAAAAAATGAATTGCAATTTAGTTTTAACCGTTGACCGAAAAGGAAATGAAAAATGAGTCTTCTCCTTTATCCCTGAAAGGGATAAGGAACTGCAACGTGAGAGGATGCATCCTATGATGTAGACCTCACAGGTTTGCCCTCACTCTTCTTTGAAGTTCGGAGCATTTACGCCAAGACACGATAGGTCCCTGAAGATTGACCTAGTCATCTGGATTTTGATCATGTTGGGAGGGTGCGTGGGGGTGCCAAATCCACCCGGTTGCACATTTTCAGATAGTACGTAGCCTCCCAGTTGAAAGTGGAAGGGTGATTTGTGTCATCAGTAGAATAGGCACGATCGTCAAAGACCCCTTGCGGTATTTCGTCAGGCCGAAATAGATTTGAAAATCGTTTTCTTTGTAGTGTACTTTGCGCTGGCGAAAAGAACCCGCCCTATGATACCGCAGAAACTAGCTACCAACGTACGTACGCGTCATCAGGCAAGGTTATTCCAGCGAAGCCTCAAATTTTAGCTCGCTGAGTCAGTTACTATCGCTGCTGTCCTTTATGGACTTAACAATACTCATTTGAAAACACTATACTCTAGTGGTACTGTTGACAACTCAGTCTGTTGGGTCAGGACAAAATTGAGATCAAAAATTCGGCATTTTACACCTAAACATTAAAAAGAAAATGAACAACCCTTCAAGAGCGAACAAACCCCAAGGTACTGCAAACTCGTTTGCACTAATATTCATTAAGCGTATTCATTCGGAAACGGTCTAAAATTTAAAAAGTTCAAACTTTTGACTTATATGCAACCTTATCGGCGAATTATTCACAATTAATAAAGCAACCCCATCGCCGTTGAACTGATACAGCCCCTTTTGCATCTTGTGTTCGCTCAGACAGTACCTGAAATTGTTTTGGTCTATGAAACACGTCTTCATCCATTACCCGTTGTTTTTTTCCCCCACATCTGTAAAAGCTATAGATTGGCAATGTCAGAAATGATAACTCCTTAGGAGATGTGAACTTCTGAACTATTTCTATGAATGGTCAAAGCGCAAAATAGATACACCCAGAATGTTAAGCTAGCTTCGCAATTCGCTCAGGGGAATCACGTGGCTTCGGGTATTATAAACTCACTTACTTTGCTTGTTTGGTTCACTCGTTTAATTATGGGATCGTAAAATCTCACCAATCTTTTGGTACCAGTGGTAGTTTTTATTCGAAGCTTTCCTTTTGTCTACATCCTTTCTGTGGGTTAAGGTAATCTTTAGAGTATCTCAGTCAGCGTTGACGTGTACAGGAGGGTCAGGAGGGGAAAATTTGTAGGGAAAATAACGGTGGCTTCATTCTTCATTGAAAGAATAAAACACGTACTTTTATGATATCTTAAATATTTTAATAGTTCTTTTCAAATGAATAATACAAATTGAACGCAACGTAAAATCAATTTGAGTCTTTCTTTTTTAAAAAAAGGCACTACAGGTAAAGATTGTTCAACCATTTTCGTCTGCCAAATTTCTTCCATTTTCGTGGGATTCGTGATAATAAAGAACCGGAATTTAATAGAATTCATTTTCAATGAATATTTTATGAAAGATGTTTGGCATCTAAAATGGTTGGCTTTAGCTATGCTCACTTTATATCTGTAGCCTAAATAACAAAGATTCTTTAAAATAATGTTTAACAAAGTCATGCTTACACAGAGAATATAATTAGAATACCAAGTAGATTTGTTTCTTACATATATTTACAGTACGATATAATATCCGCCAAAAAACCGCAAGATCTCAGAAGAGTTTGAGTAATATTTGTGCATACTCATAACTGTGCGATAAGATTCCGGCGAGTAATAAAATTTTGCCAAACAATTTTAATTTGATAAAATTGATATTTTGGTGTTTTAATTTTCAGTGTTTGTATTGAGGTCTGTTTATCCTTTCCATCATGCCGAAATGATTCTCCCTTCTGTCACGTAATAGCGCTTTGGTAGCTAGATATACCAATGATAGTACGTTTTTCTTTTTTCCCCTTTGATTTCCGCAGCATTGCATAAAGCATTCTCCATCCTTGCAACTGTTCCACGGATGGAACACACAAACTGAGTATTTCACGTATTCTTTAGGATGTTTTGGCTTATAATTAATGTCTACGTTGGCACCGTACACTAGCTAATATATCCATTACTTGCTTAAAATACCATTTCCAATTACATTGGTATATTCTAAACCAATCATTGGCACATTTACAATACTCCGTAATGCAGTTGCGGCATTCAGATCTAGGAAATCCGATAGACTATACATTTAAACTTTCGTTGAAATTCACATGCATCATTTTTTTATTCATCGAGATAATGAGCATTTTCTCCACCATTCTATCTTAGATGTTATTGGTGATTATCAATCGTGAAGGTCATTTCGACGCCGTAGCAAAGTCAAACTTGCGTTTGGATCACTAAGAGAATACGTTTCAGGTTCGAAAACCGGCGGATACTCCATATTAGGATAATCGGGTGTTGTGTGGCTACTCGTTGTCGTAGAAGAGGACTGCTGTAACACTGCTCCGGATTGTGACGAGGCAGCGGTGTCTTCGTTTGAATTACTATTGGTATCTGCGATTCCGTGAAGATTCTGTAAAAATAAGAAAGGAGATATCAATTGTGTTATACGTGATTAATGTACATTTCAGCTATTTATAAATATGAGAGGATCCAGTGATTAGGAGTTACTGTTTGGCCATTATGATCCATTAGTAATATCACTCACCTTATTCATAGGCGAAAATGCTTCGTGGTCCAGATCTGAATTCGCGGCTGATGCCGATGAGCCGTTATTTGAATGTTGACGCCCGAATATTGCACGATGCAAGCTTGGTGAACCTAAAAGTTTTCGCTCTTTTCGTTCTTTCACGAATTTTGTGAAAATAGGAACAGGAGCTGAGTTTTTCCGGTTGTTGTCGATTTTTTTGTCTTTGAATTCCGAGTTGTACGTGTGGCTCTTCTTAATACTCGACTGGGAACTCGAACCGCTGCCCATATGATCACCAGGCCCAAACGACTGTGCATATACATTTGCTTTTTTGTTTAACGGTAACGTTAAGGGTGTGTAGGCTGATTTTCCACTCTTATGGTGATGATCTGAATGCTTAAATTGAGTGAATAATTTTTCGCTTGAGGTTTTAAAAGCTTCGAATTTTCCTTTAGTTTTCTTGAAACTTCCACCACGACTAGACTTTTCACTACTGTTGATTTCTCCTGTGCCGCTACTGTTCTGAGACGCAGTCGACTTTTTCTTTGACAAGAAATGCCCTTTGTCTGTAGCATTTGAAGCGGATCTAGAGGCTTTCTTGCTGTCACCAGAAGCGGGTTCATCTCCATATATGAATTCGTACCCAAAGTCTCGTAGTTTCAGACCTTCTTTTGTTCGCGTTCGCTTTATGTCTTCATCCTCCGGGTTAAAACTCATCTCGTAATCAGGCGTTTTAGGAAGGCTGCGACTCTGAATTTTAGACAATTTTCCGCCTCCTGAATGAACCCCGAGAGTATGTGAGGTCAAACCACTTGATTCCTTTCTATGCGAAAGCACCCTCACGAGTTCTTCTTTCTTTTCTACTCCAAACTGCACTCGGTTATTATAGTTATCTCGGGCCTCTTCCTCCTTTTTTTGTAGCATGAGGTCCTTCAGCGTGACAAAGCCTTGTGGGTTGTTGTGTGGATCCCACGAGTTTGATACAACGTTGATTTTCGGCAGTGAGCAGTCCATGGCTTTTGAAGTGTGGAAGTCAAATTCGACCAGATTAGGATTGGAAGCGTGAATATAGTTGTAGGGCGAGTTTTTGCGTAGCTTCTTCGGATTTGGATTATCGGTTTGTAGGGACATGTCTTCTTCATTAATGAACCCAGTGACTGAGCAACATTGCGAAGTATTTTCAAGATCTAAAACCGTGCCCCCTTTCGATTCAGTACTGTATGTAGAAGTTATAGATTGTTTCCTGTCCCTTTCGATATGATGATGTGAATGGACTCCTGAACTGCTGCTTGCTGATGAGGATAGAACGTCTTGGTGGTAAATGCCACTGGTATTTGTTCCTATTTGGAGTCCATGTGTGCCACCTGGTACTTTTCTATATGTTCGAAATTTCTCCGTAGGTACTGGAATATCGCTCGATGAAGGCTTCTTCTCATTGCCGCTTTTGAATGTCGCCAGTTTTTTTAGAGAGCCTAGATAGCGTTCATGCTTTGAAGGTGAACCGGATGCTACGTTTTCTGAACCAAGAGGACTCGAGTGGCCTTGGTGTTCAGTTTTAGTTAAATGTGACAGATGAATTGGTGGAATCGGCGACGGAGTACTTAAATTTTTTCCAGTATTTAAAGAGACTATGCTGTCCTCTTCTTCATCAGTGTTATCCGTTTCTGAGAAAATTTCTCGCAATGTTTCCGATGCAGGCGAAGCTGAGTATCCACCAGAGCTCGGCTCACTGCGAAAAGCGGGTTTATCATTCCGTAATGTTGCTTGCCGAATATATTCCATCCACTGATTCAAAGCTTCAACCGATTCTGCCGCAAAATACAACGTCTTAAGCTGGTGATACACTTTGAAGGCGAAGGATTTAGAATGAACTTCCACTGCGTGAGAAACAGTAAATCCGGGTAATACAACCATACAGCTCGCTTTCCGCGACTCTTTCCTTTTGAATCCATACAGAATCGTTTCAATTAGAACAAAATAGTGCTTCGCCCAAAACGCAATCCCTTGCTTGTCCTTAGTCCTTTGATACAAGTGGCCTTGAATGTCGCTCGTGCCGAGTGACTTGAGCGTAACTTGTCGCCGCTTGGCCAATAAGCTATTTTTCTTCTTCAGAGTGAGACTCTTCGTTTTTGCAGGTGTCACCAACTCACTTTCCTCTCTTATTACTTGCTCCTTAGACGTGGCTTGCGAATTGGGCGTGTTTACGTTTTTTTGAACCGGTTTTGGCGGAATTGGTTGATTATGTGTAGAATATTTTTCTTGAGGCCTTATAAGTTGTGGTTTAGGCGATGGGGGGATTGCAGGTGGTTGAGGTTGCTCTTGGCGTTTTGGACGCGGAGGTGGTGCGGGAGGCGGAGTATTCTGTAGAAATTCCTTCCGGGGTTCTATCGCTGGTGGAGAGTCTGTTGGAGATTCAATTAATCAATTTCTTGCAATCAATATAGATTCTTAAACTTAATTTTTTTTTATAATACAGATACATACGAGTATACACTGATTTTACACACCTGACTCTTCGCCCGTATTATCGTAAGCAGGCGTGCTGTGGCTTTTATCTAGTCTTCCTCTCCTGTTGACAACGGCTGCATTAACACATTGAATTGGTTCTGCAGAATTTTCCTTGAAACTCGCCGACTTGTCTCGCTCAAAAAATTGGCCAATATCATCCTCATCGGCATAGGGAATTGGCTCAAATGTTTCGAGAATTGTATTTTCTACATTGCATGTGTACTGAAAACAAAAAAGGGAAAAATTCCTCGAAGATGAATAAAACATTTAAGATTAAATTGCAAAAAGACATAAGTTATTCATATATACTGTGTGTATTTTCCCATGTTCTTCCAAACTATCCTTAATTTGTATTATTTCCATCAAAACACTATTTGTTTTTCTTTCGACATATATATATATATATATATATATATATATATATATATATATATATATATATATATATATATATATATATATATACATATATATATTTCGGGAGTAAGTGGCTCCCTTCTGCAGTGTCAGTTATTTTTTCTGTTCAAAAAGTTCAAAAAGTACCCGGAATTTTTAAATTTCGCGGGTCTGGAGAGTCCGATTGTGACTAAAAAAACAATCGCATGAACATCGCTCAGGAGCTGTTAACTGACGTCAACGACGATCCAAGTTTGCTTGAAAGGGTCATAACTGGTGATGAAACATGGGTGTACGGTTATGATGTCGAAACAAAAGCACAATCGTCCACCTGGAAGCATTCAACGTCACCAAGAGCGAAAAACACGTCAAGTTCGATCAAATGTCAAGGTTTTGCTTACTGATTTCTTCGATTATAATGGCATAGTGCATCAAGAGTTCTTACCACGGCTAATAAGGAGTATTACCTTGAAGTTATGCGACGTTTGCGTGAAGCAATCCGAAAAAACGCCCCGATTTATGGAAAAGGAATTCACGGCTTTTGCACCACGATAACGCACCTGCTCACTCGTCGTTGCTTGTTCGTAATTTTTGGCCAAAAACAACACCGTAGTAATGCCCCAACCTCCATATTCACCAGATATGGCTCCGTGTGACTTTTTCCTGTTCCCAAAGTTGAAGAGACCCATGAAAGGTCGGCGTTTTTCCTCGATTGAAGAAATAAAGGCCAAATCGCAGAGAGTGCTCAAGGACATACCAAAAAGTGAATATCAAAAGTGCTTCGAAGATTGGAAAAAACGCTGGCATAAGTGTATTATATCTGGGGGGGACTACTTTGAAGGGGACCACATTGATGTAGACGAATAAATAAATATTTTTTTGAAAAAACGAAAATTCCGGGTACTTTTTGAACAGACCTCGTATATATATATATATATATATATATATATATATATATATATATACATATATATATATATATATATATATATATATATATATATATATATATATATATATATATATATATATATATATATATATATATATATGTCGAAAAGAAAAACAAATAGCGTTTTAATGGAAACAATACAAATTAAGGATAGTTATTCCTATTTATGTAAATTGATAGACAGTTCACTTAACAAAAATAATGTCTTCTTTCTTCCGTTCGATTTAAAGCGTTTCTTCTTTTGGATTCTTATCTACTGAGTCTTCTTTTTAAGTTTATAGAATTCTAGCCAAAAATTAATAGAAATATTATAATTTAATGCGATTATAATCCGATAAAATCAAACTTTGAAATGTCTCCATCAGAACTTCACTTTATGAACCTCGATAAGGTATTGAAGCTTTAAATTCCTCCTATGTCCTCTGTGCAGAAATAAAATAATAAAAATTTAACTAACCTTATTATCTACAGGATAGTTATCAGTTTTCATGTTAGCATCGAACCGAACCACCTTACTCACTCCCGGTTTCGATTTGCCAGTCTCGTTTTCCGCGGCGCTATTTTCATTTTTCACGACTTGCTTTTCGGTAGTAGAACTGTTTGATATTTGTGGTAACGAGTTATTCATACCGCCGAGTATATGTTCATTAAATTTCGAGTTACCAGCAAGACCCAGACAAGTTGCAGGCCTTGCCGCTATTTCTAGACCAAATCCAAAAGAAACGGACTTGTCTCGAAGACTTGGTGATTGTGCTTCACCATTTTGTCGTAGCTTTCGTTCGTCCCAAAATGGAATGTTGCCTATATTTTTCAGATGTGCTAATTCTGTGCCGCAAATTGTATTGCGGCGCTGCAGCACTGCTCGTGGCTTCGGCATGTAAAGTCGCTGATTGTCTGGGGATTTGAGATCCGTAGGGGTAAGGATGTCGCTACAAGATGAGTCCGTGTCGGATGAGGTGTGTTTCTCCGCGATTTTCAAGGGAAGCGAGAAGTCCTGAACAGCCACTACGTTTGTAGGTGCTGGTCGAGGACTTGGTAGATTGTCACCCCATCGGCCGGGTAGTGCTCGCTTTTTACTTGGTAAACGGTAGGGTTGCATGTAGATCTGGCCGTATATCTTCGTGTGCTTTGGTCGCTTTTTGAGTGTTATAAGGACGTCTGGGGGCGAGTCGCGCAACTGCATCATAACAGTCTTGTATTGCCATCCGACCACTGTTTGGTAGTTGATTTGCACGATCTCATCTCCGTCCTCGATTTTTCCTGAATTATGTGCAGGCGAGTTGTGCTTGATGTCGCTGATTTGGTGTATTCCGTGATAGCTCGGAATCACGCTGAATCCTAATTCAGACTCCCGTTTCTTCAGCGTCACCAAATTTAGAGCGCACGGCTGCAACAGCATCGGGTCAGTAATATCTTGAATGATGTAGTCCGCAAGTTGTGCTAATTTTTCTGCACTCATTCGAATCTGATCAACTGGATTTTCAACGAAGCGATCCCTTTGCGCACTTGTTGCCATTTCTAATCCGAGGCGAAGCATATTTTTCCGAATCTCACTGAATTGGAAAAGACCTTGGAAGGGGGTGCGGTCTAACCAGCCAATAATCGGTTTCGTTGTAGCAATCGTTCTCGAAATATCATTCAGTATTTGCGTTTCTAGTTTTGATTTATCACAGTGGTAGGTTAATTGCTTGTATAGATTGCGTGCGGCCGTAGCGAGATGCAGCGCGAGGAATTGTAGGTTTTCTTTGTCTATGTTGTAATGCTGAAAATGGGTAATGCTTGCTGGTTAGTAAGAACAGTCAATTAGCAACCCCACTTACAAAATTTCGTAAATGCTCGACAGCTTCAAGCACGATTTCTTGATGACCAATTGAAACCATGCCGAGCTGCTCCAGCTCATACGGGCGAATATTGAGCAATCGTTTTCCTCCTACTTCGTTATTTGTGAAGGAATGTACATAGTTGTACATGGTGTCGTCGAGGCCTGGGAAGATAACAAAGAAAGTTTTCTTTAATTACTTTTTAGTTTGATATTTAAAAAATATTTGATTTAAATCTCAAATTACCGGAAGACCAAAGTGGAAGCGATGTGAAACACCTTACTAAAGTTAGTGCTACTTTGTTTTTACCTCTTGAGAAAAATAGTCATAGAAACAAGACAATTCAATTGGGTAAAGTTTACAACTTAATAACCGGAATTTGACGCTAGATGTCCGTACTAACAAATATCGTAAAAGCTCGAACTTTATATATATGTCATTTTGAAGGTACATTTGACAGCTATCAAAATCAGTCAACAAAACAATTTTATCTTGTGTGCATCATTATTATTTTACACGATGAATAACTTCGAAAATTGGAGAAAAAGACAGCATTTGCGGGAGGTTCTGTTGGGTCATTTTTTTGCAAAGAAAACTGCTGCGGAAAGTCATCGTTTGCTTGTAGAAGTTTATGGCAACGATGCTTTAGCGAAAACACAGTGTTTTGAATGGTTTCAACGCTTCAAAAGTGGCGATTTTGACATCAAAGACAAAGAACGCCCAGGACAGCCAAAAAAGTTTGAAGACGAAGAATTGAAGACGCTACTCGATTAGGATTCGTGTCAAACGCAAGACGAACTTGCCACATTATTGGGAGTGACTCAGCAAGCCATTTCGAAACGTTTGAAAGCCGCCGGATACATTCAGAAGCAAGGTAATTGGGTCGCCTATGAGTTGAAGCCGAGAGACGTTGGACGGCGCCTCTGTATGTCTGAAATGCTGCTTGAGCGCCATAAAAAGATATCATTTTTGCATCGGATCGTGACGTGGGATGAAAAATGGATCCACTATGACAATCCCAAGCGCAAAAAGTCATACGTGAAGCCCGGCCAACCAGCCAAATCAACGGAAAAGCCAAATATCCATGGCGCCAAGGTTATGCTGTGTATTTGGTGGGATCAGAAGGGGCCGTTATATTATGAGTTGTTGAAATCGGGCCAGACAATCATAGGTGACCTGTACCGAACACAATTAATACGTTTGAAGCGTACCATCATCGAAAAACGCCCGGAATATGCGACCAGACACGAGGCTATAATTTTTCATCATGACAACGCTCGACCGCATGTTGCAAGACCCGTGAAAAACTATTTGGAAAATAGTGGATGGGAAGTTTTGGCCCACCCGCCTTATAGTCCGGACTTTGCTCCGTCTGACTTTTATTTATTTCGCTCGATGCAAAACGCCCTCACCGGAATACGTTTCCTTTCAGAGCAAGGCATCCGAAATTGGATAGATTCGTTTTTGGCCGCATTTTTTTGGGATGGAATTCATAAATTGCCTGAAAGATGGGGAAATGTTGTAGCTTCCGATGGACAATACTTCGAATAAAATATATTGACAGATTTTTCCACAATAAAGCATCAAATTTCGCTAAATAAAAATCCGGTTATTAAGTTGTACCCCCAATATTTAGCGGGTGTTTTAATATAAAAAGTTATCTCTATTTTCGAAGTCTTAAAAATGCCAAAAACGTATCGGGGAACTTTCCAATTGTGCCGAATAATTCAATTGCTTTGTTTCATATGTATTTTGGACTTTTTCAGGTTTTTCTAACATATATATCACGGCATTCCAGAAGCCCTCGTAATCACCATGTAGCGTCAGTCGCATGGCTGATTATATTAATTGCTTATCCACTACCTTCTCAACTAGTTTCGATGGCAGTAGACGGTACATTGTTTAGCTGACTTGTAATGAAAGAAGAGACAAAAAAGCAAAACATATATTAAGAACACCAGGGCTCAGGTAGTGCAATATTGGTGTGCTAGAAAAGAGCATACCTCATAACGCGGTATTTGGGTACAGCACAGCAATGCGATGAGACTTATCGTTTTTCCCCTTTTTGGGAACATTCAGTTGTTTGTTGGCTTCGGAAAAGCGATTATAACCGTTTATTTCCGTGCTGAGGAAGTTTTTTTTCAAACGGAAGATTGTGTTTGTTATCCATTAACAGATCTGGTGAATCCGACTTGGGATTGAGAATAACTTTTCTTTTTCCTAAGTAGTAAATAGGATTTGTTCAACATTGTTTAAAATGATAATTGTCGAAGAATTGTAAGAAGTGGTGAGCTTTATTTTTTGGTATTTTTTGTGGGGATGAGGGTTGACTTTTTGTAATTGATAAATTATAGAAGGCGCTCGGACACCGGCCTTATATTCGATTGGGAAAGAAATTATTTGTTAAGCAGCTATTGGAACGTTGGATGTCAAAGCTGGCTGCAAAAGCATGATTTGATGTCAGAATACAATACAAACAATACATAAAATTTATTGAGCCTCTATACATATATGAAAATACAAGAAAAGAATGAAATATACTGCCAGCGACCGTAATTGTCTAGTGCCTAAACATCGATAAAATCCGGTCGGAACGAAAAGAATTGCAATTGAAAATAACGTGTGATTATGTTTACGTGTGTTATTCTTAATAATGATCAAAAGCGAAGCAGTGGTCTCCGATAGAGAACAATAATGGCTTATAAGGATCAGGCATTGAGGGCGTAAGCAGAAGATAATTATCATTACACGGAGATTTAATAGAAGAAATATATCCATTTGTGTTTCCCATGTTAATTTTCTGATTAAATAATTCTCGAATGAAGGAATCAGGATGAGTAGTCCAACTGGATAAATTTTGATACTCAATTTAATCATATAAAATAAAATGGATATAATTCTGGTTTTGTTATAAAGAGAATCGGTACTATAATATTTTTCATTTGGACGTCTATGCAATAGAATTAAATTAACACAGATCAATTTCATCGGTAGTTCGCTTTAATGGAGATTTCTGACTTATACTTGCCGCATCAGCACTTGGAAACAATTTAGATCCGAGCGTGCGAGCCGTCACTGCAAATTAGAGTTCTTTTTGTCAGTATAGAAAATTTCTACAACAAATATCTTTTATTCGTCAAAATTACGCTCTATATAGCCACGAGGGCATCTTTCCGTTCATTTATGTTTAACATTTTAGCGTTGTACACAAAATCAACATTTAAATGGGGCAAGTATTGAAGAACAACAAAAATAAACTATAAGAGTGGATTTAGTCGCTTAAAAAGAATTCTACAGCAAATGCCCCACCGTTCGACGGCTGCTATTCTACAACGCAACGATCGTAGAGCACTAGAGAATCCAAAACGGAGCGAGTTCAAGAGGAATCAAGGGTCGAGAGAGCTATGGGCTCCAAACTGCCCACCAACATCAAAGTTTACAAAAACATAGAAGAGTTTGACAAGAACCTGCCGCAAACAGTGGAATTGCTTCGGACCGAGGAGGGCGACCGTGTGTATGTGATCGGAACCGCTCACTTCAGTCTCAAGTCTCAGGACGATGTGTCATTGGTGGTCCGCAATGTGAAGCCGGATGCAATAGTGCTGGAATTGTGTCCCCTACGAGTGCACGTGCTGCACTATGACGAGGAGACTTTGCTGCGGGAGGCTTCCGAGCTGACGGCCGAGAAGAAACGCGAGATCCTCAAAGAACACGGCTTCTCCGGGGGCATGTTCTACATCTCTTTCCTCAACATGAGCGCCAACATCACAAGGCAATTGGGGGTCGCGCCCGGCGGCGAGTGTCGACGGGCGGTGGCAGAGTGTAACCTCATCGATAACTGCAAGATCATGTTGGGCGACCGGCCCATCAACATCACCATGAAGCGCGCGACAGCCGGCATGTCTACGAGTCAACGCCTAAAACTCGCCATGATGCTCAAGCAATCCAGCAACTCGAGCGAATCGCAGAAAATGACGTTCGAGGACGTAGAACGCTACAAATCCAGGGACATCCAACCGCTGAGCGGCATGAAGGACCGTCTGCCCTCCGTCTACAACTCCTTCGTCACGGAGCGGGACGTTATTCTGGCGCACTCGTTGCTGCTCGCAGCCAGCATCATGAGCGTGCTCAAAACCAAGGGCCAGCCTGCGAAGGTGGTTGGTGTCGTCGGAATGGGACATTTGCCAGGCATCATCAAGAATTTTGGCCACACCACTACCAACCAGGTATCAGCGCTCATGACCATGCCCACCAACAATTGGCTAGCCGCTTCGCCCACTCTCATTCCCGATATCCTGCAGAAGTGGGGTATGATGGCCCTTCGCAGTATAGTAGGCACCAAGAAATAATTTTGACAACAGCATTGTGTCGGACCTTCGGTTCAGCCCGCCAAGCTCCGATTACTATTAACTAATCTAAATACCTTGTGTTTGCATCTTATTTATATACAAAGCTATGAAGCTTGTTTTGTTTTCACTGCCGGCCGATCGGGGAGATAAATTCTTTGTCTTGTTATCTTAAGCATTCCCTAGAATCGGTCATTATAAATTGACAAGTTTAGAATAAAAACTAGTAAAAGCAAAACGCAATCGTTTTTATTTCGCTGCTTCGTAGTTTTTTGGGGCGTAAGTGAAGATTGTTGTTGTTTTTGCAATGTTAGATACGAACCTTTTAACCAGTCTGTGACTTGGTCGGGAGTCCATTCGGCCACGTTAATGTAGGCCATTCTGTGCGAAACTTAGAAAAAATTTCACTTGCACTAACCGCCCGGCGGTCCAGGGCGAGATGCGCTTCGCGGACGATCGCGCGTGGGACGATATCGGCGGCCACTTGTTTTTATCGCGACATTGTAGCAGACCGCGACTTGTTGTTGATTTGACTTTTTGACTTTTCGAGTATCGCACAATGACACATAGATTCGGGTCACGTGACTTCGGCTACATACGTATCGAATGTGCCGAACTTGGATTTCGTAGTTCGAAATTGTTGATGAAAGGAGATGAGAATGGAAAATATACTCTGAAGTTGGAAGAGAGTATAGTTGACAGAGCGCGAATTATAGTTTGAATTCAATTTTCAATTATTCTAGTGTGTTTCTTTTTAAAAATGCAATAAAATGAACAAAAATCAAATTTTTTCCTTATATTTTCGCTTTATTCGCAATAACAAACCTTCTTGTTAGTTGTGAAATACAATTTCATTCTTTTGGCTACCACGGCTGACGTGACAGTAGGCCATCCTCTCAGACCAATTTTCCAAGACATTATTGATTGTTTCGGGCTCTATCTGAGCAATGGTTTATTGAATATTTAATTTCAGTGCTTGAATCGTTGGTGGGTTTCCGCATAATAGCGATCTTTCATAACGCCCCATAAACAGAAGTCCGACAGTGTCAAATCGCAGCTTCGAGGCGGCCAATTGACATCAACAAGGTGGCTGATTACACGATTTCCGAATTTTGTGCGCAAAAGATCGATTGTTTGATGAGCTGTATGGCATGGCGTGCCATCCTGTTGAAACCTAACCATTCAAGTCAAAATCCTTAATCTCCAGCTGCCAAAAAGTGGGTTATCATATCTCTGTAGTGCTCCCCGTTGACCGAAACAGCATTTTCAGCCTAATTTTCGAAGAAAACGGTCCAATTATGCCACCAAACCAGATTCCATACCACAATGTCACTCACTGAGGATGCATTGGCTTCTCGATAATCACGTGTGGGGGTCAAAAGTCAAAGTCAAAAGCGCTTTAATCAATACTAATCGGTATAAATTTTCAAAGAATATAAAGCAAATTCCAAATAATGACAATACAAAAATTTAATTGCCCAAATGGCTCTCTAAATTTATACGTTATCAGCTAAACACATTTCATCACGTGTGGGGTTTCCGAGTCCCAGATGTGGCAGTTTTATTTGTTCACATAGCCGCCGAGATGAAAATATACCCCATCAGAAAAGATGATTTTTTGAGAAAAATCGGCATCCAAGTCGATTTCAATACTTCCCAATGTTGGTCAATCCTAAATTGATTCATTTCGGCCCGCGGAAGGTTAGTACTGAGTCACTTACATAATTTTGAGCGGGAAATAGCTATCAGTGTCAAAATAACATGTGATTTAAAAATGAAACTAGAGAGAAAACTAGCATTAATTCTATTTAACTATAATTGCATCGGCTGGAATATAAAAACACTCAAAAAATTAATTTAGAGAATTTTTGCATAAATAACGTCTTTTCTGCTCTATATACAGTGAATGTAAATAGTATGCATTCGTCAAAGTCAAAGTCAAAAGCGCTTTATTTAATACTGATCGTTAAAAATTTTAAAAGAATATAAAGCAAAATCCAAACAATAACAATAAAAAACTTAATGGCCCAAATGGCTCTCTAAATTTGTACGTTATCATTAAACACATTAAAAAAAAACTATAGCAAATCCGAATCAATGAAGATTATTACATATTTTTAAAATTTAATTGGAAAAAGGAGAAAAAACCGACCAACACTATTCTAAAATTATTTATCATCTTAACACAACAGTGAACTTTGATCCTACACCTAATATGTTTTAACTTAATTCTAATAAATGCAATCAAAAACTTTATCTTATACTAAAAAAATCTATAACAATGTTCCTAACCTAAGCGTTTAACCTTATCTCTAACCTAATATAATAAACATAATATAAACCTAACATATACCTAATTTTTAACAAAAATAATCAATAACACCAAATGTAGCAATAATGAGCTGAAACTCAAAAACTAAATAAATAAAAACACCAAAACTGAAAATAAACACGAATAATTTAGACATTGTCATTCAGCCACCAATATCTAGATTGCCCCGTCTCAACTCGATCAGCTTCAACGAATCTAGCAAATGAGTATCTCCATTGGAATTGTTGGTCTCGTGAACTCAAACTCAGAGGATATTTTATCTTCTTATCGGTGGCCCGCCGATATATGTGATATATGATTAGGACGCCATCAGAATCAAAAACATATCGATTCATGTCCAAATACACGAATGCTTCTGGAGGAATGAAGCCAGTAGCGAGGCAAGTCGCAATATACCCGTCTGTAGCGTGGAACGGCTGTGAAATCCAAGGGTTTTCACTCACAGTCACAGATCTTGCGATATGATTCCGAAGAAGTTTCAATATGAAGATATCGACTCTAGTCACTTCAGCAGTTTGATAAATTCTTCTATTCGATATATAATGTTTCCAATCCTTCTCAGGCTTTCTGTACAAACCCGTACATGCACGAAGACATTTCCTTTCGAAAACTCTTAATTTTTCCATAGTACTAGCGCTCTGGTTGTACCAGATCTGACATCCATATGTCAAAACTGGTCTAACCAGTGTGTTGTAACAGATAATTTTGACCTTTTGATCAATGTATCTGGAATGAAAGAGCTTTCGAAGGGCCATGACTACTTTAAGTGCCTTACTGAGCATGATTTTCACATGTTCAGTATAGTACAGATACTGATCGAGATAAACACCGAGGTATCGAACACAGGATTTATGTGGAACCCGTTCAAGACTACCCTCACCAGCCATGATGTGGAAATCTTTCCAATTACGTTTCAGGTCTTGACTGACCCCCTGCAGAGTTGTCTGAAACAAGATTGTTTCGCACTTTTGCGCATTGATTTTCATTCGCTAATTGTCAGTGTACAGCTGTACATCATTGAACTTTTTTTGGAGATTGCTCTGAACTTTTGTAGCTTTTCGGTCTGCCGTATAGATGATCAGATCATCAGCAAACGCTACCAATGATCGCGTTGGCGAGACGTTAAAATCAAAGCTGTTCAAAAGCTTGCGAATGAAGATTGAAAAGAGCAGAGGCGCAGTAACTGTTCCCTGCTGTAGACCATTCAAGACCTTGAACTCGCGCATTGTTGTCAGATTTCCATCAGTTACGACAAACGATTTCCCGTATAACATATCACACATCAGGGCGAACTTGTCCTGAAGGAGTTTAAAAACTAGTCCATCTAACCACACCGTATCGAAGGCTTTCTCCATCTCAATGAGACATGCTCCAACACATTGACTATCATTTAGTTTCCAACAGATGTCTGAGGTTACTTTCGTAATTGCATGTGTGGTCGAATGCCTGGCACGAAAACCAAATTGGCAATTCGGCATCAACTCATTTTCCTCAATGTGGGCGTTTAATGCTCTGTTGAGTATCACTTCGAACACCTTGCTGATGTTAGGCAGCAAGCTGATTGGGCGATAGCTTTTCGGGCATGAAGGTTATTTTCCTTTCTTCAAGATCGGAAATACCTTAGCCTTTTTCCACTCATTTGGGAAATATGAATTGCTCAACATGTTGTTGAACAGTATGGAATAATTCCTAATAGCAACCTCCGGCAAATGTCGGAGTACTACATTTGGAATACCATCAGTACCACATAATTTCTTGTTGTTTATCCTGCGAAATATGAAACGCAAGTCTTCATAGCTGACAAAATAATCAATAAGATTCAAGCTCGGTATGAGGTCAGATGTTAATGTTTCATTGAAATGAAGAATTGATTGGCCGTTCAGGCTTGATTTGCAGTCGGAAACTTTTGCTTCAACGATCTCTGAAACTATTTCATTCCCTCTCTCAGAGTTTGGCAGATGAACCAATTCAAAATGTGTTCCAATCAGGGCAAGTTTATCCAATCCTTCACAAATGATCCTGTTTCCATTTCTATCCGGAGTCGTACTATCAATTTCGATACCAGCCCTATCGAGAAGATTTATCTCATCACCAGTGACTTCAAGATTCGATACCTTCACTCGAGACTTCTTGCGGAATATGCTATTCACTTTCGCGAACAAGCCGTCTGGATCCTGTGGGCTAATACCCCTCAATTTTTCCGCCCATTGATTGCTGACCTCACTCCTGAAGTATGACCGGATTAAGTTCCGGACATTCTTCAGATGTAATTTCAACAAAGACAACGAGGGATGGTTATAGTCCAAAAATCGTCGATAAATATTGTTGACGCGCATGAGAAGAAGGCTTTTCAATCTTTTCAACCTTGCGATGGTTGGTGTTTCATATCCTTCCATATTGTTTCGAAGTTTAATCTTGGGAACGACTTTCTCAATCGTTTCCAGCGTCAGCTTCTCTAACTTCGACAAATAGGCATCTATTTCATCGTTAGTTAGATTCCTGTCATTAGGAACCATTGAGCAAGAGTTGCCACCATCAGAACGGGGACATTGCTTCTGGTACTCTCGATTAAACTTCTTTTGAAACTTTCCCCAGTTTGTTTTTTTGAAGTTCAACCGATGATTTTCGTGTTGAACTGGAATGAGGAAGAAATCATCCCTTTGATGACTGATTTCCATTACGATTGCGTTATGGTCGCTATCATAAGGAAGCTCCTGCAGTTTCCGTTGAGGACCATTAAAGTTGAATTCGAGTCTTGCGTCAGCAATGCAGAGGTCCAAATATGAATTTGTCCTAGGGTATGTTGGGAACTCCGACCCATATAGATTGTCGTATTATATTGAATTTTTTATTATCTCTGCGAGCTGATATTGGGTTTGGACTAGATATTCATGAAAGATTAATTCACATTATTTTGTGTGCCGGCTTATACCGATGTATTAAACATTGTCTGGATGGCACACTTGACGAAGCGACGAGATGTGAATGCAGATCGTACGAGCGTTGTGCGACGAAGAAAGAGTGATGGAGAATGTGATAGGGGATGGAGGAGTTGCAAATATATATATATATATATATATATATATATATATATATATATATATATCATAAAAGGATAAAATATCACTTAAATTATTTGAATAGCAAATTCGCAAAAAAAAAAAAATTAAAAAAAATCCCATATCATATTGAACTTTATTTTCCTTTCTAATCAAACCTTGATTATCTATCACCAACCTTTGTATATTCCACCCCTCTCTTTCCCACTTTCGGAGGGCATTAACTTGCGGAGCACAACAAATGAAGAATTGTTCTTCCTTTATCCGAGGCAGTTGACCTTTTCATCTTCAGCAATTGTGAGATTTTCAAATATTGCGTGTGAACTGATATGCACAAGTTTATAATCGTGAAAAGCATAATTGTACGTTTGTGTGCGTCATCGTATGCCACTAATGCTCAGAAATCCTCCCATTCAATAAAGCTTTCAACAATTTTGCCGGCAAGTTTAATCAATGTCACGATCAGGGACCTACTCCAGATTAATTAACTAGAGTGCTACCACCTACACTACGCTAGTGGCAAGTTAGATGATCCCAGAAACTGCTGACGTTCTCCTGCATATCAGATATTGGATAATCGAGTTCCAACTGATACAAAGCAATAGATCGATCGAATTTCCAACGGGCATGTTGTCTACGCCAGGTCCTGTAAAGTCAACATAAGGCAAATTGCAATAAATTAATGAAAACAAAAATAAAGAAATGAAATTTTAGTTTAAAATTGAAACATTTTTAATAGGGAGGGAGAAGTAAAGATAATGAGATAAATTCCAAATATTAATTCTCCAAGGGGAAATAAATAACTAGGGAGAGAGCAGAATTTTCCGACCAGATTTCGTGTGAATAATTAATCAAAATGGGTCAAAACAAAAGGAAGATTAAAGAGAAAAAAAAAATCATCACACTACAGTCAGTGCGCTAGAAGGAGAGCCAGAAAGAGTCAAGCATCAGTCAATGGATCAATCACGAGATGCTGTTGGTCGTAGTATAATACTCTTCGTATCGACAATGGCTTACAGAAACTAAGTAGGAATCCATATCAAATGTTGTTGAAACTTCCACGGAGCGAAGTCAATGAAGTTCAGCACAAAGGAATGACCGACGGGTATGTTGTCATTGATCAAATCCGAAGAAAATTCAGAGAAATATACTATTGATGGATGGATCAAAGGACTAAATGCAAAGGTAAAATTCATCCATATGTAGCTTTGGCTAAGAAAAAACCAACGGAGGTCTTCCTCGCATCGAAGTATCTTGTTCAAGGCATAATACCAGCTTCTAATTATTTTTTTGTCATATGGAGTTCGTATATCTTCAAAACTAGAAAATAAGGAGACTACAAGATCCTTACAAAAAATCTCATTTTTTAATAAAAACTACCCTAAGTTACTGAATATATTTTTATTCTAGTAAAAAACCTCGCCACCGGCAGTTAAACATAAGCAAAAATCTTAACACAAAGGATACGCGGGCAGTCGCTCACTGTTGCAGCTTTGCAATAATCGCTTCAATTTCTGTTTTCGGATACATCTCAAAAAGTTTTTCAGGTGACATTTTCATAACTTCAACATTCGTGGAATTCAATTTCTCTTCCATCACTTGCTTGAGCGTATTCAGAGCCAATTCGACGGCATCTTCGACTGTCATATCGGGCGAGTAATTGTCCTGTAAATTCTGCTGTGCACCCTCACTGCCAGATCCGATCGCCTTGGCCAAGAATTTCATATAAGTGCCAGAAGGATCCATGTGCCACAATTCCGGAATTCCATTTTCGATACCAGCGAATAGAATTGCGACACCAAAAGGTCGGCTCATAGCGGACCCTCCGTCGGAACTGTCACTAAAGCCTATGGCTAGGCTTGAGACGGCTTGAGCACAGGACTCTATGGACATTGCCTCGTTGTAGTTGAACCAGTGATTCTGGCATTCAACACGCGCCCTGTCAATCAGAGTTCGAGCATCGGCCATTAATCCGGACGTTGCGCAGCCAATATGCCGGTCAACCTCAACGATTTTTTCAACCGTTGTTGGTTCCATCAGTGGAGAAGTGATTCGTTTTTCTACTGCTAGTACGACACCTAATAACGAGAATTGTGATTTACATACTCGAGAAACCGAGAAGCAATAGTGGATACTTACCCCCAGGTGTGCGAATTCCTATCGCCGTTGAACCCAATTTGATAGCTTCGATAGCATATTCCACTTGGAACAATCGTCCTTCAGGGGAGAATGTGTTAACTCCGCGATCGTATTCTGAACGTGTGAGGAACATCTGCAATGAAAATCTACTTTAGAAGACATGGAAACGTGTAGGTTATGGGCGCTAGTGATGCGGCGAATTATTGGAGTGGTATAAAAATAAGCGTTCGGGAGAAAAACTTATTTGATCACACAAATGCTGCAGTGTTGGCAACAAAATCACTCACCTTTTAATATTTTCTATTACTTATTAAACCCGAACAATGAATCTTCAGAACTCTAGAATGCCTCGAAAATGACAAACAAATTTCGCGTTCAGTTGTCAAATTGGCTGTCAGTCGTCGATGCTATTCGAAATTGCAACCTGGATACTGCCAGCCGCAATTAATTGAATGTCCGAATAGTTTGGACTCTTGTATTTTTTTAGTCTTGCCGCCTCGCTTCAGGTTTAGATGTAAACACTTATTGTCTCTAGCAATACAATAAAACGCTTGCGTTCACAAGTTTAACAATCATGTCCTTGCCAGTAAACAGAATATGATTGATAGATTTATAATAAAAGTATAGATTTTGTCAAAAAAATGTTAGGTATAACTCGTCGTCGTCTTTGGTAATTTCACTCGTGGCAATTCGAAAACAAAGAACTAGCATTGCATACTGCAAAGATAATGTACATTGTTTTCAAGCAAATAATAAGGAGGAATAAGATGTCAACCTTAATATTAACGGCGAAAAATTGGTCTGACCATGGATCATTGGTTGACTTGATATCGAAGGCTTTCTCTATACCAATGAGACATTCTCTATTATTTAGTTTCCAACATATGCCTGAAGTTACTTTCGTTATCGCATGTGTGGTCAAATGCTGAAGTGACTTCATTTTGAAACGACCTCGAAATCACATCGCAACATCTGTATCGAGAGAAAACCCCTGGATCAGAGCATATAGACTAACAAGCAATTTGACCAGTTGATAGGCCAAATTAAAAGAGAGGGAAGATGTTTGAATGAAACAAGTGATAAACTTGTACAAAATAGAGAGCGCGTTGTTCATTATTTGTTTCCATTTGAGATTAAACGCGAAAGTGCTATCTATTTGGGACTAAGCTTTCATGCAGAAAATCGGTTTGCGGTTGTGTTTGCATGGAGGTACACTTAATGAAAAGGGAATCTTTGGTCCATCTGATCAAAATGAAAGCTCATCGTCTTGCATTCCAGTCAAGCGGCCATGCAGCGTATTTGCCGATTCAATCTTTGTCTATACATACTCAAATTGATCTTTGAAGGTTGGATACCGTTAGGTTCTATGTAAATTCGCTTAATAGTTCATACGCCCTGCCTGGATTTCGTAGCCGTTCAGATGGGTATGTTGAAACTTGTCCCACTACCGGCTTCATTCCTCCAGAAGCATTCGTGCATTTGGACATGAATCGGTATGTTTTTGATTTTGACGATGTTTCGGTTATATATCACATATATAGATGGGCCACTGATAAGAAGAAAAAATATCTTTCGAATTTGAGTTCCTGAGACCAATAATTCGAATGAAAACACTCAGTTGCTAGGTTTTTTGATGCTGATCGGGCTGGGACGCAACTAAGTTATTCGTGGTTTGCGTTGTTCGTTACTTTGTTTTGATTTTTAGCTCATTATAGCTAAATTTGGTGTTATTATTGTTTGTTTGTGTTAGCAGTTTTTAAAATAATTAGGGATAAGTTTCAACATTAAGGTTAGGTATATTGTAATATGTATTATAGTAGTATAAGAGGTATGCTTAGGCTAGGTCTACTGTGATAGGATTATATTAGGATAAAATAAAGTTTTTTAATTGAATTGTAATAGAACTAGGTAACAACATATTTAATATAAGCTGAATGTTCACAATTTCGTAGTGGTGTTCTTTGCCCAATATGTTAATTTTTTAAAAAGTTGGTTGGCTTTTTTCTTCTTTTTCCAATTAATCGATAATATTTAGGGATTTTCATTTGATAATATTTGATATTGTCTTTTTCTGACTGATTTGTGATTGAATATTGTGTAAACTTAGAGTGTCATATGAACTTTATGATAAGACTTGTGTTATGCTGTTGGTGTGAAACATGGACCCTAACCCATGCATCCGCAAATATATTGAATGCCTTCGAGTGACGAGTCCTGAGGCGATTAATCGAAGCAAAACTAGATGCGGGACCAATGGCAAATTCGATACAATCATGAGCTGCATGAAATTTTCCACGAGCCCGAGGTTTCAACGATTGTAAGACTGCGGAAGCTGCAATAGGCTGGACATATGAACCGTATGGACGAACATCGGATACCCAAAAAGGTATTCGTTGGGAGAACTGAAGGCCGGAGATCAGTAGGAAAACCGAGGAAACGCTGGTCTCACTCGGTCGACGAAGACAGTTCATCACTGGTCGGATTTCGAAATTGGAGGAAGCGGTGAATGGACCGAGACAGTTGGAGGCGCTATTTGCAGAAAGCGAAGGCCCGAGTGGTACGTGTTAGTGCTAATGTTTTAAAACTAGCTTTATGTTTTTACAAAATTTATAACGATTAAATTAATAAAGTGCATTTGATTTGAAAAAAAATTGGTTGACCTAGTTGCCACACATAAATGAGTTAAGGAGAAAATTAGCTCTAATAACAGGCTTGTTAAGAGTATATGAGAATTTCTCAATGCATATAAAAAAACTTATATTAAATGCATTTGTACTGACGAAATTACACCACGGAGTAGTCATTCGGAATAAGTCAATCCTTAAAGGAATATCTGAATATCATATCCAAAATGCTCACCAAACCATATAAACATATTCAAAATCTTCCAATGCTCGTTCAAACTAGACTGGTATATAATCATTAAACTTTAGTCGAATCATAGTAGTGGAGAAAAGTTATATTTATTTTTAATTGCCTAAAATTTAATAGATCGGCTGAAAACTCATTTATTAAAGTAACGCAAATCAACTCACACACTTCGTAATACCTTTTGCAAGACCAGATCGACTAAAGAACCATGCTACAAATGATGCTCTGCATATACATATATGAGTATAATAATCCTCCAGAGATGGTGAAGGAAGCAAACGTACTTTTG
Organism: Odontomyia ornata; assembly: GCA_963969285.1. Lineage (NCBI taxonomy): Eukaryota > Metazoa > Arthropoda > Insecta > Diptera > Stratiomyidae > Odontomyia > Odontomyia ornata. The sequence goes on from OZ017738.1 coordinate 495,204,162, forward strand.
ATTTTTTAGAAAGGATTTAGGCAACATCTGATGCATACTAGTTGAAGTGTAGTCCTGAAGATTTCAACACAATATCTTAAAGCATTTTTGACCCTATCGTTGAGAAACCTGTAGAGATGGCTATTTTGTATAAACTCAGAATTTTTTTTAAATGCGTCGTATTATATGATTTTTTTTATTTTGAAAAGCTGATTACTAATTGGACTAGATGAGCATGAAAGAATCATTATTTTGCGTACACCTTATATGAATGTTTTGAACATTTTCTCGGAGGTAAACCTGATGAATGCAGATTGCACAAGCATTGTGCGACGAAGAAAAAGTGATGGAGAGAGTGGTAAAGAATGACGCTACTTAAAATATTATTGGGTTTTGTTTTTCCATCAAATGTAATTTATTATACATTTGGTTTGCTACTTTTAAGTACTTCCATTCCCTATCACTCTCTCCATGTTCGCTTGATGCTCGTTACTGTATTTTTTAATTCCATTAAAATGTCAATACTCTGTCATTACAATAGTTGACTGTCCTATATTAATCGTTTAAATAATTAATAATTTTTTTTTCTCCTCAGCCTAATCGAAGATAAGGTAACATTATTGGCTATGGCTTGAGCACACATCCCATCGATGAACGACCTTGGTCCTTTAGACTTATGATAACTTGTGGCCTTTACTAGGCTACTTATATTTTTGATTGCGCTTAGAGCTTGACTGTTTTTTTTACTGTTTTAGTATTTTATGGGGTATGTTAGTTGAAAGTTTGGATTTAGGCATTGTGTAAGAAAGAAATAATGGTTAACGGACTTAAAAGCCTGGGATAATCCTGGCCAAGTATTTCATAGTTCTGTCTCAGCTTCCATAAAAAATTGGATAGGTTGGTCTAGTAAATTATTGTCGTTTTTATTAAAAATTTCAGGAATGGAAGGAATACTATTAAAAATTTTGTACTTACCTCTTAGCGGTCGGTTCAAATTGTTGACAATTAAAGATTCTGTGTTCAAGGATATCTATGGAGTTACACCACTTGCAGTTTTCGGAGGACGCAATTTTGGCTTTCTTGTATCTGGTTAAATTATACGCTCTGTTGGAGAGTAATCTGTTTAGTTGCTTTTGAACTTTGCCTCTACCAATAATTTTGTGAAACTATGGTTTAGATTTAAAGACTAGGTTGGTTTGGAGCCATGGATAGGATTTGAGTTTGCTAATTTCATTGGCATAATACGCCTCCGATTCTCTATTAATTTCAATGTTAATTAGATTTACTGTGTCATCCCATTCAGTATAGTAATTAAAAGCTACGCCTGTAGTCCTTGGCTGCTTCATCAGTTATATGAGCTGGAAAATTTTCGGATTTAGGAATCCAGTATAATACAAAGGTGATCTTCGGGGAGTCTATGAGGATTTGTCTGAATGTGGTAGTAATGAATTAGTGGTTTTTGTTGTTTATTACAATATTTCGTTTATTGCATTTCTGGAGTCTGAAAAATAACTACTGTATTATGAAGGTAGTTACTAGGTTCTGAGGCAGCTAAAAATATTGCATTAATTTCTGCATTAATAATTTTAGGGATGTTTGTTGATATTGAAAAGCTTTGTTGAATTATCATTAAGACAGTGAATGGCACAGCCAGTGCCCAGTATGTTTTTTGATGCATCTGTGAAATGTATTCTGGCATTTTTGTTACGGAAAAACTTCAAGGTTTTTTTCTATTGATATGAGGAAATTATTATAGTTAAGGGTACGTGGGTACGTTTTCCGTTATATTGCTCATAAAGCAATCAATTTGAAACTTTATGTCCTGAGCCACAGAAAGTTGGTTTCCATAGTACATATTGTTATAAAATAGAAGCTTTTGTATTCGGAGTAAATATGAGGGTAGATAGAGTAAGAGGAATTATCTATTACTGTGCTCTTCAAGTCTTCCACATGTAAGTTTTTGGCTATTAGTGCATCAGATTTTATATAAATATTTCGGTGGGAGATTTAAGTTAGCTAAATTTGATTCGATTTAAGGTCTAATAATCGATCTGAACGTGTTGATAGCTTAATACGGAGACAGACCATGGTGCAGTGAGCTTAGTTTGGAAGCTATATTGATGGCTTTGTTTGCTTTACTTGTCTGTTCTTTGTGCAAGATATTGATAAAGTTTTGGTGGTTACGGTGTCTACCTAAGAATATGAAATAAGGGAATAATGATGTTACCATATTTTAGGGCTTGGAGCGTATTTTTTTTCACAGAAAAGGCTATTGCTTGAGATTTACTGATATAACGTGTTGGTGTACTTTTTAGTGAGACTGAAGACAGCATTAATGTACATATTGGCTGATTTACCACTCCTGTACGCGTGGCAGTGAAAATTGAGCAAGTTGTTTAGTTCGCGAATTTCTGTGATTCTATTTTTGATAAGGTTGTTTATTATCTTTATGGAGGCATTAATAAGGGAAATAGGTCTGTCGTTTTCATAACTTTGAAGGGGTTTGTCTGTTTTTGGAATCGGAATTATGCGTATGTTTCTAAGTATTTCGGGAATGTGCTTGTTTATAAAACTGTGATTAAGGGACTTTAGAAGTGAAGTTTTATTGTTGTGGTTTAGGGAGTTAATCATATTGTAGTCTATTAAGTCTGATCCGGCAGCTTTAGCTTGAGCTTGGTCCTAACCCCTCTTCTTACATAGCATTCAAGAAAAAACTAAGAGAGTTACTACTAATTTAACATACAATTATCGTCATTTTATTATTTTTTTTCATTTAAATATTGCTGTATTTATTCTTTGCGTTCCATTTTGTTATTGGATTATGCAGTCTGTTAGATGGAATGAATAAATAAATAAATAAATGTTCTTTTTTTACGTTTGTTAAAGACTTGTAAGAACTTACTAATGCGGAAAGGGTTTATAAAATTTATGATTAACTGGTTGTGTGCAATTCCATTGGTTAGTGAGAGGTTGGTGTTTATCTTTAATCAATTTTAGGAAACTTTTATTGTTTTGTGGATAACACTGTGAGCTGTTTATACCATAATTATATTTTTTAATGGAATCTATTAGGTTCCAAAAATTCTTGTTCCACCAAGGTTTTGTGTAAAATTTGAACTTGTTTACATTCAAGAGGTTGTTTTTGATGAGGTAATTTATGCTCTCAGCATTGTGTTGTAGATTTTCATTGAACTGGATGATATTAATGTGTTCTATAATTCCTTTTCTGTTTGGTATTAAGTTCCTTGTTTCCTTCTAAGCCTTGAAATTTAATTCGAATTCAATGGGACTATGACCACTTTTGTTAATGAGATATTTGCCGATTTTCGAATAGTTGACAATGTTATTTGAGTTAGCGATTGTTACATCAGGTGCTGAAAATTATCTTGTGCCCTGGCTAGATAAATTGGAAAAGGTGAACGAACGTGAATTGAGAAATTCTAATTTATAATCTTTAATAATTTTTTCAAGGAATTGACCTTTATAATTTGTCTTTGTATCTCCCCATTTTGGATTTCTAGCATTCAAGTCACCACCTACAATAATCGGTTTGTTGTTACCTCTTTTATTTAAGAGATAGAGAAACTGATTTTTGAAAACTTTAATCCTGAGATCAGGTAGAAAGTAGCAGGAGCATATAGTGACGTTGGGATTTAAATTTGTTGTTATTAAGGCAACAGCTTCCATTTCATTTTCAATTGGAATTATTTTGTATTTTATCCTTTTATGGATGATAATGGCTACGCCACCACCTCTTTATCTGTTCTGAATTTGCTTAAGAGGCTTAAATTTTTAATAATAATGTTAGATGAGTAAGTGTTTAGGAGGGTTTCTTGAAGCAAAGCGGCTTTGAAATTTTCGGTATTGAGTAAATATTCCAGGCTTTCTTTATTTTTTTGTAAGCGTTGGATATTTATTTAGAGGCATTTCAGAATCTTGGCTTTGTTTGCCATCAATCGATTTTAAGAAGAATCAGTTGTATTATTGTTTGCATTTAACTTGTAAGTGAAATAACTAACAAAGCGTTAAAATTGTTAAAACGCTGACAGCCACGTTTCTCGCTTCAAGGGTATCTTTTCCTTCACTTTTGCTTTCTGCAGAAATCTTCATAAGCAAGAAAGATCTAATGTGGCAATGAGCAAAGCTTCCACAGACCAGCGTGATTGAAAGTCATTGATTTCGAAGTAATGTCTCATTTAAGTGAGATTAGTATTTGTTTCATACAAGGAGATTAAGAAAGTTGTATCCCCATTGGGTTGCTGGTTAGTAGGATCTATGAAGTAAAAGGTAGTGTCCAGATTTGAGGGCAGGTATTGGGAAAGGACCATGTGTCTCTGTTTAAGTATAACAGCAAAATACATTGGCAATAAGTAATGGAAAGACTGACCATTGTTTGTTTGTGTCTATTCTGGACTTATTTAAAACTTAAAGATAAAATACTTTATAGATTTTAAAGTCCACAAAAGAGCACCCTCCTTTATTAACGATTGATGTGAGCTGAGACATAATAAGTGAAATCAGAATACATGCAGGAAAAATTGGTAGTTGTTTTCTCATATCCTTTGACGCACTAGGCTGTTGTTCATTAATAGCTAGCTCCTTGCATTTGTTTTTAGCTTAAGCAAGATATGTGGATAGATTAGCAAATAAAGGCAAATCGATTACATTTCGGACACACTGCGAAGATCTTCTTCGTAGCACTACAGCCCATCTCGGGCCTTCACTTCCTGCAACAAGCACCTCCAACTGTCTTAGTCCATTGATTGCGTCCTCCTATTTTGAAATCCAAGCAGTGATAAACTTTCTTCGTCGACTGAGTCAGAACAGCGTTTTCTCAGTTTTCCCACTGGTCTACGTCCTTCAGTTCTCCCAACAAATACCTTTTTGGGTATCCATTGTTCGTCCATACAATTCACATGGCCAGCTCATTGCAGTTTCCACAGTCTTACAATCATTGAGACCTGCGGTTTATCAAAAATTTCATGCAACTCATGCTGATATCAAATTTTCCATTGATCTCCGTCTAGTTTCGCTCCAATTATCTGCCTCAGGACCCGTTGCAAAGATAGCAGAGACTTAATACTCTCTTGAAGCTCATTTTTGATTCTTTTCTAATTGGTGGATCTATTGGAATTGTTGGTAATGCATTTAATAGGAATTTGAATAATTGAGAAGATATTAGTTCTGTTAATAACTATTTTGTTGGTTTTTCCTCTTAAAGCTACTACTTGTGCGTAGGTGTACTTCATGAAAATTTTTCTGACATCTGTAGTATTTTAAAAGATGTTATTTGCCCGTAAAGGACTGCGGCGATGGTTTGCTGCCTCAGCGAGCGAAGATTTTGGTGCTCGCCGGAATTAGCCTTATCTGAAGACGTATGAATGCACTTGCAAGGGCCCTCTGCAAATAATTTTTGGCATTCACGAATTATACGATAAAGAGGGAAATGCTCGATCGAACCGATAAAATGTATCGACGGCCAAGGCAACATACCGAAGAGATGAACTATGAAACCAACGCCAATGCTTGATTAACACGCGCGGGACGGGAGAAGATTTCCTTCTTACTCCTAACATTTACGACCCCCAAATAAGAGTGGGAAATCCAGGTGGAAGCGGTGCCCCCCGCACCCTCTCCCATCTGGATCAGAATCCATTGTATTTGTGGCCACTTACTTTTCATTTAAATGAAAAATTCATACAAAAGTAATTCATATGAACTTTTCGATGTACAATCACTGCTTGGAGTATTGTTTTATCAGTATTACAATAGAGACTCCTCAAATTATGTCAGTGTAGTGGGAAAATGCAATTGGATCACAACTTTTGACAGTTAACCTATTCTAAAAACGTGTAGGAGCCGACACTTAAGATGAATTCCCTACTAATACCGAGCCGTACAAAACATGAACCAATTACTTAATGGATTCTGCACGATAATTAAATTTAGCCCATAAATTTTTGTTGTGTTACCTGGAAAAATGGCACTAAATTTGCCGCTTTGACTTTTTGTGGTGAACACACGTTGCTATTTGCATCTATGTTTGACACTCAAACTTTTGCCAATCAATGTAAGCAAGCTCAATAGTTTTCTTTTCCAAAAAGGTTCTACACACAACATTAATCATAGTAAGAAAAATATTCAACAAAATGTGATGTCCAATAAGATGTATTTAACATTTGGAATTTGTCCAACACTCAGCTGTTTGACTATTCACCATTAAATTTACAGCGCTACTCCATCGCGCATAAACACATGCGTCGCTAGAGAGATGAATTTTCAATATCCAAAATTTTCATTCGTGGCTTATTTCAATCGAGAAATACCATAATCCGCGTCATTTTCTACACGAATCAATGCAATTTTGATTCGAGCATTTCATGCAGTACATCACTCATTCTCAGCATTGGTCAAAAGAATTGCACCCTCTCTTTTCCAAAACTCCAAAAACCAATGAACTGGTGCAGTTCACAGTCAAAAATCTCCACCGAAAGCACTATTTCACGAAGCCGATCACTAAAGCTCTTCATAGTGCAAACAGCTGGGGCTCACGTGATATTAATGCCATAATAGAGGTGAGTGTGTAATATGGCGTATTTAGATGCCCAATTACAACAACTTTGTACCGACAGCTTGCTTATACAAATTTTATCATTTTATCACTTTATCACGAATAAAGTTAATCAATGCACAGTGCATGCACAATTCTTGGTGAAAGTTCTGGATTCAGGAGCCAACTTTAAAAACCATGACTGTATGTTATGTTCATCCTATTCAATCACTGTCATCAAACAAATTGAGTTGAATGGGGAAAGCAGCATTCCTAAATATGTTAATAATTTCTTTACGAGAAAAATAATTTCATGCAAGAAATTGCAATTTCCGTTTGATTTATCATCATCATCATTTATGGTGCGACAGCCTAAGCCGGGCCTTGGCCTCCAGGATTGATTTCCTCCAATCGTCGCGGTGTCCCGACCTTGTACGCAAGTTGTTTACTACCAACAAGGATCTGATGTCAGCTTCTATTGTGTCTTCCCATTGAGTCCTCGGTCTTCCCGCTGGACGTCTACCTTATGCTCTACCCATCAATGCTCTTTTGGGTAGCCGGTTTTCTTCCATTTTATCTACATGGCCCACCAATTGCAATATACGTAACTTTACGCAAGAGGAAACAGGTGGAAACAGGTCAAAAAGTTCATAGAACTCACCATTGTAACGAAGTCTCCACTCTGTTCCTTGTTTCACAGGCTCGTAGATTTTTCGAAGTACTTGGTTTTCAAATACGTCCACGGCCTTTTCAGATTTGCTCGTCAGGGTTCATGTTTCACTTTCATAAAACAGCACAGGTTTGACGATTATTTTGTAAATGCGGAGCTTATTTTGTCTGTGCAACACTCTGAACCTCAGAATGGGAAGTACGGAGCAATCTATTCCTTTTCGCTGCATCTTTTTTCAGGTTGGCTCCAAGGTAGATAAAGTTATCCACAGTTTCAAGGTTGTAGTCGCCTATGGTTTGGTTTTTTCGAACTGGAGTTTTCTTCCTCGTTTGAGTCACGAATTTAGTTTTAGTTTCATTAACTCCTAGGCCAACTCGGTTAGCTTCAGATTCTAGACTCAGAAATGCTTCTTTGGGATCTGAAATTGAACGCACCGTAGTATTGACTTCAGCAGCATATGCTACCAATTGTGTGGACTTGACCAGTGGTGTACCAGAGGTTTCAACTGATGTCTTCCTGATGACATATTCCAGTGCAATATTAAAGAGCATTGGGAGACGTCCATTCCCTTGTTTTAAGTCTGCTTCCATTATAAAGCTGTCCGTTAGTTCACCATTTACACTGACCATGCGAACTAGTTTTGTTAGGACGCCAAAGTCAAGCATTATTTTGTACAGCGCATTTCTGTCAACACTGTCGTATGCTTGCTTGAAGTCTACAAATGGGTGTTGCACATCGATGTTATATTCGCAGCACTTTTTGAGGGCCTGCTTTTCTGAGAATATTTGGTCTATTGTAGATCTTCCACTTTGAAAGCCTCCCTGATACTCTCGATTAACATTTTCATATTACAGCTTTAATTTTCTTTGTATGATTTTGAAGAGCACTAAGAAGTACACTGTAGAGCAATGCCTTTATAATTTTTAGAACTTAACTTATCCCCCTTTTTATAGACAGGACTTACTTTTGCGCCTGTCCTCTGGTAACTACTCATCTGACCATACAGGCATTTTGCATATTAGCCGATTTAGAAGGTTCTTTAGAAGGGGACCCCCTCTCTGGATCAGTTTTGCTAATATTCCATCTATTCTAGGAGCCTTATTTTTTCTGAGGTCCCGTACTGCCGCCTGTACTTTGTCTCTGGTTGGTGGTGAGACTGAGACTTCTTGCCCTGCTTCTGGAATGTTCACTGCTTCACGGACGGTGTGAATAGCTTCTTGAAATATTGCAGCCATATGTTTTTAATATCGACGATGTTGCCTATGATGGCTCCTTGTACACTTTGCAAAGACTTGTTTGTGGATTGAAGCCGTCTCTTAGTTGTTTGATAGAGGCATACACCGATCTAACTTCATGTAGGGTCATGGTTTTGTTGATTTGTTGGATCTTGGTGTTGATGGTCAGTTGTGTCTTTCCTCGGCACATTTTTTAGCTTGACGTCGAAGGTTTTTAATGTATATTGTTCTTTTTTGGCCCGAGTTGGTCGCTGGATGTACTCTTTGTGCACCTGGTTTGTTTTTTCAATCGCAATCCTTGCATTCTTCGTCATACCAGTCGTTCCTACTTTTCTTTGCCTGGTGCCCCAAGACCTTCTCGGCTGTTTCTTTGACCGCACCTCTTACTGCCATCCACATGGCTTTGATATCATCATTACTTTTTTTCGCCTGTGGGGATATGCTGATGCGATTTGACATGTATGTGGACGTTACTGAGCTATCATTTAGCTTGTGTATCTGGTACCTTGGAGTAACTGATGCTCCTTGTTTATAGCTCTTGGAGATGTGGCATCGAAATATGACCCTTATAATGTAATGGTCCGAATCACAGAGAGCGCAGTGGAACAAGTGGGTGTCGAGAATGTTGGTGGCGGCTCGTTTTTGTATGAGAACATGGTCGATCTGGTTGAATGTGCAACCGTCAGGGGGTGGCGACGTTCTCTTATGAATATCTCGATATGGACATCGTGTGGAGATTACTGTAAAGCCTCTACTAGTAGGGAAGTCTATTAGCTATTGTCACTGGTCCCTGCATGGAGGCTGTATCCTTCGATTGTTTCTCTATGTGCCTTTCTAGGCCGATTTTTGCATTGGGATCGCCTAGAACAATTTTAAAGTCATTTAACGGTAATGTGTCGACAGTACATATCAGGGTGCTGTAAAATTCGTCCTCGATTGCCTCTTGCTTGTTTTCTGGAGGCGCGTGTTCTGGAGGCGCGTGCTAGTTGACCAGCCAGACATTAAAAAATTTTATCTTGATACAAATCGCACAGATCCTTTCGTTAACGGGCTTGAAGTCAGTAATAGTTCGTTTAAATGTGCTGTCAACAATGAAAGCCACTCCAAACTCATGGCTTCCTTGTAGCTTTCCGCTTTTAAACACGGTGTGCGTTCACTTGTAAAAAAATTGTCCGTTATACGTTGCGATAGTCGTTGCAGTTTACCGAATCCGATCCAAGGCTGTTGTCCTAATTCCATGATAACTAAATACTAAGTGGAGCGATATCTGCGCTTTGACTTAGTCGGTTTTGGTCCACGAGTGGAATTTTATTAGCCCCACATGGAGGTTTGATTTATCACGAGGCTTTTTCCACCCTCATTAATCGGAAAGGTCTGTGGTCTTTGACTATGTGTTTGTTGGCTTTCGTCGGCTTTGATATAAAAACTATTATTACCATCAGTTAATTTATGAATGGCTTAGGGTGAAAGCCAATGGCTTGGATATATAAACCGCTTGTCAGAAGCTTGCTCCTGCGTACCCAACTGCAACTTATGAAGCGGGTTTCGGGTTATCTGATTTGCATCAGCTGAATTTAACGATTCCTTTTTAAAACGCTCTTGCGAAGAAAATATTTGTGGTCAAAATAATGGGAGCCTAAACTGATGTCATAGTTGAATTTTAAGTATGAAACTTGCTCTTCATAATTGCTTTCGCAAATATGAAAGAGAATAGCTGATACCCTTTAATTTTCATAAATGCCATGGTTGAACAACTTAAATACTCGTAAAAATAAAATTCCAATTAAGAAAATAAATTTCAACTTTATATCAATTTCAATGGTGAACGGCAAATTAATGTTTCGAAGTATCTAATTATCTTTAAGATTTACATTTCGGCCAAGCGTACTTGAAACTCAGGTATCATAATTTCTATCACGGTTTCAGCAAATTTAACACAAATAGCACAATTAGCGATAAGTGATGAGTTCTTTTGAGTCGGTGAAACTCATCTATCAATAATTCACTGAGGAAAAATACCAACATCTAGATTCTAACTAAGACAGCCAATTTATCTTTCAGCTATAATACTTTCATTCTTCAAAAAAGTCAGATTTCTTTTCAATGGACCTCTGGAAAAAATTTAAATCATCAACCATTAACTTTCGCAAGTACTCGCACAAATGCAAGAGTGATTGATGAGTACATTCAATAAAATAAAAACAATAATAAAACGAACAGCAGCAGTTGTTTCTATTATATTTCACCTGTTTATGATGAGCCGCGGGCAGGCAGGAGAGAGGCCAAACATCGAATGAAAATTGAAAATTACCCAAAGAAAATGAAAAACATTCAAATTATTCAAAATCCATGACGCGCCAGAGTTTACATTGCAAATTAACATTTTTTGTTTCCGCTCTTCTAATTTTCGTTATGTGCTCGTACAAAGTGAACAGCTTTGATTTCCACAATATTGAATGGTTTACGAAAGTTGTATTTTGTTTCGTGCAAATTTGAACAATATGATTCTGTAATGGTTTGATTAAAGAGAGTTGGAACGAACTGAAAAAGTTGATTGTGCGGCGAATGAAATCCAATTCGAGTTAAAGACCCAGTCATCCATCAACGGAGTGCAGTTGCGAATGGGAAAATGCTGCAAGCTGATTTTTTGCTAGCGGAGCGTTCATTATGCGGAAAAATGTAACTATGATTAATACATCCATGGAAGATTAAGCACAAAGTAATAATAGAAATTATTTAATATATAAAAGCAACAGACAGCTCTAGAGGCTTCGGGGAAAACTGAGTGTGGAGGATATGTTCAGGTTAGGAAGTTTATACTGGATACTTACTAGGATCATAACTCTAATAAAGACATACTGTTGGTTTGCTAGGCAAGAGAGAAAAAGAGAGTACCGCACATCGTATAATATCTTCTGAAGAATTTCACCCAAGCAAGGAAGAAGGAATTTGAGACGATAGTTTGTAGTGAATTTAATGTTTCCAAAGTCCGTAAAGGACCGCAGCGATGTTCTGCTGCCTCGGCAGAAGAAGATGAAAATATCTGCCGAGAATGCCCTCGTCTGGGGACGCGTGAATGCACTGGCAGGCTAGCATTGCGGTGTCGTGGGGCGGGTTCATTTCCCCAGCACGAGGACCCACTACAAAAAATTTTGCACTCACGAATTCGATGGTCAATTGATCAAGAGGCGACCGAAGTCGCAAAAAGTGTAGATAACTACACCGAGGGAGAAAGTACTTGTTCCGAGAACAAGTGGAACCTGAAAAAAAGGCGGACTTGGGGTAACCTCGTCATTACCCGACGAAGCTCATGGCCCACAAATGAAAGAAGGGCAACCGGGTGGTGATGGAGCCCCTTCGCACCCACCCAACCGGAATAAATCCATATTTTTGTTGCAGCGGCCAGGTATTCCTCTTCTGAGTGGAAAACTCATACAACTTGACTTGTATAAACTTTCCCATCAGAAGGGGAGTACCCTGGTGACCAATTTATGCCATAGAATTATACGATTCGATTGCATAACGCTATGCCATAAAGAGGCACTCTGCTTGGGCCACTCAACCCGCGATGTCACCTGAAACAAAGAAGAATTAGTTATGTACCCGGCGGCTGGCTCATGTTTTTAGGGGGCAGCCTGCCACCGCACCGGGTCCTATACCCGGGCAAAAGGGGAAAAAATGGTAAGACCGATTTTTTTTTTTTTAAATTAGCACTGTTTATGTTTCTTCACAATTATTTCTTCTTTTAGATATAATCTGTGGTCAATATTCCGATAAGAAAAGTAAATAATATTCTTCCCACACAAATTAACTGGTTACACTTCAAATAACGTTTGTGTAATTTAAAGCAAAGATATATGTATAAAACTGATCGCAACAAGAAAAAAAAAATATATATATATAACAAAATATGCAAAAAAAATATATTTATATATATATATATATATATATATATATATATATATATATATATATATATATATATATATATATAACCAAATACGCAAAAATATCTGTAACTAACAAAATATGCAAAAAAATATATATATATATAACAAAATAAAAGGGTACTCACCCAAACATCCTCGTCGGGCGCCCGCTGATGATAAGGGTGGTGCTGAAATTCAAATTTTTCCTTTTAAGGTTGTTACGAGTGCTTATACACAATTTGTTCACTTCCGTTATAGCTACTTTTCGACTACACAGCTAGCAAGCCCGTCGGCTGCGTCCTAAAGCAGGCATTTACAACATTGAATGAATGCAAGAAAAAAAAAACAGCTGATTAACCCTGTTCGCGTCCAGGCCGACGCTGCTGTTCAATCTTTTTTTCGAAAAACAGCCACCTATTTTGCAGGTTTTACGAGTTGATCCGTCTTAATAACTTCCTGGCGCTCTTGCTATACGGTAAATGTTATTCTATCGATTATTTAAACAAGTCGTTTGTAGGAATTAATCGTCTCGATTATTTTGACAAGTTGTTTAAAGTAATTATTAGAGTAGAAAATTCATTGCATATCCAGGCTTCCAAAATTTTAACAATAGTATTTACATAAGGGCCCAACACTATTGTTGCAGACAATCAGTCGACTGTTTTTGCGTCGCAGAAAATAGTTCCACTCACTTCCAACCGTCAATCTGTGCCAAAGGCAAATAAGACTTATCACCTGAAGGCAAACACTGTGCTATCGCTGAACTACACGAACCCTAAACCATAAACTTCATGGACACGGAATAAAAATCAGGTTCGGCTGAACAATTCCTTTGTTTTTTTCGTTGACTGTGATATTCAAAACGTCAATCTTCAATCTGCGCCAAAGGCAAATAAAACTTATCACCTGAAGGCAAACACTGTGCTATTGCTGAACTTCACGAACCATAAACCGATCACTTCATGGACACGGAATGAAAATCAGATTCGGCTAAACAATTCCTTTGTTTTTTCGTTGACTGTGATACTCAAAACTTCGACTAAGATATTCAACGCATAGAAAGATAGGAAAGAGTGGCTTATCTGATTTCAATTTCGGAGTATATACGTTAAGGAACAAACAATCTTCAGGATACTATTGGATCATTATGAAATGATTTATTTCTTTCATTCCTGCAATCAATAGTTGCTTCAGGGAATTTATCTAGAGGAACTGGAGGCTTGAATCTTAGTTTCCCTGTTGGTGGATGTGCATATGGAATGCCTTTAAAAGAATAATATGATCCCCCGTTTGAAAACACTTCTTTCTGTTCAATTACTCCTCCTTGCTTGCAATCCGCCTGTACGGGATCGAGTCCCAATCTCTTCTCCTCACCACGCACTTGATTCACCCACACAAGAACCGCTCTCGCTCCGTTCGCGCCGCTATAAACTCTCCATCCCTTTCATTCCCTTTTTAAAATGTTACGGTTCTCCTTTCCGAACGGCCAGGTCCATTCTACGCGGATACCACCACATGCACGCCCTCTCAAAATCTCGAATCGTCCCTGATTAACCTTAAAGGGCTGCGTTCGTTGTGATCAAATTGGAGGGAAATTGATGTCCCATACATTTTGTACAAAGCAGCTTTCGTTTGATTGGTTGATCTGGGACATATTATGCCTGAATTTCCTTTAACCCTTTGCCGGCGCCGATTAATCGAGCAGTTTTAGTTGTGCGGAAAAAAAATAAAAAAAATAAAATAAGAGAAAAAAAATCTATAAATTGACATAAATAAAATTTGAATTCTATGTGAATTTATCCAATAATTTAAAGAGGAAGAAAAAAAAAGATAGTAAATTTAACTAACTGCTCGATTACTGCAAGTTGGAACCAACATTGAAGTTCCCCAATTCAAAAATAGGAAGAATATGGATAATTTTCCCAGAAGGTACGGTAAGGTAAACTCAAATTAAAAATAATTCCTGGCAGTAGGACCAGCACTGGTACTGGAGTCGAGGGTTTTTAGAGCAATTCAACTTGCAACGGACTAGTACAAATAGGAAGTGAAGCAAATAAGGAGGAAAATCAATTAAATAAAGGGAAAACACTAGGCTTACGGAGGCATGTTTCCTGAGAGCCAGATGTATTTATGCTATCTTCGGGTTGTATACCAACTTACAAAACCCTGTTAAAATCACTACCTGTCTGTCCATTCTACCATCCCTCCATCCTTCTATGTGTACTATACAGATGCCTCCAAAACTATAACAGCTACAAAAACCAAAATTGCTAGGTGGATGTAAAATCATGGTATCTTCAAAATTTAGATAAAAAAATGTTCAAAGATTTTTTTTCGAGATTTTGTATAGAGAATGGAGGTATTATTCGCTACCACTCTCTCCATGACCCTTTCTTCATCCCACAACGCTCGTGGGATTTGCATTCACATTTCACCGCTTCGTCAAGTGGCAGTATTCTATTGGTTGGGCTGAAAAGTCCATAGGCTAACACATAGATGGCATTACTTGGATTAAATCCATATGAGTTTTTGTTAGCACTAACCTCCAAAAGAGATATATATATATATATATATATATATATATATATATATATATATATATATATACATATATATATATATATATATATATATATATATATATATATATATATATATATATATATATATATATATATATATATATATAAATTTCCCAGCCTTAGTTGGTTCGCGAGATAAAGCATTTTATTATTTTATTATTTTCAAAAAGATGGATAAAAAAGATTTTCGTGTGTTAATAAAACATAGGTTTTTATTGAAACAAAACCGTGTTTGATTGTTGTAATCGGAAAAATTCAAATGGCAATTACTTCTGTACATTCTATTAGAACTCAGAGACCTTTTAAACGACACTTAAATATCTACTTTCATCCAATTTAACCATACCAGTACTAATACAGTTTTACTGGCGAAAATATTTAATTTACAGATCCTACTGTTATAAGCAAAGTTGAAAGAATTTCAATCATGGCTATGTCCCATAGCCACATATAGTTGCTGTTGTAATACAGGAAAATTTAGACACCCATAACTCTGTTAAATACTATTCGATCTTTCTGTAATTCCTAGTGATGATTAAACTTGTAAATTGACATTTACATATTGAATTTGAGGGTGCCCTAACAATTTTATTCAAGAAAGTGTAAAATTGATAAATTATACTATCACTAACTAAGTTGAGTGAGTTTGGACTTCTGACGTATTTGTTGTTGTAGTGCTCATAAAGGTCTGCACTCATGATTTTTTTCAATTTTTTTCGGTTGAAAGGTTTCCAATCACTAGGGTAAGGGAGTCTAAATCTCGTGTGTTTCCTCTTCCCTGGCCTCCGTAATTGCTGATAAAGTAATTTTAAGACCTGTTTTGAAAAGATCTGATACCCCACTTGATCAGCCTTGATAAAAAAAACCCGAAGAATGACCTAGAAAATCAAAACCCACTGGACATCACGTCATCTGAATAAATTAAAACATCCTGCACAAGACGTTTTCTCATTCAAGGTTTAGTTTGCCGATTACCAAAAGTTAGCAAAACGTTCGATTCCTTGAAAAGCAGGAAGATTATTTGATCCATTAGACTGAGTCTAAACATACATTGTTATTGGGAAAATTACCATTCAAAGCTTATGGCTACTGAAATTAGGTTTAAATGATGAGGTCTTCCCAGCTGCTGAAAGGACTGGAGTGAAACACGTAGGCTTTCTAGAAACTTCGGATCACTAGATGGATTTAGTTCACACGGTCACGGTCGTTAACAACTACCAAAGAACTTTTCCTGAAACTCGGCAGCGAAGCAAAACTCGTAGGGCTCCAAATCAATGAGAATAAGATAAAATCCATGACGCAGTCGAGGTAAAATACCTCGAATACCTTAAGTATCACACTTGGTGAATTCAATATCAAAAACGTGGTCAAAGTTGTATATTTAAGCATCAAAATAACGAGAGCCGGTAATGAAAGGGATGTAATACGCCGAAGAATACAGTTTGGAAATCAAATATTTTATTCAGTTTTGATTATCTTGAACATCAGCTGCATACGCAGGAAAACCAATCTCCAAGTATACGAATTTATGATAAGATACGCTATGAGTGTGAAACATGGACCCTCACTCAAGCATCCGCAAACATATTGAACACCTTCGAGAGACGGGTATTGAGGCGAATGATTAGAGTGAAGCTAGATGGAGACCAATGGTGAATTCGATGCAACCATGAGCTGTATGCAATTTTTGAATAGCTGGAGGTATTAGCGCTATGAGTGTGAAACATGGACCCTCACTCAAGCATCCGCAAACATATTGAACACCTTCGAGAGACGGGTATTGAGGCGAATGATTAGAGTGAAGCTAGATGGAGACCAATGGTGAATTCGATGCAACCATGAGCTGTATGCAATTTTTGAATAGCTGGAGGTATCAACGATTGTAAGACGGCGGAAGCTGCAATGGGCTGGCCACATAAATCGTATGGACGCACAACGGATACCCAAAAAGGTATTCACTGAGAGAACTGAAGGGTGTAGACCAGTGAAAAAAACCAAGAAAACGCTGGTCTGACTTGGTATACGAAGACAGTTCATTGCTGCTTGAATTTCGAAATTGGAGGATGTGGTCAGTGAGCCGAGACTGAAATCAAAATAAAGGCTAACTCCAAGGAAAGTTGGATTTCTGTTAATCTTAAAAATCATTACATGTTCCTAAGAATTGGCTATTATGGTGCAAATATAATTTACATAAGGCTTATTTCTTAATTTTAAGTCATAGCTTACATTAATTTCTTCTTACTTTTAATTTTTATTTTCGTAATTTTTTCTATTTATTTTGCATATTTTCAATAAAATGATTTAATTTGAAATGAAAACAAATTGATTTTATCCAGGTAAAATAAGTGATATGAAGAAAATAAGCGAAAAGTATTTATTCAATCGTAGCAAATATACAAAGAAAACATAGATGAAAAATGCTTTTGTCGCTTAGTTTCGTGTGATTTTTGACAAAGTTAAATTAATTGTTTTCTTAAGCGTTTTTATTAAAAATAATAAAAACAAGTACTATTTGTAGTAATCGAGCAATCGCCCCGGCAAACTGCTCGAAAAATATTCCCGAGCGAAAACACCATTTGTTTGTTACTACGCAAAAGTCTTTAAACATAATTTAATTTTTCTTCGTATTCAATTAAAAAATTAAAACTTTAATATAAAAATATTTTAATAATAAAACTATTTTTGAATTATATCTATTATTAATTATAAATTAAAAAGAAAAAGGTACTGAATAATAATTTATTAAATTTTATTCTAAATTTTTATATATTTACAATTTGAAAAAATAAATTAAATAAAAATTACAATAAAGAAGTTGGGTGAACAGACCTACGCTCATGTCACAAGGGTTTTGTATTCAATTTACAAAATGCAGTCACCAGATCGAATCAAATCAAGAAACATGTCAAAGACGATTTTATTGGAGAAAATATGAAATACGAAGATCATACTATTATTAACAAAGTTGAACGAATTTCGACTTTTGAGGTTTTCGGTATTGTTATACTCATAAATATCTCCCTTGATAATTATTTCAGATGTCCACCCGCGACGGAGGAAACACATTTTTCATGTATTTCCCCCCTGTGCCCCCACTGAAGCAAAAACTGACAGTTTAACAACTGTTTTGAAAAGCTCCCATGAAAACTTTTATTTCATACGCATATCGGCTCCGTTTGATGAATTTTTTTTCAGGGGTCACTCTCCTGTACTGTTATCATCGATTAATGGCCAATTTTTTCGAATCCTAGAATGGTTACAAACCCCTTTTGCTAGGAGCTCTCTCCCACCTCCTTGACTTGTTTCACTTATGAGCATTCATTGTAGGTACTCATCTTCAGTCATTTATTAAATTGAATCAAGTGTTCAAAGCATGCACCTTAAACGTTGAAGTTGGGAAAAACGAACTCAAAATTATTCAATCTTCGCATTTAAAACAGCCACTTTTTTGTTTTACGATTACTGATACCACTAGCTGAACCGATTCTCAAAGATATACATGACACCTATCATTCCTGAAATTTTCATGCAAATCCTAGCAAAACTGTAGTGTCTGAGTCGGTAAAAAGCGCATGTTGTTCCATAGCCATATGTTGCCATAGTACTAAATGCAGCGCATATTGTTCCATAGTAATACTGGAAAATTCAAACCGTTATAACTTCGCTAAATATGATTCAATCTATATGAAACTTTCAGGATAGATCAACCTTATAAATAAACATCCACGTGCTGAATTTCATTGTATTTAAGGGTACCGTTAAGATTTTATTCAAGAAAACATAAAATCGATAAATCATACTATTACTAACAAAGTTGAGTGAATTGCGACTTTTCACGTATTTGTTTTTGGTGTTGTACTCACCAAGGCCTACATTCCTGATTTTTTCAGATTTTTCGGATCACAGGTGTCCAATCGCGAGGGGGGGGGGGGGACACAAATTTTTCGTGTATTTCCCCTCCCTGTGCGCCCCTCGAAGCAAGTTTTGCCAAACTAAGACCTTTTTTGAAAAGTTCTTATCAAGACCTTTCATTTGATACCCATATCGGCTACCTTCAATGAATTTTTTTTTCGGGGGATCACTCTCCTATATGGGGAGACCCCCCTTAAATACCTTATAAAATTTTTTTGCAGTTGAACTTTGAAGAGATCACCACTTTACACCTACACACAAAATTTGATGTTTCTAGCTTAAGTAGTTTCCGAGAAAAACTGCTGTGACACACGGACGACGGACGGACGGATAGACGGACAGACTGGTCGCGAAACTAGTAGGGTTTTGTAAAATTATTTTACAAAACCCTAAAAAATTTGACGACGGCAACCCTTTGCATTGCAATTTGAAAAGGAATCGCAGTATTATCTCGTCGGAAAGAAACCTCCGTCGAGATAAGCAACGAGGGTGCGTCAGTAGCGAGAGAATTGTCGACGTCGTCGTGGTTGGGTGCCATAATTTGCCGTTTGGACTGAAATTTCATTTTCGCTGAAAATATTCAATCAACTTGACATTCATTTCGCATCCTGTCTGCGATTTGCCAATTCTGAATGTTTCTCTCGTTGGGTTATGGCAAATTGTGCATACGCTTCGCACATAGAACGGCGTTTCGGGGAAACCGATTCCGATTTCATTTTTGTGCCATTCTCACGGTTCACGACTGCAGTATTGAGAGAAAAATTTCGAGTGAGAATTAAAACTGTCGCATACAAGTGCGGCGTGGAGGATCGAATTTGAATAATTGTCCAGCCAGTGTTGAGTATTGGAAACCCACGATTCAATTACAGTGAGAAAACCAGTAAAAGTGTGAAAACTCTATCGGTGCAACATTGCCTCCATAACTAGCAGTTTTGTTAAGTCCCATTCATTCTCGTTCAAGTTTAGTCACAGATAAAGTCTGTGCAGTTAAACTTGAGAAATCACCGACGTGTTCCCTTCAGTAATATTTGGTCGAAGTACTCGCGTCGTGACGGCCTGTGTCATTAGTCGTGACGGCCTGTGTCATTAGTCTTTGATGAATGTTAAGGACTGTTCAGGATGTTCCCAGTTGGAGTGAAGGATGTCAGACGTATATATAATTAGCATAATTTGCAAGTAATGCCGTGAAAGTAAACGAATGAGCAATTGTGAGTGCTTTCCGCTGTGACGGTGTGACTTAAATAATCGGAAAGTATGAATTTACTTGGCTAACAGTCGTTTGATTCCAGTAGGGAAGAAAAATCATAAAAGATTATTGTCGGCAATAGAATATGCCCCTTTTGTTCCCCAATACAAAAGCTCAATATAATTCGATTGTTGTCGCTGGCATTTAAAGTAGGCCATTGTGTAGGGTTCACGTGAATGTAGCATGATAAAAATGTTGATTTGTTCTCCCTGGCATTTATGATTGAACCAAACAAATCTTGTCTTCATCCGGGCAAAAGGATGGTCGTGATCTGTTTTTTTCGCATCTTCTAGGTGGGGATTCGTAAGACACCTTTTGTATTGTTCGTGGAACCTATATTGTAGGTGTGCGGATAAGCGAATAAGTTTTCCATTTATACGGGAATTAATCCTATATATGAGCAACAATCTGTGAGCTTAGTTACCCCTTTATAACTATAAAAGAAGAACAAAGAAGATAACATGGATAAAGTTATCTAATGCTGAGAATTCGGACGTGGACGTGAATGGCCCAATCTTATTTGGGGGCCGAAAGTCTACATAGTAAAGCCAAGATCCTCTCGAGTCTTGCATACGTTTGCCAAGCGCAGTCAGTCGGTTGCTTTGGCAAAACGATTCGAATTCTCCAAACAGATAATTTGTGAATGTGAAATTTTTTTGTAGTGGGCCCTAGTGCTGGGGAAAAGAACCCGCCCCGCGACACCGCAATACTAACCTACCAGCGCATTCACGCGTCTTCATAGAAGGCCAATTTTGGCGAGCACTAACATCTTCGCTCGCTGAGGCAACAGACTATCGTTGCAGTCCTGTACGGACATTTAGATATTCCTCAATTTCATTATATATTACTACGTTCAAATTGGATATAAACATTTTTAATAGTCTTGTTCTTGTTTTTATAAAGCTTAGTTTATGTACTAAGTGTTTTTTTTTTTTTGTACAGAAAGATTAAAAATATTTATATAGATAATATTGTACGATATTTAAGTCTTTTAATAGCTTCAGGATAAGAGAACGAATTTATCATCATAGCGAGGAAATAGGTGATGCAATGGAAATTTACAATTCTCAACAAGGAAAAATTGTGTATGGATTAATTTTGTAATAAAAGTATTTTTATTTTATTTTTTAAGTTCTAATTAAACGTATGTATATGTAATCTTATGTATGTATAAATGTTTTGTGATATTGTGTACATACAATTTTCTTAAAAATATATCGATGTTAAAAAAATTTTATTTCTTTTCTATTTTCACAACCGACATCAATACTTCCTTTTCACCAAGACAATTTCAGCATTACAGAGGTAGGTTCTATCAAATGAAAAACAAAAATAAAGTACGAGTGAACAATCAATTTCAATATTTCTCAATTTAATTCTATCAAATATAAATCAAATAAGATTTTTTTTCATAAATTTCTTCAAGCTTTCGATTTAAAATATATTTCAAAATGAATAATTAATGCACAACAGTTACTACGAAATTCGCTAATTTATTTTGTGTTTGATCTTCAAATTATAATTATATTTAAAAACAAATAAATAGAATTTATTAATGGAGCAAAAATAAAATGGAAGTATAAACTTGTATGCTACTTTTCACGTAGCTTTTAGTATTTATTCGATTTGCCTACAAGTATATATCGAAA
The DNA here is from genome assembly GCA_963969285.1 of Odontomyia ornata. Classification (NCBI taxonomy): domain Eukaryota; kingdom Metazoa; phylum Arthropoda; class Insecta; order Diptera; family Stratiomyidae; genus Odontomyia; species Odontomyia ornata. The sequence continues at coordinate 495,225,914 of OZ017738.1, forward strand.
TAATCCCAGGAGTGGAAAATTCAGCTCTTGTATATAAATGCACATAAATTTTTCCACCTCACGTACAAATCCAGGAATATATGTTATTCATACATAACGCCTTGTACAGATGGCCTCGTAATAAAGCGTTTTCCAATAAGAGGTGTTATTTTGAATAGCCCGCTATTTCGGTAGATATCACTTTTGAAGCTGTCATTTTTTAACATTTGACAACTAGAAACTACGCCATTAATAAACATATGATATACGCTTCAACAATACATTGAAATTATTAAAATTCACTATAAAAATGTTGAAAATTTGCCAGAGACGGTTCGTAAAACTCGAACATTTTTGCGTCGTCGTGAAGCACCTTGTCGGACCGCAATACAGAAATTGGTGGAAAAATTCGAGCTGTTAGGGCAACTTAGTGATATGAAGAATAAAACCCGTGTACGTCACTCAGGAACAGCCGAGAATATTGCTACTGTAGCCGAAAGTGTTGAAGAAAACCCAGGTTTGTCCATTCCTCGTCTTTCTTTGGAATTAGGCATTCCACAAACGTCAACACACCGTATTTTGCATAAAAATTTGGGTCTTAATACAAGCACTTAAGCCGGTCGATCATCAACAACGTCGTGTCTTTGCTGATTGGGTCCTTGAAATGCATGAAAATGATCCGGAATTCTATCGAAAAATCATCTTGAGTGATGAGGCCCATTTCCACCTGGGTGGCTTCGTCAAAAAGCAAAATTGTCGCATCTGGGGCTCGGAAAACCCAGGGGTTATTGTTAAAAAGCCTCTCTATCCTCAACGTGTGACTGTTTGGTGCCATTTATGGTCCGGCGGAGTCGTTGGACCTTACTTTTTCGAAAATGAGGCTGGAGCAATAGTTATGGTGAATAGATTGCGCTATCGAGAGATGATTAATGATTTTTTATGGCTGGAATTAGATAGTATTGATCTGAACAACGTTTACTTTCAACAAAACGGCGCTACGTGCCACACAAGTAACGAAACCATTGATCTTTTATGAGAAAAGTTTCCGGACCGTGTTATCTCTCGAAGAGGTGATACCAATTGGCCATCGAGATCTTGTGACTTAACAACTTGCGACTTCTTCCTTTGAGGCCACGTAAAAGAAAAGGTCTACGTCAAAGTCCAGCGTCGATTCAAGACCTCAAAGATAGAATTCGTGAGGTTATCGAGTACATAGAGTAGCCACTTTGCGATTTGATTATGGAAAATTTCATGAAAAGGTTATGGTCCTGTAAGCGTGGTCGTGATAGTCATTTACCTGATGTTCTTTTTTTAGTACTAATGGCATACCTTTGTCTTTATAATAAAATAAACATCTGATCATTTATATTAAAAATCGCATTTTTCTCTTAATATCAATATAACACCTCTCATTGGAAAACCCTGTATTTCCCTGGCCCTAACTGTATGAATTCAATAAAATATTGGCATGGAACTACGCATGACTTATCTGTGGTGCACAAATTTTCCTGGCATTACAACGAACAATCATCTGACATCATGAATAATATCGAATTGATTGAATGAAGATGCGAATTTAATTATGTTATTTATGATGTTCCACTGCAATTGAAGCAAACGAAACCTATTATTGTTCTTAACACCAATCCTATTATTGTTCTCAACAAGTATCGAAATTTTCCGCATGTACGCCGCCAGAACCTTTGTAAACATGACACTTCCAGAATAAATGAATTGAACTTCAATAGAAACACAACAGTCAAGAATTGATTTAGGTTAGTGAAACAGCCCAAACACATCGCAATCCCTACATTTTAGCACACCGAACTTGTAAATTTCAGGTACTCGTCCAGCAAATGTCCTGCGGAATTCCCAAGGCAGGGTCTCCACGAGAAGTCTGACGGCAGGTCGCGGACAGTGATCTGTCACCCAGACACTTGTCAACTTCCGATTGCGGCTACCATAGTGCCAGTTCCCTCTCCAAGACTAATCCACAAGCTATTACAAATCAGGAGGGAACTCGATAGAATAAAGAGCTGATTATTCGATCAAATTTCAGAATTCCAATATTGAAAAGAAAATTAGATGGATCTCTTTGGCATTAGATAGACACACTTAAGAATAATAGAGATAACTGGAGGATACGCCAAGTTTTTTGCCACAATCGTACTAAATGAGGACCAAACAACTTCTAGGGAGGAACAGGAATGGAGTAAGAATTCTAGTGGCATTGTTAAAAGTCACCGAGGAGAAGAGTAGAAATAAAGTAGATTTAATTTTTAAGACTCATGATTTTTATTTTATACATCTGTAGATTAAGTTCACAATTTGTGAATGAGAAGAAGACCAAATAAATAGAAAAAGCAATGAAAAAATTTACTCAACTGTCCTCGAGCGTGACGAATTAGTTTTTACTTTTAAACCAGATCAAATAACTAACTTTAATTTTTAAAAGGATCATTGAGTAAAACATTTAGGTATTTTTTTCAAGCACGTAAAAATAAATTCCCATAAAAGATTTCTTTTCTTGAACTACAGTTTGGTGTTGCAGAATAATCATAAAAACTATTTTTCAAGTTCATGAAATGGACAGGCTAAGTAAGCGCACTGTTTCGAGGAAATTTAATAATGAATAATGTATTTTAATTAAATTAAACGAGAGTACAGGAAAATTAAATGAAGGGGAGAACAAAAAAATTGTTTTTGGAGGAAAAACGTTAATTATTTGAAAAATGAATGATAAACAGTTAAAAATTAAATTGATATGGAACTAAAATTCTCTCTGATGATGTATTTTATTATAGTATACAAAGTATTGTAAGTGAGTAAAGGTCTACCTAGTAAATACCATGGTTTCTACAGACGGCTCCATTTCCGGAAATTGAAGCTAGGTTGCTAGAATCTCACAGAAATAATCACATGCACTCGCAAAACTGTAAAGAAAATTTACAAAAATAGAATATGAAGAGAGTTATGTGCTATTCTAGAGGCCAATTATAGTACTCATGACTTCAGCAAATAACCCAAAACTTTAAGTCTGGCCCTTATTTGCAAGCCTCAGTTACGCTCTGTTTCCAAATAACAATATGCTTCAGTTAACCTTAGTGCGGAGAATTAGCAATTATGTTTTTTGGGGAATAAATTTACTAACGTAATGGAAAAACACAATTTTTCAACAGCGTTTGTTTGGCCGCAGTCAGTCCTTGATATCTCAAACGCAATTATACTCTCCAAGATTATTTGCTATTCTGCTACATTCATAATAAATTTTCTAAGCAATAAATATTTGCTTAATATGGAGAAACAATATGTCCCGACAAAAACTTTCCTTTATAAAAATCAACACAATAAAGGCAAATATATTTCAGCAATTTAGACATTTCAAATGCTTTTCAATTTACATCGCTGCAGAGAGTTTTGTACATTGAATAAAATCTGAACTAAGTTCTGTACTCTTGAAAGGTGTTTTATTGCAAAATTATGAAACACTACCAAATTTTCGCCTTAGTGAAGGGCTGAGAATAATAATAAATAAATTTAATCCTATTTACAGAACGAACAAGGCATCAAATTAATGAAATCAGTTCATTTACGGCTGAACCAAAACAGCTGAATGATCTGCATAGCGGCTTTACGGTCAAGGTATAAGAAAACTACTGTCAGCGAAATTTGTATCAACGGTCGAAAATTAAACTTATTACAACGTAACCGGGTTGTCCGTTTCGAATGAATCGTGCATAAAAAGCTTTGGATCAGTCACGTTCAATTCGCGCTAATTTTAAGCTCAAATAAAAATGACGGGTTACTCGCTTAAGTCTTTCGTTTTTCTCTGTAGTCAGCGCGGAATTGGTTCGCCGCTTGTCGCTATGAAAATCGACATTGCGCGCGAGCAATGGCCATTGTTCTCCAGCGACTAGTAAATAATGCAACAGTTTTAATTGGCTATAAATGTGGATCATACAATTTTTGAAGTATTAAAAGAGCGCGGGAAACGGGGAGAAAAGTCAAATTGGGAAAGTCGCTTGGGCAGCCGTGATTACTAGTGCAGTGCACAAAGAAGTATTCCGTCGAGCGCTGGTGTTTTCAATGCTGAACAAGAGATGAAATTGTGTCTTTTGGAATTATCAGTCATGCCATTGAGGCGTTTGCATCTGTTAATGGGTCATTATTCGTAATTCGAATTCGAGGCTGTTGGTATTTGGAAAGACTAATTAAACGTTAGTCAGCATTTCGCAAATGCAATATTTGTCTTGAATTTTTGGCAACGATATAAATTTGTTTAGAAAGATGTTATTGCAAGCAATGTCCTTCCTCCGAAAATTATTATAAATGCTGGACATTGCTTTATGGCTAATAATAGCTGACCTAGACCAGCGAATGAATGGATGAATTTAAGGCTGGTCATTGCTAGTGGTCACATTTATGCATTTGACTTGCTCCGAAGCGATACATTTCCTTGTGCGCTGAAGTGCTTTGAATAGTTTTATCTTCGTGCTAAGACTTAAAGCTTTATTGGAAGACAATGAACCGTGATGATGCTCTGGACCGTGGATCATGACCATCTGCCGAACCTTAGGCAATACCCAAAATCCAGGTCACAGCGTGAAATCCACGTAGATTTGATATGCATTCGTTTGTTGTGCGCTCGCAATGCGAGCTGAGACGCAACTCGAATGTAGGTAAGACGGGCATTAATTATTATTGATCAAAACCGTGAGCCTCAACAAATTGCGTGCATTGATGAAGAAAGGAATGCAAGAAAGTTGGGAAAGGTTATGTTTTGCTGCACGTATTGTGATATAGGTAATGCAGAGACGGTCACATGGCCGTCGACCAGCATGATGCAGAGCAGTTGGTAAATTTAGTGTTGCTTGTACAATTTGCTTTGAACCGGTTCAGTGTAAGTTGCACTGGTCTGCTACGGACTCTTATTTACGTTCCATAATTTCTTGTTCTTTTTGCTGTAATTTGAACGTTGAATTTCAAGGAACTGGATAGTCGAGTAAAGTTGTGTAATGGCTAGTGTGTTGAAAGATGCAAGAGGATTGATAAATATCGATTGGTAATTAATAAAGGAAGTGATGATGTGCTTTGGAGATACGACAGGGTATAAGAGAGGGTATTCAGCAATAGAATGAATTGGAATATGCAAAAATTTGAAATGTATTGAGGTGATCATAATGGGGGGTGCAAAAAGGATTATTTAAAGTAAAGACTAGTTTAAATCTATAAGAATACTGCAATTTTTAGATTATAATGAGAACTAAATTATTTCAGACAGACTCCAAAGATATATTAGAACTTCCCATACTTACCTATAATATCCACAATGCCTATATTACAATTTCATTGTATGAGTTTTGCTTTTAAGTCAGTCCAATGGAAGGTAACATTTTGCTTCAGCAGAGAATTAAGATATTTGGCCGTTTGCGCAAAATTTGGGATAATACGCCTGTAATAACTACAGAAAGCTACAAATCTCCATCCTTCATCCGCGTTCCGTGGTACCGGGTAGTTTTTGATGAACTCGTACTTTGATGGGTCGGTTTAGATACCTTTATCTATGATGAAATGCCCTGAATATACTATTTACGATATCAGAAATTGACATTTTGCAGGATTTAACTTTAAATTGTCTTTACGCAGCCTACTTGTGATGCTTGAGACTGCATCCAAATACTATAATGTTGTTGACATATAAGAAGGCTTCATGACTCAAACTGTTAGACGAAATTTTCAAACCAAATGGTAATCTTTTAAATTGATAATGACCATCGTTTGTAGAGAATGCTGTTAGTGGCCTAGACTCTTTCTCAAGTTCAATTTGATGAAAAGAGCTAGTTATATCTAAAGTAGAGAAGTACTTTACTCTTCCAAGCTTGTCCAAAATGTCTTCGAGTCGTTAACGAGTTTATCGTTAAGTCTGCGGAAATTTATCACCAATCGCCATTTCTGCTCTCCATCAATCGACTTCTTTGGCATAACCAATAGCGGTGAGTTATAAGGGCTAACAGACGATTGTCATTCGATTCCAAGTCTTTAACCGGTTGCAGAATTTCCTCGTTTTGGGCTTGAGGCAACCTATAATTTTTAATATATACCGGGTCTCGTTCGGTTGTTTGCAGACGTTGTTTGTAAAAGTTGTTCGTGGTTCATTTCTCTCCCTCTAGATAGAATACACCTTGAAATTCTCGAATTATGTTCAATAAATGCTTCATGTATGGTTTATACAATGTATCTTTGTTTATCGTTCCTAGCAATTTTTCGAAACGTTTACTATCCGACATCTGACTTTCCTGATGTTTTTTGTAACTCTTATGTAGTGCAAGGATACTGAAGTTGCACAAGTGTTCGAGTTGTGCTTCGAATTTCTTAATGACAACATCATTGTCTGTCGTGTTCAGAATTTTCACATGTTGGACTCCTTTCGTGGGTACAATAGTATTCCCAACGAAAATACCCTGTTAAGTTTCTGACTGGAATTAAATGCAGTCTTCATCTAGCTTCAAATTCACAGGAACTATCGCTTCTGTTCTTGCAGATACGTTTATCTGGTAACCGTTGGGTTTTATTGCGCTCATAGGCAATACAACTTCATCATCCCTGATATTAAACAAAATGCTGTATGTCTCGTAGTCAATTTTGCACATATGATTGATTAGCACATCTCTTCCCGAGATACCATCCGTGATTATCGGAAATTTTTCGGTTACGATATGAAATGAATGTTTTACTTTATGTTCCCCAATCTGTAAATCTAAGTTTAAAGTCCCTAATGAACTAGTAACCTCTTCAGTTATCCCTGAGAGTTTAATTTTTTCATTAGATCTAATCCCATATTCTACATTTGTATGTACGTTATATTTACAAATAGACACGTTAGCCCCCGTGTCTACCAGAAACTTGAGGTTTCTACCTGCATTATGGCAATAAATTGTAACACGATTTGCGCAGGTATTTGTAATCCTATAAATTTTGTGTTTTACACAGGGAGGTTTTCCTGTATATCCTCGACCTCGCTGGTCACTTGGCAGTTTCCCTGATCCGAGACAACATTTACGAATCTCCTGTTGTTTCGGCTCTGGTTGTTCCTGTAATCATTGTTTCTTTTGTAATTTCCGTTATTAGAACCTCTATCACTATTGTAATTTCTACCCCCTTTGATTATCACTATTGTTCCCTTGACTATAGTTGTTCCTGCTGTTATAATTATCAGTCCTATCGTTCCTATCGTTATTGCTGTTCCTATAATTCCTATTGACCATATCGTTACGGTTGTTCCTATAGTTATTTCTAATATTATGACGTTTCTGGCAATCCTTCCTTTGGTTATTAGCATTAAAATGCATCATACTTGTAACCGATGGCGGTTCAGAATTCTCTAATTCCAAGGCCAATGAAATAGCTTCACCAAAGCTCTTTTGTCTAGACGAAAAAACAGTACTTCTCAACTGATCATTCAGACCGTTTTAAATATAATGAGTGCATAGCTGTCATTCAAGTTAGATATAATCTTCTTCTCAGCGGCTGTTGCTGAGCTACCTAATTTCTGAATTTGTAGTTGGCTTAATTTACAAATTAAGGAAGTAATTTTTTCGTTATAGACAGAGACTGTTGATTGCTTTTGTACCGTACTGCTATGCTGGGTAAACTACTGAGGTATAGTCTTGTTGCTCTTAAATTTACGCAACAGAACATCTTTTAGGTTTTCAAATGAGACAAGGTCACTGTTGGTAATCGAAAGTTTAACAGATGCGTTCAATTTAACGTTTTTTACAAAATCTATCAACAATACTTTACCAGCTACTGTTAATGATGAATTTAAAAGTTCTAAAATCTTAAGAAATGATTCTAATTCTTTATGTTTGCCCTTAAAGATGGGAATAACCTTTAATGCAGTGTCTAACGAAAATTCTGCCATTCTGAATTTTTCGTCCAAGTTCGGGAGGCTACTTTCTAAGTCTACTACAATATCTTCTGTGTCTGAAATTTTGATATCCTGACCAGTGTATCCTTGTTGCGTTAACTGAAGCCAAAATTCTCTTAACTTTAAATCTAAGAGATTCAAGTCGTTCTCTGAAGTACCAGATGATAAAGAGTTAAATGATACCCTCTGTTATTTCAAAACATCTAGTTTTTCACAAAGAGTTTCAATAGTATACAAATGCTTCCCGTTTTTCTTTAAGTACCTAAGGGTCCTTTCGTTGTCATCAACAATATCTTTTCTCTTGTCCATAAGCTAAACTGATTAAACAGAACGACAGTTTGGATATAAAATGCAGGGATTTATTAGGAAAGAAAATACTCTAATTTATAATTACTATACATTCACAGTTATATTAACTCTCTAAACCACATATTTCTTATTATATTTTACGTACATATAGAATATAACTATCGCTTCCAGAAAAACCGTTGAAGTGGTAATAGTTTGCCGGTATTCTTCAACAATTCCAACGTTGTTATTTCTTGAACACTCGCTGCCCATCTTAATGATGTTTCCAATATTCTGGTCGTTAATTATCCAGTTGTCGCTGTAAGAGCTTCTTTGATTCCCCGTGCGTTAATTTAATATCACGGCGCAACTTCGCACGGGCTTTCTTCAATTTCGTTTTGACTCCTCCCCTTGCGCGCCTTTTCTTCTTTATCACCGTCAAGTCCTTCTGTTTCGGCCGCTTTATAAATTCCTCCAGATGTCGAGGCTTTGGGCTGACATACTACAAACCCTAAATTTTTGTAGGGATGTATATTGGCACAACGTTTCTTGAGGATGCTTTCGGCACGTACTCTAACGCCTTCTATGCCAGGTTGCAACATCTATCAAAAATTGCATCGAAGTTGTCTTCCGGGTGCTGGTCCAGAAAATCCTCGTAAAATTCTTCTGATGGCTCTGTCGTTGAAATTTTCGATCCCTCAGCGTTGTTCACAGGGTCGCCTTGAAATGAACTTGATTCTTCATACTCGTTTTGACTGAATGTTTTCAGATGAATTATAAATTTATAGTAATTATCCTTGAATCAATTTACCTAACCAGCGAATCGCTCCATAGATAGAGTGGCGAGGACTTGTAAGATCACGACGCCATTATTACTACAGTCTAGCGAAAAAATTATCTTTGCGACTTTAAGGTTCTTAGTATCATTGAAACGACTTTCAAGAATACTTTGAACAAAATGAACTTTATTTAAATTCACTAAATCTATTTATACTACAATTTAACAATCGTCAACAAAAAAAAATAACTTAATTAATTTTCAATATACATTTCCCACCTTCATTAATTCCGCTCTACAAAATATGCAGCGGTGTCACATGGTTTATTTATGATCCAATAAATTCTACATTCTACTCTACTCTGACCTACTACACTTAAATTACACTTGACCAATTCTTATTTACAAACATTAAACGCATTGACCATACACACACGTGATGCACCTAAATAATCGGAAATATGAATCCGCACATGAAAACGCAAGTGTGCCAGATAGTTTGTTGTTTTCATTGATGTCTTGTAGATACTTATCGTTTAAGAATGATAACATTATACATGTGAATGCATGGAATCTTTGTATGTCGGTTTGTAGCAAGCATTTCATATGACGGAAATGCATTGTATTATTAAAGCAAAGGTGAGTAATGAATAATTGGAAAAGGTGAGAAAGGTAAATAGATAATATGAAATTGTGATATAGGTATTATGGATATTATAGGTAAGTATGGGAAGTTGTAATATAGGTATTACAATGGCCAGAGTGAGCAACAGATACTCATACATAAGATTCGAAAACCCCACCCTCTTTCCAATATCAAACACATCAAGCTAATTCACAAATCAGTTATGAACGTAGGCCCAGGATGAGAAATTTCCTAAAACATCCCAAACCAGCAAAAGAAGAATTATTAAATGTTAAGCCATTAATACTGTATAACTACTGGACAAGTATAGTAGTGCCCAGGTGCTCAAATAAAGAACGACGCTCAGCTTTTAATAATGCGTAAATTGATATAATAAACCAGAAAATTCAACGACATTGCTACAATTAAATGTCATATAAGATGAGGGTTAAACAAAAGCAGAACATACAATAGTATAAACTTTTAGGACTAGAAAAGATGAAAAGAACAACTTATTTTGGCTCACAGAAGATTGAGAGCCTTGTGATTAATCTAGGAGCTGCATGCATTCTTCTGAACCTATACGAGAATGATCTCAAAAAGTGTTATGAACTTTATCGTACATTTTACTTTATAAGTTTTGAAAAATGTCGTGAAAAAAATAAGATGCCAGCTTTTAATGGTGGATGTTCTTCTTCTTCGTAGCACTACAGCTCCCCTCGGGTCCTTGCTTCTTGCGACAAGTGCCTACAACTGTCTTGGTACATTGACCACGTCCTCCAAACTCCGAGCAGCGAAGAACTGTCTTTGTCGACCGAGTTAGACCAGCGTTTCCTTGGTTTCCCCACTGGTCTCTGCCCTAATACTTTTTTGCGTATCCGTTATTCATTCATACAATTCACGTGGCTAGCTCATTGCAGCTTCTGCAGTCTTACAATCATTGAGACCTCCGGCTCGTCAAACATTTCATACAGCTTATGATTGTATCAAATTTGCCATTGGTCCCTGTCTAGCTTCGGTTCAATTATTCACCTCAGAGCTTGTCTCTCGAAGGCGTTCAATGTGTTTGCGGATGCTGAAGCCAGTGTCCATATTTCACACTCATAGTACACTCGTATAGTTAGGGTTGTGTTCTTCTGTGTACTCGTATACAGCTGATATTCAAGATCTTCAAAATTGTATTTTATTTGCGACCTGCATTCTTCGGCGTATTTCGTCTCTTTCATTACAGGTTCTCGATATTTTGGCACCTATATACATATATTTGCCTGCACTTTCTATATTTTTGCTCGACTGCGGCATGTGCTTTGTTTTATTCTTATTGATTTTAGCCCTACTAGTTTTGCTCCGCTGTTGAGTTTCAAGGAAAGTTAATTGGCGTGACAAAATGTTGGTGTCATTTGCCAAGGTTATCTCTTGGCTTAACTCGTATACGAACATACCTCAGTTATCGCCAAGTAGTTTTCTCAAAATATATTCCAGAGCCAAATTGAATAGCAATGAGGCCAGCCCATCTCCCTATTTTAGTCCGATATTTGTATCAAATGTGTTGGTAGGTTGGTTATTGATACGAACTTGGGAGGTATCAAAGTCATTGTCATTTCTGTAAGATGGACTAATTTGGCTGGAATACCAAAACAAAGCATTAATCGGTACAGTACATTACGATTAATGTTCTCGTATGCTTGCTTAAAGTCAACGAAAATTTGGTTTACGTCTTTGTTGAACTCTCTGCATTTCTCAAGTACCTGCTGGACTATAAACAATTGGTCTTTCGTTATCTGCCTGCTCTAAGGTCACCTTGATACTCCTTAATCAAAATGTTGGCGTATGATCTGATTTTATTTTCTATGATCTTTAAAAATATTTTATATGCTGTACCATATAATGATTTGCCTCTATAGTTTTCGCATTGCAACTTTTCACCTATTTTGTGGACAGGGAATATAATTGATTAGCTCCACTCATTCAACATATGTTCTAGTTGCCAAATGTTCTAGATGACTTTATGAATGGCTTTCTGAACAGCACAGTCCCCATCTTTAATGAGATCTTCTGGAATCTCATCGATGCCCGGCGCTTTATTATTCTTTTAGGACCTGATGGCGGAACAAACTTTGGTGGAGCCAATAGAAGTTCTGCGGGAATATCTATCGGCTCTGATGTTCTGGGACTATTTGGAGAATTTAGAAGTTTCTTGAAATAGGATGCCCATCTTTCTTTAATGTTGTTTTCATCGGCAGAGCGTAGTCTTGGACTGATAACCTTGTTTCAGACTTTTTGCACTTTGTATGCTTGTCTTGTGTTTTTGCTCACTGGACCTACATCGATGCTTTTCGATTCGTTATCATAGTATTTTATTTTCTTGATTCTACTGATCTTATTCACTATTCTTCTGAGCTTTTCATAGTGTTCTCTCTTATTCTTGGTCATCCTACCTAAATATTGAATGTAACATACACATGATTCTTTTTGTCCAACTCTTTCTGCACTTATCATCAAACCAATCATTTCTTTTGCGCCGGGCTTGATGTCCGATCATCTGTTCTGCCACGGTCTAAATTGCCGCTTTCAATTCCACCTACAGCACGTTGCTTATAAAGTAGCTATTCTGGTGACAGTTCGGTCAAACTAAACTCATTAGTGTTTGTTGTTGCTGTATGGTGTCGCTGATGATGACGTTATAATTGGCTCGAGATGCTTTGTAATGAATGTTGATCATAATGATTATTTTGGATAACACAATTATTTAAATTTATTGCCAGGTGTTTGTCGCCAATGCTTTGGATGATGCAATTGTATTGATTCATTGCACGGTGTTTGTAAAAGTTGTTTCAGATGATATAATTCATGTCAACATGGGCAATGATGACAGTATCTCATGAGATGAAATGACACAAGAATGACTAAAAAAGGTAATTCTTATGAGTTAATGAGGGCTGCATTTTTTACTCGAGATATAATAAAGTAGCCAAACAAGTTATTGAATATCTCAACATGTAGTACCTGGAAGTTAATATGTGTAATCTGAAAATAGATTCCTGTAAATGCGAAGAGCGTAAGAACTGTGTAGGTATCCATCAACCCAATGCGTCTCTTCTCCTGTTGACAATGACTAAAAAAGTTTAGACTATAAAAGGCACCACTAGGCACTTTTCCTCAAATTCTAGTAATCTCATTTTGAGGCTGCTGCCACATTCTTGGCGTATACTTGCTAGCTTTTGTTGCTGAAATAAGACAAAACACAAAACACATCACAAAAGATTTAGAACGATGAGGAATTAAACGAACAAACGAATGACTTAACTGTCTCGGAGACGCTTTGAGAGTCTTTTTTGATGAAAGATATTATGTCGTTGGTCATGAAAGACAGTTGTTAAAAATTAAGATTGATTCTTGGTGAAGGGTTTTGCTTGCAGTGGAAAGGATCCAGGTGCGCATTCGAGTCAAATGACTTTTGGAGTTTATCATGCATTAAAAATAGACAATTTCAAACCAATGAGAGAAAAACCATGCAGGAACTAAAATACAGTAAATCATTATAACAATATATTGGGCAGAAATAAGTATACTCGATTTACTAGATTGGCAGACACAATGATGAAGTCAATAATAGATTAACTTCGGCGGAAGGTACGCTCTTTCGGGGCACTCAATATGAGATCCATATTTGATTGAACCCAGTTAGAGGTAGCTGTTCCATAGCTATTGGATACGATATTTCCCCACGAGGGATACTTCGCATTAATTTTTTGCACAGAGGAAGCACTGTTTCCAAGTCGTCAATGAGTTCCCTCACCGAGTATCCATGTAGAACATAGATCGCCACGAATGCGAAGGTGCACCCTCCCAGCATGGAGCTTATTATTTCTGCTTCAATACATTTCAGACTTGGAAGGCAGTGCCTTTGGACTTTCAGGTGATCTTTGTGAGCCATAGCAACTCCAAGCACTCCCTTTGGATCATCACGCCTGATGATCTTATAGTCTGGTCTATGGGCGTTCGAGTATTCTTGAACGAAATTTCTTTTATAGCGTGTAGCTAGTGAAAATATGTTGCGGATGGCGAGTTGAATGGAACTCATCACGACAACATACTTTGAAGGCGAATTGTAAGTACGCAGCGTTTTCTCACTAGGGTTAGTGAGTTTTTTTTAAAGGGGGGGAATAAAAGAGTCCACTTTTTGAATGAGTGTGAACAAGTCACACCCGAAAAATTGTTGGTAGTCAGTGCTCGAAACCATATTTCGGTGATTTTGTGACTGTTGGGGTTGCTGCATTTGTCTCTGTTTTTGTTGCCATATAGGCTGCGGTGTAGGCTGATTCCTTGCACCTCGTAAAAGGCTAGAGTGAGAACTCTTCACGTACAGTACTTTTTATAGAGGTGGTGATGAAATGCCTCCTTTCCTCTTCTATCTTTTGGAGATTTTTCCGCCTCTCTTCAACCTCTTTTGCTTTAGAACAACCTCCCTTTAGCATTGCAGTTGACGCAGAAGATCTCATCTTTTTTCTCGTCCTTCAAGATTGTGTAATGTGACGCCTACGCCCGGGAATCGAAGTGATTCCGATCCCGAACCCTTGCACTCGGCCAGATGGGTATGATCTCGAAATGCAAGCGGACTTCATCATTCGTGCGGATATCTTGCGCAGAAAATATTTTTTTTCTCCAAATATTTAGATCTGTGGATTTAAATATGTGCAACAGAATATTGAACTAAACCCCGACGCATTTCGAGACATATCCATTTGGGATTGCCCCTCCACCGTGGCCATCGAAAAACTATGCCACTGGCAACAAATGGAGATGCACATTGCCGCCATGTGGCGTTCCATTCCACACACATCTGTTTTGTCCGATGAGAAAACAAGTAGAATTTGACAAGTGAAAGCTCCGGGATTAGATAGCGGAAAAGTGATTTCACACATCGCTGCGCCTTTCGACTCGTTTTGTTAGTGAAAGTGAACCTTATTGTGTGTGCGCATAGGCTGTAGGAAGCCGTAGAAAGGGCTACAATAGGGCAGGACCACATGGTACCAATCTCCCCTTGCTGTGACTAGGGATTCCTGCGCTTTGGAATTTGAGCAATTAGCCCAGAGGGGGATATTCGGCCCCACGTGCACAAGCGCCAATACATGGTAACCAGGGAAGAAGTGGCGCTGGAGGTGACTGAACTCGCAGTCCCTCCTCTCGGCCCAGCCATCGGGTCTTGTAATTGTTTGGCGGCCGTCGAACAAGTGGACTTCTACGAGAAAAGTGGCTACGAACATTGTCCTCCCGGTGATATGTATGGTCCTCGAAATTGTTCATTTCCTAGCCTACTGCGAACGAGGAAGACGTACATGAAGAAGGAATTTTAAGAATTCCCTGTTTGATTACAACAAATTAGATTATATTGCAATAAGTGTAGGATGCGTAAAGGAGATAAATGATGAGACCATTGAGATAGAAACACTCAGAGGAGCTGATTACTATTGCTATGGTCATTATGGAGTTGTTGGATTTAATGTAAATCTATACCATTTCCAGTATTATACTCGTATGCTTAAGGTTCGATTTGATAGGATAACATTTTAACGTGTGCTCGAGAATCGAAAATCAAAATCGACATACGGAAAGTTTAATATCTTTCTACATACCGACTGTTGGCATAATTTTTTTGTTTTTCGTTCCACGCAATTGTGTTGTATAATAAACTGGACCGAGCTGTCTGTTGACTCCTTTTGTTTATACTTTACCTATCGCTCAAGCATTCACACCGTATTCGGTTCTTGTCAGTTCAGTTTATTCGAAAAGTCAACAAGTAACTACACAGATCATGTAGGCAGGAGTAATCATTACTTGAGAATGTCCCAAATTCTAAATTCATTCTATTTAGTCACATACATTTCAACTAGGTATTTTTACAACTAAACAAACGATCGTATGTTTATTGAATTGAGTTAATACCAAAAGAAACATAAATTTAAATATTTCACGTTGATACAATTTTATGTCTTACCTGCCATAATTAATGAATATTTGATTAGTTTAAAATGCACAGTTGGTTATTTTTTTTGTGTTCATCGCACATTTTTGTTATTTTAAGTGATAAGTTCTCATGTCAATTTATTGCTCTAATTAAAAGTACATACAAAAAATCAATTACGTAATATTTATAGAATATCGAGGAAATGCAATCGCTAGGAAAAATAACCAGAATGTTCATATCAAAATGATTTTTCTATGAATAGTTTAACATTAGGGGCATTTACGCTTTAAATTCAAGTTCGAATTATATGTATGAAATTATTTTTAGAAGAAATTAGAAAAGAATATTAAGATATCTTTTGAAATTCACATAAAAAAAAAGAGAATTAATAATAAAATGAATTGCTAATGGATTAAAGACTTTCCTTTTCAGTGGTTCTTTCTGTTTCAGCGGGAAAGTGAGTGCAGGGTAGGTATGCCGTCGCGAGGGTAGGGTTTCGCCAAACCCGCTGAGGTTGGTTTCGCGTCGCGCGCGGTACGCGGTACCTTTGTTGTTTTGTTATTTTATTTAGAGTAGTTTTCGTCGGGTTGAGTTAGAGTAGCATACTTTTCGGTACCGCGTCGAAACTTCGGGAACGCGAAATAAAAATTAGCTTTTGTATTCTTGACTGGTTATAAGAAGAAATACGGAGTAACGTAAAGTAGGTTTCTTCTCCGTATGGTTTTGTTTTGTAACGCGTTTGGAAAACGGGCATGTTCAGGTGGCTGAAAATATTGTAATTGAGCGTAACCCATTCGGAGACCCACGACCGAAATCCTCTCCGAACTAGCTGGCTGACAAGCAGCCACCGCGTGAATGGGTTACGGTGCACGGATTGGTTGACCTGTTGGTACCATCCGTTGGCACTACTCAGACTTAACGTCTAGAACCGATGAGAGGTCGGTTCCGCGTTCGAACTTGAAATGTTGAAAATCATTACAATTGGAAATTCAATAGTCTTATGCTGTTTGTCGCATTTTACGCACCTAACACGGCCAAATCTTTGGCAGTTGAAGCACTGGGAAGTGCAATTTTTCTGCAGATGCTCCCATATTGTCTTCTGGTACAATAGGAACTTTATGTCCATTACTTTCTTCTAGCTGCTGTGATCCTTAGCTATTTTAGCGTAGAGCGAAGCTCGTGAGGAGCTGTTTGCCATCACATTGAACTCTGGCTCCTTTTCAGAGTTTCGTGTGCAAGCCCTTTTGACGCTATACTGAAAGTATTCAGGTCAAGCCTATAGCACATTATAGGAGGCACCCTCTCTTTTTGGTAGCAGCCACGCTTGGCTGCTGGGGCTTTGATTTCTCTCTAGACCCGGCCTTCCACCCGGCTTGAGCATGGCCCCCGAGAAACTAGCGGAAGCTATTTTCGTCACCTTTTTGAGCTGGGGGCTTTGATGTGGGCTCCTGCGTTGGAGACCCCATCGGCCTCTTTCTGGCTTCCAGAATTACAATAGCCTCCACCTCGTCACCACTGTCCGTGGAACTTCAACCCTCATCCATCTTCATGTCACTGGACACCTTCGGCACTTGCAATTAGCAAGCAAGTCGAGTACTAAACTTCAAAACACTCGAGGTAACCATCTGCAATGTGACCACCAGAATTAAATGAGAATTAAACTTTAGGATATCGCTGGAGCGCGTAATGATTGTTAAAACTATTTTTAATAATACTTTATCAAACTTTACAGTAGGTACTCTTTAAAGTGATGTAACTACAACTATCAAACTACTGGAATAGATCAGAAGTGTTGGAGTCTTGAATATTTTGGGGTCAAATTTAGACTTAGAATTAAGCTTATATATAAATAAATCAACACAAGAATAAGCATCAGAAAAAATATAGAGGCTAAAAACTAGAAATTTGTAAAGCTTAAGCCGCAATATCGTGGATGTTATAACTGTTATAATTTTACGGAGCAGAATGCTTTTTACGAAAAAATGACAGCAAAAACGGTTTGGTTTTGGAAAATTTTTAAACCTTGACATAATCTTAGAGAAGGTTAATGTCCGATAAAAGTTGATAAATATAAATTACAAATAAATTAGGGCAAAGAATCTACACTAAGCATGCCACACATGCAGACAGTATAAAGGGAGAAGAGTTATACCCATTGAGGGTAACTTGACATAACTGGCTGGAAAGGTAGAAAGAAAGCAACTAGAGCAAACGACGAGTTATGCTGATCAATTTATCATAGTTGGCCTAATAAAACATTTGATGAGCTCTAGAATCAATTTATGCTGTACTGTAGAGAAAAGTTTTGAGTTAACAATACTATACAATATACAGGGCTTTCCAATAAGTGGTGTTATTTTGAAATTATAAGAACAATGCCGTTTTTTAATATAAATAATCGAACATTTATTTTATTATAAAGAAAAAGATATGCCGTTAGTAGTAAAATGACATCAGGCAAATGACCAACACGACCACGCTTACAGGACCATATCCTACGCTACGCTATGTCCTCGATAGCCTCATGAATTCCATCTTTGAGGTCTTGAATCGACGCTGGGCTATTGGCGTAGACCTTCTGTTTCACTTGCTTCCAAAGGTAGAAGTCGCAAGGTGTTACCACACGATCTCGGTGGCCAAATGTGATCACCACTGCGAGAGATAACACGGTCCGGAAACTTTTCCCGTAAAAGGTCAATGGTGTCATTGCTTGTGTGGCACGTAGAGCCGTCTTGTTGAAAGAAAACGTTGTCCAGATCAATACCATCCAATTTTGGCCATAAAAAATAATTAATCATCTCTCGATAGCGCAATCCATTCACCGTAACTGTTGCTTCAGTCTCATTTTCGAATGATTCCGCCGGACCATAAACCGCACCAAACAGTCACACGTTGAGGAAAGAGAGGCTTTTCAACAATAACTCTTGGGTTTTCCGAGCCCCAGATGCGACAACTTTGCTTGTTGACGAAGCCACCGAGGTGGAAATGGGCCTCATCACTCAAGATGATTTTTAGATGGAATTCCGGATCATTTTCATGCATTTCAAGGACCCAATCAGCAAAGACACGAGGTTGTTGATGATCGACTGGCTTGAGTTCTAATGTTAACTGAACTTTATAAGCCTTGAGACCCAAATCTTTAAATAATATACGGTATAATGACGTTTGTGGAATGCCTAATTCCAAAGAAAGACGAGGAATGGACAAACCTGGGTTTTCTTCAACACTTTCGGCTACGGTAGCAATATTCTCGGCTGTTCTTGAGTGACGTGCACGGGTTTTATTCTTCACATCACTAAGTTGCCCCAACAGCTCGAATTTTTCCACCGATTCCTGTATTGCAGTGCGACAAGATGCTTCACGACGACCCGAAAATGTTCGAGTTTTACGAACCGTCTCTGCCAAATTTTCACCATTTTTATAGTGAACTTTAATAATTTCAATGCATTGTTGAAGCGTGTATTGTTCTTAATTTGTTGTTAATGGCGTAGTATTTACTTGTCAAATATAAAAAAAAACAGCTTCAAAAGTGACATCTACCGAAATATCGGGCTATTCAAAATAACACCTCTTATTGGAAAACCCTTTATATACAATAATAATCGTGCACTAGTCCGATTTGAACCTTGGCATTGAAATTTGTTAGCGAATCTCATTTCTTGAGTGACAAGGTAATATGATTAGTATCACGCTTAACCGTATGATTATTACCTGATTTTTCAATCAGTTTCCATCACAGCTGGGTAGGCTGGTAGCCCGACAGAAGAACCACAAGCACAAACTAGTTTCCACCAAGCTTTGAGCTTGGGAACTGCTGCGCAAGCGTTGAGCGATCTAATTACTACATCACATAGACCGCTCCAATAAATTCGAGAAACAGAATAACAAAGAGATGGGGTGATAATTTGTAGCAGAGAATAGAGCATAATTTTTCTGATGATTTGCAAAGGATATGTTCTATTCAAATAACGAAAGAAAATGCGATTTGACAAACTGTTTTTGAAAAACAGGTAAACGAATATGGATAGAAGATGGTAAGGACTTAACAAAAAAACTGTGGAAACTGTCAGGGCTCAAATATAAATATCAAGTGCATTAATGTGATCTTTGATTTTCATTAGAGGAACACATCATAGAGGAACTGGAAAGATGCCGATCCCTAAGCTGAACCTTACAAAGCATTTTGCAGTGCACTTTCTAGGACATAAAAGTCTTCATATATTGTTCAAAAATTAAATGCAGATTTAGGGCTGGAGTTTTCGTGAAAACGTAAAATTTCTCGCAAATCTTTTACCTCTCTAACGATGTCAGTATCTTCTAAGAGGATGCGGTGGGTTGATAACATCATCATTAACATACAGGGATAGCGTTGATATTTCTCAGAGAGCCAGGCTGCTATCAAGGTTCTTAGCTCAACTGTCCCTATGCTGGTAGTGCAGTGTCCGGGAGTGAGCCTTTGTTCGGCTCCTAGTAAAAGGAACAAAGAGGGGATTGAACAAGCTGACTAAATTGCCAGACAAGGCTCAGCCTTTGATGCTTCTTTCGTAAAAGTGGTCAGCTTATCGCTAGGAGTAGTAAAAAGAACAATTTCCTCAGACTAATTTTCTGAAGCGAACTCCAATTGGGGTAAGCTTACTACCTGTGCATTATCAAGAAAGAAATAGCCAACTTACCACAGAGCCAGGATGGGTGAGCTCGCTAGTCAATCTCTCAAAGTAGATTTATGGATCTCGGCTTTCAATACAGGGTACTGACTGATTGAAACTCACGCAGTCAAGATGGTTATTACAAACAACACATATTGCCGAAATTTTAATGATGTGAGCGAAGGGGAAATAATTGTTCACTTCTTCTATAATTGTTTGGAGTTAGCTATAGTTAGGAAACGATCATTAGACAGTACCTACTTTGAACAGAGCTATTATCCTTCCTGAATGCATAGAGTTGGGTTTGAATCTCCAGAGACTCCTACTCTGAGACTAGAGTAGGTGCGTTATCAAAACGGCATTGATCATTTGCTAGTTGGGGCTCTAAAGGGAAAAAGCTAGCAACTATTACCGACCATCTCATAAAGAATAATGTTCGCTCCCTGTAATCGGCTTAAAATAGGAAAGAAGGACAATTTCAGCACATTGAGTTTATCACTCTAGATTTTTCGAAAATATATGACATTTTTTAACAAAGTCTCCAATTATTCGATTTCCGCGATTAAGGTGCAACTTTGATGCTATTTTCTCTATAATTGAAATTCTTATAATCCCAAAGTAAAATACCTGTATTGAAAAGCTTGTATATATTGAATGAAATTTTTCCGCCCAGCCTGTATCCATATCTTATTGATAACCACCGGATGAGTCTATGTATTTAATTTGATAACTTTGTATCAGTTTCCTTCCTTGAAGGGGAGTATGTATTTTAATAGTTTCTTTGACAGCGATAAATTTTCCAACGTTTAATTTCTTTTCTATGTTTTTATTACTTTCAAACAATATTAACTCTTCCTTTGTTACCGGATCCGCTTGGAAATTAAATTAATTTGCAGTCATTCAAACGAGTCAATTTACAACTTACAACAATTAGTTATGAAATGTCGCTAATGGTTACTTGATTATCGCGGCGCTATTTTAAATTGCAGACTAGGGTTAACATAGTGCAAATGATGGTGCAATAACAGTCAGGAGGAAGTTTCCTCGGCAAAGAAAACAGGTTGTTTGCACGGCCGCTACACTTCACAATGATGTGCATGTTGTAACTGCAAAGCACCGCGACGGGCCTCATGTGATTACATATAATTTATCTTCATCAAAAAGAATCAGTTTTCTTCCGTGTTGCAAAACCTCACTCTCACTTTCACCTGTAGGCCTGGGGCCTGGCGGCTGGCTATTGTAGAAGCTGAATTGGTACAGGGGGCTAGTTGGTTCAGTAAGCGTTCCACCGCGCAGTTAAGGTAATTTCCATGCTATAAACCTCCGAGTAACGTATGTGCACACACATGACTGCGCGATGCAGGTGATGCAACCAGCAAATCCCGCAGTATAGAGCTTGCAGAAATGAAGCAGTGCCAAATGGGTATTTGATGCAAATTTGTGCAAGGTACAACATATAAATGCATTACGCGCAGTTTTTCTAACGATAATGTTAGGATGCCATTTTGCAGGAAAATAATAGGTAAAGACTGGAGATTTTAAATCAACTATGAAACCGGAGAGCAATGGAATGATGAAAGGGAAAACAGTCGATTTAAGAAAATAACAAATTTTTTAAATTGTTTTTCATTATTTTTATATAAAAAAACATGTCTATCAAGAGATAAAAAATTAATAAAAAATTTTTGGCTCACACGTTTCAAGTGGCTCTTTTGATCTATTCTTTTCACATTTTTGCGAGCGTTAGACTCTATTTGGCGTGTAGGTAAGATGATAGCTGTGGGTTCGTGTCGCGTTCGTACTAGACTCGGCGGGAACCAGGAAGAGAGTAGAGAAAAGAACCAACAGAACTCCTCAGCTCAACAATTACTGCGAACCCTGCGACAGTGCACTTAATAGTGGTGGTGGTGATCTTTGATGATGGGTACATGTACTGGATACTTCACTGGGACAGGGATTTCCTTGTGAACGGGCACTTTGACCTCTGAGTAGACTGGATATGGCTTGTCGACTGGTACTTTGACTTCATAAGGCACGGGCTTCTCGACGGTGTATGGGACCTTCTTTTCAACAGTGTAGGGTTGTGGAACTGGAACCTTTACGTGCACTGGGTATGGTTTGTCGACGTAGACCTTGTAGGGCTTGTCAACTGGAACCTTGACTTCGTAGGGTACTTTCTTCTCAACAACAACTGGGTAGGGTTTCTCTACCTCAACTGGGTATGGTTTTGGTACATGTACAGTGTATGGTCGGTCGACTGGAACCTTGACCTCAACTGGGACCTTCTTGATGACTTCGTATGGTTTTGGTACTGGGACCTCTACTTTGACTTCATAAGGCACTTTCTTGATGACCTCGTAGGGTTGTGGGACTGGTACTTTTACTTCAACGGGGATCTTCTTGATGACTTCGTAGGGTTGTGGAACTGGAACTTTGACTTCGTAAGGCTTGTCGACTGGGACCTTCACTTCATATGGAACCTTCTTGATGACTTCGTATGGCTTGGGCACATGGACGGGATATTTGACGTATTCCTTGACAGTGTATGGAACCTTCTTTTCGACGATGTAGGGTTGTGGATAAGGGACCTTAACTTCGTATGGAACCTTCTTCTCCACGGTGTAGGGTACGTGTTTCTCTACGGTGTATGGGACTGGGATTTTCTTCTCGATGGTCACGGTCTTGACGTGCTCGTGGTGATAATGATCATCGTATCCACCTCCGAATGAGTAGTCCCCGATTGAGCCGTAAAGTCCTCGCTTTTCAATGTTTTGTGACTCGGCCTGCTCTGTTTCTTTTTCCTCAGCTTTGGTCTCAGCTGGAGCAGCAGCCTTGGCAGCTGTCTCTTCACAATAGCCCAATGTCACGCACAAGGCGAGACACACTACTAGGAGCTGTAAAGACACGAAAAAACCAAAATTAACAATTAAAGCCACTAATAAAATTCTTTCTCTAGAAAAGCTGAAGCGCGGTTAAATTAAATAATATTCCCAGGAAAATATTCTCCTGCTTTTGGTGTAAATTTACGATAATCCACAAAATATTGAAAGCGAGATATCCATTCATTTAATCGCTGCTAATAATCCAATTTTGGTATCCAGTAAAATCCTTTCATCACAAAGGCTCGCTGAGATTCTCGGGAACAGGATAATATAGAAGTAAATTGAAATTACCATTCGCATAGTTGAGCCGCTACTTAACGTAAGACAGGAGCTTAAAAACAAACTAAAGAGCTATCAGACGACAAGATCCAGTTGGTACTGATTCCAAAATTGCCATCACACCGCTATATATACAAATTCATGTAGCCAAATAAAAATTGAGCAGAAAAATTGGTGGAGTATGGGGCTTGCGAGACTCCACTTCACCGCGCTCCACGACTTCCACCTCGAGCCCCATCCGGCCAAGCACCATAACCAACTCCTCCGTTCCTCTGCTCTAGTCCGCGATGGTCGTGTTCCCGTTTTCATTTTCGTTTCCTACTCTATTGGCACATGCATAGCGTGCCGCTGCATATGAGTATGGTGGACGGCGCCGTGCATGGTGCCTTGTCGTTCCATCATACCGAAAATCTTGCATTTTTTCTCGCTGTTGCAGCAGCGTTTCTTGGAGATTGGACCAAAGATATGCTATGGATGTTATGGTCGCTTAATCTTAATCCACGGACCGCGCTATTGTACGAGTACGATTACATTTACGCTGTTACTCTGCACAACAATTCGACCGGTAGTTAATTGGCCTGGCGAAAATATTTGAAAAATACATTGAATGAATTACGAAATAGAATACTTCTGATTTTTTTCTAATGGGCTGTAATAGGTGCAAGTGCAATTGCAGGCCGCTCTTCGGTCTGAGATCAAATGGAATGCGTTAACTTCCGTAAACGATGGTATGTAGACATGAAATTTAGCGAAGATGCATCAATTTAGTACAATATATGAATTAGTTGATGTGCTAACATCGATTCTGAATACGTATTTAGTAACCTTAAATTTCTAGGAGATGCTACAATGAGATATTTTGGAGGGCCAGTGAGGATAATTCACTGCTAGATACTTTCATTGATGTAGTAGCTCACATGGGCTTTGAAAGAAGTGACTGGTATCTATTCAAAGCAAAGAGGAATCTCGAAATAAATGGAGGTCGATTCTTAGATTTTTCAAAATATGTAGCCAAATTAGATCAACTAAAGCAATATTCAATTAATTAATTGATTTCAAGGAATACATTTGAGTACAATTGATATGGATGTAATATTATCAGTCCGTAGAGTCCGAGAGGTTAAGTTCAAATTTTCGTGCTGATTTTCGGTCGATATTTACGTTCTTTTAAAAAGTCTACCCTAAATACTGTTTTACGTATCGCTGGGATAGGGCTGAACAGTTAAAGTGCAAAATTTCGCTTCCATAATGGCTCATTTGCGCACAACTTATTTTTGAAAATATGGTAAGGTGAGAAAGTCCAATTAAATATTGATAAGTCTAAAAAGTATTGAGCCTTTTTTGTAATTTTTCGATTGAATATTTCTTTTATTTGAAATGGATTTCATTCAAGTACATATTGTTCATTATTATCTATGACTTTTTGCCATTTTTTGGGTTAAGCCATTATTCCATCTGTGTAGAACTTCTGTGGTTTATCGGCGAAAAACTTGGCCAAGGATTTTAACAGACCCTTCTTTAAGTAAATTTCTTTTCATTCAAGAAGTTTTGCAGAGACGGAAACAAATAGTAGTCTGATGGTGCAGGGTCTGGGCTATACGGTGGGTGCATCAAAACTTCCCAGCCAAGCTCTATCAATTTTTGCCGGCTCGTCAAAGATGTGTGTGGTCTGGCATTGTCATGATGGAAGACAACGCCCTTTCTATTGATCAATTTTGATCAGTTTTTTTGAATTCCTTGTTGCAATCAGGTTGATTGTTGACAGTACAGAGCCGAATTGAGTGTTTGGCCAGGTTTTAGCACCTCATGACAAACAATTCCCTTCCAATCCCACCATGCACACATGATGAATTGCACTAACAGTAAAACCTAATTTTTTTGCGCTCTAATATTCCACCAATGTTTTGAGGCCTGGTCCTGTCCCAACATAATGTGAATATCGGCTATTGTGTGAGGTTATCATAGATTAAGAAAAAGATTGTGCGGAAATGAGTGTTGATGGGGGTCAAAATTTTCCACTTAAACTATTAATTGCTCAGCCCTATCTCGCAACGTAAGAATGGAGGGAGGTTAAGATATATTTATAAAAACCTCAAAATAAATCGTGCGGAAATGGGACCATTAAATCGTACGTGGAATTTTAAAATTACTAAAAAAAATCTGTACTGCATTTTTAGTTTTAACCATATCTTGATAATCACATTTCCAAAGAGTCTACTAACAATACAAAGAAAGCTTAAACTTTTACGGACGTGCGTATGAAATAGTACTCCGCGTTAATTTAATAACACAATGACGTTTGTTTAAACGATAACTGACTATACAGGCAAATCAAAGATGCCGGTGCCATTCGTATTAATTGATACGGAGCGCGTCAGGCACGTCCGGACTCGATCAAATCCAGTTGAAGAGTGTTGGCTTGACAGCGATTCTGCAACACCGCTGGTGTGGTCGGGCGACATCTGGTTGTCATATGTCGTGACCGCCACAGACTGTTTAGTAATGCACCCGTCAAATCGAAGCAAATATCAATAGCAAGAATATTTGAAGTGGCAGAAGTAAACGAGTACGGAAAAGTATCATGATGATATGGAAAAAGACACGAAGGAAAAAAGTAAACCAACTGACAATTTTACGCAAGTAGGAGAAAGCTTTGAAGGAACAAAGCATGAAAAAAATTCGTGTGCCAATGTCGGAAGTATAAATAAAGTTGAAGAAAAGTTTGAAAGAAACTAAACATCAATTTATTTGCAATCAGTAACTATTCGACAATCGTTGCAATATTGGGAAATCCATAAGACCTATTGACAGAAGAAGAATCTAGTAGAATTTACAAAATCTGATGTTCTGAATGCGAAAAAGTGTATATCGACGAATACTATCATTGACAGATGATCACGGGCATTGGTTGTACATGAACACAGATTGGGCAGTAGTTGCCGCAATTGTTCTGGCTCAGCAAAAATTTTACTTCCGCTAGCAGTGGGAACATGTGAACATATGTTTTGTTTGGACGCTTTAAATAGTGTACGTGAAGAGTGGGTAGCGCAAGTCCTCTTTTATGTGAAATATGATCTTTAATATGTAATACAATGTTTTAAATTGTAAGAGAATTTTCGATTTCAAAGGTATTTGTAGGCTGAAAGCTTCTTAGAGCTTGCCCAAAGTAGGCTACGACACATGAAAATTGCCATCTTATGCCTTTTATCATACGTTATTTTCAGATAAAGTATAGAGGCTGAGTTTTTGTAGATATTCCCACTGCTGCAGTTAAAAACTCTCGGGAGAGACAAACCTTACTTTTTTTGCAAATTTTCCCTCCCTATACAGGCCAAAAAGCTGGTAGCACTAGTTTAAGACCGGTCATAGAAAGTTCTCATCAAGACCCTTAATTTGACTTCAGTAAAAAAATTTTGCGATTCTCCCTTCCAATAAGGGAGGACCATTCCTTTAAAACCGTTCAAAAATTAATTGATATCCAAACTTTCAAGGGTCGTCACTTCTGGTCTGCCTCCAAAGTTTAGTTGCTATGGTTGTGAAGAAAACTACTGTTGTATATATACTCTCTCTTGTCATTATAAACATTTGAAAAATTTATGACCTAGGTTGTCAACTTCATTGCAGAGACTGTACACATCTGAATCAACACTTAGTTGTGTGGGTTTTGGTGTATATTTTAAAGAGGAGAGGACTAAGTACACCACCCTGAGGCAGATCGTTGATGATCAGATTCTTTGATTTTCAGTACCAGGGTTCTTGTGCTGAAGATTTTAATAACCCATTTGATATCTTGCGGGTTAATCAGAGTTTGCTTGAGCATATTCAAATTCACATGTTCGCTCTTTTGAACATGGATAATAACATTAAAGCGTTGAGGCAAGAACAAGTTGATTTACTTTTCCGGTAAGCATGGCAGTTGGGGATAGGACATTATTCTCTTCGATGAATCGAACGATTTTGATTTTGATCAGTTTGTTTATTATCTCGATGGGAACACTGATCAGTGATATATGTCTATAGCTGTTGCGATTTGCTAGATTCTAGTTAGGTTTTAAAACTGGGGCAATTCTGATGAGCCTACAGACTTCAGAGATGTTACCCTCTGTGACAGCGTCATTGCTCGCTTTGATTCTCAGCATGCTATAAACGATGGTGCCAATACCAAGAGTAGTGAGCTTCTTCTGAGTGTCGAATAACTGAGCAGTTCTTCAACTACGAAGAGATGCTTCAGTTTCAGTTTCGGAGAATCTGTTGATACTGGGAAACTATTTTCCTCGTATATCTGTTCGCATGGATTTTTCTCTGTGGTTTTTTATGTTGTATATGAACTTCCGAAAACTGTTGATGTTGCAAACTTCACACACATTGGGGATTGCTTTCTCTCAGTCTTTCTTTTTGGCGTCTCTTACAGTAGTTCTCCACTCGAGTCTAATTTCGTTGGTGGCAAACGACTTGACTATTTTTTAAATTATGAATTTCTCAACCACCTCTTTCTTCTTTTTCCAGATTTTCATAAGATCAATTGACTACCCATACTTGTTGCTGAATTTGAATTTCTCGCGAGTGTTGTTACTGATGATTATTTGACTCAAATCATTAATAATAATGATAATATCACCAAAGTTACCTTTGAACGATCTAGCTACAATATTATTCACATTTTTGTTCTTATCTCTACACAACTGCCACGTGCTTGAGATCATTTTGATCTAATGACTTTTCAGTGTTTAAGGGTGCCTATGGCCTATGGTCAGCGAGAAGGACGAGCTCAAATGACTGGCTCCGCTTGAAAACCGCGTACGTGTGCTTGTCAACCTATTTGCGAGATCATATGAGGCGGGTTCTTGTACAAAAAATTTATCACGCGTTCTCTACTCTACAAGACATTCTGATCAATTTTTATATCCCTAGAAATGTTCTATTATGTGTCAATTAAGCCACTCTACCATAATCCAAAATTTTTTTTGCCTCGATAAAGTTAGCGGACATGTAAGCTTGAGACGAACACAAACATTGTACAAAAAGCAACCGTTACTTTCCCTGAAGAAGATCATTGCATTACAAGGGGAATGTCAAACTTAAAGATGTTCAAGTGGCTGAAGTGAACCACTTATCTCTGCCTAAAGGATGGAAATTTGACGAATGTAGTTAACTTTAACCTAGTAAAACAACAAGCTAAGTAGTTTCGAAGGGTGGCCAGCTTCTTTGCACAGACGCAGCGACCTTTGATTACCACGGGGCTGTTTGATTGCTTATGTTTATTACAAATCTTCACTGTTAGACATATCCTTTTTGACCTCACCACAACTGGTCAGCTCAAAAGGAATGGTAGACACGGTAATGTTGAGCAAGGGCAAAATCGATTCGCCATCGACTGTGATTCTTCTATACGTGTGTAGGCCAGAGTTAAGTATTTTAAACTTAATGTCTTCCACCCATTCCTTCAAAATTGTTCCTTTAGTGTTGGATAGATTGTCACTCCAACAGGTGTGTCTAGTGTTTAAGACACCGCTCACAACATAACGCTTTGTGAAGTCCAGTTGTGGTTTGATGTTTTCTATTTCAATTTTGAAGGCTAATAAAGTTACTTTTGGTGGAGCATATGTCGAGACAAGGACAAGATTATGCTCGAGATTAACTATTCGCTACAGCTTCTAGAGTTGTATTCAATCTGATCCGAGTGAATTTTATGTCCTTCCTAAATAGGATACCCCCTCCATTGAAGTTGATAGTTCTGAGGTTTCTGTTGAAGTTATAATTCACTTCCGGGAGTATCGAGGTGGTTGTGTTTGTAAACAAAGGTTGGCGTTGACCTTATAGCGTCAGTACGGAAGTAGGGAGTTCCCCCAATGTAAATTGGGACCATACTTGGGGGCGATGATTGGCACTTGAACCAATCTCCATCTAATGATGATTGTCTCCCCATACAGGGAGGTGAACCTTCAAAATTTCTTTCACCATTGGTAGTCGAGTAGGGTGTCGTTCGAAAGGTCTTAATAAGATTTTTTCAAAACAAGTCTTAAAATTACCGTATCAGTACCATGGGGGGCAGGAGAAGGGGAAATGTACGAAATTTCCACGTACCCCCTTCGCAATCGGACACCTTTCATCCAAAAAATCATGAATGCAGGCCTTAATGAGTACAACAACAACAACAAATACATGAGAAGTCGAAATTCACTCAACTTTGTTAGTAATAGTATGATTTATCGATTTTACGTTTTCTTCAATAAAATCTGAACGGTACCCTCAAATTCGGTATACAAATGACTATTTACAAGATTGACCTGTCCTGTAAGTTTCATAAAGATCAAATGATATTTAACAAAGTTATAGCGGTTTGAATTTTCCTGTATTACTATGGAACAATATGCGCTGTATTACAATGGAAACATATGGCTATGGAACAATATATGCTTTTTACCGACTCAGGCACTACAGGTTTTGCATGAACGTTTCAGGAATGATAGGTATCATGAATATCTTTGAGAATTGGTTCAGCCGGCGGTATCAGTACTCGTAAAAAAATAGTGGCTGTTTTAAATGCGTTGATTGCTTTTAACAGTTGATTCAATTTAATGGCTGACTGAAGATGAGTACCTACAATTAATACTAACAGGTGAAACAAGTCGAGGAGGCAGGAGAGAGCTCCTAGCTGAAGAGCTTTTTAACCACTCTAGGGTCCGAAAAAAAAATGCTGATGGCATGAATCGATGATAACAGTACAGGGGAGTGGCCCCTGAAAAAAAAATTCATCAAAGGTAGCCGATATGAGTATCAAATGAAAGGTCCTTATGAGAGCTTTCAAAACAGTTTTTAAACTGACAGTTTTTGCTTCATTGGGGGCACGAAAAATGTGTTTCCCCCTCGCGATTGGACACCTGTAGGCAAAAAATCTGAAAAAAATTATGAACGGAGATATTTATGCATACAATAATAACAAATACCTCAGAAGTCAAAATTCATTCAACTTTGTTAATAATAGTATGATCTTCGAATTTTTCATTTTCTCCAATAAAATCGTATGGATGCCTTTAAACCCGACCTTACACAAGATCCTAATACTCTGGAAATTTGATGAAATTCATTTTATATTCACGGAAGTTATATCCATTTGAAATTTCTCCAATTTCAACAAATATAACACACTTTTTTGGTATTTTATGGGCTCAATTGAACCAGACACTGCAGTTTTGATTTGATCTTCTTAAATTTTCAGATAAGATCGATGACATAAATGCTTTTGGGATTTTAACTTTGAGTGTCTTTTTTTACTTGAAAACAACGGAGTTTCTTTTAAACGAGCAAATCTCTTTGACGTGTTTCTTGATTTTATTCGTTGCTGGTAATCGCATTTTGTAAGTTGAGTACAAAACCCTTCTGACTTGAGCGTAGGTCTGTCTACCCAGCTTGTTTAAGTTTCAATGCAAGTTATTGTGACACTATCAAAATTAATTCAACGAATTAATTGTACATTTTCACAATAGCAAAATATTATAATCCTACAATAATGATCTCATGCAATCGCTAAATTTTGCTGGCTTATCTAATCCATATCTTACATGTTTGGGCCTTTTTGCCGCAAATGCCGGTTAAATTTTTTCCCCCCTTCAGGAAGATAACAAGTTTTATGCAACTCAAATAAAAATCGCACTTCAAGTTCAAAAAGCTTAACGTTTTCACACCCAATTTTCTCCGTAGTCTTCACAATGTCTACCGGTCTTGGCAAAAGTTCTAGTCCTGATAAAAAAAAAAGTGCACCAAATTTTTCACTACTGCTTCTTTTAGGCCTTTGCTTAGAGATAGAGAGAGTATCTCTTTGGCCAGTACCGTACGCCAAATCATCGGACTTAACATATGTTCCCTCCACCTAGCGGCTCTTTTTTTGGGACTTCGCCGGCCAATCAAACTTCACAATTTGAAATCACCGTATCTCATTCCTGTTACTCAATTGTTTTTATTCATTATTCCAAGAGGATTTCAATTTCTGGACGTTTCTGTCTGTTTGGGAAGAAGAGGTGAAGTCATCAGAAGTCAGTATGGCGGTTATCGTCTGCCAAGATGTATAAGCATTGGTTTGTTTTAGTATTTTGTCGTAAGTAATTGTTTAGTTCTATGTTTTTTTTTTTATTTGGATTGGCCCCATACTGATGAGTCAGATTTATTCGTTTCAATTTGCAGCATATTGATTTTTTGACTTTATGACGTGTAAATAGTATTAAATTTATTTTTCAAGCAATTATCAAAGCACTTACTCGTAGTGAGCAATTGCTTGTATAGTAAACAATTAACAGATCAACTCCAGAGGCCACATACTGTCAAACGAGGTGCCAAAACTGCGGTAATTAGAATCTCGGACCAGCACGTAGAAATATAGATAGCACAAATATAGATAGTAAACACCATACATCACTTTCGGGCAGAAAACTGCCATCTCGTTAATCTCACAAATTCATTCGATGATCATCGACCATCAAATTTCACATCAACTGATCGAAATATTTATTTGATCAATTGATTTATGTAGCTTACATGTGCGAGTGCTACCTTTTCGTGGCTGCCCTTCCGTTTGTAATTTGTCCCATTTTGGCTGTCGCCCCGCATTCTCCACTAAGCATTTGTGTACGTTGGTGGAAGAACACTAGCGAGTTTTTAGTTCTCAGACCTGGAATGTCCTGGCACACGGTGTCCAGTGTCGCGTGCGCATTCCTTCAAGCATTAACTACGGGTACATCTAGTGTGATGCTGTTCAAATCGCAGTATCAAACGCATTCGATCGAATTTAAGTGGTTCGGAAAGTTTGGATTTCAATTGGTGGAGTGTGCTGTGAGCTGATATTTCGTGCCTTAATTGTTGAGGTTTATCCGATTTCTTGTAAACCTTGGTTGTGTATACTTGCTTCTATGATTGATCAACGATTTGTTATCATTGCTGCGCGAAGATGAGGCTAAACGTAGCTTAGTCTTGTGCTTACAATGGTATACTCGTATATTATATTTATAATAATTTTTTTGAAACTAATAAGTTCCTAAACGTATTGAGAATGCTCTCCATGTCGTATGGTTTACCTTAAGAACCCAGACCAATTGTGTCAATCAAAGGGAAAAGTGCACCTAACAAAGCTAAGGGCTACACTCCCTAAAAACTTTTAAATTTTTTCATTAGGCTTACCCTGTTGAGAGACTACTACTTCTGACCTTTTGGAAAAACTTGGCAATTGTAGCTTCTATAGTTTCCGAGAAAACTTGATGTGATACTCGGTCGGACAAGCAGATAGATTGCAGAACTAGTTTTAGCTATACGGCTCTTTTGGGCGTTCGCTTCGATATAGAGTATTTCATTATCTTGATCATATGTATCGACATTCGAGAAGGCGATATGGTCAGAATCATGCTTTGGCCATGTGCCCGTACACCCAGCTGGGATACATTCTGATTTTAAACCAGTACTTATCATAACTGAACGAACTTAAAGTCCATCCGAAGAATCACGTGAAACAAATCTAGTTGTCATCGACGGAATCTGACCCAGGGACCATCGGCTTGCAGGTTTAGCACTCTAACCAAACGCGAAACTGGTAGGCCTGTGTAGAATTTCTTTTACAAAGCCCTAAGAAAAGCCATAGCATAGATCAGCTTTTTACGACTACTTCTGCAAATCCAAATACTGATTGCGTAAATCTCATTTTGTGTGGCTCTAAGTATCATCCGCTGAAAAATAATCGGTTTCAGCGGATGATTTCTCTAAATTTACGTCAGTCCAAGTGCTCATTAGCAGATTAGATAATTAAATTTTATGACAGCAATGTGGAATCGAGTTCAAGAAAATGATTTCAGCCAGGTTTCAATGCCAAAGACCCGGGCATTCACCTGTTAAATCATAAACATGGTGAACACAAAGTAGCTTTGACGGAGGCTAAAGAAAAATTACGGTTGCTTAGTCATCCTCCATCATATCAGAGATGCCACCGATATACGAATACGTCTGCTGAGACCAAGCAGAAACTTCAAAATCAACTACCAAAGCACGTGAAGCCCCGAGTATCATTTACATCATTTGCTGGAGGGTCACATCAATTCAAAAATGATATGAGCTCTAAGCAAACATTATGCAAAATAAAGAAAAATTCACAAAATTGATTAACACGAACTCAATTGCAATACTCCATCGACGTCTGAATCAGTTCAATTTTATGATCAAGCAATAGCCTGATATTTTGTAAGGAGAAATTTTACTTCATATTTGGAAAAATACACAAGTGATTAACAGGCGTAGATGGCATTTCTTATACAGTGCTCTGGCGTTTGCCGGAGGTTGCTATTAGAAGTTATTACTTATTATGCTACTATAAATTGAACAATTCATATTTTTCAAGGCAATTGGAAAAAGCGAAAGTTACCTTAATTTAAAAGAAAGGTAACAATTCTGCATGCCATAACAATGACCGCATTATCAGCTTGCAGCTTATCAACATATTCTCAGGAGTTCTACTGAATCAAGCGATAAACACTCATATTGGGAAATATGAGTAGATGCTGAGCTGCCAATTAGCGTTCCTAATCAGGCTTGCCAACAAAGAATGTGTCGGAGTGTGACTAAATGGCATGGAGAAAGCCTTGGAAGTGTAATTAAATGAGCTAATCTTTAACGTCATGTAGGAGGGTATTTTTGAACTCCTTGTTACTATGGTGTGCAATTTGTTATATGGAAAACCTCTTTTTGTAGCAAATGGGATATGATAATTGCGTGCGGTTACAATGTCTTGTTTTAATCGTCAACAGCGAGGAACAGTAGTTACGCCTACGTTTTCCAGTTTTCCCAACCAGCTTTTTGAAGTACTTTGATTTCAACGTTTCGCTAACAGGATCATCAATCGTCCAGTGCATTTAGTTCATTATGTTCAGAGTTTTATGATTACTAATGGGGACCTCAGTATGTTTGACACCTCCCTAGATGACTAAAAGGAAAGCCCAACGGATGGTCGAAATATAAACCTGGAGAATATTGGAATGCTCCGATGGAAACTTTAAATTCCTTAATAATGGTGCTAGGAGGATGATTTTTTTTTATTCGAACCCATTTTGGACGTAGAAAGCAAATAATAACATGTATTATTTTGACCGATGGCAAATTTACAGGTAAAATTTAAAAATCTGCATTTTCTTGAAATGCAAAGGTAGGCTTGTCGTGGTAATGTTTCTGGCCTGTCAAATTAATTAGGTTTATATGTATATGTAGAAAAGATTGGAGTCAGCCTAACGCAACCGTTTCCTTTCAGGTTCTTCAGTCAGTAAGCAAGGAGATGAATTGTTAGCAACTGGTGAAGCACTAACTGCTATTGAGATTGCTGACCTATAATCAAATTAACTAAATGCTGACTCGAATTATATCCGATTAGGCGAACCGTTCAATCACAAAAGAATTCCAGCACTAAGCGTTGTTTTGTAGAGGACGAATATAATAATTATTGACCAATACAATAATTATATGCAATGAGTGAAATACCAATTGAATTATACAATTGTTCAAAGACCACTTTGATCAAAAGGATATTCGATAAAGCGCTCCACAGCAGCCTGCTGAGAAAAGAACAAGGTTTAACGAGCGATTTATGAATCGTAAAAGTTAGTTAAATCGTATCTTCTTTTATAATGTAAAATTGCGCAATGTTTGCAAACAAAACAACATTCGGCATTTGGTGGATAGACATACGACAGTGAAATTTATGCTGCAGGAATTCCACAACGGTTCATGTTTTGTTCAACATATGCATTGACAGATAATGTAGCCTGGAGATGTTGTAATTCCAATGTAATATAAATCTTTTAATTTTGTTCTTACACTTTTGCATTTATGAATAACAATGAACCAGTTGAAGCAGAAGGAGAGTGCTCCTAACAAAAGAGTTTTGTGAGCCAAGTAACTCAAATAATATCTTCTCAATATCAATACTTGACTAATATACATTTTCGTACATTTCCCCTCCCCCTGCACCCCTCGAAAAAAAACTTGTTAGTCTAAGGCCTGTTTTGAGAAGTTCCTACCACGACCTTTCATTTGATACCCTTATTGCCTATATTTGATGAAATTGTTTTTTCCAGGGGCCACTCCCCTATATAGGGAGAGCAGAAAGAGATGAAACCTGCCGGAGTATAGATTGCAAATAAAATAATTTATTCAGTTTTGATAATATTGAAGAACACACAGGAAAACAAACTTCCAAGTATAGGACGCAGACTTGTGGGGAAACTAAGGAAACGCTAGTCTGACTCGGTCGACGAAAAAAGTTTGGTCAATAGACAGTCTTGTGTGTAATATCTAGGAGTTCATTGTATCAGTTCATACACTATAAGAAGTATGTAAAACCTATGCTTGAAAATGCGAAAAAAGATTTCATGTCCTTTTGAAGATTCTTTCATTCAAGTTACATTGGTTAATATGACTTAGTTGACCATTATTGAAATATGAGTCTCAGGTCTAGTTTTTTTAGCATAATGAAAATGTTACGAATTTTTGAGGCAAACCATTAACACGATTGGGAATACTATATCTCTAAAAGAAGGAGTATTTCAAGCTGTAAAGACACTGCAGAGCATTAAATTCATTTTGATTCAGATTTTGCAACCGTTATACTGCCCAAAGTATCTCGTAACAGGCTTTATTTTTCCCGAAAAATGTATATATGCAAAGAAAACTGGGTATGCTTTTGACTCGGATGGTGCTCCAGATACATATCATGTGCCAACAAAAAGAAGGTATAATATGCTCATCATTATAAATAGACGTCGCAAAACCTTTAACTTATTGATGCCACACTTCTCTCCAATCTTCTCTAGAGTCCAATTCAAATCCGTTCTCCTAAATTTGTTGTCCTTTCAATCCCAATAAGCTATAAATGGTATAAGTAAATGATTCATAATATTTTATAAATGATATAATATTTCGAAATTTGATAACTTTTTAATTATGTTAAATTTCACTTATATATCTTATTGTATTATATGTACTACTGTGACCAAAAAATAAGGTGACATTTGAATTTAAACTGCGCGCGTCGAAGGATTTGGAGGGTTTTTTTAGGTTGGTAGTACTGTCAGCGACATGTATGTCAAACTTACATGTCAAAATATTCGTTAGTGTTTGAGATACGCGTCGTTTCCGGGATGGCCTTCAGTTCCATCTTCGCTGCGGCTTGAATCTCCTCTATCGTATCAAAATGGTGGCCCCGGAGCGGTCTTTTGAGCTTGCTCAACAGCCAGAAGTCACACGGCGCCAGATCTGGATACGGTGGTTGCGGAACGATATGGGTTGAGTTTTTGGCGAAATGATCACGAATTATTAGTACAGTATGGGATGGTGCATTATCGTGGTGTAAAAACCAAGAATTGTCTTTCTACAATTCCGGCCTTTTTAGGCAGATAGCGTTACGCAAAGGACCCATAACGTTCAAATAATATTCTTTGTTGACTGTTTGGCCCGGCGGAAGGAATTCATAATGCACAACACCACGATAATCGAAGAAGAGAAGAGGTTGACGGTCGCCCAGGACGCTCTTCGTCTTCGACAGATTCACGGCCGGCTTAGAACTCACTATACCACTTGTAAACATTTTTTTAGATATAGCCTCATCACCAAAGACTTTTTGCACCATCCTAAATGTACCCGTAGCAGAATATTGATCCCGCAAACAAAATTTAATGCAAATTCAACAAATTTCGACATCGCAAAAAACCAAAAACTCACTTTTAGCAGCTCACAAAATGACGCATATCTCAAACACTAATGAATATTTTGACATTTAAATTTGACATAGATGTCACTGACAGTACTACCAACCTTAAAAAAAATAATTCTCCAAATCCTTCGACGCGGGCAGTTTAAATTCAAATGTAGTGCCTTGTTTGGCAATAAATAATAAAAATAAATAAAGAAATTATCCGTGCTACTTGTAGCATAACTTATACAGTCTGAAAAAAACAAACACTTTGCAATAAATGAGAACAATAACCAAAACCACAGAAACAACAAACACCGAGTTGTAAATGAAAACTTTAATATCATCCCAAACCTCTTCTGAATCATCACGATCAACAATCATAACAAAATAAGAACAAAGACGTCATCATAATCAAAAATAAACAACGATAAGCACTGGTGAGTTATCTTCAATCGAGACGATACCAGAACAAGGTTATAAATTTGATTATGATGATGAAAGAAGTCGAGGTATATTCATCCTTATTACACAAAAGGAGAGTGCAAAAAATTAAAGCAAAAATCATTTTCAGTGTGATCAGCATAGAAACATTCACCGAGTTTGAGTGTGAGGATTCAATGTTCGTGATGAATTGCAGATATCTTCATTTGTTGATTAGTTTCGTCCATCTACTGGGATAATTTGGCTTTTCCTTCGATATCATAGCCCTAAACTCATGATTCTGCACTTTCTAACATTCTTAATAACAAGTTCTCATCTTCTCCAACAAACCTGAACGCGATTTGTTCTTTCAAGATAAGCATTTTGAACTGCTTGCATCATGAACGTCACTTCAAAGGGATATTGACAATTAGCTGGTGAACATAAATCTTTATTTTCGAGCTCGAGCTTACTTTCTAAGTGTATTTTGCATGGACTAAAATAGTGTAGATCTGAAGCTTTCGAAGAAAATGTTCATTGGTTGTCAGTTTTCCGACTGTATGGTGTTGCATATCAAAAATATCTTAGCAATTAGGCCGGTTTGCGGTGGCAACGCGGAAATCAGAAAATGCATCTATGAGCTGCATAATCATTTTCGCTCTTGCCACCACACAGTGCTCTTACTCGCTGCTAGTAGAAAGCCGGGTGAGTCACCTGACGTCCTATATAGTCTATGCGGGAAAAGATAGTTTGTGTATTGTTTGTCAACTGTCACGGAGCTTTTTGTCGCCTGTCGGTCCTTTTCCCTTCACTGCCAAACAGTGTGTGACTGTGTCAGTGGTCGACAAATTATGTATTTGTGTCTAAAATACATGTTTTGCTAGTTTGTTGTAGTAATACGATCATCAAAAGATCTCCTATTGTGTATCAGGTATGTTGATTTTGAGAACGAAAAACTTGTTCTGCGAGAGAACTTTACGGGGCTTGTTCCTATTTTTGATACGACCGATGGAAGTATTGCAAAATCTATTTTAGATCAAATAGTCAAAATGGGGATATGGCCAAATGTATAGGTCAGGGGTATGATGGTGCTTGAAATATGTATGTGTGGCCATACTAAGGGTGTCCAAACCAGAATAAAAAGGCAGTATCCTAATGCAATGTAGGTGCATTGTGCCAGTCACAGACAACCTTACGTTGTCTGATTCGATGTCCACACCAAGCATCAGAAACTGTTAACATTTCATAAGGGAAGTAGTAATTTTTTAGAAAGAATGCTTATACCAGTCAGATGTTAAAGGACGCGATCCCGAATGTAAAAAGGAAAGGCTGCTTGGCTCATGGGAAACGAGGTTTATTAAACGTCACACAAGTTTAGTAAGCTTTGTTGAATTGCTAGAATACATTTGTATCAGTCTGGACGAAATTTCCCAATCAGGCCACCAAAGTTCGGAACTGCTGGTGCATTTCTTTCAGCGATAAAAAAAACTGTTTCTTGATTTCTTTGTTAGTGTATGAAAGGCTCTTAAGTATTACGCTTCCGTTTTCAGTATACCTTCAAAATGTCTCTTATAATTTAGCTAGTGCCGTGAGATGTTCAAATGACATTATCTCTACTATGCAGGAACTACGCAATAATGCTGATGTTGCTGCCTTCAAACTACCAAATGATATTTTCGGTATTGAAATCCAAGTTCCACGGGTCAGTAGAGAAAACCCCGACAACGTCAACTGAGGAGTACTACAGATTCGCAATATGGATACCATGCTCGGAAAATTTAGTTGTAAGTTTACAAGAAAGGTTTACCAAAAATGAAAACCTTCTGACTGCATTTCAATTACTTCTTCCTTTTTTTGGCCTCAAGCCAACAAGCTAGCAGTCTTACCACCATTCTTTGACCACAAGTGTTTTGGAACTGTGTGGAAAAACCTTTTTCCCTAACATCAATCGCCTTCTCGTGATTTTTGCAACGTTGAGCGTACATTTTCTGCAAAGAAAAAGAGTGAAGACGATCCTTCGAAATCGAACCAGTAACAATAGGCTCCATGCTCTAGCGCTCCTGTCGTGTCACTGAGATATTGTCGTTGATCCAAATAATGTTTTG
The DNA here is from genome assembly GCA_963969285.1 of Odontomyia ornata. NCBI lineage: Eukaryota > Metazoa > Arthropoda > Insecta > Diptera > Stratiomyidae > Odontomyia > Odontomyia ornata. Next base: position 495,265,528 of record OZ017738.1, read on the forward strand.
GTCATTATGGCAAGGAAAAGGATCGGAGCCTATACTTATAAGTCTTGTTATTAACTAAGGACATTTTTATCTAACTTTTTCACCAAATTTGATTTCAGGTTGAAGCCAATAACTGCTTTCCTCCAAAGAATAAGTTTTAAAATTAAATAGGATGGATTGTATTTGTTTCATTATGTTGTATTTTATTTGATTTTGTATTTTCTGAATGTTATACTTAATAAATATAACTTAAAATAAGCACTAAGTACAGTCAATGTTTCAATTAGTTAATATTAGATAGTATGCTAAGTAATACTGGATATATTTATATTTTGTGTGTGTAAACCTTCTATTGGAGGGGCGGGGCTTACTTTATATTAGTTGTCATTCTCTGTTATAGTTTTCGTTGTAAATGTATAATGTAAAATATAAGTGAAAATGTGTGTATCATATTAAATTTAACATTTACTTTTTAAATCAAATCGTCATAACAATTCATAAATATTATATTTCTTTCGAGCGAAAACTACACGTCTTAAGTTGTCATTTTGTTCCGAGTTTTTAATAATAAAGGGTCGTCCAATCAAAACGCACGATGCAAATTGTAAATAAAAGAAAAAGTTTTAAGAGAATTATTAGAAATTAGAGAATTATGTTAATATTATTATAATAGAAGAATCTATGACAATAATGAATGAAACAAAATATTGCTCAAATGCTCGCCACGGCTACGGTGGCATACTTCTTTCCGATGGTCCATATTTTCAATGACTCTGAGACAAAATTGAGGTTCAATGTCATTAATGTACTGAATTATCTCATCCCTTAGCTCTTGAATTGTTCTTGGCTTATTGACGTACACTTTTTCTTTTAAATATCCCCAGAGAAAGAAGTCCAATGGTGTCAAATCACATGATCGTGGCGGCCAATGAACATCACCACAATGTGAGATAGCACGGTTATTGAATTTCTCGCGCAAAAGAACCATTGTTTCGTTGGCTGTGTGCCAAGTGGCACTTTACTGTTGGAACCAAATATCGTCCAGATCCATAACGTCAATTTCTGGCCACAAAAAGTCCCTTATCATCTCGCAATAGCGAACACCATTCACGGTAACTGCTTGGCCGTCCTCAGTTTCGAGGAAGTACGGGCCGATGACGCCGCCAGCCCATACGAGTAAACCGCACCAAACAGTCACTCTTTGTGGATGCATTGGCTTTTAACAATTACTCAGGGATTCTCATTTGTCCGAATGCGGTAATTCTGATTGTTAACGAGTTCTTTGAGGTGAAGTTTTGCCTCGTCACTGTAGATGATTTTCTTTGTAAAGCCACCATTCTCTTCTATTTGTTCAACCAACCATTCGGCATATTGCCGACGCTTGAAATGGTCAGTAGGCATCAGCTCTTGAGTCAATTGAACCTTATAAGCGTGTAAATTCAAATCTTTATTCAAAATACACATCAGTGATATTCGTGAAATGTTCAATTGTTGGGCACGACGACGAGTCGAGATTGACGGCTCTTTTGCCAGACTATCACGAATAACAGCAATGTTTTCCGCAGAACGAGCTGGGCGAGCATGTACAGGTGATTTCACATTTCCTACAGATCCGGTTTGCTGAAATAAGCGCACAATTCTCCCGATTGTGGACACATTTGGTCAATTATGCTGACCAAAAAAAATAAGGAATGCACGAAACGCATTTTGATTTGAACGCCCGTTTTCGTAAAAGGCTTCAACAACCTTAACGCGCTGCTCAATTATGTACCTCTCCATGGTTGAATTTGTCAATTGTATACCTCTCCATGGTTGAATTTGTCAAACACTGAAACAAATAAATGTCGGATTAAGTTGGGCGAAAAACTTGGCGTTAAGGTGTGACTCACAATTGATATCGTGCATTATGGTTGGACCACCCTTTACCTGAAGCCTCCCTTGCCGACACCATTTGCTTCAAACTTTATTTGGACCCCCTCAACAAAATCCTAGCTATGTCACTGCCTTACAAATTCCATATTTTCAGTACATCGACCAGCGGGTTGTCTCACTAGCACAGAAACATACTATTTTTTCCTTAAATTGATGGAACGGTTATTACGACCATAAGTTGGAATAAATGCTCAGAATTGCAGTTATTAACTTCACTTTGATGAAAATTTTATCGTTTTTGATTCCAAATCATAAAAAATTTTACAGGTGTCTCTATAGAATAGCCCTTAATAAATAAGCAGATTTTTGGCACGATTGCCAACCTACTGCCAACGAATTTTGGTGCCGTTCGATTAAACTTTGAAGTTAGCGTAATGCTTCACGTTCGTCTGAATTGTTCCACGAAAAAGTCCTTAGCTTTCAAGATAATGAAGAAGAAAGATGAAAATTTTTACAGATATAAATTTAGGCCTTTGATTTTTAATTTCTAGCAAAAACTATAGCTTTTGAAAAATCTTACTTTATCGGTAGTAAAACAACTAATTATTCAATCAATAACTGATTATACACATGAAAACTTTAAATTTAAAATTACATTAGCTGTACATATATGTAGTATTACTTCACATTAATGTTTTGTTCTCTATTTTGAATTAATTTTAAATCTAATATGTTATTTTAGTCATTATTTCAATGGAATTTAACACAGTTTACTATATAACACGTTTAAGATGACTATACCTGAAGCATTTGATACTCTGAAGTGTGAAAAATGGTGTTGGATGTACAACTTTAGCACTTCTTCCTAAAAATTCAATCTTTATATGTTACCTTACCAGAGTTTGGAAAGTGTGTTTTGCTTTTAAAGTATGAAATCTATCATACAAAGCCACCAAACACTATTGCTATAAGCAATTCAACACATTGGCATGGTGAGACTGATATTCTATCTGACCCAGCTTTTGAGCGGGCATGGATGTTTTCAGCCTTACCTGCACAAGAGTGGTAAGTCACGGTCCCCCGGTTGTCGGTATTGCCCAGGAGAGGAGGAGAATGCCTGCCACACATTTTTTGCATGCATGAAATGGGTCAGGCTGCGAAGTAACCTCTACAGGGAGACGGGAGAGCTCATCCCGGATAATATCGTCGCGGTGATGCTCGAATCGGTTGACAAATGGAAGTAGGTGGCACATTATGCTCGGGCAGTCTTAAAAGATAAAAGGGATTCACAGCAGCCGGGGGCGTTGGTGCTGGGGGATCGCTTGTCTGGCACTTCCTCTTCCCTCTCCCTCCCGCTCGGAAAGGGATCCTCCAGCTTGAAGGTAACAGAACGAGACCTGCCCCGAAGTAATGTGTCAAACGGTTCCAGGCTGGGTTCTCAGGTTGACAGGGGAGGCGTTTAGTGGGTAGTCCAGTCTCCTTCTTTCGAGCATGGGAGTCCCACACTCTGTGCATAAAAGGCATTTACCTCCCTACCACAAACAAAAATCAACACATTTGGGAAAATTACTCACCTATGTGTGCAGCGATTACATGGATTTTTATTTTTTAAAACAGACTTCCCATTTGCATAATGACTATAATGTTACATCAATTAGTTAAGAGATTTTACCGAATTGAATTAATATGGATACCTTTAAAAAGCAAATTAATTGATAAATTGATAGAAAATTTTTGTTTTATAGTAAAAACTACATGTAATGCTGGGGAAATAAACGTTTCCGTACGATTCAGACCCTTTTCGTATGTTAGGATTTTCAACACCACTTCAGAAATAGTGGATACTGCCGATATGTTCCAGTTCCAGTTCAATCAGTAATTACCACGTTCAGCATAGCGATCATAAGTATGGCTGTTATTTTAAGTGCATGATGAACTACATTATATTCTTTCTCATTCAATTCAAGGGCTCTATATGTTATAGTTAATTTGTTGATATTTGAAGGACATTGTTTGATATTTCAATTTCATTTACCAAACCCTTCCGGCAGGGACAAAATACTCGTAATTAAACTTGTTCATTGTTTTCAAATGCATGTCTTCCAAGGTTTCAAAAATCTTTTCAACAGATTTAATTTTCTTGGTCATAATACTTCCAAATAAATAAATGCATGCATGTAAATTCGTTAGTTTTGTAAACAAAACGTAATTTCTCACATGAATTTTAAATTCAATAACACAATTCAAATGCCGATTGTGTTTGGCAACCAATTATTCTTGAAATTCCCACGGATTGCAGCCTCAAGATATATCCAAAATAGAGATCAATTGGCACGATGTGATGGAAACGAGAGCAGTTTTGCGTAAGATTGCTTCATGCTTCCAAGCATGCCTGACTCGCCAGAGCCAAAGAGCCGTGAGTGCTAGCATGCCATATGAATGCGCATATATCCATATGCAATATGGGTTTCAATATGTGTATTAACGGTACGCTGGCATTAAGATATAACCAAGTTGCTGCAAGATGCAAGTGGCTTTCGCTTTCAATGCGCCTTCATTTGCTCATTTGCATCTGGTTACTGGCGCATTGACCAGGGAAATAATGCACTTAGGAGAAAGATTGCAATAAGTAGAGAAATAGAGGCAATTTGATAGGGAGCTTTCGACAGTCCGGTTCAGGTCTGGTAAAGGGTAAAATTGTGCTGTTTTTAATTATATTATGTGGGAAAAGTGTCAGACCGTGTCTTCAACTTTGTCTATAAGTAGCTTCCTAGTGATCGTCAGTTAATTCAAGTGCGATACATATTTCAATCTGAGCAAGAAACTGGTCATTGATAGGCAAAATTATAAAACAAGTTAAATGGAGGCATTGAAACCATTGTGGTAACTTAGCCGTAGCTTAAAAAAAGTTTCATGGCATATCTGAGCTGTCATTCCATCGATAATGATGTGAAAGATAAATTTCAGTCAGTAGTAAAGAACAAATAGAGTAGGTAAAAGCTCTCACGATATCATGTTTGATACCCTACTTTGACTATCTTGGGTGAAGATTTTTGCAAGAAATTAGATCCTTGCACAAGGAGGACACCCTCTTAATATTCTTTAGATTTTTTCTTTGACTACAAAACTTACATCAACCAAAGCTTGGTAAAAACGAACCATCATCAATTTCTCCCAAATCTACGATAATTATGATGAAATCGAATGGACCGACAGGTACCCATTTTAATTGGGTATTGTAATTTCTTTTGGGAAGACTCCTTCAAAGCAAAAAGAAAAATTGGCAGCAGGTTGAAGACTGGACACGCAATTTCACTTTCCATATCATCACATTGCTAAATGTTGCAATTTTGCTAATCTTTCATTACACCTCAAGACAAAAACAGCTTCAACGGTTTTTTTTCACTATGTGTGATACTCAAGAGAAGCTGAAAAAGAGATAGTTTCAAAAATAATTTTGAGCTCTAATTTTGATTTGAAAATATTTTACTGCAGTCAATAATAACAAAAAATGCAGCTCTTTTTCAATAAATCCTCTTAACTTAACAACTTGATGAAAACTAAAAAAACAACTCTTGCAGATTGAGATTAACACTAATCTATTGCAAATTGGAGGACCATCTTAACGAATTTAATCGCTGCAAAACATTTAAGTGGATCACAACCAAGTTGTCTCTACTAATCCTACAATCTGACTTGTTTGAAGCATCCAGGAAAAAAACTATCCATAACGTAATTGAAGATCAACTAATGAAGCTTGAAGAACAACTGAATGAAAATTAACAGACTTTGGACGCTAGTACAAGTATATGGGATCGTAAGCAACTCGCGATCATTGAGGTTGTTATTGTTAGTACTTGTAAGTACTGAATGAAATTATAAGCCGGTATGGCCTTCACTTACTTCTCCAGCTCAAGATCACTCGAAAGCCCCTTGAGCTGACGCAATGTTTAAAGTTTTTGTCTATAATTGGAGCAATGTACGCTGATTCCTCTTCTGGTTTCAATTGGTGTAAAATATGAAGAAGTACTGATATCATTGGCAGAATTGTAATAATTTTAAAGCTGCTCTAGAAAAAAATAATGTCTGATACACATTGCAGTCGTAATATACATATATGAAAATTGTAGGTTTTAAGTTATATTTCTAAACGAAAATGTAAATAAAGCCACTTACAAATAGTACAAGGTATCTCAAAAGAAACTTAATGCTCAGTGGATCGATTAAAAACAGGAAGCCATCTGTCGAAAAAAGTTTATTGATTATCAAAGAACACATGTTGGGAGCTTATGTCTTAAAAATCATATCGTCCAAATTGTGAAACCTCGCGTTCGCGACATCCATTTAATCGAACTGTAAAATTTTTTACGACGGCTCTGCAGACAGACTCCTTGATGATTGATTAACACTCTCTACGTTTTCTACCGTACTCCACGTGGTGTAGTGGTTAGAGTACTCATCTTGTAATCCGTGGGTCCCTGGTTCTAGTCCCGTTGGTGACAAAGAGATTTGTTTCGATTGATTCTTTAGATGGACTATAAGCACATTCAGTATTGATACGTATTGGTTTAAAATCAGAACGTATCGCAGCTGGGTGGACGGATATACGACCAAAGCGTAATACTCACTTGTTTTGGGTAGGATAGAACTTTGCAATAAGTTTGTATGAGATACTCATTTGACAATATGAGGTGGTACATTGTCCCACCTCAAATGAGGTGCGACATCAAATCTTACCAAGATATTCTGTAGGACATGTAAATATTTCACTTAACCCTTTTTTATATGGTTCAAAATCATTATTGAATTAAAACTAAGCAATTGGTTTTGTTTATTTACTAGCAATGTTTAAACTAACAAAAATTATTTAACTATATACATATTTTGTAATACTTGTATAACATGCAGGTTTGTGTGTTATGTAATTCAGTCTCCTATAGTCAAGTTCAACAACTAAATCATTTAATTTCAAACATTGTTATAAGTAAAAACTTTTTATTTATTTACAAAAACAAACCAAACAGGCCACAGGCCCACTTGAAAGGTTTGAAATTCAAAAATTAAAACAGAGTAAGAAATGACATGTCCGCGTGGCTTAGTGGTTAGAGCACTAAATCCGCAAGCTGAAGGTCTCTGGTTCAAGTTTCGTTGGCGTCAGCGAGATTTAGTTCGAGTGGTTCTTCGGACGGACTATAAGCCTGTTCAGTTATGAAACGTGCTGGTTTAAAAATCAGAACGTATAGCAGCTGGGTGGACGGGTACACGGCCAAAGCGTGATAATGATCATATCACCTTGGGGAGTGCCGATACTAGATCATGATAATGAGATACTCTAACTATCTCTAAGCGAAGGCCCGAAAGGGGCTGTAGGGCTACGAAGAAGAAGATATGACAAAAGAAAAATTCAAAAAAATTCAGAAAGTTAAACCAATAGGAAAAACATTAGAAAGTTTTGAAAAGTAGTAAAAGTTGAGAATTTTAGTTTTAAGCAAAGATTGGAAAATGATAATTGAGTGAGGAAATGAACCAAGTCCCAGGTTGTTATGGACTCTGGGAAGACGCACCATAGCTGAGTGAAAATAAATATCACTTCGTGCCAAAGGGGTAGTTAATAACGAGTATTCTTAACAGGGAATCGCTATTGAATATTATGTGCTAGCTGCAAATTAATCAAACAATGATGAAGGTTAAATGGAAAACACTCATCTAAATAAAGGGACGAGAACACAAACTGGGTAAGTTACGAATGGAGAGTCGATCAGGATAGGAATGATAAGGAAAATTGAATTTATAAAACAAAAACTTAGTAAATAACGTATTTTTGATGAAGCGTCCGTTTTGATGAAGCGTCCAGACTTGGGAAGCATATTCTAAGATACAACGAACAAAGCAGATGTATAGAACAGTAGCAAAATGAATATCATGAAATACTCGTATGTGTACATGTCGAACAATGAAGCCAGACATCTTCAATGCTTTATTTGTGATGTGCCGAATATGAATGCCAAATTTGAGTTTGAAATCAAAAATGACTCCAAGGTCTTTAGTTTGGGTACCACGAGAAACGATTAGGTTATTGATAGAATAGTTAAATAAAAGGGTACAACATTTCAATGTAAAAGATATAACTAGAGATTTAGAGATGTTTCAGTCAAGGTTATTTAAGCGACACCAATCATTGAGAAAACTTAAGTCAGCTTTGAGAACTCTGCAATCATTAACATTTACAATTCGTCTGAAGAGTTCCATATTGTCAGCATAAAGCATGGATGAAGAATTTAAACTAGACGGAAGGTCATTTATGAATAAAACAAATAGCAGTGGACCAAGAATAGAACCCTAGGAACACCAGAAATAAGGCCGAAGTAAGAAGAGTTAAATGTGTGCAAACGAACGCAACAAAACGGAAGTTAAGTAGGATTTGAACCAGGAAAGCAAATTTTCAGGGAAATCATATTATTTCAGCTTAGTTATTAGTATATTATGCGGGGTGTATCAAAACCCTTTGCGAAAATCAGTACTTAAGACGTCCGTTTGAGCATTAGAGTCAAGCGCTCTGGCAACAAAATCCGAGAACTTCAGTAAGTTAGTAGCAGTAGATTTTTCTGGAATGAAACCATGTTGCTGACTACAGAGTAAAGGAGATAAAATAGGAATAAGCTTGGGGTGCAAAATTCTTTCAAGGATTTTGAGAAGTCCAGGGAGTATTGATATAAGTCTATAATTGGAAACATCATCACATTCAGACTAGAAATCAGCTAAACATACTAATTATTACTATTGCTTGGTAGATGAAACCCTTATTTAATACACCCTGAACAAAAATATAAATGAAAAAGGATATGACTTTTAAACATTATAATTTTAAAAAATTAATTTACACACCTTATTACCCGCTCAGTCTATTTCTCCTTTCAACTAACAGCTGGTCAGATTTGGAAAGAAAATTTCGGTCTGATGGGGCAGAAGTGGCAGGTAGAAACATTCTTTTTTTCATTATTGTACACAGTGTACCAAACTGCACCTAATTCACATTCATATCAACAAAATGAGTTAAGCACTGAAGTGATGCAAATGAGGTTTATGGGGTGTGGGACATTTATCTCATGATGTATGGGACATTTGAGGTGCATCTTGTGTGAGTTGCACAACACTAGTTCTGACGACATCACCTTCTTGAGTGCCCGATTCATTCGATCAAGAGAATGAAATACTCTACCTTTAAACGAAGCCGCGAAAGGGGCTGTAATTCTAAAGCAAAAAAAAAAAATTAAATAAAAAAGAACAAAAAAAAAAAATATATATATATATATATATATATACGAGTACGTATATATATATGTATATATATATATATATATATATATATATATATATATATATACGTATATATATATATATATACATATATATATATATGTATAAATATATATGTATATATATACATATAAATTTATATATATATATATATATATATATATATATATATGTATGCATAAATATATAAATATATATATATATATATATATATATATATATATGTATATATATATATGTATATATATATATATATATATATATATATATATATATATATATATATTGGGTCTATAACTTAATTCATGCGGTTTTTTTTCAAAATTTGAACGTTTATTTAAGAAAAAAATTGTACAATAGTATTATTCAAAGTATTGCCCATCTAAAGCTATGACCTTTTCCCATCTTTCTGGCAATTTGTGGATCCCATCCCAAAAGAACTGCGCCGGCTTGGCAACCAAGAATGAATCAAGCCAATTTTTGATATCCTGCTCTGATGTGAACCGTATTCCAGTGAGGGCGTTCTGTATCGATCGGAACAAATGGTAGTCAGAAGGGGCAACGTCTGGGCTATAAGGCGGGTGGGGTAAAACTTCCCATCCACTGTTTTCCAAATAGTTCTTAACCGGAAAAGCAATGTGGGGCCGAGCGTTGTCATGATGGAAAATTATTGTCTCGTGTCTAGTCGCATATTCCGGGCGTTTTTCGGCTACTGCTCTCTTCAAACGCATTAATTGTGTTCGGTAGCGTGCTGCATTGATGGTTTCACCTGGTTTTAGCAGCTCATAACACAGCACACCCTCCTGATCCCACCAAATACAGAGCATTACCTTCGCGCCATGGAAATCAACGGCTTTGCCGTTGATTTGGCTGATTGGCCGGATTTCACATATGATTTTTTGCGCTTGGGGTTGTCGTAATGAATCCATTTTTCATCACCAATAACAATTCGATGCAAAAATGACTTCCTTTTGTTGCGTTCCAGCAGCATTTCGGACATGCAAAACCGCCTTTCGACGTCTCTCGGCTTGAGTTCATGTGGAACCCAATTTCCTTGCTTTTGAATATATCCAGCTGCTTTTAAACGTTTTGAAATGGCTGCTTGAGTGACACCTAAAGATTCTACAAGCTCTTGTTGTGTTTGGCAACAATCTACCACTGCTACAAAAAAGAACGAATATTTTTCAAACAGTACTATTTATAACCTTACAACTAATACTCTCATATGGCAACATTGTATTTTTTTACGATAGGCTATCTCGTGGTGGGCTCGAATGTAACTCTGCTTTACCATCTCAAATCAATTATCATCATCCCCACCCCCGTGAATTGACACGGAGCGGGAGGATTCGCCATCTTCTGTTGAGGTCTCTATATCTAGAACTGCCAACTTTGACACTGGTCTCTTAAAGATCCCTGTGCTCATGCTCGCGTCAGCTGAACGCACCACTCTATCCTTTTCACAATGAAGCTTGCACACTCTGCTACGCCACATAGAAATACGAGACAACCGGTGGCTGGCACCATTTCACTCGGCGGGTCAATTCTGGCAAGTACTCCCTTATCTATTGATGCCACATTCCATTTTTCAGATTCTGAGCAAGACGCCACTGCTTTCGCAAATTCATAAATTTTGGTTCAAACTTCGATGGCGTTTGTGTAGAATTTCCAAGCAAGAAATGGTTCGGGGTAAGGGGGCCCGGTTCTTCTGACGTTACAGGCAGGTGCGTAAGTGAGCCAGCCTCGATCAAGAAGCTTTGCTGCGTTTCCAGACGTAGTGATTGCTCAGCCAACATTACCGTTAACGCTTTTTTCACTGACTGAACCATTCTTTCTCATATTCCACCTTCGCTTGGATTAGAAGGGGTATTAAATTTCCATTCGATTCCGAGTGAACTAAACTTGGCTTTCATATGGTCTTCGTCGAGAAAGCCCTGAACACCTTGTAACTCTTTGCTCATTCCGACAAAGTTAGTTCCATTGTCACTGCGAATTTGAACCGGAATACCTCTTCTATTAATAAAATTTCTAATGCAAACAAGACAAGCGTCGCTTGAGAGTTCAGTCGCAATTTGTAAATGGATAGCACGAATGGTTAGACAGGTAAATAGTACAACCCACATTTTTTCTCGGCTTCGACGATTTGTCACATTGGGCCAAAAAATCTAGCCCCGTATACGAAAACGGTCGAAGGTATGGAGTCAGCCGCTCCACAGGAAGTTCACCCATTTGTGGCTGCTTAGGTTTTGCCTTACAAATTTTGCAGAATATACACTGCGGTTGCACAGTATTCACCAAGCTCTTCAATACAGGAACCCAAAAGCGTTGTCTAATCTCATTGACTACTGTTGCATGATTGATGTGATGAAGTTTCGTATGAAAATATTGTACAATCAGGAAAGTCATCGCATGATTTTTAGCTAAGAAGATCGGCTGCCTTGTATCTTCTGGTAACACTAGAGTCCGATTCCATTGGGGTACCGGGTGGGTGCACACGAACCTTTTCGTGCGACAAATACTACTTTCAGTGTATTTAAACTTATTCCTCTCCAATACGCTACCGCAGCCATTGCCTCCTCGCTCGCGTCGACAAAGACGTGTAGGTCCACCTGCGTCTTTTCAAAATCTAGGAAGTAACATCGTTGGTACTCTGAACTGGCTCACTATTGGCAGATCCTCCATTCAAAGTTTTCAGCGACGGTATACGTCGTTAGTTAAAGTTTCGTCCCACCATAATCCTGCTTTCCACACTGCTTGCATCAACACCGTTGCTGACACCATCAAGTCAGCTAAAAAACCGAATGGATCGAAAACGGACATAATCACATAAAACACTTCGCATTTTGTGGGCTTTCTACTAAAGTTCAATATTTCTTTTGGCACTTAATGGAATTGCAACTTGAAAATAAAAACACCCGGCTGTGACAACCAGTGCATGCCTAGGATTCTCTCCAATTCAACTTCTATGTTGACCGTTATTCTTAAGTCACCAGCAACGTTTCCAACAGCAGCTTTAACTTTGTCCGAGTTAGAAACTATGCTTCGTAATTGAAACCCACCAGCTCGGTGTATTTTGATAACGGTTTTTGTTACATTTATGGTATCGACTTCTGACTGGAAGCAATCCACATAGTCATCAACATAATATCTTTCTATCATTGCCTCAACTGAATGGGGAAACTCCTTTCGAAATTTTTGGCATTGATATTTTCTATATTGCGCTATTGTGGGTGACATGTGGCACCGCAAATCAAACGCTCCATCACGTACACCTCAGCTGGCTTAGTCACGTCACCACCTCTCCACAGAAAACGCTGACTATCCTGCTATCTCTTTAAGATAGCCACTTGGTGAAACATCTCTTTTATGTCTCCGTAGACTGCCACTGGTGCCTGCCTAAATTTGAATAACATTTTAATCAATGGCTGGTTTATGCCAGGACCCGGAAGAAGAGCCTTGTTTAGTGAAATATTTTGAAACTTAGCTGCGGCATCAAAAACTAGGCGTAATCCTTGTTTGTTTGGGTTTTTTTTATGCCAAAGTGCGGCAAGTAAAAAGTTTTCTCTAACAATTGAGCTGCTTCAGCGATAGTTAGTTTACGGGGTTAGCCTTTTCTTATATGATCATTGATTTTACTGCCTTATTCGTTGGCGTATCACGTATCTCGAAGCATTTTTCTTTCAACGCCTTCTAATCTTCGCATGACCATTGAATAAGTACCTGGAAAAGGTGGAACAAACTCTTTCCAAAGGAGTCCAGCCTCATGTCTAGCATCGAGTCTCATCGTTGATAGCTCCAAAATATTCAACGCTCTTTCGTCATCTTTTGAAGCAATTTTCTATATATTCGGCTTCAGACCAAAATTTTCAGCCTCAAAATAGTCCGACATAAGCTTGGGTATCTCTGCTGACTTTTTATCCGCTCTTCTATACTGTAGGACACATCTTGTATCCGACTTGAGCTCTTTAATTTCTGTCAGTCCATACACCATCTAACATAATCGAGTTTTCACTGCTATCGGTCCAGCGGACAATGATGTACGTGGTGCTTCAACTAGTACAGTAAGAAAGGCATGAGCCAGACTTAGAACTATTTGTGGTTGTATATCGCTATACTCCTATATTGACAACCCTACGAGATGCTGATAATTCTTTTCATTTAACTCACTGTACTTAAAAATCTGCGCTGGCAATGCTAACCCCAATGACGTAAAAACATTTTTCATATTAAAAATTTCCGCGGCTTCGTCCACTCCGCTAATATGTAGGTTCACTATCTCAGTTCGTTGCGACTGCAAGTCTAAAGCATTGTGTTGTCCACGGATACCTAATCGTCGAGCAAGATTCAGGTCCACCATCGAGACGTTTGCCCCATAATCAACAAATGCGTGTGTGGTGATGATTTCAAAGGGTCCATGTATCTTCACTGGTAGCACTTCGAACATTTTCCCACTTCTTTCGTGGCACGGCAATTGCGACCTCCTGGAACTTGCGCAATATGCGAAATGTGTGTGTTACTGGTACCCGTTGGACCTCAATTTGTTTCTCCTGCTTAGCATGAAGTAGCCGGTGGTGTATCCTCTGACATAATTCGACTCCACAGTGACGCCGCTGCCTGCAGTTATTCATCTGGTGGTCCTTCTTCAAGTAGGAAAAACAACTTAACTTGGCTGCAACATTTTGCTTGCGCTACACTTACTCCGGCAAAGTGCTTTAAAGGGTTAGTACGCTGCTTACGATGGTTTATCGCTTGTGTCAGCAAGAATGATGTTAGCAGCGCATCCGACACCATATTTGCCAGACGTCGCAAGCATTTAAGCAACTGACTAAACTCAAGCAACGTTGGTGGCCGCTCAAGCAAGATACGTTTTTCAGCCCACTGCATTTGTCGCGAGATTGGCAGTTTTGCGACGAGCTCACTTAACAATGTTGGATTGGCAAAGTGATGTTCGCCGTGAGCACTTTTTAAAAATGCTGCCATATTAACCATCTTGTTTGCAAATTCAATCAAAGCGTTCAGATTGCCTTCAAGTAATGGGAGCACAGTACGTATCTTCTCAATTTGGCTTTTAATTAGTTGATCCGGCCTTCCAAAAGTTTCCCTTAGTATTTCCATAATTGCAGGGGCATTACTGGAGCTACAGAACAAAGATTCAACAGTATCTCTAGCGCGGCTTCTTAGTAATTCACTTAAACGCATAATATTATGTAGTTGCGAGCATTCAAACTTAGCAGTAGTCGTACAAAATCCTTCGACAAACGTCTGCCATTCCTCAGGATAACCTGAAAATGATGGCAGCGGGTACACTTTTTTAGGGTTTTGTAAAATAATTTTACAAAACTCTACTAGTTTCGCGACCAGTCTGTCCGTCTGTTCGTCCGTCCGTGTGTCACAGCACTTTTTCTCGGAAACTACTTAAGCTAGAAACATCAAATTATTTGTATAGGTGTTAAGTGGTGATCTCTTCAAAGCTCAACTACAAAAAAAATTTATAAGGTATTTAAGAAGAGTGCCCCCCGAAAAAAAAATTCATTGAAGGTATCCGATATGGATATCAAATGAAAGGTCTTGATGAGAACTTTTCAAAACAGGTCTTAGTTTGGCAAAGTTTACTTCGAGGGGCGCACAGGGAAGGGAAATACACGAAAAATTTGTGTCCCCCCCTCGCGATTAGACACCTGTGATCCGAAAGATCTGAAAAAAATCAGGAATATAGGCCTTGGTGAGTACAACAACAGCAAATACGTGAGAAGTCCCAATTCACTCAACTTTGTTAGTAATAGTATGATTTATCGATTTTATGTTTTCTTGAATAAAATCTTAACGGTACCCTTAAATTCAATGAAATTCAGTACACAGATGTCTATTTATAAGATTGATCTATCATGAAAGTTTCATAAAGATTGAATCATATTTAGCGAAGTTATAGCGGTTTGAATTTTCCTGTATTACTATGGAACAATATGCGCTGCATTTATTAGTATGGCAACATATGGCTATGGAACAACATGCGCTTTTTATCGACTCAGACACTACAGTTTTGCTAGGATTTGCATGAAAATTTCAGGAATGATAGGTGTCATGTATATCTTTGAGGATCGGTTCAGCTAGTGGTATCAGTAATCGTAAAACAAAATAGTGGCTGTTTTAAATGCGAAGATTGAATAATTTTGAGTTATTTTTTCCCAACTGCAACGTTTAAGATGCATGTTTTGAACACTTGATTCAATTTAATGAATAACTGAAGATGAGTACCTACAATGAATGCTCATAAGTGAAACAAGTCAAGGAGGTGGGAGATAGCTCCTAGCAAAAGGGTTTTGTAGCCATTCTAAGATTCGAAAAAATTGGCCACTAATCGATGATAGCAGTACAGGAGAGTGGCCCCTGAAAAAAAAAAATTCATCAAAGGTAGCCGATATGAGTATGAAATGAAAGTTTTCATGGGAGCTTTTCAAAACATTTGTTAAACTGTCAGTTTTTGCTTCAGTAGGGGCACAGGGGGAAAATACATGAAAAATGTATTTCCTCCGTCGCGGATGGACATCTGAAATAATTATCAAGGGAGATATTATGAGTATAACAATACCAAAAACCTCAGGAGTCGAAATTCATTCAACTTTGCTAATAATAGTTTGATCTTCATATTTCATATTTTCTCCAATAAAATCGTCTTTGACATGTTTCTTGATTTGATTCGATCTGGTGACTGCATTTTGTAAATTGAATACAAAACCCTTCTGACATGAGCGTAGGTCTGTTTACCCAACTTGTTCTGTCTGAATACTGTTTCAGGTAAGGAAAACGGAGTATTGCGCTGCAATTGTTGCGCAGTTGCGTTATTCCTTGAGGCGGCTGTATCATGGATGGCATTTGAACTGATGGCATAAAAGAAGACTGCGGAATGAATTGTGCCGATTGCTGCATTGAGTTTGACAGGTTCTGCTAGGCTGTGATCGCTGCTGTATTAACTGTGTTGACGGCTGTGATGGTTGCTGCATAGCATCGGCTGTGATGACTGTTGCGTCTGCTGTGTTGGTTGCGGTATATGTTGTGATAGCTGCCGAGGTGCCTGTGATGACTGCTGTGTCAGTTGCGGTATTTGCTGTAATAGCTGCTGCGGTGGCTGTATGGTTGCTGAATCTGTTGTGAAATTTGCTTCGTCGGAATTATATATTGACGCATTTCTTCTCGAAGAGTTCTTATAGTTCCTTGTAGCTGCTGGTTATTTGACATGAGTATCGCCTGCATGGCATGCATTTGCCGACGATACTCATTTTTCATGTCAAGCAACTTACGATCGTATTCCCTTGATATGGCATCTAAATTAGTATCACTGTTTTCAGACATGGCAGCTGGCTTAGTAGAAGCAGTTACATTGTTTGGTGACGTTGGCGGTTCTTGACTAGTTACTGCAGGCGTATTGAATGGGGAACGTTCAATTGGCATGTTGCTGAAATCAATAAATGGCACTGGCGGAACACCCTTATTCTTTCTCTGGCTAAATCGTCTCAAAGACTCTTTATCGGTCATCAACTTGCAGCTTGTTAGGTAAAGTAAATAGAAAATGGCGGTTCAAGGGTAGCGTCCAAAAGTCAATCCTTCAAGTGATTTCTAAGATAGAATAAAATTTTGTGGCTTTTTTGTAACTCGAGTTTTTGAATAAATCGTGCTCAGCAGAATTTAATCTGTTGTCTTTAAAACGCTGGTTTGAAATTTGAGCAACTATTTGTTTATTATCTTATTCGCTCTATCACTGCTACAAAAAAGAACGAACATTTTTCAAACAGTACTATTTATAACCTTCATATGACAACATTATATTTTTTACGATGGGCCATCTCGTGGTGGGCTCGAACGTAACTCTGCTTTTCCATCCCAAATGAATTATCAACGTTTCTAGCATTGCACCACTATAGAATCCACAAGGTAGAATATCACCATATCCCTGAATAAAAATAGTTTTTTCTCGCCAAAGCGTTCTTTTAAAGTATTTGATGTTTTTGCAATTCGAGACCTATTTGTATACATCGCTTTGAAATATATATTTATAATAAGAAACGAATTTGTCATACATAGTAACGGTTATAACACAAGACTTCAACTTCACCAGCCCTTATTCATTGATGAATTTAATCCGGCAATACCTCGAAAACGCTTGAGTATCATTGGACTAATGCTATATAACAAGCTTCCTTCTCAGGGAAAAAATATTTCAACACCTTCAAATTTTAAAATGCGAGTGAAAAAATATATTCAGACTACGCCAAATTTATTTGAAAAATGTTTAACCATCGACTGGATTTTGACTTTGTGCATGCGTATGGCTAAGATTTATGTCAATATACGAGTATTATTGCTAATTGTTAAACTAGTTAATTTTGTATCAATTTATTACTATATTTTTCATAATTTCAAACTAGTTAATTTTTCACATTGTTCTTTGTATTTTTCCTTGCGGTAATTAGGCGGGTGAATTATTTTTAAATAATTACTCTATAATTTTGAATTTGGCCCCCTTCCACAGCAACTCTATCCTATCCTTTAAGGGAAGCCAGCAGACACTTTTATGTTAAATAATTGTAAGAATTTTGTTGATTGCCAGATCACCAAATAAAGAATAAAGCAAAAAACCTAAATGGAAAAGATCCTTTTAGACACCACATACTGCAATTTTAACCCTTGCATACTTAACCGATTTCTTGTATTCTCTATGTAACAGAGCAATATATAAACAGGAATTTTCAAAGTAAATCAAATCGAATTGATTTTCTCACATGATGCGGCGAAACCTTCGCCGTTATCGCACGCGACGCAGCTCACATGCAAAGCGAAATTGCACCAAGCACGGCTTGATCATTATTTCTCAATAAACATTTCATTGTGTTCATTTTTTGTCCCGTGCGCCAAACAATAAAACCAGTTAACAAAAAACTCGATCATTTAACGTTGCCGATGAAGCGGACTTTTGTCTTATTTCCTGCAATGTTTGCTTTAGTGATTGTACCAAAATATCGAACACGATCTCTTGTTGCTGGTTTCCATTTAAACCGAAAATATTCGTTGTAACGGTCGCTCAACCCGCGCGCTCGCGAATCGCATGAAACAAAAGTTACGAAACGGTCAATAACGTTAATTTCCAGTCATCACCAGCATAAGAGCCAATTAGCCAACAGCAAATAATTAATGCGGGGGAAAAATCCGATTGGATTTTTGGCTTTCGCGGGGAGGGCATCCAAGATTCATCTGCACCAAATTCATCGCTCAAGCCGAACGCGCATGTGCGTTTAACAACTGAGCAGATGAAAGGTGAGTGCCGCAAATCGTTCCGGTGGGTTGCTGCGGATTCCACTGGAAAGCGGATTACTTTCTGTTTTATTTGGTTCTTCGTCATTTCTTAAAAATCCAGGCATCAGGTAAGTTGTAAGGAAACCCGAGATCGCGTGCTGTTCGTTAAACAGCAACTGTAACGTGTTGCCGACTCCAGTGAATTCGTGCCAACAAGCTGTGAATTTCACCTTTGCATTTCTCAGCCAGACGAATTGCAACAAAGTTTCAATTGTTTATTGCACTTTAAATCAAACATACTAATATATGGAATGCACATGAGTTTTTGTAACGTGGGAATTTCCTCTCTGTAGAGATCGACACTCGAGACACGCTTGGAAGTAATTTACGCCTTTGGAGCCGTTCGCGAAACTGCTATAACTGGGAATACTTAGTAACTGATTTTCCACATACTTACATCGTTTTCGGGGATGTGTTGAAGTTAAGGAATTAAGATGAAATTTTCAGTCACTTGCAGGCGATTTGTTGTTGAGGGAGTGTGGAAAGATTAGAATTAGGCGAAAATGTGAAAAGCTATTTCAAGGAAGCATTTTTTATATGCAGCCTCTGGCATGAGATATTAGCTATATTGGTCACACATGTTCGAGTATTCTCTGAAATTCTATATATACAAAGCGCAATGCATCTTGAAAGGAGATGCAGTTATGTTAAAATCAGATTGTGCATTCTCGGTAGTAATATATCATTTAATCTTTTTGGCATTTTCAGGTTAGAGTTGTTCTAATCTTGTGATCTAGCAAGATGGCAGCATCATGAGGATTATCGCTTTATAATGCGTCCATGGGGTGGGCTTTTCTGATATCATTAGTTTCATATACAAAACCGACGTTTCCAGTGTTCAGCGGCGAGTCAGCCTGAAACAAAATGCTAGAAGAGAGAAATTTGCCTGTGAAAAGGACGTTAAACTCAACTCCCACAGTACTTAAAAAAATCTTTGAATCATGGTCAGAGCTACAAGCATTAGCCTTAAAAATTAAAGGCTGTCTCAACCAAAATTATTCGTTCCTACAAAAAAAATGACCAAAGATTATTACGAGTAACTCTCTATGGGTCTTTGATAGTTGTTAATAGAAAACCTGTCGAAGCGATGAGCTAAAGGTATAGAATCTTTCAAAGAGCTAGTTAAGAAAGGGATCAAGATTCAGAAACCAGAGCAGCAAAAACAGGCCCAACAGGAAACAAAAGCAAAGAAGAATGTGGAATAAATGATCTGGAAGAAATTTTAAGTGCTGGTGGCACTAACATTCAAAACTATTTTGCAACATTGAAGAAAATGGCAAAGATAATTCTGATAAAGATAATGTAAATTTAATTCAATACTTAAAAAATAAAAACAAGTAGAAAAAACCCATTCGCAGTTCAACTGATTCCTCGGAAAAAGTCAGTAACAAGGCAGAAAAAAGAGATATGGTTCAGCTATTGGCAGCTGAAAATATATTAAGCAATTCGAAATCAAAAGAGTAAGCGCAGAAAAATTAAAAATTAAAACAAAATTACTGGTTAACTTTGAGTCAGCAAAGGATGCTCAGGATTCTGGGGAGGATCTGCACTTAACCTTCCCCCCAAAAAGCGAAAGAAATCAGACCTTTCTATTGCAGGGTCTTGACGGCGAAGAGGATCCGGTCGACATTCTTCAAATGCTCAAAAAATTTTCATCAAAATTTTAACTTTTCTTTTTTGGATATACTACTATGTTCAAAAAGTTTCAGGAATTTATTTATAAAATAAAAAATACAATACTATATATCAAAAATCTCATTGTCGCCTTCAAAGTAGTCCCCATTAGCAGTAATTCACCTATGCCAGCGCTTGACCCAGCTTTCAAAGCACTTCTGGAACTCGGTTGTAGGTACATGCATCAGCTCTGCCTGCGATTTTTGTTTTATGGTTTCGACGCTATCAAATTGCGTTCCTCAAAGTGGTTTTTTCAATCTGTCGAACAAGAAAAAGTCACACGAAGCCAGATCGGGAGAATTTGGAGGCTGTTGGATGGTATTTGTATTGTTCTTGGCACAAAACTCCCGAATAATTAATGCATTATGAGATGCCGCGTTATCGTGTTGCAGAATCCAAGAGTTGTTTCTCCACAGATCTGGTCTTTTTTTGCGGATAGATTCACGCAAACGTCTCATTACGCCTAGGTAGTATTCTTTATTAACAGTTTGACCCTTAGGTAGGAATTCATGATGCACAACACCATTGTAGTCAATGAAAACAGTAAGCATGACCTTCTTTTTTGACTGAAATCGACGTGGATTTTTTGGCTTTGGCTCATCTGAAGAACGCCATTCACTCGATTGATGTTTTGTTCTAGTGTCTTATTCGTACACCCACGGTTCATCTCCAGAAATTATGCGTTTAATAAATGGTGGATCGGAATCGAAGTTGGAAAGCATTTCTTTTGCGATTTCAACATGGTTCAGTTGTTGCAAAAAATTCAATTCTTTTGGGAACAATCTTGCAGCAACACGTTTCAGACCCAAATCATAATGAACAATGCTTTGGACTGATCCTAACGATATGTTGGTCTCATCAGCAATCTCTCTAAGAGTTAACTTTCTGTTTTCCACCAACATTGACCTGACTTTTTCAATGTTCTCATCTGTTTTCGATGCTGATTGCCTTCCAGAACGAGGATCATCTTCAGTAGACTCACGACCATTTTTAAACCGTTCATACTACACATAAACATTCGTTTTTGATAAAGCAAGATCACCGTAACACTTTTTTAGCATAAATACCGTATCCGCACATTTAATTTCATTTTTAACACAAAATTTTATGCTAACGCGTTGCTCTGTTTTATTATCCATGATAAAAATCGCCCAGACACATAAACTTCACACGAACTAAACGCTGTCATTATGACAAATGACAAGGTGTCAGGCTGAAAATTGGAGGAAGTGTAAGCAACAATGTTTGCTAACCAAAGAAAAAAAAAAATTTTCACGATATCATATACGCGCGAAATTTCAATGAAAAGTCCCTGAAACTTTTTGAACATGGTAGTACATCATTCGTCCATACAATTTTTGTTGCCTGCTTATTGTAGCCTCCACAGTCTTATAATCGTTAAGACATCCGGCTTGTCAAAAATTTCATACAGCTCGTGGTAGCATCGGATTCGCCACTAGCCCACTTCTAGCTTCGCTCTAATTATCCGGCTCAGGGCTCGTCTTTCGAAGTTTGTTTGTGGATACTTGAGTCTTATTATAGATTTTTATACTTGGAGCTTTATTTTCCTGTGTATGCGAGTTGTATTCTTTTGTGTATTTCGTCTACAAACACAAATTTGCCCACATTTTCGATATTGTATTCGTCAAGTCTGATATTTTGTGTATTTGAGGTAGTTTGTGTGTCATGTGCTTTGCTTTACGAGTACTCTCATTGATTTGTAGCCGTACTAGTTTTGCTACGCTGTCGAGTTTCAGGAAATGTTCTGTGACAAAATGTTGTTGCCGTCCGTATACTCAACCACTTGGCTCGACTTGTACTTTCTTATGACATATTCCAGAGCTAAATTGAATAGCAATGGGGTCAGCTCATCTCCCTGCTTTAGCTCGATATTTTTTTCAAAGGCATCGTTGAGTTGGTTATTGATACGGAGTTAGGGTCGTCGAACACATTGGCATTTTAGTAATATGGACTCATTTGGCTGGGAAACGAAAGGAAAGCATTATTTAGCACAGTATGTTACGATCAATACTGTCGTATGCTTACTTAAATTCAACAAAGATTTGGTGTACGTCTATGTTGAACTCCCAGCATTTTTCAAGTACCTGTTTGACTGTGAACAATTGGTCTATCGTCGATCTAACCACTCTAGAGCCACCTTTATATTCCCCAATCTGGTTTTGTTGTCCAAGATCTTTGAAAATATTTCATGCACCGTACAAAGAAGTGATATGCCTCTATAGTTTTCGCATTGTAGCTTGTCACCTTTTTTGTAGATAGGGAGTGTTAATGATTGGCTCCACTCGCTTAGCATTTGTTCTTGATGCCAGGTGTACTGGGTGGCTTTATAGATGGCTTTCTGAACACCGCTGCCACCAGATTTTATAAGCTCTACTGGAATCTCATCGATGTCCGGTGCTATATTGTTCTTATGAGCTTCGATTGTGGAACAATCTTCATCCAGAGTTGGAAGCTCTCCGGGAATATCTATAGGCTCCAATGTTCTGGAGCTGTGCGGATAATAAAGGAAGTTCTTTAAATATGATGCCCACCTTTCCTTGATCCTGTTTTAATCAGCGATGGTCTTGGGCTGATAACTTCGTTTCCGATTTTTCGCTACTTTGTACGCTTGTCTTGTGTGTTCGCTCGCTAGACTTACATCGATGCTTCTCAATTAGTCGTCATAGTATTTTCTCTTCTTAATTCTAATTATCTTATTCTCTACTCTTCTGAAATTTTCATAATGTTCTCTTTCGTCCTGCCTTTCTCACCTAAATAATCTTTGATTCTTTTTGTCTAACGCATTCTAGCACTCATCGTCGAACCAATCATTACTTTTGCGCCGGGCTTGATGTCCAATAGTCTTTTCTACCGCGGTCTTGATCCCCGCTTTCACTTCCACCCATAACTCGTTTCTTGTTTTCTGTGATGTGTCTAATAGGATGGGAGCTGGATGGTTGTCGAGGTTGTCGCATGAAGTTTTCTGCCACAGACCCTGTTTGGAGCGTTTTGATGTCGAATTTTTATGGAGGGCTGGTCTTTGCTGAACACGCCTTTGACATATAATATCGATAGGTTATTTTGATCAAATAATGGTTCAAGCTGCAACTGGCTCCTCGGTATTTACGAATATAAAGTATGCTTGAGGCCCACCGTTGTTGAATCATGGTCGATTTGATTCTGTGTATTGCTATCCGATGCATCCCAGATCATTTTTTGTATGCATCGATGTGGGAAGCAAGTTGAAAGTATGACTAAATTTTTTATACATGCAAAGTCAATCAGACGCTGGCCGTTCTCATTTTTTTTCTCGTGGAGGCTATATCCTCTAGTCATTTCCCTATGAGATAGCTCATTGTCAACCTTAGCATTGAAATACTCGTATGTACCAAGAATTATTTTTGTGTCGTTTGTAGGAAATAAGTTGACTAGTTTTTCCTGGTGATTGTAGAACGTTTCCTTCATTGTTTCGTCCTTTTCTTTGGTCGCGGCGTATACGTCTATCAAACAAATTTTGAAGAATGTCCATTTCATACGGATCGCACACAATCGCTCATTGACTGCCTTTAAATCAATAACGCGTGATTTAAGCTCCCTATTCAGAATCAATGCCACTCCGAATTCTCTTTTTCAGCGGGCTTCCCACTTTTGAATATTATGCGCAAACTTATATTTTGAATATCACTCCCAGTCCGGTTCGTTTCCTGGATTGCCAGTATGTTTAATTTATATTGACTGGCCCGTTGTAAAAGGTCCTTAATAGCGCCGGGGTAATTGAGTGATCTGATATTTTAGGATCCAATGCCATAGTCCCTGTTTTGGTTGCAAGGTCGTTGTTGTTGGTCCAATCCATTTCGAGGCTCTTTTGCAGGCTTCGAAACATAGTGGGCTTTTCCACGGACGGGGAGTTAGCCCATCGCCTAGCCTCAATTCCGGTGGCACGGTTATGACTTTTGATTTCCTTATCAGGCGCGGAAGATTCGTCCTTACTCTCTTAGGTCACCACGAAGGAGGTGTAAGTAGGATTTAGTAGCAGAGCTGCAAGTATTTGCAGTTATTGGCATTGCTCGGTATTCAATGACCCATAATTAGGGAACCAGTAAACCCAATGCGTGACCCCGAGACAATTTACTAGTCTTTGGACGTTGGGTTTTGGATGAGGAATCATGGAAGCTGTTGGAGGGGGAGTAAGGGGATCGCTACTTCTTTCTCAATAGGGTTTAGGACCGTCTACGGCGGAATGATTTGGAATTTAGATGGATTCAAATTAAATAGCACTCAGCGAAAGTAAACAGTATTCAGTGAGCAAAAACAGCGTTCTCCGAGCTAAAAGAGCGTTGCATTTGGAAGTGAATTGGAATTGGTGGTGAGGAACAACTTCGGTGCAGCGAACAGCTGGCTGCGAAGGAACATTCGGTGGAAGGCGGCAACTTCATCGGCATTTGACAGAGTAAGTCAACGAAGGGTACCCCACTGCCAATTTTCGAACGGTGATACAAAAAATTTTTAAACTTTTGTAATATATTTAAATCACAAATTGTAAATAATAATCGAAATAGGCGCATGTTATTTTGGATGTAAGTTTTGGTTAAAACCAGCCTTGTAATCATTCGTGGAGTGGCAATTGGTAAAATATTTAATTTTTCAGTACGAATAGTGAAAAGGAATTCTTCCAGACGTAATTGAAGTAGGTGGACTCCCACAATAAACTGGGGAGCAGTAACTTAAAGGGCCGCATTTATTGCGGCTTAGTAATTGAGGAGTCCAGATAAGCAAACTGCTCCGATATCCGATAAGTAGTCGGATGATAGGGTAGAACTAATTTGTCTTGATGAACAAGAAGCAAATGCCACAACTAGTAAAAACCTTGAATCAAAATCTGCTTCCAGGCATGCATTCCTAGACGAAATATTTCACAAAGATTGTCTCAAAATCTAATTGACTTGGATCCTCTAACGCCAAGAGGGAAACGAGAGGATATCCATCCCAAAATCATAATAGACATTGATGGAGATTCGATTATATTACTTTCGGACGAAGAAGATAGCTTTGGTGACAGTAATGGTAGTGAATCGCATAATACTGCTTTCTCTCTAGATCTTGAAAAATTGACATCATCCAAAACAACTCTTGTGTACGATAAACTTCGATGCTTGGCGTTAAAATCAATCTACATAAAAATCAATCGAAAGATTAATCAGCTACAAAAAAAAAAAAAAATTATCTCATTAATTTTGAAGCGAAACATATAGACAAGTAGAATTTGGTTCACTATGTGCAGTAGACTGCAATTTACATTTATCTGATTATTTTATATCCCACCACTGAACCGTTCCATTTTCCGAAACTGCAGCAAACGTATTAGTTGAATGTGGACTGAACTTACCTGATTCCAGATCAAAACATTTAATAGTCCCATCTTGCGATCCAGACAATAATGAATTCGGCTCAGTGCTATGAAACGTAATTATATGCACTGTTCGCTCATGTTCATTATGAACCAATAATTGCTTTTGAAAGGATCCTAAACTGATACTACATCATTTGTTGCGGCTGTGGCTAGGATATTATTATCTAGTGTACTCCATGCCACGTTGTTTGATGAATAGCTAAAATTCTGATTCTTGCCACAGCGCAAAGTACATACTTCGGTGAAGCGATCGTGTTCGATTGAGAATATTTTAAGTACTCTACCTCTACCATCAGCACACGCTGAAAGTGCAGAAAGCTCTGGAAGCAATACGCTCTGCATAATTCAATGCAGAACCCGCTTAAATGAGTGAATCTACTACCAGACGTTTCAACGCACGATAATACAAGAAAATTAATAGAAAAAGAACAAAAAGATTGTGATATTATTGAGCGGCAATTCACGAATTGGCAGGACCCGTTGCGGCGCGAGAGAAATGAGATGGATCTTGTTGATGATAGCAAGCTGTGCACTGGGCAATAATGGGAGTAGCTGGTTAATCATGAACGACGACGGTTGTTGTAAGGGCGAAAAGAAAATTTCGCGTAAGCGCTCTTTGTTACTGGTTGTTTAATTACAAGTAAAAAATAGAAATTATCCTGAATTTTCCCACCGAGAAAATTTGTAGCGATATACAAATCGGTTTCAGCATCCAACTTATCAATCATCAATGTTGGAGATGAAATTACTGCTCGACCTTGAAGGTGGTCGTCATTGCAAGCAGCGCTTGAAGGCGAATTGTCCGCTTGTAGTTCCCATTTCTTGTTACATTCGGGGTGGAGTCACGGAAGTTTTCTCGTAGTTTGAAAAAAATGATAAAATCAGCATATATGAGTAATTATTTTTGCTTTACCTGAACACTTATAGGCATTTCGCGAGTGTTTTTTGAACAATTGAAACCTTCTACGAGAAATTTACCCTGACCCCATATACCAAGTGATTGTGACAATTCTAACAGTGATTTTAACCTTGTAGTGAAGCCTAGTTATTTTTATGTAGTGATTCAACAGCAAGTCATAGTTAAATATATATTTTTTTTTTGTTTCACATTATTCCTTCGTTAGACTAATTGCAACCAGCTCCTAACAGAGTTTAATGAAGATTGGAAAATTCGTCAGTTATCAGCATATATCGGCTGATGCCTGAGTGAGAAGAAAACTTCGAGTCTTGAGGACTGCTATAAGTTCGGCACAGAAGAAATAATGCTTCCACTCCTTGTTAAGCTTGACTGTAAAGTTTGGAATATGGAACGTTTATGTCGCAATAACACAAATCTTGTTGTCCGCATATCAGACTTTGTAAGATACGACACTGTGATGATAACAGAGACGAAACAATAGAGAATTCTAGCAACAGCAGAGAGACAACGCGCTTATTGTCAACAATGAATACATTTGTTGCACGTTACACCCCTTTACATACAACCTGCTATTCGCATCATCACGTAGCATAAAATCCATCAGACCTAAACCTAACCAGTGCTTTACAATTAGAATCTGAATTGCCACTTGAATTTTCCTTAATTATTCAACAATTTGCATCGCTTAGTAATATTTTTTGTTGTCATTTGGAACACCTTTTGCTTTTATGCTACTAGCTTTCAGGACTCTTTACCGCCACCAGCTATGAACGCTCGTCGAAGGAGTTGGTAAGTACCTTGTTTTTTCCTTGCTTTTATTATAATAATTTTTACGGCAATACAAACTGAAATCATTTATTGAATTTTTAAAAATTTTAACGATGCTATACTGAAACAAAAATATTTTTTCCACTATATTGTAAATTTAAAAAATAATTATTGAATCTTTAAAAGGTAAGTGGAAATTTATGAATTGTTACTATCGGGAATTGAAAAAAGAGAATAAAGATGTTTGGATAAAAAAAGGTGGTTTTGAACCCCGAACAGGTATCGGATTTTTGAGCTAGCCATCGGGTGAGCTCTCTCTGTTTTAATTGTTACAGATCTCTCGCAGGGCTGCTTGGCCTTCCACACCCGATATGGGCCAAGGCAGCATTTTTTGGATTTCGATCCGGTTGGGAGTGGAGCATGGGGGTGCCGCCACCATCTGGATGCCCACTCTCATTTGCGGGTAGTGATAGTCCTCCGCAAGGACGAAATCATCTTGAACATCAGCGTGCGGCTAATCAGTCATTCGCCGCCGCGTTTTTCTCCTGTAATACATTTCGTTAGGTTGCTTTGGCCATTGGTACATTTAACACCAGCCAATCGGGTCCGCTGTTGACTCCGCTCACCTTTCTAATTAGTAAGTGCGAAAAAATTGGTGTGGGCCTTTGCGCTATGGGAAAAAACCCTCCCCACGACACCACAACGCTAGCTTGGTACCGAATTCAAGGTCGATCCAGCTGAGCACTGATCTTTCGCTCGCTGAAGCAGCATAACACGGCTGCAGTCCTTCACGGACCTTTTAACGTCTCACTTAAACACTACAGCGTTTCAGTTTAAGAAATAGGTACGTTAATCGGATGAATGAAATGTTTTGGGATTTTTAGCTGAATGAAATGTTTTGGGATTTTTAGCTTCTTAGTAATATTATAGTGATACTCATAAGATTGGTATCAGTGAGTGTTACAGTTATTCCGTGGATCCTCAAACTCGCCAATTGGCTTCTGGGGGCATCTCAAGGGTTGGTGAATGGCGCGAATCTGCCCCGTCTCAACGGGTCAGTCGGGACACTCAGATCTCTAGTCAGAATTGATTGTAGAAACATAACAGTGTATTGGGCAAATATCTCGGTTAGGTTTGTTAACCAGCTAAATCAGCCGAGCGAAATCAAAATGGCGGCCATTCTAGACGAAAAATCGCAATTTCTGTTCTGACCAAAGTGGAGCTCAGATTTGGACGAAATTCTGTACAGAGGTTCATTGAACTGTGTGATGAATCTCACAATACAAAATCCAAAGTTGAACCGTCCGAAACAAAATGGTGGCCGCTCGAAAAAGTGCCAAGAATTTTTTTGTAGTAGTGACCAAACGATTTTACTGATGTTAATGGATTTCACAAGTTTGGTAAAAATTCTAAGTATTCAAAGAACAATGAAAAAACTAAAAGACAAGTATGAAATACCAAAATGGCGGCTAGTTGAACCTCAAAATTTCAAAGGCTTCTAAAACTCACAATTTCGACTACATTTCTAGGAAATTTGTATTCAAAGTTGGAAATGATTAGACCAAAAGATTTTGTGATTTTAGTGATCATTCATGCGCAAGTTTCAAAATGGCGGTGGTTAAAACATCGACTTTTCAGATTTTTGTGGCCCTCTAGCGGCCACGTTTTCAACGGATTTTGATAAAACTTAGCATTATAGATGAATGAATTAAGCTCTAAAATTCTGCAAATAATTATCAAAATCGGATGAAAAACTAATAAGATGAACATTTAAAACTTAATAATTTTTAGCCACCATTTTCACTAAAAGTTGGTAAGTTTTGCCCTGTCTAGATTAGAACTCCAATTTGAATGAAATTTGTTACAGTGATCGACGAGACTCTAAGAAAGATATACTTTAAAATAGTACAAAATTAAATACATAAATTCAAAAGGACGACCCTAAATTTCAGAAAGTAACCGCAATTCGCCATTTTAGTAGCAACTCTCTTCAATATTTTTCACAGAAATGTTTGAAATAACTTAAATTGAAGTATTTATACAATAAAACATTTTCTTGAAACAGTGTTTGACTTTCAAATTGGCGGCCAATAAAATTATTATTTCCTTTTCAAAGTAAGGGTACCTACGAGAAATTTGCTTTCCGGAAGGTGGTGCCAGCAGCATTTCTTTTATTCAATCAAAGAGTACCCCTTATGGTGATTAAATTTCCTTCACTACGTCTGTTAGATGTCGTCGATATAAGAAATTTTTTGGAGGAATCTTTTACTATAAAATCTGCTAACGCTCTGTGAACGGCACCCCTTAGGTGAAGTGGAAATTTGTACACAGCTAGCCCCTCTTGCTTTTACTACATATAATAAGCGCCTCGAAACTTATCATTTGAAGATGATTTAGTTAAGAAATAGAAAAAATGTCGCCAGTTTTCCACACAATATGTGAGTTCGATTCAAGCAGAAGTCTACTAGTAGGTACCAATTTAGATGGATGAATATTTATGGCTTCGATTACTATGGGCCATTTCCTGGGGGCTCAAGGCCTGTGAACGGATACATGGTCATCTAGCCCAAAAGCTGGTGACGGCAATCAGCCCCAATGCGTTTTACATCCTCTAGCAGCGCTGGAGTTACTCACATGATATTCGGAGCCGTTTTCTTTCTAAAAATCTTGGTCAGCCGCTAGAATGCTTACGATGCAGTCATGAATAATCCGAGCGAAGCTAGACGGGGACCAATGGCGAATTCGATACAACCATGAGTTGCATGAAATTTTTGAAGAACCGGAGGTCTCAACGATTGTAAGGCTGCGGAAGCTGCAATGGGCTGGACACATGAATCGTATGGACGAACAACGGATACCCAAAAAGGTATTCGCTGGGAGATCTGAAGGCCGGAGACCAGTGAGGAAACCGAGGAAACGCAGGTCTGACTCGGTCCACGAAGACCGTTCATCGCTGCTCGGATTTCAAAATTGGAGGACGCGGTCAATTGACCGAGATAGTTGGAGGCGCTATTTACGGGCAGCGAAGGCCCGAGAGGGGCTGTAGTGCTTCGAAGAAGAAGGAAATATATCATGTCAGAGGACTTTCTATTATCACTTTGTAACTCGGATACCTGGTATGTGATTGATGCCGGGAAATATCCAACATTATACCTTACCAGCCAGCAATGATCTTCTGTCGGTGAAGTGGATGTATACTAAGCATTAAGGTTTGGTATTCAAGTAAGCTATGACCTTCATGCTTACTTTATTTAACTCTCCACTCCAATTCTTAATAAATGAGACTACTATACGAGTACATATACCCCAATGGTGCATGGAAAATTGTTAGCGCGGGCATCTTTTGCTTTAAAGCTCAAAACAAAACTACAAGAAGTGCAAACAAAGCTCAAAACAAACAAAGTTTGACCTTCCAGAAAGAGCTCGGAGCACATTTTCTTTGTCCAAAGAATGCAAGAGTGCATGCCTAATTATGCACGATTTCAATGGAGCGCGCCAACAAGCATAAAAGTTATTTAATTACATCATCGGCTCATACATACGAGAATGCGCGTCGATGTAATAAAAACTTCCTTTTTTTTGTACCAGCTAAGGTTGCACAAGCGTTGGTCTAAAATCGCTCGATGGCAATTATGCGATTGATGAGGAGTTGAACTGCAGCGAAGGTGCTGCGATGGAAGTGCTTGTAGTTGGAGATTGGTCGTTACAATTTCTGGTGTACAAGCACCGGATTTGCACGACCAACACAATTTCTATGTGGACGGGATTCGTTGCAGATAGCCAAATGATAGATTCGGATATAAAAGATGCTTTTTCATCTCGCATTCACTCATGCAATTGGTTCAGTTCACATTGGATTGTTTGCTCTTTGAAATGATTAGAGCTGCCAGCTTGATATGGTCTTGTTGGTGATTAGGATCTCCTCGATAATTGCAGCAAATGCAACTTGGAAAGTTGTTTAAGATTTAATTTAATTATATGAGCCATTGACGCCAAGTGCTTTAAGCTGATTATAAATAAATTGACTGAGTCCTGAATATGTCCGGGGTAATTAATGAGAAAGTGGATAGCATACCTGAAACGAATGAATTTTAAACAAACGGAGCTATAGAAACAAAATGAATTTCTGTCGATGGAGATCGAAGAAAATCTCAAATTAACAATTTTATCGACGAAATTGAGAAGGATAATGCTAGGAAGAGTATGAAAACATCCTTAGTTGCCTTAAGATCTTTGCATGATGGTTTGTTGAGATACTTGCTATGCTTGATCGCTAATTGCCAGTACGAGTATAATTGTTAAAGAATCGAATCCAGAAATCTTTCCTAATGTTTGATGGAGCAGTCACAAAATCAGCTTTGACAAAAATATAATGGAATCATTTATAAAAAACTTTTGGAAAAAAAAAGAAAACCGACTTCCGAATGCCCTAAAAAGGATGAAATAAATTTTATGGAAACGGTGTCATATCTTTTTTCCCCCGATTTTTTTGTGATGGTGCAGATGTTGAAAGTATTTATGTTGAAATGGGGAAATTCATTTGGCGCCGCTTCCATAAAATTTATTTCATCCTTTTTAGGGCATTCGGAAGTCGGTTTTCTTTTTTTTCCAAAAGCTTTTTATTTCACCCTTATCAGTGGCAAAATTTTTCATTTCAAACCATTCAAAACTCAGTTTCTTGAATACATTGTATCATGTTTTCGTATATTAAAACATAATTTTTTGCTGCAATGCAAAATCCACTACGGCTAAAATCTGCAGCGTTCATATGAATCGAATTTAACTCTGGTACATTTAATCCATGAGTTCATCAACGTCTACCTTGATTTGAGATTTCATAATAATCCAATATGAATTGTAGCTTTGAGAAATTTTCGAATTTTGAACTTTGCCTGGTCGCCATTTTTATATTCTGACCTGACCCTGAAGTGCTTTTTTATCGTTCAACTTTTTTCGACCTTTAAGCGGCCGCCACTTCGTTTCAAATTGTTCCACTTCGGATTTTTTATTGTAAGCTTTATCACACAATTGAATAAATCTTTGTACTGGTTTTGGTACAAACTGTACTTTGGCCAGAACAGAAATATTGCTGAAAATTTGGCGAAAATTTAAGCAAAGCTGCGACCCCCAGGCACAAATTTGGCTATATCTTATGTAGACTCACACATGCAACCAACCACACACATAGCCATATATATCTATATATATATATATATATATATATATATATATATATATATATATATATATATATATATATATATTTATGTATATATATATATATATTTATATATATATATATATATATATATATATATATATATATATATATATATATATATATATATATATCTATATGTATGTATATATATGTCTAGACATATGTATTTATATATGTACCTAAACATAAAGTTCACTCCGTAATCAATCTCATGAAATTTACTTAAAAATATCCTTCTTAACCGTAACATTCGTTCACGATTATTCGATACCCATCGCCTTTGTTTTCAGTTAACTATGGCACCAAATTTTCATGAAAGTTTCAAGAAAATCATACCATATAATTCAATGAAAAGTCGGCTATGCATTTTCATCTGTACAGTTATGATCAATTATAGCAGGAAACGTATATCTTTTTAGGTTGCGCATCTCGCCGGTTTTTAGTATGGAAATCGCTAATTTTAGATTTCTGGGCATATGTTGCAATGTATACATATAATATTAACTAGAAAGTAACGAGTCAACTTTATAATTTGCAATCACTCAATCCTTATTATTGCTTCGGGGAGTTTTATAATCGTATATAGAACGTTTACGTCTAAGGATATAAGAACCAATGAGCATGGTTTATGATATACCATGCCCATTGGTAAGCAAAGAATGAATGCGGAAGAGAAAAGCATCCTGAAATTTTCCCTTTAACTATTGTTGAATTGTATTTATACCACATTTAGAAATAATTTATTGGTTATTTCCGGTCGAAACGATGGTATCAGTATCCTTATGCAGAAAATTAAGGATACTGATCATTTTTATCACCCGCCACCAAAGCTCTCGGTCTCTCCAACAAATCCTTGCAGTGTGCCAACTAATTGGCTCTTTTCGTACGAAACATAATTTAAATTCAATTTCTCGACATCAATGTATCATATTAAACTGTTAATATCTATAGAGTCCTTGGAAGAATTTCAATTCTGTTTTGATGCATTTTAGATCAATATGTGGTCCATCATTTGAAATCCCTACAATCAAAATCCTTACACGCGTCGATCAGTTATGCTGAAAAATCGGGGTGAAAGTCGGAATTTTTTATGTTTTAACGGTAAAAGTCCTTTACCGTTACTTGAATTTCTAATCCTTTAAACGGGACCTCGCAGGAAGAACGACGTATTATTCGCCAAAAACAGGACTCTCCTATCTTTTTTGGTTTAAAAGTTATGCGTGAACGAACAAAAAAAATATACGTGATGAATTGATAACCTTCTTTCCTTTGTAAGTCGGTTAAAAATGTACTGTTTATGCAGGAAATAAAAGATACTCATCATTTTTATCATCTAATACCGAAGGACTCGGTATCTCTATCAAATCCTTGAAGAATGCCAACTAATTGGCACTTTTCGTGCGAAAGGTTATTTAATTTCAATTTCTTGCCATATTGAACTTTTAGTATCTACAGAGTCCTTGAAACGATTATAATTCTGTTCCGATATATTTTAGATCAATATGTTGTCCTTCATTTGAAACCTCTACAATCAAAATCATTGCATCCATCGATCAGTTACGCTGAAAAATCGAGGTGAAAGTCGGAAATTTATTAGTTTTAACGGTAAGAGCCCTTTACCGTTATTTGAATTTTTTATCCTGTAAATGCAACCTAACTGAAAAAAAGACGTATCATTTGCCAAAAACAGGACCCTTTTATCTATCTCCGTTTAAAAGTTATGCGTCAACTTACAAAAAAAGCAAAAAAAAAATATACGCGATGAACTGATAACCTGTCTTCTTTTGGGAGTCGGTTAAAAACAAAAAAAGGATCGGGTTTTTGGATGCTCTTAGTAAAATAATATTTTGGGCAATTAACAACTGGATTTTTGATCTCATTGATGACAATGTTGATTTTTAGGGTTTTGTAAAATAATTTTACAAAACCCTACGAAAATCGCGCCCTGTCTGTCCGTCTGTGTGTCACAGCTTAAGCTAGAAACATCAAATTTCGTATGCAGGTGAAGAGTGGGGTTCTTTTCAAAGTTCAATTAAGAAAAAAATTTATAAGGTACCCATATAGGGGAGTGGCCCCGAAAAAAAAATTTATTAAAGGAAGCCGATATGGGTATCAAATGATCTTGATGAGAACTTTTCAAAACAGATCTTAATTTGAAATTTTTTGCTTCAAGGGGCGTACAGGGAGGGGAAATATACGAAAAATGTAGGTCCCCCCTCGCGATTGGACACCCGTGATCCAAAAAAACTGAAAAAATATGGTGGTAGGTGTTTATGAGTGCAACAACAACAAATACCTTAGAAGTCAAAATTCGCTCAGCTTTGCTAATAATAGTATGATCTTTGAATTTCACATTTTCCCCGATGAAATCTTATGGGTAACCTTGAACTAAACGAAATTCGATTTTTAAGTAGTCTCACAAAAGGTCCTTATACTCAGCTACTTTGATGAAAATCGAATGATATACACGGAAGTTATAGCCATTTGAAATTTCTCCAATTACAACAACAATAACACATGATTTTGGTATTTTATGGACTTTCTATCGAATCAGTCATTGCAGTTTTGATTTATTCTTCTTGAAATTTTCAAATAAGGTCAATCATATTAATATTTTTCATGATTTGAGTGATTTTTGTTGGTTTGCAACAAAATGGCGACCGTTGAAAATAGAAACAAATGGATTTTCTTTGAAACGTGCACGTCTCTTTGACATATTTCTCGACTTTATTTCATTGCATTTCTGAGAAGTTGAGTACAAACCCCTTCTGAGATGAGCGTAGGTAGGTCTGTCTACCAACTTGTCTACCCAACTTGTCAAAAGTAATCACTGTTCCAGACAACGCTTAGCAAATCTTTATTGGTCTTTGCAAGCAGGAATATTAAACTTTAGATAGAAGGGGGGCTCTTTGATAGAATATATAATCACCTTTTCTAAGGAAGCAATTCAACCAATGGGTGCAGTTGGTTATCAGTATTTAAAAAAAAGAAAACCGTCTTCAAAATGCCCTAAACAGGATGAAATAAGATTTATGGAAGCGGTGCTATGTCAGTTTTTCCTCGTTTCTTTTGTTATGATGCATGCATTGGAAGTTTCCAGAAGTTTTATTTCATCCTTTTTAGGGCATTTGGAAGTCGGTTTTCTTTTTTTCTAAGTAGTTTTATTTCACCCTTTTCAGGGACAAATTTTTTTCATTTCAAATCTTTTAAAACTCAGTTTTTTGAATACATTGTACGATTTATGTTAAAATATAATTTTTTAGTCAATAATTTTGTTTTTATGGTATCTGCAGTCCAATTCTCTTTTTTCTGCAATAGCCGACGGGCCTTGCTTTGTTGTGTGAGCAAATGTGTTTTGAATACTTTGATTCGTCTTTAGTGTCTAGTTAAACATTTTAACCGACTTCCAAAGGAATTCATCACGTATTTTTTTTTGCTTTTTTTATGTATGTTCACGCATAACTTTTGAACGGAGATATACAGAAGAGTCCTTTTTTGGCAAATGATACGTCTTCCTTCCTATTAGATCCCATTTAAAGGTCAGGAACCTAATAACGGTAAAGGACTTTTACCGTTAAAACTGAAAAAAATTCCGACTTTCAGCTAGATTTTTCAGCGTAACTGATCGACGCGTGTTAGGATTTTGATTAATTAAATTATTAATTCATGCTTCAAAAGAATGTGGGCATAGTCAAAGTACACTTTTCTTAATGTTTTTTAATGCGAGTATTGTTGCGAGTTCCGGCGTACCGGCATTCTTCCATTTGCAACTTTAAATTGCCTCCGTAACATATCCACCTTCTTTTGGGCATATATAACTTTTTATCAGTATATTTATCGTTTTTTTTAACATTTAACAGTTTCCCTATAACTTTCATTTCTCCATCATATTAAGTCTACCCTCTTACCCTATTTTTAATAAAAAAAAAAATAATAATAATATAATAATGATC
This sequence comes from Odontomyia ornata, assembly GCA_963969285.1. Taxonomy (NCBI): domain Eukaryota; kingdom Metazoa; phylum Arthropoda; class Insecta; order Diptera; family Stratiomyidae; genus Odontomyia; species Odontomyia ornata. The sequence continues at coordinate 495,301,989 of OZ017738.1, forward strand.
TTAACATTCCCACTAACAAAACTCCATTCATTACTTCCCATTAACGAAATTTCATTCGATACCTTTTCACTAACAAAATCTAATTCCTTCCTTCATACTAACTAATATTATGCATTACGCTGGAAAACAGCATGTCTGTTGCATGAGATTTTTTACATGAATCTGAATAATTTTTCCACGCTGATTTCAAAAATATATGCCGTTTTGATGTAGCAGCTCTTGTTTTGGAGTTACAAAGCGAAAAGATTTTTCATTGAAAATGCACATAGTTTAAGTTTAAAAAAATTATTAAATATATTTATTCGAATAAAATTTCCTCTTTTTGGATTTTCTAGAGTGAAATATATTATGAGTGTAGTACTCCAACAATAATCAGCCATCATATGTTCATTCCAGTACCCCTGATACCTCTCCTCCATAGTGCGAATATCCTGGTGAAAGCGCTCTCCTTGTTCCTCGCTCAGGTCACCGAGATTTTCAGGAAAATAGTCTAGATTGCTGTGAATGTAGTGAAACTTAATACTCATGTTGCATCCAAGCCGCTGGAAGTGTATCAGCTACTGTTCAACGTGCTGAAAGTAGCCGTCAGACTTCCTATTGCCCAAAAAATTTCTCACTACCCAAACAAATTCTTCCCATGCACATTTCTCGATAGCTGTCATATGTTTGATGAAATTTTTATCATCTATCAACTTCCTGATTTGTGGGCCATCGAAAATACCACCTTTGATTTTCTCACTACTCAATTTTGGAAACACTTTTTCAATGTATTTGAAACATTCGCCATCTCTGCTTAGAGCTTTTACGAACTGCTCTATCAACCCCAATTTTATATGCAAAGGAGGTAATATAATTCGGTCTCTGGATACTAGTGGAGCATTAATTACATCTTGCTTATCGGGAATCAAAGCCTCCCTGGAAGGCCAGTTTCTTTTTGTCCAGTGCTCAGCTTTAGCTCGGCTGTCCCATAAGCATAGGAAACAGGGATATTTTGTGTAGCCACTTTGTTGACCCAGGAGAAAATTTACCATTTTCAAATCAACACATACAACCCAATTATGTTCCTTGTACTTGATTTTGTCGAGAACTGAAGATATTGTAGGATATTCTTCTTTAACCTTTGTAGAATGAGCAATACGTAAGGAACCAAGTTTGTTACCATTATGTAAAAGTACACATTTCAAACTTCGTTTTGACGAATCAATGAACAATCGCCACTGATTTGGATTATACTTTTTTAATCCTATTGCAGTCATGAGGCCCGGAATATCAGTACAAAACACAAAATTGTCTTTTTAAGTGAAAAAAGGAAGTAAATCCTTTTCCCTGTTACGGTAGTAAGATACCTTCGTTTCTCTGGTCAACAAATTTCTTTCTTTCAATCGGGAAGCTAAAATTTCTGATGCCGTTTAAGACAGTCCAAGGTCACTGATCAAGGCATTAAGATCATCTTAATTTAGTGGTCGGGGACTACCGTAGCAATCAAAATCACTGTCGCTACCACTGAGTTCGTTTTCGGTTTGTCCACGGCACTGGTCTGGATTTTCCAAAGATGTACATGGCTGCTGTGGTGTTGATATGTCACTAATACTCAAGACTGGTCTTATGGCAGATTTTAAGTTTGGATATATCCGCTTAGAGCGATTTTTGTGGTTTATTCCTATGATTTCCGTTGCACAGAAATAACAGTCGTCATGATAGTTGGATGGTTCACGCCAAATCAAAGGAGCTTTGTACTTAAAAGTGGGTCTTTTTTTGTTTGTCCATAGTCGCAAAGATTCAACACAACTCTTGCATACCAAATTTGGCATCCAAGGCTTAGCATTTGACGGCAACGGAAACCCAAAGTAGTCGAAGTATGCCTTTTTCACAAAGTCCGACACATTTAAACAAAATTTTCGGAACATATATTCTCCACAGATAACACAAAAACAATCAGGATTATTTAAACACGTTCTTCTTGAGGAAGACATAATGAAATTTATAAAGGAACTAGTTAAGTTACACCGCTATTGATAGAAACTACCGACTACTTATGTAAATTCAAGACGGTACCTGTATCTCATTAACTAGAGCTGCTTCAAAAAATCTGAAGGTAGATTTGAAATCAGCGCACCCAAATTAGTAAACAATAGAAAAACTTCATGCAACAAAAATAAGGTTGATTTTGTTTTTCTGTGTTATCTCCCATTAACAAAATTTTATTTGTTAAACTTACAAAAATTCATCCACGCTTTTCTACTAACAAATTTAATTTCCATGCCCATTAAGAAGGGTTCACGGTTGAAGTTGATAAATAAATGCATGGGAGATCAACAGAAGGTGGCTCCGGTGTTAGCGTCCTAGTTTCTCGACCGTGGGGTCAGCTCGGACCCTGGATTCAAGTTCTCCCGAGCGCAGGAAACCACTTTTTTGGGATATCGGCAAAAGCAATTATTCCCGTTATATGACGATTTGCATATAACCAAACGCTATTACGGTTATGCAAATTGCCATATATGCAAAATTGAAATTGTTGCGCTTGTCGATATGGAAAAGATGTGTGGGTAACGGAATTGAAGTGTATTGAACTTCAATTACGTTACTCGGGTACGGCAGCGGGAATCGGGGAAGGTAAAGGATGGCAGTATTTGGTCTTGAAAAGAAGAGGGAGTTTTTGCGTTTTTATCGAGGTGATTTGAGGAATAGAGAGTCTGATTTTGGCTTGGGACAGAGGAGTTAGTTTGTGGTGTGTCAGGAAAAGCAAGATTTTTTAATTTGGAATTTGAGAAATGATTTTAATTTGGAAGTTCAGAAGTGATTTTAATTTGAAATATGGGAAGTGATTTTAATTTGGAATTTGAGAAGTAATTTCAATTTCGAATTTGGAAAGTGATTTTAATTTGGATTACGTGATGGGATTTTAAGAATTGGATGGTAGTGTGGTAGAGTGATTTGGGAGTGTTAGGGGAAAAGATTTGGATTGAGAGTTGTTCTTCTTCTTAGCACTACAGCGCCTCTCGGGTCTTCGCTTCCTGCAAATAACGCCTCCAACTGTCTCGGTCCGTTGACCGCGTCCTTCGATTCCGAAATCCGAGCAGCGATGAACTGTCTTTGTCGACCGAATAAGACCAGCGTTTCCTCGGTTTCCCCACTGGTCTCCGGCCTTCAGTTCTCCCAACGAATGCCTATGGATTCTAGTTTATTTCTAGTTTAGTCATTAAATGACATGCACTCTCACAGTCTTTAATGAATGAAACACCGTTTTCAAAAACTGAAATTCATTCGAAGTCAATTGAATGAGTTATGAAACGTGCCACACTAAACTTCATAGCTTCCATTTGCACTGATATGAATACGCGGTGTATATTTTCAGTTGGACACATTACTGTTTTTCTATACCTTGTCTTGATCACCATTTTTGACTATTTTTATTAAAATCCTGGGCCTGTAAAGAAATGGTTATAATAATAATTGAAATGATAGGATTACTAAGTTTTTATTAAAGATAAAACTGGTAAAAACCTGTACGAATAATGATAAAACGCTAAGCTATTTGTTTCAATGGCAAATATATATATATATATATATATATATATATATATATATATATATATATATATATATATATATATATATATATATATATATATATGAGTATGTATTACCTAATATATGAGTATGTATTACCTAATATATGAGTATGTATTACCTAATATATGAGTATGTATTACCTAAAAGACATAATATATTAAAATTATGCTGTTGTTTCATCTGTTAAACCTCTGGCAATGAGCCCAAAATAACTCGGTTTTTTCAGTATGGCCCAGAAGCACTGGAAATTTGAACACCCATGTTTTAGTCAATAACCGCGAAGCAATTAGTTCGTTTAATTTACATTAACAAATTTAATTTTAAATTTGTAATTTAGAGTCCCATTCACTTCTTACAATTTTTATTTAATTATTAAGCAATCAAGCATTTGCATCCAATTTAATAAATAATATTTCATTTCATCATTTCCCTCTTATTATGATATAGCTCTCATGTTCGTTATAACCAATTATAACTCATCGTTTAAACGAAATTTCCCAATTATCTAAATATTGAAAATAATATCGGGAGCTATTGTCTCCGCTGCATGTTTTCATAACAAAGGGAAATTTTTCTGGGAGCCATGCTAAAAGTCCTATTGAAGACTCACACTCATAAAACAGACTTGTGGTGTTTGTCTTAGATAAATTGTGATAACTTGACAGCGTTTTGTGTACTCGCTTGATTAAGAAAGTGTTAAGCTTGAGCTTAAGAGTTAAGCTTTGTTATTATTGTTAACCCTCATATTTACGCTAAGTACAAAATTAATAGAGGCGATGTTAAAGAACAATGGCTTTTCATTCTCGAGAAATAAGAGTTATATTAAAATCAAACTAGAAGATTTATGTTAATTGTAAATGATTGAGTGTAGTTATGACGAACTCAAAATCGAAAAAAATATAATTGCAATATTGCATTTTCCTTTCTTTAAAATCGTTATGCTTCGTTTGTTTAGTGTTTGGACGAAACAGGTTCGGTCGTTACCTGGTATTGTGGAGTGAGTAGAAGTCAAGGATGTAAGTAATGTCGGCCTGAATGATGCTGCGGCGCTGGTCTCTGGGCGTATTGTGGAGCAAGCGCAACTTAGCTAGGTATGCTAATGCACCAAGTGAGGAGCTGGCGTCACTGGATTGTGCCTAGCGTTGAAGAAAAGCGGAGTAATCGTTTCAAGAAAGAAGAAAGTTCCCAGAGTAGTGATGATTAGTATCCGAGACGGGTTGGTCAGTCAAAAACAGCAGTATAGTACCTGAGGTTGCTGACAGACACGAAACTGAATTCTTCTGAGCTAACCAGGGTAATTGCTAGCACGGCTGCTGTGGGCGAATTGGTCTAAAGTTGACTTATGAATCTTATGAAATGTGGGGCGATAATCTCACCAAGGAGCTGGACTGAAAATATATGTTGCAATTACAACGAAAAGGGATACTCAGGACTTCATCTGCACATCGGGCAGTGTCTATTAGCAATGCTGATTATCATAGGGGTGATACCAACCGGCTTCTTTACAAAAATGCAGCAAAATATGCCTGCATTCAAACAAAGACGATAGGGAGGCAGTTGCTCATGTGTGGAGACAACGCTCACTCAACGATTTGAAGCACTCTTGTTTAAGCAAAACGCTGGAAACATGGACATGATTCAAACGTATAGTGAGAAAAAGTCCTGCTTAGCTCAGCTCTTGGCGGACATATATGTTTTCAAACTTACCAGCACAAGATTGCTAAGTCACTGTCTTCCCATTGTATACTTGCACAGGAGAGGATAATGCTAGCTCCCACCGTTTTCTATCTAAAAGATGAAACAGGCAGCGCTGTCACCTCTATAATGAAATAGGAGAACGTCCTCTGGATTGCTTAACCGAAGAAATAGTGAGAATGATTGACAAATTGAATCTTGTTGCACACTTTATGATCTTGTAATCATGATAGTCAAAAAAGTTTATTTCAGCACCTGCAGGCGTTAAGATTGGAGGGCTCATTTTCTTCCAAGCCTTCGTCTTTCCTCCTTTCCGCTAGAAAAAGTATTCTTAAGACTCCATGGTGCCTTAAGGCTCGGGAAAACGACGCGTAGCCCAGAGTAATGTGTATAATAGTTCCAGGTAGTTTCACATGAGGATATTTAATTGGTAGTTCAGAAATTTTGCACATCTAGAAGTCTCACACCCAGAGCACAAATAGCTTTCGAATTTTGAGAGCGAAAATCGGATGGTGATTGATTACCGCAAACTTAACACCTTCACTATTGCGGACTAGTACCCAATACCGGAGATAAGCGAGATATTTGCGAACTTATGAAGGAATAGCTATTTTTCAATTGTCGATCTTGAGAGCGGTTTTGCCAGATCCAAATCCGTCAACAGAGGAAAATTCGAGTTTAATCGGCTTTCGTTCGGACTGAAAAATGCCCCTTCAATCTTCCAGAAAATTCTCCGAGAGCACATTTGTGTACGCTACTGTGTGTGCATTGATCATATCATCATCTTTGGGAAAATTGAAGCAGAGCATTTCGACAACCTAGAGAAAGTGCTCAAAACCCTGGAGGTCTGTAACATGAAAATTCAGTTAGATAAGTGTGAGTTTCTGAAAAGAGAAATAGAGTTCCTGGGATTTGTTGTAAGTCTCGATGGCATAAAGACCAACCCTGAAAAGGTTAATGTAAAAGCAAACATACCAAAACCTAAGACGTTAAAAGATCTAAGCTCCTTCTTAGGGATGTCGGATTTATACAGAGTTACGTAAAAATTGCGAAGCCCGTGACATCCCTTTTGAGAGGGTGGGCTCAAGAATCAGTCGACGCTCTTAAAGCCTGTTTGATGTCTAAGGAAGTAGTACTGACACATCCAAGTTTTGACTTATGCCCTCAGCAACAAAACTACAAATTCCAAGATAAAGAGATAGAAGGCCATATTGGAAAAGTATAATCATGAGCTGAAGTATAAGCCAGGGAAGTCCAACATAACATAGTTGCCGACTCCCTCCCACGGCCTCCTAAAAAAACTAAAAACTTTGATTAACTCACTCACTCCTACAGAAAACAGTGACGATAGTTCATCACACAATTTAGTTCCCACCGTTGAATCACCCATAAACGTGTTCCGAAATCAAATTATTTTAAAGATTGGATATGAAGATAGCTATCAACTCCGAAACCCTTTTCCAAATTAGATGAAGCATATATTTATAAAACCACAATATACTGATAGTGACACTATAACCATTTTAAAACGGTATCTGAATCCCCATACTCTAAAAGGTCTCTTATGTTAATATGCGAGGAAACAATGGGTTGCACACAAAGAATTCATCCTCAATATTTTAAAAGCTATCGCATTCGATACATGCAAAAACTTTTAGAAGACATCTCCAACAAAGCGGAGCAGGAAGAAAAAATCCTTCAAACCCACAAAAGGGTGCACTGAAATGCAGAAGAACTCCCAAATTTCTGTTTCCCAAAAATGCCTTCCAAAATTAAAAATTTACTAAAACGATGCTGTATATGCAAAGAGAATAAATATGACCAGCATCCTAATAAACCAGTTTTGAGTCCTACCCCGATTCCATCCTACCCTGGTCACACGATACATATCGACCTTTCCAGTACTGAAAAACATCGGGTTCTAACCACTGCAGACAAGTTCTCAAAATTTGGTCAAGCAAAAATCATTGCATCAAAATACATTGAGGACATAAAATAGCCGCTCACCGACTTGTCCTTTTATTTCTGTGTGCCACAAATTAACGTCATTGATAATAAAAGTTCACTCAGACCGGCGTCTACTCGTATAACGTCCTTGATGGAAAATGACCTCAAAATTAAGGTGTTTAGGACACTTCCATACAATAGTGGCATTAATGGGCAAGTCAAACGCTAGCATAGTGCTCTTACAGAAAAAATGCGATCTTTGAAAAAGGATGGACCACCCAGATCATTTGAAAATCTTCTACAACACGCCATGCAGGAATATAACTTCTCAATTCATACAACGACTGGAAGGAAACCTATTGGAGAGAACTCGAATATCCAACATAGAACGACTTAAACAATAACTAAATACACACCTGATAAACCACAATAAAATAAGACAACCTGCCAAACGGTACGAGATCGGAGAAACTATTTTTGTTAGACAGAATAAAAGAAAAGGATCTAAATTAACAGCGCGATATAAACAAGAAACAGTAAAGGAAAATAATAACTCAACCATTATAACAGAATTCGGTCAAGTCATTCACAAGAGCCACATAAGAAACTGATCTTTCTCTTTCAGGCTTCTACCCTCCATTATCGATGCCAAAATTGAAATTTTAGACTTTTGATGCTCCCAAATCATTTCTTTTCACACTGGAAGAGATAAAATACAGGATAAGAATTTCAGGTTAATACATACGATCGACATTGACCAATTCGAATGTTTTATCCAATGAATTGAACCAATCCTTAATCTTGCGGAAGTCAGAAACTACTCATTCTCATTTCATCTGTCCTTCAAGCTACAGCAGATTCAAATCCTAATTCATACGAAGAAAACGAAACGAAATTCAAAAGATACTCAAGGAAAATAGCCAAAAAAATTTCAATACCGTATTACAAGTAGAGTTTCAGTTTAGATTATCTCTAATAAAGGAAAAATTAACGAATATAAATCTCGCTATACCTTGGACCAAATAAGCCGTTATCAATTCAATAATTTTACCCAAATCCGGAATAAGACTGGCAACAAGTATTCTCGATAAAGAACTCCTTCCATATTCTACGATAGCCCTTGATTTTTCTGATGTTAAAATCATAACGAACATGTCTTTGATACCTTACATAATTAATATTCTGCTATCAACAAGTCTTATTTATGAATCCTTGTTAATTCAAGCGATAAAGAAAAATCAAATTATTAATGGCCTTCAATTTAATAAAATTTTAAAAATTAATGATCAAATCTTCGTGTCATCACGAAATTTTAAAAGATGCGTATCATACTTTCAGAACCTCCTTAATCCGCCGCACAGCTCCAGAACATCGGAGCCCATAGATGTCTGCGGAGAGCGTCCATTGGCCCCACCAACTCTGAATGAAGTTCGTTCCGTGATCAAAGCCCAAAAGAATAATAAAGCGCCGGGCATCGATAAGATTCCAGTGGAGCTCATCAAATATGGTTCATAAAGCTATTCACAAAGTCATCCAGCATATTTGGCAACAAGAACATATGCTGGAAGAGTGGAGCCAATCAATTATATTCCCTACCCACAAAAAAGGTGACAAGTTTTATTGCGAAAGCTATAGAGGCATATCACTACTTTGTACGGCGTACAAAATATTTTCAAAAATATTAGAAAATAAAATCGGATCATACCCCAACAGTATTATTGGGGAGTATCAAGGTGGTAGATCAACAATAGACCAATTATTCACAGTCAAGCAGGTACTTGGAAAATGCTGGGAGTTCAACATAGACGTACACCAAATTTTTGTTGACTTTCAGCAAGCATACGACAGTATTGATCGTAACGTACTGTACCAAATAATGCTTTGCTTTGGCATCCCAGCCAAATTAGTCCGTCTTACTAAAATGACAATGACGTCGACGACCATCCAAGTCCGCATCAATAACCAACTAACTCACCGATGCCTTTGACACAAATATCGTACTAAAGCAGGGAGATGGGCTGACCCCATTGCTATTCAATTTGGCTCTGGAGTACGTCATACGGAAGCTACCTTTCGATACACGAGGTACAATACTATTCAAGTCAAGCCAAGTAACCTATGCGGACGACATCAACATTTTGTCACGGTCATTAACAACTGCCAAAGAAATCTTCCTGAAACTCGACAGCGCAGCAAAACTAGTAGGGCTACAAATCAATGAAAATAAAACAAAGCTCATGACGCAGTCGAGGAAAAATACATCAAGTACGCAAAATATCACACTTGGCGAATATATTATCGAAAATGTTAGCAAATTTGTGTATTTCGGCGCCAAAACAACGAAAGTGGACAATGAAAGAGACGAAATACACCGAAGCTCGCAAATAAAATATCTTATTCAGTATTGACGATCTTGAAGACCAGCTGCATACACAGGAAAACAAAGTTCCAAGTATACAAATCTGTGATAAGACCTCTGTTATGCTATGGGTGTGAAACATGGACCCTAACCCAAGCATTCGCAAATATATTGAACGCCTTTGAGCGACTGTTCCTGAGGCGAATAATCGGAGCGAAGCTAGATGAGGACCAATGGCGAATTCGATACAATCATGAGTTGTATGAAATTTTTGACGAACCGGAGGTCTCAACGATTATAAGACAGCGGAAGCTGCAATGGGCTGGCCACATGAATCGTATGGACGAACAACGTATATCCAAAAAGGTATTCGTGGGGAGAACTAAAGGCCGGCGACCAGTGGGGAAACCGAGGAAACGCTGGTCCGACTCGGTCGACGAAGGCAGTTTATCGCTGCTAGTGATGGGTAAAAGCACCATATTTTACTGTGCTGGCACACCGCACACTTAAGTGTGCGGTTTAATGCGAGCAGCACACTGTGATGTTTACCCTTCTTGCTTGTCACAAACTCCAACACAACGCATGAGAAGAACATAAGCGTGCGGTGCAGTTCAGTGGCATTGTGCGAGCAGCACACTGTGCTGTTTACCTTTCTTACTTGATACAAGTCGCAATAGAATGCAGCACAAGAACGTAAGCGCGCGGCGCAGTTAAGTGGGCTGGACTATACTGTGTGATGCGATGAATCATTCCTTCCATAGGAAAATGTAAATCACCAGCGTTTGAGCTTTTAGTCTGCTTACTGGTGTGCACGTTTTTGCAGTTGATCGCTAATCCCTACGATTTGGTTCTTACGTTGTAAAAAGATTTTGAAACGTGACTTATTTATTTAGTAGTGCTCCGTATTTGTGGATTCACACTTAAAAGGCTAGTTTATTTATGGAAAATTTTTTCAGGAAAGAGCTTGTGTTTTTATTAATTTCAAGAGAAACGATATCATGAATGCTGGCAAAAAATCGTCAGTAAAGAGGACAAGTTTCGTGAGGCAATTTTTTAAAGAATTGGAAGATGGGGAGACTGCAAAATGTGCATTATGCTCAAAACTATTGTCAGTTAAAGGAGGATCAAACTTCTCATTGACTCGACATTAAAAAAGTAAACATTTTTATGTTTACAGCTCAGAATCAAGACCGGTCGATGCTGAAAGGATTGATGATCAGAATGATCTTGATGCAACCTCGTTGCAACCTGCTGTTGCTGCCGCAATGCAACCTACTGCTTCATCAACATCTGCCCAACCTTCTTCTTCTCCGTCGCGCAATGCAATAGAAAAAGCATCTTCATTTGCAACATCTGCGAAATCATCTTCCATAACGAGGTTTTAAGCGAAGCCAATGAATCAAAAAAAAGTTGCCGATCTGAATAGTCTGTTAATCAAAACGATTGTGAAAGACTATTTACCATTTCACATAGTTGGAAGTGAAAGTTTTAAGAAGTATATTAGTGCCTTAAATCCAGGTTATCAGTTACCATCAAGAAAAACTATATCAAAAGTCCTGGTACCTCAACATTATAATTTAAACAAGTTGAGTAAGCAGGAGAGTGCTCCTACCAGAAGGTCTTTGTGCACATCTAGGGTTAGAAGCAAGTTTTCTAATGGCGTGAATCGATAACTTGCATTATTCATCCAATACTTAGATATGAAATCGTTCAAATTTATTCAAAAGATGCACAGTTTCTTTCATAAGCACAGTGCAGCCGCCATTTTAATCTAGCTTAAATGATTTTTCTGAATGCTCGGCCGATTGAACATGTTCAAGTTAAACCCTATTCCTTAAATTTTCATCAAAATTGAAAGAAAATTAAAGTGCCTAAGTCAATTTTAAATATATATATAGGGTTTTACAATAAGAGGTGTTATTTTGAATAGATCTTCTGATTTAACACCTTGCGACTTCTTCCTTTGGAGCCACGTGATAGAGAAGACCTATGTCAATAGCCCAGCGTCGATTCAAGATCTCAAAGATAAAATTCGTGAGGCTATCGAGGTACCGTTTTGATTTTATGGGCAAAAATGTAAAATCTACAAATCATACTATTATTAACAAAGTTGAGCGAATTTCGATTTCTAAGGTATTTGTTGCCCTTGTACTCATAAAGGTCCAGGTTTGTGATAATTTTCAGATTTTTCGGCTGAAAGGTGTCCAATCGCGAGGGGGGACACAAATTTTGGGTACATTTTGCCTTCCCCTGGACCCCCTAATTCATAAATTGATTTTTTTATTTCAGATTCTAAAAGTTCTAATTAAGACCTTTCATTTGATACCCCACCGACTACCTTTGATTAAAAAAAATGTTTAAGGGCCAATTCGTTAATAGGGGGGACCCCCCTTAAAATTTTTGATAAGGCCTTAACTTTTGAGAGACTATCATTTCTGACCTTTTCACAAAGTTTGAGCATTCTAGCTTCTATAGTTTCTGAGGAAATCAGCTGTGACGCACGGACAGACGGACAGACAGGTCGCGAAACTAGTAGGTCTTTGTAAAAAAAAATTACCTAAAAACAGGAAGTTTTAGATTGCCTTGAATCGTCAAAAGCAGTTTGTTTAACTACTGACAGTTGGACATCGAAAGCCAACGAAGCTATATTTACATAACTGTGCATTTTATTGACGAAAACATAAAAAATGCGACATTTCTTTTAGAATGCTATAATTATTCGGACAATCATACGGCCGAAAATTTACGGAATGAACTCTGGAAAATTGCAGAAATTCGGAAAATTGAGGGTAAAATTCAAGCAGTTGTTCCGGATAATGCCTACAATATGGTTGCTGCTGTCCTGTACCATGCTTTGTGCATACTCTAAATTTAGCAGTAAAAGCTACCATGAAAGAAATTAAGCACATTCAAAAGAAAGTTAAAAAATTGTTGAACTTTTCAAAAGGAGCCCAAAAGCATCTACCCTGCTTTAAACGGTCCAAAAGCAAATGGGGCAATCAATTTCAAATCTCAAGATTGACTCAAATACAAGGTGGAATTCAACGTTTGGTATGTTCGGGAGAATTATAGAAACCAAAGACCCTCTCATTTCTACAATTGCTCTGCACTATCCAAATCTTCAAAATTTTACTAACGATGATATTCTTGCTCTGCAAAAATGTTGCGAATTGCTAGAAGTCTTTAAACAGGTTACAGAGGAGATTTGCAGTGAAAACAAGGTTACTGCATCTAAAGTTATCTTACTTAGTTCGGCATTAAAAAAATATTGCTCCAATTATCTGGCTACGAATACCAATTTACCCAAAAATGTTTACCGATTAGGCCAGGAATTAATAGTTTCACTAGATACTCGGTTTGGGAATATAGAAAATAATGTCGTTTTCGCAGAATCAACATTTTTGGACCCAATGTTCAAAAGACACGGCTTTTCAAACCAACATTCCTTTGAAATCGCAAAAGAAAGTATAATTAGACCAACCGCAGACGCAACGAATATTGCTGAAACTGCAAACCAGGACTCATTAGAAAATGTTAGCTTGCATGTAAGAGAGCCTATTTTGGAATGATTTCGATCAAAATGTACTTGATTTCATCGAAAAGCCCAGCGGAAAAGAAAACATTAACAGGGAGGTTAAGAAGTACCTCAAAGAGCCAATTTTATTAAGAATTGAAGATCCTCTTGTATGGTGGAAAAACCACAAAACATTGTACCCCCGAATTTTTAAATTGGCAGTTAAAAGGCTCTGTTGTTGCTACATCAGTGCCCAGTGAAAGAATTTTTTCAAAAACTGGGCAGATCGTTACGGAACGGAGAAGCAAACTTAGTGGAGCAAAAGTAAACCAAGTTGTTTTCCTTAATGCAAATAAGAAGATTTGATATTATAACAGATAAATTGAATTTATGTTTGCCTCGCTGTTTTTATGTGCTGAAAATTGTTGTTTTGTTGCAATGAAATTTTTTGTTTTGGGTTATTGGATGTCTTATTTGAACTGAAAATAGTCAAACATAAGTTTATCAACAAGGAAAATATCACATTATAATCGACTACCGAAGAAGTTGTATGGACCATAGTGGAGCCCCAATACGAGATCAAAAGTTGTAAACAGTAATATAGTGAGAGAGAAAATCGTAGACGAGCGCAACCCGAAATTGCAAGTCTCTGCGATCTTCTCAAAAAATTGTGCGCAAAAATATGAATAGTTCAATAAATTAAACTCATTTCTTCGTATATTTTCATATTGTATCGAGTGAGAATTAACTCTCTTAGAACCTCTTGTAAATATAATTTGCACCCCCTACCAAAAGCATCGCGTGTGAAAATGGATATTGTGGATAATGGTTTCTTGTTGAACGTACTTACAAATTAGGTAAAAAACTTTTCATATCTAGTTTGAATGAAATGGGAAATGGAGACGTTAGAATGCCTCAACAATTCGTATATTTTATCAGTAATACTCTACAAAATTGCACGCAAACGTACATACGAGCACACAAATATATGCTGCGCACAGAAATGATTGAAACATGCGGACTGCTGGCAGAAAAAAGAGACATATTACACATTTTGTACCGCAGGAACACGTGCTACCCAACACTAATCGCTGCTCGGATTTCGAAATTGGAGGACGCGTTCAATGGACCGAGACAGTTGTAGGCGCTTTTTGCAGGAAGCGCAGGCCCGAGAGGGGCTGTGGTGCTAAGAAGAAGAAGAATGATCAAATATTTGACGTAATTAAAAATTGCAAAAATGTTAATAGCTTAAGTATTTGTAAATCAATCGTGCTCATCGATATAACCCACACCTCCTGTATACCAAATCTAATGGGAAGCCTGACCGCCACTTGCAATAGAACCGCAACGCCCACATACCATCAATTGAAGAAATATCCTCGGATATGATATTGTTGAATCAATTCACGGGTACTATGTATAGTAGCCGAGCAAATAACCCATCATCTGAACGGGGCTTACTTTGTTAAAATCTACAACACGAGCATAAGCGTGACTGGGTGAACCTTTGTGAATCACAAGACTACAGCGATCCATGCCCTGCCTGCAATCCTTCAGAAAGCAACGCATACTATGAAACCCATTCACTTAAAATACTGAAGGATCTATACATTAACAATACTAGTTAAATCCAGCTGTTGTGCAACGAGACCTTCTTGTATATGCATCAAACGGCAACGTACGCAATACTTACCATCATGGGAACATATGCAATAATCCTACTTAGCTGCAAATTATGCACAAGATTCAAGGCGAGGCCAACCACCAAATTAAACATAGAGAAGGTAGCAGATCCTCCATCTCTACAAGAAAAGAATCAATACCCGATTGACCATCACCGGTCCAAACTCCACCATCATCCCCAGCATTCGATCCACAACCTGCAAGAAAGAATATAAGGTTCAACGACATTCAGTTCTTCTCAACGATTGAGGAAAATCGCATTTAAAGGTGGGCGAGCTACCACCTACCTATTTTAATTCTCCGTGTGGAATATTAACTAGTATATCCTACAAACGGGCTAACCTAAATTCACTGCATAAATACAGAATTAGACGGGTTCATACGAAATATCGTCCAAATACTTGAAGAGACAGCTAATTGAACTTGATTTTTTTGTCGTCGTTTATTTTTAAAATTTCTTTTCTTATCATGAATGGAATTAATGAAGTAAACGAAGTGCTCCTCTTATATATCACAAATCAGGAGAAAGATAATACAGGAGTAAATGTAACTAATATTGTGCAAAGAAGAAGGTAGGAAAGGAGGTAAAAAAATCATCGTTTTACGAGTACATTTGTGAAGTTATTAGTTTGATTCATATTGTACAGATGCCATACAGAGTAAAATTTCAATATTCTCGTAGAACATATTGACACTTATGTATATTGATTGGGGCCACGCCTTTTGCTTCGCTTCATTCTCTCACAATAGTTCAAAGAATTGTTGCGAATCGCGGCGTACCGGCATTGTCTCATTCGCAACTTCAAATTACTGCCGTAACCTCTCCACCGTCTTTTGGGCACATATAAATTTTCCTCAGTAAATTTTTTTTCTTTTTAACAATTTCCCCATAATTTTCATTTCCCTATCATCTTAATCCTACCCTTTTCCCATATTTTCAATTAGAAAAAATAGTAATATAATAATAATTTTAATTTTCCAACATTTATCTTTCATACTAAATAAAATTTATTCACGTTTCCCTACTAACAAATTTCATCTCAATGCCCACTAAGAAAGTAGCATAGTTGAAGTTGCTAATACAATGAATGTGAAATCAATAGAGGGTGGTTCCGTTGGTAGCGTCTTGGATTCTCGACCAGGGGTCCACTGGGACCCTGGGATTAGTTCCCCGAGCGCAGGAAAACACTCTTTTTGGAATATCGGCAACAGCAATTGTTTCCGTATATATATATATGATGATTTGCATCTAACCAAACGCTATCATGGTTATGCAAACTGCCATGTATGCAAAAGCGAAGTGTAGCGGAATCGAAGTGTAATGAACTTCGATTACGTTACCCAGATGCGGCCGCGGTAATTGGAAATGAAAAGGATTGCGGGATTGAGGAAATGCTGGATTTAGAAAGGCATTCAGTATTTGGTTTTTGGAAAGGAAAAGTCAGTTTTTGCGTTTTTGTTGAGGTGATTTGCGGAATTAATGATTCAGTATTTGGTTTTTGAGAAGGAAAAGTGATTTTTGGTTCGGGAGAAAGTCGGGTGGCGACGACAACAGTGAATGGAGAAAGGGAAAAAGTGGAGTTAATAATTGGGGGAGACTTAATAGTTGAATTGTCGGAAAGATGGATTTTGCATTGTGAAGTGCATGAATTTTTTTATGGAAAAATGAAAGACGAGCATTGCGTGAATTTCCTGAAAAGGTGCCAGGACGATAGGGTTTGTGAAGGATTTTAGTGATTAAAACGATTATGAACAATTCAAACTGAGGTGTTTAAGGAATAAATGGCGCAAAAGTGAAATTATTTCTGTACTGCGTGGAAACCATTTCGGCAAAAGAAGTTTTTTAGTGAATATTTACAAAATTTGGACTATAGTTATATAACACACTACCAAGCGCGTCAGTTTTTATAGTTGTTATATATGTTTCATACAATAACGTAAAAATTGCGTAGCTCATTTGTTGTACTACAACATTAAAAAAACCTGATTCTTAAGCAGTTACCTATCAATAACGGCAATCCAGGAAGGTGGAATCAGCGTTTTATCGACCAAAATTTAAGAAAAAAAACGTTTAAATTACATTAGTGGCCGATATTTTATTCAGTCAATTCAATTTAATTCATATTCAGGAATTTTTAAAGTAACTTTTTCAGTGCCCCCCTCTGTAGTTGCGGAGCGCTCGGCATCATTGGAAGGAGTGAGTAATTTTTTTATTATCCTTTTATATTATATACCAAAATAAATTTGTACTGTCCATTTTTTTGTTCATCAAAGAAAATTGGGCCATGCGTGTTTGCAATGTTTCCTTTCCTTTCGTGAATAAAGGGGGTTTAATTTTCTTTTTATAATCAATTTGGTTCTTTCATTGATTTGGATTTTTTTTTGTATATTAAATTGTTTCGTTTCTCGCAATAAAATGGCCCGTACGTATTAAAACAATCATCTTTGATTTCTTAACATGAATTCCCCTTTCGCGTCCTTAGCATTTCGTGTTGGTTTTTTTATGTGTAGGTTGGCTCAGCACGAGCAGACGCTGTTCCGGAAGTCCACGACTGAGCGCCAGCCGGCCTCAGTATGCCACCCCGGGTTACTCACCCCTCAGCTGAAACATAATGTCTGCAACTTCGGTGGTTTCCGCGGTTGCAACAGAATGCATTTACCTTTAAACCTGTATATTGACATGAAAGAGCATCTTGACTAGTTGACTTATAATTTTATTAAAGTACATCATTAATTAAGCAGAATTGTTCTGGCTATACACAATCTTAACAACAAAATAATTTAACAATTTATTCCTTCTAAGGATACCAAATATACACTTTACTTCCTTTTCAAGGGACACGCCACTCATTCGAACTCGCTCTAGTCTACAACTTCTACATTTTCTCCAGAATCATCTTCTTTCACGAGAGAATGTTTGCTGATTTTAACCTTGTCATCACCACTACCACACTCCGACGGAGCGGAGTTAGGTCTTATTCTCTTCTCTGGCTTTTTCAACAATTCCTCTATCGAATAAGGGTTTCTTTTTCGGCTACTCAGGGATGACAGTGACGCTGTTGCAGACATTTGGACTGGCCCATTGTTACTACTCGAAGCAGAAGGAGACGATTTGCCAGAATCGCAATCGCTGGGCGGATCAGACACTGGAGTTGAAGTGGCTGTCGTCAAGTCGATTGAACTTTCAGATCTAGTAGTTCCAGGAGAATGGAAGTACCCTGCAAATTGTCCAGAGGCGTAGGGCAGGAATGTTGCAGAATCATGCATGCGATGTGGGGATGCATATAGCAGAGATGAGTTCCACAGCCAATGCTTCGAAAATGATGCAAGTGAGTGGGGAGGAAGAGTGTAGCTGAGATCCTGCGCTTCAGCTTGGGTTCTGGAGACGGTGGCACTAGATGCGTTGAGCGTAGCAAGCGCTGCAGCAGGTTTTATCGGAATTTCGCTTGGGGTGATGGCCGGGTGAACAGCAGTTGGGCTCTTGATTGTTTCAGGATTTGAATATCGATACTGGCCAGGGTGATGGTGTGGGTTTATTGCTAGGTGTGCTGTTTCCAGAGGAACATTTGGTTGAGCGCCAGCCCCGTAAAATTGTGGTAGTTGTTGCTTCAAAAATGCTGCTGACATTTGCGTGTCACGGATCATGGCACTTTGTTCGGTTGAAGTCATCTCGTCAGTCCATAGTCCCCCGTTGCGCAAAATTCGATTGACCGAGCTTACTGATGGTATCGTGTTCGGATCACAGATGCGCTGCGAAAGCAATTGATCACGTATTTCCCAAGCAAACATTCCTGGGTTTTCTTGTTTGAACCGAAGAATCTTTTTCACAACCGTAGGTGTTGCAACTTGCTAAAAAGATAAGAAGAATATGCAGTCAGAAATCTGAAGTTTGAGAAATAGAGAGTTATTTGTTTTTCATATGTTTGGAAGACAAATGTATACGACTTAGATCTACTAGGACTAAGAATATACTATTTGACGTTGTATTTGAAAAATGCAACACTGTATTGAAAGAATTCTTGTATTTGATATTAGTAAGGTGAGATTCATTCGCAGAAAACAGGAAATTCGAATCGTGTTAACAAAAATGAATTTATTGGCTGAACTCGATTCAGTCATGTGTACCTTACATACAGTGTCTTGGCTCAAAGTATTGCAATTAAAATCCAAAGATTTTCCGCAGAAACTTATAGTCGAGGTAATTATGGAGAAAGAGGTTTGAATGAATCCTTGATGTTGACTTATTGATTGTATTCCCTAGCAGTCGTTGAGATAAGTGATTTAGATTTTGAGAACCGGTTGAGATTGCTATTAAAATATAGTCAAAGACGACTTAGTGTATTTATTTCCTTCTTGCATTCTGTTCAGCTTGCATATGTTGTAAATAGAATAGAATTATTTGAAGCATTGAAGTCATAACGTAACGTAAATGGGAAAGAATTTGAACGTCATGTATTGACTCTTTGCATTTGCCCCATGCATTAGCTTAGCGCATCACAGTTGTACGACAGAATTTAATACAAACAAAGTTGGCTGGGTATTGTATATAACAGCAGTGCTCACATTAATCTTTCCCTTTGTGTTCCTCTGACCGTTGAACAATAAACATCCAGTGAAAGTAAGACTCTTCGTAGTTGTTTTAGTTGAAATAATCATCGGAACACATCAGCATAGCCTTTTAAGGTGCTAAAGTAGATATAATTTGTAATTCTTAGACGCTGGCTAAGTATAGATAGCAATTTTGTTTGGATCGTAATTATATTTACCAAACTATAGGAGTTAGTGGCGTATGCTGGGTCCTTAATGGAATATACCATGCGTGACTTATGTTATGGTATCCCCAGATACTTACGTCGAAATTGTGCAGATCACGTCCATATTGAGAATATATTAGACAAAGCACATTAATTTGAAGGAAGTATCACCAAAAAGACATTTTGATAAATTAGCTGATGCAAAAATAAATAATTTAAACATTTAAAGGTACAGCCTCCCTCAGGGTGGTTGGGGTATCTTATTTCTTAACCATATTGCTACTCAAGCAGTATAAAGATTTTTGAATCAGAATCGATCAAAGTGGAGTGAACCCATAATATGCATTGAAAATCGCTCGTTACAAATCTGGTTGATGTGATGATGATAAAACCAGTACAATCATTTTTTCAGGCCGGCTGTTTCCTGGTAAAAATTGATGTTTATTGCTCTCATCGGCAACCAATCTAATCAAGAAGCCTGAAAGAATTACTCATTTCAACAATTCTCTACACTGTATAATCAGCAGAAGTCATTATATCGAAACTGCAATACTCTATTGGTATTTGCTGAGAACATCAACGTAAATTTGAGATCAAAACTAATAAGGATATACGAGTAACTGCACTAATAAATGGGTGTGACTAAAACTTTATGCGTCAAGAATTGGCACAACAGCAAAATTCTTAGGACCGATCTATGTTCATCAAATAACCTAGGCAAAAACTGGTTCGGTGGATAACCTGTCCAACTTTTTGTTTTGTGGTAGGGAGGTGAAAGCTGTTTACGTCATAATTGTGGAGCTACTAGAGGAGCAAGGCTTTTGCATTATCCCCTAAACACCATCCTTGTTAACCTGAGCGACTAGCATGGAACCGTTTAACACACTTTTCATCCTTGCATTTTCGTATAAGATCAAGACCACCGCTACGCTACATGGAAAATTTAAAACAATAATTCAAATACTGAAAAATAAGACTTTTAGATTTAGGTGTTAAATTTCCTAGTATATTTGGAACGCTGACCTGCACATAAACTTCAGAATAAAGACTAACGGCAAATATATAAGTAACCTTGCGCTAAAGCCCATGGCGGCTAAAAAGTAGGGATGGCGGTTTTTGGTAAAAGAACCAGTTCTTCGGGTTTGCAGTTTTTTCATCTTCAGTTCAAACTAGCGGCATTTTACAGACAAAAAACCTGGTTTTGAAATAACCGGTTTTTCGGTTTTTTCTTAGCCAGTATTTTAATAAAAATATATATTTATACTCATAGATCAACTTTAGGTATGCATTAAAACATGCGAAATCATTTGCTGGAATTGGTTTCATATGTTAGAAAAATATAGTGCCGCAAAATCTAGGTTTGTAAAACCAATTGCTATCACTAAGAAAACAATTAGAGCTTTGCTCCTCGAAATTTTGATCCATAAAACACGCGACTTCCACTGCGTAACTATTTTTAATCGGTAAGATACGATTTAAAAAGATCGCGATAGGAAAAATGTCACTGCGCTTAGAAGATCAAAAGAAGACAAAAAAAAACGTGATGACGTCGTAGTTATAGGTGTACACTGCTGAGCTTCTATCAGCTGTGAATACGGCTATTATATTACGAAGGCGACGGTTTTGCTTTTACCGTGACAGTTTGCAAGCTTCACTTTGCACTTGACGTGAAGCTATCCGCATCGGAATGACAAATAAACAACCAATTTGGTTTACTCTAGTTTCGATGGGTATTTATGCTGTATGGATGGAGGATTTTGGTTAAACCAAAAAAAAATGCTTCTTTTTGTCACTATTTTTCTATTTCTTTATGTCCGAAAGTAAAACCGCAAGAAAAACCGGGTTTCAATTAAAACAAAAAACAGTTTTTGGTTAAACCGGTGCGGTTTTGCCCATCCTTACTGATAACTATAGCAATTAATGCTACTAAAGTACATATGTATGGTGAGAAAAATGCTTTCCAACTTTTTGTCTTTGGTATTTTCTGTTCATTTGTTTCCGGCTTTTAACCAAAAAACCCGGTTTTTAGTTGAACCAGTGTGGTTTTTCCCATCCCTAGTTTTAAGAACACCCTGGGAAAAATTGGTGATTCCGCAAGATCTTAGAGACAGGTGATCGGATAAGACATTCAAGTGATGATAGAACCTAATATTTAATCTCAGATGGCAAAACAACAAAACTCTCGGCTTTGATTTTGGACACAAATACTGGTGGGGGGCTGGACTACATATAGAACCATAGAAGGTGAATAATAGCATTTTTGAGGTTTTCTTGGACTGCTCAGAATACTGAGCTTTATGATTCATGACAAGACATGTACTTACAAGAGAAAATTAATCTGAATATAATTCGTAATTA
The DNA here is from genome assembly GCA_963969285.1 of Odontomyia ornata. Lineage (NCBI taxonomy): Eukaryota > Metazoa > Arthropoda > Insecta > Diptera > Stratiomyidae > Odontomyia > Odontomyia ornata. The sequence goes on from OZ017738.1 coordinate 495,323,872, forward strand.
CAAAAACATATTGAGCTCGGATATGTAGAAAAATTAAAAATAATTCTTTCACCTCTAAGCGTGATGGTCGCCATCACCCGTGTGTATCTAATAGGAGTAATGGCCTGAGAGGAATTAGTACACACGTTAAAACCATCACTGATCGCGTGCTAGGTTTGTAAGGAAGTTGTGCGCATTCCTTTAAAAGCCATTGGGCTATATTCCTAGTAGGTGCATTAGGTGCATTAGTACCGGTATCTGGTTAAAAAGATTAATAATAAATAGCGCTTTTAAAGGAAATTTTATAATTTTTTTATTTTTTTCAGTATCATTACAGGTGCTATTACTGCCGAAATGCAAATCGTAGATGAGACGACCAGGTCCAATTCGGAATTCAACAGATTCTTGAAGCTCAACAAGTCTATAGGGGGGTTGACAGAAGACATCAGGTTTCTGAGACTGTGCCTTAAGTTTAACGTGACACCGAAGAGTCACAAGGTTTTGTTAAAATCATCAATATTTGAAACGGAAAGGGAAACTTTAGCCATTGAAAGAATCCTAGTTAAAAAAGTATCAACCGGTTGTTTTCAAAACTGGATTCTGCTAGTTTGGAAAGCTACTCCCTTCACCTGAAGATAGCGAAGAGCGTAATTGGAAGAAAAGGAGATATATTGGACATCGTAGACAAAATACAACGGGCCAAGGAGTGTGAAAAGGCGAGAAAAAGGAAGATCTTAGACAAAAAGTTGGCTATTTTGCAGAAGAAAATTCATACGAAACGCGATCAACGGGAGAAGATTGACTTTATCCAAAACTTTATCATTAATAAATCATCAGAAACATTCACACAGGACCAAATGAGCCTTTTAAATAAAGGCTTAAAATACGCAGTCGCTAGCAACAAATTTCCAGCGGAGGACATTGTCATAGATATTGAGGCTGGAATACGATTCATGGACTCTGACGAAAAGCAATTTGTACGGAAGAGAACGTCGGAGATAATTGGAGCAAGTCGAGTAGGAGGGATCAACGGAAATACTGAATGGAAGCTGCTTAAAGAACTCAAAGAAAAACCAGTGTATTATGTAAGGGCAGACAAAGGGAATTCTGTCGTAATTATAGACAAGAAGCAATATGATGATATGGTGCTTGATAAATTGAATAGCGGAGACTACCACCAATTAAGAGCAGACCCCCTACCGAACTTGATAAACAGAGTGGAAAAAGTCCCGAAAGAATCAAAACCAGTAATTGGTGACATCAAAAAACTTAGAGTGTCTAACCCCTGCCTACCTAGAATTAAGTGTCTGCCCAAAATCCATAAGGAGGGGAATGAACTGAGGGAAATTATCGCAGCCACTAATGCACCTACTAGGAATATAGCCCAATGGCTTTTAAAGGAATGCGCACAACTTCCTTACAAACCTAGCACGCGATCAGTGAAGAATAGGGACGAACTGGTGGAGAAGCTTCGAAATGTGAAAGTTGAGGAGGGCTATTTATTGATTTCCTTTGATGTCAAATCACTGTTTCCTAGCTTGCCAGTTAAGCAGTCCTTGGCACTGTTCGAGGACTGGCTGTTGAAACACAGTGATTCAATGGAATGGAGGAGACGGGTTAAATGCTATAGCAAATTAGCAGCTGTATGTATGAATGAAAACTATTTCATTTTCAGGGACAACTTCTTCAAAGGGACGATAGGAGCAGCTATGGGTAACCCTCTTTCACCTCTTTTGAGTGATATTTTCATGGATTGGCTAGAGTTCGAGGTGGAGAAAAAAGGAATGATGCCTAAGATATGGGCCAGATATGTGGACGACATTTTCGCGATGGTTAAAGCAAATCAGGCGGATGAGTTACTACATGTACTCAATGGGATACACCCTAAAATAATATTCACGATGGAAAAAAAGAGAGTGAGGGCCAATTACCGTTCCTGGATCTTTTGATCATAAAGGCCAAAGGTGGATTAGAATTTGATATCTACAGGAAGAGCACAAGTACCCAGAGAACAATCCCCTCTTCTTCTAACCATTCTTATGCACAGAAAATGGCTGCATACAATTGTATGATCCACCGAATATTAACAGTACCATTGAATAACCAGCGTCTGGAACGAGAAAAAACAGTACATCGTGGACACGGCTAGCAAAAATGGGTATAGGAGGAGTTTGATCGAGCAACGTATTCGAAAAATGGAGAAACAACATAGAAGAAATGGGCTCACTTCACTATTTCTACAAGAACGACGACAAGTACGAAAATGGATGCCAATCACTCATTCATCTTCTACCAAAAGATTGGAACGCATTTTGAGAAAGAGAGGATGCAATACGGCTAGCACGAGCAGAAAATACAGCATTGAAACAATCCTTGGATCAACTAAGGATGGCAAGAAAAAAGAGGAAAAGAGTGGAATCTATAGGATCAGTTGCCCAGAATGTAATAAAGTATATATTGGACAGACGAAACGCTTGGCAAAAACTAGATTCCAAGAACATATTAAGGAGGCTGAACAAATCATCAGAAGAGGTGGAATAGATACAGCAAGATCATCATTAGCCAGACATATTATTGAGGAATTTCATACTATTCAATGGGCTAATCTTGACATAGTACAGGAAGTCCGGGATTGGAAAAAGTTGGATGCTTGCGAATCCTTATGGATCTCGAGAGTCCCCAGTGAACAACGTTTAAATACGGATCTAGGGAACGGATACAGTGACCTAATGAAAATCATCAATTAATTTTCTTGTAATTAAATCTCCATAATTATGTAACTTGCCTCAGCTAACCCGTAATTACTTTACCATTTTCCTTATCCCCTGTAATAAATTTACCTTTAAGCTCTTTGTTAATTTTATACCCTTAATTGCATTATAATTGTTTGTTATTTCTCGTAGTAGTACTTAAGGATATTCATGTTTATTACCATTAAATGTGAAAGGTTTAAATACTCGGATGATTATAAGAAGAACTTCAGAATACCGCCACTGATGAAGAGGATAACTTGTCCTCGAAATACCGGTATCTGGTTAAAAAGATTAATAATAAATAGCGCTTTTAAAGGAAATTTTTTTATTTTTTTCAGTATAATATCACAGTTAAAAATCAATAGAGAAACGACAAAAAACATTTTTGTATAAAATTATATTTGATACATACGTGCATTTACACACTATTACAGTTGAAAATTAATTGAAACAAAAAGCATATTTGTATCCAGTGATACTTTTTACGCTAATAGGGGTAGATTTTTGAAGTATCACGCCCTTGGAGTAGACTTACAAAAACGAGCACTAGTAGATACATCAACTAAACTTAACAGCATAGGCATCGTCATCAAATCTTCAACGCCTCAAGCAATGCTTACTAATTTCAAGGGTTCATTCGTAAATATATTACGAGGCTATAAGCAAATGTTGCATGAACATGTGGTACCGACGGAAAAAATTAAAACAATGGTCACACATTGCACTGTTACCAAAGGTCCACCAGTCGCATCAAGAGCAAGAAGAATGTCTCCCGAAAAACTTGCCGCGGCGGAAACAGAGTTTAATGACTTGCTATTGAGGGCATATGCCGCCCATCAAAGAGCAATTGGGCAACACCTCTTCATATAGTCAAAATACCTGATGGTACTTGGCGACTATGTGGCGATTATCGCCTACTCAATTCTTTTACGGTACCAGACAAGTACCCGATACCGCACATACAAGATTTTGTATGCATTTTACATGGTAAACAAATATTCTCAGCATGATTGATTTAAAAAAGGCTTTTAATCAGGTTCCAGTTCAACCGTACGATATACCAAAAACTGCTATCATTACGTCCTTTGGCCTATTTGAATTTGCATTTATGACATTCGGTCTCAGAAATCCCGCGCAGACATTTCAACGGCTAATCGGTGAAGTGCTTAGTTTGCTTGATTTTGTCATAGCATACATAAATGATATTTTCATCGCAAGTCAGAATATCGAGCAACATCAAGAGCAGGTTAGAATCGTTTTGGATTGACTTGCACAGCATGGACTAAGAATAAATGTGGACAAGTGCAAATTGACACAAAATGAACTGGAGTTCTTGGGTCACTTAGTCACATCCCAAGGTATTAAACCATTACCTGTTAAAGTAGAAGCCATAATCCATTTGGAAAAGCCTCTTGTTGCAAAACAACTCCGGAGATTTGTAGCAATGATAAATTTCTATAGGCGTTTCATTCCAAACGCCGCAACTATTCAAGACAAACTGCAATGTTTTATCAAACGCAACGTTAAAAATGACAATTTTATTATTGATTGGACTGAAGACGCACCTAATGCACTCGAAAAATACAAGAAAACGCTAGCCAATGTAACACCGCTAGTTCATCCATTCAAATGCATTTGAAACTGATGCATCAGACGCAGCAATCGGTGCCGTTCTGCACCAGATTGAAGACGAAGGATGTAAACCTTTGGCCTTTTTCTCGAGGAAATTAAATGATACTCGGAAAAAATACAGCACATACGATCGAGAGCTGCTAGCAGTCTTTGAAGTAATTAAATATTTCCGGCACATGTTGGAGGGAAAGAGTTTGCCATATATACTGACCATAAGCCACTTATTTTTGCCTATCGTCAAAAATGTGATAGAGCATCACCTCGACAAGCTCGGCAATTAGACTACATAAGTCAGTTTTAATCCGACATTCACTACATTTCCGGCCGTCAAAATATCATCCCCGATCTTCTATCACGGATTAATTCAATCAATTCCGCCGAAATTCAGTTCGAAGCGATATCTAAAGATCAAGAAACTGATGACGAGTTACAAAATATCTTTCATTCAAACACAACTTCTTTGCAGCTTAAACGCATTACACTCCCTTATTCAGACATTAAGCTCTACTGCGATTTAAAAAGTATGAATCCCGGAATAAGAGCAACTACACGCCTCGCAAAAGAGCGTTTCGTTTGGCCGAATCTATACCATGATAGCAAAAACTTCATACAAAATCACATCCCTTGCCAAAGGACCAAAGTGCACCGCCATAAACGCTGATAAGGAAATCCCAGAGCGATTTGCATAGATAAATATTGATTCAGTTGGCCCGCTTTCACCATCAGGAGGTCACTCATACATTTTAATAGTAATTGACCGTTTCTCAAGATGGCCAGAGGCAATTACAATTAGCAGTATAACCGCGGATAGTGTCGCATCTGCACTAATATTTTGCTGGATATCTCGTTACGGCATCCCCGCAAGAATAACCACGGATGAAGGACGACAGTTCGAATCGGAATTGTTTCGCCAGCTAAACAGAATCTTAGAAGTATTACATCTGCGAACGACAAGCTACTATCCGCAGTGAAATGGCATTTTCGAAAGATGGCATACGTCGTTAATATCATCTCTTAGAGCTAAATTATCTAATGATTGGTACAACGAACTACCCCTCGTTTTAATAGGACTTCACAGCGTCTGGAAAAACAATATAAAAGCAACACCAGCAGAAATGACTTTCGGACAAGCACTTAGCATTCCAGGAGAACTTTTCGAGCCATCGAAGGAGCACCCCAGTGATGAACAGTTTATAAAAAAGTTTCGACGAAGAATAAATATTTTTCAACCTGCAAAGACCACGCATCAAACCAGTAGTAAAGTTTTCGTCCACCCTACGTTAAAAGATTGTTCGCATGTTTTTGTCAGAGTCGATACCATTTGTACTCCACTTCAGCCACCGTACAAAGGACCATACATTGTAGCTGTACAATTTTTAAAGTAACCGTTAATGGAAAGCATCAAAACATTTCTATCGACCGACTGAAACCCGCCTTTGCAATACAATATCAGGACGACCAAACACCGAAATCCAGTAAATCAGTACACCACCGCAACGATGACGGCCAGCCAAACCAGCGCAACAATCATTCCCAATCACCATACCAAACACGATACGGAGGAACTGTGAGGTTTCAAGATCGCCAAGCTTCACCATTTTGTATGACAGGTATCATGCATGACAGGGAGTGATGAAGCGACTACAAATTAATTTCATTTTTCACATTTTAATTCATTTTATACATTTTTATTTCTACATGTCAATATTTGCCAGAAAGGTTATTAGTACACTTTACTAAATTGTACAGTTTATTCTACTGCACTAAAAGCAATAATAACCAAACCACTGCACTAACAGCAGCGACAAAAAATCCGGTTTGAATAAAAAAAAGAAAAGTTAATGTGCGCAGTCAGAACGTATACGCGAGAATAAAATTAAATTACATCTAAATTAGAAAACAAAATTTTGAGTTTTTATTTTACAAAACGAAGAGTGCGCTACGGACTGAAGTGCGATGATTATTATTAAGAAGCGCTAAACGGTCTCTGCATCATATTTTGGATGCTGAGATAGTTTAAAGCAGATTAAAGATGTACGGAGAGAGACATTGTTTGGGTTTTATGGCTTAATCAATATTTTCAAAATTGCTGTGCATGCATAAGAAATAATCTAACACATTCATTCAAGTTTGCATGAAACTAATTTCAGTGGAATAAATGTGATCCTAGATAATTTTTGACATGACTCAACATGAAATCATATCAACCCTTAAATATCCATGGCCTGATAATGGTAAATTACAGGTGAAAGAGAACGTGTTCAAGTACGTGTCGGAAATATGCAAATTTTATTGTGAAACATTTTTCCAGTATTCACATGCCTATTTCTTTCCCGCCGCAAACAACCTTCAATTTCTAAAGTGAAGTTGTTTAAAACGTTGAAAAAATTAGCATAAATAACTACTGAAAACGACCCACGTACGTGTATCATTTTTGGCCTCCTGCTCTCAATACGGTAATGCAGCGGACACGGTGCGTAGAATGCATTGATTTTATGGTTTCCTGTTCAATCCCTAACTTCGCGAACTAACCCTGAAAGACCCCTATAAATCATGGTGGCAATATTAAAGTAATTTTTTAATGAAATGCTAAGCGGCGTTACCGTGTTGTGATTGATGTCAGTCAACACGAAATCAACCCCCGTCAGGATTCAATTATGGGTCATTCGTTGGAGACTTGTACTGGCAAATGCTTGCACGGAGTTGGGAGTTGGTCTTTTGGACCCTGCTCATAACGTAGAAGACTTAGTGGCACCGCCATAAAATCGAATTAGCACTTGCAAATGTCGCTACAGCAAGCGGCAATTAAAAACAGAAATAATTGATTCAGTCGATATGTAACTTAAGCGATTCGTTTTGTAAGACATTAAAGGTGCAAGGACATGCACGAGAATGTGCTGAACATGGCAATTATGCGCAATCAAGGAAGGTGTAGATGCGATTAAATCGCGACACAATGAAAGTTTGTACGATATCCGTTATTAAATCGTTGACAGGGAGAAGAGGGTGGGGAATTGTGGGGTTTTAAATTCACAAGTATAAGGCTGAACATTTTTGTCGATTGAATTGCTCTGATAAGCCGATATGAACGTCATTTTCAGATTAGATTCTTTTCTCTTCAAATTAGAGTTTTTACGTTTGAGATCTGGAATTTATATTGATATAATAGAGAATTAAAATCAAATCATTAAGAGGTTTTTAGGGTGGTATTTAGAAAAAAATGTCATAATACATTTCTTGAAAAGAAAGAAATATTTCCACTAAAATTTTCTCCTCAACTTGCGTAAACTCAAATTAAATAAGGCGGTTCTGCCATGACCGTATTATCAGCCGCTTCGTGGGAAGAATGCCAATCAGTCAAGTGTCTCTGACTTATCAAAGTGATTTTTACGCGATTATCGAAAGTGTTTTACAACTTGTAGCCGCTGGAGCTACTATCTATGATTAGGCTGTGTTGATAATTGCGTTACGTCTTTATTGAATGTTTTATTGTTGATGGATTTGGCTTCCCCTGTGGTTTTTCTGAATATAGACGAAAGTTGCCAGTTGATATGAGACGGGATTTGTGTGGCCTCACAAAAACGATTTGTAACATTAAAATCTCAAATAAAGAATTTCCTTTAAATTTCGGACAATGAAGGCTAATTTTTTTACTCAGAGACTAGCTAAAGAATTTATTTATTAGTAGACATCTATAAAACTCTCCAATAAAGATTATCTCAGTTTAAGTTCATATGGCAATACTATCCATCCATTCAAAATTAATCTACCAAAAATAAGCCCCCACCAAGCAGCAAAAACTTATAAGCGTTAACTATGGATTTTTCCAAGGCTTAAGCATGTGTGAACTCCGTGTAATAAACGGGAGCTGAACGTTATTAATGTGCGGCGATTAACCGCTGAACTAATTGTGGGAAAGAATTATTGCAGGTGACAGGTAACACTCTAATCACGTGCATTATCGACATTACACACACGTAACATACAACAAGCATGCAGAGCGGTCGCTTGATCAAAACGACAGGGGCCATCGGAATGTGTTAGACAATTTCGGCAAGTTAACATGTACATCATTAAGTCTTATCAACACTTGTTATCACCATGTAAATAATATTATTGGCACTTGAGCGCAGTGAACGCCGAACGATAATGTACACACAATATTCTATTTATGGAGTGTGATTTGTAGTAGGAAGTAAAGCAGGATAACAATCGGAAACTCACCTTCGTTTTGCTACCACCAATCGATCCTGGCCTAATTGAGCCTGTCTCATAAAATCTGGTTAGAATTTTTGAGACACAACCTAGAAAAGAAAACGTATTTTAATGTTGCTCATTAATATTGTTTAGTTTGGAGAGTCTTGTAACATTTTGAAAAATAGGAAAAAAGAGAACTCCTCATAGCAACAGAATATGTAACATGTAGGTTGAACTTTTGCTCATGCAAATTCGCTTCCAACAAATTTAAAATCTTATGTGGAAATCTACGCTCATTATACTATGGTATATCACATCTCCTTTAAATGAAAATTTTTCGCTTTGCTTTCATATAGTTCGCCACATAATTAGATTAATTAGTGTGAGGACACACATTATACTTACCATGCGACACAAGCAATTGCCGCGAGATATCACAAGGACGAACTCCCATAAGTGCTAGTTCAACAATGCGTCGTCGCACACAATCTGGTAAAGGACGTCCATTGACGAACACGCCACCCAATTGGTTAACACCTGCTTGTCCTGCAAAAGAGATGGTAGAGATTGACCATGAGTGAAATAAGCAAAGAACTTTGTTTTATGCTGTTAATTAAGTTGAGTGTGAGAACAGTATGGCTAAATATTTGTCTTCACTTTGATGATTGGTTGAACATAGTTCCTACACAATTTTTGTAAATGGGATGTAATGCTTTAGCAAAAAATAAAAAGACGAAGAAAAAATATGTAGAATAAATATGATATCATAGATAAAAATTAAATAGTTTTTAAAATTCAATTCACTGCAGAAAACTAGTCCAAAAAGTTTTATACAATTCAAATGAAAATTTCACTGTCAAAAAGAAATCAAAATAGTTTTTGATCTAGAAAAAAAATTTCCAAAATTATTGAATGAATAACAAAGCCCCTTCAGTCAAATGTAATTTGAGGGCACTAACCATGGGACTAAAAAGGTGAATACGCACATGAACGGAGATAGTGGCTCCGAGGGGAGACTCAATAAAACTGGAACAATTTCAACTAAAAACAAATAAAAAAAAGTAAGCAAAAATAACAATAACGGCGACGCAACCGGTGGCTACAGCCACGCTGTTCACAGCAGATCGGGAGCGGACGAAAAATGGAGATTAACAGACAGTCTTATCCAGAATCAGGTTCCTGCGGCATTTGGGTGCTGCAAAATAATGATGTGAGTGCCAGAACGTCCTAAAAGGGAAGAGCCGGGAACTCTGCAGGATGCGCCAGATGTTCGAACCTAGGGGGAAAATATAAAGAACATCGAGAATTCGATGGTTGCTGCGTCCGAAGCGACGGTTTTAAATCCCGAAAAAAATAACAAACCATCCTGAAGTCTACAAAGTAATCACGACAGGAAAAGAAAGGAGTCAACAGAGAAATAAAATACCGTTGTGTAATTTCACCGCTACCGTCGAAAATCTGGCTGAAGTACTGTACTCGGAAACGGAAGCCGATAACCTCCACAAGAAAGGAGGAAAGAGTAATAAATGGCCTCCTTGAACTATAGGAGCTCCTAGACGGACTCGCGAATGCAGTAAGAACACTCCCAGGAATCATTGAGTCATGAAAACAAACGCGGCAAAACATGTACAGTTAGTTCAGTGTTTTGTTTAGTGAAAATTGGTTTCTTCTTAGCACTACAGCCCCTCTCGGGTCTTCGCTTCCTGCAAATAGCGCCTCCAACTGTCTCGGTCCATTGACCGCTTCCTCCGATTTCAAAATCCGAGCAGCAATGAACTGTCTTCATCGACTGAGTTAGACCAGCGTTTCCTCGGTTTTCTCTCTGGTCAGCGGCCTTCAGTTCTCCCAAAGAATACCTTTTTGGGTATCTGTTGTTCGTCCATACGATTCATGTGGCCAGCCCATTGCAGCTTCCAACTTCTTACAACCCTTGGGACCTCCGGCTCGTCAAGAATTTCATACAGCTCATGGTTGTATAGAATTCGCCATTGGTCCTCGTCTAGCTTGGCTCCGATTATTCGCCTCAGGACTCGTCGCCCAAAGGCGTTCAATATACAGGTATTTGCAGATGCTTGGGTTAGGGTCCATGTTTTACACCCATAGCATAACACAGGTCTTATCACAGATTTGTATACTTGGAGCTTTGTTTTCCTGTGTATGCAGCTGGTCTTCCAGACTGGTTTCTTAGTTTCATATAAAAGATCCAATATTTAAACAGCTTAACAAAAGTCGACATGTCGAAAAGAAAAGCGTCCAAGAACGCTGAAAAAGCAGCAATTATTTGGCGCCTGGAAGCTGGAGAGTCAAATGTCTGCATTGCCAGAGAATTTGATGTAAGTTCTAAATAAATATGTAGCTTGTAAAAATACTGTACGAGTATACATATGCATGTTATTTCGTCTCAGATGGCACATTCAACAATTTCCATGATTTGGAAAAATTGTGATAAAATACAGAGTATATATGTGAAAAGTTCTAAATCATTAAAATTAACAAAGGTTAGGTCAAGTAACCAATCTAGAGTAGACTTCGCTTTATTTGAATGGTTTGAAATTCAAAAAAGTCGCAACATTCCCATCAGCGGTCTTATTTTACAAGCAAAAGGGGACGATTTTGCAAGACAACTAGGATTAAAAGATTTTAAATGCACAGTAGGATGGATCCAAAGGTTTAGAAAAAGCACAACAATATTTTTGGTAAAATAAGTTGAGAAGCGGCAGATGTACCGGAACGGATGTGTGACGATTGGATAACAACAGTGTGGCCAAGTAGAAGAAAAGGATATAAATACGAAGAAATATTCAACACAGATGTAACCGATTTGTTTTTTCTAATGATGCCTGATCAAACGATCAAGTTTAAAGGAGAAAAGTATGCTGGAGGCAAACTTTCCAAAGAAAGAGTGACTGTTCTTGTAGCAGCGAATATGACTGGCTCGGAAAAATCAAAACTAGTGTTTATTGGCATAGATGTTTTAAAAATGTTAAATCACTACCTGTCGAATATGAGAATAACACAAGAGCCTAGATGACATCAGCCTTATTTGAAAAAATTATTGTGCAGTGGGGCAATAAGCTGGTTTGGCAAAAAAAAGATTTTATTGCTCTTGGACAACTGTCCCGCTCATCCAAATATTCAAAATTTAAAAACAATAAAATTACTCTTTCTCCCCCAAATACTACGGCAGTTCTCGAACCGTTGGATTAGGGCATAATGAAGTCACTGAAAACCCATTTCAGAAAACGTCAAATTATGAAAGTTTTAAAAGACATCGACGAAAATGGTGTGCCTCAAAAATTGCATATCCGGGAAGCCATTTTTCATTCTCATCGCACAATAACCATTTTTTTTTGCGCATGCAGGGTTTTATTTAAATGCAACCGAAAACTTTTTCGATCAAGATGATTCACTACAAAATGATCAAAATGATGTTGAGGGTTATCTACGTTTGGCTCAATGGGTCTGCACTTTGGCTGTAGATGACATGACAGAAGAGGAAATTTTAGCTATCTCAAATCCAGATTTGGGTCAGGTATAAACAACGACGAAGTGGAAATGTATTCAAAGAACGATTTCCAACCACCTACCTCAAAAGATGCTTTTTCAGCGGTTCAAACGATACATTTTTTCACATTTAATGAGGATTAAAACAGGCTAAAGCAGATTTCGCTTTACTACATTTGGAAAAAGTAATTTACTACATTTGGAAAAAGTAATTGGAAAACAGAATATCACAAAAACAAACTAAGATGACAGCTTTTTTTTTCTTAATATGAAATTAAATCTGGCTAAGCTAAGTTTTTGTGCCAATTCTTTAGTATGTATCATTTTTGCTGTACTCAATTACCCTTCAATGTCATTATAAGAAATAAATATATATATATATATATATATATATATATATATATATATATATATATATATATATAATATATATATATATATATATATATATATATATATATATATATATATATATATATATATATTCGAATGCGCTTGATCTACATCTGTAGCTAAGGGTAAAGTCAAGATCTCGTGGCTTAATCGTAGTGTATCTGCCTTGTGTTCCCAGGGATGTTATTTCGATTCCAGCCAAGCGTCTGGGTGTTTTTCAACATCAATTAGATCTACAAAAACAAAATTACATATCCACTGATTAGGCTCAAAAATGTGGGGAATCTATGTCTAGCCTTCGTTGCGAATACACGTGCTTCAAAGCTCCTGTCAAGAATTTTTTAAAATTCAATTAATTTTTAAATCATCAATTAGAAAGTAATTTTTAAGAAAACATTACATCGTTGAACTTTTCGAATAATTTATCGAGTATCTGGATTTTATTTGCGAGAAATATTCAAAAAAGTCAAAAAAGAAGAAACGTTTTTTTACCGGGAGTATGGAGGAGCCCGACGGCTTTTGACCGCTGGGGGACCCGGGGCCAGGAATTTCTAATGCTACGAATGACAAAATCATGAAACAGAAAAACGACCAAGAAACCTCTGAGTTTGGCAGGCGCATCACGCATTCAAGTGAAGAATTCGAAAGAGTGACCAGAGAAAATGCAAAGATTACTAGAGATAATTATGAGGTGAAACTCTGAATTCAAAATTTGGAGGAGGAAGGTCCGGGCGTTAACAAAACTGAATAAAACAAAAGTGATCAAGCCTCAAAATACGTTCGAAAAAGAAAAAGCGATAACAAATAAGAAGAATGAAAAAAAAACGGCAACAAACAAGACCAACGAAGAAACAGTAGCCACGCAAAAGGCTCAAACTTATAAAGCAACATTACAAGATACAAAAAACACCAATCCATGATGCTTAAAACATACTAAGCGCAAGAGGAGCAAACGATAGCGCCAATTACTATGCGGTATTTGCTGCGATGAATGACGATATGGATACTTCGATGGAGTGCCAAAATATCATAGATAAAATTAATTATTCCAGTAATAATTTCATTGAATATTTAAAATCAAAAAATAAGGAGAAGAAGCCAACCGGTGTGTCTGCTGGTTCTCCTATTAAAAATAATAAGATAAATGAGAAAGTTCCTCGGATTAATGTTTTTGGGCACCACGGAGGGGGTATGGTTCGGTTGTTGCCAGCCGAAATAAAGACAAAAACATTGGCTGATTTTAAACTAGTGAAAGATGCTCTTAATAGTGTGAAAGCTCCCCACTTCACATACACGTCTGAGGCGGAAAAAATTTAGGTTAGTGTGGTTGGTTTTTTCTCCTTTTTCCAATCAAATCATAAAATATGTAATAACCTTAATTAATTTGAATTTGCTACAGTTTTTTTTTACGAAATGTGTTTAACTAATAACGTGACGTAATTAGTCTGTGTGGTCTAGTGGTTAGAGCATGAGACGCATAAGCCGAAGGTCCCAGGTTAAAATCTCGTTGGTGCACAACGTGATTTAGTTCAGAGGATTTTTCGGACAGACTACGAGTGTTCACTCAGCGGTGATATGTACTGATTTAATCAGATCATATCATAGCTGAGCAGACACACGGGAGCATGGTACTGGCCAAACCGACTTCCGAAAAAGTCAATACAGTCATGAAAACGAGATACTCTAACTATCTCTAAGCGAAGGACCGAGAGGGGCTGTAGTGCTAAAAAGAAGAAAAGAATAACGTATAAATTTAGAGAGCCGTTTAGGCCATTAAGTTTTTTGTATTGTTATTGTTTGGAATTTGCTTTATATTCTTTTAAAATTTATAACGGTTAGTATTGCATAAAGCACTTTTGACTTGACTTGACTTAAGGATGAAAAAAATCAGACCCTTTTGTTAAAGGGCTTGGAATGTGAGGAGAATATAGTAGATCTCCTTGAAATCCTACAGGAAGCTGCACCTGCTGTCGAATTCATTAGTGTGAAAAATTTTGCTACAAGGAGATCAACTGGTGAAGGCAAAATGTTACCATTTTATTTGGTCCAAATTTCTAACGATAGCAGTCCGAGTGCCCTCCAACCGGTAAGGTCTTTGAACTTTAGAGTTGGGAGGTGGGAACACCTCCACAAAATTGAGGTCAACCAGTGTTACAGGTGCAAAATTCATTCGGCTGCCAATTATGCCATGCACTATCGCTGCTTAAAAGCAAAGATATTCATGCCCGCGGTGAATGCAAATCGGCTCATATGGTGCCAAGTACATCGCAATGCATTAGCTTCGAACTTCGTCAAGCCCGGAGTATCATTTGCAATTGCTACTAGAGGACCAGCAGACAACAATGTAAATAAAATACATAATGTAATTGGCAATAATGAGCTGCTTCTAAAAATTCACCAACAGCTTGAATCTCTCTCAGAAAGAATAAATAAACAAGATCTCAAAATCAATTTCATTTTTCAAAATTTAGGCCAACATGTCTCAAAATAACTTGCCATCCAGTTACATTCCCATGGATAGGATTCGTCTCATCTCGATCAACGTCAACTCCATTAAGCAAAAGCCTGACATCACCCACCTCAATTCATGGCACTCCATGACATTCATGGATTTTGCATTCGTAAGAAACGATAGGGATATTGGTTCCAAGACCCTATTGTTTCCAAAATATTGAAAAAGTCGAACTCAAAAGCTTTGAATCTCTTCAAGTGTCCGTTATAAAAATCTCACTGCCAGGTGGGGATAACCTCTTCGTTATCTCTGCCTATGCAACTGGTCGAAATGTTCTCAAGTTCAAGAAGGAGCTCAATTCCTTGTTTGAAAAACTCGAATTGAACAGGCTGGATAGTTATTATATTCTTGCTGGTGACCTGAACGTCAAGCAAACATCATAGCTGAACGCCACCAATAATTCAAAAGGTGTATTCCTGAAATTGTGGATAACAGAGAACCAAATTGACTACAGGTGCAATCGATATTGGTCGGAGTTCCCAACATATCCTAGAACAAATTCATATTTGGACCTCTGCGTTGCTGACGCAAGACTTGAATTCAACTATAATAGTCCTTAACGGAAACTGCAGGTGCTTCCTTATGATAGTGACCATAATGCAATCGTAATGGAAATCAATCATCAAAGGGATGATTTCTTCCTCATTCCAGTTCAACATGAAAATTATCGGTTGAATTTAAAAAAAAAAAAAACAGGCTGGGAAAAGTTTCAAAAGAAGTTTAATCGGGAGTACCAGAAGCAATGTCTTCCTTCTGATGATGGCAACGCTTGCTCAATGGTTCCTACTGACATCTAACAAACGATGAAATAGATCTCTAGACGTTGGAAACGATTGAGAAAGTAGTTCCCAAATTTAAACATCGAAACAATATGGATATGAAACACCAACCATTCTAAGGTTAAAAAGATTGAAAAGCGTTCTTCTCACACGCGTGTACAATATTTATCGACGATTTTTGGACTACAACCATCCCTCGTTGGCTTTGTTGAAATTACACCTGAAGAATGTCCGGAATTTAATCCGTTCATACATCCGGAGTGAGGTCAGCAATCAACGGGCAGAAAAATTTAGGGGTATTAGCCCACAGGACCCAGACGGCGTTTCCGCGAAAGTGAATAGCATATTCCGCAAGAAGTTTCGAGTGAAGGTATCGAATCTTGAAGTCACTAGTGATGAGATAAATCTTCTCGATAGAGTATCGAAATTGATAGTACGACTCCGATTGAAATGCAAACAGGTTATATGTGATGGATTGCATAAACTTGTCCTGACTGGAACTCATTTTGAATTGGTTCATCTACCGCAACCTGAGAGAGGGAATCAAATATTTTCAGAGGTCGTTAAAGCAACGGTTTCCGACTTCAAATCAAGCCTGAACGGCCAATGAATTCTTCATTTCAGCCATGAAGACTCATGTGGTACTGATGGTATTCCAAATGTAGCTCTCCGACATCTGCCTGAGGTTGCTATTAGGAATCATTGCATATTGTTCAACAACATGTTGAGCAACTCATATTTCCCAAGTGAGTGGAAAAATGCTAAGGTATTTCTGATCTTGATGAAAGGAAAAGTATCGTCATGCTCTAAAAGCTACCGCCCAATCAGCTTGCTGACTAACGTCAGCAAGGTGTTTGAAGTAATACTCAATAGACCGTTAAACGCGCAAATTGAAAAATT
Organism: Odontomyia ornata; assembly: GCA_963969285.1. Taxonomy (NCBI): domain Eukaryota; kingdom Metazoa; phylum Arthropoda; class Insecta; order Diptera; family Stratiomyidae; genus Odontomyia; species Odontomyia ornata. The sequence goes on from OZ017738.1 coordinate 495,340,521, forward strand.
TTTCAATTTGGTTTTCGTGCCAGCCATTCGACCAAGCATGCAATAACGAAAGTAACCTCAGACATCTGTTGGAAACCAAAAGATAGAGAATGTATTGGAGCGTATCTCATTGATATGGAGAAAGCCTTCGATAGGGTGTGGTTAGATGGACTAGTTTTTAAACTCCTTCAGGACAGGTTCCCTAGACACCTTGTCGCCATGATGTGCAATACGTTATACGGGAAATCGTTTGTTGTAACTAATGAGAATCTGACACCAATGCGCGAATTCAAGGTCAATGGTCCACAGCGGGGAACGGTTACTGCGCCTCTGCTCTTCTCAATATTCATTCGCAAGCTATTGAACGGCTTTGACCTTAACGTCTCACCAACGCGATCATTGATAGCGTTTGCTGATGATCTGATAATCTATATGGCAGACCGAAAAGCAACAATAGTTCAGAGCAATTTTCAAAAAATGTTCAATGATGTACAGTTGTACACTGACAATTGGCGAATGAAAATCAATGCGCAGAAGTCCGAAACAATTTTGTTTCGGACAACGCTGCAGGGGGTCAGTCAAGACCTGAAGCATAATTGGAAGGATTTCCATATCATGGCTGGCGAGGGTAATTCAGAACGGGTTTCACATAAATCCTGTGTTCGATACCTCGGTCTTCATCTCCATCAGTATCTGTACTCTACTGAAAATGTCAAAATCATGCTCGGTAAGGCACAAAAAGTAGTCATGGCCCTACGAACTCTTTCATTCTACAAAAATTGATTAAAAGGTCAAAATTATCTGTTACAAAACCCTGGTTAAACCAGTTTTAATATATGGATGTCAGATTTGGTAGTGCTAGTACAATGGAAAAATTAAGAGTTTTCGAAAGGAAATGTCTTTGTGCATGTAGTGGTTTGTACAGAAACCCTGAGTCGGATTGGAAGCATTATATATCGAATAGAAGAATTTATCAAACTGCTAAAGTGACAAGAGATATCTTCATATTGAAACTTAATGGGAATCAAATCGCAAGATCTGTGACTGTGAGTGAAAACCCTTGGATTTTACAGCCGTTCCACCCTACAGACGGGTATATTGCGACTTGCCTCGCTACTGGCTTCGTTCCTCCTGAAGCCCTCGTGTATTCGGACATGAATCGATCTGTTTTTAATTCTGACGGCGTCCCAATCATACATCACATATATAGACGGGCCACCGATAAGAAGATAAAATATCCTCCGAATTTGAGTTCACAAAACCAACAATTTCAATGGAGATACCCACTTGCTAGATTCGTTGAAGTTGGTCGAGCTGAGACAGAGCAATCTAGGTATTGGTGGCTGACTGACAATGTCTAAATTACTCGTGTTTATTTTAAGTTTTTGTCCTTTTTGTTACTTAGTTTTTGAGTTGCAGCTCATTATTGCTACATTTAGTGTAGTTGTTTATTTGTTTTATGAATTAGGGAAAGGTCACGTATATGTTACGTTTATTTTATTTGATTTAGAGATAAGGTTTAACGCTTAGGTTAGGAATATTGTGATCGAATTTTTCAGTAAAAGATAAAGTTTTTGATTGAATTTTATTAGAAGTAGGTTATAACATATTAGGTGTAGGTTCACTGTTGTATTGAAATTGTAAATAATTTTGGAATAGTGTCGGATGGTTTTTTCTTCTTTTTCCAATCAAATCATAAAATATGTGATAGGTAATCTTAATTAACTTGAATTTGCTATAGTTGTTTTGATAAAATGTGTTTAACTGATAACGTATAAATTTAGAGAGCCATTAAGTTTTTGTATGTTTATTATTTGGAATGTGCTTTATAATCTTTTAAAATCTAAAACGATTAGTATTGAATAAATTGCTTTTGATTTTGACTTTTACTCAAAAATTTGGGAAAATATTGGGAGTGCAAATTAAAAATGCGGGAGTTTTTCAAAATTTTGAGAATTTATTTCAAAAAAAATTGTAACAGACTGATCAATCGAAGTATTCTCCATCGCTAGCCACTACTTTTTCCCATCTTTCTGGCAACATACGGATACCGCGACAAAAAAACGACTCGTCTTTTGACTCAATCCACGAACCGACCCAATTTTTGGCTTCCTCATAAGAACGAAAATGCTGATCAGCCAGGTCATGCGTCATCGATCGGAACAAGTGGTAATCAGAAGGAGCAATGTCTGGGCTATACGGCGGGTGGGGTAGGACTTCGCATTTGAGTGTTTCCAAATAAGTTTGTACGGGTCTTACAACATGTGGCCGAGCGTTATCGTGCTGCAAAATCACTTTGTCGTGCCTTTCCAAATATTGTGGCCGTTTATCACGCAATGCTCGGCTCAAACGCATCAATTGAGTTCGATACGAAGCTCCTGTGATCGTTTCACTCGGTTGCAGCGGCTCATAGTATACGACACCCAGCTGGTCCCACCAAATACACAGCATAAGCTTCTTTCCATGGATATTCGGCTTTGCCGTCGATGTTGAGGCATGAGCGGGGTAACCATATGATTCTTTTCGCTTGGGATTGTCGTAGTGGATCCACTTCTCATCACCAGTAACGATGCGATGCAAAAAACCTTTCCTTTCTTGCCTTTGAAGCAGCTGTTCGCAAGTGAAAAACCGCCTTTCGACGTCTCTCGGCTTTAACTCGTACGGTATCCAATGTCCTTGCTTTTAAATCATTCCCAATAGTTTCAATCGATGGGAAATGGCTTGGCGTGTAACTCCGAACGATTTGGCAAGTTCTTCTTGCGTTTGACATGAGTCCTCATCGAGTGATGCCTCCAATTCAGTATCTTCAAACTTCTTCGGCTGTCCTGGACGTTCTTTGTCTTCCACATCAAAATCACCACTTCTGAAACGCATAAACCACCTCTCGCACGTTGAAATCGAAAGAACACACTCTGGATAAGCTTCGGAGAGTAATCGATGCGATTCAGCTGCACTTTTCTCCAAATTAAAGAAGTAGATCAAAACTTCCCGCAAAAGCTGCTTTGTGGGCACAAAACTTGACATATTGAGAGCCAAAAAAACTATGTTGTTTATACTCCGGGCAAATGACACATACTGAAAATGAAAGTTATGGAATGAGGTTATGACATGAATATAGTTGCAGTATTGTCTGATGGGTATATCCCGAACTACGCCATCTGTTGTCAATCCCGCATTACTAATTTGCGCTCCCAATAATTTAGAGTAAAACTTATTGACTGGATGCTGCATAAACGCATGATGTACAGACAATAACATATCCTCGGCTGCATCAACACCTATAATTTTCAATATGAAACCTTTAAACATCTCCATATCCAACATTTTCTTTAAAAAAATATTTTATATTGGGCCCTGCATGCGCACAGTACAAATTGTATTTCTACAAGAATACGTGATCTTTTCGTTCTCACTGCTGAGACATCTAATTAAATTAAATGTATTAATAATTTCATAATGCACATTATTTCGGTGGCACTTCACGGGACAAAGATACAATTACAAACTAGTCAACCAACCTGCAGTCCGAAGCATGAGCATTTATTCTTATTGAATTGAGTTAACAATACTCAAATTTCACGTAGAATTTATTTGACCACTTCACACCTGCTGTGCGATATAGAATTGCTGGAAACGACCTCGGCCACGGCGAAAGGAGGCCAACGCGGACAGTCCCGCGCCTAACAGTAACAGCGCTAATAACTCGTGCGCCGTGGGATGTCCAAACGACAAACAAGCGGACAAACAGTCAAAACGTTACACAATAAATGTGATTTGGAATCTGTCGATAATTTTCGGCTGATAGAGGTGGAAAATGATAGTGCTGAGAACCAATAAATAGCCATTGTTCGTGAATGCATATTTTTCCCTGATTACCATCAACCGTCCATTGCGGAGCAGCGTGAGCGCTTTGGAAGCTGTTTTTTGTCATGACAATTAGTTCTTATTTATTGCACGGTCGCAACGCCGACTAGTGTCGGTCCACGTCTGGTGGCAGCGACTACTTTTCGTATTAAGTTGTCTCTAATTAACAGATTACAATAATTTCATAAATTTGATTTTTATGCGAACGCAGAAGGGAATTAATGATTGAACTTATGTCGGTTTGACTGTTCTTGGAAGCGGGAAATTTATCCGCGGTTTCATTTTCAGCGTCAGATATATAAGACCCTCGAACAGGATTCTAGTTGTATTCATGGGAAAAGATGCGGACATATTTCGAGCTGTCAACATATTGTTTTGCGTCGCCTAAAGAAAGTCAAAGTTTGTCCGATATTTTATTCACCAAAAAAATTTTTAAGATGTCTGGCGTTCAAATTTATTCCGAGTTTTCTCACTTTATCTTGAAAGCACAACGAACCAGCTTCCATGCATAATGCAATTCTCTTTCTTCCCACTCAGCCTCGGAAGCGATCGAATCCGAGCGTCAACAACTCATCGATCACCTTCAATGGCTTCTTATTGCTCGCTCCCGCCACGGATGAGCGTTCGAAGGTGTTAACCACTTGCCGACCATATCGAAACCACTCCGACCACCGCGGAGTGCCAGCGCAAAAACTCAATTTTCCCATGCATTCCGCGCGTTTGTGCTGACTGCACTTTTTCCACATCCCGAACACTTGTTCGATGACAATACCCGCACGCATGCTGCGACGGAGTAGATACAAGTATCTGCGGATTGCAGTTGGAGTTACCTTTTATAGTGATTTGGAAGCCATAAATGCAAGTGGACAACCACGTTTGGAATAGGCAATTAATGGGCGGTAAGTGCAATTTGCTCAAGTAACCACTGCTGCAGCAATGGTAGCTGGACGAGGATTGTTCGATCTGCAGAGGGGAAATTACCACTTGCAGAAGACATCATTCGCAGGCGGAGAAATGAAATTAGCCTTGGCAACGCGACCATGCCAATGTTTTTCTTTCACAACCAACTGCTGGAAGTCCTTTGTTGCACGAATATCTGATCAAGCTCACAAACCTTTTATAATTTTTTAAAATCTTTCTCCTTGCTGCACATAACTTGTGCCATCAGCCAGCGAACATGAAATGGGCATGAGTCCGTGTGAGCACGCACAGGTGAGAATTGTTTCTTTTTCTATTGAGGCCCTACAATGATCCGATAGAAGATCGAATCGGAGTAATTGGCCCGGCGACTTACCATCACCGTTTCGTGATGAAGAGACAACAAGCACCTGCTGAAGGTATTAGCGAAATTAGTCCCGAAATGAGGCGGCCAAGAGACTCCGTGCCGCCCGCCAATGCCGGTACTATTATCCTGGCTTGCCGTTGCACAGGTTCACTTCAGCTGGACCGTGGACGATGAGAATATTGTCTGTAGTGTGCCGTGCGATCTGCCAACACCTCACGGCATCATGCCGAAAACTGATATTAAGAGTTAGTCCTGCACTTGGTCACATTCGGCTCTACGTGCTACGTAACACTGCGCAATCATTTAAGCGATGATTTTTTCTTCTGTGTAAGGACAAACCTGGACAGAGGACATGAGACTGATCGATGTGGCTGAGCCTTGAAGACGTTCTTGATGGAATTATAATTACACACCGAATGAGTGGTCTCGTGTCTTCTGTGCGCAACGAAGAAATTGAACTATTAGTGGGTAAAACACCGGTTCCTTAATTTGCTTGACATTACCCACAAAAATGTTTGATATGATTGTCCGTTTTTCTGCATTGCGTTCATAAACCGTTTCCACCTGGATCGAGATATTAACGGAATTGCGTGTGAGAGCTAGGAGGGCTTCCTTGTGATCTGATCAAAGCATGGAAAAATTGAGATGCGTAAGAGATTTTTCAAAACTTGAAAATTAATATTTTAGGAGAATATTTAAAAAAGAGTACAAAAATTCATTTTTCCCTGTAAAATCTTCAATTGGACCCCACTCTATTTATTTGTTTATTTCTCTACTTAACAGGACACATTCAATTAAAAATTGAGGAAGCTATAGCAATAAAGAAGAAAACACAAGGAATAAGAGAAATATATTCAAAAACTTAAAAAAAAGAACAGTATATATTTTGTAGGCAAAATATGACAACGGGAAGTGTCCAAGCTGAAGGTTATCATGATTACGCAGGATTCTAAACATAGGAGAGTGAAAATATTATTGCATGTTCATATAAACTTGCTATGCCGTGTTTGCATTATGATTCCATCTTCAATAAAGTAACATATTACACATCGTTCAATAAGTCCCGAGATTAGCCCAGAGATAGTGCTAGTGGTACCAAACTGGCTACGTTGCCATAGATTGCAAACCTTTACATGAAACGTGTAAAAATTTCACGTCGATCGGATCACAGACAGCAGAGCTAACGAGGTTAGAGTAAAGTGACTTTGTAATTTGTTTGAAAAATGGAAAAAAGCGAGTTTCGCGTGTTGATAAAACATTGTTTTTTAATGGGTAAAAGCACAGCAATGGCTTGAAAAGCATTACCCCGACTCCTCTCCATCGAAACCAACGATTTATCGTTGATATGCTGAGTTTAAACGTGCTCGTACGGACACAAACGATGCGGAACGTTCGGTTAGGCTATTGGAAGCCGTTACACAGGAAAATGTGAGTGAAGTCTCCACCCCCCGTATTCGCCAGATTTAGCCTCCAGCAAGTATTGGCTATTTGCTGATCTCAAAAAATGCTCCAGGGAAAAAATTTGAATCGAATGAGGAGGTTGTTGCGAATTCCGGCGTACCAACTTCCTCCCATTCGCAACTTCAAATTGCCGCCGTAACATTGTCACTTTCCTTTGGTCACTCCTACCTTTTCCTGTGTGTATTTGTTTATTTTTATCAACATTTTTCTTATTTCCCTTTAATTTTTATGTCCACATCATCGCAATCCTATCCTTTCCCTGATTTCCAATTAGAACACCCTTGTAATATATTAAGAAGTTTAATCTTCCCACTAACAACACTCCCTACATTAATTCCCGCTAACAAAATTTCATTCTATTCATTCCTAATTCCTTCCTTCATACTAACAAATTCTATTCTCTAGTTCCCATTAACAAATTTTATTTTTCTTACTAACGAAAATTAATTCACGTTCCCCTACTAACAAAATTCAATCTCATGCCCAGATACATCGTTGAAGTTGCTAATCTGATGAATGGGAGATCAATAAGGCATAGCTCCATTGGTTACGTCGCGAGTTCTCGACCGTGGGACTGCTGGAACCCTGAGTTCAAGTTCCCCCGGGCGCACGGAAGTATTCTTTTTGGGGTATCGGCAAAATCAATAGTTTTCGTAATGTATATGTGACACTTTACATTCAATCAAGCGATTCTTGGGGATGTAAATTGCCATATATGCAAGTCAATGGATACTATTGTGATTGTCGATACGGGAACAAAAAAATGTGTGGGTAGCGGAATCGAAGTGTAATGAACTTCGATTACGTTACCCAGATGCGGCAGCGGTAATTGGAAAAAGGGATTGCGGGATCGAATGGCATGAAGGTGGAAGGTGAAAATTAAGTGGTTGGAATTGGGGAGTCAGATTTTTGATTTGGAGAAGGAAAGGTGTTTCCGGTGGGCGGTGAAGTTGATTTTTGGAGGTGTTAGGAGTGTGGAAAAAAGGAGTTAGTCTCTGACTAGTAGATAAAAGGATTTGTGTTTGGCGACGTGTGATTTTGAATTTGAATTCAATTATAAACGTGAGAAATTCAAGATAAAAACTAATAAATTTTGCTTGTGGCGTATGCGAGTGGAGCTAAATGTGAATTTCAGAGGAAATAATAACTTAAGTTGTGGAGTGAATCGGGAATAAAATGGTCCAAAACGACTCAAATCCGAAATTCTGTAGAAAATAATATCAAGGAAAAAAAATAATAGAGTGTTTGGACATTTAAAAGTAAAGTATAAAAGTGTCCTAATTTGATTTAATGAAAAAACGAGAAGAAAAACGAAAAAAAAACAAAGAGTAAAGTTTCCGTGAAGCACTTTGAAAAAAACATACAATTTGTTGGATTCAAAAGTATCCTATTGGATGAAGGGTAATGAATTGGTGAAGAAAGTGGAATCAGCGTCTTGCGAAAAGTGGCCGTTCAGTGCTTTAATTTCTGGACTTTGTTCACATTAATTCGTAAATTGAAGTTTGAGTTTCAGGTGCCCCGAATTTCTTTCTTTCGTTCTTCGCCGAACGCTCGGAGTTCAACAAGGAAAGTGTAAGTAACTATTTGAATTTTTTTTGTATAAATATACTGTTAGTTTTTGTCTCAAATAAATAATTTTCCTTTTTTTTTCTCTTGTTAATAAATTGTATATAAATTGTATTATGCTTGCATAAATTTTAAAACGGGGAGTTAAAATTTGTAAGTTTCACTTCTAGAATTTTTTTCTTTTGTTCTTGTTTGAATTAAATAAACGGCCATGTCATATTAAAAAAAAAAACCTTATTTTCATTTCTCAAAATGACCTCTCCCTTCCCCATGCTTTTCCCTTTGTGCTAGCTTTTATGTAAGGTGGCTCAGCACGAGCAGAGGGTGTCCCGGAAGACCCACGACACGACTGAGCGCTAGCCGGCCTCAGTATGCCACCCCGGGCTACACACCCCTCTGCCAATATTTAATGTCTGCAACTGCGGTGACTTCCGTGGTTGCAACAAGGTCATTGCCGAAACTGAAGCCTATTTTGAAGCAATGGATAAATCCTTCTATAAACATGGTATAGAAATGTTGGAAAGACGTTGGAAAGATTGTTTCACCCTAAAAGGAGATTATATTGATGAATAAAAATGTTTGAAAAAAAAATGGTTTCCATTGTTAGTCTAGGGACTTATTGAACGATTATTATTATATAGCAAGTAATCACTCACGATATAGTGGGCATTCACCTTATTACAACAATTTCAAGTATAATTAGTCATAGTAATGGCATCATCTGTAAACGTCGTTACAATAGCAGCAAGTACAGGGCTAGTAATCAAAACAAGAATGACCTTGTTAGCACATACGTCATTTTAACAAACAAACGATCGGAGAAAATTTGGAATACATGAAAATTCAGTAATACGCGCGAGAAATATGTGAACATCAAACTTTAACGTAGAATCAAAAGTGACACATACTCGCAAGTCCCTGAATTGGATCCCAGTGCTTAGGTAAGAATTATTTATTGAGAAGTAAGAATGGAGAGGATAGGAGTTTACATTTAGAAAAATTTAATTGTAGCTGGTTGCTACGACACCAAAGTGAGATTTATTTCTGAAGCAGGGCACAGAATCGAATGAAAAGCTTGACATCATTTACATATAGAAAGCAAGGTGGGGAAATCGTTTGACGAGCAGGATGAGCAAGAGAGGGCCGGGAATGGTATCTTGAAGAATATTAGAAGATGGATGGAAAGGAGTGGTAAGACAACCCTGACAAGAGACTTGATAAATATGGTTAGATAGGGAAGAGGACGACCAGTGAAGCAAACACTCAAGGGTACCAACAAATTCAAGTTCGTTCAGCAAAATATTGGAATCAGCTAATTCAAACGCCTTACAGAAATCCAAATACATAGTTTCCAGTTGTAAGTGATCCTTCAAGGTTTTTGAAGAAACACTTATGCATTCTAAAATTGGCCAACGTTGATTGACCTTTGACAAAACCATATTGGACCTACGATAACCTAAATAGTTTCAGTAAATGACTTTCTCTAACGATTTTGGAGAACAAGATAGCAAAGAGATAGGACGCTCGTTACACTCTGATAGGTAAATCAATTTTCCAGTTGAACAAGCTGCAATAGAACTAACTGTTTCAACTTATGTCTTTGGTAACTCTTGGAGGTAAAGTGAACACCGCTTTTCAGTTGGCAGATTCTTAGCGGTATAGAATGACAAAAAAAAAAAATGCTTTCAAGAGTATGCTCTGTCATTTATCTACATAAATTGCTAAGTTTCAATACAGTTATTTTTGATGATTTTGGCTTGATTTCGTCAACTGTATATAGTATTTCTAAGATAATTATGGTTGCGTTAGTTTGTTTAGCTTAGCTAATTAACTTCTACAATTTAGATATTCCATCATTCTATGGCGGGTATTTGACCCCGGCTTAGGCGGAAAAAATGTAAATGCATGAATTCGATGTCTTGAATTGAACGTTTGAAGATTTATAATTCCCTCTTTTTCGTTAAAGTACATGGAGATTTCTGGTAGAAAGTGAATAGTCTTCGCTGGTTTCATACTTAAAGGAAAATTATATCCAAGGCAGATATAAATATTTAAGAGTCCTCATGTATCTGTGGCAGATAAAACTCATACCAGCGAAATATCATCCATTCTCAGGTATGGAAAGTAGAAAATATTATTTGATACTGAAAACTATTTTGTTCAATCGTCCTATTTGAAAAAGCAATTTTTTATATTTGATTTCAGTCCTCCTCCTTTCTTCTGCCACATAATCCAGATCATTCATTCAAAGCTATGCTTACTCAGGTTTGAGTTTAAGGTCGACCTACTATATTGAACCACGAGCCGTTCTGCCTTCCCTTAGCCAAAAACTGAATCATATCCAACTTTAGTGCATCATCTAAGCATGGAGACGTGGCAAATATTAGGTCAGAATACACATTGGGTCTGTTGCATATATATCTTACGGTATAGAGATCTATATCTTGGAGAAATATTATAGACATGGTAGACACATTTCAGCTATAGTGGATGTAATATATATTTAATGCATTTGTATTGTACGAGTATATTTCTCATACATATTGAACAAAATTATTTTCATTAAAACAATATTATATTTTCAGCAAAAATTTTACCTGCAATGCACACAATTATGTTTGCTGCGGGTAGAATTTGTTTTATATCAACTTTCTATGATTGAGTTGGACTGATTTATGACTGACTGATGCTATTTATCACACAGTACTAACTCTTTGACATTTCAGCTTAACCTCTAAATATCATACATTCTTATGTACTAAACTTAGATGTACTAGATGTTTAGGACTAACTATAATATAATTCATTTCAATATATAAGAGAATTGGTAAGAGAATTTTTTCCCAGATCCTTAAATGATTCTTATCTAGTTTGATGTACGATTAGAATTTTGTGCAACGAATTTTTAGAAAGAGCTATTAGTTTTGCATCATGTCGGCCTGTCTTTCTGTCCGTCAGTTCTTGTACTACAGCCAATTTTCGGAGAAACTGTAGAAGCTACAATAAGCAAATTTTATGGGAAAATTAAAAATAGGGGCCTCCCTCAGGAATGGAATTTTTGTTATAAGAACCGGTTCTTCGCTTTTCCAGTTTTTTTCATTTTTGGTTTAACCGAGCGGTTTTTTAAAGCCAAAAATTTTTTAAATAAGAAAATTCGAATCAAAATTAAATGTATAGTTTTATGTCCATTGATTAACTTTTGGTAAACTTTTTACTCATTACATTATTTTAGTCAGAATGAATGTAGGATATCTCGTCTTTGTGTAAAAATAAGAGATTAACGTATTGAAATCCAAGTCGACATCTTACTTTTAAGCTGTCATTCATTTACAATATAAGAATGAAAGGTTCTTCAGTTTGGTCCCCAAGTATTTTGCATTTATTGTGTATTGTGTGCTGGATCCACATCGCACTCTATAAGAAGTCGTCCGCAGTGAAACGAAACATGTTCAACTATAACTAGAACCAATCAAACATAGGAACTTGCTTTGCTCTGGTGACTGGCATTAATGCTGCCCAGAGAGAAATGATGGGAAACTATTTTTTGGAATTCAGTATGTTTCTATTCCTTTGTATTCAATTTTTGACTGGGATTTTGAGTTTGAAAAAAAAAAACACCGGTTGCACACCTTGAGGCAAAAATCTCCAAAAACCCGTTTCTTGAACCAAAAAAAAAACAGGTTTTCGGTTAGACCGGTGCAGTTTTTCCCATCCCTACATACTGACGCCTCAAGAAATTAAGCGTATTCTTGAAGAAAGTGAGGAAGAGAATGATTTGGTGGGTGAGTTCGATAGCGACGATGAGAATTTAGCGGTTGACTGCTGTTAGCAAAGTAACAGTTTACAGACGGAATCATCACCTGAAAGTGACGATGAACAATTTTGGAGCGAGAGTGATGAACAACTGTTACAAGAATACTCATCACTTTGTACTTACAAAGGCAGAGATGGAACAACATGGAAGTCTCAGCATGAGAAACAAAGTCGTACACCACGACGCAATATAATTCTTGGCCGTATTCATAAGGTGATCCGATAGAGAGTTTCAATCTCTTCTTCTATCAACATGTATTGGAAACCATAGTGAAGCAAACCAACCCCGAAGCACAAAACGGTCTGCAAAATCAATGGAAACTGATAGTGACCATCGAGATTCAAGCATTTTTAGGACTTTTAGTGGCTATAGGCGTCAATAAGTAGGGAGGTGTAAATTTTCGAGATAACTGGGACCCGATATTTGAAAATCCAATATTCCGAGCTATAGTACAATGGAAAAGAATAGATGGGCGTGTTTACTGCGTTTTCTAAGACTTGACTTTAAAAATATAGGATCAGCTAGAAAATCGAAAGATAAACTTGTACCCATTGGAAAGATTTGGGAGTATATAAATCTGAGCCTTAAAAATTTTAGTAACCCGGAGACAATCTCACAATTGATGAGCAGCTCACACCTTTGCAAGAACGTTTATTGTTCAAGCAGGCCTACCCAGCAAGCCTGATAAATATAGCTTGAAAATTTGGTGGATTTGTGATAGCAAAACTAGCTATCCTCTATATGGTATACCATATCTTGAAAAAGGGGGAGAAAATAGGCCGCAAAATTTGGCATACAATATTGTCAACCAGTTATGTGAACCATACTTTTGAAGCAATAGAAACGCAACTTATGATAATTACTTTACTAGCCTTGATATTGCGAAGTCCTTGGCTGAAAATGGACTGGTAATAGTTGGAACTATGAGGAAAAATAGGCTTGTATACCACCAAATTTTCAGCCCAGCAAGGTTCGTGAAGTCGAGTCTAATGTCTTTGGCTTTTGTAGAAATGTGACATTAACATCATAAGTGCCAAAAAAACCTTTCTGTTATTTTCCTATCTACAATGTATTATAGCATTTGCATTTTTTCAGAACATTCTAGATGTTGTTGGGATTGCATCGTTTATTATTTGTAAAAATTTAAATACCACTTGAAACCAGCGTAAAGAGAATACGCAAAGAAACATTTTTTTACGTGAAATATCAACTGAATTGGTAACACCTTATATACGCGGACGAAACAAGAAAGGACTAACGAGCTATCATTTAATAGCCATTCAAGACATAATGGGATCAAATCAAGAAGCTGCTCAGTCATCTGAAACTGCCACAAAAAGAAAATAAGTTGATCACAGCTTATTGGCACTGGTGGTCAACGACGCAAGTCTAGCTAGGTTGGGTCTTCACATTTACTCAAGTCGCAATACTTCAGTGACGAGTCGACAATTGCATGAGTTGGACAAGTACCAGTGTGAGCCACACCGGCATCAGTAATGCGTTGACATGAAGGCAGATCCAAGTGGATCAAAAATGGAAGTTCTTTTTTTTATATGACGAACTTCAACATCGATTCCGGCTACTCAATTCCGGCAACTTTCAAGTTTTGTAATCACGACTTCGAATCTGATAAGCCCGGTGGCGACCAAATTACATCCGGAACGTTTTTTAGGAAATAAATCCACCATTATCGTCAATATGGTATTCACCTTTTTGCTGATTTTTTTTTTGCCTCTCAACTTGTGAACGCTCTACAAGGGTTCGAAATTCGATTGAAGTTAGGTGTCCCGAAATTTAACTACACTTTGGTCAGCACCTTCCAAATAAATTACCAACTAACATAAAGACATAAACAGCCTGTTTTCATTGAAACTAGGTTTGATTTTTTCTGAAAACAGAAAAAATACTTGTTTAGAATACTCTCCAAAGAAATGAGTAATATTCGTGACATCTACGACTCCACAATAAAAGAAATCTTCAACTTGCCGATGACAACATGTCAATCTTTTGGCGACGGCAAAACACAAAGAAGGAAGCCGCAAGGTCTCGTGGTGGTTCCTGGACAGAGATCTGTCATTCGGACACTTGTTGGACCGATTGGGGTTGCCAGATTGCCGAATGCCTGATCCCTCTCCGGGAGTAAGCCGCAAATTATAACATAGTAAATATTTAATCATAGAAAAATTATTGAAAATTAGACAGGCTCTGATTTTGCACAAATGTATTACATTGTACCAATTACCACGAGCAAAATAGCGCGGGGCGTACACGACTAATGATGGCATCTCCTACTTGCACTCCCACATGGAATGACAGCTTAGCAATCCGGATTATCATTTGTGGCATCTGAGCTGCTCTCCCATGTGAATTTAGTTAAGTGTAGTCTATTACAGTCGGTTTGTGAAATTCGTCTTTCCAGCGGCTCTGCACAATTATTTTATTGCATTATACTCACTGTAAAATATGAGTGCTGGTTATGACATATTCAGTTATTCAATCTTGTTTCTACAACAATCTGGATATTTCAAAAACCTTATATTTCTGCATGAATATTCATAACCCCACAAAATCAGCTTCAAGAAAAGCTCACTTAGACGCTACGAGGGTCATTCAACAAGTACTTAGCCTACTGAAGAAAAACGAAAATTTTGGAAAGGTGGCAATTTATTTTTCCACATAGTCTTCTTCAAGCTCGATACACTTGGCCCAGCAATGCTCTAACTTTTTCAACCCATCCAAAAATACATTGTCTCGAGGGCTGCAAAATAGGCCTCCGTGGCGGCGATGACCTCCTCATTCGACCCAAATTTATTCACAGGGGGCCAAATCTGGAGAATACGGTGGATGGGGCAGCAACTTGGAGCGCAATTCGACCAATTTGGCCATTCCGACGGCGGAGGTGTGAGCCGGCGCAGTGTCGTGGTGAAACAGCACTTTTTTCTTCGCCAAGCGGGGCCGCGTTTTCTTCAATTCGACGTCAAATCGGCCCAATAAGTCTGCATAGTAGCCCCCCATGATCGTTTTATCGTTCTCGAGGTAATTGATATGGATCTCACCTTGTGAATCCCAGAAAACTGTGGCCATCACCTTTCCGGCCGATCGAACGGTCTTCACCTTCTTCGGAGCACGTTCCCCGGGTGAAGTCCACTGTTTCGACTGTTCCTTGGTCTCTGGTGTATACCAGTGAATCCATGTTTTGTCGACGGTCACGAAACGATGCAAGAACTCCGCCGGATTGTGCTGAAACAGCGCCAAACACGTTGCCGATGTGGTCTCACGGTTGCGTTTGTTTTCCGGTGTGAGCATTGCGCCGACAGCTTTCTCATGCCCAGTTCTTCGTGTAGAATATGATGCACCGTTCCTTCTGCGATGCCCACAGTCTCGGCTATCTCGCGAACCTTCAATCGACGGACTGCCAACACGAGATCATGGATTTTTTTAACGTTTTCCTCCGTAGCAGCCGTTTTTGGGGCACCTGGGCGTGGACCAATTCTTGACGGTCGCCATCGAAGGAGAAGTCACCTTAAACAGCATCCAAGCGATCTTTGATTTCACTGCGCGTTTTCCCTTCCAAAAACAAGGATCTAATCACTGAACGATATTGTTCTTTTTCCCTTTTTGTACAACCGACCGACGCGCTCGCTTCCAAAGGCTACCAAAACAAAACTAATGAAGGGTATTGACTGAAACTTTGACAGTAGGCTACTAAAAGAATATGCTGCACGATGGTAAAACTCTTTTGTAATAACAGCGCTATCGGGCGGTGAGGCTAAGTACTTGTTGAACGACCCTCGTACATACTGTCGCGTGTTATTCGGTTCGCGGCCAATAATTTTAATGTTCCGGGAAAGTGAAAACGCAATGTCTTTTAATTTAAGTTAAAAGAATTTATTTAATTACAAAAAGGCACAATAAACAATTTAACAATTTAACACTTTCACTAATTTTAATTTTCACTATGAAAAAAATCTAACACTTGTCCATAAATTTCTTATCGCAATTGTCTTCTAAATCACTTCGCACTCAAACAATCAATCGTCTTTACTTCGCGTTCCACTATGTCGCAGTTTTCTATCGCGGTTGTAATGAATGAATCCCCCCATTCATTCAGCTCGCCTTTATATAGGGTCTCTACCTATTCACCCATTTCTCGTACATTATCGAATGTTCTACCGAGAGGTACCTGGTAGATTCGAGCAAATTAATGAATGGAGTGACGTCACTTGCAGATGTTGATCATGCTTGTTGGGTTTTCGTGGGTTCGAGTAAATTCATTTGTTGACGTTGATTATGAAAACAATTGCGACAGCAGCTCGCAGAATTATTTGTACATGTAATTATTTGTACATGTAACAATACATTAAAAATCCATCCATCCAAACCTACCCGCCAATATTAATTATATCTTTTAATTACATGCATTGAAAGTTCGCCGATGCATTTTTAATGGAAGACTCTTCTGCTTCTCGTTGCTGGGAATAAACATACAATAAACAAATTCTCAAATTTAGGTTAGTTCCATGATTTTCAGTGACGTTTTGTATTATGTATAGAATATCTTCACATACGGAGGTAAAAAACATTGAAAATTTAGTTCGTTGTACGTTTTTACTCCACTCACGGGCAAATATTCACAAGGAAAAGTATTCCTAAAATTTTCCCCGAAGATGCTTCTCTTACTTATCATGAAGTATGCAATTTAAGCTGATATGTATTCGTATGTATATTGTAAATCATTAATTCATTGAATTTTCCAATCGAAAAATTAATTTAAATGTACCGATAGTCTAGAATATTGAAGATACTGATTGTTCCAACCATCTATGTACGAGGTGTGTTCAAAAAATATCGCGAATTTTGTTTTTTTTTCAAAAATTATTTATTTATTCATGAATATCTATTTTGTCCCCTTCAAAGTAATCCCCATGAGATATTATACACTTATGCCAACGGTTTTTCCAATCTTCGAAGCACTTCAAAAAATCATTTTTTTTAATCTTGTTCAGCTCCTCCTTCGATGCCGTCTTTATCTCGTCAAGCGTAGCGTAACGTCGTCCTTTCATGGGCTTCTTCAGTTTAGGAAACAAGAAAAAGTCACAGGGGGCCAGATCTGGGGAATAAATTGGCTGCGGCATCATTAGTGTGTTGTTTTTGGCCAAAAAGTCGCGCACAAGCAACAATGTGTGAGCAGGGGCGTTATCGTGGTGCAAAAGCCAATTTTTGTTCTCCCACAAATCCGGGCGTTTCTGGCGGATTGCTTGGCGCAAATTGCGCATAACTTGCAGGTAATATTCCTTATTGACCGTTCTTCCCTGTGGCAAGAACTCATGATGCACCACGCCCCTGCAATCGAAGAAAACTGTCAGCAAAACTTTCACATTCGACCGAACTTGGCGCGCTTTTTTCGGTCTTGGTTCATGCGGCAGCTTCCATTGAGATGATTGAGCTTTAGTTTCCACGTCATAACCATAAACCCACGATTCGTCACCAGTTATGACCCTCTGGAGCAAATTTGGTTCGTCGCGGACAGAGTTTAACATCTCATTAGCAATGTTCATGCGTTGCTGTTTTTGGTCGCAATTGAGCAATTTTGGTACGAATTTCGCGGCGACCCGCCTCATGCCCAAATCGTTGATAAAAATCAAATGGCACGAGCCAATCGATATGTTTAGGTCCTCAGCAACTTCTCTAACGGTGATTCGACGATTGGCCAATACCATTTTCTCCACTTCATTAATTTTTTCGTCTGTTGTTGAAGTGCTCGGGCGTCCGGCACGCTCTTCGTCGTTCACATCTTCTCGGCCTTCTAAAAACATTTTGTACCACCGATAAACGTTGCTTTGGTCCAAGGTAGCTTCTCCGTATGCCACAGTCAACATTCGGAATGCATCCGCGCACTTAATTTCGTTTTTCACACAAAATTTGATACACGTGCAAGTAAAGCAGCTATCACCAATTGGGCTTTTTCAGACGCAGCGTTAAAAGTGAGCGTTAAACAGGTTATATGGGCAAGAAGAGTGGGAGGCATTGAGGGGACCTGATGGTAAAAACAAGCCAACATTTTGTAGGGTGAACGAGCGTAACGCACATGCACAAACGCATTTTGTTGATCATTTGGTGGGGGAAATTTATACAAACGCCGCGCCGGTAATCATTCCGAATTGAACATTCGGTGGAGAAGGTAGTCGTCATGAAACGATTGCCTTTCTTCAATTTGCATGCAAAAATGGATGCGTGGACGCGAGAAGCTATGCGTTATTTAATAAATTTATAAAAGCGAGGCCATGTTCTATTTCAGGAAACAACACGACGAATATCGCGACTTCTATAAAGTTAAATTGCCTATTTTAAATCCTTAGAAAATTAACAGTACGCTTAATCTTCATAGAATCACATTACAATAAGCAAGTTTACAACACATCAAGAAAAATATGCGACTAAAAAAGATATTCATATTTGGAATACATTTTTCAGAAAGCGGAAAAACACGGAGGATTCAAATAAATCCAATAGAAGTTTGAATCGACAAACTTTAACAATCATAAAATACATTTTTCATTCCAGTTTTTATTACCTCGTGCACAATCCAAGGCTAAAATATCAATTCTCAATCGCTTATCTCTCTATCTTCGCTCTCATGTTGTCCGCACGATGTTTAACGATCAAATGACCCTTTTGACACATACACTCGCAAGACGTGTATCGTATACAAAAATAGGTTGGCTGAACTATGCAACGTGTAAACATAAGGGCGTAAGCGCGAAACCTGTTTGGATATGGGTTTTTACCATTCCCGTGTGAAAGAGCCCATTAAGTGAACATTCAAAATGGCCGAGCTTGTCGGCATAAGTGACAGACATGGGCACCAACATAACGCCACAAAAAAATCGAAATTCGAATATACGTAACCCGCGAAAATTCAAAATTCGCGATACTTTTTGAACACACCTCGTATACACCTTACGCAATCAAACCCCCAAGGACAGAATATTATTGAGTACATTTCGTATGAAAGTATACTAAAAACTTTTTCTGTGCTACAGTCAACCAAATGTTTTCATTAAGGCCATGTATCTGACTAACGCAAGTGATACGGTTAATCAACTCAAAGACTACTTGCTGCATGAAAAACGCCCAAAACTCGACAATCTGCGCGGTACTTTGAACGTAACAAATATTGGTTGCAAATAATTAATAGTTTGTGATGTAGTTTGTACGGCTTCTTCTTTGCAGGATTTCGGCAATGTGTGTCTTTCATCACATGCTGGTCAAAATACCATGCACTTGCTACACAATCCGAAATAGAGACACGCACGCTAAGTAAATTGATAGGACGTGATCGAGATGACAGATTTGAGTTTGCCTGAAGCTGCAGGATTCCAAGCCTTTTTGTTAGCTCAGTCACCTATCATTTGATACATGGTTCCAGATAATGTCTTACATCGGCTCTATCATTTGATCGATTATGCAGCGAACGTACTTCAAGGCAGCGTCGCGATCTTTCTGGTTGATCGCGTGCCATCTGCTAGATCCTCTCACTCCAGACAGCCCTCAGACGCTTGAATCTTTACTTTGCAAAATCAAGAGGTTACGTAGGAGCAAAACCAAATAACACTAAGCACGAGGCTATTGAACAGTGGTTACACTGTGTCAGTTCTTTCCGTTGCAACCTGCAATTACTTCTTCAAAGCAACAACGGATCAGATACAGTGCCTCCACGCCCCTCCATCAGCGCCGAAACGAGTTAACCAAAATCCTACACTTCTTGTGCGCGTATCAAACTTAATGGAAATTGATCGATATTAATAAAATTTGATGGACTGCCATTTAAAACGAGAACATGTTCCTTAGGTCCGCGGTGCTTAAATAAATCGCCGATTTAATGTATGTTTAACAACCAAATGGTGATTCAGTTAAATATGATGTGCTCGGTAAACGCAAACAGGACACACGTTCAATAACTGCATGATATTGGGGGCTTAATGCCAGCCATTGAAATAAACGGGCAAAATGTCGCGAAATATGCTATTTGCATCATAATTTGAAGAGCTTGATGACTTTGCCTTATTCTCGATAATGTGTTTGTAATTTTGGGCGAATTTCTTTATTATCAATGCGTGCTGCAGCCCCAAGCTGTTGGGGGTCATTTTAATTTTTGCCTGGGCGTCATGCCAAGCTCGGATTGGATTCGGAATTGGTGCAATAAAAAATGAGCTACCGCGTTTGGATGAGTTTTTTGATCTGTATACGAGTATTCGGCAAGTCTTTGAACGGAACATCCGTGCGCATTTATTGGTTGTAAAAGTAATTCTGCAACAAATGTAGAAATTATCACTTTGGCGCTTGCTAAAGGGCTCCAATAAAAGAAAATTGTATCTTTGTTATTTGGAAATGCTCACAATTGAAACAATTACAATTGCTGTTACTAAGATCCTTCCGAATTGTTGAGACAGATGTTTTAAGGTAAGGGACATATACTCCTTTTCTTTCATACTTTGTTATTGAAATTCAATTTTAAGAACACTTTGTAGTAATTCTTGGATTTAGATATTAGGTTTACATTTTTGAATTTTCTTATTCATTTGAGCCATCAGCATTCGCTGCTAGTTCTCCAACTCTTATTTAATTTAATTAAAAAAACTGGTCCTGTGTACCGTTAAAATTCAACATTAGTACATTCAGAGTTTTATAAAGTTAATTTATTTGAGTATTATGCCGAATACATAATCCCGCCTGATCCAGACTTTTTGAGCCGTAGACAGTTCTTTAGAGATGAAATACGAGAAGCCAAAATGCTCTCGCTTTACAAAAAATCCAGATAACCTCAGATTTTCTTGCTCTCCATTCGACTCGCGAACATTCCCTCAGTGGCATCCTAATTGTTATTCTCGAGGGATCGTTTAGAAATCTCCTCAGCCAGCAGCAACCAACAAACCCTTGCAAAAAATTATTCACCTTGCAAGTGCATCACAAAAATCCGGATCTTATCTGTAGATTCCTTGAATGGATTTCAACACCGTTCGAACCATGCTTGTTGAATATTTCATACATAATAAACCCGAGGAAAGCTTTTTGCTCTACATTTTCCTGTGACGCGTTTCTACGCTATTGTTCACGTTCTCGTTCGCAAACCTCGCGTCCTCGCCTACCTTTCCTTCACGCGTTCACAACTCGATACATGTGTTAAGTTCTGAGCTGTGGATTTCAGGCTACAATGATTTTGTGCTCGCCCCAAAATCTATTTGGAAAAAGGTTGAACATGGAACTTATCATTATTCATAAGGTGACTTGTTAGGCGGCTAAAGAGTCGCACACTGTGACGTGTAACTGAGCTGACATGCAACATTGCATTTCGCTAAAAGCCCATAATCGACGAATTTGTTTCACAACGGATTATTCATTGTTACGCGAAAGTTAGTTTAACTCGAGGGCAAGGTAGATTTCATGTTCAGTGGCGGTGTAGGAAAGGTTTATTTTTTTAGGGTGTGGTTTTAGATTAGAAAAGGATGAGAATATTGATCCATTGTTCGCTGAATCTTGTTAGGTTTAGCAAAATTTGATACGGGTGACTTAAGACGACTCAGCTATGTCCTGAGATATAAAAAAATACGAGTATTAAAACCATGTGTAATTACAGTTTGTTGAAAAGTGTTGATAGCGAAAATAGAAGGATGTGTATTTTTGTATGAAATTAGTTATTTTATTAAATATAATTTCCCTCAATTTCACCACACTTATTCCAACGAATCTTCAATAATATTATACCATCTTTGTAACGGTTTTCTGGAAGTTCTGCAAAATACAGTTCCACAGCTGCAATAGCTTCTTCATTTGAGGATAAACGCTTTCCACAAAGAAATTGTTTCAAATTCCTGAAGAGGTTATAGTCGGAGGGAGCCGAAATTCGTGACTATGGTTGCCGTTCAAGCAATTTGTACTTTAATTCGTTCAATTTGGCCATCGTCAAAGCACTTGTGTGAGAACGTGCATTATCTTAATTTTTTTTCTTCTATAAACCAGGTATTTTATTCAAAACTTTTATATCCAACTGGTGCAAAAGGTTGAAATAATACAGAGTTAATTGTTCTAACTAGCTCCGCCATAGACGGTCCCAAGCCCGTTTGAGAAAGGAGGAGGAGCCCCTTGTTACCCTAACTCAAAGCTTCCATGATTCCTCATCCCAAACCCCTATATTAAATGGTAGTATGTCTCGGGGTCGCACATTGGGTTTACTGGTTCCCCAATAATGTGACATTAAATGCCGAGAAACTGTAAATACATCTACATCTAGAACTGTAAATACATCTACAGCTCTGCTACTAAATCCTAATTACACCTCCTTTGTGAGGGCGTAAGAGGGTGATGCGAATCTTCCGCGCCTGATAACGAAATTGACGTAATGTGACGGTGACATTACGTCACGGGCTAACTCCCCGCCCCTGGAAAACACTAAAATGTTTCGAAACCTACAGATGGGCCTCGGAATGGATTGGACTCACAGCGACGACCTCGCAAACGAAGAAAGGACTATGGCATCGGATCCCGGAATGTCAGATCACTCAATTACCCTGGCGCTGTTAAGGACCTTTTACAACAGGCCAGTCAATATCAATTAAAAATACTGGCAGTCCAGGAAACGAATTGGACTGGAAACGAAATTCAAGACATGAGATCGCGCACAATATTCAAAAGTGGGAAACCTACTGGAAAATGAGAATTCGGAGTGGCCTTCGTTGTGGATAGGGAGTTCAAATCGCACGTTATTGATTTTAAGGCAATAAACGAACGGTTGTGTGCGATCCGTATAAAAGCGAAATTCTTCAAAATTTGGCTGATTAATATTCACGCCCCGACTGAAGAAAAGGACGAAGAAACGATGGAAACGTTGTACAATCACCTGAAAAGACTGGTCGACTTATTGCCTACACACGACACAAAAATAAGTCTAGACGATTTCTATGCTAAGCCGTCTCATCGGGGAACGACTGGAGGATATAGCCTCCACGATGAAACAAATGACAACGGCCAGCTCCTAGCCGACTTTGCATGTAGCAGAAATCTAGTCATACGTTCGACTTGCTTCCCACATTGACGCATTCATAAAATGACCTGGGTATCACCGGATGGCAACACACAAAACCAGATCGATCATGTTCTGATCCAACAACGTTGGGCCTCGAGCATACTTGCCGCCCGTACATACCGAGGGGCCAATTGTAACTCAGATCATTACTTGATCAAATTAACCTATCGATGTCGTATGTCAAAGGCATATTCGGCGAAGACCAGCCCGCTGCAAAAATTTGTCATCGAAAGGCTCCCAACGGCATCTGTGGCCGACAATTTCACGGAGACAACCAGCTGGCTCCCATCTTATCAGACGCATCGTTAAAGACGACCAACGAGCTGTGGATGGCTATTAGGACCGCGGCAGAATAGACGATCGAACATCAAGCGCGGCGCAAGAGGAATGATTGGTTTGATGATGAATGCCAGAATGCGTTAGGCAAAAAGAATCAGGCTACAAAGGATACGTAGGCAGGAAAACCAGGACGAAGAGAGAACACTATGAAAATCTTAGAAGAGTAGCGAATAGGATAATTACGATTCAGAACAGAAAATACTATGACGACCAATTGAGAAGTATAGATGTAAATTTAGCGAGCAACAACACAAGACAAGCATACAAAGTAGTGAAAAACCTGAAACGTGGTTACCAGCCCAGAACCACGCTCTGTCGTGATGACATCGGCAATATCATTGCTGATGAAACGAAGATTAAGGATAGATGGGCATCCTTAATCCTCCGCACAGCTCCAGAGCATCGGAGCCTATAGATTTCTGCGGAGAGCGTCCATTGGCCCCACCAACTCTGGATGAAGTTTGTTCCGTCATCAAAGCCCAAAAGAATAATAACGCGCCGGGCATCGATGACATTCCAGTGGAGCTCATCAAATATGGTGGCAGTAGTGTGTATCAAGCTATTCACAAAGTCATCCAGCACATTTTGCAACAAGAATATATGCCGAAAGAGTGTAGCCAATCAATTATATTCCCTATCCACAAAAAAGATGACAAGCTACAGTGCGAAAATGATAGAGGCATATCACTACTTTGTACAGCGTACAAGTATTTTCTAAAATCTTGGAAAATAAAATTGGATCACACACCAGCAGTATTATTGGGGAGTACCAAGGTGGTTTTAGAGCAAGCAGATCGACGATAGACCAATTGTTCACAGTCAAGCAGGTACTTGAAAAATGCTGGGAGTTCAACATAGAGGTACACCAAATTTTCGTTGACTTCTAGCAGGCATACGACAGTATTCTTCGTAACGTACTGTACCAAATAACGCTTTGCTTTGGCATCACAGCCAAATTAGTCCGTCTTACCAAAATGACAATGACGTCGACGACCTCCCAAGTCCGCATCAATAACCAACTCACCGATGCCTTTGACACAAATATCGGACTAAAGCAGGGAGATGGGCTGACCCCATTGCTGTACTATTTGGCTCTAGAGTACGTCATAAGGAAGCTACTTGTCGATACACGAGGTACATTACTATTCAAGTCGAGCCAAGTAGTAGCCTATGCGGATGACATAAACATTTTGTCACGGTCGTGAACAACTGCCAAAGAACTCTTCCTAAAACTCGACAGCGAACAAAGACTAGTAGAGGTACAAATCAATGAAAATAAAACAAAGCTCATGACGCAGTCGAGGAAAAATATCCCAAGTACACAAAACATCACACTTGGTGAATATAGTATATGTGTATTTAGGCGCCAAAATAATGAAAACGGGCAATGAAAGAGACAAAATACGCCGAAGAATACAGCTCAAAAATAAAATATTTCATTCTTTTCTGACGATCTTGAAGACCAGCTGCATACACAGAAAAACAAAGCTCCAAGTATACAAATCTGTAATAAGACCTGTGTTATGCTATGGGTGTGAAACATCGACCCAAACTCAAGCATCCGCAAATTTATTGAACGCCGTTAAGTGACGGGTCCTGAGGTGAATAATCGGAGCGAAGTTTGACGGAGACCAATGGCGAATTCGATACAACCATTAGCTGCATAAAATTTTTGACGACTTGGAGGTCTCAACGATTGTAAGACTGCGGAAGCTGCAATGGGCTG
Source organism: Odontomyia ornata (assembly GCA_963969285.1). Classification (NCBI taxonomy): domain Eukaryota; kingdom Metazoa; phylum Arthropoda; class Insecta; order Diptera; family Stratiomyidae; genus Odontomyia; species Odontomyia ornata. Next base: position 495,365,638 of record OZ017738.1, read on the forward strand.
GCCACATGAATCGTATGGACGAACAAGGGATACCCAAAAATGTATTCGTTGGGTGAACTGAAGGCCGGAGACCAGTGGGGAAACCGAGGAAACGCTAGTCTGACTCGATCGACGAAGACAGTTAATCGCTGCTCGGATTTCGAAATTGGAGGACGCGGTCAATGGACCGAGACAGTTTGAGGCGCGGTTTGCAGGAAGCGAAGGCCCGAGAGGGGCTGTAGTGCTAAGAAGAAGAGAAGAAGAATTGATCTAACTTTTTCAATATAATCAATCAACAAAATCCCTTTTGAATTCCAAAAAATTGATGCCATATTTTTGATCATTCCGAATTGACCTATTGTGGGACTGAGCAACCAGATTCAGTCCACTGTAAACGTTCTTGTTTTAGTTTAGTATCATGATGGTGAGTTTAAGTCTTATCTTTAGTGAGAAAACGATGAAAAAAAATGGCTTCATTCTGCTTAAAACGCTCCAAATTACGCTTACAAATTTGTTTTCGATTCAACTTTTGTTGAATTGTTAACGAATGCGGCAATATCTATCCGAATAGCTTTTTCATACGTAATTCTTCGTGTAAAATATAAAGTACTCGTTCGTCCAAGATGCCTATGGTATCAGCAATTTCACACTTAACCAAACTTGGAACAGTACAAACAATACCATAGACTTGTTCAATGATTTCTGGTGTTGTTGCACTTTTTAGACGTCCATTACGTGGTTCATCTTCAATGCTTGAACGACCACGTTTAAACTCTAAAACCGATCGAAGTACAATTGCAAATAAAGGAGTAGATGCCTTTAATACTTTCACCATTTTTATATGAATTTCTGTTGCTGATAAACATCTCAAAACAAAAAATTTTATACCTACACGATATTTGGCTTTATCCATTGTTTAAAAATTCACTGACACGTCAAATTCAAATGGCTTGTAAACAAAGAATGAAATGTCAGATACAAATAATACTTTGTGTGCATTCGTATAGATGTAAAATTAAAATGGCGTGTCAACTTTGATTCCTGTATTGGTTAATAGGTGTCGCTTTCAAAACTTTTCAACCGACTTGTATTATTTATTGTTAACAACCGTAAGACTCTTGAAGAAACTTTGGTTTTGCCTTTTATAAATTACATTCTTTAAATCGTCGTGGAATCACTTTTTCAGGGAACAAATCGAGTAATTTAGCTATGAGGTCATTCGCAGCATGTGATCAGAGCTCAAATATATAGCCACGATAAGCGATTCTTTGCTCCTCAACTAAAGAAATGCGAATATTATTATGCGCTGACACGATTTCTACAAAAAGGGGCAACGTCACACACCAAAAATGGCTCTATATGGACTTTCTAATGTAGAATACGTTTATTCGAGTGACGATTTGATATTTGTGTTCTGAATTTCAATGTAAAAGCTTTCCGCAACAGATTGAAGGTCAGACGTATTTTTCACAAGTATTTTTATTTTAAATAATTTGAAAAAAATTACTCGTACTGTAGAGAATGTCTTTTTGAAGGATGAAATGAGACTGAATTCAAAAAGGTTTTTTTGTTTATTTTGACAAAACTAAAATTTGTAGCAAACGTGCCAATTTAGGAAGTTTTTTGTTGAATTGTTGAACCAAATATACTCTTCGCGCTTAGAGGCAAATGCAGAATAATTATACATGTTCATTCGTTAATTGCATTCAATTAAGTTTCGGGGAGTAGTACATTTAAATGAGAAATACAAATATAATTATGAAGTCTTGATAGCTTCATCTTTGGCTTTTTGAATTGGCAGTGGTACAGTCTTTCGTATGCTGTAGTCATATTCTCCCTCAGCTGTTTTGACTCTGACGACTTTTAAGATACTATCGTCAGCTGGATAAATAGCTATTACGCTGCCTAAACTCCATTGCAACGGAGGAAGATTGTCTTTTTTTAATAAGACATTTGTACGTTCCATTAAATTCTTTGATATTTTCGTTCATCTTCTTTAATAGGAAATTGGCGATTCATTTGGTGGATGTGCCCTGTGAAAACCTGGGTTGTTTTCGAAATCGTAATAGTAGTTTAATTAATTCTGGTTGTAGAGTTGGACCAACCATCAATGTATCATTTAATGACGTGCTTGTAGGACTCTTCGCAGAGCCATCGACTACAACTGGTACAGCTGTTGTTAAGCTACTTGGTTTTATGATGGCATGATAGCATATGTAGAATCCTGATTCGTTTTAAAACAAAAAATTATATGCTTTTTGGGTGGATTATCGTTTTTATTTCCTCATACGCACGTTTCGGAAGGTACTTCCTTCTGTCATCTGTGAACAAATTAATTTATGAATTAGCGATTCTTAAATTTACTTTTATAGTTTCTACTTTTTGGAAAAGCAAACTTAACTGTCCTTTAATTGCTTTAACTAATAGCAGGTAATATTATACATCTATATCTACTATTCTATTTTGCAGGCAAATTCCATCACTTAATCTAGGTAATCCCAAGTCAATATTTATTTTTGTTTACACAGATCATTTAAGGGAACTTAATACATATAGAGGAGAATAATTATTGCCTAGGTCGGTGTTCATCCTTTTTTATTTTCCTATTCGGATGATGTGTAGGCTTTCGGAAGGGTCCAATTCCCGCTGATTTATAACCTCTTTGATGACTCTGACGTTGTCGTTGCCTATTGCGTGGTTCGTTTCGATCACATGCCTCGCCACTGTGGATTTAAGATCACATTGTCTCTTTTTTCCAATTTTGCAGTTTTCAGCTTCTCTGAAGTGCTCCTGCACCGATCAACCGTTGGTTTGTCTGATATATACCGCTTCGCATTCTGGGCATATTATTTCATAAATGCCATTCTTCTCCCACATGTTTTTGCATCCTTTGGGCTTCCCAGAATGGTTCTTAGAATATAATATTTAACAAACAAATTCCAAACCCATCTAACGTCACCTACCCATTTTTCCACATCATACCTCTTTCTCGGCAAAAGGCACAGATTATTACAAAATCCTATGTCATACTAGAATCCCAAAGTGTTCAATTTTTGGACATAAAATGCCCAAAAGTTGAGGAAATATAATATTGCATAAAAGAAATTAATCAGCAAGAGTCGAGAAATTCCAGGTCCATGGCAAACATCATGAACAAGGTTCAAGATCACAGCATTATCAAACATTAATAGAATAATCATTTGCTCTAAAAACTACAGTTTTAAAAATTGATTTCTTTAAAATTAAGTACATTATTTCCTTAAGATTACCTTAAAACTACTCAATCGCTGCGTCCATTGAGCGGTTATCCGTCGCTATCCTGACTACTTCCGGCTTGTGCTCCTTGGCCTTCCTGATTCCCGATTCCCCCAGCTTTTCTGCACACAATTTCGTTGGCTCCGTTCCAGCCTTCTGGTACAGAACCTCGTTGGGATAAGACCGTTCACCCTACCGTCTGTATAGGCCTGTGCAAGCCCGAAGGAGTTTTTTCTCCACTGATCCTATCTTGCCCCATTTTGCTTTCGGAGCTCCGTTCCATATCATCATCTCATATGTGATGATCGGACGGATCAAGGTTTTATAGGCCAAAACCTTGACCCGCTTGCTCGCTGTCGAATGTTTCCTGAAAAAAAGGTATAAGAGGATGGTACGCATAAGTCACTTTTTTCATAATATTATCAACGTGAGCCCTGAAGGTAGCTTTCCTGTCAAAAACTACCCCCAAGTACTTCGTTTGCCCAGAGCAGTGCACCATCTGCCCATTCAACTCTCGTCTTGCAAGAGGCATCTGTGAATCCAGACAGATGCCTCTTGCATGACGACAGAAACTTTTGTGGGGGTCTTTGAACACAATTAATTCTCTTTTCTTTGCATTTATCTTGATTTCTCATCTCCGGTCATATGCAGTAAGAGATTTCAAATATTTTTGGAGCCGCATTCTAGCAAAGCGCAAATTGTACTCAGGTGACCACACTAACAAGTCGTCAGTGAAGAGGTTCACCTGGGTTCCGGGCTTATATTCATCTTTTACGCCCGGGACGTTAGAGGCACATATGTTGAAAAGAAATGGGTCTAATATAGACCCCTGTGGGACTCCCGAGTCAATACCGTCATCTCTTACGCCCAGGGCACCAGAGGCGAATATGTGAAAAGAAATGGCCTAATATAGACCCCTGTGGGACCCCGAGTCAATACAAAATGGGTCTGACCTAGTTCCACCAGCCCCCACAAAGGCAGTTCGTCCCCTCATAAAGCTGCCTATAATTTTTACAATATGGGCCGGAAAGCCAAGGCGAATATGTTGAATGGAAATGGGCCTAATATAGACCCCTGTGGGAACCGCGAGTCAATGCAAAATGGGTCCGACCTACCTCCACCAGTCACCGAAAAGACAGTTCGTCCCCTCATAAAGATTTATCATTTTGTAGGGAAGCCCATTGATCCATATAGAGCCAAAGGCTTTCTCCACATGGATCAGATAAGCTACAACAAGCTTATTGTTGCGCCACTTTCTCGTTATATCGGTTTGGAACATGGCCATAGCATCCACCATGGATTGAGCTTTTTGAAGCTAAATTGTCTGTCCGGCACAATTCTTGCTTCCGTAGAGAATCGTATGATGCCTTCAAGTATTACCCTTTCAAGCAGCTTACCAATATTTGAAAGCAGCAAAATTGGACGAGAATCGACTACGTCAGTACAGCCCGACTTTTTGGGAATTGCGAATATTTTTCCACATTTCCATTGCTGAGGGAAGTAGCAAATGTTGATGCAGTTATTCAGAATAATCGCGGGGAGAACAATATATATATATATATATATATATATATATATATATATATATATATATATATATATATATGGATATGGCTGGGAAGTATAATTTTTCTGTAGACGCTGCCATTGTATCTATCCATTGCTTTCTTCGCTTCAAAATTCGGTTTGAACTGGACTAAGATGGATGAAATCGTCCTCTTTTCCCTCCTAGAGGTTTATAGTAAGGAACCTATTTACTGAAAGGATATCTTTTTCGAGATGTTCCTTCAACTCAGCCACGACATCATTCTCGTCGGATGAGCTATCCACGTCTTTGAGAAGGATCGTCAATTGCCTCTTTCCTGGAATGGGGTAGGTGCAGCAAGCCACCTTCGCACACTCCAGAAAATTAAAAAGGCTGGTATAATCGTCAGCTGTTTTAGAGTGGAGCAAAGTTTGTGAGTAGCTGTTCACTGTCACGTTGACCTCTGGCTCCTTTACATGCCCTTTTGACGCTATCTCTGAAAGTCTTCAGGTCAAACCTATAGCACACTATAGGAGGCACCCTTTCTTTTTTGGTAACAGTCACGCTTGGCTGCAGGGGCTTCGATTTTCCTTTATTTCCCTCAAGGCCCGGCCTTTCACCCGGCATGGATATGGTCCCCAAGAAACAAGCGGAAGCTATTTTTGCCACCTTTTTAAGCTCGCTCAATTCAAGGTTCTTCGATACCTTTGAAGTAACATCAATTAAGATTAATACCACCGACACTCTAAAAGATATTCAGCAGCATCCACTAAATAGATACAAATTCCCGGACGAAAGCTACTTCCAACTATTAGAAACTCCCAGCTACGTACGGAATTGCATTTTTCCAGTTTCCGGGATCCTGCAAAGTGCCTTCATAATCATCAGTACATACCTATACTGCAAAAGGAAAAATCATGGCCAGCACCGAGACGCGGATTTTGCTCCAGCTGAACCAAAGTTCATTTAGCTGTCGCTCTCTTAGGGGGGAGGAGTTACGTCCTCAATATCAATATCGTACCATCATCAATTTCGTGCAACCAAAGGCAATCACATATGAACATAATGCACAATCAATCAATCAATCATCACATTTTTCATATAAATACGATTAAGCATGTATTAGCATCAGTTTATTTTAGTTAATCAATAAAGATAGATTTATGTCCAGTAATTCTGTTTTTCTAGCCTGGAGTAATAGAGAATACATGACTCGCGTCACAGTAATTGTGTTTCATTAGGTTCAATAAATGTCACTTGTTAGTCGTTTGTTTGATGATGATTACGAATTTTAATCCTGACCGATAGACCAATATGCTTATTCGAGTGACGAATTTACAGTTGAGTTTTTCGTTAATTTTTTTCGAGTTTCAATGTAAAAGCTCTCCGCAGCAAATTGAAGGTCAGACGCAATTGCACAAATTTTTTCGTGCGTTTCCCCTTCTCCTGCCCACTCGACACTGATAAGATAATTTTTTCAAAAGATCTCATTGAAAAATTTCATATGACACCTCATTTGACTAGCTTTGGTGTGAAAACAATTTTTAAGGGTCAATCCCCTATAGGCATAGGGAGACCCCCATTCGCTAAACTTCTGGAAGTTTAGCTTCCTTTACGGAGGTTCTGCGAGAGGAGTAAGCCCAGAAAAAGCGTACGGTACGAAAAAGCGAACGGAAGTATCATCAGTGGCATCTATACTCTAGGCCTCGAATCTGGTTGATGTCTACACTTAGCTTACGGTAGAATTCAAAAAACTTGGATATTAATTCATTGAAAAGCTTTTTATGTCATTTGCATATTGAGTATAAAATAATGCTAAATGTTTTATTATATTTAGAGGTTTAGCTTGAACATTACCAAGGGAATTGGTTGGTTTGGTTGGTTCGCGGATACAGTTATATGAAAATTTATTAGTGGAGTTTATCTAGAAAATTTGCGTGGACATCAGGACGCTATTTTTGGAAATTATCCAGATTTCTCTTTTTGTGTTGTTGAATAGCTTATTCATGCATTTAACCGCATAATTAAATAGCAACAAGGGGTTCAAATGGACCCTTCATAATCAAGGGATTTGAAAAAACCCCGAATTTCACAAAGATTTAATAATTTCGCAGCCAGCGGTATTCAAGATGAAAAATTGATGAAAACTACTAAAATGGCAAACGATTCAAAAGGGATTGAAACTACTACTATTCTTTATGAAACCGAATCCTGGTTAATTTTAATGACTACTATTTATGAGTAAATTTGCACAACTTTTGGAAGTCTAGCTTAATAACTGCAATAAAATTTCTATTTTTCATATTTTTTCATGCATTTATCTGTATATAGGGTTTTGCATTAGGGACATAATAATTTCGTATCTTTATATGAACGCACTCTTAAACTTTTTTAATAAACTGTCAAGTCAACATTTTCACTATTCACGAACCAGTAATGTTTGGAAATTATTATTAACTATTATTATCGAAAAGTCATGTGATGGGGCCGTATTATTTCGTGAATGAAAACTACCGCTATGTTACCATCAATGGAGAGTGCTATCGTGTTATGTTTGAAGATTATTCGTGGCCAGAATTCGGTGGTTTCAACAAGACGGTGCAACTAGCCGCACAGCAAGCTTCACAATCAATTTACTGAAATTTATTTATTTATTGTTATATTTTTAATGGAAAACCCTATACAACTTTTTAACCTTTTCAAAATCATTTGCAATATGAAGCTAAACTTCCCACCAGATACTTCCAAAGTGCCTCATTGCAGTTTTTTTCTCACCTCAAAATTTTCAAGAATTGATAACTTCTGAATTTTCCTCAAAGTTTCGTTGTTGTGACTTCCACAGTTTTGGAGAACGACGGCTACATGCAGACGGACTTGCCCTAAAAAGGCAAATGGTTCTATTCTTAGTAACGTGATTTTCATATTCTGAGGTTTTTAATTCTTGTCCTTACTCTTAATTTTTTTGCGATTTTATGTCAGACAGATTGTTCACACAGAAAGTGCCAGATTGTGGGAGCATATAATTAAATTTTTATTGCTTCACTATATCTATTTAAGTAACAAAATGAAAGTTTCCAAGGTTCGTTTCTTAATTTCAAAATTGCGGTTGCTCAAAAGTAGAAAGTTTGAAAGCCTGTAAATATCACATTTTTTTCTTTGATTAACATGGAATTGGAAATTAAGAGCAACGCTTATGACATCTAGCTGTGATGTGATTTGTCTCTGATATGACAGTCGGTTTCAAAATGACGGTAGTTCGAAAATTGCTTATTTCTCAGATTTGGACGACTTTCTAGTGTCTTTCAAAAGGTTCTTAAGAAACATAGTATTTTAGGCTCTACAAGCATTCGAAAAATTTGACAAATCAAGTCCTAAATAAGTAAATATATATATATATATATATATATATATATATATATATATATATATATATATATATATATATATATATATATATATATATATATATATATATATATATAACAGCCCAATTAAAAAGTCCCCGGTGTGATACACAGATGGCGGTGCTAGTATTAAATCCATATGAATTTTAGTGAGTACCAACCTTCAAACGATACGTGTCAAAATTTGACAGCAGTCTGACCATTAGTTTGTGAGATATTGCGTTGTGAGTGTAGCTACTTTTGTTATTTGAAAAAAGGATGGAAAAAAGAATTTCGTGTGCTGATAAAATATTGCTTTTTGAAGGGAAAAAAATACAGTTGAAGCAAAATCTTGGCTTGATGAGGAGTTTCCGGGGTCTGCACCAGGAAAATCAACCATCATTGGTTGGTATGCTGAGTTTAAACGTGGTGAAATGAGCACCGAAGAGGGCGAACGCAGTGGACGCCCAAAAGAGGCGGTCACCGACGAAAACATCAAAAAATTTCACAAAATAATTTTGAATGACCGTAAAGTGAAGTTGATCGAAATAGCAGACATTGTGAGGATATGATCTGAACGTGTACATTATATCATTCACGAATATTTGTACATGAGAAAGCTGTGTGCAAAATGGGTGCCGCGCTAGCTCACAATCGATCAAAAGCAACAACGTGTTAATGATTCTGAGCAATGTTTGAAGCTGTTTAAGCGCAATAAAACTGAATTTTTGCATCGATATGTGACAATGGGTGAAACATGGCTCTATCATTTCACTCCGGAGTCCAATCGACAATCAGCTGAGTGGACTGCACACGATGAACCGAATCCAAAGCGAGGAAAAACACAACAGTCAGCTGGTAAGGTTATGGCATCAGTATTCTGGGATGCGCAACGTATAATATTATATAGCGTTATTGGATCGTTTAAAGGATGAAATCGTTAAAGAACGGCCCCATTTGATCGGGGACTTTTGAATTGGCCCCATTTGACCGGGGACTTTAAATTTTGAATATATATATACATATATATATATATATATATATATATATATATATATATATATATATATATATATATATATATATATATAATATGAAATATAAAATTAAATATTGTTAGCTATTATCCTAGACAATGAATTGTGTTTATTTTGACTGACTTGGATTTGAATGAGATTCGTCGTAATTGTTGATCAACATATATAAAAGATCCCCGCTGTAATAAAACTAAACCAAAGGCTGAAATTCAAAACGATGGCCCTACAATTTTTAAAAATAGGAAGAAATGAATATTTTAAGAGCACCTAAGTTGCTGGCTTGATTTCTTTGGTAATTGGTAAAATTTTTGGTAGAAGTATTTATGTAAGAGATGAATTAATATACAAATAAAATATTTACTTTCGAAATGGCGACTATAGCTATGTTTCTCAACAGATTTAAATTAAATTAAATACGCTCTTGTTCAAATTTGACTCCAATGTGAAAAACTCTCTAAACCAGATCCTAAATAAGAAAGGAAAGGCTCTCATTTTCTTATTAGTCATTTTTTAGAGTCTAAAATTATGAAAATAGAATATAAGATTTAGAATTACCTTAATTTATGCAGCAGACATTAAATATCAGGTAATTCATTTCTCAAAAGCTTCATTTGCATCTTCGACACATGTTCCTTTAACCCCATAAAACAATAAATGCGCCACCACTGCTAAAAAAATCATACATCATCTCAGCTTAAAGCCACAACAGCAATTAGACTGTGTGGATCCTGAGCGAAACAAACTGAAGAATGTCTTTTGTTTGTGCTTCACTTCATGATATAATGCACACCGTTTGTCCAGAACAACTTCACGTTCGATTTATTAGGTGTCTGCCAACCAATCATTATTTTGCGCTAATTTTTTCCTGAACTACTTTTTGCTACGTGACCATACCGTCCAACTTGTTTGCGTCGTTTCGCGAAAAGTTTCGCATTTTTCCAGCTCATAGTCCGTTCATCCGTCGGTCTATCGTTATTCGCCTTGTCTGTGGTCAGTCGGCATCCATAATTTCATATTCTAGCCGCGTCTTGACCAATGTTGCCGAGCAAAAACATCCTGCCCGATTGTTCGACTCGAACTCTTCAACGACAACAATCGCGCAATTCGTAGGTATTTGGTGGCGGTTCGCGCAAGAAGTCGCGAACGCTTGCAAAACATGTTGCAGACATGCAGACCAACAGTGAGAACCGCAACACTTACGGCAATAGCGGACAACATATTTTTACACGGTCGCGAACGAAATATAAATCAGTTGCAGAATCAATCGGTCGACGAGTATCGAGTGGCCATTAATACGCAGCGGATTCATGATTGCGCAAAAGTATCCGATACTCGATCAGTATCTTTTTATGCGAAGCTTCCGTGGCAGTGAAGGAATTTCAATGGTTCAAGATAGCAGCACCAGCTAATGCCAATGGCTTATAGTTCCTTGGAATAATCCAAGAATTTATACTTTTCTCTTTAAGTGTGAATTAAGACTCCCGCGATACATTGTGGGCTAGTAAAAACATTATTTATGCGAACTCAATAGAACAAGGAAGAAAAGGAATCGCAGATCTGCTAAATATTTCATGAAAAGTTTGCATAATGTAAAAAGCTTATTCCTTATACATTCAATTCATAAAATCGGAAATAACTGTCTCTGGGCCTATGCACATTCACTGTCACCTGTTCTTCATCATTGTCATACTAGCTACTAATTTTCACCATTTACTGATAAACGTGTCCTTAACGGACACTCATCCTCTATTCGCATGATAATAGCTGCCTAATTCATCATGCACTCAAAGAGAACTCTAAAATTCTACGATCTAGATAAAAATCTGCCCTCGGTAAACAAGCGAAGTCCACCGCAATATCCTCACTAACATCAGACACACAGCACTGAACACGCTCGCTCCCAGGACTCGCACCGCGAATCAACGAAATTGCCGTTGCGTGCCATTCCACTGTTCTATTATCGCGCAGTTTGTGAACAGTTTCATTATCGCTTGGTCAGTGCACAGAATGGTGTCCTGGCCTGCTGTGTGCGACAATAAATTAAGCCAGTGACATAATTGCGTCCTCCCAGGCTCCCAATCAAACTTAAATGCGCTATCATAAATTTAATTATTCAAGTAAACAAAACAAGGACTTCGCACATAAATTATCTTCGCCTTTTATTACGGCCCACCTTCCCGTCGGCACTCATCCTTCTGATTATGGTTGTTCGAACAATCGATTACTTTTTCTTGCTCCTTTGCGAATATTCGCATATCGACAAGATATTAAGAAATGAAAGGAAAGTGATGAGTTCCAAACCCTCAATTAGTTATTTCTCAAGTGCTCGAGAACATTGTCCACACGACATGTTCCTGCGGAGAACTGCGTCGAGAAGCGCCGGCAAACACGCATCCAGCCTCACCATCGAGCTGCGAATTGGCGAGTAAAAAGATTCCGCGAGGCTCCGACGCCGGGACAACAGTCTTTACGAGATTCCTCACATTGGATTTATGTCTTTATTCGCGGCTCGGAGTTTGGGACGAGGAGCCCAAGAACGGCCAGACACGCAGGATTTCGCGGGGCATTTGCACAGAATGTTGTAATTAGGGTAAATGCGATTTTTTGCGCGTGGTGGTTCATCTGAGCAAAACGATCTTACAAATTAGGGACTCATTCGAGCTCATGAACGCATTGCGCCATTGCAGCGGCCCTCATGCGCAATTTGGGTCGTGATGTACATTGTTTTGGGACCCGGCTCAGCACGAGCCCTCGTCAATACTGTAATATCTGGTAATTAGATGGTCATCAAGCACCAACTGCTGGACGTGGAGTTATTGGCCAAAAGGTGGTGTTGACACCTTGAGATGTCGTATTGCAATTAGGGGCTTTTGATTAAAGGGCAATGAGTGTGCAGGGTAATTTAAATTACTCGAATTTCCCACTGAAACGTATACTCGGCAAGTGTCCAGACCACCATATTAGTGAGGAGGCGATTTTCAACATTTTTACAGCCTGTCACTTGCCGACTAATTGTTTTGTAGAATTTTGATGAACTTCTTACCTGTATGAGGCATGCTGATGGGAAGTTTTTAACGATGGAATGGATTAGCGTATGTTCCGTTTTCCGGTGGTTACGTATTTTTACATCAGAAGACATTCAATGATTGTCCATAGCTGTTCTAGTTACGTTCCTTGAAGTTATTGCTGCGCCACAGTTGATCTCAAATATTCAGCTACCTACAAATAAGAAAATGAGAATTTAATCAACGAAATAAGCGTACACAATCCATTCTTTTATTTGTTACAGTGCTTTCATTTTCATAAATAAAATACAAACATAGGATGCTAATGAAAATGGGGTATAAGAATCAAAGAGTATTGTAGTAATCGAGCATTCACACAAGCAAACTGCTCGAAAACCTTCCTATCTCCTATCCAAAATTTCAATGGCAGATTTAGAAAAAATATTTAATTACTTCCATAATTTTATATCAATTTTCCTTTGTAGTAAATTTAAACGTTTCCCTTTGATTATACTCTTCATGAGATTTAACTTTTATTACTATTTAGAATCTTTTTCATTTTTCTTTACTTAATCAATTTTCCCTGAATTTTTTTTTAAATCTGCTAATTAAGATTTAGGATATGGGAACACTGATTTAGTACAGCCCAACTGTGTATTACATCACGGAATGTAAGTAAACCCGGCTGAGCTAGCAGCTGATGCGATTTAGCGGTGCACGGGAAAAGAGAGGAACAAGAGGAGATTTAGACGGATCGAGGAGTCCGCTTCAAATCGCCAAGTAGTGAGGTTCGGTTCAATCTTTGCGGTGCAAAGTTTCTCGTCGCGAACAAATTCCATTTAAGTGCGCATAGTGAAATAAATGAATTCAAAGGTGGTCGCCTATGCGTTGAGTTCTAACTCTAGGTAAGGATTCAGCGTGATTAATAGGAGTCACAAAAACTTTAGGAAAAAGGGAAATCTTGCCAAAAGTTCGATTCTTATGGGATATGGCGGAGACTTCTAAAATATCATTCACTTCGACCGAGGACAAGTTCTGTATTTGCTACTTAGTTCTGTATTTGCTACTCAGTTTAAAGCGTAAGTACAAGCTGTGTTGAGTCTTACAGAGCCATTACAAGACTGATTTAAATGGTTTTCTTGCAGTTTTTACAAGTGCGCGGTGGGCGTTTTGGGGCGGACGTACTGATAAGATAACCTCCGGACGGCATGCAACTGAACCAGTCGATAAAAAATTTGCCGACGGTTAAAAATAATGAATCATGAACCAAGATCGGAATAGAATTCACTGCACGTCGTTGGCATGTAAATCTACGCCGTTATGGCGGCGATTGTGTTATTTGTTGGATAACAAGTAGTGAGCATTGAACAACCTGTGATGCTTGAGTGTGCTCGGTGAAGGCTAGAATTCACTTGGCGCCATAATCATTGACTGGACCTATGAATTGTTGTGTCCCCATTTTGAAATAGAAATACTGCGACCACTCAGTCAAGCTGGTGGTGTAACTCTTACAAGTGGGGAAGGAGTGATGCAGTGATTGTCTTTAATAATCAATGATTATATCCTGCGATAACTTGTCATTTTTAACATTTGCCAAATTTTGGACTTTGCTTTCAATGGTACTCGCATTGCTTCCTTTTTTTTCTTCTGACTAACCTATGTTAGGTGTGTATTGGCTATGGCCTAGACGCACAAGCCATCGATATATCGATAGATGAATTGCTTCCCACATTCGCAAAACACGAAACCAAAATAATTAAAATTCAAATAAACTTGAAATGTTTTGTTGTAGCGCTACGATTGAGCAATTCAATATACATGAAACAAACAAAAGTTGCGGTACCCATAGCAAAAGTTGCCCTAAATTGCGAGGTCCCGCACCGAACAATGGCGCACGGATATTTAACACATGCATCAGCTGTGTCCACTCAAGAAGCTGACAGACGCCTTTCTTGAATGAGCGGAACATCTTGCTTTTCACAGTTCACAATCTTTGCTCATATTGTGCGTGATATTATCCGAACGGACGGAAAAGTGACGCACAATTAAAAATAGCACAAAAAATCAGTGAGGCGTCATCCTACGGACATTCATCCACCCAGTTGCCGTGAGTAAGAATTCAACAAGAACTGGTGAATGATCACTTTTAAGTCAATTTTGCTGAAATATATCATTGGGAGAAGTCCTTAGCCGAACGGGTTCATATTCGAAATTGTCAATCCGGAAGCGAACTGCATTTTATTAATATCGAAGTGACTGGAATGGCGCGCTTGGTTAAGGAAATAAATCGGTATCAACGTCTCGTGGGTTTTTCGCGTCCGTATCCCAAACTCGCTTCAGTTTCTTGCATTGCGATGAATGGTTCGTATTGTAGTTTTGGCTGAGGATAGGGACTTCTCAAGATCACGCATGGCACAGCAAAGCAATTAGTCAGAAGGGAGTAGTCAACCATAATTGTATAGCCTTGCCAAGTACATGTATTAGAGCGAAGCATTTGCTGGAGATCATCAGTATAACTAGCCTTCAATTTTATTATAAAACCATTGTGTTTGGTAACCACGGATTGCAAACATTTATATTTCAAATTGGTAAAAGTTAACTCTCAGGCACTGAATCGCTAATTATACATTCGAATTGTATTTGTGTTTTCTTTTGTTTATCACAACATGAGAGGATCGAAGGAGATAAATGCAGAAGAGGACTTGTCATCGAGGAGTGGTAGACTCAAGTCTAAGCTCGCGGAGTTTACGTTGTAATAGCAAAGGATAATAAACTATTCTATATATATTTTAATAAGTCTTGTATCATTATCTGCTGAAGAGACAGGACTACAACAGTGATGACGAGATCCGAATTCACGTATGAATTAAAGGCAAACACCATAACCATAATCAATTTAAGGCAAACACCATATAGGAATCAAAACAAAACCCGCAACGGTATTACTAAAAATCATCCAGCGCCGTGTGGGAATTCTTGTGCAAGCTTCCATAGGGATTTAATTTTCTACTCTTCTAATGAAAATCATCATTGCTCGAACCTGCGCTAAAATCACTTCTCGACAACGGCATTTCATTTGGCAGAACTAGAAGCAAAATGAAAGGGCTTTCAATGGTTTGTCCACTGCAAAAGATATTATTGCCAAATTAGTTGTCCTCACGTCTTTCTTAAAAATAACTTGGAAGAAAGTTAATATTTTTGCCCCTAACAATCTTCAAGTTATACCAAAGTTTTTGTTGCTTTGCACTCCTAAAACAATAAAGCATAAATTTGAGTTTTGTTGAGTCTAGCTCGGAATCCGGTCAAAATTTTCATTAGGCTGAAGTGTTTGATTGATGAAACTCATTCCTTCAGTTTGACGTGAATAAATTTACGAACGTTTTTCTTTTTGGTCAAAAAGCATACGTAGCATTTTCCAAACTACAAAATATACATTTTTAGGGTTTTGTCCTAAAATACAAAACCCTATTGCAATCACGACCTGTGTCCGTCTGTCCGTCCGTTCGTCCGTCTGTATGTCACAGCACTTTTTCTCCGAAACTATAGAAGCTACAGCAATGAATCTTTGTAGAAAGGTCAGAAGTGGTGACTTCTTGAAAGTTCAAGGAATGAAAAATTTTTCAAAGGGGTTTAAGGGGGGTCTCTCCATATAGGGAGTTGACCCTTTGAAAATTTTTTTTCACCATTGGTAATCGGGTAGGGTGTCAGGAAAGGTCTCAATGAGATCTTTTCAAAACAAGTCTTAAAATTGCCTTATCGATACCGAGGGGGACAGGGGAAGGGGAAACGTACAAGCTTTTCACGTACCTCCCCTCGCGATTGGACACCTTTGACTCGAAAAATCTGAAAAAAATCATGAATGTAGGCCTTTATGAGTACAACATTAACAAATACATGAGAAGTCGAAATTCACTCAATTTTGTTAGTAACAGTATGATTTATCGATTTTACATTTTCTTGAATTAAATCTTAAGGATATCTTTAAATTCGATAACAGATGATTATTTATAAGATTGATCCGTCCTGAAAGTTTCATAAAGATCGAATGGTATTTAACGAAGTTATAGCGATTTGAATTTTCCTGTATTACTATGGAGTATGCGCTGTATTACTATGCTATGGAACCATATTCGCTTTTTACCGACTCAGACACTACAGCTTTGCTAGGATTTGCATGAAAGTTTCAGGATTGATAGGTATCATGAATATCTTTGAGATTAGGTTCAGCTAGTGGTATCAGTAATCGTAAAACAAAATGGTTGCTATTTTAAATGCGAAGATTGAATAATTTTGAGTTATTCTTCTCCAACTTCGACATTTAAGGTGCACGCTTTGAACGCTTGATTCAATTCAATGAATGACTGAAGATGAGTACCTAAAATTAATACTCATACGTGAAACAAGTCGAGGAGGTAGGAGAGAGCTCCTAGCAAAAGGGCTTTATAACCATTCTAGGATTCGAAAAAATTGGCCATGAATCGATGATTACAGTACAGGGGAGTATCAAATCAAAGTTCTTAATTGGAGCTTTTCAAAACAGTTCTTGAACTGACAGTTTTTGCTTCAGTGGGGAATCGGGGATCTAAAAAATCTTAAAAAAAAATCATCAAGAGAGATATTTATGAGTATAACAATAACAAATACCTAATAAATCAAAATTCGTTCAACTTTGTTAAGCATAGTATGATCGTCGAATTTCATATTTTCTCCAATAAAATCGTCTTTTACATTTTTCTTCATTTTATTCGTTGCTGAAGACTGCATTTTGTAGGTTAAGTACAAAACCCTTCTGACTTGAGCGCAGTTCTGTCTACTCAACTTGTTAAACACTGTAGCGAATTTAAGAACAGCTTCAATGAAATCTTTTGAAAGAAGAAAAATAATGTAAATATTGTCCATAATAGCGATTGTATTTCATTTCAACATAATTTAATATCAGATCGAATATCAAAAAACTTGTTTGTCCTATCTAGTTAATATTAGTTGCCATTGAATTCCAATGAATGAAATGAATTGTTAGACCCTATACCATTCGGTTTTTCCATTTCATTTTCCATGACCGGGTATAGGAGCCGCAACGATGACAAGCTCCTCCTATAACATGGGCCAGCCATCGGGCTCGCTCCTTCGTTTTTTGTTGTTAACAGAGGCTCTTGCCAGATAGAGTGGCCTTCCGCTCGCGAGCCTTTTTATGGTATAGAGTTATGTGATTCCATCACATAATTCTATATCATAAATTGGCCACGTCTATATTTCTTATTTGATGGGGAAATTCATGCAAATTATGTTTGTATAAGTTTTCCACACAAATGGGAAATATATGGCCACGTCTACGTTTGCATCTTGATCCGGTTGGGAGGGTGCGAGGGGGCACCGCTTCCATCTGGATGCCCCACTATTATTTGTGTGCCATAAGGATCGTCGGTAACGATGAAGTCTCAGCCAGTCCATCCGTTTTGCTCAATTTGTTTTTCGAACAAACATAACAATCCTTAGTAGGTTACCTTGGCCTCGACACCAGTCGATCGGCATCGGACCCTTTGTGCTAGGGGGGAAAGAACCCGCCCCACGACACCGCAACGCTAGCCTGCCAGCGCATTCACGCGTCCCCAGACAAGGCCAATCTGGGCGGATCTTAACATCCTCTTCCGCTGAGGTAGCAGACCATAGCTGCGGTTTTGAACGGCCACTTATATACCTACTTTCACTACAGCATAGCGGATGAAAATTATAATAGCTAAGCGTTGTCCTGCTGAGCACCTATTCTAAGAAAAAATTTCCAATGGCTTTCGTCTCTGTTGTGAACCTAGCAAAGCATCAACGTGATTGGAAGTGACATGCACAATGTTTTTAATGGTAGAAGCCTAATATGAAAGTTGATATCTGATGAGATTGCAGAAATTCCTTCAAACACGGCTATGACTGATCAAGTTATCCAGTTAATTGTTATTCTAGATGCTTGGGATAATGCGAGCTTTCAGGAGCTAGACAAACTACAATTTTAGAATGTACTTAATATTTGAACAAAATGATTACAGCAATGTTTAATGTAACTATCAATGAAAACTTTGTTTACAATTGACTCGTTATATGTATACTTTCTTCACATTAAAAAATCACTGTAGGTTTTAACTTTTCATTACATATTTATGTAGGTCTATTTTACAGGGTTATCCATTTCGTGGTAGGAAAGTATAACCCTGCCATTTGACATCTGTCAGAATTAAATGTCATCCAAAGCGTATTTTTTTAGTTGAAATTTTGCCATTTAGAAATACAGATCGTTTAACAGTCGAAGAACGCGTTAAAATTATTAAATTTTATTATAAAAATAGTGATTCTGCTGTATCAACATTTAGGGCTTTATGAACCGATTACGGGCGACATAATCGACCTACACAGCAAACGATTTCGAACACAGTGAGAAAATTTGAAGAGACTGGAACGGTTATTGATGTTGCAAGGCCTGTGCATCATCGCAACATTCGTTCTGCTGAAAATATCGGTGTCGTTACTCAAAGTGTGGAGGAAGACCCGAATTTGTCGATTCCTCGACGTGCTCAACATTTGGGCTTGTCTTACGGCTCATTGTGGCAGATTTTGCATTTGGATTTGCATCTTCATCCGTACAAAATCCAACTCACTCAAGAATTTAAGCCTCAAGACCATACACAATGCAGAATGTATGCGATTTGGGTGATTGAACAACAAGCCATTGATAACGATTTTTCGAACAAAATTTTCTTTAGTGATGAGGCTCATTTTTCGCTCAGTGGTTACGTAAATAAACAGAATTGCCGCATATGGGGCTCCAAAATTCTCAGGTAATCGCAGAAAGGCGTTTGCATCCGGAAAAAGTGACCGTTTGGTGTGCATTATGGTCTGGTGGTGTTATTGGCCCGTATTTTTTTGAAAACGATCAAGGAAGAGCCATTACAGTCAATTCTGACCGCTATGGACGGATGTTAATCGATTATTTTTGGAAAAAAATTGAAGATTATGATCTGGAGAACATGTGGTTCCAACAGGACGGAACCACAAGCCACACAACACAGGCTAATCGAGCACTTTTGCAAGAGAAATTTCCAGGACGCGTAATTTCGAGATTGAGTGATGTCAATTGGCCCGTGAGATCCTGCGACCTAACACCTTTGGGTTTCTTTTTATGAGGCTATGCGAAAGCTCGTGTTTACGAGAACAATCCTCAAAATCTTGAGCAATTGAAAACCAATATTCGTAAAGTTATGGCCGAGATATTGCCGGAAATGTGCCGGAAAGTCATTGAGAAGTACCTCAAAAGGATTGAGGCCTGTAAGAGGTCCCGTTGAGACATTTGAATGATGTTGTGTTTCATGTACAATCGCAAAGTCCAATCTTTATATTGAATTAAAAAATTTCGTTTCCATCTGAATATTTTATGTGTTTTCTTTAGCTTTACTTTCCCAAGCGTAAAATGGATAACACTATATTATTGAGTACGTTTGGCACATTTGATTCCACTTGGTGAAATTGAAAGTTTTATTTCTCGATTCGTTTGATTTATTTCGCAATTCGTTTTTTAGTACATATTTTGAACTTAACCAAAAGAATGTATCTAAGTGCAGTGAGTATATTTTAAATTTGCCGAATTTTATCCGACGCTATTTTGAACCTCTATATATCGAAGTCAGTCAGAAATCACCTCAATATAACGCATCTCGTTATATCAAATCTCTCGATATATGAATTGTAGTAATCGAGCAGTCACACAAGCAAACTGCTCGAAAACCTTCCTATCTCCTATTCGAAATTTTAATGGCAGATTTAGAAAAATAATTATTTCCATTCATAATCTTCGTTTGTAAAATAGTTTTCTTTCTCTTATTAAATTTAAATGTTTCCCTTTAATTATATTCTTCATGAGATTTAATTTTTTATTACTTTTTTTTTTTTTTTTTGATTTTAAAATTTGAAATCTGCCAAATAAAATTTCGAGGATGGGAACGCTGATCTAATATGCCCCAACGGTGTATTACATCACGGCAGGCAAGCCAACTAGGCTGAGCTCAGCTGATGCGATTTACCGTATACACGGTAATGAAAAGAAGAAAAAGTCGGGAACTTCTGGGACGGAGGGGGACCGACTTACAGCAACGACTCGGGAAAAGACGGTTGAGCACACGGCCTCGTGGAAAATACGCTCGCGATAGAAAGTGTTGGTAAAAGTGCCGTCCAAATCATTTAAATCGGGTAGCAAATTCAATGTTTAAATTAAAACAATTTCAAACGATTCACCCTTTTTACTTAAATACATTACCATCCCCCCGCGGAATAGTGCTTCCAAGGAAAATTACATTTGTTTAGGGCGTGAATAAGATCTTTAACGGTGACCGTGTCTGTCTGCCGTTCGTCTCGAAAGTTGTTTCGTCTTATTCGTTGGCCATTCGCAACGCTGTGATTTGATATTTGGGGTTTAGCTTGGGAAAGAGTTTGCACGGCACTCGTGGTATAGGGCAGCATGACAGGGGAAAGTGGATGGACGCAAAGTGCGGAACACTAAGAATCGTCATGATAGTTAGACTTCCCATGACTTGGACGTTTCGATCTGCTCCGCGAAGATTGTGCAATTGTATTTTGCGCGCCATTTTACCCAAGTAAAGTAAACAAAATTAGTCGACTCTAATGAATTTTTTGAATGCAAATTAACAAGCAAATGCGTGCAAAAACCGTGAAGAGTGCTATGATGGGTTGTAGCTCTGAGAAAGTTATTGTTTGATTCGATTCGAGTGCTTGCAAAGTGCAGTGAAATTTACACAAACAAATTGCCCCATAATATATTGTCTTGTGTACAAGTGGCCCATGATAGAATTTCTTGTGTAATGCATGGAGCTCGGAGCCTTTGCCGCAAATCGTCAATATGCAATCCAACTGAACATAACGGTTCAAGAATGCCCAGAGTGTTAGGAAGTGCTGATTATGCGATCAATGTGAATGGTACAGAGAATTTCTTCTGTGAAAAATGAGGGTTTCTTATAAAAATCATCTTTTGTTTAAGGACTGGGGTGCGAGGGTATTCATGGGTCATGGCATTTGATTGTAATCGAATAATCAAACATATCGTTACGACGTGAATTGTATAAGCCAAAAAGTATATGATGCAATCCGTGCTTCCATAGCTGCGAATATGATACAGGGTAAAGAATACCACTCATGCGGGAATTAATTTCGGTCTGTTGGCTCGTTAAATGCTCATGAAACGTCCGAATAACGGGTCGATCGGTTCTGACGACTGTTGCTTAGCGGTGGGCGAATCTGCCGAATATCATATCAGAGGATGGATCAAACGTATGCTACTAGGATGTCTGAGGGCTATAATCAGATAGTTTTTGAAGCATTGTTAATTCTTCCAAACATGAATACTCGTCTAGGCAAATGAAACAGAAGCAATGCAGATTATCTGCGGACTTACACAACATCAATAGTCCTCAGTTTAGACAGAGATGAACAGTAAATTAGTAGATTTTGGGTTGGAGTTTGTCAAAGATGCAACGTCTTAGTTCCTGTGCGGTTTAATTGCTTTTAACGAGTGAAAATCTTACAAAAAAGAACAGTGTAAATACGTAATTATATTTTTCTGCAGGATTGCAAAGCCCCTGAATGGAAAAAGTGTTATGCTCAATCATAATTTTCTTTCTATCGGTGGAGTAAATACCAATTCCCGTTTAACTATTGTTAAAAACTACAGCTGCATTGGAATACACCCACATCATTAGCGGGTGCCCAGCGAGGATGATGGGTAGGTGCCTTTTTTTGGTCATTACATACAAAGTAGTCAAGTATATAAAATTATTGATGTCTTGAGATTTTTCAAGAATGGTAAATGGATGTTTGTGAATAATGCGATTGAACGGGGATTCAATCATTCAGCTTTGATAAATCTAATTGAATTTATTAATCCTTTCGATTCATTTTTGTTTGAACGCCTCAAATATACTCTGTTTTCAGTTGATTGGGTACCGTTTTAGAGTTACTATTGTGAGACAGTAATATGATGAGCAATTGCACTTAATCCTAAGCTGTTGAATTGAACCTTTCAAACAAACTTTTTTAATTTAACGTAACCACCTACAACTCCTATTTAGATATAAATTTAGATTATACAACAAATACTTTGTTTTGACCAGATACATGCATACTATGTTATATATGTATATCAAACTTGAATATATTTATTTTGATGATTGATCATTTCGTTTCTTTTTCTCTATGGGGAAAATAAATCTTGTGAAAATATAGTAAAACAAAAATGGTATTTGCAACTCTCCGTTGATGAGAGTAAAAATAAATTTACAATGAATTCTTAAACCTCCCATTCTGTTATACGTGACCAGGTATAGGGCCCACACTGATGGCAGGCTCCTCCGCTCATATGGACTAGCCGTCGGGCGCGGTCCTCCGTTTTTTGCTGGGTAGAGTGGCTTTCCGCTGGCGTGCCCTTTTATGGTATAGGGCTACGTGGCTCGATCACATAATTCTATAACCTAAATTGGTCACGTCTATATTTTTCTTTTGATGGGAAAGTTCATGCAAATTATGTTTGTATGTTTTCCACTCAAATGGGAAATAAATGCCCACGTCTACGTTTGTATATGACCCGGTTGGGAGGGTGCGAGGGGGCACCACTTCCAACTGGATGCCCCACTCTTATTTGTGGGCCATAAGAATCGTCGGGTAACGACAAAGTTCCCTAAAGTTCGTCTGTCTTCCCTAAGTCCAGTTTGTCCTCTTTCGTCTGCTATTTCTAACCCTTAGCTGGTTAGCTCCTTTTTTCGACTTTGGTCGATCTTATTTGTGTCCCAGGAATTCGTGAATGCGAAATTCTTTTTGTGGTGGGTCCTTGTGCTGGGGGAAAGAACCCGCCTCACAACACCGCAACGCTAGCTGCCTGCACATTTTTGCGTCCCCAGACAAGACCAATCTCAGCGGATCCCAACATCCTCTTCCGCTGAGGCAGCAGACCGTCGCTGCAGTCTTTTAAGGACATTTTTATCTATATCTATTTCACTACAGAATCTCTCGATACATCGAAGTTTTCTCTTTCCCCTTCAGGGTCGTTATATTGAGGTTCCACTGTGATTGATAAAGTCACCTGAACCGAGCAACTGACCATATTTCAAAGGATTTGGGGTTTTGGAAGGCCGTCATTTTTCCTGACGGGTCTAAATTCAACATATTTGCCTCAGATGGAATGACGTACGTATGACGAACGCCAAATACATAGCTCAAAACAGAAAATCTACATGGGACTATTAGGAAGGGTAGTGGCAGCGCAATGTTTTGGGTCTGTATGTCAACAGCAGGTGTTGGAAAGCTGGCTTTTATTAAAGGCAATATGGAAAAGATCATTTACATTAATATTCTGAAGGAAAATCTCCTCTAAAGTGCCAATGATGCGGGAATCAGGCGTTGATTTCGATTCTATCAAGATATCGATCCTAAGGATAAGTTGGGAATTTTTCAACCTTGGCTTATTTTGAGTTGTCTTCATTTGATGGCTCCCCCGGCACAGCTGCATGACTTAAATGCAATTGAATATTTATAGGTTTTTTGACGAAAAACATTCGTAACCACATTATTTACAACAAAAATGATGTTAATAAACCGTTGTAAGGTGAATGGAATAAAATCCAGAAATGACAGGAAAGTTCGTTGAATCAATCCCAAATAGAATCAAAGCTATGTTGTGCCAAAAAGTAACCATTCCAAATATTAGTATTACACTGAAAAGCTTCCAGCCGGATAATTTTAAGAAAAACTTGTACTGCATCAAATAAGCTGTGACATAATATTTCGCGTTGAATTTTGTTTTTGGTTAGTTTTTTAAAAATAAATTTATGAAGTAAATAAACTTGTTAATTTGAAAATACAAGCTTAATTTAATTGCAACTTAAAATATTTACACATCCTTATTCACATTGAAGTTATAGCGCCTAAAGTTTTGAAAAATGTATTGCGTCAAATAAGCTATGGACCACTGTATGTAAGAAAAATAAAAGGTCATGAATATAACACTGGAACGAAGATTTTATTAAAAAAAAAGTCTTTCAATGATGGTTGAACGCAAACTTTTTCTGCTTTTATTGAAGCTTCACAGATTCGAAGGAATAATACCACTTTATGAGTGTTTTTAACTTGACGAACCACACTACCTAAGGTATATTTACTAAAGCTCATTTTCAGATTTGTGTTTTGATCATCACCTTGAATTTTTTCAGGCCATATGACAAAAATCTTACACTTCCAAATATGTTAACACTACCATAAAATTTTCTTTATTCATCGTAAGTGGCGATATATATTTAGCGTTTGCTACTGTCTATCTTCAAAATTCGGTAATGCTTGTGTTGTATTTTTCAGCGTCAATCGAATACTGGGTAACTCGAGTTTACCAACAGTTTTATGAAATAAATTTTAATTAGCCTCCCTCCTCCTCAATTGAATGCAATAAAGATTTCCTCCCTAAGAGCTTCAACTGCTAATATTGTTTCTTTGCCAAATTTGAAATTCGTCTTTTTCAATTAACATAGACGAATTTTCAATTCACTAATTTGTGCACTTCAAAGCAAACGAAATTTCAGTGAATAATCTTATGAAAGTAACGTGATACTTTCAAGGACTCGTCAATCCTCAATTTAGTCATGTTTCAACATTATCAGCGATAAACTCGCTGATTTACTGCTAAAGCGAGCTAACAAGCTATTAAGAGTTGTTTTATATTGTGGCCACTTCTTCATTGATTATTTATTTGCTAAAATTGGACATTTCGAACGCAGTGGCTAAAATTTTGTTCCTTCCTTCTGCAGTCCTCAACTGGAAAAATTGACCACCAGCATCTCATTTATTCTTGTTGCGATAAAAGATCAAAAATTTAGTGTGCGAACTATTTTTTAATAAATTAACCGTGTCATACATTTTGACGATTAATGTTTGCTTCTTGTTTTCACGTTAATCGCGCGGTATCTAAACAGCAGACATAAAAATCTTGTTTGGAATAATTAAGCGGAATTTTAAATTGATGCGATGAAGTAGCGAAGATATATAGCTCTCTCTTCAATGGCGTTTCCAAAGTTTTCACGGTTGCTTTGGCGGGGCGGAGCGGCTGTCGCCCTTTACCATCAGCAACCAAAAAATTTCAGACAATCGGCGGCAATTTTTCGAGATGGATTAGCATATACGATATAAATTTGGTAAGAAATTATCAATGAATTAATGAAGACTATCTGCCATTTAGCGGACCTGCAATACATAGTCCGAGATAATTGGCTATGTTTTGAGCGACAGGCATAGCGTGAGAAGATGAGACCACCCGAAAAACCAGCAATAATTAATGTTAGTTAATATGCGTTTAGGTTGCTTGATTCTCGAAGATACGCGACTGATTGGTAGTTTAGTGGATTTAGTTTTGCTTTATTCTTTTGTTCATTTATGGGTGATATTTGTTTTGATGTGATATGATTAGTTTGCCGTATGACACCCGTCATAATTTGCATGTTTTATTGAATGATATTTTAAAGATTTGATGACAGATTGGAACAGCTGGTTACCAATTCAAATTTTCAAGGCTATGCTGGTGATTGTTTCTAAATGAGTTGCTTCCTGCAAATGGTCTTACCAGCAAGTCTTTTTTCATATAAGAAAATATTTGTTTGGAAATAAAATGTTAGCGTCATTTTACGTAACTGTATTTTTGCGGAAAACGCAAAGTGTAATTTATTAGAATACTTGGGAAAATCATTTTTGTATACTAGAATTAAATTTGAAAGTGTGAAGTTAACGAAGCTACGCTTACGGTGCAGTATTCACCATAGTTGCAAGATATTTGAAATTGCAGAGGATCCTAAATCTCAGGGTCGCCTAGGCACAATCTGTTCGGATTCTTTGGAGAGGAAACTTCGTTCCGAGATGAGCCACCTACATCAACAACGTACAATATAGAGAAGGGGAAGCAAGAGGAGGAATATCAGGAGAAATGAGTTTATTGCAAATTGTTTTTTATTCTTAAGATAAGTCACAAGAAAATCAACCGGGCAAACGAAACTAAATATGAAATTTCAATTTTGAATTGTACATAAAAAAACAACAGGAAATTTCAAAATTTTGCCCCTTTTTTAGTCGGTAAGTGATCGACAACTACAGATGGTTATGAAATATCATGAACTTTTTTTATTCAGATACAACATACAGGTACTCGTAAGTTGCAGAACGATGCTTGGCTGTTCTATTATTGCAATGCTTTCATTCGTTATTTCCTTCGATCCATCTGTAATGCCTATCCGGTACAATGTATTTTGTATTATCTTTGATTATATTTTTTTTCTATTAAATTTTGTATTTTGTATTTTCTTTGATTATATTTTTTTTCTATTTATTATTTTTATTTTTAATTAGATTTGGGAAGTTTAATCGTCTTTAAATGACTCGTGCGCACTTGGAACACCAGTTTAATTATTAATTTTTAATTGAAAGTAATTTCACATTTGAGATTCATTCCATTTTCTATCTATTCATATCATTCAATTTTTTCATTTGTAGTCAATTTAATTTTTCACCATCTCAGTATCCTAAGCTTTTGTTCCTTGTTTTATTAAAGAACAATTTTTCGTGTATTTCCCCATCCTGTGCGCCCCTCGAAGTAAAAAGTGTCAAATTAAGACCTGTTTTGAAAAGTCCTTATCAAGACCTTACATTTGATACCCATATCGGCTATCTTTGAAGAAATTTTTTTTCGGGGGCCACTCCCGTATATGAGAAGACCTCCCTTAAATACCTTATAAAATTTTGTTGTAGTTGAACTTTGAAGAGAGCACCTTTTTACACCTGCATACAAAATTTGATGTTTCTAGCTTAAGTAGTTTGCGAGAACAATCGCTGTGACACACGGACGGACAGACAGGACGCGATTTAAAAATAAAAAATAAATATAAAATAATTTTACATAACCCTAAAAACTAAACTCAAATCAATTAGGCTAATAGTGAACGCGAACCTAGGCTTTCACATTACAAAAAATCCCTGTTGGCACCATCAGCCGGAAAAACAAATTTCTCACAGACGCCGATAGTTTCAATAAGTCAACAACAATTTCATTACACGTAGATTTATTATTCTCATCGGGGCTTGCATATTTTTCCATAAAGAAGTGTTTCCGCTACTGGAAATCGTCTTCAGTTCTGAGGAGTGCATGGGGAAGCTTATTTTTATAAAAGTGGGAAGGTTTTAGTAAGTAGGTAAGTAGGATTGGGGGATAGTAAGTCCTTTGCCTTTTGTTTCGTTAGTTGGCTGAATGTTTTTTGTTACTTCGTTTTGGTTTTCTTTGGCGGTCGTGGTCTGGTACGTTAAGGATCACGTAAGGATTGGTCACCAGTTGTTCGTTAATTATTTCGCCGTCCGTCTTTCTATGTCTACACATTTTGAGTCGTTCATGTATATCCGGACTAGACCACCCTCCAAAGAAAACGAAACGAGACGATACATAACAGATGAATAATTAATCAAACAAAAGCCAAAGGATCCTTTGACCTTACTTACTTATCTGCTAAGCCCTTTCCACTCATATGAAAAGAAGAGGGCCACAAAAATCAGAAAACGCCAGATATTTGAACCACCGCTTCTTTGAAACTCTCTGCTAGATGATCATCAACATGCCAAGATTATTATATCTCATATTTCTACTTATGTAAATACCAAATTTTGAAACCCCTGCCTTGAATTTTTTTTTATAGTTTGCAGTGGGACATTTATATTTTCCATCTCACTGCCAAGCTTCATCAGCATCGGTTGAAAAATTTGGTGATAATTATAGTTACATATTTTTGCACATTTTTCGAGCTTCTATGTATATATATATATATATATATATATATATATATATATATATATATATATATATATATATATATATATATATATATCACAATATATATATATATACACACACATATATATATATATATATATATATATATATATATATATATATATATATATATATATATATATACATATATATATATATATATATATATATTGTTGCGAATTCTGGCGTACCGACATTCTCCCATTCGCAACTGCAGATTGCCGCCGTAACATCTCCACCTTCCTTTGGGCATTTATACCCTTTCTCCTGTATATTCATATAATTATTTTTTAAATTTTACCAATTTCCCTATAATTTTAATTTCCGCATCATCACAATCCTACCCTTTTCCTTTATTTTCAATTACAATAAATAATATATAATAATAATTTTAATTTTCCCACTAACAACATTCCATTCATTAATTCCCACTAACAAAAACTCATTCGATACATTTGCCCTAACAAAACCTAATTCATTTTTTCCTACTAACTAATTCTATACACTAACTCGCACTAACAAATTTCATTTTTTTATACTAGCAAAAAAATTATTCACGTTTCCCTATTAACAAATTTCAATTTCATGCCAATCAAGAAAGAGTTAGAGTTTCTAATTTGATGATTGGGAAATCAACAAAACATGGCTCCGTTGGTAACGTCACGGATTCTCGACCGGGGGTGTGCTGGGACCCTGGGTTCAAGTTCCCCGAGCGCAGGGAAATACTCTTTTTGGAGTATCGGCAAAATCAATACTTTCCGTACATATGTGACACTTTGCATCTAATCAGACGCTTCTTTGAGTATGCAAATGGCCATATATAAAAAATGGAAACTATTGCGTTTGTCATTACGAAAAAAATGTGTGGGTAGCGGAATCGAAGTGTAATGAACTTTGATTACGTTACCCAGATGCGGCAGCGGTAATTGAAAATGAAAGGATTGCGGGATTGGGGATGGGGTTCTTGCATTTGGGCAGTCAGTATTTGGCTTGTGAAGGAGAGTGAAATTCGTTGGCGGTTTCGGAGAACGTGTTTGAAGTCGAACTGTGAAGTTTAATGCATTAATTAAATGCATTGAAATAAAGTCGAATTTTGAGAGCTAAAAAAAACAGTTAAGTGAATAAAAGATTTATGGTAGCAGAACGGTTTCGGCCTAGTTGTTGTGATACTCTAGAAAAATTAATTAGTAGATAAGAGAAGTGGAAAGAAAAAACCCCAAAAAAGAAACGAGCATTAAATCGTGAGAATTGTGCCAAGTGATAGAGTTGATCACCTTCTGATCCTACAGTGAAGATGGGAATTGTAATTTTCATGTGGGGAATCATTTGGGGATTACTAAATGAAGTTATCGAAATAGACTAAGACGGGTAATTAACGGAAATTCACGGCCAGATTGAATATTATGATGAAGTGGCCGCTTATCAGTACTTAATGACTTTTACTTTAAAGTCAATCAAATTTTTCAGTGGCCCCACCTCTTTATTTTTGTGTCCTTCGCTGAGCGCACGGGGATCCACGAAAAATGAAGAGAGTGAGTAATAATTAATATTTTTTCTTGTTTTTTTTTGACATCCTTTGATCTATTACGTATTTTTCCCAGCTTATTGTAATTTGCTATTTTTCTTTTGATTCATATCTTATTTGATTTATTTGCATAAAAAATGATTGAGGTGTCTGTTTGTTTTTTTGATTGATATCGTTTGATTGTTGAATTTGTAAATTACTTTTTTTGAACTAAACAATATTTTTCATTTCTTGAAATGACCTCCTCTTTTCCCGCCCTTTTCCTTTCGTGTTAGTTATTGTATGTAAGGTGGCTCAGCACGAGCAGAGGGTGTCCCGGAAGTCCCACGACACGACTGAGCGCTAGCCGGCCTCAGCATGCTACCCCGGGCTACACATCCCTCTGCTAAAACTTAATGTCTGCAACTGCGATAACTTCTGCGGCTGCAACAATATATATATATACATATATATATATATATATATATATATATATATATATATATATATATATATATATATATATATATATATATATATCTACATGTAAACATACAATGTTTTCCACACTAAGTAAAAAAGTAGAGGTAATGGGGATGATAATTTGAGTAGATTTGAATGTTGATCAAGCATGCAAACACTCTTTTTGATTCAAGCTCTTCAACGAATGCATTATCCATTGAAAATAAAGGACGATGGATCGATATATATTTTTTGCGATTGGGAGGTGAATGTCATTTATGCACTGAGTTTGGGGCTCCTATGCTCGCGAGTGAATGGACTACACATTAAAAACCTCACCTGCCAACCTGAGAACCTAGCCTAGAACTGTTTGCTATGCTGTGATGCAACTTCAAACTGGAGGGTCCCTCCCCTAGTTGGCAGCGTCAACACGGGTGGGATGGGCGGTGAATAGTACCTGCACTATCTCGTCTATCTTTTTCACTTTATGTTTGCAAGGCATCCGTAGCATACCAAGCTTCCGCATAACTAGCTTGTAGTTAAGGCCTCACGGAACCTCATTCACATTGTCAACTAGATCTTCCAAGCAGCGAGTTTGGCTGTTGTTAATCAATTTGCGAAGGCATATCTTGGTCGATTTATACGCTGCTAACCAGTTGCCTGTTGAGTCCCACGCCGAAGCTTGTGGCATTCCCTTCGCTTTTCAGCGATTTGAGTCGAGTGCACTGGGGGCTTGCCATGCCGGGGCTTTCAAAAGGACATAGAAGCACTGCAAGTAGTCGTGATGAATCTCATAATGGAGTTCACCACATTTTGAGCTGTTAGTTCTTCTGTCCCCTACGAATCTTCCTGTACCGGATCCATTCTTCCAATGTTCCATTCAATTGTAGAAGATCGAGAGCATGGACGTTGAGAGACAACATCACGGATCTCAAGCAGAATGTACTGATGAGCACTGCCTGAGTTGTCCTCTAATACTCTCCAATTGTGTACCCTCCGTACTAAGGACTCCGAGGTGGATGTCTTGTCCGGTATGGTTGCTTCAAGCCTCTACCGCCGAAAGTCAGCGTATTTCCGGTTTTTCTTACGACAAGTGCCGTCCTGGCTACCATTTCTAGGATTGATCGGGTCCCCCTTTGAAACCGCTATCTTCGTTTGTGTGTGAACCACCTTTTCGGTCCCATGGTTATTTTTTAAAAGCAGGGAGGCCATGCGAGAGTTGGCACAAGCCCTTGTGGGGACAAGTGCTCAGAGCAAGACCAGTGCTAGTCGGGAGTTCGTCTCATCCGAATCCACACTACCAACTCAATGGTGCGAGCTTCAAACATACTTCGAGGCCTACCAAGGTTTTGCCGGGACGGAGATAGTATTACAGTTGAATTGGAGCTGTTCACGCACGAGTGTCATCTTGGCACTGCCGTGCAAAGCAATCATATCCACCAGCTCAAAGCATCAATTCAAATTCGTTGTCCAAAGCATGGTCCAGACTCAGTTAGGGTCGTTACCTGTTAACTCATGAGGAACGTCACAGCTACTTCCATATCCGCAGACCCGTGGGGACGGCGCTCTCTGAAGAATGCTTCAAAAATATACCTGTGAACGGCATTATTTTGGGTCTGGTGATTGCTTGCCAGCCGGCTTCAACTTTTTCCAAAAATTTGGTTAGTTTGCATGGTCTCTACCAGATAAGGTTCTTGTAGTGATATATTTACCCAAGTAAATGTATCATTACATGACGTCCATGCCTGTTGGAGACAGCGATGACCAAAAAGACTCGATTCCCGTCCAAATAACTAGAGATAGTGGGAGAATATAAACGGGGATTTCCAGGTGAAAACAATTTAGGTGAAACAGAACAGAAGGTAGTCTTGGTAAGAACGAGGATGAAAAGTTGGAAAACGTGAAAAAAGCCTAGATGAGTCTCAATTTTTTTAGAATGTGAAAAGCTTGTAGAGGAAAAAGTAGAAAAAACCAAAATCTCCAATAGATGTTTTTAGAATTGGCAGGAGGGAAATAATAAATAGCGCGTAAATTAATGACGGGTTAAATATACCTGCTGAAATACAAATGCCAACATTATTTCCCGTTGACTTCCATGACTTGAAATAGTTCCCGAGGGCTCCCTTAGTAAATAGATAGAAAAAAGAACGTTTGAAGAGACGGGATTGATAATCGATTTGAAGCAAACTGGCGGTCTGCGGACTTCTTTGAGTGAAGAGAACATGTAGGTAGTTTCTACTTTAGTTCTACTAACGGGCCTTAGAAAGTTTCGATGCTCGATTAAAAGAGTGCAAAATTTGAAATGCGGGTTATTTTGATGATATTATTAAAAAAAAAAAAAAAACAACCGACAAATATTAACTACCTTCTAAATAAAATTTATTAAAAATATATTGAATAGTTTTTTTATATGATTTTTTCAAATTTCAACGAATCACCCTATATTTTTATCTAAAACATTTATTTGAACATTTTTTCGTATCTGTGTTTTCCTCGTACATACAATTTTCCAAGCGTTCGCGACGTAATCTCCATACTCTTAAAAACCCATTCTTTAGATTCTACCGTATTATTATTTATTAAGAATAATTTTTAGTGAACATATTAGCGATTTTCCTCGTGAACCTCCAGTAAAAAGTTAGTTTTATTACCAATAATAATCTATCGCAAAACAGTCCGGATTCGAGATTATATGGTCAATACTGCACCCAATCATGTGATTATCACAGAATTTTTCCCACCACTGCTTGGTGGCCTACACCCCGACAGCAGCATCAAAAGCTCAAACTCGATGCCGCGACCGAAATTTGAACTTGGGAGCTGCTGCGCAACCGGAGTGTGCCATAACCCACAGCTCCACATAGGCAACATTTTTTTTACAATAGTTTGCTATATAGAGCGGGCCAAATACAAAATTTGTTTCTTATATTTTGGCTTTGTTCACAAGAACAAACCTTCGCGTTAGTTGTGAAATACAATTTCATTCACATGGCTGCCATGGCTGGCGTGACAGTAGGCCATCCTCTCAACCGAATTTTCCAAGATATTACTCATGGCTTCGGGCCCTATCTGAGCAATAGTTTGTTGAATATTAAATTTCAGTGCTTAAACCATTTGTGGATTTTTCGCTTAACATCGATCTTTCACAGCGCCTCATAAAAAAAAGTCCAACGGAGTTAAATTGTAGCTTCGAGGCGGCCAATTGGCATCGCCAAGGCGGCTGATTACACGATTTCCAAATTTTGTGCACAAAAGGTCGATTGTTTGATGAGCTGTATAGCATGGCGTGCAATCTTGTTGAAATCAAAGGTCAGTCAAGTCCAAATCCTCAATCTCCGGCCACAAAAAGTCGGTTGTGATGCTCCTGTAGCGCTCCCCGTTGACCGAAACAGCATTCGGTCCAATGTTACCACCACTCCAGAATCCACACCATACTGTCGCTCGCTGAGGATGCATTGGCTTCTCAACAATCACGTGTGGGTTTTCCGAGCCCCAGATGCGGCACACATAGCCGGGGAGATGAAAATGTGCCTCATCAGAAAAATGATTTTTTGATGAAAATCGGCATCCAGTTTGATTTCAATATTTTCCAACGTTGTTCAAGCATAAATCGATTCATTTCGTTCCGCGGAAGGTTAATACTGACTCACTAACATAATTTTGAGCGGGAAACAGCTGTCGGTGTCTCAATAACATGTGATTTAAAAAGAAACTACTATATTGCCAACCCGGTAAATGATACATTCTCTTGAATCATATGTGTCACAATTTGTAGTACAGTCCTTTCCATAGATATTCATTTCCAGGCTTATAAAATTTTAGGTAGTAATATTCATAACGAAAACGTAATATTTCTTAAAATTTGATAAATTTTTGCATGAAACAAAAATAATTGTGAATTATTTAAAAATTTAATTTAGAGAAATATTGTCTTAACTATTTACTTTGAAAGGTATATTCATTTAGTTGAGAAAGAATCAATTAAAATATGCTTTATTATTTTGAGTTTGTTATAGTGTTTGAATTACCTTATTTTGGTTTCATTATTTTTAATGCTAACAACATAAATGAGACGATCATGAATTATTACGAAAACATCTTTTAATTTCTCTAATGTTCCTCTTCCTCCTTTCCCTCTCATTGATGTAAGTCTTTTAATGTAAGGTGAGCTAGAAAGGGCAGAGGGATTTTCGGTATATTCTAGGGCACGACTGAGTGGCAGTTGGCCTCAGTATACCACTCCGAGTCAAGCAACCTTGCGACTGCAGTAAATACCATATCGAACACTTTCTGTTTCTCACTTGTAAAAAATTGAATTTTCAAACAGATACGTTTCAACTTGTATGCGCTCTATTTGGAATTGTTTTTCAAGTGCATAAATTAGTTACAAAGATTTCTTGAGCCATTGATGGTAGACATTGAACGCAAAACTGATTAGGAAAATAAATTCAATTTCTTTGCCTCAAATCAAAATTAATAATTATGTAATTTTGTTTGACCTAAGTTGATTTTAGTAGATCCTTAATGATAGATTTTTATCGTTGAAATTTCAACTTTACAAACCAATTCAAATCAGAAAGCCATTCTTAATCAATTTCCTAAGCGAATAGTTCTTTACTGCTTCGGTGCTCGTCTTAAGAAACTTCGATCATTTTAGGTATACCTACCGTTTTGTCGTTTTCTTTACTTGAAGGGGTTAAAGTCAAAGTGGTGTAAGTCACTTTATCATCGTTTTTAGGAAATAGCATAATGCAAAGGTATTGTAGTTAATTCAGTAGACAAGTTTTTGAGATGGTATTGTTTTAGAGGTTTTACGTAGGTCCAAACTTATTGATTAGGCTTGATTTGAAATTTTTTTTGCTCAAAAGTTGTACGTCACACACTAACCAAAGTCACTTGCACCACTGTGCCTTACCAAAGCCTGTGACATACAACACTGTATGACCTAAAACTAAAGACTTACACCACTGTGGACATCAACAAAATGATTTAAAGTTGACTTGCACTTCTCAAAAACATTTTTATTGAACATTATACAAATTATAAGAATAATAGAAACAATTTAATTTTTTATCACGAATGGATTCTTAATTTTTTTAACATGGCAAAACGGATTCAGTCTATTACATCAGGATTTGTGGTTTCCACAATTTCCAGAGGTCCAACATCTACAAGCTCCTCACCTTCTTCAATAGTGGTTCGCAGGGAAACGAAGAAATCATGTTTCACTGGTGGAATGCATCGCAGAAGATCAAGCATATCTTTCTTTTTAGCCTCAGTAACAGGCCTTCCCCTTGGGTACAAAACATCTTGAGAAACGTTGGCCAGAGAATGTCGCCTACCGGGCCTTGCTGTCTTTAGATTTAGTTTAGAAAATGGGAAATCCTCATTCACAGTTTCTTTGTAGAAGAGAGTGTAAGGTTGATCTTTCGAAATTCGCATCCATTGAATTTTCAACCAATTAACAGCAATGTTGTTCTCATTTTCCTTTCTTCGCGTGATACAATTTTCCAACTTTGCAACAGATTTGAAATCCTCTTGGCCCATTTTCATGAACATGAATGGATTGTTCCTTCGGCACTTCAGTCTGGTACTGTACCAGTCGTCTACAGTATAAATCAACTTGTTCTTGGCGTACAATTCAATTGATCCAAACTCAGAGTCGTTGGGTAGAAAAGAGTGGCCACTTACCATAAATTTGTAATCGATAATTTCTGCATTGCTTTGAGGGCCCTGTATGTACTTCATGAGGTACAAAGAAAACTTAATATTACGGTTTTGGCCCGTACATGCTTCACTGTACAACACTATGTGCTTAGCAGATGACGCTCTTGCTGCAAGATGTTTGACGATACAGGAACCAATCTCTTGAGAATCACGAGAAGCGATCGTTTCATCCCAGCAGAACATGAAGCCTAAACCTGTTCCAAGTTCATGGCAGCCAAGGTTATAACAATACATATTCCGCTTATAGTAAGCAAAACAGGAAATGCCAAAGCCTTTTCGAGGTCGAATGTCAGACCATAGAAAGATTCGTCTTCCCGTGCTTTCACTGTGTCCCGATCTCTAGCCTCTCTCACCTTTTCGGCGTTTCTGAGGTGTAATTCTTTTTCAGCCTTCAGCTTTGTAGATTCGTCTTCATCTTCACACACTTCAATCTTCTTGTCAAGCACATCGCATCTAGTACGTATCTTTGAGAGGCCGGTGGAAATGCAAATTGAACTCATTGCTAAAGGTTCGACGGTAGATGGCTTCAGAAACAGGAAAATCACCTTTTTCCGTGCACTTTTCTTTGTACAGTTCATACATTGTACGTACATTCATGTCAGGAGGAAGGTATTTCCTGTTAGGGTTCTCTGATCTACTGTAGTGCGATTGATACGATGGCAAAGATGCTATGTGGTCACGCACACCATTCATGGCAGCCTCCGGTGTTTTATTTTTGGTGGGGATGGCGTCCTCGGCCATCACTTCCTGGTTGTTGACCCTCTCGTACTTTTTGTATTGCCCTTGTCATTCGCCCATCCGAAACTTGAAGTGTTTGTAAGAAAAAACGCTTGCACACAGTAACACTATTGCCTCTGACTTGGAATCTGAAGCTGTTTGAAACAGACTTTGCATTTCCCGTTGAATTTCGTGGGTGTCTTACATTAGGTTTCTGTTGCACAATCAAACCACATAAAAATACGTTTTGTTCAGAAAAACTGCTCAGCTTCCAAAAGGTGTCGAAAATTTCTCGCCTCGCCACTTCAGGTACGTTCTCCACACACTTTTTTTTACATTTACAATCAAAGTTCTGATACAGCTTACCGACCACTTCTTTTCCTCTAGAGGACACGTACGGGAGCCCTGAATTTCGTGCTCGCTTTCGCTTTTGAGCTTTACTTTCGTGTTTTTGTCTTTTCCTCGGTCTCGGGTGAGCGTTTTCTCGATTCTCAGAAGTTCCAGCAGTAGGAAATTCGCTGGAATGGTTGCGTTGGCGTCTGCTGTCGACCTCTTCATCTCTTTCTGATTCTGAAACAACAAACATCTTGTTACACTTACTACCGAAATAAAAAACTGCAGGGAAGCCTCGATTCAGCATCCAAAATTACGTGAAAAACGATACTCAACACGACCGTTTTCAATAATCACAGAAAATTTACTAAAAACATCAATCTTCATGCATTTTTTCTCTATTTTTCCTTTCTTTTTTTCCGAACAGATTACAAAGGTGTATTATTCAGAGAATAATAGACCAAAAGGACCTAAGGCATAATCTAATGTAAGTACTTGCTAAAAAAGTTGCAACAAGTCGGTGAGTAACTGAGAGGTGAGAAGGTGAATAGTACTTACCATCATCTGTTTCTGATGTGTTTTCTCCTTGTTCACGCTCCCTTTCATCACTGGACTCCAGCTCATCCAACGGCTTCTTAAAGTTATTTCAATGCATTCAACACTCGATGAAAACTATTACAACCACACTGGTGTAAGTCTGACTCACGCCACTTCTGTTATCAACAAAACAGATGATCCATTATCAGTCTAACTTGTGCTGCCATCCTAACGACGACATGAGTGAAGCTCTGGCTTGCTCCACTTTTTCTATAAACAGTTTTTTATTTCTAAACCGCATTTCTGTGCCTAAGTCAACTTCTACCGACAATTGACTTACACCACTTTGACTTTAACCCCTTCACTTATCATTGGGTAATCAATATAACAGGTTGCCGAAAATTTGCTAATTCAAATTCTAATGCGTTTTATTAATTCAATCTTTATAAATTTTATAAAAACATAAAACAAGTTTTAAAACATTAAACTGCTCAAAAATTTAATGGCTCATTTAAACAATATCCAATTAAAAATTAGTAAAAAAAAAAACCAAATGATGCAAAAGTAATATAAGATGAACATTTTTATTTTCAAAGCCGCTATTAATTTTTAACTTTATTCTCCAAATACCAATATTTCGAAGACAACTTGTCTTCTTTTTATAATCAACTTGAAAATAAGAAAACCCTGTAGTGATTCCAAGTATTTAAGTCCATGTAGGGCACGGGTGTCGATGATTTGGCACAAGAGTCAGCGAGCTATAAAGAAGGCCAAATAAAGTGGACTAGCTTCGACCCCGTACGCATGCTTGTCGGCTAGCTATTTGCGGGATCGTATGGGGCGGATTCCTTGTCGCGCCACAAAGCTGCACTATAAAACATTTATCACGCGTACTCTACTCTACAAGACATTCCGATCTATTTTTATTATCTTTAGAAATTTTCCTTAATGTGTCAATTAGGCTACTATATAGTAATTAAAAATAATTCTTATCTCAACAAGGTAAGCGGAAACGGAGCTTTGAGAGGAGTGTAACCACCAAGTAAAAAAAAATCGATTCTTCTCTGAAGAAGGTCAAGGGAAATATCAAGCCAAATGAAGAGATCTACTCAACCTTGCCTAAATTATAGAAACTTGACGGGTGTTGTTGACTTTAACCAATTAGAACAACAAACTAAGCGATTTCGGTGGGATGACCAGCTTATCTCCTCAGGAGCAGCCACTACTGATCACCGAGGGGCTGCTCGACTGCTTACATTTACTACAACCCTTTCTATTTGAATGCCTTTTGAATGGAACATCTTGAATATTCAAATTCTTCTCTTTTCCTGATTACGGATTGATTATACAAGGTGGGCCAGAAAGGCGTACGATTTTAAAAACACTCTTGCGTTTGAAGCTTTAGAGAGTGGACTGCGCGGGTGGCGGGGTTAAGTAGCTCGGTTCTCGGAAATTTAGTCGCGATGGATCACTTCACCGGAGCGCAACGTGCATTCTGCGTTAAACATTATTACAAAAATCACAATTCGTGCGCTATTGTTCGGCGTATATTTCGGCGTGAGTTTGGATTACATGACCTAAATCAGTGTCCGAAAGAAAGTGTGATTCGATCGTGGGTCAGAAAGTTCGAAGAGACTGGTTCGACTCTCAAACAGAAGCCTGCAGGACGCCCAAGGTCAACAAGAACTGAATTATCGGACCCTACTTCTTCGAAAAAACAAGGCCAATCTGTCACTGTAAATTCTGACCGATACATAGCCATGTTAAGGGATTTTTTCTTTCCACAACTGCAACAATTTGAAGCCTATAATCGTGTGACATGGTTTCAACGAGATGGCGCGACATGCCATACAGCTAATGCCTCTTTGGCGGTCGTAAACGAGATGTTTGCTGGGAAACTGATATCGCGCCGAGGTGACATTGCATGGCCTCCTAGAAGTCCGGATCTGACGCCACCGGACTTTTTTTTGTGGGGATACCTAAAAAGTAGAGTCTACACCAATAACCCAGCCACGATTAACCAGTTGAAGACCAATATCCGGGAAGAAATGGCAGCTATTCCCCGTGCAATGCGCCAGCGAGTTTTGACCAATTTGAGGGTCAGATTCGAAGAATGTTTGCAGCGGGATGGTGCACACCTGGATGACGTTATTTTTAAGAAATGAATTTCCCAGATGTCAATTTTTATAGAAATAAAAATTTGTATGTGAATTGTACTCAGTTTTTTTTAATGATTTTTTCAAATTCGCAATTCTTTCTGGCCCACCCTGTAAAATGAATGAACGATATGCCCATTCTTCCGCACTTAATTCTTTCCTCTTTTCCATACCATATTGCTGCCCAGAAACAAAACACATTACCTCCAGCAGTCTCGCCACTAAAACTCTTGCAGTCGATTTCTACCAATGACCTAAGCTGGTATGCGCATTAGTGATTTTAGTCTTTCTCATATAATTAATTGATTGACGGTAACAATAACTGTTGCTGACTATTTATCACTTCAGAGCCGAATTGTCAATTCATAGCCATCTTTGGGCTGTTTAGAAATGAACCTTACGAAGCGGTGGTTAAAAATTCAACCTATGAAAGACATGTTGTCCTCAACATAACCTGACTATTGGAATAGGTTTATCGCAATGGGTCCCAACCACCGATGGGAGATTAGTGAAATTTTGTTTATATTCTGATAATTTGAGCCGCTAGTTCTCCTTGACTAACTGTGGAACGCAAAATCACCACACTGCCAAAGGCATGAAATTTCTTCCTTTCATTATTTAATCCATGCATTTCGCGTAAAACCTGAATTAAGTCGTTTTATTCCTCCCAAAAGAATAATACATTAATTTCCATGCTTCTTACCCTTGTTTTCTCGATGAGCTTTCTTTTCAGTTCACCGTTACAAATATTATCCATACAATTGCCATAAAGGATAATTTAACAACTTCATCAAATTTCCATTCACCTCGCCAAGCGCAGCAACATTCAAGCAGGATTTGTTGCGTGTTGTGCGGACACTTTGCGCCCAAACAACATTTAGAAGTTGCGCTTCAATCATCGCGACCAGGACTCGGTTGTATTACCGCGACGGGTCCAATCAACATAATAACTAACTACGATTGGTTTTGATTTGCATAAATTACTTGCGAAAAGGGTGAAAGAAAAATTAATGTGACGGTTGACCGTATGCCACTTTAATGCTTCGCTCCTTGACGATTTTTGGACGGCGACCGTCAAATATGTGCCGAATGAGTTCATTGCTTCCTGTTTTGAAGGAATGGGGGGTGAATACTTGGACATTTTCATAATTAAGGGCTACTAACGAACTAAATGAACAACTAATGAAATGATCATTTCGGGATAACGCAATTAACGTGAAGCTTATCAGGAAAACAAAAGGAGCCTAACTAGCACGGTCGTCAGATTGATTTGCATAGGAATTCATTCATATCTTAATACGCTACGTTATCCGCATTCTTGCATGCTTTAAGTGTAACTGTGGTGGGCTTTATGGAACGGCTTCTTGAAGTATTGGTAGTAGTCATAGAAAGGACTAAAATGTTGGTAAAAAATTGTTTTAAGAGTGGATGGTAATAACGTTTGCATAGAAACAGAAAACTCTTCGTTGATTGATCGAAATCAGGGTCCTTTATTATGGTCTTGGCTATTCTCAAATTACATAAGCTTACTTTGTTCCTCAAGATATGACTAGGAGCAAGCCTGAGCTGAAACTTCAAATTATTCCTTAACATTCTTTCCAAAGCCAATAAGTTCACATTGACCTTCCTCGACAACACCTTGACCCAAATGTTTCTAATGGAAACGCTTAAATCAATTCAAAGAACCATTAAATTGTTGACCGTGCAAAATTTATCCAGGATAATCCATTTCTATTGCCCTCATAATTCATCCATGGTACACGGTTTGTTTCTGTCAAGCGGTTTACATATTGAAATTAAGCTGCTCGTTACCAAATCAACTACAACCGCTAATTGACACGGATCCTTAGCCGCTCCGCTCGCTTCACTTTTTCGTCCTGACAAAATCGTGCAATCAAATCACTCGCACTTTTTCATTAAAATAGTCATTTCTATAATTTATTCTGATTGCTCACACGCTTGCCGAAAACTGTGGTATGCGATGTTATCGCCTGCTGGACAAAACAGCACCTAAGAAAGGATTTATGAGTTTCTTTTCGGACTGAAATTACCACAGAAATTACCCACCCGCCATCACAACGGTTATTCGGTTCGTGTAAATTTAATATGGAAATGAGCATCCTGTTTAGTCGACACCCCTGCAGGTTTTTTTTTCTAATCGCCTTTCAACTGAATCCCATCACATTGTTTATCGTGGACACTAACAATTCTTTCATCGCCAACAACGGGGGGTCCGATTGACGAAATTTGGGGTGTTTCCCTTGACATTTTCATCATCATCAAGGTATTTATGAATTGAGTTGTAATATGTCAAAAGCTAAGATTAGGAATGGGAGATTTTGAAGTTGTGGTATAGCATTCAGATGAGCGAATTTTGATTTCAGCTGTACGTTTTACTATATATACGAGGTGTGTTCAAAAAATATCACGAATTTTGTTTTTTTTTCAAAAATTATTTATTTATTCATGAATATCTATTTTGTCCCCTTCAAAGTAATCCCCATGAGATATTATACACTTGTGCCAACGGTTTTTCCAATCTTTGAAGCACTTCAAAAAATCATTTTTTTTAATCTTGTTCAGCTCCTCCTTCGATGCCGTCTTTATCTCGTCAAGCGTAGCGTAACGTCGTCCTTTCATGGGCCTCTTCAGTTTAGGAAACAAGAAAAAGTCACAGATCTGGGGAATACGGTGGCTGCGGCATCATTAGTGTGTTGTTTTGGGCCAAAAAGTCGCGCACAAGCAACTATGTGTGAGCAGGGGCGTTATCGAGGTGCAAAAGCCAATTTTTGTTCTCCCACAAATCCGGGCGTTTCTGGCGGATTGCTTCGCGCAAATTGCGCATAACTTGCAGGTAATATTCCTTATTGACCGTTCTTCCCTGTGGCAAGAACTCATGATGCACCACGCCCCTGCAATCGAAGAAAACTGTCAGCAAAACTTTCACATTCG
This sequence comes from Odontomyia ornata, assembly GCA_963969285.1. Lineage (NCBI taxonomy): Eukaryota > Metazoa > Arthropoda > Insecta > Diptera > Stratiomyidae > Odontomyia > Odontomyia ornata. The sequence goes on from OZ017738.1 coordinate 495,408,105, forward strand.
ACCGAACTTGGCGCGCTTTTTTCGGTCTTGGTTCATGCGGCAGCTTCCATTGAGATGATTGAGCTTTGGTTTCCACGTCATAACCATAAACCCACCATTCGTAACCAGCTATGACCCTCTGGAGCAAATTTGGTTCGTCGCGGACAGAGTTTAACATCTCATTAGCAATGTTCATGCGTTGCTGTTTTTGGTCGCAATTGAGCAATTTTGGTACGAATTTCGCGGCGACCCGTCTCATGCGTTGATAAAAATCGAATGGCACGAGCCAATCGATATGTTTAGGTCCTCAGCAACTTCTCTAACGGTGATTCGACGATTGGCCAATACCATTTTCTCCACTTCATTAATTTTTTCATCTGTTGTTGAAGTGCTCGGGCGTCCGGCACGCTCTTCGTCGTTCACATCTTCTCGGCCTTCTAAAAACATTTTGTACCACCGATAAACGTTGCTTTGGTCCAAAGTAGCTTCTCCGTATGCCACAGTCAACATTCGGAATGCATCCGCGCACTTAATTTCGTTTTTCACACAAAATTTGATACACGTTCTTTGATCCATTTTTTTGAATAAGTAAAAATCGAAGACGATTGAAAACACGTGCAAGTAAAGCAGCTATCACCAATTAAGTGAACATTCAAAATGGCCGAGCTTGTCGGCATAAGTGACAGACATGAGTACCAACATAACGCCACAAAAACATCGAAATTCGAATATACGTAACCCGCGAAAATTCAAAATTCGCGATACTTTTTGAACACACCTCGTATAGGGTTTTCCAACAAGAGGTGTTATTTTGAATAGATCTTGTGATTTAACACCTTGCAACTTCTTCCTTTGGGGCCACGTGAAAGATGAGACAGCCCAGCGTCGATTCAAGACCTCAAAGATGGAATTCGTGAGGCTATCGGGGACATAGGCCAGTCACTTTACGATTTGGTTATGGAAAATTTCATGAAAAGGATATGGTCCTGCAAGCGTGTCATGGTGGTCATTTGCTTGATGTTATTTTCCACTATTAACGGAATATCTTCCTCTTTATAATGAAATAAACATACGATAATTTATATTAAAAAATGGTATTTTTCTTTTAATATCAAAATAACACCTCTCATTGGAAAACCTTATAGGAAATGATGAACGTGCTAGTTTTGTGGATGGACAATTATTACTCAATTAAAAGAGTAAACAGCACTAGTCAACATCCTTGAGATGCCGAATAAAAATACTCAGGACCTAAGCGTAGCCAGAAAACTTGATTAAACGAACGAATGGGACACAAATTTATCGTACATTTCCGCTCCCCCTGTACTCCTCGATGCAAATAGTGTAAGTTTGATTCCTGTTTTGAAAAGCCCTTATCAAGTCCTTTCATTTGATACCAATATTGGGTATCTATGATAAAAATAAATGTTTAAAGATCGGTTTTTGTGTAGAGTGCTCCAGAGCCGAGATAGCCAAACTGCCCGGTGAAATTTCAAGACTCCTATTTTGACATATTTGTTATGTCCACTCATTCATAATATTTATTTAATGCTTCATTTTTCTTTTTATAGTTTTCTTTTTTCGCAGTGTAGAAACATAGCTTCTATCGGCCAGTCTGATAATTGCCGCTTTCGTTTTTTTTATCCTATCTGACTCTTATTGCACTGTGAAATAGTCTTGCAAATGGTCAAGCTCGCATGAGAGTGTGACTTACTTGCTGTATCTATTTTATGTTTATATACAGGGTTATACATTTCGTGGTAGGAAAGTATAACCCTGCCATTTGACATCTGTCAGAATTAAATGTCATCCAAACCATGTTTTTTAGTTGAAGGTTTGCCGTTTAGAAATATGGATCGTTTAACAGTCAAAGGACGCGTTAAAATTATTAAATTTTATTATAAAAATGGTGATTCTGCTTTATCAACATTTATGGCCTTACGAGCCGATTACGGTCGACATAATCGACCTACGCAGCAAACAATTTCGAACAAAGTGAGAAAATTTGAAGAGCCTGGATCGATTATTGATATTGCAAGTCCTGTGCATCATCGCAACATTCGTTCTGCTGAAAATATTGCTGTCGTTGCTCAAAGTGTGGAGGAAGACCCGAATTTGTCGATTCCTCGACGTGCTCAACATTTGGGCTTGTCTTACGGCTCATTGTGGCAGATTTTGCATTTGGATTTGCATCTCCATCCGTACGAAATCCAACTCACTCAAGAATTTTAGCCTCAAGACCATACACAACGCAGAATGTACGCGAATTGGGTGATTGAACCACAAGCCATTGATAACGATTTTTCGAACAAAATTTTCTTTAGTGATGAGGCTCGTTTTTCGCTCAGTGGTTACGTAAATGGGGCTCTCAAAATCCTCAGGTGATCACAGAAAGGTCTTTGCATCCGGAAAAAGTGACCGTTTGGTGTGCATTATGGTCTGGTGGTGTTATTGGCCCGTATTTTTTTGAAAACGATCAAGGAAGAGCCATTACAGTCAATTCTTACCGCTATGGATGGATGTTACCGATTATTTTTGGAGAGAAATTGAAGATTATGATCTGGAGAACATGTGGTTCCAACAGGACGGAGCCACAAGCCACACAACACAGGCTAATCGAGCACTATTGCAAGAGAAATTTCCAGGATGCGTGGTTTCGAGATTGAGTGATGTCAATTGGCCCGCATGATCCTGCGACCTAACACCTTTGGATTTCTTTTTATGGGGCTATGCGAAAGATCGTGTTTACGCGAACAATCCTCAAAATCTTGAGCAATTGAAAACCAATATTCGTGAAGTTATGGCCGAGATAATGCCGGAAATGTGCCGAAAAGTCATTGAAAATTACCTCAAAAGGATTGGGGCCTGTAAGAGGTTCCGTGGAGAACATTTGAATGATGTTGTATTTTAAGTATGATGGCAAGGTTAAATCTTTATACTGAATAAAAAATTTTGTTTCCATCTCAATATTTTATGTGTTTTCTTGAGCTTTACTTTCCCAAGCGTAAAATGGATAACCTTATTATGAATGAATAAACACAGCAAATATGTCAAAATAGGAATCTTAAAATTTCACCAGCCGTTTGGCTATCTCGGCTCTGTTGCACTCTAGACAAAAAATGATATTTTAAAGGATTCCATCCCCCGAAACATTTCGGTTTAGGCTTCTCAAAACTATTACCGATTTTCCAAATTCGCATTCCTCATGAAGTCAGAGTCGTTCAAATTCGTGAAAAAGTGAGATGTTCCAAATTGGCATTTTCCGTTTTGGCTATCTTGGTTCTAGCAAACTAATATTCTCACACATATATTCCATGAATTGATCTTGGAAAAATAATGTATAGTTATATGTATTTCAAATTGCCGTGATTTGATTTTCAGTTTGCTGACTCGAATGTTTGAGTACTCATGGTAATATATCAAGGTTCTTAGCTATTTTTAAAATTTTCATCAAAACCATTACACACCTGTAGTCTTTGAGCCCATTGCGAGCGTGCATTTACAGAGTTTCACATGTAATTGAAGCTTTCATTCATAAATATCAACCATCTATAACATAGCTGTTAACGGCTCAATTTTTTTTGCATCAGAAAATTTAGGTAAAAATTTTTGGCAAATTTCAGGGTCATCCTTGGATTTTACAGGTGAAAACGTAAAATTCATAAAATAAAGTCTTATTAGCAAAGCTGATCGAATTTTAACTTCTGAGGTATTTGATAGCCTTGTACTCATAAAGGCCTACTTTCGTGATTTTTTCAGATTTTTCTGTCCAAAGATGTTCAATCACGAGGGGACACACAAATTTTTCATGCATTTCCTCTATTCCTGCACTTCTTCCTGCAAATGCCTCTTGTTTAGGACCTGTTTTGAAAAGTTCTCACCAAAAACTTTTATTTAACATTTATATTGGCTGCCGTTGGTGAAAGAAAAATTTTAAAGTTTACCCCCTGTATAAGGAGACCGTCTTAAACACCTTAAAATAATTTTTATGTACTGTAACTTTTGAGAGGGCACCAATTTTGATTGATTTCATCACTCTAGCTTATGTGGTTTGCGAAAAAACTTGCTGTGATGCACGGATGGACTAACAGACGGACAGCCGGACAGACAGGTTACGATTTTAGTAGAGTGTTGGAAAATTATTTTAACAATCCTACAAAAATAGTCTGTTGTATAAATGAGTCCAAGTTAAGCCGCTAAAAATGTTTCCATGAAAAATATTCATTATTTCAGTTGCTACTAAAATTTCGAATTGTGCTTACCTTCTGACCTTTGGTCGCCACCATTTTGAATGCATGCATTTGATTTTGACTTTTTTCAAATGTTTGTTTCTCAGGGTCTTATCAATCAATGTGCCAAATCTCGTTCAAATCAGAGTTTCAATTTAGTGAAAATGGCAGCTAAAATTATTAGGCATTAAATTTTCGACTTTTTTATTTTTCATCCGATTTCGATAATTTTTTGTCCAATGTAAGAACTTAGTACAGTTATCCATAATATCAAGTTTCATCAAAAGCTGCTGGAAAATGTGGTCGCTAGAGGGCCGCGAAATTCGGATAAAATTGCATGTACTTGTATGAACCACCATGATTTTGAAACTTGAAATGAATGATCACGAAAATCCTTAGAGCTGATCATTTTCTATCTTTAAACTATGATTCATATACATCGGATGAAAATTACGACTTTTAAAAGCCTTTGAAATTTCGAACTTCAACTAGCCATTATTTTGTATTTGAGATCTCACTTCTAGTTTTTTACGCAGTTCGTTACATATTTGCGAGTATACTCGTACTCGTAGTTTTTACCAAACTGTCAAATTTCATTAACAACGGCTGAAAAATATGGCCACACCTACAACAAAATTTTTTGGACACTTTTTTCGACCTTTAACCGGCCGCCATTTTATTTCAGACGGTTAAAATTTGGATTTTTAAGGTTTTGTAAAATCATTTTACAAAACCTTCCTAAAATCGCGTCCTGTCTGTCCGTCCGTGTGTCGCACCACTTTTTCCCGCAATCTACATAAGCTAGAAACATAAGATTTTGTAGGTAGATGCAAAGTGATGCCCTCTTCAAAGTTTCGCCACAAAAAGAAATTTATAAGGTGCTTACGGGGAGTCTATATAGAGGAGTGGCTCCTGAGTGGCCTTGATGAGAACTTTTCAAAACACGTCAAATTTTGCTTCGAGAGGTGCAGGGGAAGGGGAAATTTACGAAAATTTTGTATCCCCCCTCGCAATTGGACACCTTTGACCCGAAAAATCTGAAAAAAATAGCAGAAGTGAGACTTAAGGAGTACAAGGGCAACAAATTCGAAATTTGATCAACTTTGTTAATAATAGTACACTTTATTAATTTTACATTTTGGCCTATAAAGTCAAAATGGGACCCTTAATTTCCCAAAAGCTTCAATTTAAGTTTTTTGGCAGCAATCGGATGTATTCTCAAAATTTCACAATAATTGAAGAATAAACAGCTAAGTTACAGCCGATTGAATATTTAACAATTACAACAACATTAACACGCGATATTAAGAAACACGTTTGCAACGGACATAGATACTACAAATAGGTAGGAGTTTCGATAAAAATTTTAAAAATCGTTTGTAATATTGATATGTTATCACCACTAACTAAGCGACGGCGTCAAAACACTTGCGACAAAATGGTGGCGAATTTAAAAAATAAGAACCATAATTTTTCGAACTTAATTTATGGAATCTGTATATTAGCCAAGTTTTGATATGCAGTATCTATTGTTTGATTTACGAATTGTTTTACAAAGCATTTCTGGCAGGAGCACTCTTCTGCTACATCAACTTGTTTATTGTAAGATTCATCATGCAATTCATTGAACCTCTGTACCATATTCTATCCAAATCAGAGCAATAGTTTGATTAGAATCGAAATCACGATTTTTCGTCTAAAATGAACGCCATTTCGTTTTCGCCTGGCTGATATAGCTGGTTCACGAATTCAAATGAGATATTTACTCAATACACTCAATGAGAGAAAAATTGCAACATCTAGCGTGGCCACAAATTTCGTTATATCCCATATATATATATATATATATATATATATATATATATATATATATATCTATATATATATATATATATATATATATATATATATATATATATATATATATATATATTATATATTTATGCATAATCCATCGCACAACAGCCTTATTGGAACCTTGGCGTTGAGATTTATTGTTAGGCTATCTAATTTCAACAACGCAACGAAACTCAATATGGTCAATATTGCGCTCAATTATATGATTATTACCTAATTTTTCAATTAGTACCCTGAGGACTGTGGGCTGATAGTCCGACAGCAGCATCAGAAGCTCAAACTAGATGCCGCCACTTAGGTTTGAACTTGAAATGATTTAATTTGCGAGTTATTAATTAGACATAAAAACATCAACTGGCATCGACGAATAATAAATCTTGAAATTTAGCTCTACTGTGTGGTTGCTTTGTTACTCGTTCCCTACACTCGGCCCTCCTGCGATGACATACGTCCTCGGATGTCTTCTTTGTCGCCCTGGTCATCTTCGGAGTCGCTACTATTTCCGTCGTATGCCCACAACTTCATGTGATCAGTGGCCGTTGACGTTTGCAAAGGTCCTTTGTGTTTGCCGAATTCGTGAACTATATATCGGTTGTTCCGCAAGGCTCTTGCTACTTCGTAAAGTCCCAAATACTAAGCTGCTAATTTTAAACCCGGTCCTTGCTGAGCCCGACAAATAGCAGCCAAATCGTCTTCTCGATAAACATTTGCATCTTTTATTTTCTTGTTGAAAACACGTCGGTTCTCCTCTTGTATTTTTTTTTATACTCTCCTGAAACCGAATTTTATCGCGGTTTTCGTCAAAGGCGTTGATCCGTCGTTTTCGACAAGCTCGCGAATATTTACAGTAAGTAACCGGACTGAGCCTGCCCCGCGCCGTCAAAGCGTCTGCTAACCGGTATCTGGTGCTGTAGTGGTAGTGGGGGTCTAGGTAAAGGGAACTGGGCTGCAGCAGTTGCCTCCAAGCGCTTATAGAGAAAGCATCGAGCGAGAGCGGAGCGCGTGTTCAGTTACGTCGTCGGAGTGAAAATGGAGCGTACGATCGAGCAACGTGTTAGCATCAAATTTTGTGTCAAACTCAAGAAAACGGCCACGGTGGTTGAAATGCTTCTTCGCGGTATTCGATGCAACAAACGCTGCGAAATGCCAATATAGAAAATTGCATTGACAGTTTAGCCTGTTGGCACGAATTTCTTGTGGACAATTCCCTTGGAATCGTAAAAACAAATGAGCATCGACTTGATTTGTGACTTCTCCAAACGCGATTTTTTGGGTGATGGCTCGTCTGGGGCCTTCCATTCGGCACTTTCACTCTTGATTCCGAGTTCATATTGGAAACACTACGTTTCATCACCAGTTACAATGTTGTAAAGGAAGTTCTCGTTTTTTCTCGCCTCTTTAATGATGTCTTTCGAATGTTGAATTCTGAGCAATTTTTGGTCATCAGTTAACTTGTGCAGAACAAAACTTGCCCAGACCTTTCGTAAGCCCAAATGATTGGTTAAAATGCGATAAATAAATGTTTTGGAGATATTGAACTCCGATTCCATGAATTTCACCGATGATTTCGGCTCATTTTTGATAAATTCACGCACAATTTCGATGGAGATTTCGGTGATCACTGATTTTGGGCGGCCCGTATTTTCATCGTCATTTATGCCCTCACAACCATCTCTGAAACGTGTAAACCACTCATGAACTCCGATACGAGATAGACAATTATCGCCATAAGCTTTTTTCCTCAATTCAAATGTTTCGGTAAACGTTTCACCGATTTTAAAACAAAATTTGGTATTGGTTCTTTGTTGGAATCTCATTTTTGTACCGATGACACAAACATAATGTCATTTTAGACGGAATAACTTCGCTTCCATTCAACCGAATGTCACCAAACTTTCACTGGAAGTCAGGGAAGGATGTAACTTTTCAACGCAATATCTCATTTACAGATGGCGCCACAAAAAAAAATGTGTGAGAAAAGTCTCGTTTATTTTGGAATGCGCCTTTTAATATACTGGGTGCAATGCCTTGTCTTCACTGAAGCAATATCCATATCAGCACCTACGCTGAATAGATTCAAAACTAGCTACGTCGCCAAAATAATCTTAAGACGCATGAAAGCGTCGTTCTGGGCGTCACCAAATTCGAACTTTATATTCAGTTTCGACAAGTTCGACAGCGGTCGAGCTATAAGAAAATATCCGGGTACGAACATTCGGAAATATCCGGTTAACCCGAGAAACTCCTGAATCTGTTGAACATCTTTCGGCTTCAGAAACTTCGCAGCAGCTTCGATTTTTCTTTCGCTTGGGCGGACACGTCCATTTTTAATTATGTGACCCAAAAATTCAATTTTCGTCTGAAAAGATGCACATTTTTTCTAGATCACGATAAGGCTAATCTTGCTCGCAGTTTTCAATACACGCTTTACTTATTCTAGTCCGCTCTCATAATCTTCTGACGCCACGATCAAGTCTTCCAAGGTGTCGTGTTGACGACACCTTCACGAATAAGCTCCCGAAATGCGGCGTTAGCTGATTTTTGAAAAACAGCTGGCGAGTTACATACTTGTAGAACGAATGGTACTCTCATAAATTCGAAATGACTATCAAGTTCTGTGAAAGCCGTATACTTCTGATTTGACTCGTCGACTGGCACGTGGAAAGATCCGCTGATCTTCAATCAACGGTAGCGGATACCTGTCTTTGAACATTTTTGTATTCAGGAGTCGATAGTCAACGCAAAGCCTTTTTGAACCATCTTTTTTTGCTAATAGTACAACCAGGCCCGCATAATACGAGCCGGACAATCCAACAATCCCGTCGCCTATTCAATTGCTCATCTGAGCATTGATCACCTCTCACTGGTGCGGCGCCAATCGTCGCGCTCTTTGGTATACAGGTTCGTCATCTTTCAATATAACTGTCATTTTTACACCTACGTCACGATTCTTGTTATCGTCAATGAGGGCTTAAATAGCTTCTCTGTACTTTTCATCCTGAATATTCGATAAATCTGTCGTATTCGCATCGCAGTGTTCTACCACATTGAGCCGGAGTAGCTCTGGCTCTTCGTTGCACGCGGAATTTGCTCCAACTGATTTCCCTCTTGAAATTGGTCCTAAGAGCTTTTAAAGGAGAAATACCTTTGCGATTATGAATTATTAATGACTCCCAGTAATTTTGGCGATGGGGCATTGAATAAAATTTATTAAAACTTCCAACATATTTAATAATTATATGAAACAAAAAAAAAGAGCTCCGTTTGAAAATTTCCTCTACTTTTGAAAATATATTTCTTTTCGATACGCACCTCACTTTTTCTATAAAAATTAAAAACTACAATTTAATAAATGTTGGAATAAAAAACAAAATTTATATTTTCCAAACTTTTTCACAATAAAAATATAATTTAAATAAGGGTATCACTCCAAGTTTGATTTCATATAAAACGCAAAAATGTAAAAAAATTTCAGTAATTAATTTTTAAACTGTTTCAACTAAAAAATACACAAATTCAAAATAAAAATGTGTGCTCTGTTTACAGATATTTGATGCCTTAAAAAAACGAATTCAACTCAGAGTTGTCTAAACCTTTTTCTCGCTCCTATATTGCTGATTTTTTAGCACAAACCAACAACTTGAGGTGAGCCTACAAAGAATGCAACAGCTTAGTGGAAATCCGAGCGCACCACGAAAAGATTACAGATCAATTCTTTGACAAGTGATACTGAAATGTTGAAACCTTGATATCTGTAATGTGACGCCTACGCCCGGGAATCGAAGTGATTCCGATCCCGAACCCTGGCAACCGGCCCGATAGGTATGACTTCGAAGTGCAAGCGGACTTCATCTTTCGTGCGGATATCATTGCGCAGAAAATATTTTTTTTTCTCAAATATTTGTATCTGTGGATATAAATATTTGAAAAATAATATTAATTAAACACCGATACATTTCGAAGCATATCTATCTGGCAATGCCTCCCACAGTTGTGGGTTGTCGAATAGACAGAAACGTGCAAACTGGTCGAATAGTGTCGTCGGCGTAGAGACATCATCCGATCCGAAGGAAAAATGTCGCGGATACGGTTAGCTTAAGAAAGTGAGAGCGAATATTTATATCAAACCGTTCAACACCCAATAAAATATTGCAAGCCGATTGAACTGCGCGCATGCTACTTTTTCGGACGAATGAACTTCGATCGAATGCGGATGTGAATTGTATTTCGACAGAAAGTGCGCCATCAACAAACCACACGAGGCATTTTAGTTCCAGTGTCATCTTTTTGCTTTATATCCGTGTCCTAAGTGGCTGTTCGTTGCCACCGTCCATTTGTAGTAAAGACAGAGACGGCATTGACACGGAAGAAGTTGCAAAAGTTCCGGTCCTGTTGCAAGACATATTCTGGATATAGTGAGTGTGTTACATATAATTGGCGAAGGCATGGTAGAGCTTCGTTGCTAGGTACAATGACATCAGAATCGATGCAGCTATTTTGTATCGACTAATGAAATTACTCGTAGGTTGAAGCAATGGTTTCTCAACTTTTTCCTGCTGGACCAATTGGGCTGAAATTTTTGTTCCGGAGGGATTTGTGATTACAAAACCCCTTGGATACAGCACAACCAAACGACGGAACGGCTTTTAGCGATGTTGATGAAAATACAACGATACAAAAAGCTGTATGGATGCCATGTTACCAATGGACGACTGTGAAGCTTCAAACAATGGAACTCCTTTCGCATCTGCTATGAGTGTAGCTGAATCGACACCAAGGGAAAATTGAATGACCAGTGTTGCCGCAACGTTGAGTGGTGTTAGAAGAGCAAGTGAGTTTGTCTTGGGCAGATAGTTTAAATCAATTTAACTGACACAAGAAAAAAAAAGAAACTTTTAGAAAATCCGCTGAATTCCATTAAGCGATTCCAATTGGACGGTTGAAATAGACTTCAAGCTTATTATTTGATAATTGGCCATTAATCTTCTTCCAGTACTAAGAAGATATAAGATATAAATAGAATGTACTTAATTACTCACTTAAAATTTGGCGGATAATTCTCGTCAGGAGAATGTACCTTTTACTGGTATTTTCGATGAGATACGGATACGCTTTTAAGTCGGAATCTGTATCGGTGGAAGCGGTAAGCTCGATCGCATACGGTAAAAATATCATAAACTTAAAACTGTCTCCATTAAATTTGCGCTTCAGTTCGTCGGTACACTAATGACGTAAATTTCAATGCCACCCAAATTGTCCATATCTGTCTCGTTCTTCACAACCCAAATTCTAAACTTCAATTCGCAGAAAGACTGCCAGCCCATTGAAAATTTTATTAGTTTGTTGTAACCTTATTTTATTAGCATGCACATAGAGAAATTTAAGTTATTTGTTCTTTCCAATGTTAATTCCGTCTACGGGGCCTTACATAGAATGTTTTAGTTAATTTTTCTTGTATATAAAAGTGAGGTTTGATTTTGAATCATTTTAATTAAACTGATAATTGAGAATCGCTGTCATAGGGGAGATGAACGCAAAAGTAAAGATAAAACTGATCCCGGATAACCGAGGTCACAATCGTAATTATAAAAAAACCTTTTCAGAAGAAAAGGGTAACAGTTAAACGTTATAGAGTGTAGGAAGTTTTTACAGTGGACAGTAGAATATTGCGTTCAAAATAACATTTAAATGAGACAAAAACAAAATTTAATTTGACGAGTGGACTGTTTTGAACAGATTTCTTTTTGGAAAACTTGATGTTTATTTTAATAACATTGTAAACAGCGATCAGGCAATAACTTTAAAAAAAAAAATTACAATCTAGACAAATAAAAACAAAACAAATTGGAGCCGAATGAAATTCTTGATATCAAAACTTTCGTACGCCTCCAGCAATAAAAAAGAAATAAGCCAAGCACGAAAGTTAAAGCAAATTGCAATTTTCCCTAGGCCTGATTAATTTTATAGACTAATTTATTTATGTAATGACTCAGCCTATTAATGAAGTAGTAATAAGTAGACTGGCCTTAATGGAAAAATACATATGAATGAGTACCACGGTTAGATGAAATTACAAAAGTATATTGAGGATTAGACGGGAGAAGAAACTACCCAAAAGACTTATTTTTCTACCGCATTCATATCTTTTAAAGTATAAACTTTGATTATGAGCACATACGTAAAATGTTTGTTTATTTGCTACATATACAACAGGAAATAACGAAAAGATGTCGAATATTCTTCAAGTAAGGGAAAAAGCGTTATGTTTATGAAAACCATTTTTTTATGTAACTATCACTAAGCTTAAATAACGATAATTGGATGTTAAGTATAACTTTTTTTTGAATATATCCCTAACATAAGACGGTAGGAAATACTAAAAACATGATGATGTTATGCATGGTGCCTGAACTCATTAGGAAGTGGTAGTTTTTGACCTATAACGAGAATAATGAAAATGATAAGAGTATTGCCAATTTTTTTTCATACTCGTATATGGGCCAAAACTTTGTAAAATAATGAGAAATGTAAAACATTAGTAAACCGTTAAAAAAGAAAAAGAATGAAAGATATAAAAATTAAAATGAATTGCTAAACTTAATCACGACTTTTCTTTTCAGTGGTTCTTCTTTTTTCAGCGGGAAAGGAAGTGCAGGGTAGGTATGCCGTCGCGAGGGTAGGGTTTAGAAAAATCCGCTGAGGTCGGTTTCGTGTCGTGCGCGGTACGCGGTACCTTAGTTGACTTTGAGTTTTCTTTAACGTAGTTTTCGTCGGGTTGAGTTAGCGTAGCATACTTTTCGGTACCGCGTCGGAAATTCGGGAACGCGAAATAAAAATTAGCTTTGGTACTTTTGACTGGATAATGAAGAAATACGGAGTAACGTAGAATATGTTCGCTCTCCGTATGGTTTTGTTTGTGTAACGCGTTTAAAAACGGGCGTGTATAGGTGGCTGAATATTGTAATTGAGCGTAACCCATTCGGAGACCCGCGACCGAAATCCTCTCCGAACTAGCTGGCCGACAAGCAGCAACCGCGTGAATGGGTTACGGTGCACGGATTGGTTGACCGGTTGGTACCATCCGTTGGCACTACTCAGACTCAACGTCTAGAACCGATGGGAGGTCGGTTCCGCGTTGGACTTAAAATGTTTTAAATCATTACATATCCTTAGCGTAATGATGTCAAGTCCATTCATTGCTGGCCATAAAAAGTCTTCCCACACGTCACGATATCGACCTTGATTGACTTGAGAGGAATCATTTTACTTTCAGAATACGATGGAGATATTCTACACATATGTAGATTTGTTTTTATATCAAAATCTGATCATCAAAGTTGCCACTATTCCAAAACTGAGCTTCATCGCTAAAGATGAAATTTTGATAGAATTCAATATTTTCTTCGAAATTTTGCGGAGGCTACTCGGAGAAGTTTTGGGCTTAAACTTATGCAGAAGCATCAATTTTTTAGTTGGTTGAATTTTGTAAATGTGTAGATGAATATAATTTATGCGTCGATTATTTTCCAATGTTTACTAATTAACACAAAAAAGATCCCGATTTTTTCCTTTAAACATTGGATTATTTAAAAAAAAAACTTTTTTCAGTAAAATAGCTACTTTTGACGCCTATTTGACGTCTTCTTCAGTACAACCTTATTCTAGGTTCCTGAAATTTATACGTTTTACATTTTTAGTAATCTTAACTCAACAGTTCTATTGCTTTATTACTTACATATTACTTAATTACTATTCGTCTCCGTTAATTCTAGTCTATGGGCAGTCCGTTATCACCGCTTATGAGTGAGCTTTTCATGGCTCATATAGAAAGTCTAATCGAACAAGCAGGCTTGATGTCTAGATTTTGGGTACGGTACGTAGACGATATACTCGCAATAATACCAAAAGAAGAACTAGAGAATACATTCCAAAACATAAACAATATTCATCCAAAGATCAAATTCACAATGGAAATCGAAGAAAACGGAGAAATACCATTTTTAGATCCGAAACTCATAAGAAACAATAATAAAATTGAATTTGACATCTATAAAAAACCTACTAGTACACAACGCACAATTACAAGCGACTCTGGGCATAGTTTTCAACATAAAATGGCAGCATACCATGCCATGATCCATCTTCTGGTAACAACGCCTTTGAACAGTGAAAGGTACAACATCGAAACAGAATATATCCTAAGTACGGCGAAAATAAGCGGATACGACAAAGAATGCATTGAAGCTATAATAAAAAGAAAAACGTAAAAGCAGTCAAAAAATAATTTTGCGACCTTACAACCGTTAGTAGAAACACCTAAGAGGATAGCAGTTACATACTCAGCACACTCGCGAAATATTAGCAAGATACTCAAGAGGTAAAAAATTGAAATGGTATTCTCGAGTCGTAATCTCACAACAATAACACAGCAGGGATCTGGTAAGGATCCAAAAACGATGGACGAAATGAGCGGGATATACTAAGCTACATGTGAAAGCTGCCCCAAAATATACGTTGGACAAACCATGCGAACCATACCGGTAGGATATAACGAGCATATCAGGGAAGCGATAGTTGCAACAAAATGCCCGAATACGTAGATTAGGTCAGCGATAGCAAAGCACATCGTGGAAGAAAACCATCCCATGGATATTATCAATGTATGTGTCCTAAAAAACGTAATTAACCCAAGAAAATTAGACGCTATTGAATCAATGGAGATAATCCGAGTACCTGCGCACCTGCGACTGAATGAAGACGAAGGAAATTGCAATTCTAGCCTGCTAAGACTAATTAAAGGAGACGAATAGTGATTAAGTAATATGTAAGTAATAAAGCAATAAAACTGTTGAGATAAGATTATTGAAAAAGTAAAACATATAAATTTCAGGAACATAGAATAAGATTGTACTGAAGAAGAAGTCAAATAGGCGTCAAAAGTAGCTATTTTACTGAATAAATTTTTTTTTTTAAATAATCCAATGTATAAAGGAAAAAATCTGTATCTTTTTTGTGTTAATAAGTGCAGATCAATCCCTGTACAAAAAATTCACCACAATGTAGATTGAGAGATTCCTATTTCCCGTAAACGGTGCAAAATCGACTGAAGTGGCTCAATTTGAACTCGTCACTTTACGACTAAGATATATATAGTAAATCGACCTACAAGTTATCTCACCAGCTCAGAAACATTCAGAAGTGAATACGTTGACTTAGACTCATCAATTATAACCCAGACAGCCTCGCTAGTGGAACTATTATTACGACCATAAGTTGAAGTAAACGCTCTTACATTTGCAGCTTTTCTATTATTAACTTCACTATGATGAACATATTATCATTAGCTGGTATTTTGAAATTAATCATAACAAAAATTTACAGGTGACTATTAAAAATCGTTTGATAAATAAATTGATTTTCGGCCCGAGTGTCAACGTGCTGCCAAAGGACTTTGATACCGTATGATTAAACTTGGTGTAAAGCTTTGGGTTCGTTTTGATTGTTACAACAAAAAGTTCTTAGCTTTCAAGATTATGAAGAATAAAGATCAACCTTTTTCAAACTATAAATTTAGTTGATTATATTGTTTATTTGATGTTCGCAGGCTTATTAAGAAAATACATATAAGTAAATAAATTTAGTTCCTTGATTTTTAATTTCTTATAAAAATCATAGCTTTCAAGAAATTTTATTTTATCACTGATAAGCTAATTATTCAATCAATAATCCATCCCCTAGGCAAAATCATGAATAATTTGAGGCAAATTGCTCGAATATTAGACCACACTAGGTGAATTTCGCTAGAAACTTTTATCTCGATAAGCCGCTGGACCTAGCTCGTTTTGTTTCAACTCACTTCAGTCATCTTCAAAAACATTTATAAGTTAAGTAAGCTAGCAAAGTAATCGGCATTACCCATCATGACCACCACGATAATCTAAGATTGAAACGTGCTTTATTAAGATGATTTGGCTTATGTAGGTATGTGTTCAAATGAATTAATGCCTGAGTGCATACGTATGAGTAAATACGAGTATCTACCATGCTCGTAAAAAAGAATGTAAAATAGTAATTTTTCAAAAATATGTAATGCGGGGAGATTGAGGGAAGGTTTTTTAAATGGCCGATTTTACATGAATTACTCACCGAAATGCCTACTTAAAAATAAATTTATAGCAATTATTTGGAAATTTGGTGATTTTTTATAGACTCAAAAATACCTAAGAATTTTAATGGTATTTGAACGATTTTTGTGTAACTTTAAGCTTTAACAATTTTTTGAAATCGTGTGTCAAATCTGTTATTTTCTGGGCATATTGTGAAAACAAAATCAAGTTTTAACTTTAATAAGGTAGGAAAGTCGGTGGAACTGCCAATAATTAATTATATTAAATCTGAGTAGATGGCTAGGACATTCGATGCCATTTTTGCTTTGAGAACATGGTTTGTTGAAAGCGATAAATCAACTTTAAAATCAGATGAGAGAAATGAACCATTTTGCTGAAGGAGAATACCAAAGACTATAACATTTATATGTTATTGGTTTTTGATAGCAAAATTTTAAACACAATTGATTCGACCCCTGAAGCACTTTAATCAAAAGCTACCGATTTTTTAAATACCTCAAAGCATTTTAAAAGTTAGAACCAATTGAAAAGAATCGACATAAATTTGGAGGTATGAAAAATAAATAGTGTATTCGCACGAATGATATATTAACACCGAATTTCCCAAAGCTCTTCAGAAGACTGTGAAACGACGGTGGAGGTATCTAAATCGCGATAACTTATTTCATGTGTAGTATTCTATGATGTATTCAGCATCAAGGCAACATCACTGAAATCACGCTTACTTGGCATGAATGAAATTGTTTCAAATCTCAGTGTCTTCAAATCTACTACCGGATAATATTTAAATGATGTCGATTTATGGAAAAAGGCATTCAAACTTGTGGATTAGCATAAAAAAAATGCTTTTCTCGATAGCTAACATCCCTAGCTATCGAGAAAAGAAAAGTTTGGGAATTCATTTTTAGGTACGAAATAGGTAAATCATCCATTATAAGAGAACTTGCTGATTTGTTAACCACTAAGAATAATTATACGTTTTTATGCTTTTCTGTGAATCCAGTTCCACTACATTGGGCGTCCATTTTCAAATGATCCTTCGAACAATTCTATAATATTAAAAAAATAAACTTTTGATAGTATAAAAATTTTTTTTGAAATCATTTCATACAACAATTCGCACATGCTGCTAGCCAAGGACTTACATTCATCGTCAGTATGATGCCATTGGAGTGACTCTGAATTTATTCTTATTTTTTCACGCTTTTATTCTCCCCAAAATGCCTCTCAAAACAGATACTTAACTTCATCCATTACAGATCTTTACATCTTGTACATTAAATAAACTCTTCAAAAAATCGCTATTGCAGCAAAACCGTTCCAACAAACAACACTCGACCTCGTCATCGTGGCAAATTCCAAAATTATTGCCCGATTATTGGCCTTATGAATAGTCATCGCGGTATCACATAATATATGCAAAACAGCTTCACGGTGTATGTTTTCAGTAGTCGTTCTGTTGACACAACTTATCTGAATTCAATCAGATAAGCGCGCGATTGAGGCAACCTTTCTATCGCCTTTTGATTAAGGCACGACCGACGCCGTTGCGTTGGGAAAGCACGGGCAAAAACGGAATTCGATGGAACAAGAAAGCTGAGCGGCGACCGCGGCCAATATCGCGAACATTATGGCCTGGAACCATCTTTTTGGCATCCGATGAATATGTATCTACCAATCTGAGCTTATACGGTTCCCAATTATACGAATACGAATCCAATTAGCTGCTTGCCTTGGCCTTGTGGCGAATAGTTTTTACGAAAACTAATATTCTCATTATCTCAGACAATTAATTAATTTCACCGTAAATTGATGTTTGTTGGCTGCGACTAAATTATAATTTCCTGTTCGAATAAAACGTTCTCACAACAAAAACGAAGAATTCAATGAATATCTATCGGTGGATGCTCCTCATTGGAAACTGATGAAATAGTAGATTTGATAGTAGGAAAGATAGGTTAGTCTTGCCAGGCTTAGAAGTAATAACTAGAGTCTCTGCTCATCGGATATTGTCTAGATCCACTCTGCCTTGCAGAAAAATATACATATTCCATTAAATGAAACAACCTAATATTTGAACTGAGATTTTGAAATCTATCTACAATCCAATTTTGGAAGCAATCCTTTAAGACTCACAACTCACCTGGCAGCTCTGCTTCCAACAATCTTGGGGTCTACTTTTTTCGTGTGTCGCATTCAAGCCTCTCCATCAGCCGCGATAACAATCACAGCCCGTTTATCATTGGACAGTTATGAGGTAATGTCTTCAAATCGCCTGACCTGGTCAGGTGAACGTATCCCGTCCAAGAAGCTGCGCACACATGAACAAGAGATAACATTTGACCGATCTGCAAAACTGCCCAAAAGAATTCCCTAATGGGCCCCATGCTGGGCGCCACGACTCCCGTCACACTTAGGCATTAGCATGTCTGCGACGATTGTACGGAGTATGCGTGGCTCTACGACTTCTGAGGAAGCCAGTGGTCAGAACAACGACGATTAGTGCGTGAGCTATAAAATCGTTGACAGTGGAATTAAATTCCATTATTCGAATTGAGTGATGACAAAATGGGCCAACATGAATAGGTGCCATGGTTGGACAGGCATGTCTTGAAGATTGGGACCGCCATGAACACAAATTCCTAGGATAGTTGTCCATTTATTACAGGGATTATGCAGAATCGAGATTATTATTGCAAATAATATCGTTTGGCCACTATTAATGGCAAGAAAGTGTATACCTCATTTTGGTCAAATTGACTCAGTGAATCTTCCCTTCTCGTTCAAAAGTCTGCATAAATAGTAATTCAATTTTAAGTCATGACCACTGAAATTCTCTTCACGGTTGAAAATAAATCGTTAACGCCAACCAATTGCCAGCAGTTTGGAATTTCATTTAAAATGCTCAGGACAACGACCAAAACAAGATAAAATCCATTTTTCTCACGCGCATCCCTAATCGCCGTGAAATAGGCTGACCGCCATAAAATATGCTGTCATTCATGGCAACTGGCTGCTGCTGTGCAGACAGGATCGGGTTATGATCGGAGCCCTGCGGTAGGTCATTGATTTATTGGTCATGGCGCTAACTGGTGTGATCGATATCTCAGGTCCTGTGAAATTATTACAATACTATGCAAAGGAACTTTCAGTCTATGCGGATAGTGCAGTGAGCTGTGTGGAGACTAAGGATGATAGATAATTGCTCGAAAGATAAAGATGAAGCGTCAATGATAAACGAAACATGATTTATATATTTGAAGGCAATATTTTTCCAGATTGACATCCGAACCTAGGAAATGTTGTATAAAATTTTTGATTTACTGGGACATACACGATTCGAGAACATTATATTTTTCGAGTTTTTGTACGATAGAAATACAGTTGCTTCAATGAGGCTTGCTATCTGAAGCCTACGAGAGATTTAACAGGAAATTTCTGCAGTAGTCTGGCACTTAACTTAAGAACATACGAATCTCTGATGTGACTTTTCGATTGCAAGGAAACTAGCTTCTAGTTTTTTGATTTTATTGCGAATTCTGGCCGTACCGGCATTCTCCCATTCACAAATTCAAATTGCCTACTTATCGCCACCTTCTTTTGGGCACATATATGTTTTTCTTTTATTTATTTTCTTATAAAAACACTTAATCATTTACCTTTATTATTTATTTCCCGTCATGTTAATTTTACCTTTTATATCATATTTTTAAGTACAAAAAAATGATCTTATCTTTCCCCAATAAAATTTCATTCGTTCAATCCCATTAACAAAATTTCATTCTATACCCTTTAGTAAGAAATTTCATTCTTTCCTTTCAACTAACAAAATTTTATTCTTTCCCAAAATCAACAAACCATTACATGATGTAATCCTTCTATGACGCTTCTACTTGTTAAGAGTACAATTACCCATTGTAACAACATCCACGCAGGGTATGTGAAATTTGGTTGCTATTTGATGAGTGGGAGATTATAGGAGGATGGCTTAGCTGCTAGTACAGTGGACTCTCAATCTGGGGTCTACAGGGACCCTACGTTCAAGTCCCCCGGGAACACTCTTTAATTGCGTCAAAAGCAATTATTTCCGTGTGTATGACGATTTGTATATAACTAAACGTTATCATGGTTATACGAGTATACGCAAATCAACATATATGCAAATGGAAATTGTTGCATTTGTATAAAGAGAAAAGATGTGGGAGGAACGGGATCGAAGTGTATTGAACTTCGATCACGTTACCTCGGTACGGCAGTTGTAGTTGGGGAAAAGAGTTGCGGGATTGAAGAGTTTCGAGTCAATTTTGATTTAGATTCGGGAACGAAAGTTTTTTATGTTAGTAGACGAAAGATCGAATTTTGATGAAAGAAAAGTGGGCAAGTGTTAATCACTAGCTTTCCGTTGACGATTTGTATTCCAAATTTGATTCATAATGAAAGTATTGAAGAGTGTCGCACAGGGATTTTGATGATAATAAAACACATGTGCTTCTTCTTCTGATTGCCATGCGTGACATTGTGAACTAAAATAATAAATTTAAAGTCGATATCAAATAAAACGCAGAGTTTGATAACTTGTGCAAGTATAAAGAAAATTTCCGGGTTGTAGCCAAAACTTGAAATTAAATTATATACGAGTAAACTGGCTATAACTCAATTGATTATGATTTGATCTCGATTAAATTTTGTGAATGTTAATATCTTATATCAGTCTATATACTAGCGAAATTTCAAGAAGTTTAAAGGTACCGTTTTGATTTTATGAGCGAAAATATAAAATCTACAAATCATACTATTATTAACAAAGTTAAGTGAATTTCGATTTCTGAGGTATTGGTTGCCCTTGTACTCATAAAGGCCCACATTCGTGATAATTTTCAGATTTTTCGGCTCAAAGGTGTCCAATCGCGACGGGGTACACACATTTTTGGTACATTTTAACTTCCCCTGGACCCCCTAATTCATAAAATGATTTTTTTACTTTAGATTATTAAAGCTCTGATCAAGACCTTATATTTGATACCCCACTCGTGTAAGTTAAATAAAGTCGCTAGGATGTTTCAATTTAATAATTTTCGTCATTTCTCATAATGACCCCCCATTCCCATAATTCTCTTCCTGTTAAGTTTTTATGTGTAGGGTGGCTTAGCACGAGCAGAGGGTGCTTCGGACGACCTGTGACACGACTGAGCCCTAACTGGCCTCAATATGCCACTCCTGGTTACATACCCCTCTGCTAGGAATTAATGTGCGGGGACTTCCGTGCTCACAACATTATTTATAAATAATAGTGGAAGGTTATACGAGTATGTCATTAATTAAAGCAGGCCCTAGATAATCAAGCAGTTTTATCAAATGGTTTAGTCAATCGATTGATGTGCGCTTCAATCATCACTTTAATCTTTTTATCAAAACTCAGACACATTTGAGTTTTCGACACAGAAGGTGGTTTTTACTTTTCCAACAAGTGCACTGTGGAAGCTGCAATGGGCTGCCGACGTATATCGTATGGACAAACAACGGGTATCCAAAAAGGTATTCGGTGGGAGAACTGAAGGGGGGGGGGGACCAGTGGGGAAACCGAGGAAACGCTAATCTGACTCCATCACTGCCCGGATATCGAAATTTGACTATGTTTGATAAAAAAAAATTTAAAAGGTGACATCCTTACATGAGAGGTCCCCTTAAATCCATTTCAAATTTTATTCGACTACGAAACTTTCATTAACCAGAAACTTATGAGCTGTGAACAAGATTTTATGTTCCTAGCTTCTCTAGTTCCTACGTACCGATATTAATATGGAATTGTAATTTTTTTTACAAAACCCTTAAAAATCACCAGTATATGCGATGTTGATTCACTGAATTGAGAGAAGGGCCAGTTGGACGAGAAATATTCAGTTGCTAGTCCTATCAGATTTTTAGTGAAATCTGGCTGAACTTTCTTATTTCGTGGTAGGGCTTGTTTCAGACTAGATGGAGTAGCTTTGCTGAAAAGAGACACTTCATTTTAAGAGGCAAGCTATGGAAAGCCAAACACTGTTTAAGGACAAATAAAAGTAGCAGGAGAGTCCTCCTACCTGAAGGGTATTGCATAATAATTACTAAAATAAAATGTAGTATTATTAGCAAAGCTTATCAAATTTTAACTTCTGAGGTATTTGTTAGCCTTGTACTCATAAATACCTACTTTAGCTATTTTTTCAGATTTTTCTATCCAAAAATGTTCAGCCACGAGGGGAAGGCACAAACTTTTCATACATTTCCCCTCTCCCTGCACCCCTCCTTGCAAATGCCTCTTGTCTAGGACCTGTTTTGAAAACTTCTCACCAAAACCTTTTATTTGACACCCATGGCTACGTTTGGTAAAAACAGATGTTTAAGAGTCATCTCCTTAATATAGGGAGACCCCCTTAAACATCTTAAAATATTTTTTTCACTGTGAATTTGGAGAGGGCACCACTTTTGACCTACGTAAATAATTTCATAACTCTTGCTCATGTGGTTTGCGAGAAAACTTGCTGTAACGCACGGCCGGGCCGACGGGCGAAACGGACAGACAGGTCACAATTTTAGTAGGGTATTATGAAAATATTTAACAATCTCCTTAAAAATGGTCTGTTGTATAAATACTCCCAACTTAAGCCATTAAAAAGGTTTCCATGAAAAATATTCATTATTTTAGTTGCTGCTCAAGTAGCATATGTCAAATACTCAAATAGCAATGTGTCAAATACTCAAATAGCAATGTGTCAACTCTCGTTCAAATCAAAGTTTCACTCTAGAAAGACTAAAATCATTAAGTTTTGATAAAAATGGCAGCTTAAAATATTTGGTTTTTCGACTTTTTGATTTTTCATCCGATTTTGATTATTTTTTTGCGCAATACTAGAACTTAGCACAGTTATCCATGATCCTAAGTTTCATCAAAATCTGTTGAAAAATATGGCCGCTAGAGGGCCACAAAAATCTCAAAAAATTGCATATTTGAAACGCCGCTATTTTGAAACTTGCTCATGGATGATCATCGAAATGACAAAATCTTTAGAGCTAATTAATTTCTATCCTAAAACTAAGTTTCATAGACATCGGACAGAAATTGCGTCTTTTAGAAGCCTTTGGAATTTCGAGCTTCAACTAGCCGCCATTTTGTTTTTCGAAACCTTACCTCTAGTTTTTTTTAACACAGTTCTTTAGATACTATTGGTTGCATCATCTTATGTCGCAAGCAGAGTAGCAATAAATTGTCAGAGTATGACCAGCATTTTTGGGTGGTAATTGACGAAATACATATTGTATTTTGGGTACCGAACGTTCGCACATATAAAGGGTGTTTCATTTTTAGTGACGGAAAACTTTAAAACGAAATAAAACAAAGGTAAATATTTTTAATATACATGAAATTGGCTTTCATTGTATTTCATGCTATTAAGATTTAAAGATGATTTTAGGCACGTGGTCGCGTATGTGGCATAATCTGGAGGTAAAATTTTCACACACCGACTTCGTTCGCCAATTGGAAATCTCAAGCAGGTATTTACTATCAGCATCGATTGAATTTTTCAATCGTGCCGTCGGTTTCCCGACGGGAATTTCCCTTGCCCTCCACCCTTCAACGTTCGTCTGGGAGGGCCAGTGCCTTTTCATTCTCTTCACATGTCCTGTGTATTGCAGTTTGTGTGGTTTAACGCATGCAGATACAGGTGGGGCATCATGGAAGTGATACAATTCGTTGTTGTAATGAACTTTCCACTTTGCTCCATGCTTTACCGAGAAATAAATCCTTCGGAGTGCTTTGCATTCGAATATGTTAAGGTTTTTTTGTAACATTTGTCAGAGTCCTGGTTCCACATCTATACAGCAGCACAGGTCATATTAGTGATATGTATATGCAAATTTTGTTTTCCCTGTGAAGTTCTCCAGAAACTGAGAAGTAGGCTTTGTTTGATGCGCTTATCCTTATTAATTTTGCGTTCTTTTATATGTCCTTTCTATCAAGATGGACTCATAAGTATTGCAAGCTATCCACACTTTCCAGGTTGTAGTCTCCTAAGGTCAGGTTTTGTCGTACAGGCATGTCTTTCCTTGTTTGGGTCATGAAATTTGTTTTAGTTTAATTGACGTGGAGCCAACTTGTTTCGCTTTTGGCTCTAGCTTCTATCTGGAATTAGTCTGAACATAATATTAACGTCATCAGCATGCGCTACTAGTGGTGGGGACTTATATTTGATCATTTTGCCCAGGACATTTCGATCAATACTTTCGTATGCTTGCTTAAAGTCAAACAAGAGGTGGTGCTCATATGTATTATATTCCAGCACATTTGGAGCAATAATTTCACTGAAAATATATGGTCAATTATAGACCGTACACTTAGAAAACTACCTTGGTACACTCCAATAACCTTTTCATAAAAGGGTTCCAGTCTTCGTTTAATAACTTTGGATAGCACTTTGTATGATGCGTATAACAGAGCTATTCCTCTATAATTTTCACTGCGTAGCCTGTAGCTTTTTGCATATATAATGCTTTTCTGGTAGTCTGTACATTTACTACATAGTAACGGCTGATGGAGGTTGTATAAATGTGTTCCTCTGGCTTGGAACAGTGTTTTCGGTATTCGGTCGGTTTCCAGAACCTTGGCCTTTTTGAGACCACAAATAGCTACCTGTATTTCATCTGCTACCATTTGTATTGCCAGAATATCTTCGTCAGCCCCCGGTATGCTTACCGTTATATTGCTTCTTCATTTCGATAATTTTTTTTGGTCGATTTGCTAAGGCCTTTCTGCTGCGTCTGTGATCACATCTTTGACCATTTTACACATAGTCTGGATATCAGTGCTATTTTCTCCTTTTTGCAGGACTATTTTGAGTGTGTCTTCTGGCAACGACATCTAAAAGAACTTTACCGAACTATCGTTTAACTTGATTAGATCGTGGAGATACGAGGTAGGAGTTTCTTTCACTGCCAATATATTAACGTTATATTTTTCTATCTCGTTCGGGAATGGTCACAGTGCATCTGGCACATATAAAGATCGTACCTTCCATGCTCCAAAAGAGTAGTTTGTTTTTCGATGCAAGCGTTGTTGATTTTATTCGATCCAATCTGTAGCCGATTTATTGGTTTTATGACAAGAGGGTACTGAGTGGAGGGTTGTCAGCGCTTTGACTCAGTTAGTTTTTTATTTGCGGATGGTATTTTATTTCCCACCTACTCGCCGGCTAGGGCATTTCTCTGCGCGCAATCTGAGTGCGCGGTTGATGGCGGAATACCGTTTACTTTATTACAAAGGCGGGCAGTATTATATCATAGAAAAATATTAAAGTTTTTCACAAATAAAAATACAATAAAGCGTGTGGTGCTCAGAAAAACTTTCACTTTTATTGTTTCAGTATAAATTATCATCCCTCCAAATGGCATGCTGTATGAAATCGTAGACCTCAAACTGTCATGTGCTCCCGATATGATTTATGATAGATAATATTTTGTCTGTAACTAATTTGTGTACAAGCAATCTTTAACAATATATTAGAAAATATTTACGTTTACTAGAAATATCCGAGAATTTTTACTTGAATTACTTTTCTTAATAACCTTTCTTACTAGTTTTTAGTGCAATCTGCTTTTGCTTTTCTTAACAATAAGATTTTGGGTGATGTGCCATACCTCCCAATACCACAACCGTCAACTCGATGGCCTCCGAACCACATTCATTAAAATTGCCATTTTGAAAAAAAAAATTTTAATTTTGAAAAAATATACTTAGGCAAAGTCATAAAAGGCAAAATGAAATTGTGAATCGTAAATATTTACAGTCAAAGGTAATTTGCAGTCAAAATGACGGTATTGCATCTTGAAGCCTTTAATAAAATTGTTCAATAGGGAAGTACAAGGTTTATTCAGAGCCGAAAATGTCACCCGTTAAATATATGGCTTATTTGTGAATTCATTTCAATCAACATCGGAAAGAAAGTATACCAACCGTTCAGTTCCTCCCACTTTTCTCTGCAAACTACTCATCGACTCAACATTAATCAACAGACACCTACAATTATCGATCTTACACTCTTCTCTCTACCACTTCCTATTGCCAGGAATGGGTTGGCTTCTGCGCTGCGCAGGATGTAGACATCCCGAAAGGACTATCTCGGAAAAATTTCAACTGGTGCTGTGATGATAAGAATGACTTGGCTTTTGTCAGCACTAATAATGGGGTTCTACGCCACCAACGCTACCGTCGCCATCATCAACCATTATCGCCGGGCGAATCAAGGACCAACAGGAATTACTTCTCCCAAGAGACGTTGGGAGCCTGTTGGAAGGAAATGCGGATGGTATGAACGGCAATGGGAAGAGCATAGATAAAGTTCGAAAAGCTGATTGGAACCTTGGAAGTGAGGATTCAGTGAATTAAATTGGATGCGGAGCAAACTTAATTGAATTTCTGCTTCGCTGACAGAATTAAATGCTCGAGGATAAATCGGTGCCATTTTGTAGAGTGGAAGATTATGTTGTTGGTATGATGAAGACAATAATAGTAAAAAGCTATTTTATTTCTGCAAGGAAGCACGCAATAGACTTTTCTATCATTGAATTTTATTTGGTCAAAATAACTAATGAATATTAACCAACTGACTAATCGCGAAAAAAAAAATAAAAAGTAATCAGCCATTACTCATGAATTTACAGAAGTAGCTCTCAAAGTTTTATGATTGCGTTATTAAAATGAAATCTTATTTTTTCACATGAATATCATATCATGTCTTACCCATATACGCTTTGCACGGATTTCGAGATAACTTACGCCGCAAGCTTGTCAGTTGTAGGCTTTAAAGTTCCTAGAAACGATTTGATGCTCCCGCTCAGACCTCATTCAGGTGAAACCGTGCAATTCGTGTAATCCGAATGATGTTTGATAACATTTATGGTAGCCGTCAATTAAACATTTCAATTAAAATTCACTGGTGGCACTTAAAAGGGCATCGACAAACATTTCCATTCCCATCAAGCGCAGTTTTGGTTCGGTTGTAAAAGACGAAGAGATACTTGTATCTGTTAACCTCTCGACAACAGCAGAAATACATCAATTTCTTGCGCATTCCTGTACTCGCGCCATAAATCGCGGAGGCTTCATGTCTTCTATAACAGCTCCGCGACCTCCAACCACTCCCAGCCCCCGCACCCAATTACCGCTAATTCAGTGTGTAATTAAAAGAATTTCTCAGATAAGTGACACAGCCTGCCAGCACAGTTAGCATTTGGCAAGAAAAAATGTTTCTTACCATAAAATAAACATTACAACGACCTTCTCGACGAAATTCACTAAATCCTAAATTTACCTTCTAAATTTTTTCGAAGAGGAACGAGCCGCGCTTGGAGGGAGTTTTTTGAATTTGGATTTGGCGTTGTTGTCCACGATCAAAACACACTTTTCATGTATCGTTTTATTTCGCTGTTCTGCATCCGCCGGAAGGGAATGGAGGAGGACGTCCAGTGCGGTCCGACGCAGCTCCCCAAAAACAACTCGGAGGCATGCTAATGAGTTATATAACCTAGCGTTTGATTTACTTACTGATAAAAATGTCGGTTGACTTTAAGGCGAAGATTTGGATGAGCCGTTAACGACTTTATGACATTTGGCAGTATTTAGAGAAACGATCGTTAAAGATTTATTTTACGACAGCCATAGAGAAATGACGAGTTGGAGTTGGCCCCCAGCTATTTGATTTGAGTCACGATAATTATTTACAGTCGGGGTCAAACATTTGCCGTCATGTTCCACTTTGCAATGATAATGATTTGGATTATAACCCTTTGGAGTCGGTCCGCGATAATTTTTTTTAATTAATTCGTGATGGATCTGCTTTGGACTTTAGAAAAATAGAAATTATTTATCGCATGAATGAAAACCACTGAAAAGAGTGAAATAAAATGTGAAGAATAGGAACCAGATCAGTTTTTCCACGTTTTTGTTACGATTGATTAATAAGTTAATGCTATTCGCTTATCAAAACGCGGAAACTGGTTTGGCTTTGGTCCCATAAATATTATTTCACCCATTTTAGGACGTTTTAACGTCGGTTTTCTTTATTTCTAAAAGTTTTTTTTTTTAATTATGATTTTCACTGATGATATGAACCCACAACTAAATAATGACCAGAGTTTATGCTGAATACATCACGATTTTCTTCAAAATTTTCGTTGTAGTCCGCGTGGTGTAGTGGTTAGAGCACTCATCTCGTAAGCCGAAGGTCCCTGGTTTGACTCTCGTTAGCGCCAACGAGATTTAGTTCGAGGGATTCCTCGGGCGGACTACAAGCCCATTCAGTTTAAATACGTGCTAGCTTAAAAATCAGAACGTATCACAGACGGATACACGGCCAAAGCATGATATTGACCACATCACCTTAAAGAGTACCAACACATTCGATCATGATAATGAGATACTCTAAATATCTCTAAGCGATCACCCGAAAGGGGCTGTAGTGCTTCAACTACAACAACAATTTTCCACTAGGCGGGAACAATTTGGCAAAATTTTGAGCTGCTGCTGGATTGTTTTTAAATTAATAAAAAAAAAACATTTTCCCTCGGGCCATGCTTCTTTGAGTGAGCAGACGTGATTCGACTCCTTTGAGTCATCTTCAGTATCTAAATAATGTAAGGCCCGAAATGGCTTTATACTTGTATAGGTGTAGAATGAGTTAAGTAGGTAGGTACTAAATTAGGTCAGATAGAGGGAGGGCTTTATAGATGTGTCGTATAATTGGAGTCTGTCTTCTTGTGTAAGAAAGGTCGTAATGTGCTCATTGTATCTTGTTATTAGTTTCCGTGTTGTCCTTGTTATGTACATATACCATGTCGCAGCCCTTCCATGTCAGTTTGTATATGCCGCTTTTCTCGTATATTGATCTGTCATTCAGTTTTGGTTTTAGTTCATTTCCAATGTTGTTGTTAGCCTTGAATGCAGTTTGTATATCTTATGGAAGTTCGATGGTTTGTAGGTCTCTTTGTCTACGTATACTAACAAAATCAATTTTTGATCGTTCTTATACGTTTCAGTCAGTTGGCGTTCCTGTTTTTGTTTGTACTTTGTATTAAGTTTATCAATGTCACTTTCTTTGTATCCGTTATTACTAGCTATTCTGTAAATGTTGTTTAATTCATTGAACTAGTCAGTATGTAGATGACTGTTTAATTATTATTGACTTATAATAAAATAAACAAGACAAACTACTTACCTACATGAATAAAAAAGAAAAAGAAACAAACGGACAATTCAACTATTCGGACCTAACCGTGACACGCAAACAAATATGATTAGACTACAAATTATACAGAAAACCAACCATAACTGATCATACCATGCACGTAACACCTAACCACCCCGCACAAAATGAATTGACAGCGTACAGGTCAATGGTACAAAGTCTCCACTCCATCCCCATGACTCCTACTAACTACTCAAACGAACTAAACAGCATTTACTATAGCTAGTAATAACGGATACAAACAACGTGACAATGATAAATTTATTACACAGTAGAAACAAAAAAAGGAACGCTAAATGACTAAAACGCATAAGAACGACCAACAGTAGATTTCGTTAACATTTGACCAAAAGACTTAAAAACTATCAAACTTCCTTAAAAAACTAGCAACAACATTGGAAACAAACTGTAGGCAAAACTGAATGACACATCAATATACGACAACAGCGCCATATACAAACTGAAATGGTATACATAGCAACGACAACACGGAAACTAGCGTTAGGATACAAAGAGCACTTACGATCTTTCTTACACAACAAGACAGATTTCAACTATGTGACGCACCTACAGAACCACGCATACGAGCCTCACGCCATGACAAACTCTATGACATTGTTTCACAAAAAAACCAAAACCAAGACTTGACATCCTAGAAAGGCTTGAAATATATACACATAGAAAAACAGACTGTATCATTATCAACGAACAACTTATTACAAATTCCGACGCAATTTTCACTGTACTAGACCACATTCTCCGACGAAAATGGAAACGAGAAGAAACAAAACAAACGGTTATCCAACAATCCATAAAATAAGCACCTAATATCCCTCTATCTGACCTTAATTAGTACCTAGCTGCTTAACCCAACTTACGCCTATATAAAGTTCATTTCCTTCCGCACATGATTTAGATACTGAAGTTGACCCAAAGTAGCCGAAACGCGTTTTCTCACTCAAAGAAGCACCGCAAACTTTGATCAATAATTCTTTTGTTTATATAATACGTTCGAAATTTTCAAAAACGTTTTGTTAAGAAGAATTATTTTTGATGGAGTTCATAATAACCAATTTATGCTGCTTTACCCATCGATTTTCCTTTGTATGTTAATGTACATGATCCTGTCGACATCCTCTTCAAAAAAAAGCCAGCTTTCCAATGCCGGATCCTGACATGTATGCCCAACCCTTTACGCTGCCACAATCCTTTAGATTTTCATTTTAGAACGGTATTTGGTTTTCACCATATGTTCGTTTTTCATTTTAGTCAAATATGTTGAATTTGGTCAGAAAAAATGATGGTATTCCAAAGCTCCAAACCTTTTGAGATATGCTCTGTAGCAAAGTTCAGATGACTTTTTAGATTTTTGTTATTGATGAACCGCTTCTTTCGTGCAACTCAGCCATTAAAATTATGATTTCTCAGCATACAATGTACGGTTTCAGCACTAAATTTTCCACCAACCCTAGTGTATACTTCAACTGCCGAGAACTTAAGGTTTTCTTGAATTTTCCTAACCATCCATCGTTCATCAGACTCGTTCAAGATTTTATTTAGTGCATTTGCACGCTTTTTTAGGGTTTTGTAAAATAACTTTAAAAAACCCTACTAAAATCGCGTCCTATCTGTCCGTCCGTTCGTCTGTGTGTTACAGCAGTTTTTCTCGGAAACTGCTTAAGCTAGAAACATTAAATTTTGTATGTAGGTGTAAAGTGGTGTTCTCTTCAAAGTTCAACTACAAAAAAATGTTATAAGGTATTGAAGGGGGATCTCCCCATATAGGGGAGTGACTCCCCGAAAAAAAATTTAATCGAAGGTAGCCGATATGGGTATCAAATGAAAGGTCTTGCTAAGAACTTTTCAAAACAGGTCTTAGTTTGGCAAAGTTTGCTTCGAGGGGTGCACAGGGAGGGGAAATACACGAACAATTTCTGTCCCCCCTCGCGATTGGGCACCTGTGATCCAAAAATCTGAAAAAAATTATGGAGGTAGGTGTTTATGAATACAATAACAACAAATACCTTAGAAGTCAAAATTCGCTCAACATTGTTAATTATAGTATTTTATTCAAAACTCACATTTTCATCAATAAAATCCTATGGGTATCCTTAAACTTTAAGTAGTCCTATGCAAGGTCCTCAAACTATTTAAGTTTGATGAAAATCGAATGATAAACACGGAAATTTCTCCAATTACAACAACAATAACACATGATTTTGGTATTTTACGGACTTTCTTTCCATCGAATCAGTCATTGCAGTTTTGATTTGATCTTCTTGAATTTTTCAAGTAAGATTAAGAACATAAATATTTTTGGGAGTTTAGGATTTGAGTGATTTCGGTTGGTTTGCAACAAAATGGCGACCACTGAAAATAGAAAAACAATGGATTTCCTATTAAACGTGCACATCTCTTTGACATATTTCTTGACGTTATTCGTTGCTGGTGACTGCATTTCTGAGAAGTTGAGTACAAAACCCTTCTCACATGAGTGTAGGTTTGTTTACCCCACTTGTTTTCTAATATTTTTTTCATTGGCAAACGCTCGGATTATATGCTGGAGTGTAAATGAATAAATGGAGCGAAAAATTAAAGGTCGTTCTTTAGTTCAAGCCCATATCGATGATGATTTCACCTCGATAAGTCTCATCTTGAAGCCAAAAATGAGAGAATAGTTAACAGATTCTTAGAAACTGAAATTATGGAGCAGATGCTGGAGGGGTAGAATTGTTCGCCCATTTCTTGGAAAATGTGTTGAAAACTCAGTTACGGAGCCAACTTCATGTTAGCAAAAATTAAGTACAAGTGACATTCATTCCTTCCAAGATGGGACAACATGCGACAGAACCCTACGGAAAATCGATATTTTGTACATTGTGTCTTACAAGTTCACCGCGTTATTCTCTTGAAATGTTGGAGTCATTGGATGCGTTACTACAAGACCAAACAAGGTTGTCACATAAATAAGTTTGCATTTGCTCTATTCAATAAGGTCATAATATATATGTGTATTTTAACAATTTTCTCAATGCTTTGCTTCGTTGAGAAACGGACTGACCGCGCAACGTCCCAGAGACGTGAAGACTAGAAAATGTGACAACAAACTATAAACCAACCACGAAGGTCAATAGTTCGGACACTCAACAGTCTACTACGTTGGCAGATGCTTGTCGGCCAGATAGTTTGGAAAAGAATTTGATTATAGGTCGGACGGTTAGTAGACTTGCTGTTGATTGCATTTTGATCAGCTAGCGGAAATCGTACGAATTTTCAAACACGATTAAACTTTTTGTTGCTATTTCTACTCTAAAATTCAAATTTCTCGAATATCAAACAAAACTTCCAAGCAATCCTTATTCATTTACGTTACTGAGTCCGAAAACCGTCACGGTGCCTGAAAATACTCCATGTTCACACAACTTCACACAAATTACGCTAAATAAAATATACAGCTGCAAAACAAACGACACCGCGAGCCCGATCTGAACGCGTTTGAAATAAACCCCGTGGATCCTACTATTTTACATCATACTTGCCCATCTACCCGGCGGCCTTCCTTGCTGGGGAGAAAAAAAAAACAACATGGCGAAAGGAAGAGCACCAAAAGATTTTAATAACCATTTATTTGACTTTAGCGATTTTTAATGCTATCCTTCAGTTTTATTTTTTTTCTTTTCTTTAATAATTTAAAAATTCGTATAGTTACAGTTTCCCATAAAATTTGTGACCATCGAAGCATAAATGTAAACTTATTCTTAAAGTAGTATACGCCAAAGTATTTGACAAAAGATAAATGGAAATAGTTGAATTGTACATAATAAATTACTTTTCGAGAATATTAGGAAACGTACAAGTATAATAAATACAAGAGTATATTCTGTAAATTACTTTTTTTCTAATACTGTACTTTTAGAAAGTGAATGTACTATTTAGATCATTAATTATATGATTCCACGGCTACAAACAGGACTCTGTATGATTCAGTGATTCACAATAAATTTAAAACTAATTTTTCAAAACTTGAACCAAAATTTATTATTTGTTGGCAAGGGCAAAACTTGATTGCCCATTTTAAAGCTCCTTCTTTACATTAATCAGAAATATCACGGAAATGATAGTGTAGCTATAGCTTCAAAAAATTGAACTCAGTGCACATAACTTTATGTTTATTACAAAAAAATTTTAAAATATCTGAATGACGACTCATACATACATATTATGTTATAACTACGATATTTTTAATATGGACTGAATTTGTAATACTTTTATTTAAAAGAAATCCATCACATGCCGGGCAAACCCATAACCTGAGTTTAATTGTTTTTTTTTCAGGGGTTTGTAAAATAGTTTTAGATAACCCTCCTAAAATCGCTTCCTGTCTGTCTGTCTGTCCGTCCGTTCGTGTGTCACAGCAATTTTTCTCAAAAACTACTTAAGCTAGAAGTATCAAACTTTGTATGTAGGTATAAAGTCGTGCCCTCTTCAAAGTTCAACTATAAAAAAATTTATAAGATAATATAGGGGAATGGTCCCCGAAAAAAAATTTCATCAAAGATTGCCGATATGGGTATCAAATGAAAGGCCCTGATGATAAATTTTTAAAACAGGTCTTAAGCTGGCATTGTTTGCTTCAGGGGTGCACAGGAATGGGAAATAATCGAAAAATGTGTGTCCCCCCTCGCGATTGGACACCTGTGATCTGAAAAATCTGAAAAAAATATTAAGGGAGGTGTTTATGAGTACAACAACAACAACTACTACTACCTTAGAGGTCAAAATTCGCTCAACTTTGTTAACGAGGGTATGATCTTCGAATTTCACATTTAAAATCGTATTCCCTTGAACTCAACGAAATATATTTAAGTTTAAGCAGTCTTAGCAAAGGTCCTGATACTCTGTAAATTTGGTGAAAATGAAAATTTATTCGCGGACATTATAGCCATTTGAAACAATAATGCAAGATTTTGGTATTTTATGGACTTTCCATCGAATCAGACACTGTAGTTTTGATTTGATCCTCTTGAAATTTTAAAATAAGATCAATGAAATAAATATTGTTGGGAATCGATGATTTGAGTGATTTTTGCTATTTTGCAACAATATGGTTGAACAGGCTTATAGACCAATCGACGAACCACTGGAAGCAAATCTCGTTGTCAACAGCAGGATTCGAGCCAGCGACCTTCAGCTTACAGGATGAGCACTCTAACCATTACACCACGTAGACTATCGTAATTTGATTCTTTAAGAAATCCAGATAGTAAACGCGTAACGATTGACAATTGACTAAGGAAAGAAGTGTCCTCATCCACACTGAAGCTATTTTCCACAGAACAGTTACGCTTCCTGAACCGTGCATACAGCATATTTAATTATAATCAATCAATTTTCTCACAAAGTTTTCTACATTGCGTTACTTTATCGTTGCATGGAGGACACATTGATTGTGGTTGTTCAATTGCTAGTGCGTATAATTTTGATCGGCACACGGTTTCTTGATCAAAAATTTCTTCATTGCTTCAAGAACATCAGCAAGGTCCCACTTGCTGGCTGGTAAATGTTATGAGATAATGGTAAACCATAACCTTGAAGTGCTACAACTCCACAGATAGACCTTTAATGCATTAAACCCATCGGGTTTCATTCGTCCAGAGCATGTGGATCACGCGAAACTTCACCTCCACCAGGATGACACATAAGCTGCATTAAACCAGGATATCACACTATGAAACTCCCAAAAAATTGTAAAATTACAACTATATCGTGTACCAGTACCACTAAACTTGAATGTGTAACACATATTATATCTCGGGTAATTGGCCACATATTATATCTCGGGTAAAATTAAATTCAATTAATATTCAATAGAACTTCAACCAGTTTTAGGCAGACATGCTGCGGCGTTATTTTTGGCTTTTCAGTAATGAATACGCATTCGCGAAGTGAATTTATTCAAGCGCCTTGCACTGTATCGATATTAAGTTACATCGGCTTGGAAAATGATCATTTACTGTGGTCAACTACTAGAAATCTCATGAAAATCCAAAATATCTCCTACACAGTTAAGAACTTGTTCAAGTTTTCGACAATTCTAGCATCCTCGCTGTCTGCACCCGACCCATTCGTCTTCATTTCATTTCTTTCACTTTTAACGTTATTTGCGTTGTCTTGGCCACAGAAACAGAACCTCTAAGTTTCAGTTTCAAAAGTGCACATACGATCTTTATCTCGATGAATTTCAATCGGACTAATGAGCTGTAAAGCATTCGTACTTGGAAATTTTTCGGTTTTTATTTTAACTATCCGAATAATCGCTACAGCAAAAAATGCTACTTAAATTAGTAAATGGAGTTGATGTTAATGAGTCCCCTCTGGTTAGCAGTCGGTCAGGCTGCGTCCCATTCGCGTGATGGATTTGCTTGGGAAGTAGCAGCCATTTTTGATGGCAATTATGATGTGATGCTGCTGGACCGCGGTCTCATTAAATATCTGCAAAGCTCTGATAATAGTCATGTGTATTTGGGTTACAGACAATAAATTTTATTGGACACTCAGATTGGACACGTTGATTGTTGCAGGAGCTTGTGGGTCAGATTTTGGTTGATGGACTTGTTTGATTTGCAACTGCAATAGACGCGGTCGCAGCCAATTGACCTTATCAGATAGTAGGTGAAATTAAACTGTGATTTTCCTATTTCTCTCCAGTGATCAGTGGAGTGATCACACAAGTTAGTAAATTTAATTTGTTCGCAAGGCATATATCACCTTTTCCGCTTCAGAGGAAAAAGCTTCACACAACTGCAGACGCTCTTGTGCGCGATCATTAGCATGCAGACTAGCATGGTTGCGAGGAGACCATCTAGGAGAACTGCAACCGAATCAATTGGACACTCGTTACGATCACAAATTGGATGTAATGCCTTTTTGTCTGTATGTGAAAATTGTCAATTGGTAATGAGTTCTGTCACCTGTAAAAGGCATTCAATTTGCAATTGCCATGTTTGGAGGCTTGTGAGCAATGTTTTTCGCGTCTCCAGCATGTTCCTCATCGACTACACGCTGACATGCACGTCGAATGATGGTCGGTTGCTCAATTCGCTATCGAACGCTCACTATGGCTATTGGCATCCATTTAAATTAGTAATGGAATTCACTAAAGATCTAAAAGCGCGTCCAACAATTTTCACACTTCGACCGCAACACTCGGATACTCTTTAGGATTCCATAAAGTCACTGATCAGAGGTGTTGAGTCTCTTTAGACCGTTAGGTGTGGAAGAATCATACCAGGCAAAAGATCGATTCAATAAGATTTTAATAAGATTTAATTTGTATTTTCCTTTAAGTAGTACAGGATGGAAATGAAGTTAAATCCAGAAAATTACAATAATATAAATAAGAAGTTTCAGTTCCTTTAAAGTGAAGCTAGGCTGCTAAAAGCGCAAGATCGATTTAAATCTGCAATGCTTTTGCGATTCCAGTTCTCAACCATGGTTTTGATATTATTGAAAGTTTGCTCCTATAAGCCAATCTTTGACTTCTCGTCATCCATGTGAAGACAGGAAAGGAAATTTGTATTCGCCCCCGGGGAAGCGAAACGTAAACGTCAGTGGAGATTTAGTTTTAAATGGTTTCGAAGGTGCAGTGCATGTGATTCCAATTGACCCTCTCGAACTTTAGTACTACGATAGACATTTAAAGCGATTCAAATCCAAGCAAAGAACTACGTCTATGGATCGTTAAATTAAAGATTTAGCGCTGAAATTGCAACCATGCACTTTGGCCTAGCAGTGTGAATAATGTGTGAACACGTACGGTGAGAATGCCCAAATTGCTTACGAAATAAATTATTTCATGATAAGGAAACTGATGCTTAGAGTAAGATGATGCTTAGTTTTTATACCCGGAGAACAAACTAAATTTTACACAGAATCAAAAAAATAAAAGAAAAGGCGACTTCGAATTGCCCTGAAAGGGGTGAAATAAATTTCATAAAATTGGCGTCAAATTGGTTATCCCCGTTTATTTACTTTGTTGAATATACTGCAAATTATTATGTCCAAACGGGAAAATTGATTTGGCGCCAAATCCATGAAATTTATTTCATCCTTTTTAATGCAATTTGAAGTCGGTTTTTATTTTTATCTAAACGTTTTTTATTTCACGCCTTTTGGAGACTGACTTATACATAAGAAAGTTTTCTAGGTCAAATTATTATTGTCTATCCAAAAAAGATACGGATTCAAAACATTTTGCCAACGATTATTTTCAACATTTTAAAATTTATCTATATAAGCTTTAAAAATCATGAACGTATCTTTTTCCTAATGAACGAATAATAATAGTACCTGATTTATCATCTACGGCGCGATAGCCCGCGTCGGGCATTGGCCTCCAGGATTAATCTCCTTCAGTCATCACGGTCCTGCGAATTCGTTCGCCAGTTGATCATTCCAAGTAAGGGCCGTAGGTTTCCCGGATAACTTTGCATTCAAATTTGTCCACTGCCTTTTTGGATTCACTCGCCACGGTCCATGTTTTACTTCCATATAAAAGCACAGGTTTAAATAGTGATTTGTAAATGCGTAGCTTATTTTGCCAGCGCGCAACTTTAGACCTTAGAATGGGAAGCACGGAGTAATAGGCTTTATTTGCGGTGTTTTTGTCGCGTCCAATCTTGTCCTTTTCGGTGACAAAATAATCGAAGCTATCCGCACTTTCTAGGTTGTCGTCGCCTACGATCAGATTTTGTCAACGTGGAGTTTTCTTCCTCGTATGAGTCATGAATTTAGTTTTCGTTTCATTAACACGTCGGTCAATTTGGTTTGTTTCCGATTCTAGGCTCAGAAATGCTTCTTTGACATCTAAGATTGAACGCACCATAATATTGTGGACTTGAAAATTCGTGTACTCAAGGTTTCAGCGATATCTTCTTGGTGACGTGCTCCAGCGCTATATTAAAGAGCATTGGATCAAGTCCATCCCCTTGTTTCAAACCTGATTCCACAATGAAGCTGTCCATTAGTTCATCGTTTACCTTGACCTGAGGCTCTGTGTTTAGCATCCTGACTTTGTCCATGTGGACTCGTTTTGTTGGGTCGCCAGTCTCAAGCATTATTTTGTACAGGGCACTTTGTCGACACTGTCCTATATTTTCTTGGACTCTACAAAGACTTTCTGTTGTGGTTGGGAGGTGAATACCATTTACGCACTAAGTGTGACACTCCTATGCTCGCAAGCGACTAGACTACCCACTAAACACCTCCCAACTTTTTGACACATTACTTTGGGCCAGGTCTCGTTTCGTCACGCCGTGAGGTGCCTTCCTTCTTCTAGCGAGAGGTGAAGAGGAATTGCCAGCCTAGCGATCTTTCAGCCCCAACGTCCCCAGCTGCTGTAAGACCCTTTTATCTTTTAGGACTGCCCGAACATAATGTGCCACCTCTCTAGCAAGAAGAGCAACAGGTATAACGCCTGCAATAACTCTCACCGCCTAATCAGAGACTGTCGGATACGAAAATGCAATCTTCAGTGCTTCTCTTCTCTGTACCTGTGCGAAGTGTTTTCGGTATACCTCCTTACTGAGAACGTCGCTCCAAGTTTCTGCTCCGTTAGTAGCACTGACCCTACAGCACTCATCAAGAGGCGTCTACAAAAACTTAGTACATATCGATGTCATATTCCCAGCACTTTTCGAGTACCCGCTTTACTGAGAATGTTGGTAGTGTAGACCGCCTCATTCGAAAGTTTCCCTGATACTGTCCTATAATGCTTAAATTTTCTTTTCTATAATTTTGGAGAGCGCTTTATTAGACCTGAAAAGTAGAGTGATACCTCTACAATTTTTATACCTTAACTTCTCCCCCTTTTTGCGGACAGGACATATTAAACTTTTTCGCCAGTCCTCTGATTTTTGCTCCTCTGACCATATTCTACATGTTAGTGGATGGAGTTGGTTACTTAGCCTTAGGGGAAAAGCAGTTCTACTGGTATTGCATCTATTTCAGGAGCGTTATCTTTTCTGAGGCTGCTTACTGATACTGCGACCTTTTGCCCTACTTTTTCAATGTTCACAGCTACAGTAGTTGTTGGGACCTTGTGAATAGCTTCTGGAAATATTGCAGCCATCTGTTTTTACTTTCATAGGCAGCCCAATGTGATTGCTTTTTGTGTACTTTTGCAAAGACTTGTTTGTGGATTGAAGCCGTCTCTTAGTTGTTTAATAGATACACACGCTGGTTTGACTTCGTGTAGTGTCCTGTTGGAGCTTAATGTTGATAGCCAGTCATTTATTTCTTCGACACGGTTTTTGCGCCTTATGAGCGGAGGGAGTTGTATTGTTCTTCTTTGGCTCAAGTTGGTTGCTGGTCGTATTTTTTGTACGTCACGTTCCTTTCTTCAACTGCTTCCTTGAGTTCTTCCTCACACCAGTCGTTCATACTTTTCTTTGGCCGGTACCCCAAAACCTCCTCGGCCGCTTCTGTTACTGCATGTCTCACTGTCTTCCTCATGATTTTGATATAATCATTACAATCTCCCGCCTACGTGGATATGTTGAAGCGATTTTCCAGCGCTGACATGCATGTGGACGTTACTCAACTATCATTTAATGTGTGCATCCGATACTTTGGAGTAACTGGTGTTATTTACAGCTCTTGGTGATATGGCATCAAAACTTGACCCTTATAAGTGGTTCGAATCACAGACAACGCCACGGAAAGAGAGCATGTTATGAATTCTCGTGATTGCTCGTTTTTTTTATGAGAACATGGTCAATCTGGTTGAATATGTGACCATTTGGGGATGCCCAGCTCCCTTGTCGATGCGAGAAGTGTGTAGAGCTTACTGTGAAGCCTCTGCTAGTAGCAAAGTCTATCAGGCCTTGTACGTTGTCGTTGGTCGTGAAGACTGTGTCTTCCAGTTGTGTCTCTTTGCATTGTCTCTTGACCGATTTTCGCGTTGAAGTCACCCAGAATAATCTTAATGTTGTTTGATGGCAAAACATCGACAATGCATTCCAAGATGTTGTAAAATTCGCCCCTGATTACCTCCTCCTTGTCTTCTGTAGGTGCGTGATAGTTGACCATCCACACATTAAATAATTCTGTCTTGATACGAATTGCACACATCCTTTCATTAACGGGCTTGAAGTCAGTGATAGTTTGTTTAAATTTACTGTCAACAATGAAAGTCATTCTGAACTCACGGATTTTTCGCGGTATTTTGCTTTCAAACACGGTCTGCGTTTGCACGTTAAATTTGTCTTCGCCATGCCATCTGTTTTCTCGCACTGCGAGAAAATATCAGAGTATTCTGGTCCGTTCAATGATCTACCAGTGATCTACCATTATCAGTTTCAAGAAAACAGTTTTTTATACGTTTCGATAGTTGTTACTGTTTATCCAATCCAAGACTACTGTCTTGGTTCCACGGCAAGTAAATACTACAGCACTTTGACTTAGTCGGTTTCCAGTCCGCGTGCAGTATATTTCCCACATGTCCACCGGCTAGCCGGCTAGGGCACCCTCTGTCAGCCACCTGAGGATGCGTCCGATTGGAGACCGAAAGCCCCACAAGGATTACTGACCATTGACTGAATTAAATCTTAAAGATGTTTTTGGTATTCATTTTACCTGAAAATTTAGAAAAGATCCAATCAAAAGTATAGTGACTGCTTTGATGGAAAGCCGGGATGGTAGAAAAACCGCACGATGGTTTTGTTGCAATAGCAGTAAGTAAGTACGACACTTGATTTTATTGAAATTTGTAGAGTATAAGGAAATTCTATCGGACAACTTAAGTAGTAAAGTAAATTGAAAGGTACCCATATGAATCTACTAGTAAAAACGTTATATTTACTAATCCTACTGTTAGTTGAGTGAATTTTGAGTTCTAAGTAATTTGTTATAGGTTTACTCATAAGAACATACCACCATAACTTGCCACGTATAAAATGTGAGCATTCAACTCCACCGTAGCCGGTTCCAAGCCCGTTTGAGAAAGTTGGGGTCCCTTGTTTCCTCAACCCACAGCTTCCATGATTCCTCATCCTAAGCCCCACAATAAAATGATAGCGAATTGTCTCAGGGTCGCACATTTGGTTTACTGTTTTCCTAATGCCGAGAAATGCCAATAACTGTAAGTATACATACAGCTACTAACTAGTTACTAAATCTTATTTACAACTCTTTTGTGGTGACGTAAGATGGTGAAAGCCAGTCTTTCGTGCCTGATAACGGAATTGAAAGTAATAATCATGTCCCCAGAACGGAAGTTGGGTGACGGGCTAGCTCCCCGCCCCTGGAAAACCCTATATTGTTTCGAAACCTGCAAAAAAGCTTTGGAATGGATTGGACCTACGGCAACTACCTCGCAACCAAAAAAAGGATTATGGCATTGGCTCCTGGAATGTCAGCTTACTCAATTACCCTGGCGCTGGTAAGGACCTTTTACAACAAGTCCGTCAATAAAAATTAAACATACTGGCAATCAAAACGAGATGGACTGAAAGTGATACGGCTGTTATTTTGTTTCATGATTACTGATACCTCTCATTGAACAAATTCTCAAGATAACAATGATATATATCCTTCGTGAAATTTTATTGCAAATCCTTAAAAGTCTGCAATGTCTGAGTAGATTGGAAGTGCCTTATGTTCCAAAACTATGTATTGCTGCTGTTATAATGCAGGAGAATTCAATCCACCATAACATCTTTAAATACGATTCGATCTATTATTCATGGTTGATCAGTCTTATAAGTAGCTATTCGGGCATTGAATTTCATTAAGTGCAATGTTAACCTCACGATTTTATTAAAGAAAATGCAAAATTAATGAATCATACTATTACTAATAAGGTTTAGATAATTTGATGCTCTGAGGTATTTATTTTTATTATAACTGATCTTAAAAGATACGTGTATCATCAAGACTTTTTATTTGATACCCTTTTTGACCATCCAAGGTGAGGAAGATTTTTTTGAATATTGTGTGCGATCTCATATCTTCCAGTCCAATTCGTTTCCATATTGACTGGCTTGTTGTGACAGGTCCTTAACAGCGCCAGGGTAATTGAGTGATCTGACATTCCAGGATCCAATGCCATAGTCCTTTTTTTGATTGCGAGATCGTTGCCGTGAGTCTTATCCATTCCGAGGTCCATCTGCAAGTTTCGAAACATTTAAAGGTTTGCCAGGAACGGGGAGCTAGCCCGACGCCCAACTTCCATTCCGGTGGCATGGTTATTACATCGATTTTGTTATCAGGTGCGGAAGATTCGCCTTTACTCTCTTACGCACTCACAAAGGAGGTGTACGTAGGATATAGTAGGAGAGTTGTAGATATATTTACAGTTATTAGCATTTCTCGGCATTTAATGTCACATTATTAGGGAACCAGTAAACCCAATGTGCGACCCCGAGAGCATTTAATACTACTTAATTGGGGGGTTTGGGATGAGGAATCATGGAAGCTATGGGTTGGGGAAACGCGGCGTTCCCTCCTCCTTTCTCAAACGGGCTTGAGACCGTCTACGGTGGAGTTGGTGGCAGAAGTGTTCATCAAGCTATTCACAAAGTCATCCAGCACATTTGACAACAAGAACATATGCCAAAAGAGTGGAGCCAATCAATTATATTCCCTATCCACAAAAAAAGTGACAAGCTACAGTGCGAACATTAACATATAGAGGCATATCACCACTTTGTACGGCGTACAAAACATTTTCAAAGATCTTAGAAAATAATATCGGATCATACACCAACAGTATTATTGGGGAGTATCAAGGTGGTTTTAGAGCAGGCAAATCGATGATAGACCAATTGTTTACAGTCAAGCAGATACTTGAAGAGTGCTGGGAGTTCAACTTAGATGTTCACCAAATTTTCGTTGACTTTAAGCAAGCATACGACAGTATTGATCGTAACGCACTGTACCAAATAATGCTTCGCTTTGGCATCACAGCCAAATTAGTCCGTCTTACCAAAATGACGATGACGTCGACGACTTCCCAAGACCGCATCAATAACCAACCCACCGATGCCTTTGACACAAATATCGTACTAAAGCAAGGAGATGGGCTGGCCCCATTGCTATTCCATTTGGGTCTGGAGTACGTCATACGGAAGCTACCTGTCGATACACGAGGTACATTAATATTGAAGTCGAGCCAAGTAGTAGCCTATGTGGACGATATAAACATTTTGTCACGGTCACTAACAACTGCCAAAGAACTCTTCCTGAAACTCGACAGCGAAGCAAAACTAGTAGGGCTACAAATCAATGAAAATAAAACAAAGCTCATGACGCAGTCGAGGAGAAATACCTCGAGCACACAAAATATCACACTTGACGAATACAGTATCGAAAATGTGGGCGAATTTGTGTGTTTACGCACCAAAATAATGAAAACGGGCAATGAAAGAGACGAAATACGCCGAAGAATACAGCTTGCAAATAAAATATTTTATTCAGTTTTGACGATCTTGAAGACCAGCTGTGATAAGACCTGTGTTATGCTATGGGTGTGAAGCATGGACGATAACCCAAGCATCCGCAAATATATTGAACCTTTTGGAGTGACGGGTCCTGAGGCGAATAATCGGACCGAAGCTAGACGGGGACCAATGGTGAATTCCATGACCATAAGCTGTGTCAAATTTTTGACGAGCCGGAGGTCTCAACGATTGTAAGTCTGCGGAAGCTGCAATGGACTTG
This sequence comes from Odontomyia ornata, assembly GCA_963969285.1. Lineage (NCBI taxonomy): Eukaryota > Metazoa > Arthropoda > Insecta > Diptera > Stratiomyidae > Odontomyia > Odontomyia ornata. Next base: position 495,452,292 of record OZ017738.1, read on the forward strand.
CCACATGAATCGTATGGATGAACAAAGAATACCCAAAAAGGTATTCGTTGGGAGAACTGAAGGCCGTAGACCAGTGGGGTAACCGAGGAAACGCTGGTCTGAATCGGTTGACGAAGACAGTTCATCACTGCTCGGATTTCGCGGTCAATTGACCGAGACGCTTAGAGGCGCTATTTGCAGGAAGCGAAGGCCCGAGAGGGGCTGTAGTGAAGAAGAAGAATATGCGTCGCAAATATTTAAATTTGTACTTAAATCATACTTTTTCTCTCTCACTTTAATAAATTTGGGGCAAATATAGCAAAGGGAGTCAACGTCTCGTTTAGAACTTCTCATAGCTATTTTGCACAGGTCGATACAGCGAAAAAAGGTATGAATCACTTTATTTCTCTGCAATGTTCAAACACGTACTGTCGTACATAACAAGCGACGCAAGAAACACTACTACATACCCTCTTCCTTCTCTTTCTACACCGATAGCGCGGAAAGACCGTTATACATTGAGCGCAAAAATTAAAAATGGTGGAATCGCTCTAAGTTCTTAAAAAGCAAATATTTTCGATTTGTAGTCACTTTTTTTTTTATATATGTGCCTTTATAGTCAGAACATACTAAGTAAAACCCATGCGCGAAAAAAAAAATTTGTTGACCGGTGTTGTAATAAGTTTTGGCTTAATCCCTGTAATGAACTTCTAGTTTCCCAGCAAATGAAGACAGTTTATCCGCTATTGACATTTGAATATTTTTTTGATTCCGTTTCAGTTTAAGTGGGCCAGGCCAGTCTGTAGGCAGGTAAAGTGGCCCCGTAGGCCACTTCACCCGTCTTCATGCAAAATTTTCTAGTAAATTTTAATAATGCTATCCATTGTTTTAGATATGCCAACTACATATAAACACATATCGCAGCAGCAGGCATGGAACCCTGATGCGATGGAAAAAGCTAGAAGAGCTGTTAGAAATAATAAAATGGGCTTCCCCAAGCCTAGCAAAGAATTCAAAGTTCCCCGATCGACGCTCAAACGATGGGATCACGGAAAAAACAAAGAAGCCGTTGAAGATAAAAAAATATTAGGGTTTTATCGTCCAACTTTTAGTTCTAAACAAGAAGAAGAATTTGTCCAACACATTCTAGAAATAGGAAAACCGATTTTATGGATTGATTTACAGGATGTTAGAAGCATGGACCACTGCTTTTTGGAAGCTTCACGCCGATCGACAGTAAGAAGCTCAGAAGTAACTCTCTTGCTCGAGCCCAAGGTTTCAATAAACTAAGCTTTATGAAATTTTTTCATCTTCTGGAAGAGGTGAGGTCTAAAATGAATTATCAACCTCATTGTATTTTTAATAGGGATGAGATTGGCTTTACCACAATGCAGAGCAAAAGTTCTAAAATACTTGCACAAAGGCGTAAAAAGCATGTGGGTGCTATCACCTCAGCAGAGCGGAGTGTTTTAAGTACAGTCGTGATTTGTAAGGCTGCTGTTGGAAAACTTTTATCATTTTTTTGCTGTGAAAAACCGCTCGGTTAAACTGAAGACCAAAAAACTGGGAAACCGAAGAACTGGTTCTTTTAATAAAAACCGGCATCCCTACTTCACATGTGTGACGAATGAGACCGGTCTTCACCGTCTTCGTAGTGGAAAGCGGGCGAGACTCTCTTTTCAGTTCTTCTAAGCGGGTACTAGGATACTGTTGAAGCGAAATCGAGCCTGGTTGGATACCGCTGTAAGGTAGTGCTTATTGAAGCTTGAAGCCGTTACTATGTCTTACGTTGCTACCATTTTCTTAAAAACTCGTGGCCAGACAGTTTAGATTGCAAGTCATATAACACTGTGAATTCAGTTGTAAATGTAAGTCGGATTGTTTGTTTTACCTATATGAATGTTTTGGCAAGTTGCTCTTGCATTTAGTGTCTCTTGGGATATCTCATCGTCAAGAGTTGAAAGTTTTGGCACTTGAGTTTTACACTCAGTTTCTCCTTGTCTGAAGGAATCTTTTTGACCAGCGGTGTACTGAGTTTTTTTTATTGTGCAGGCTTTAACTACTTTCGACGGCCAAATGGGTGAGCGCAATACGATTTTTAACCAAACATGCTAATGAAGTTCAATATTAATTTTCAATTCTAATCAAATTGGGGAACTATATGAATTATAAACACATGTATTCAAAAAGTTTAGCCTGTTTACCATGAAAACGCATAATTATGCAATCTTGGGCAGAGAGAATAAGAAGGAAAATCAGCATAATTGTGGGTGGCAAATAGAATTTGCATTTCAAATTGCTGAATCTAAAAGAAGATTCACTATTTTCTTATGGTCTCTTCTAAAGTGTAGTCTCTAAATCTTTGTATTCATTAAAGCATAACATTGAAACGCACATACAGCTCTAGCATCAATTCCAGATGCAAATGAGCTTGAAGATTTTCGGGGAATCAGTGACAATCCTAATTGCTATAAACAGGTGCGACGACGAGCAATTAAATCAATTTCCAATGAAAATCTCGACATAAATGTAAATCAATCAAAATCAATTTTAGGAAGCATCGTCGACATATATGACTTGTTGGTAACATTTCTTGGAAATAGATAAAATGCTTGATCCGACGGGCCCCACACCAGCCGCGGACGCTAGTTTGATGTTAAAGTGACAAAATTGCCATGCAGTGGAAACGCTCCGAGCATACACACATGATGGACTGGTAGTCTATCAGACGGCCCGAATCTACGACATGACCAATTAATGCTCTAATCTCTTCCTGGACCCGATCTCGAAATGGACGCGCAGGCTGACGACCTGGATGAGCTGCAGCGCCGTGGTAGCCAGAGCTAGGGTTCGCGTCAATGCTTCTCGAGTGCAGAACGCAAGAAGTAAACCAGAAGCATAAAACAGCGGTCGTAAAACCGAACAAAGTTTCACAATTAATCGACGCGCTCGTAAAACCATCGGTTTCGGCCCGAAACTTGCAGAGTGGTGACGTTGGTGCTGATGCTCGCGATGGTAATGGTGCTGATAATGATGATGATAACGACCACTGTAACAGCGATGGCAACGGTTACAAATTTCCAAAGCTCCCTCCGCTATCAATCGCGAAAGAATTCTGATTGGGCGTCTTCGATTGAAAGTTCATTTTATTCGAATGTCTTCTCTCTCCGATTTAACAAGAAAATGTTTTTATGGAACAACAAAACTGTTAGGCTACCGATTCGTTTATTATGATTGACTGCAAGGCCTTCCTACAATTGTTGTACAAGAAAAAAGTTACGACCGTCACAGGTGGACAGGCAAGCAGTAGCCGCGGAGTCTTCACCTCGCTCAGAAATAAAAGCCTATCTCGCGAGTTGTCCTCATTAACCCACCGCGTGTGTAAACAGAATTGAATAATAATGCTATCATTGTCCGCAGTATCTGCTAAACGAATTACTGCCCCTTTTAGGAGGTCACCACTAGGCTCAGTCGATGTCAGAGATTGTAAACTGCTCCTATAAAGTTAACGATGCAATAAAGGTTTGCTGGCGTCCAATGCCACTCCACAGCCGAGGCAAGACTCCGCTCTAAACCCCAAATATTTACAGTGTGTAATTTTAATGGACACATTACCAACTCTTTTTTGGCGTTTTGCATCTTTCTATTATCCAAACTACTCGGACTTCAGTTACGGAGGTGTGTACTGCCCAGAACGATTCAGCGATTATTGCCAACTCCAAACTGGAATGCAAGAGGTCAAAGAAAAGTATTTCACTGATATTGAGACATTGGAGACGTTGCACAGGTGAGGCGACGCCAGTACTTGCTCCCGGAGCAAGAACCGCTCGGTGTCTCCGTTGAGTTGGCAATTAAAAGAAATCTGTACAATCATTTTGGGCCGGTCGTTACCTAAATGTTGGAAAGACCCATAACTTCTTCATTTTACGATTATTTCTTTAAGTGCGAACACAACGCATCCAGCGTTGGGTCCGAAGACGCAACCGGAGGCTGGAGGTGAAATTTCGGAATGCTTGTAGCGAATTTTACTATCGCCGCACCGGCAACGGCGTTCTAGGTTTGGAAATCAGAAAATCAGATACGGATGCAGCAGGGAGTTTCACTCCGCTCCGCAGCCACGCCAGCGAAAAGGAAGCGAAACGAAAGGTTTCAAATTTCGGCGATAATGTTGAGCCGTTAAAAGTTTTTGATGGCGTGGTTGGAGTAATTAGATGTCCTCGTAATGCTTTTGTGCGGGGCAAATAAGTCATGAGGTCGTTGGGCTTCTTGGCCGTTTTATATCGAAATGTATTTGGGACACTGCCGCAAGACGCGCTACGATATGTGCTCATTATCGAAAAAGTACGTACGCGATGAAGTGCGACTACAGTTAAGCAAGAAAATAAAATAATTTTATGAGGATACTTTGCGGTTGGAGTTAGGCAAAAAATTGTAAATAAATAACGAATGAACTGAAGTCATGAGGCTGTGCATAAATTTTACCAAGTTATATCAAAATTCGATTACTGGATTAGCTTTGCAAAAATCACTGAGTGCGTTCAAACAATTTTTGGAGTTTTTGCCTCGTAGTTATGTAAAAGCGGTAGCCTCTACCAGTCGAGTAAAATAGGATTAACAAAATCCTCACTGCAAAAATAATCGTTTTATTTTAAAAATCCCTAAGATGTTTTAATTCTTGTCTTAGTTTTAGAACATCATTACGTCTGAATGACTAAAGATACGAAAATTATACTATTACTAAAAATATTGGGCAAATCATTTGATATCCATTAAAACCCATAAGAAAAACGTTTTTAAAGTCGCAAAAAGCGAGTCAATCCAATACCTAAACGATTTAGGGATTTTTTTTTTTGGATTTGCAAAAACTTTTGGTAGGTTGTCTAAAAATTGAATAAAGTTATTTTGTACTAAATGGCCAGCTGCTCAAATTAATGTCCAGTTGTCCAATTGATGTTTTGCTAAATTTTTCGCATTAAAAATGGGTATTGCAATTCCTTGTTGGCACCAGACATACCGTGGCGGACAAAAGTCTACGACAACTCCTTATATTGATATTCTGGTTGATTGGAAGCTTTAATAAAAAATCCATTGATGTGCATTTTTTAAGTAACGTATCTAAATGTATTTATCAAAAAACAAAGACAAAAACATTTCATAATAAACTTAAGGAGAAATTCGTAAAAATATAAAACAAGTTGGGTAGACAGACCTATGCTCATTTCAGAAGGGTTTTGTACTCAACTTACAAAATGCCGTAACCAGCAACGAATAAAATCAAGAAACACGTCATGTTCGAGGATCATACTATTATTAACAAAATTGAAAGAATTTTGACTTCTGAGGTATTTGTTATTGCTATACCCATAAATATCTCCCTTGATAATTTTTTCTGATTTTTTAGATCACGGGTGTCCATTCACGAGGGAGGAAACACATTTTTCATGTATTTCCCCACTGTGCTCCCACTGAAGCAAAAACCGCCAGCTTAAGAACTGTTTTGAAAAGCTCTCATAGAGAACTTTCAGTTGATACTCATATCGGCTACATTTCATGAAATTTTTTTTCAGGGGCCACTCCTCTGTACTGTAATTATCGCTTCATGGCCTATTTTTTCGAATCCTAGAATGGTTACAAAGCCCTTTTGTTAGGAGCTCTCTCCTGCCTCTTCGACTTGTTTCAATTGTATATAATCATCTTCATGATACCTATCACTCCTGAAATTTTCATGCAAATCCTAGCAAACCTGTAGTGTCTAAGTCGGTAAAAAGCGCATATGGCTCCATAGCCATATGTTTCCATAGTAATACAGGGCATAATGTTCCATAGTAATACAGGAAAATTCAAATCGTTATAACTTCGTTAAATACTATTCGATCTTTATGAAACTTTCAGAAAAGATCAATCTTATAAAAAGTCACCTGTTTACTAAATTTTATTGAATTTAAGGGTACCGTCAAGATTTTATTCAAGAAAACATAAAATCGATAAATCATACTATTACTAACAAAGTTGAGTGAATTTCGACTTCTCATGTATTTGTTGTTGTTGTACTCATGATTTTTTTCAGATTTTTCGGATGGAAGGTGTCCAATCGCGAGGGGGGGTACGCGAAAAGTTCGTACATTTCCCCTTCCCCTGCCCCCCTCGGTACTCATAAGGCAATTTTAAGACTTGTTTTGTAAAGATTTCATTGAGACCTTTCTAATGACACCCTACTCAACTAGCAATGGTGAAATTTTTTTTGAGGGGTCACCTCCCTATATGGGGAGACCCCTTAAACCTGAAAAATTTTTCCACCCTTGAACTTTCAAGAAGTCACCACTTCTGACCTTTCCACAAAGTTTCATGGCTGTGGCCTCTTTAGTTTCGGAGGAAAAGTGCTGTGACATACAGACGGACGGACGGACGGACAGACGGACACAGGTCGTGATTGTAATAGGGTTTTGTATTTTAGTACAAAACCCTAAAAATGAACGGACAAAAGTCTACGACAGTCAGTGCTGGCTGATTTGTACACAAAATATTTTCTACTAAACGTAGTGGAAATTTTAAAATTTCCTTCTTGCTTGCAGTCTTCGGGGCATAGAGGCATCTAAATTAGCAGTTTCTACAGATGTGATTCTGTAACAAGCACTTCCTTCAACATATTTTTATTTTCAATGATACATTTTCGAATTTTCCGGTCCAAAATCTGGATTTTGCGGAGGCGTATTAAGTTGCCTGGAGCGTAGTGCAACAGCCAGTTCTGGAAGAAAAGTTCTGTATGTTTTGGATCATTGTCTCGTTGGAAAATCCATCTCTCCCAACTTCTCCATCGATGGCTTCAAATGTTGTTCTAACAGATTGTTGAAAACATAACGGTCCATTGTAGTTTCAACAAAAGCCAATCTGCCAACCCCAGATGCAGCGATGGCTCCCCAAATCATCACATTACCTCCACCGTGCTTGACAGTAGGAATCAAATTGTTGGTCTCTAAAGCCGTGTTGTTTTTCCTCCATTCTTTTCTGCAACCATCACTTCCGAAAATGTTGAATTTGGACTCATCAGTGAAAAGTACGCAATTCCAAAAATCATTGTCCTTGTAAATATGGGACTTGGTGAACTGTAGACGCAGAAGTCGGCTTTTGGCGGATATTAATGGATTTTTCCGTGGAGTTCTTCTTTTAAACCCATTAATATTTAATGCTCTCGTGATGGTTCTTGCATGAACATCCTTTTTCCTTTCCGTAACCACTTGTTTCGCCAAATCTGGAGCACTTATTTTCGGATTACTGTTCACTTCTTTTAGAACGAAACTAATGTCTCTGCGCGGCCACTTTTTCGGTCGGCCAGTTCGCGGCTTATTTTCAATGGAACCACTGTTTGCAAAGTTTTTGATGATTATATACACAGAAGTTCGTTTAAGTTTCAGTGATTTCGCGATTTCCGAGCACGATTTATTGTCTTTTTTATATTGTGCGACCAAATTTCGGATATCACTAGAAATTTCTTTTTGCGATGTCATTTTGCGGTCCTAAACTAACTAAAACAGAATTGCAGCAGCACATATACCGAATAATAACAATACCAAGTAAACAAATATTGATGACATTCCAATACGTTTATTTGGAATTTTTTTGTGTATACCTGAGTCAGCACTGACTGTTGCAGACTTTTGTCCATTCAATTTTTTATGTTTTTAGGACATTCTCCTTAATTTTGATATGAAAAGTTTTTATCTTTATTTTTCTATAAATGTATTTACGTTGCTGAAAAATGTGCATCAATGGATTATTGATTTAAGCTTCCAATTAACCGGTCTCTTAATATAAGGAATTGTCGTAGACTTTTGTCCGGTACTGTAGTTATACATTCTTATTATAATGTTGGATAAATACACATATTCATACACGCCTAAAAGTTCACCGCTGCTCAATTCGGAGAAGGATACGGTCACTGGACCGGGACAGTTGGAGGCGCTTGTTGCAGGCAGTGAAGGCCCAGGACAGGCTGTAGAGCTACAAAGAAGAAACATCGCAAGAGAAAAGTATTTGCGTTCCCCATAGCCTATCTCAGACAACCACCAACAGTATTATTGGGGTGGCTTTAGACCAGGTGGATCGACCATAGACCAATTGTTTACAGTCATGCAAGTACTTGAGAATTGCTAAGAGTTCAACATAGACGTACACAAAATTTTCCTTGACTTCAAGCGCCGTATTAATCGTAATGTACTGTACCAAATAATGCTTTGCTTTGATATCCCAAACAAATCAGTTAGTCTGACCAAAATGACAATAACGTCACGCTTGGTGAATACGGTATTAAAAATATGAGCAAATTTGTGTATTTTGGCGCCAAAACAACGTGAACCAACGAGAACAACAACAACAAGGATATTTTTGGGGAAACTGAATGCTATAAAATCGTCTAGTGCTCTGGATGAAGTACACTTGGAAGTCCGTATAAAGCTAGCTAGCTAGCAAGCTAGCTGAAAGCTAATAATGAAAAAAGGCTTTGAGTCAACATTAAAGACGCTAACGGGTTGCTACCTACAGGAATTACAGAAGCTGCACAGAAATAGCAGTGACATCTCTGAACAAATTTGATCAGAAATAATTAAGTGGCCTAAAGAGTATTGTTTTACGCATCCTAACCAGGAAATTGTATACTACAGTCTACTCATTTTCTGAATAACCCCTACTAAGCCGACGAAGCTCTGTGAGTTTTATAGCCACATTTCCCAATATTAAGAATACTAGGTAACCAAACAATAAGCCTTATAGAATCTCGAAAAGACGAAGTTTGTAAATCAAGTCGATGTATTTTATTATTGCAGAACATTTTCGAAGTCAACTTCATTCAGGAGGTTAAAAATAGAACATGTTGAAAGCATATCAGGCGACCTTGTTCCAAGAAGGAAAATATAATAGGCTATTAACACTCAGTAACGAAATAAAATTTTAGAAGAAATTACCAGTGAGCTTTTGGAAACCAATGCCAGAAGATAAATTATAAGAGCTTCCAGCATTATTACCTTCAACTACTTTAAGTAACCAACATAGTAAAGCAAAGACACCAGAATATCGATTTGTATTGGAATCATAAAGAAGTTCGAAGCCACGTATGATGGATTACCAGAGCTCTCGTTGAGCCATGAGACACCCTACCTAACCCTACGCTAAATCATCTACATAAAGCACTTTGATTAAAGCATCACAATCTGTTACGGTGGTTATTCAGCGTAGGGCTGATTCCTTTACCTCATGAGAATGATTTCACCGGTAGGCTTGGCTGATTTGATCTTATATAATTTACTTATGGTCATGTATGATTTTCATCGTCCTAATATCCAAATCGTGAGAAAAATTGAATTGGATAAGGTATCTCACGGATCAGTTCTTCTTCTTCGTAGCGCTACAACCCTCCCGAACTTCCGCTTTCGACAAAAAGCGCCTCCAACTGTCTCAGTCCATTGATCGCGTCCCCAATTTTGAAATCCGAGTAGCCATGAACTGTCTTCGTCAACTGAGTTAGACCAGCGTTTCCTCGGTTTCCCCACTAGTTTGCACTCTTCAGTTCTCTCATGGATCAGTTGCCTTCTAGTATTTGCCAAGCTTTTCAGAAAAGAACCATATTATGTATTGGATACTACCAAACTGCTACTTGCTTATTCAGAGTCCGAGTTCTAAATCTGCTTTATTCAGAGTCACAACTGAAACTTAATAACCAAAATAGAACAGATGATGATGAGAGAATTTTAAGCTATGAGAGAGATCAGTGAGAGCAAACACATATCTAACATCTTCCTCTGTTGTTTTTGTCGACCGATTTAGCGAGACGTAACTAACAGATTTTTATGAGCTTGAACAAAATGCTTCGCACGACAGCACCACTATCGCAAGAAAGGTTCATGTAGTACATTCTCGTAAACGATTACTGTCAAAATTTCAGCGGAATCAGATTCGTAGTTTTTTGACTGCGTGTGGAAGCGAGCTTGTCTGCGGATTTTAGAAAAATAGAGAAAGAGCTATATCGGGCGGTGATTCGATTCTTGTTTTTGAAAGGAAATTGCGCAGCGGAACCAAAGAGCGCTTGAATGCTGTTTACGGTAGCCCTGCTACTGCGATCGCGCCCGTAAAATTTGGTTTCACGAGTTTCAACGCGGTCGCACCTCGGTTTTTGATGAGCCACGCCCAGGTGCCCCAAAAACGGCTACCACGGAGGATAACACGACAAAAATTCACGAGCTCGTATTGGCATACCACCGATTAAAGGCACGTGAGATAGCTGAGGCACCTCAAAAGAATATGTGGATCATATTTTGCATGAAATTTTGGGCATGAGAAAGATTTCGGCGCAATGGGTGCTGAGACACCACTTTAGAGCGGTGTTTGACGCTGTTTAAGTGCAATCTGAAGGATTTTCTGCATCGTTTTGTGACCGTCAAGGAAACATGGCTTCACTGAAATACACTAGAGACCAAAGATAGTCGAAACAGTGGACGTACTCCGAAGAAGGCGAAGACTGTCCTATCGGCCGGAAAGGTGATGGGCACAGTTTTCTGGGATTCACATATGATCTGCATTGACTACCTGAATAAAGGAAAAACGGCCACAGGGCTTTACTATGCCGAATTATTGAGCCGATTTGATGCTGAATCGCAGAAAAAAGGCTTCATTTGTCGGAGAAAAAAGTGCTTTCCCACCATGACATCGTACCGGCTCACACCTCTACCACCGCCATGACCAAATAGGTCGAATTGGGTATGAATTACTACCCAATCCACCGTATTCTCTAGATTTGGCCACATGTGACTGCTTTTTGTTTCTAAACATAAGAAAGTCACCCGTTGGGCAGAAATATAAGTCAAATGAGGAGGTCATCACCGCAACAGAGGCCTACTATGCAGACCTCAAGAAAATGTATTTTTCAGACGAGCTAAAAAAGTGTGAGCAGCGCTGGATGCCCTCGTATATTGCACTGCCTAATGCTTCGATTCTATTGTTCTGGTAGACCTTGACGAAGACATTGAAATTTGATGTTCGTGGAATCTGGAGATCATTTTTTCGTTGTTCTTTTAACATTGTTAGATCGGCGTGTCCACTTGATATGGGATTATAAGGCGCGGTTGTGGAGTGCTTGATGTCGTCAGCTTTACACATTGCTTGTGAATTGTTCACCGTTGCCAGTCACCGTACCTTGACAATTGTGTGTCGACTGAAACAATTTCAAATTGCATTGATGAGACTAGCAGAAGCGATGGATTTCATCAGATAAATTTCAAGAAACTTTGAGAGAGCATTGACCAGGATAAACAAATGAGTTCTCTGATTGATTCAGCGATATCAGCGTAAACTCAGTCCTATGATAGGTCAAATGTTCAGCAGCAATAGGAATTTTTGCGACATTTTGACACGCGCCGTAACTGTGCTGACAAACCCCTTGCGAAACCCCTTGCGACTACTTTCATCCTCAAGATACCTGGATGTCCTCTGTGAAGCTCCTTGAGAACTTAACTTTGCAGCTTTTCAGGAACGAGGAAATGATCACCGAACCAAATGCAATCATTAACGATGTAAATAACATATGCATGAGCTCTGAATGTTGAGAGAGTTGACAATTCTTGGTGTCAGTGAATCAAGGTTTCGTCAACGGGGACAACTCGATACAAAAACTGCTTCGGATTTCACTTAAATTGCTGTAAACACTGCCTCCAAGTTAACAGCCGCACCCGCTTGTTGTCCGCCGTGAGCAATCGCGGCACCCATTTAGCCGACAATTTTTGCATCGCCAACTTATTATGTAAAATATAATTGCCGTTTCAGTCGACGCATCTACGGCCTCTGCTACTTCACGCACTTTCGGTCGTCAATCAGCGAGAATCATGTCGTTGAATGATTTGCTCGATACCCACGTCTGCCGGACGTTCTGGTCGCTCCTCATCAAAAACGGATGTTCGCCCACGTTTAATTTCGTTGAACCAATATCTAACTGAGTTCATAGAAGGCAAACTGTCCTCATAAACAGCATGTTACTTTCCTTTCATCTCCTCGTATTTTTTTCAATCCAAAAACAAATGACAGTGACCCATGAAAAAAACAATTATGGCACATTTGGCTTTTGAAAAAAAGAAACAAAAGTAATTATTCATAATGAAGTCCTTCGCATTTTAAATAGTGCGTCGAATCGAAGAATACTTTAAAGAAACTGCGTCTTATGAATATATTGAACATAATATAAATTTGCAGGCACAATATAATCTTACAGCTAAATTTTTTTCAAGTCAATTATTTTGTTTATTTGGTATCCGCAGGCCAATTCTCTGTTTTCTTGAATAGCCGTTGGGCCTTGCGTCTTTGAGTGAGCAGACGCGTTTCGACTCCTTTGAAAGACTTGACATCCTAGAAAGGCGTGAAATGTATAAGCATAGAGAAACAGACGGTAACATTATCAACGAACAACTTATTACAAATTCCGATGCAATTTTCTCAGTACTAAACCACACGTTCTGACGAAGACGGAAACAAAATACAGAACAAATGGACCTCCAACAATTCAAAAAACAAAAACGTAATATCCCTCTTCCTGACCCAATTTAGTACCTACCTACTTAACCCATCTTCCACCTATATAAAGTCATTTCCCTCCACACATCCTTTAGACACTCAAGATGACTCAAAGGAGTCGAAACGCGTCTATAAGAGCATCAATGGTAAGACTGTGATATGCACCGCCATCTTTCATCACATATAATTAAGTTTAACATTAAAATGACTTATCATTATGATTTCGTTTCACTAACTATTTCGTGGACACTTGGAAAAAAATTTGGTAATTTCAAATCTTACTTGGAAGACAAGTCTTCAAGGAACGTCATCTGAGTTTTTACCAGCAATTTGGTATTATCCAGTGTAGTTTTTAACGATAAGTCGGGATTTCACACATAAAAACTAGCTGAAAGAATTGATTTATCAACTCCCATTCATCCCAAGTCCGCATCAATAACCAACTCACCGATGCCTTTGACACAAATATCGGACTAAAGCAGGGAGATGGGCTGGCCCCACTGCTATTCAATTTGGCTCTGGAGTACGCCATAAGGAAGCTACCTGTCGATACACGAGGTGCATTACTACACAAGTCGATTTAAGTAGTAGCCTACGCGTACAGTACAGCTGCATACACAGGAAGATAAAGCTCCAAGTATACAAATCTGTGATAAGACCTGTGTTATGCTATGGGTGTGAAACATGGACCCTTACCCAAGCATCTGCAAATATATTGAACGTCTTTGAGCGACGGGTTCTGAGGCAAATAATCGGAGCGAAACTAGACGGGTATCAATGGCGAATTCGATACAACCATGAGCTGTATGCAATTCTTGACGAGCCAGAGGACTCAACGATTGCAAGACTACGCAATGGGCTGCCCACATGAATCGATTGGACGAACAACAGATATCCAAAAAGGTATTCGTTGGAAAAACTGATGGTTGGAGACCAGAGGGGAAACCAAGGAGATGCTGGTCTGACTCGGTCAACGAAGACAGTTCATCACTGCTCGGATTTTGAAATTGGAGGACGCGGTCAATGGACTGAGACAGTTGGAGGATTGCCGGAAGCGAAGGCCCAAAAGGAGCTATAGTGCTACGAAGAAGATCAATTCGGACTTATGAAAATATAATTAAAGCATCTCATTGTCGCCATCATCGTGGAAGCTCTACAGACCTTCACAGGCCTTGGCTTCTGGAGAAAGTACTTTCAGTTGTCGCGATTCATCGACTACGTCCTCTAATTTCTGAAACCAAGTAGCGTTGCGCCATATTCCTTGGCAGAGTTGTATCTTGTTCGCCACCGATCTAATTTCTGTTTTTCGTAGCACTACAGCCCCTTTCAGGCCTTTGCTTGGAGACAGTTAGAGTATCTTATTATCATGATCGAATGTGTCGGCAACTCCACAAGGTGATATGAGCATTATCATGCTCTAATTCTTTTTAGCGCCTATTATTGGCCTTAGTATCAGCAATTTTTGCAGAAGCATGAGCGAGGGTTCTTGTCTTATAACCAGAGGATACAGACTTTATCCTCCGATGTATGCAGCTGGCTTTTAGGATCTTCAGAATGGAGTAGAAGACATTTTTTTTTGCTTTAGCACCACAGCCCCTTTCAGGACTTTGCTAAGAGATGGTTAGATAATGAGATACATCATCTTAATCGAATGAGAAGGTGATACGTTCAGTACCACGCTTTGAGCATTGATCCATCCACCTAGCTGCGATACCTGCTGGATTCTGGATTCTGTGACTTATTTTGGTAATTTCGTTGTCAGTACTTAAATATACAAATATTACTGCAGTATCGATTTCCTTAAAAACATCATGCTTGATAGATCTTCCTTTTCGTATAGCTTGAGCAGGATTTTTTTGCGGTTATGAATGATCTTGATAAGGCAATAATGTCGGCCGCTAAGGCTGCGATGTGGCTCAATTTGTATGGTGTTGTGCCTTTTGTGACATCGGGTAGCTTTCTTATTATGTATTCTTGAGAAAGATTAAATAACAGGGAGGGAGCACATCTCCTTGCTTAAGTCTAGCATTAGTTTCAAAAGCGTAGCATATTTCTTTTTCGTGGATAAGAAATATTATCAATTGGCTCCACTCCCGCGGCATATCATTATGGTTTCAAGAATACTTTGGACGAGCCCGAGATTTGTCATTCTAGCAGGAACTACAGAAAACACCTTATTAAAAATTGATTAACCATACATGAAGATTCTGATGAAGCATTTTAATGATATTCGAGCTTTCAACAAAAGAAGAAGTATTGAGGTCAAGATTTTATCATTCTCCGCTTCTAATTGCCATTCTCGCAAAGATAGCGCCACTGAGGATATCATAAGAAAGCAAGCAATGCAAATGAATTTTCGGTTAACTGAAATTCGACATTGTTGCTTACATTTTCGGCCTTCACGAGGAAAGAAAGTAGTCGGCATGCAGTATTTATATAAGAACTGTAGGTACTTCGAAAAAAATTGGGCTCTTAATTGATAGATTATCTACTTTCGAACTAACAATTTTCTGATCAATGCAAATGGAGAACCGAATCAACAATTATAGTTCACCAATTAGTGCCACGATAGATGGTCCCAAACCCGTTAGAGAAAAGAGGAGGGGACCCCCTGTTTCCCCAACCTACAGCTTCCATGATTCCTCTTCCTGAGCCCCCCAATTAAATGGTAGTAAATGCTCTCGAAGTCGCACATTGGGTTCACTTGTTCTCCAAGAATGGGACATTTAATGCCGCGAAATGATAATAACTGTAAATACAGCGTTGCTACTTAATCCTACTTACACCTCCTTTGTGGGGACGTAAGAGTATAAAGGCGAATCTTCCGCGCCTGATAACAGAATCGCAGTAATAACCATGACGCTGGAATGGAGGTTGGGCGACGGGCTAACTCCCCGTCCCTGGAAAACCTTACAATGTTTCGTAAACTGCACATGGGCCTCGAAACGTATTGGACTGACGGCAACGACCTCGCAAACGAAAAAAGGACTATGGCATTGGATCCTGGAATGTCAGATCACTCAATTACCCTGGCGCTGTTAAGGACCTTTTACAACTGGCCAGCCAACATAAATTTAAAATACTGGCAATCCAGGAAACGACCTGGACTGGAAATGATATTCAAGATATGAGATCGCACACAATATTCAAATCGCACGTTATTAATTGTAGGGCAGTCAATGAACGGCTGTGTGCGATCTGTATAAACGCGAAATTCTTCAAAATCTGGCTGATAAACGTACACGCCCCGAGCAAAGAAAATTACGAAGAAGCGAAGGAAATGTTCTACAATCACCTGGAAAGACTATTCGACTTATCGCCTACAAACGACGCAAAAATAGTTCTGGGTGATTTCAACGCTAAGGTTGGCAATGAACTATTTCATCGGGGAACAACTGGAGGATATAACCTCCACGGTGAAACAAATGACAACGGCCAGCGCCCGATTGACTTTGCATACAGCAGAAATCAAGTCATATGTTCGACATGCTTCCCACATTGACGCATTCATAAAATGACATGGGTATTATAGGATGGCAACACACAAAACCAGATCGACCATGTTCTGATCCAACAACGACGGGCCTCGAGCATACTCGATGTCCGTACATACTTGATCAAATTAACCTATCGATGTTGTATGTCAAAGGCATATGCGGCGAAGACCAGCCCGGTTCAAAAATTTGACATCGAAAGGCTCCAAACGGCGTCTGTGGCCAAAAATTTCACGGAGACACTCGACAACCAGCTGGCTCCCATCTTATCAGACGCATCGTTAAAGACAAACAACGAGCTCTGGATCTAAGTGAAAGCGGCTATTAGGACCGTGGCAGAACAGACGATTAGACATTAAGCCTGGCGCAAGAGAAATGATTGGTCCGATGATGAGGCGTATAAAGAATACGTTGGTAGCTAGGTTTCCTGCCAAGATAGAAGATAGAACACTATGAAAATCTCAGAAGGGTAGCGATTGGAATAATTAGAATTAAGAAAAGGAAATACTTTGACGACCAATTGAGAAGTATAGATGCAAGTCTAGCGAGCAACAAGACAACAACAAGTAGTGAAAAGTTTGAAACGTGTTTATCAGCCCAAATCATCGCTGATGAAATCAAGATTAAAGAAAGATGGGCATCATATTTCAAGAACTTCCTTAATCTTCCACACCACTCCAGAACATCGGAGCCTATAGATGTCTGTGGAGAGCTTCCATTGCCCCCACCAACTCTGTTTGTTCCATTGGCAAAACCGCAAAAGAATAATAAAGCGCCGGGCATCGATGAGATTCGAGTGGAACTCATCAAATATGGTGGCAGCAGCGTTTGTAAAACTATTCACAAAGTCATCTAGCACATTTGGCAACAACAACATATGCCGAAAGAGAGGAGCGAATAAATTAAATTCCCTATCCCCAAAAAAGGTGACAAGCTACAGTGCGAAAATTATAGAGGCATATCACTACTTTGTATGGTGTCCACAAGATTTTCAAAAATTTAAGAAAATAAAATCGGATCATACGCCAACAGTATTATTGGGGAGTTTTAAGGTGGTTTTAGTGCAGGTAGATCGACAATAGACCAATTGATCTCAGTCAAGCAGATACTTAAAATATTCTGGGAGTTCAACATAGACGTTCACCAAATTTTCGTTGAGTTTAATCAAGCATACGACAGTATTGATCGTAACGTACTGTACCAAATAATGCTTTGCTTTGGCATCCCAGCCAAATTAGTCCGCCTTACCAAATTGACAATGATGTCAATGACCTTCCAAGTTCGTATCAATAACCAACTCACCGATGCTTTTGACACAAATATCGGACTAAAGCAGAAAGCTAGGCTGGCTCCATTACATGCAATTATCAAACTTGGCGAATACAGTATCAAAAATGTGAGCGAATTTGTGTATTTAGGCGCCAAAATAACGAAAACGGCTATTGAAAGAGACGAAATACGTCTAAGAATACAGCTCGCAAATAAAATATTTTTTCGGTTTTGACGATCTTGAAGATCAGCTGCATACACAGGAAAACAAAGCTTCAAGTATACAAATCTGTGATAAGACCTGTGTTATGCTATGGATGGTTAACATGGACCCTAACCCAAGCATCCGCAAATATTTTATATTCTAAAAAGTCTTGAGCCATTTTCGTCACTAGATGGTGTTCGTTGTCATATATCGGGCAATACTAATCAGATTGAGCCAAACTGACATGCATTTGAATTTTCATATGGACAGTTTTGTATTTCGTCATTCGTGTCAAAAGTTGTATTTATTTAAAAATGAGTGAAATTTCTGAAAAAAATTGTTATATTTTAAAATATCACTAAGATCAATGTGAGAATGCATTGCAGGCTCGTGAAAAAATTTGTGGTGTCTACGGTTAAGATACTTTATCAAAAGCCACAGCCAAGAGATGGTTCGCTCGAAAATTTTGAAATTTTGATGTCAAAGATGCACCTCGCTCAGGTCGACCAATCACTGAAAAACTCGATGAAATCTTACAAAAAATCGAAGAAGACCGACACATAAGCAGCCATGACATTGCTAAAGAACTGAATATCCATCACCAAACAGTTTTGAATCATTTGCATAAGGCTGGATACACAAAGAAGCTCGGCGTTTGGGTGCCGCATGAATTAACACAAAGAAGTTTGATCGACCGAATTTCCATTTGTGAAATGCTAATAAAATGCATCGAGCCATTTTTGAAGCAAATCATTACGGGCGATGAAAAATGGGTAAGATACGAGAATATTGTTCGGAGAAGATCATGGTCAAAAAAAGGTGAATCATCACAAACGACTTCAAAGCCAGGATTGACACCAAATAAGGTTACGCTGTGTGTATGGTGGGATTGGAAGGGAATTGTTGATCATGGGGGGCTAAAACCTGGCCAAACACTCAATTTGGCCAGATTGCAATAAGCAATTCAAAAACCCGGCCAGAACCGATCAATAGAAAGGGCGTTGTCTTCCATCATGACAATGCCAGACCACACACATCTTTGATGACCCGGCAAAAACGACAGAGCTTGGCAGGGAAGTTTTGATGCATCCCCCGTATAGTCCAGACCTTGCACCATCAGACTACAATTTGTTTTGTTCTCTGCAAAACTTTCTTAATGAAAAGGAATGCACTTCAAAAGGGGACTGTGAAAATTACTTGGCCAAGTTTTTCGCCGATAAACCACAGAAGCTCTACGCAGATGGAATAATGGCTCTACCCAAAACATGGCAAAAGGTTATAGATAATAATGGACAAATGTACTTAAACAAAATCTATTGTAAATAAAAGAAATATTTAATCAAAAAATGACAAAAAAAGGTCCAGTACTTTTTAGAACATCCAATATATTGAACGCATTTGAGCGACGGGTCCTGAGGCGAATAATCGGAGCGAAGCTAGACGGGGACCAGTGGCGAATTCAATACAACCATGACCCGTATGAAATGTTTGACGAGCCGTAGGTCGCAAAGATTGTAAGACTGCGCAATGGACTGCCCACATGAATCGTATGGACGAACAACAGATACCCATAAAGGTACTCGTTGGGAGAACTGAAGGCCGGATACCAGTGGGAAAACCGAGGAAACGCTGGTCTGACTCGGTAAACGAAGATAGTTTATTGCTGCTCGGATTTCGAAATTGGAGGACGCGGTCAATGGACCGAGACAGTTGGAGGCGCTGTTTGCAGGAAGCGAAGGCCCGAGAGGGGCTGTAGTGCTGCAAAGAAGAAGATTTATGGCCCGAGATGAAATATTGACTATCTTTTCAAGGTGTCTACTTCTATTCGAATCTTTTATGATACTATTCAATATTACAGCTTCTTATTTGAACCTATATCTCCTCCTCAGTAAAATTATGCTTCTGTTTCTGTACCACCAAAGTTCATACCCTCTGTATTGGACCTAAAATTTGAGCACCATGTACGTAGATCGTACTCATGTAATAAATTTCAGTGTCTTCAAAATGAGCTTGAGCATGCTTCTGACTTGTTCCGATATGTACGATCAATTTGATGAAGTTTGACGTAATAATAGCACGAGATAAGAAACGATTTGCTCTCCATGGGCGATTAGATATTATCTATCACAATTATTCAGGCAATCATTACGCTAATGTAAGCAAAGGAATAACGTTATCAATTTGTATCAACATGCGTGGAAACTTTTCATAAACAAATTGATAAGAAACATGGACCCTAACCCAAGCATCCGCAAATATATTGAACGTCTTTGAGCGACGGGTCCTGAGGCGAATAATCAGAGCGAAGCTAGACGGGGACCAATGGTGAATTCGATACAACCATGAGCTGTATGAAATTTTTGACGAACCGGAGGTCTCAAGGATTGTAAGACTGCGGAAGCTGCTATAGGCTGGACACATGAATTGTATGGACGAACAACAGATACCCAAGAAGGCGGCCAGTGGGGAAACCGAGGAAACGCTGATCTGACTCAGTCGACGAAGACAGTTCATCGCTGCTCGGATTACGGAATTGGAAGACGCGGTCAATGGACCGAGACAGTTGGAGGCACTGTTTGCAGGTAGCGAAGGCCCGAAAGGGGCTGTAGCGCTAAGAAGAAGAAGAATCATTACGTTGCAATGAATTTTTTGTCTTTGTGTTTACAGCTATTAAATTAATTCAAATAATGGCACAAGTGTAATTGCATAAGAATAAAGCTATTCACAGTAACCTGATGGTATTTAATAATTTAGTTTTGAAATGAAATGGTATAGAATGTAAATCCTGAACAGAGATCAAAATTGACGTTCTATTTTAAGCCTGAAAATAGAATCAAGAGAAATCTGTGCTACATTTAGTCGCTAAGTATGTTCTTGTTTAGCGTTGTTGTCATAACGGTTGAAGCACTGTTTTATCGAACTTTTACCGCTGGACCGATTGGGCTGAATTTTTATATTCCGGAGTAGGGTAGACTGGGTAGGGTTGTGCCAGGGTACGGTTGTGACAGTCATCATATCAGGAAAACCATAAAGAATATCGGAGAGAGCACAATAGAATAGAATAGCGGCGTGCCCGTCTGAACTTCTTTCAAAGTATTGCTGCAGCCGTCTCGTGATACTAACGCTAGCAGAGACCTACTCTACATTTTAAGAGTAAAAAGTATGATTTTTTATTTGGTTTCGTTTAGTAATATTTGTTTTATGTGTACAGATAGAGTAATGAGTGTTTTTCCTAAGTAACATAAAAGTTAAACAGTTGTAGTGAAATAACGGTGATTAGTTTGTAGATTATTTTTTTTGTCATGGTGATTGTCTTTTTGTGAAAGCGTGTAGTGACATATTTTCTGGGTAGTGAGTGACTTACATATTTTCAGGGTAGGGTTGTGGCATACGTTTTTTTTGTTTTTGCTTTTAGATGCCCAGAAAATGCGTGAGGAAGAACGAAAGGGAGTCGTGCGACATCAAGCAGTATGAAGCCGCTTTTGGAGAAGTCAAACGCGGGACTTCTTTACGAAAAGCTGCGACAATGCACGAAGTTAATCGTATGTCTTTATTACGATCCATTCGTAAAAACGGTATAACCTGCATGGCCCAAAATGAAAATAGCATCAGCATGGGGTATGTTGCTTATAATAAAGTATTTTCGGAAAATCAAGAACAGCAGCTGTCCAAATATATAACAAGTTGCTAGGAAATATATTTTGGCATATCCCCGAAGAAGGTGCGTAAGTTAGCTTTTGAGCTTACAATTGAATACAATTTAAATCAACCTGCTACATGGCTTGAAAATGAAATGGCTGGTGAGGAATGGTTTCGTTCATTCATTAACAGGAACCCTACACTGGCTGTTCGTGTAGCTCAACCTACTAGCCTTGCGAGAGCAACAAACTTTAACAAGCCAAATGTGGAAGCATTTTATAACAAATTGCAAATAGTTATGGAAAGGCATACGAAAAACCGCAAGATATCTACAATGTAGACGAAACAGGCGTCACGCCCGCCCAAAAGCCTGATAAGGTAATTGCAAGACGTGGCATACGGCAAGTGGGAGCTCTTACTTCAGCTGAACGAGGCACATTAGTCACGGTTGCTTTTGCAGTAAATGCTCTGGGCAATGCAGTTCCTCCTTTGTTTATATTTCCTTAGGTCCGATATCAAGATCACTTTGTAAGGGACGGCCCAGTAGGATCGATTGGGGCTGCAAATCCTTCAGGCTGGATGCGAGATGCATCATTTCTAGTATTTATGGATCATTCTCCAATGCTTCTCCAACGCATCAAGCCTTGCTGGTGCTGGATAATCATTCCTCGCATTTGACAGTACTACATTGGATTTTTGCAAAGAAAATGGAATCACTTTGCTTTCGTTTCCTCCACATTGCCCACATAAACTGTAGCCCTTAGATCGATCTGTCTTCAGACCCCTGAAAAAAGCTGTAAATGTGGTGTTGTGATGGATGGATGCGAATTTACCCTGGAAAAACAATGACAATATACGATATACCAAGTATTATCAAAACTGGTATTTATCCATACAATCGGGATCTATTCCAGGAAATTGACTTTGTCCCATGTTTTGTAACGGACAGACCAAATCCTGAAACTGAAGAGACCAATGCAAACCCTAACACACGAGAAAACAATCCTGTAGCTGCCAATGAAATACCACCGCGTCTATCACAAGAATTTGACCTTTTAGAAGCAGACGTATCAAACTTAGATGGTAGAGAAAACAATCCTGGATCTATCGATGATATAATGCCACTTTCATCTTCCGTATTAGGTAAACTTCAGCTCCGAGTTTCACCAATGATCAGCCAACTATGTCACTTTCGACTATACCACCTATTTCTTCACCTGAAATTGTTCGACCTTTTCTGAAGGCTCCGCAACGGAAAACATGAGGTTTCAGCATCAAAAAGTCGACGATTTATACAGAAACACCTGAAAAAGAGGCAGTCAGGAAACAGCGCGAAGAAAAAGAAAACGGTTGAAGGCAAAGCAGGAAAAGATAAATTTTACTGATACAAAAGAAAAACACAGACGGGAAGGAAATACAAAGTAACGAAAAAAGGACACCAACATCGTCATCGGATGAGTATTTCTGTTTGGTTTGTGTAAGCAAATTTTCTGAAAGTAGGGCTCGTGACAAATGGATCAAATGCAAAGGAAAATGTGAGTTTTGGTCTCACTCGGAGTGCGCAGGTGACAGTCGCCATCATATTTGTCATAACTGTGATGAGTCTGACTAGAATCTCAGTATTTTGAATTTAAGTTTTTAGACTAAGGAGCAATGTAAAATTTTCTTATTGTTTTTGATGCTGTATGTTGATACTTACGAGGGTCATTCAACAAGTGCTTAGCCTGACCGCCCAATGGTGCTGCTATTACAAAAGAGTTTTACCATCGTGCAGCACATTCTTTTAGTAGCCTACTGTTTCAGTCAATTCCCTTCATTAGTTTTGTTTTGATAGCCTTTGGAAGCGAGCGTGTCGGTCGGTTGTACAAAAATGGAAAAAGAACAATATCGTTCAGTGATTAGATGTTTTTGGAAGGGAAAATGCGCAGCGAAATCAAAGATCGCTTGGATGCTGTATACGGTGACTCTTCTCCTTCAATGGCGACCGTCAAGAATTGGTTCAACGAGTTTTTGATGAGCCACACCCAGGTGCCCAGAAAACGGCTGCTACGGAGGAAAACGTCAAAAAAATCCACGATCTCGTGTTGGCAGACCGTCGATTGAAGGTTCGCGAGATAGCTGAGACTGTGGGCATCGCAGAAGGAATGGTGCATCATATTCTGCACGAAGAACTCGGCATGAGAATGCTGTCGGCGCGATGGATGCCGCGTTTGCTCACACCGGAAAACAAACGCAACCGTGAGACCACATCGGCGACGTGTTTGGCACTGTTGGCGCAATC
Organism: Odontomyia ornata; assembly: GCA_963969285.1. Taxonomy (NCBI): domain Eukaryota; kingdom Metazoa; phylum Arthropoda; class Insecta; order Diptera; family Stratiomyidae; genus Odontomyia; species Odontomyia ornata. Next base: position 495,475,708 of record OZ017738.1, read on the forward strand.
CGGCGGACTTCTTGCGTCGTTTCGTGACCGTCGACGAAACATGATTTCACTGGTACACACCAGAGACCAAGAAACAGTCGAAACAGTGGACTTCATCCGCGAACGTGCTCTGAAAAAGGCGAAGACTGTTCGATCGGCCAGAAAGGTGATGGTCATCGTTTTCTGGGATTCACAAGGTGTGATCCACATCGATTACCTCGAGAAGAGTAAAGCAATCACGGGGCGCTACTATGCAGACTTATTGGGCCAATTCGATGTCAAATTGAAGAAAAAGCGGCCCCGCTTGGCGAAGAAAAAAGTGCTGTTCCACGACGACAACGCGCCGGCTCACACCTCCGCCGTCGCCATGGCCAAATCGGTCGAATTGCGCTACGAATTGCTGCGCCATCCACCGTACTCTCCAGATCACTCGCCGGGAATAGATTCGTCGCCAGTGAGGCCTATTTTGCAGCCCTGGAGAAAATGTATTTTTTGGACACACAGTTAGAGCATCGCTGGGCCAAGTGTATCGAGGTTGAAGAAAATTATGTGGAAAAATAAATTGCCACCTTTCCAAAATTTTCGTTTTTATTCTGTAGGCTAAGTACTTGTTGAATGACCCTCGTACACTATTGTATATTTTTATTGAAGAAGACATTTTCAGTTTTTGTTTCATAGAATTGTATATGACGTTTATTAATACTTGTTTTGTATATGGACACAGTCGCTACCATTAATAATAGTAAGAAATGTAAAGTTGGCTGATTCTAATATTAAGACTAATTTAATAACCGTAGATGCTACAGTGCTTTATTAGTAAGATAAGCGATTGAAGTGTTCCTACTTTTTTTTTTAATCACTTGTTACGTAAATTATGTTGCATTATGCTGGATATTATAATATAGGGTTCTCCAATATGAGGTGTTATTTTGAATAGATCTTGTGATTTAACACATTGCGACTTCTTCCTTTGGGGCCACGTGAAAGAGAAGGTCTACGCCAACAGCCCAGCGTCGATTCAAGACCTCAAAGATGGAATTGGTAAGGCTATCGAGGACATAGGGCAGCCACTTTGCGATTTGGTTATGGAAAATTTCATGAAAAGGATATGTAAGAGCGTCGTGGTGGTCATTTGCCTGATGTTATTTTTCACTATTAGCGGCATAATTTCTTCTTTATAATGAAATAAACATTCGATCATTTATATTAAAAAATGGCATTTTTCTTTTAATATCAAAAGAACTCGTCTTATTGGAAAAACCCATACTTTCAATAAAAGGCTTTTAAACCAATGTGATTTTATTTAACTTGTCACTACCGACCCCAAGCACTGTCACAACCGCCCCTGGGTTGTAGTTGGTTGTGACATTTTTTTTCTTTTTTCTAATTTGCTTCTTTGAGCTAACCATTGTTCTTCGAGACAAAATTTTCGGATTTTTAGGTGGACAAATACACCTTACGATAGAAAATACCTTTCTTCCAGCTTATTTGCATGCGAACAAAATTTTAGGTGATTAAGGAAAAATTGTCACAATCGTACCCAGTCTACCCTACTTTTTAATTACAAAACCGATAAGGTGAGCAAAACTTAGATTTAAGCATTTTTTCAATTAAATTTTATGTATTTTTTGACACGACAGATAAGAAGCATCATATTGTTTCGTCAGTTTAAAGCTACCAAATTTATTTCCTTTAGAAGGGTGTCCTTCTACAAAATGGACGGGAGCCCTTCTAAAGAAGAATAGTTGACATCGAATGTCTCCTCACCTTGATAAATTTGCCACTTAAACTATTTCAGCGCCATCGTGCTTATGTTAGCACAGGTAAGGTGATATTTTTAAATACTCAACTGAAGCAAAACGTCCAAATAAGATTCAATATTTCGACCCGGGCCAATAAAGCACTTCTTAAGCAAGCGAATCCTCCACTTCTTTTGAAAAAGTCGTTTTTTAAGTTCAAAAGGATGCTGCTAGCGTTCGATGAGTGCATTTTGTCTGAAGACTTTCTATTAGGAACGTTACACAAGAATAACATATGTCTTGCTATAATAGGCCAATGTTAAACTTAAGACAACGCTTTTAATACAACTCGCGGATCTTTTCATATTCCTAATTAATATATCAATTCATTTGCGTTTATAATGAAATTCTATAATCTATCCTTAGGTATGATTTCGATCAGTAAACCAACATTAAATCCGATTCGAAAATAAAATCAATTAATTTCCAGATATGTATAATCAACTCGCTTTAAATTTTACTTACACCCAACAATTTCCTTCGTCACTTCACAGCACTCAACACAAGTCCAGTCTTTCACAAATGTCCACTTTCGGTCACAGTTCGAATTCTTATCACAGCACCACCAGTCGCAATTGAAAATCCAATTAAATTCTCGAGCACAATTAAAACTAATCTTCAAACTCCCAATTCCGATCGCGTTCGCTAATTGACCTCGACAACGGCAACCAGCGCAGTCAGCACTTCTACCTACAACACCTTCGAATCGCGACTGAATGGAACGCCAGCGAACGACACGCTCAACGGACTGGCTGTGTGTCGGCACGGCAAGGCGTTCCGGCGCGCATCGGCCACCAATACGCGGACCGTGTCCGTGACGAATTCCACGCTGGATGGGCTGTGACGCCGCGCCACGCTGCCATCCCGTTCAGGCTGTTCAGTTGCGCAAAGCGAACCACCTCCACGGTCGCGGAGAGCCTTCGTCTTTTGCGCTGCCTTGCCGACGTATTGAACGTTACCAGTGCTCAATCAACATCCAACCACACGTTTCCCATTCTCTGCCGTTCACCGGCAGCGTCGCTGCCCAGAACCGAGCCGAAGCGACTTCTCAGCCACCAACCACAGCCGCTTCATACTCTGCCTCCTCGCAACATTCACCGTTACACCAATCATTTCCATTCTCCGTTTTTATGCTCGTCATCGCTTCACACTCAAGTCGAGTGCGATGGAGGACGCGTGTGAGGGCGGGCGAGTTGTGTAGTTGCTCTTGGCCTGCCGGCATGAGAATTTGAGCAGAACGGAACGGAGCGAGCGTTTGGTCGCTCTACGCCCTTTCAACTTTCCACTGAGGCAGGCGATTGAACCCTTTGGCGAGTTTCGTTTCAGTCTCGGGTTTGGATTCGGATGCGAATTTAATGAAGCCACGGCCAACGCATCGCGTTGCGTTTCGGTTGAAATGAAGTAACGGAACGGCCGTAAATGGGGGTGGAACCGAGCGCGAACGATCCGGAAGGAAGGCGTAACAGACGTTTGATAATTTATTCACTTGTCGCCTGAGCTGTAGGTGGAGAGGGTGGCGATGGTCGTCGAGTTGATTGCGTAATCACTCGCCAGCCCTGCCGAATTCAATTTGGAGAGCATTTATTCTTCATTTCCGAATCGAAATTAATGTGGGAATTTAATGGAGGCATTTATCAAGGGAATTTGAATGTAAAAATGTGACAGCGACGATATCGGTAATTAACATGCACAAGCAGATGTGAGTCTGATAGCGGATGAGTCGATTCTAGAATATGCACATGCTTTATTTAGATTTATATAAGGAGTTCTGGGCAATTGAAAACATTCGAGCCTTATGAAGGAGACAGCAAATTTAAATGCCTTTTGTCATGCAGCATACAATCAAAATGTGTTCAATCATGATTTTGAGGGTGAAGTGTTAAAAGTATTCTGTTGAAAAAGCGTAAAATGCGGAGCCGTTTAGTCACCTACTATTAGATGCACCGAGAGAAAAATTTGCAGAAAACTACAAAAATGAGTGGAAATACAATTTTTTTGCTGGACTGTCGAGTAGAGTAAATGAACCTGCCCAATACAAGCGGGGTGACTAGTTTCAATCAAACTTGGGAAGACATCCTTCATTAAGTAAACAAAAATGATCAGCCATGTCAGGAAAGCTGCTGCGATTCTGTAAGAAACATCTAGAGGACCTGAAAACCAGCCTCGAATCGATTTACATGCAGCCTTTCTGTTTTAAAAACAATGGGAGGCGTTGCTACTTTGGTGAATGTTGGTAGGTAGGTACCAGATTTACAACAAATCATCAAATGAGAAATGAACCGGATGCTTGCTGAAAATTGCTGTGGGTTCTTTTGTTCATATTCAAATGCGCTTTATTGATTCAATCGTTATAAATTTAATGGAAAACTTAAGCGAGTTTTAAAACATTAAAATACTCAAAAACTTAATGGCTCACTAAATTTAAACGATTTTAAGTCAAAAAATTAGTTATAATAAAACAATATCATGTATTATCAAATAAGGATTTCTAAATATTATCAAAAGATTGCAAAATAGGAGAACAACTGACCAACGTTATTAAAAATTACATATAACTAAAAAAATACAACAAAAGAGTCTGCTTTGAGCTTACAACTAATAGGTAACAACTTAATTCTAATCATAAAACATATTTTTAATAGTCCTTATAGAATAATATTTTAATATTCCTAACCTACATGATAAACTTATTAAATTACATTTAAAATTAGCGTAGCAATAATGAGCTGCAAAAAAACAAAAACCACAAACGATCCGACTCTTAGCTCGACCAGCCTCAACGTCCTCGAGTAAGTAATAAGGCTTAGACAGGCCTAATCGGGCATTAGGGCCTAATCGGGCATTAGGGCCTAACGCAGATCCCGCATTGGCGCCTAATGCTGAACGCCTAGATTAGGAACTGATGGGTCTTTCCTAATTCAGGCACTGTTTAGGCAGCAATGGAGCTTGCCTAACAGTTCCTAACTTAGGAGGTGATGGAGCTGGTCCAAACACGTCCTAACTTGGGCAGTGATGGGGCTTGCCTAGACTGCAATGTAAAGAAAATAGTATATATCTACTTATTTTAAATTCTTACCAAGAATTTTACTGCCCTTCGTATCGAATCTAGTAAAGGATCTTTTCTAAATTTAAAACAATTTCCCTTATCTAGATTCGATACGAAGAGTAGATAAAGCCCTAAAAGAAGCGTGCATGGAATTCCCGGATATCAATAAATTAAAAATGTCAAACCCATCATTACCACGAATCAGATGTATGCCAAAGATACATAAACAAGGCAACGAAATGCGCGAAATAATAGCGGACTCGAACTCACCAACTTTTAACATCGCAAAATGGTTGGTTAAGGAACTGGAATACTTAAAAACGGGAGGAAAATTAGTCGAGAATACTCTAGATTTCACTCAGAAGCTAAGGGACGTTAAAATAAAAAACGATGAATTACTTGTCTCGTTTGACGTTCAAGCTCTGTTTCCCAGTATCTGTACCGGTAAAAGAGCCTATACGACATTTAGAGGAAAAGCTGTTGAAGATAGATAATGCATCATCATGGAAATGGAAAGTGATGAAACAATTTATAAAATTAACAGCTCTCTGTATGAATGAGAATTATTTCACTTTAAGAGTGAATTTTTATAAAACGACTTCCGGGACAGCTATGTGGAGTCCATTGTCACCGTTATTGAGCGAAATTTTTATGGAAGCATTTGAAAATAAATAAGACGATTCGAAAGTTACTCCGCGTATTTTGGTAAGATATGTAGATGATGTATTCGCAGTGGTCAAGCAGGACGAGCTACAAACAATATTCAATAAACTGAATGGGGTTCACAATAAAATTCAGTTCACGATGGAGATAGAAAAAAATAATCAGCTCCCATTTTTGGACTTGATGATGCATCGATCAGATAATCAGCCTGAATTTAGCCCTTCGACAACGCACTATTCCAGCAACATCGAATCAATACCACCGACAAAAATTTGCAGCGTATCACAGCATGGCACACCGATTGCATACCAATGAACAAAGTGAGATTCAACGAGGAACTAAAATTAATTTACGATACAGCAAGCAAGAATGGATATAATGAAACTGTATTTTTATATTGCAGTCCGACAAGGTGCTTCACGACGACCCAGAAATGTTCGAGTTTTACGAACCGTCTCTGCCAAATTTTCACCATTTTTATAGTGAATTTCAATAATTTCAATGCGTTGTTAAAGCGTGTATCGTTCCATTTTTATTAATGACGTAGTTTTTACTTTTCAATTGTCAAAAAATGACAGCTTCAAAAGTGGTATCTACCGAAATAACGGTCTATTCAAAATAACACCTCTTATTGGAAAACACTTTAGAAAAGGACAGCTTGATATCCCTTTTTTGGTAGGAAAAAATGTTGAATCAAAGGAGGAAAGCATGAATCGGATGGTCATGTACAGTGGCCAAAATAAGTGCAGCGATGAAAAAAGCGGGTTTCGATGTAATAACATCCAGCAGGCGTACCCAGCTCAATATACTGAAATCAGTAAAGGACAAAATGACGACGCCGGAGTGCACAAAATCCCATGCCCCCAACGCCCAAAAGGTTATATTGGCCAAATAAAAAGACTGTTGACAACATGCTTCAAAAAACACCAAAAAGAAGCGGAAATATGGCAGAAAAAGAACAAAAGGACAACAACAGGTATAATGTTAACGGTCACATGGCATATCATCGAAGAGGATCATCCACTATCAATTCAGGACATAGAAGTAATAAAATTAGATGCGTACGAAAGCATCAATATTTCCAAACTACCTGAACAATGTAGAATGAATACTGATTTAGGAAATGTACCTTCCAAACTAATTAGTTTTATAACCTGAAACTAATTAGTTTTATAACCTGAAACTAATTAGTTTTATTGCCTGAAATTATCCCTTTAAAGCTCATAGCACAAAATTTTTCGATATATATATATATATATATATATATATATATATATATATATATATATATATATATATATATATATATATATATATTGTATTAATTTTAATTGTATTGTGCCTAGAAGATAAATTAAGTAATAACGCTGAAGAAGGGAATAAGTAGTTCCTGAAATACATATTTGTTATAGTAAAATACAAAAAAAAAAAATTAGTGAAATAAAGGGTATTTTGAAATAATAATAAAATCATCAAGAATTTTACTTTATTTCACCAAAAAAAATTTTTCTGTTTAAGAACTGGTTAGGCAAGCCCTATTACTGCTTAAATTAGGAACTTTTCAGGCAAGCCCGACTACAGAGTGATGGAGGATTGTAATGAATCGGGCGATGCCGCTAGGTGACCAATACCAACACACCTTGCTGCTATGTGGCTTGTCATCCCATGGTGGTTGTGACGTTTGCACATCCCACGTGAATTTTGTCGTGGAATGTCAAATTGAAATTGACAGCCACATGGGAAGAAAGTGTGGAAGTAGTGGCCGCCACGAGAGAACTGTCGACAATCGGCGTGCTGTTCGTATCGCGTGTAAATTTCGTGTTCAATTGAACTGTTTGTCGTTTGCATTGTGTTGCAAATATTATACCTAAATAAATCCCAGTTGAACAATAACCCACCCAAAGATCATTAAACAAAAGTGGAATTGTAGGTGCCTTAATTCATGACAGGTCCTCACACGAATCAAGTGTGGAAAAACGGCCTGTTTCGGAGCAAATAGAGGAGAGAGTTTGCCGTGTTAAAGGCATCTACGACAGCAGTGGTAATCTAATGCATGGTTATGTTACTACAGATCTATTGGGCGGCGAAGATTTAGATACGAATCTTTTAACAGACCTAAGTACTTGGTGCAGAATGCCTTACAAAGTGGGAACGTAACGTACTTGCCTGCCAACACAACCATAATCAACAGCATTAAAAATGTACCCAGCACAAGTTCCCACGTACTCATTACAATTCTCCGAGTAACATGGTGACAGCTGCTTCAACGCTGGGGGTGGAACAGTACCCTTGATGGTTGCAGCGCTAGCGCAGCACAATAAAAATTCATCACACTACGAACAAACCCCATCATCAACAGAAATTCATCGCGGAATCGCACTCACCTCATCCAGTCACCAGTCGCATTGCCTGAATAGCACCAATGCAGCGACGACCCACATTGCTAACTCAACAGGAACTTCGCAATACGATGAAGTAGGAACACTCAACGGAAAAAATAAGGTATCATTTACTAAGAGGGGTAGTGCTTTTCTTAAATTCCCGGTCAAACCATTATATTTTAAAGAAATCAACCTTGATTACTTACTGTTGGTAATGCCTCATTTTTTCCGTTTCCATTTTAAAATCATGCAAAGACACACGAAAAATTTCGGTTTGAATCTCGTAATTGAGTGATGAAGGTTTAAATTTTATTATTATATATATATATATATATATATATATATATATATATATATATATATATATATATATATATATATATATATATATATATATATATATATATATATATAGATATTTGATTAGTTGAAACTCGTTTATAGCAGAGTTTAGTTAGCAGTAATCGGAAGAAAATAAAATAGTATTCACTATCTACCTAAAGTTAATTAAAAATCATAAAAACAGTCAAAGATATGAGCCTAACATATCAGGTGAATTGGGAGTCAGTCACCTATAAGTTTGAGAGAAGTAATATGTACTCCGTATTTTATTTCTCTTCTTCTTTTCTTGATTGTTTTTTTTTAATAATAAGCCTTATTGGGTATTTATGAGTTGTGCACACCTCATATTTAAAAAAAATTATTGAATTTTGGAACTGAAAGAACCTTTACTCAAACTACATTGACATATCAAATCAGTGAAGCACTTCATTTGGAGTACATGATAGTTTACGGGCTCTTGCCTCTTCAGAATATCTTAAAAATTACAAAATATAGATAAGCAAAGCAAAATTAACAAAAATGAAAGTAAATAAATAAGAATGAAGACATGTATGTATATGAACTCACATGAAATGATTTCTTACATTGAACGAGGCGGTTCAACGAACTTAGTTGCTAAATATTACAATCCATTTAAAAATTAAAATATGTTATATTATATACATGATGCATTGATAATTATACACTATTATTGTTTATATAAGATTGTAAATAATTTTTAGTAGAAACCGGTACAGACTTTGCTCGATTAATTATAAATTGAACAAGTCACAAATTTAATATTGCGATGAAAATAGATATGCGCTTTATAATATAAATTTAAACTTATTAGTTTAGAACAAAAAGAAATAATACAAAATTAAACAATTGCAATAAATCGTAGAAAATAGAATGCTAGAACCTGTGCGTATACATAGAAGACGACTGATCTGATGAAATAACACAAATAATGAAAAGCATCGCGACAGAAATAGACAAAAATATTATGAATTACTAAACTAAACACGACTTTCCTTTCCAGTGGTCTTTTCTTTCAGCGGGAGATAGAGTGCATGGTAGGTATGCCGACGCGAGAGTAGGGTTTGACAAATCCGCTGAGGTCGGTTTCGCGTCGCGCGCGGTACGCGGTACCTTTGTTGGTTTTGCCTTTTTATTAGCGTAGCTTTCGTCGGGTTTGAGTTAGCGTAGTATGTTTTTCGGTACCGCGTCGGGAATTCGGGAACGCGAAGTAACGATTAGATTTTTGTCCTTTGACTGGTTGGATGAAGAAATACGGAGTAACGTAAAGTAGGTTTCTTCTCCGTATGATTGTGTTTTGTGACGCGTTTGGAAACGGGCGTTTATTGGTGGCTGAAAATTGTAGATGAGCGTAATCCATTTGGAGACCCGCACCGAAATCCTCTCCGATCTAGCTGGCCGACAAGCAGCCACCGTGAAAATGGATTACGGTGCACGGATTGGTTGACCGGTTGGTACCATCTGTCGGCACTACTCGGACTTAACGTCTAGAACCGATGAGAGGACATAGACTTAAAATCATTACAGGATTCCTTGTCGAGGGAGGTGACAAAGTTATGGATAAATATATAGAAGGATATTTGGAAGTTAGCAATTAAGTTTTACGATGAAATCTCGGCAGGGCCCACGTCATTTATTTAACGGAATAAGTGCCAGAGCAAGGTATGGTTTGCATACGATTTCGCCATTAATTTCTTGCAACAAATTAAATCTAGTTGTGTAAGCTGTTTCCAAAAGTTAGAGTAGATGCTAGCTATTCAAAGAGACGAAACATCACAAATCACTTGTGGTGCTGTTAAATACGAGGGTCATTCAACAAGTACTTAGCCTCATCCCCGATGGCACTGCTATTACAAAAGAGTTTTGGGATCGCGCAGTACACTCTTTTAGTAGCCTACTGTCAAAGTTTCAATCAATTCCCTTCATTAGTTTTGTTGAATGTGCTGCATGATGGTAAAACTCTTTTGTAATAGCAGTGCCATTGGGCGGTGAGGCTAAGTACTCGTTGAATGACCCTCGTACAGTTTGAAAGAAGATGACGATGGAAGGACAGCAAAGTGAGACTTGACTTCGACATTTGAATCAAATTAATACTTAGTTAAACGTAAACTCCCAATAAACATCCTTTTAAGATGCCAATCTCATCAAACTCAGCTCTCTATTCGGTACTGCATTTAAACGTGCCTTAGAAACATTGATAGTGTCAAAATAGTTGTCTATAAGCCACCGAATCGTCTTCGGGAGTGATCGAAGTGCATGAACACGCCAACCATATTTACAAACTATTTACTTATGTAAGCTATTGTCCGTATCAATCATTTGAAATTCAAATCCTCGCTCTGTAGTAATCGAGGAGGTAAGATTCATAAAGAACGGAAACGATCCGTACATTGTTTGCAAATGAATCAAAGTTTTTTTATAGTCCCACATTTGCAGTTGTTTGGTATCTCGCAATGCTCGCCAACCACGTGTTAAAATGTATATATTGAATGCAACGAGTTCACCAAACTTACCATCGCTACCAATGAAAAATCTACCATTAGCAGCACTGCATTAGAAAGAATATTATCAAGCAACTAAATATCGCGAGCATCATTGTATTCAATTCTTCATGCTTTTGCCCATACAAAAAATGAAATAAATGCAAATAATACCTAAATCTATTAGTATTTGTTAGGAATTAACTGGTTCTAATCGCAAAACTCTTGTAAATAGAATGATTTGAATGCAAGAATACAAAATAAATATATATATTTACATGTTAGCTTTGTAGTAGTTTAAATATTTATATAAACAGAAAAAAAGAAAGAAAGAAAGCAAAAGCATACACCTGAAATTTAAATAAAATGAATTTGTTTAAATGCCAATTAAATGTTGTTATCAAAAGCTAAGCATATGATGATCACTTTTTGCGCTAAACCAATACCAAAATACTTCTTAGATTTGTTCTTTTATGGAGGGAACAGTCAACTGTTTTATAGTTTCTGGACGTTGCATATCTGATTCTGAACAAATGGCTTCAATAATAACTAGGCACTTCATCGGCCTAGAGCTTAAATTCCCTTTGATTATTAAAAAACATATACTCTGTTTCTTACGCAGAAACCTACCCCTCCATAACATTCTTTAGTATTTCGTATTTGTTAAAACACCCAACAAACACACTAGATGCAAACGCAAACATAAAACAGGACTTCAAAATACGAAATAGTAGGAATAAAAACAAACAACCAAACTACCAAAATCATTCTACAATTTATTAATAAATATAACATTTAAGATAAGATAAATTTAAATATTCATTCTACAGTTATACAATACAATTACAAATACGAAATATTTTTTTCTTTTTATTTAGATATTTGAAATCGACTTTTTGTTTTTTCTCTCGTCGTTTTGTTTTAAACCGGTTACGCGTCACTGTTCGCGCAATCATCTCACGAATTCTTTTTGGGTTTGCACGTTTGTTTTCGCACCTTAGGAACTTGCTCGAGGAGTCTGCTCGAAACCGCCACACAGCGCGGACGCTGTGAGTGGAATTCCCGCGCGCCCGCGACAAGAAAAGAGGAGGCTGCTTTGAATCGCCACAGCGAGCATGTCGGGGAAGATAATATCTGATATGTGTGTTATTTTTTTGGATTATCTAGATTGCCGTTTCGATACGATATGACGCGGTTTGGTAAAATTTGTGCGGATTAGGATGTTTAAAAAAAACAGTTTCGTGCAAAATCGTTGGTAGTAAAAGCACAGTGCATGGGTAAATTACTTTGTGAGACTCTATTGTTCATTTTTATGTGTGGTTCGCATTCGTTGACGCGAATAGTGCCCGATGGTCAGTCGGCACGAGTTGTTAGTGGTAACGGAATAATCACCAGAGTTCTTATAAGAAGAGATACCGCTATGAATAGAACAGATATGTGTGATGCAAAATTTAGCCTTTCCTCTTTGGGGCCTGTCGTAAGCAGGAAAATTAATTAGAAAAATAAGGAATTTATATTTCCATTTGAAAAGAAACATTTTTATCTATCTTCATGCACGCCCCATCGATGGAAACGAAAAAAGAGTGTTCAACACTAGAGATAACTGTAATAAATATGAACTAAATTTGTGGAAATGGACCGAATGGCGACATGCGACAGTGCTGATGAAAGAATTTATTCATGAAGTTTATTCAAGCAAGGCATTTCTTAAATGATAAAATAAAATCAAAGAGGGTAAATTTGAACTAATTCTGTAGTGTACGATTACCGGATAAAGTTATTGTGTAAATTGTGAGCACTTTGCGCCGTATGAGTTAGCAAAAGAGGAAGGAAACTCAAGTGCTTCATCAACATGTATGGTGAAAGTGTTTTTGCTTGGGTTTGCAAAGGTTTCTCGCTCCCTTAAACCATCTGTCAAAAAGTTATTCTTCAGCTCCCAGAAATAATCAGGTCCCCGTAGAAGAACAAGAAATCCGGGAACAACAGCAACGACATTCCAAAGTTAAAGCTTCTTGGTTATCTGATGGGCCTAATTCTAATAGGAGTTGCCAGTGTCGCAATATTTGGTTTACGTTGCTTTGAGTAGGAAGCTGATATTATATTATCTGAATGGATTGTATTCGAAAAGTAGCTATAACGGAATTTAGACAAATTTTGTATAAGCGCTCGTAACGAACTTAAAAGAAAAAAATTTGAGTTTCAGGACCACCGACATCATCAGCGGGCGCCCAGTGAGGATGTTTGGGGTGAGTACCCTTTTATTTTGGTTATATATATATTTTTGCGTATCATTTTTTTGCATATAATTTTTTGCATATCATTTTTTTTGCATATAATTTTTTGCATATCATTTTTTTTTTGCATGTCATGTTTTGCATATCAATCATTTAAAAAAAAATAATTTTTTATGATCCTCTACGTCCTGCAATAAGTGAAAAACAACTGTTTGAGAAGTAATATCAAAGTCATTCTAAATAAAAGAAGTTTTGAAAGTAAACAAATATCAGAATAACATTGTCGAAGCTAACGTTAATGTTTCAGAACTACTTTAAAAGAAGTATGAAAAATAAAAATGTTTAAGAATTAAAATGTACCTTCGGTCTTTCCTTTCCCGAAATTCTGACCGGGTATAGGACCCGGTACGGTGGCAGGCTGCCCCCTAAAAACATGAGCCAGCCGCCGGGTACAATTTAATCCTTTTTTTTCTTTGTTTCAGGTGACTTCGCGGGTTGAGTGGCCCAAGCAGAGTGCCTCTTTATGGTATAGAGTTATGCAATCGAATTGTATAATTCTATGGCATAAATTGGTCACCGGGGTACTCCCCTTCTGATGGGAAAGTTTATACAAGTCAAGTTGTATGAGTTTTCCACTGCAACAAAATATGGATTTAAATCCGGTTGGGTGGGTGCGAAGGGGCTCCATCACCACCCGGTAGCCCTTCTGTCATTTGTGGGCCATGAGCTTCGTCGGGTAACGACGAGGTTACCCCAAGTCCGCTCCTTATTTCAGGTTCCACTTGTTCTCGGATTAAGTACTTTTTCTCTCGGTGTAGTTACCTATACTTTTTGCGACTTCAGTCGCCTCGTGTTAGACTGACCACAAAAATTCGTGAGTGCGAAATTTTTTGTAGTGGGTCCTTGTGCTGGGGAAATGAACCCGCCCCACGACACCGCAATGCTAGCCTGCCAGCGCATTCACGAGTCCCCAGACGAGGGCATTCTCGGCAGATATCTTCATCTTCTTCTGCCGAGGCAGCAGAACATCGCTGCAGTCCTTTACGGACTTTTGAAACTTATATATTCACTACAGCTCACCAAAGCCAATGTACTAGGAGAAAGGACGTAAGCGCCGTCCGTGTAAGTGCAACACTGTACTTACTGTTAGTAACCGAATTTTTCTTCTAATTAGTTTTTTTGTTTAAATCGTTTTTCGAGGTTAAATTGATACTTACATCTTTCTTGGCTTGCGTAGAACATTATTGTAAATTTTCTTCTGTACATTAGAAACAACAGATTAAAAGTTGATTATGGCGTATGATTCTTTTAGAATTAGATTTATTTTTAAATTATTCATTGGCTCTTAGCAAAAATTAAAGTATTTTAGCTGACGTTCAACCAATAATGATAGCACTCCACAAACACATTTAGTCTTACGAGTCAGCTATTAAATCACACTGAAATAGTCGAGGTCGCTACATGCTTTATAAGTTTGTGTGGCATTTCAGGTGTCACATATATTGACATATATACCAAAAAACGACTTTTTTCCATATACATTTGAATTTATCTCCTGCGTTGTCATTGATTCGACTCGACATTGCTGTTATTCAATAGTTGATTTTTAATTGTACTAATTTAGCATATACAAGGCTGTTAAATTGGCATCTTCTAATATTTAAGTAGTTTAAGATAATCCAATCGTTTAATATGACAAGGTGAATAAAAATTTAGAGTAGAAAATAGAAGATGTGAAGCCAATCTAGTCTTTAAGGAAACATTTATCGCATTCTGAAATGTTGCCGGACAAAAACAAAAAAGTCAAACAAAATGATAATATATGAAATTTATTATAAACTCTTTATTATGTATAAGCTTTAATGATTGTTTATTAACGTTCAACAACAAAGAATAATATATATTTCCATACATTATCTAAAATAATCTTAAATTTAATTTTTGCTCGGTACATATTAGTGCATACTCATTCTGTATTCCGATTTCGATTCGTGTAGGATTCGATTCAATTGGTCGAAAATAAATAATATAAATTTCTGAATGATCTTTGTTCAAATCTAAAAAGAAATAGTATAGTGAATAGTATTTTTGAATAGAAACTACTAAGTCCTGGCATCGCTTCAGTGGGATCTTTCTCCAAGATCAGACTATATGTCTGAATAATTCAGCAGGATTTTTCGAAGATTTTGTCTCAAAACTTGTCGCCACATCAGCCCATAATTCTCAATAGGGTTGAGGTCGGGGCTTTGTGGCAGCCAGTTTACGACGTTTATCTGTTCTTATCTTATATTTTTTGTAATATTTTATCAGCGTTAATATTTGTTAATATAGTTTCTAAAATAGTAACTAATTTATGGTAAAATGACCAACTTTTTATAAAAAACAAGTTCGTTTCTAAATATTTTTCCACCTCTGTCTATCTATATTATATTTCCTTATTTTTATCGGTAATTTTAATCGAAATAATTTCTTATTAATTTAAATTGTATATTTTTGGTCTTGGCTTTTTACAATATTTTAAATATCAATCATAAATTTTTTCAAACAGTGGAAAACTGTTTATAATTAATATTTAAAATATTGAAAAAAGCCAGAAGATTGGCCAAATCAAGACTCGAAATATACATTTTATACTAAAAAAGAAATATTTTTGATTCAAATTGCCCTTAAAGACAAATAAAATATAAAAACTAAGAATTCAGCAGCAAATATTGTATTTAAGAGCAACAAATGTAGCTCTAGGAGCGTAAAAGTTCCTCAACCTCAAAAAAAGGTATATTGATTTTCAAGTAACTACCACTACACACACTAGGTATAGACTTTGAGCAATATTCTAGATAAAATTTCGAACAAATTAAAATTTCTAAATGATTTTACTTACTCTGCAAGGCGATTTAGTAGCTTCAAACCCTTACTAGAATTCAGCTCGCGGCATTGTTATCATTAGGTTAACTATGATCCAAGACCTATTCCAAATTACTTTTGCGCCTAGGACGCGGAGTGATACTGGCTCTTACCTAAATTGTACACGTAACACTCTTCCTCGGGAAACTTTGAATTAATCCCAACAATCAATTAGTCGATAGTCGAAGCAAAACTATAAATCCTGGATTCATTTAGGAGCGGAATACTCGTATACCAATCTCTCGTCAGTATTCAAATATTCCTTAAGATACAAATATTTTACCTGCAAAATTTATTTTACATGTTTGATAAGAGCAAGCCATTGAAGGAACTTATGATGATTGAAAACTTTCTATCATAATTATTGATTCTTTTGAAGCAGATTATACAAGCTTTAATTTAAATTTAACAGAAAATTAACTTTGTAGTCTAAATTTTATCGTCACTTCTTTATTCTGAGAAAATTTGTGAAATTAATTTTGCCTTGACGCATTTGATTAGCATCTGTACATTGCCCCTGAATTTCTATGTGACCCATATTACAATACATAATTTTCAATTATGTATACTTTACCAGCAGTGAATAAGTGGATAGCATAAAAAGATTCGCTTCCAGTAGATGAGTGTTACAATTCAAGGTACATATATAAAATATTCTACGCACGAATTTTTAAGTGTTGTTTATGAACCATAGCTCACTTGAAATAACATAATCCAATTTTAAAACTAGTACGGAATACGGCTTTCACGTCCCAAAGAAAATATCTAAATGAATTCGATTCAACTGTTTCATACACAAGCCGCAAGCCCAGTACAGCAAAATATTCAGCCGCCCCGCGGATGGAGTGTGCGCAAACACGAGGGCGGAGTCAATTTTGATTTCAAGTGATTACACCCCATTCCCCATTCATTTGGCTTCTATTGTCACATATCCAAGGTGCAGTAAAACTTGATCTCGATTCCACACATGCTTGCCAAGTTTATATTCTTATTAGCCGTCAACCAATCGCTGCAAAGATGATTGGGAGCAAACAGCAATACATTTGCTTTGAGTGCGATATGGTGCTGAGTAATGATTGAGTGGAATTTCTTGGGAGTGTTTTTCTTATAGGAGAAAATGGGCGAAGGCGAAATTCTTAACCAGAGAATCTGGGACATGATTTCTTCGTTATCCCATTAATATGTTTCTAAATTACCACATAATAACAAGGGCTCAGCAAATAATGCTTCAATAAGAAACTATAATTTGAGATTGCGATTCAGCATTTGTTTTCGTCGGCGAGAATAGCTTAAACGTGTTCATAGAATTGTTGGAAAATGTCAATGATCGCTAAAGGAAGTAGCTGTGAACTGTGGTGGTATAGGCGACCATCGACTGCCTCGCGCCTATGAGGGCCTCCCAAAAAAGTTTTTCAGTTGTTAATAATTTAAATATTTATCTATTCGTATTTATTTCCGTATGTCTGGCAACATTGTGGGAACCAAGCAATTCCACGCACAATGTTGTGGGAGTCCCCGAATCAATTATTCTTTGAAGGGGAATACGGAAAAAATGAAAGTATGGGCAAAATGACGCAGTCACCTTATTAAAAAATTGGCGGGTTTTAGTAACGTCTCCACGACTGTACCACGTGACGGCAGCCATATTCACAATCCTGTCAGATGTTGAGCGTCATTGTCACAGTCGCGTCGCAGTAACCAGTTCGAACGTGTCTCGCGCCTTCAAAAGTTTATTTAATTGATGGTTTTCTCCTGTTCTCTGGCGGGTTGTTTGTTGTTATTTGTAATTATTCCTATTAAAATCAATGAACATACGCCAGTACCCAGTGATTTCGATTAATTTTATTGCAATTATCAGGTGCTTGATAGAATTTTGATTTTTAATTCATTTTTGTTCACATTTGGATAAAATGACATACATATACAAGGGACAAAACGACATGGTATGTCATTTTGTCCGTAGAGTTTTTGTTAATTAACATTTATTATTTTGTTTAGGTGATATGCCGCGAAAATACGAAAGCAAAACTAACCGGCAGTCTTGGAGCCAAGAATCCATGAATAAGGCTATTGAAGCAAGGAAGCAAAAAAAAAAAATGCGATGGGAATTGGCCGCAAAAACATTCGGTGTTTCTCAGGCGACGCTGAGAAGACATGCACTCAATATGCACAAAGCTTTGAATTCGAACTCTAAAGGATTAGGAAGATTCAAGAAAACATTTTCAACTGAAATTGAGCAGGAGTTAGTAGACCACATAAAGTTTTTAGAAGCACGACTTTTTGGTTTCACGCGTACATCACTCCAAGAGCTTGCCTTTGAACTAGCCGAAAAAAATGGTATCGATCACCCTTTCAACAAAGACAAGAAACGTGCTGGACAAGAATGGCTGACGGTTTCCTGAGAAGAAATAAGGACATTTCTCTGTGCACCCCAGAATCAACTTCTGCTGCAAGAGCGCAAGCGCTTAATAAACCACAGGTAGCTAAATTTTGTAGCAACCACGGAAGTCACCGCAGTTGCAGACATTAAAAATTAGCAGAGGGGTGTGTAGCCCGGGGTGGCATACTGAGGCCGGCTAGCGCTCAGTCGTGTCGTGGGTCTTCCGGGACACCCCCTGCTCGTGCTGAGCCACCTTACATAAAGAAACTAACACAGTGGGAAAAGGACGGGAAAGGGAGAGGTCATTTTGAGAAATGAAAAATTTAGAAAAAATTTAATAAAACATGGCCGTTTATTGAACTCAAAAGAAAAAGAAATTTACAAATTCAACAAAAGTATGTCAATTCAAATAAAGCAAATCGGTCCCTCAATAATTTTATGTACGGAGCAAAAACAATCTAATTAAATAATTCATTTAAAGGAAAACAAAAGAAAAATAAGAATTTGTTGATGTGATAGACAAATACTCACAATAGGTAAAACTCACTCCTTTCCTCGTTGATCTCCGAGCGCTCGGCGAAGACAAAAAAAAAGGGTGTGGGGCCACTGAAAACCAAATTTTAAATTAACTTTAAAATTAATTTTAAAATTCAATCACTAATAGAACGGCCAATTATCACTCTCCACGATCCGTCAATATTGTACACTCGCAAACACTTTGTTCTATTTCAATTACGTCAATTTCATTAATTAAATCTTTTGCATATAGTAAAGACTGAGACGGCCCCGCACTTCAAATTAACAATATAGTTCTCAAACTTCAAACTCTCACTTATTCAATTTTTTCATATATTTAGTATTGAGGCGGTCCCGCACTTCAACTTATCAATATAATCCTCCAAATTAAAAATTCCTTCAGTTTTCTAATTTTTTTACTTTTTCCCTCCGTCACAAAAAAAAAAACAGCCAAAATACCCATTCCACGAAAAGAAACAAAAGAAAAAAACTCCCTCTTCTTTCCCAAATCAAAAATCTGCCTGCCTTTCGCGAATTAATTATTCCGTCCCGCCAAACACAATTCTTTCTTCACTTCCAGTCAAATATCCACTCCAAAATCAGACTCTATCCCAAAAAAAGAACTCCTTCTTCACAAAACCAAATCCGGAATTTCATTTTTATACGAATTCACCATTCCGCACCGCAAAGCACAATTCATTTTTATATTAACAGTCAAATACCGCTACCAAAACTCAATTTTATTCCACTCCGAAAACTTCTTGTCTTTTTCCCATCCGAAATCTGACTGCCTAATCCCAACCACCTAACTTCCACTTTTCACCTTTCTCCCATCCGATCCCGCAATCCAAATTCTTTTCCAATTACCGCTGTCGCATCTGGGTAACGTAATCGAAGTTCATTACACTTCGATTCCGCTACCCACACATCTTTTGGTCCGTATCGACAATCACAATAGTTTCCATTGACTTGCATATATGGCAATTTACATTCCCAAGAATCGCTTGATTGAATGTAAAGTTTCACACATACGAGTACATTACGAAAACTATTGATTTTGCCGATACCCCAAAAAAGAGTGCTTCCGTGCGCCCGGGGGAACTTGAACTCAGGGTTCCAGCAGTCGCACGGTCGAAACTCGCGACGTAACCAATGGAGCTATGCCTTATCGATCACCCATTCATCAGATTAGCAACTTCAACGATTATCTGGGCATGAGATTGATCTTTGGTTAGTAGGGAAGCGTGAATTAATTTTCGTTAGTAAGAAAAACAAAATTTGTTAATGGGAACTAGTGAATAGAATTTGTTAGTATGAAGGAAGGAATTAGGTTTTGTTAGTAAGAATGAATAGAATAAAATTTTGTTAGTGGGAATTAATGTAGGGAGTGTTGTTAGTGGGAAGATTAAACTTCTTATTATATTACTAGGGTATTCTTATTGGAAATCAGGGAAAGGAAAGGATTGTGATGATGTGGACATAAAAATTAAAGGGAAATAGGAAAAATGTTAATAAAAATAAATACATACACCGAGGAAAAGGTAGGAGTGCCCAAAGGAAAGGGACAATGTTACGGCGGCAATTTGAAGTTGCGAATGGGAGGAAGTTGGTACGCCGGAATTCGCAACAACTTTTCCGTATTTATGAAGAATTTTTGAAGACTCACAACTTGGGACCTCATCTAATCTTCAACAGGGATGAAACCGGGCTCACTGCAGTCCAGAAACCACGAAAAATTCTGGCCACCAAAGGCAGGAAACAAGTCGGCTGTCTCACCAGTGCTGAGAGAGGTTCGAATGTGACAGTAGTGTGTTGTACGAATGCCATCGGTTCATTTATTCCGCCATGTATGATATTTCCTAAGAAGAACATGAAAAATGAACTAGTTGTTGAGGCTCCCACCGGCACTCTTGGACTAGCACAAGAATCAAGATGGATGAACAAAGACGTGTTTGTAAAATGGTTAAAAAATTTTCAGGCACCTACGAAATCTAGCGAAGGCAATCCGGTTCTACTTAATTTGTGATGGTCACTCAAGTCATAAAAGCGTTGAATGTTTGAGTTATGCCAAAGAAAATGGTATTCATATGTTGTGTTTACCGCCACATTGCATCCATAGAACGCAGCCCTTGGATATTTGTATCTATGGACCACTAAAAACTTATTTCGATCAAGAAATTTCTAAGTGGCTAAATAATTATCCGGGGCGCGTTGTTACCCATTTACAAATCGGGTATTTGTTTAATGAAGCGTATGGAAAAGCCGCAACTGTTCAGAATGCAAGTAATGGCTTTGAAAAGACAGGCATCTGGCCTGTTAATCCTGATATTTTTCCACCGGCAGCGACCACCAATATTCCGTTGAACCAGGAGGATATTGCAGACAGTACATCTAAACTTCCCAGCTCACATTTACCATCAACTAAATGTATCAACACCTCTTCAATCCAAGATGATCCGAGTAACGATGTTGCATCTATTTTAAATCCATCAGCAACAAATGACGATGACATAGATTCTTCACAAAACACAACCCAAGCCACCACCAATAATTATATTGAAGTTGTTGTTTCTGATGTGATGAAACTGAGTTTAGAACCATGTGAAGAGGAGTCTAATACAGTTAAGGTAGCTGGAGCAGCGTACGATGATGGTGTGAGACCTGGTCCATCAAAGCAATTACTGACATATCCAGTTGCTAATATTCCGCCAGCACCACAGGGGCAGTTCATTCGAGGCCAAGGAAAAAGAAAATTGAAACCTGTCAAAGGTGATTGGCTTTTATCTTCTACTCCAAATATACAAGAAATTATTGCTAAAAGTAGATCAAAGGATCTACCGGTAAAAAAGAAGAGACAGGTTAAAAGAAAAATTTTTGGTGAGGATGAAATAAATATTCCTGCTTCCAAAAACGCTCTACCATCAGAGAAGAGATTGGGAGCATCGAGGCAGCGTACAACTACTCTGATATATGATAGTTCAGGAAGCGAAGATTTCTTATGCGAAACAGAAGACGACGATATTGACTGCGCTTGCATTTATTGCAGGGATGTTGCGGATCCAGAATTTTTGACATCTGCAGATGCGGATGCGAATGCGAATATTTTCGGATGCTAATCAGTGGATGCGGATGTGGATGTTGATGGTTATTAAGAAAAATTTAATTTAGGATTGGAAATATCACTTGTAATAGTTATTTCTGAATTATGAAATGATGGTGGAGTTTTTGTTTATTTTGTTATAAAATATTTAATAACGGAATTCAAAAGACGGTGCATTATGTTTGATAAAAAGTAAAGTTGGTGCCTTTTGAGACTCCAACCTGTTTTGCAGAGGTTCGTAGATAAGCCCCGCACCACTAAATAATTGTTCACTTGTAACCCTTGCTGGCGGAGGTGACAAATACCTCCGTGCTATAGCTGATAGCATCTTAAATTCGCTTGGATTCATGCTCCACCAGTCAAGAGGGTTTTCAGATACAGCTGCTCTTTTTTTATTTCGATACAAAACCAATTCCTTTTTGAGAAGCGCAACTGGTTCATTGATATCAAATGTTTCTTCGTCATCGTTGTCGCCACTTGAGGAGCCCAGCATCATAGCCAAGTCACTTTTAAGGCAAGATTTATCAGGAAAAGATGGTCTCGGCTGCTGTGTATGTGTAGTTTGTTCGGGAGATTCTCTGGTCCTGCTCCTCTTAGCTTGCTTGGAACTCGAACAATCTGTATTAATATGATGGAGGATTTCGATCTGTAAAATTTTATCTTTTCATCTGTTACTGGTTTGAAAAGCTTATGCTTGTACCGAGGATCTAGATAAGAGGATATTGCAAATAAATGGTTCTCTTCCAAGCCAGAAAACTTGGCACAAATTTCTGTTTTCAGTGTTATAATTGCATGTTGAATTGCGTTAAAAATATTTCCATCTTGACAAAAAGTCATCGTGTTTCTTTATGAGCATTTTAATTATTGGAATAACTGATGATATAAGGGTTTGAGAGCTGCTTAGTTCCCGTGTGGCTTCCTCAAAAGGTTTCAGCAATTAAACACAGCACTCGAGAATTTTCCAATCTTCTGGCGTGATGGGATCAATGTTAATGCTGTGCTCATTAAATTAAAGGCTTAATGCGTCTTTCACCCTTATAAATCGCTCGAACATATAAAATAAACTATTCCATCGCGTTACGCAATGTTGAAAAATTTTAAGGTTGGGTTGATTCAGTCGGTCTTGGACCTTTTGCAGCTGTTTTTGAGCAATCGTTGAATGGTTGAAGTGAGCAAAAATTCTTTTGCACTTTTGCTTGATATTTCTTATATTTTCTTGAGAAAAAAAGCAACTGCGAATAGCTAAATGCATTTTATGAACAGTACAATCGATGTCGTTCAATGCCGCTAATTTCATTGCTCTTTTCATATTCGAGCCTTTGTCACGAACAATGCAATGTACTCGCTCTTTTGGAATATTCCACTCCAGCAGCATTTTTTCGAATTTTTCAGCGATTATGTCGCCAGTATGGCGGTCGTCAAAAGTCTCGCAATTCAGGACAATTGACACTCGCTTAAAGTGTTCTGATATTCCGTGGCCAGTCAAACTAAGCAAAGAACCACTAGAACTTGGATCCGTCCAAATATCGCTCGTAAATGACATGAAATCGAAATCTTTAATTAATTCTTTCAATTTACTTGCTACTTTTCCATAGAGCTCTTGACACACAAAATCAGTAAAAAAATTGCGCCCTCTCAGGTTGTATTTCGGTACTACTTCTTTTAGCAACCTTCGGAACCCTATGCCTTCCACGAAGTTAAAGGGCAAATTTTGGAGGGCAATCATTTCGCCTATTAGTTTGTCTATTTTTTGTGATGTTGTATTGCTATAATCCCATTTATTTTCTCTTTGAACTGCCTCCTCAAAAGAAAGTTGTTTTTTCGCCTTCTGAAGAAAAGAAGGACCGTAATCTGGAAAAAATGATTAAATAAATATATCATAACTTGTTTTTGAAAGGGAAATGCAGTGCCTGAATTGATGAAAGATATTGCTGTAATTTGAAAAATTCAAATGGATATAACTTCCGCAAATATCCTTTAATGTTCATGTAATTTACAGAATATAAGAATCTACTGTATGGCTTCTCAAATATAAAGTTTCATTGAAATTAAGTTTACCTATACGATTTTAATGGGGAAAATGTAAAATTGATAACTGCTATTTTAAGATCTGAATCGAAAGATCTTATCAAGGCCTTTCATTTGACACCCAACGCAACTATCTTTGGCAAAGAAAATGTTTGGGGATTGGACTCTTGTATGAGGAGACCCCCCAAACTCATTAGATTTCTTTCCACAACGGAACTTTCATTATCCAGAAATTCATGACCTGTTCACAAAATTTGGTGGCTGTAGCTTCTCCAGTTTATGAGAAAAGCTGCTGTGACGCATTGACCGACGGACTGGCAGACAGGTTTCTATAGGGATATCGTAAAATTTTTCTTTTACAAAACCCTTAAAAATGACTACAAAATGACTATGAGCAGAAAAGGAAAATCTCAAAGGCATTTGCATTACAAATGCAAGAAATGGAAAATGCAGACGTAATAACAAGGTTGTATTGGTTAAGTTTTCTGTCATAGAAATTGTATTAAAACTGAATAAACCAAATTTCACCTGATTCTTGTTCTTTTTCCAGCAATTTTTTATCATTCGAACTTTGTTGAAACAGCTTAAATTGTTCGGGATGCATCAATTTCAAATGATTTTTCAAAGATGTCGTTGTACGGCCCTTACGAGAATACGTTTTGAAACATATTTTGCATTTCGATTTGTCCCGATCTTGATCGTCTGGCGTAAAGTAAGCCCAAATTTCACTTCGCGTTGTTGGCGACATTCTGAACTAAACAAATTTTCACGAAGATGAAAAACTTCAATTGCCAATGACGAAATACACAACTTAATACGCGTAACACGTCTAAATTCCTACACGAACCAAACTTTTATGTTGTTCTACGAATATTCGATAGCTCATGCCATTATCGGAGATTCGCATTGATATCTTGTCACAACTTGCACAACATCTGCATTCGCAAAAACTCCGCATTGATATTTGCGGATGCGGATGCGAATGCAGATATCAAAATAAATGCGGAAGTTCCGCAGTTACGAATGCTGATGTGAATATCCGCAACAACCCTGATTTATTGCAATGACCGTTCTAAGCCCGTCGAAGGTTGGTAACGATGTATGACTTGTTCCCTTTGGGCTCATGCGTCATGTGCTGATGTCCCAAAGAGGACCAAACGATTTATTTGTGAACTGTGTTCTTAAAAATCAGTTTGTCATTATGTCCTCACCTTATATGTCATTTTGTCCGTACCATATGGACAAAATGGTTTTTGTGATTAGTTACATTTTTTCTTAATATATCTTTTATTATAGTTCCTACTTAATTAAAAGACTGTGCTACTGATAGTCAATGAACCTAAGATGAGCAAAAACGATTGAGACTGATTATAATACCATTAAATAAATAAATATTATTAAAAAACAAAACACTCTGTCATTTTGTCCGTACTTCCCCTACTGTATTTCCAGACACCAGCCAAAATTATCTGATTTAGTTAAAGTAATTTTCAAATCATATTAGCCCGGCAGTGGGAACGTGAAAAAAATCACGTCACTTGGAACGTAGGCTCAAATCGACCCAAGAAAGTTTCGTGCCAAAGCGGCATGGTTTGCACTTTTCTTTTTTATTGTTATGCATTTTATGACCCCTTTGCATATTAGTAAAAGATAATTTGAATTCAAATAGTTAAAAAATTGTTATTTACGCATTTTTTTAGTACTAGTCCTCAAAGAAATACAATTTCAAAATTGAAAAATTGGTTTTTTAAAAACGGCTCAATTTGAGCAATTCGAACAAAATCTTTGCGTGCTTCAAACAAATGTAACTTCCTGTTTGCAGCTAAAATTTTCATTTTGTCTTCCATTAGTTCTTTGGCTGTATCAAGCCAAAAGATTTGGCGATAAAATATTTATTCATATGAGTATTCCTAATACATTGTAATACAAACTGATATGTCCTAAAGGGCTGACTGATATATTTTTGTACTCACCTAGTTCTTTAAAAAAAATCTTCATTCTGCATCATTTTGATTATTCGTTTTATAAATTACAAGTGCATTTATGGCACCTATATTGAGTAAAAAATTTCTATGACACATTTTAGCTCGATGAGTGTCATCAGCCTGAATTCTCTCACTTGAGTTTGAGCACCACTCTTTAGTTCAATATACGTGTTAGTATGTTTCACTATGCCCGCAAGCATTTAATTTGTAAAAAACAATGACCAGCATTCATAAGCTGTTTTTGCTTGTTTGGCTGCACCTATTACTCCAGACAAGTGAGTCATTATGTTTTGCTGTCTGGTACGAATATTACAAACAGCTATTTCCTTAGCCCATCTGGTTATTTGTCCTTCGCCCAAAAAATATGTTCCATCCCCCAATATTTGTAGCCTCAAGTGTAAAAAAAAACAAATCAATGTTTTTAAAACCATGAACTCCTTTTGAGTTTTTCCCTTAGAACGTCCAACTTTTGCTGAGTAGATAGACTCTGGTCTTTGGCAAGCACTTCACTAATTTCTGCTTCTGAATCACTGTTGTGTTCACTTACTAGTTCAAAATTAAGATCAGCAACTTCGTCATCACTTGATAAGTCCAACAATTCATTTTCATCATCTTCAGTAAACAAAAATTCTTCGATTATCTTGAAATTTCGAGGATTTGATATGTTAAATCGATCGTTACTGGACCCGGCCATTTCCTTGAAAAATTACACAAACAGGTACGTTGTGTCAAATCGACCCAGCAAAAACTTTGGGATTCAATGAACCGGGCTAATGTTGAGACCGAAAAGAACTGATCATGAGAATGTGTCCAGATATAGTTAACTTGAAGGTACACTGACGTACAACTCTGAAACCGATGCTGTTGGCGCCAAATGTTTGAAAATTGAAGTGTTGTGGTCAAATCGACCCAAGGTACTCACTGCCGGATTAAAGTGTTCACTCCAAGCTGACGCGATTTGGTTTGACATTTCCGCAGCACTTTATTTTTCAAAACTGGTTAAAAAACAATTTGTTTTCTCAAATTACACTGCGCAACAAAAAAAAAAGTTGAACGTTTCCTTTACTTCATGAGTCAATTCTTCCTAATTTTGAGTTAACAATAACAAATATGACAAAGAAAAAATTTTATTAGCTCTACATTTTTTGATATGTAAATTATGAAAATTATTTTTTCTATGAAATTGGTAAAAATGAATTACATATGCAAACAACATTTAAAGTGTGATTGCACTATCATTAATGATATTTAAATTCACAATTCTTCAAAAAACACTTGCCAGGTGTTTAGATCTACGAAGAATCAACTGATTCCTTTGATCGTGATCTTATAGCTTTCCTCTTGTAAGTGACCTCTGGAGCATCTCTACATTTAAACTGTAAGCATTGCTTCATTTCAGTGGCCCTGATATCTTCGTTCCATCACAGAAATATCTTGATGGAACCGTTCTCCATGCTTATCACTAACATTCCCGCAATTAGCTGGGAAAAAATCAAGATGGGAGTGGAGAAAATGGATTTTAAGGACATATTGCAGCCGAGTTGGTGATATTTTTGTATAAGTTTGGTAGCCAATTGAGGCTAGTTATCATCTCTTTTGTTCCCTGAAAATCCATGTATAGCTCCCTGAGAGCTTCCCAAGCTTCCTTTTATTTCCCTTCCAAAAGTAAATCGAATACAATGTCCTTTATAAGTTTACGTATTTGCGGCCCAATAAAGATGCCTTCCTTGACCTTTGCATTCCTAAATTTAGGAAATTTGTCTCTTCAGTATTTAAAAGCCTGGCCTTCTCGATTCTTGGCTTTGACAAAATTCTACATCAAGCCCAGCTTGATATGTAAGGGTGGAAGAAGAACATTTTTTGGATCTACGAGTGACTCGACAATTACGTTTTTCTCACTAGGGTTAAGATTTCTTGCAGGCCAATCTGCAGGAATATCTATACACAGCTTTCAACCTAAGCTTGAAAGAGTCTATGAAAAGTCTCCATTCAGTTGGATCATGCTTCATATTCAAACTTTTCATCAAGCCATTAATATTACAAAAAAAAGGTTATTTAAGTTCTCCTTCTATACAGCCTTCATTTTCTGCTTCCAACTCATAAGTCTGGGGTGGTGTAGGAACTGGTAAACTGTCAGAATGTGGAATAGGTCGAGTAGCTGATGGAAGATTCGGGTATTTAACAGTTTTTATTTTCTTGATTGACAATCCTGCTTTTATAGACTGTTCTGGAAAGTAAAAAATCTGAAATGAAACGCACTTGTTACAATATCTTACCAGAGTGACTTTATTGTTCAAATCTCTTCGTATTTATACATTACATTTTACTTTAAATATTTTGCTGACCAAAAATTACTATGAAATTAATTGGATCAATGGAAATTTCGATGATGGTGCAGTTCGTGCGGTATTGATGCATTTGGTGTTAATAACCATGCTGACATGCGTACTCGTGCGAAGTTCAATCATCCTAATTGTTATTGATGGTTGTCGCTGGTGGATGTGCTGATATGCGTAATCGTGTGAAGTTCAATATGCCGATACAGGTATCTGGTGTTGATTAAAGGTGATTTGGGTTGGTGACCTCGGAAATAATGTTGTGTGTGGATTTTTAAATTATAGATGATGGTGAGCATTCATGGGAGTTTAATTTGGATGTATCTTGCACATTACCGCCCGCCATGAACCGTCCGAGGTTCTTAGTTCTTAGAATTTGTCGACATTTCGTACCACGTAGTCCTTTGCTGGTTTGGTGTTATTTGGACCTTTTTGCGACGATATCGAATCAGAAGAAAACAAGCTGATGTAATAATCAAGGTTATTAAGACAGACAGGCTGATGTTTGTCCCGTGGTGACCAATGGTTGACCAAGAGGTAGTTTCGTTTTCTTCAATGATGTTCTGCTCTTGTTGAATGTAAGCTCCAAAGGATTCTTCGGATTTAATGATTTTTGGCGCTGAAAGATTAGGAATAGTTTGTTGGCTTATTGTCTGATCGAGGACAGGTGGGTGTGGAAGCATGTATACGGAAAGGTTCCGCGTAGCGGCTTTCCAAGAGGCAGTGAACAGAGAATTTTCAACTCTAAGACTACAGTCCTGCGACAGTCTTATGATCCCAGTGTTATTAAGGATTACATTTTGGCGGTCACCTTGACAAATGGCTTGCGCTGGGGTTGCTGATGGCGTCGTGAATAACCAGGTATTTGGGTCGTGCAGTTGTTTCCATACTATACGTTTTATTTTGAAAGTGTGTACTGCACACGGGTCTCTGCCGAATACCTTGTGTATCTCATTGATCAAGCAATTTGGTTTCGAATTCACGTCATGGAGTATACTGATGTCTACTAGATATTGATTGGCTGCGATCCTGGAGAGGTCGTCACTGGAAGCTTCAAAATACTGCTGCAAGTTATAGTTTACGCCCAAAATCGTTGATGGTATGTCAAATGTTCGGAATGTGTTGTTCCCGATGCATTCTGGAACTGGTGTGGCTTTTATCAAGTTGTACGGGCGGTTGTCGATAATGGGAAGGAATGCCAGTAAGTTGATATAAGTATCATCAACATTGATTTGAATGGGTTCGATTGCTTGATATAAGATCTGCATGTGATCTGGGAGCAGCGTTTGTGTGTGGTTGATGTCTTGAAGGGCATCATTTGTTCTGATGCATTCCCAGATGCTTGTTGGTGAAACGAGAGTAGATAGTAGACTAGAATACTTCTGGTGAACTTCGTGCAGGTAGTTTTCTGCTTGCTGGTACGTAGCCAAAAGGTGAATGCTGATTTTATTGTGATCGATGGTTTTGTACCAGCGGCCTAGTTCGTTGACTCGTTCTATACCTCTTTGTAGCTGAGCTTGAAATTGTTTTAGCTGGGTATCGATTCTACCTGAGGTGCTGTTGAGGGTTTTCACTGCCTTTAGCATGAGTTTGTCTTGACTGTTCATAGATCGTATGATTTTCTTTTGATTGTCAGATAAACTGTTGATGTCCTTGTAGGCCTCGTCATTTATTCCGAAAACAGCGGTTAATAGAGTTCCAAGCGCACCTCTTCGCCTTCTGTGATGCAACAACTTTAAAGTAAGCATTTTATGGACAATTTCTTCTTTAAGCTCTTTTAAATGGTGGACTAGTTCA
Source organism: Odontomyia ornata (assembly GCA_963969285.1). Classification (NCBI taxonomy): domain Eukaryota; kingdom Metazoa; phylum Arthropoda; class Insecta; order Diptera; family Stratiomyidae; genus Odontomyia; species Odontomyia ornata. The sequence goes on from OZ017738.1 coordinate 495,505,696, forward strand.
AAGCTACCGATTTCAGTTGATATACTAGAGCTAGATTGGCACAGTCCATGAAATTTTGCCACGACCGCTTCTATGTTCTTTTGATCGTATACAAGATTAGTCCAAGGTAGTTGCAGTTGTATTTTGAACGCTCCTCTGTGGATTTGTGCGGCTCCGAGGTGCTCGATGTAAAACCCAGTCGTAAGTTGCGTGATATTAACATCGCAATTCATTTGTGGAAACACACAGAAAACTACTAGGAGGGAGTATAGTAATTTCGATGCTATTCCTGCGGTTCGTACCTTCGTTGGAGTGGGGTCTATAGGTTCAGATTTGGATTTTTTGGAGTAGGTTGATAGATACTTCGACCACGTGTTTCCAATAGGTGCGATTTTGGGTCGTTTCCTTTTACTCGGTTCTGCCGTCGCTAACAGCGTAGCCGATTTTGGTTGTTCTGTAGGAGGCTTTGGACTTGTGTTAGTGAACGGTAGACGGCAAATCTTGGTGATAGGGCGTCTAGTGACTCTACCGTAAAACTTGACGGACACAACGCGGACAATACCATCTGACCCAGGATGTACGTCCGTCACTCTTGCGAGTGGCCAATGCGTGGATGGAAAGTTGTCGGTTTTCACGAGAACAAGATCTCCAACCTGGAGGTTGGGTCGAATCGTCATCCATTTTGGCCTTTGTTGCAGTCGGCTGAGATATTCAAGCTTCCACCGATTCCAGAAATGTGTCTTAATTCTTTGAACTGATTCCCATTTAGCATTGATGGATTTACTTGATGGGAGGGATGGTATCTCGAACAAGTTGTATCCCGTCAAGAAATGCCCAGGAGTAATCGCTGTATGGTCGTTGGGGTCGCTGCTTACCTCACATAAGGGCCTCGAGTTTAGGCAGGCCTCTATTTGCGCTAAGAGGGTGTATAACTCTTCGATTGTTAGTAACTGTTGCCCGACTGTCCTTATCAAGTGTCGTTTCATGGATTTTACTCCAGCTTCCCAGAGTCCACCAAAGTGTGGGCTGCCAGGAGGAATGAATTTCCAGTGCATCTCTTCATTAATAAGAAGTTCCTCACAGTTCTTCGTGGCTTCCTTGAATGCCTCCTTTAACTGCCTTTCACTGCCTAGGAAATTTGTGCCGCAGTCGCTGTATATGGTGTGACATTTGCCTCTTCGGGCGATAAATCGTCGAACTGCCGCGACGCATGCCGGTGTCGATAGTTCACTAACGGCTTCCAGATGGAAGGCTTTAGTTGCCATGCAGACGAAGACGGCAATGTACGCTTTGCTTGTTTTACTTCCCCGTCCACCATTCCATTTAATGGTTATCGGCCCGGCGTAATCTAGCCCTGTCTGTGCAAAGGGTTTCTCCATTTGAAACCTGGGTGGAGGAAGTTGTCCCATTAACTGATTTTCTGGACGTGCTATGGATTTAAAACAGGTGAGGCAATCCCTTAGTATGCGCTTAACGAAAGATTGCGCATTCAGAATCCAGTATTGTTGTCGTACGACTGCCAGAACCAGTTGTATTCCTCCGTGTAATGTTGTCAAGTGCTGTTGCTTCACTATCAGTGTTGCGAATGAGTCGCGAGAAATTATTGCGGGATGTTTGGCTTCCTCATGGATTGGTGCATGTTGCAATCTTCCTCCAACCCTGATGATTCCATGGGCGTCAATCCATGGATTTAGCGTCTTAATGCTGCTGCAGTTGGATATTTCGTTGTTGTTGCGTAGAGCATGTATTTCTTGTGGGAAGGCGTGCTGTTGGGATAGGCGTATGCATTTAATTTTCGCTTCTTGTAGTTCTTCGAAAGCTAAAGAACCTGTCCGCTTGTGGTTTGGATGAGATGCATTATAAGTGAATCGACGTATGTAGGCCATAACTTTAAGAAGTTTTGGAAGCGACGAGTATCTCCCGAGTATTTCTGGCTCTGGCGTGGGTTCAGTTGCTACTATCGCTACTGACCGTGTTTCATCCGTAACAACTTCCTGTTCAATTGCTGTCAACGTTAAGTTGTTCGTTGTAGGAATTACTGGACTGGTGAGCCAGCCTGGCCCTTCCCACCATAGAGAGGATGCAAGCAACTGTTCCGGACGAATTCCTCTTGAAGCCAGATCAGCTGGGTTGTCATTCGTAGAAACGTGATGCCAATCATTAGGTACTGACTCCTCATGTATAAGGCTTACACGATTTGCCACAAAAACCTTCCAAGTTACTGCAGGTTTTTGAATCCAAGCCAAGGCAACTTTTGAGTCGGTCCAATAGTATGTTTTAATATTCGTCCACTTACATGCTTGTTTTACATGTTTCATTGTTTCTAACAGGAGAACCGCACTGCTGAGCTCGAGCCTCGGTATAGATATCGTCTTTAATGGCGCAACTCTGGATTTTGCGCTGAGCAAGCTAGTAGATATGCACCCCTTTGCGTCCAAAACTCGTACGTAAACTACAGCTGCGTAAGCTGCATTTGAGGCATCGCAGAAACCATGTAGCTCTATGGGTGCGTGGCTTGTGTAGTTATTCCATCTAGGGATGCGAAGTTTCTCGAGCACTAGTAGTTGCTTGCGTGTGTTATTCCAATCCTTCGCTGCGGCTAGAGGTACCTCGTCATCCCATCCTAATTTAAGTAGCCATAATTTCTGCATGGTAATTTTTCCTGTGATTATGCACGGTTGTAGCCAACCCAATGGATCAAATAGTCTCGCTACCTCTGAAAGTATAGAACGCTTTGTTAGCTTTTGTTCTTCTATAAGCCGGACTTGGAATGAAAACACATCTTGCGCCGGATGCCATTGTAATCCAAGCGTTTTAATTTCTTCCGAAAGAGCTATGTCTAACGGTTTTTGATTTTCGCGATCTTCCTCTGGAATAGCTTCTAAAAGGTCTTGGTGATTGGCTGACCATTTTCGAAGACGGAAGCCCCCTTTGCGCAGCACTACTCTAAGTTCGGCTTGCAAGTGTTTTAGGTGACCTAAATCATTTGAGCCAGTCAAAAGATCATCGACATAAAAATCCTGGAGTATCGTTTCAGTGGTTTCTGGGTGGGTGACACGTTCATCAATTGCCAGTTGTTGAAGAGTCCGTATTGCTAAAAATGGTGCACAGGCTGTACCGTATGTCACTGTGTTCAATCTGTAGTGACTAATTGGGTCTTTATTAGAGAACCTCCACAATATGCGCTGGTAGTCGCGATCGCTGTCATGAACTCGTATTTGCCTATACATTTTTTCTATGTCGGCAGCAACGACGTACTGGTAGTTTCGCCATCTCAGTAGTAGATGCAGAAGATTAGTTTGTATTGTAGGACCAACGTGTAACAAATCATTCAGCGATTTTCCACCTAATGACCTCTGCGAGGCATTGAAGACCACCCGTAACCTTGTCGTGGAGCTCGTCTCCTTAATAACCTCATGGTGTGGAAGGTAATAGCAATCGGTATTCTGGACTAAATTATCCGGCACTTTTTCCATGTGGCCAAGGTTCAAATATTCCTCCATGAATGCATGGTATTCCTTTTTTCGTTCCGGATGACTTGAAAGCCGCTGCTCCAGCTGTCGGAATCTAATATGTGCGATGCGAACAGATTCCTTCAGTTCTTCTCTGTGCTCACGATTGGATTTAAATGGCAACATAACTGTGTATGTTCCATCTACGTTTCTACACGTATTTTCAGAGTAGTGTCTTTCAACTTGAGCATCCTCTGGTGCTGGTTGTATTGTAGTTGAAGGTTCTTCGATCTCCCAAAAACGCCTGAGAGTTTTGTCCAGTTCTTCGGATGCTACGAACGATAGAGAGCTTTTGTCGGTTCGCATGCTGGCAGTTGATCCAAAAAGAACCCATCCGAGTTTTGTGTTCTGTGCGCATGGTTGACCATGAACGAACCCGTTGGCTAGTAAGCTGCCATAGATGTCTGCTCCAAGAAGTAGGTCGATGTGGGATGGCCGGTTGAAACCGGGATCTGCCAACTTTAATTTCTTGAGTCGTGGAGGTAGAGCAACATTGATGCTTATGGCGGGAAGTATTGCCGTAATTTTGGGAATTATTAATGCCGAGAAACTCAAAAGAGTCTCGTCTTCCTTATTTCCGATCAATGCTGTGATTTCAACTACTCCCCTAGATGTTATGGCTTCTGAACACCCAATGCCTCCTATTGACGTTTTCGAGTGTTTGCGCGTTAGCCCTAATAATTGGACGGCAGATTCTGTGATGAAGGATCTTTGTGAGCCGATATCCAATAATGCTCGTAGCGTAACAGCTGCACCTTCACTAGTTTTTACAGTTATAAGTGCTGTGGCAAGCAGCACTTGAGTGTTGCAAAGCAAGGCATTGTGTGCTTGGGTCTGAAAGGTAGTTGGTTTGGACAGAGGTAATTCCGTTGGCTGTAACCTCTCATCTCCAGCGTGCAGTAGAGTATTATGACGCTTGCAGCAGTTTTTACACGTTCTCTTTGATTTGCATTGCTTCACTGTATGTTGTTCCGATAGACAATTGAAACATAATTTTTTGTTCTTTACCAATTCACGGCGTGAGTCCACGGCTGCTTTCTTGAACCGTTCGCATTCGAACAACCGATGGGGATTGGTGCACATAGCGCACCGTAATGTTGCCACTTGTGTAGTGTGCGTAGTAATCCTTTTTGGTGGTCTTGGTTCTGAGTATGGCTTTGACAATGTTAATGATTCTAGCATGGTGAATCTTTGGGTAAGGAAAGTTATAAACTTCTTTAGCGTTGGTACTTCTGTGCTCTCGCTTATTAGTTTTTGCCATTCCGCTCTAGACTCTTGATCGAGCTTGCTGTTCAGAATAAATACTATGGCGAGATCAAACCCATCGATCTTCAGCGTTTTCAGGCTTGCTATAAGTTGATTGGTGGTGTTCACCATATCTCGAAGCCCTATTGCATGGTTTGTCTGGTTTGAACCTGCACTCCACCAACGTTGCATAAGCTCCTGCGCTATGATCTTCATATTATCATATCTCTCACATAATATTGACCATGCGGCATCGTAATTGTCGCTCACTATGTTTAGGTGGCTAACAAGCTTTTCTGCTTCACCTTTAATATTGCTGCGTAGATACTGCATCTTCTGAACATGTGACAAGGCTGCATTCTCGTGAATCATGCATCTAAATAGATCACGAAACGCTATCCAACTCCCGTAGTTCCCATCAAATGTAGGAATTTTAATCCGCTCCAACTGTAGGTTGTCACTTGTATTTGCAGCTGGTTGTGGTTGCCCTGAGGTACCAGCACGATATTTGTAGGTACCTTCCTTGAAGATCGTCTTGTGTTCCAACACTAGATCCTCGATACATGCATAATCTTCAATGTACTTTTCCAATAAGCCTTTTTCCTTTTCCTCCTGCAAATGCGCATAGGTCTGAGCATGTAATTCTTCACATGCCTTCCATTGTTCTTCAAGACGAGCTAACCTTGTCTCGAAGTATGCTAACGAGTGTCTACTGGCTCCATCCTTCCTGAAGTTGGAGATCACCCGATTGATGCTGTCAAAATTTAGTTTTTGTGCTGCGATTGGAGTAGCCATCGTATTCTAGCTGTTACTGCCCTCTTACTCTTCCAATTGAACCTGCGACTGGTTGCGGTGCTGTTTGCTACGTTGAACTATCCCGCTCAAACTCCTCCAATTGTACCTGCGATTGGTTGCGGTGCTGTTTGCTACGTTGAACTATCCCGCTCAAACTCCTCCAATTGTACCTGCGATTGGTTGCGGTGCTGTTTGCTACGTTGAACTATCCCGCTCAAACTCCTCCAATTGTACCTGCGATTGGTTGCGGTGCTGGTTGCTGGTTTGAACTATCCAGTTCAAACTCCTCCAATTGTATCTGCGATTGATTGCGGTGCTGGTTGCTAGGTTGAACTATCCAGTTCAAACTCCTCCAATTGTATCTGCGATTGATGTGGTGTTGTTTGCCAAGTTAAACAATCAGGCTGAAATTCCTCGAATTGAACTTGCGATTGGTTGCGGTGTTGGTTGCTAATTTGAACATTCCAGTTCAAACTCCTCCAATTGTATCTGCGATTGATTGCGGTGCTGGTTGCTAGGTTGAACTATCCGGCTCGACGGACCAATGTTCTGGAAAGTAAAAAATCTGAAATGAAACGCACTTGTTACAATATCTTACCAGAGTGACTTTATTGTTCAAATCTCTTCGTATTTATACATTACATTTTACTTTAAATATTTTGCTGACCAAAAATTACTATGAAATTAATTGGATCAATGGAAATTTCGATGATGGTGCAGTTCGTGCGGTATTGATGCATTTGGTGTTAATAACCATGCTGACATGCGTACTCGTGCGAAGTTCAATCATCCTAATTGTTATTGATGGTTGTCGCTGGTGGATATGCTGATATGCGTAATCGTGTGAAGTTCAATATGCCGATACAGGTATCTGGTGTTGATTAAAGGTGATTTGGGTTGGTGACCTCGGAAATAATGTTGTGTGTGGATTTTTAAATTATAGATGATGGTGAGCATTCATGGGAGTTTAATTTGGATGTATCTTGCACATAGACGGAGTTAAGCAAAAATAGCAATCGTCTATGTAGTTTGTGGGATCCCGTCAGATCATTGGCACAGCAAAAACCACGGATTGTTTTTATTTTTTGTATTTATTGATCGAAACTCTTATTTGTTCTTTCTAGGTTTATTTTTTAATTTAGTGTATAGGAAATTATATCCTAAAATAAGTTTATCATGCAAGAACTTAGCAATAACTGCATTTGGACATCAATCTTATTCTAATTTACTGGTTTCCTACAAAATAATTAGACATCTACAAAGCTTTCCCAATACCTTATGTTGAGAATGTACTTTCAGTTGTCATTCGTGTTAAAAGTTATCACTACAGCAAATACAGGGTACTAACCATATATAGTACCTATTTACATCTGGAATAGTTATAAGGGGATTAAAAAATCTGGTTATTTATTTTAAACATATTTAATTTTTCATTACTTAACAAAATGAGAATTTTACCATACCATGTGGTACTTATTAACGTAGATGCGCTATACTAACATGTGTAAATAGTCACTAAAAATTATATTGGGAAACAATATTACGAACTACAACAATCAACTAGAGGATCATCTATTTTCCACGCTTGACCAATTGTCAACTATTCAACAATCCTGTTGCGAATTCTACACAAAAGGATACGCACCAAGTGTAACCAAAGAGCGCATATGTTACAGCAATTACCTGACGATAAATTATATTGTGATATCTTTCCGAATAGATCCCTTTTGTCCTTTAGCATACACAATACGGAGAGTAAGCATTGGCGCAACTTCCCCTAAGTTTTCAAGGACCGCAAATAAAGATAATTTACCAAATACAATTATTATCATTGTCAACACGGCGATACATTGGGGTATGTTATGCCAACTCGCAAATGAAGAAGTCAACGATTTAATGATTGCCACATGCTGTTTCGCAGTTGCAATTTATAGATACACACTGCTTGAAACCGCAAACAAAATCAAATTGAATAGAGTGTTGAGACATGGAACATTGAATTTGCAAGATTTATGGGAGTTTTATGAAGTTGAAAATTTTCGTGTATGAAATAAGAGGGAATTTTGATTATACAAAGAGAGCAGAGGCTAGGGATTCACCCGAAGAGCTTCAATTTCCCCTTGAGCCATACCTGCAGCCTTTGATTAAACTCTATGGAAAAAAATTTCCGTATTAGAAAATCTAAGAAATGCTCTCAAGTATGCCTTTTTGAGCTTTAAATTCTCGTATTGTTGAATTTTAACTTCGCATATTTATTTTGAATGTTTTTTTTGGCTTTCAATCAAAGCAATGAGCAAAGTAGAGTGTGTTCATTTAACTGTGATTAAGATATCATATATGTTAGGAAAGTCAATAATTATATTTATTTTTATAATGCTGGCTGATTTAAATTAGTTGCTACCATCGTACCTTGCTTATTTTTAGAAAGTTTGTTTCGACTCTTTGGAGTCATCATCAGTTTCTGAGGCACGGGTCAAAGGAAACTTATTTTTATAGGAAGGTAACCAGGAACATGTAAGGCAAAGAACTTAATACCCCCAGCCCAAACTCGACTCAACTCACTCCTCCCTCAGAAATTGATGATACCTCAACAGAATAGAAACGCTTTTTTTCAAAAAAAGGGAAGCAAACAACAAGTTGGGAAGACAAAATTACGCTCATGTTAGATGGGCTTTGTACTCAAATTATGATATCCAGACACCAATAATGAATAAACTCTCAAAAAAACTTTTACAGCATTCAGCCATTGTTACTCAATTTGAACCGCCGCCAATTTGTTGGAATATTACTAGCAACCATTGACTGAATGAAATCTTAAAGATGTTTTCGTTAATCATTTTACTTCAAAATTCGGTGAAGATCCAATCAAAAGTGTAGTGTCTGGAACGATGGAAAGCCTGAATGGTATTTACTTTACTTAATAATCTCATTCAAAACGAGTGTCATTTTTATTTTCAGATTACTGATTTTCGTCGTTGAACGAATTTTCAAAGGTATTCATGATATATATCCTTTTTGAAACATTGATGTAAATCCTAGCAAACCCGTAGTGTCTGATTCGATTGGAAGGGCATATAGTTGAAGTCATCCATTGTTGTTGTTGTAGGGGGGATTAGCCCGAAACTAGATATAGGGGCAAAATTGGGAAATAGCATTATTGATTTGTAGCGCACTACGTTTAATATAGTCAGGCAACATAGTTTGAAATCTCATCGTGGACAGGTGCAGTTTCTCTCGTAGCTGTTCATAGTGAGAAAATCCTGTCCTGTCACAGAGGTTTGATATAGCATTTAGTAGATTTCGAAAGTATATTATACAAGGCGCGTTCAAAAATAAATGAAACTTTGGTCATAAATTTTTTGGTGGTGCCGTCTGTGAATAAGTGCGTTGAAAAGTTACATCTATCCCTGACTTCCAGTGAAAGTCTGGTGACAATCCGTTCAGTGGAAGCGAAGTTATTGCGTCTAAAGTGACAGTATGTTCATGTCGTCGGTACAAAAATGAGTTTCGAACAAAGAGTTAATATCAAATTTTGTTTTAAAATCGGTAAAACATTTACCGATATATTTGAATTGATGAAAAAAGTTTAAGGCGATGATTGTCTATCTCGTGCCAGAGTTCATGAGTTGTTTACACGTTTCAGAGATGGTTGTGAGAACATAAATGACGATGAACATACGAGCCGCCCAAAATCAGTGATCACCGAAAACTCCATCGAAATCGTGAGTGAATTTATTAAAAATGAGCCGAAATCATCGTTGAAATTCATGAAATCGGAGTTGAATATCTCCAAAACATCAATTTATCGCATTTTAAGCGATCATTCGGGCTTGCGAAAGGTCTGTGCACGTTTTGTTCCGCACAAATGAAGGTATGATCCAAAATAAACGAGACTTTTGTCATAAAAATACACTCTTGTGACTGGTTTTTTGACTAGAAACCGCATTTTAACCATCAACCCTCACCGTAGTCGCCTGTTATGACTCCCTGTGACTTTTAACCTAATCGGAAAATCGCATTTGGCCATGAAAGGAAAACGCTTTCCCCTCGTAGAGGGCATCCAAAAGGCTTGTACTGACATCTTGAAGGACGTTCCGGTCAATGATCTGAAATACTCTTTCGAAAAGTTTTTGGACCGCGCAAAACAGTGTATCGAGGCCGGAGGAGACTATTTTGAATTATGAACTGAATTTTGAAAATGCAATTTTAGTGGTAGTGAAGGGAGGAATAATAAATAATACCGAAGATATTTCCAAAAAAGGCCTGAAGTGTTTTAAGATAGTTTTATCGACTGAGCATGAAAAGTTGATTTGTCAGCACATAAAAGGTCTTAAAGCCAAATTATTTGGATTAAAGTCTAGAGATTTTCGACAAATGGCTGAAAAAGTGGTATAGATAGCAGTCTTAACAAAGATACCGAATTATGGATTTTTACGTCGTCATCTAGAGTCATCATTACGCTTTCGAGAACTTACTTCCATCGCACATGCAATGGGACTTAACAGAGACAAAGTTTCAAAATTTATCTCTGTTAGTTGAATTGTATGACAAATAGAAATTAGATCGAACCGAGATATTTTCATTCAGAGCATATCGCAGCTGAGTGGACGCACATACAGCCAAAGCGTGGTACTGACCATATCATCTTCTTGAGTGCTGGTACATTCGATCAATATAATGACATACTCTAACTACCTCTAAGCAAAGGCCCGAAAAGGGCTGTAGTGTTAAAGCGATCACGACGTTCTCTAGAAAGAAATCAAACGTTATTTCTTTGAAAGGCGTGAAACAAGTAGGCCTTATCTTTCTGCCCGAGAGAGGCCAATGGACTAGCGCAGTTTTATGTGTATCGGCTGCAGGTGTTTCTAGACTACTATTCTCAATTTCACCGCGAGTCCATATGAAGGAAGAATTGTTAGGTGGTGCTCCTCCTAGAACTACTGCAGTATGCTATTCTAGTGGATGGATACAAAGTGATATATTTTTTCAATGGCTGAGTCCCTTCATCGCAAACATCAAACCAACTAACTATGATACTGTACTGCTTTTGCTGGATGGACACGCAACGCACGCCAAAAACCTGCTATTGATATACAAAGGACGAGAGAACGGAGTCATCATATTATAGCCAAAAAAAACTTAATGCGTTCCGATGCTCCCATTATTAAGGAGCAAAGTTGGGTATAGGGTGTAAGTATACCTGGTTTAGGACCAGAAATGGGGCAAGCCGTGAAATCTCAACTTTTGTAAATTGATAATTTTGTCTTCCTAAGAAAAACGACAAAATTGATCTCATTGACTCAGTATGGTAATATAGACTAAACAAAGGTAAATAAAATGGATTTTTAGTTCTCAAGACATTTTTATTATCAGTCATTTATCTTTCAGACATTTTTCTTATTAGACATTTTTCTTATCAAACATTTTTCTTATCAGACATTTCCCTTAGCGTCTCGGTCATACCCCAACTTCCACGAATTTGCAAACATTCAAACTATCATAGCTTCGTTAACTATAATTTGATCTTTGGAAAATTTCACAGCATATGAACCTTACAAGTAGTCATCTGGGTATCAAATTATTGAATTTAAAGATATCTTCACGATTTTATTCAGGAAAGTTTAAAATTGATTCATCATACTATTACTAACAGAGTTTAGCGGATTTCGACTTCTCAGGTATTTGCCGTTGATGTCCTTATAAGGGACCACCTCTTTGGTTTCTTTCAGATTTTTAGGTCTATAGGCATCAAATCGCGAGTGGAGGACACAATTTTTTCATGTTCTACTATGTTTCCTGCATACCCATTTATCGATAGGGTTAATATGGCATAGCTTCCCTAGGGGCATAGATGCCTAAGCACGCACGAAATGGCCTGCTCAAACACTAAGCTCTCAGTTAGATCCATACCACTCTCTCACCAGTCAGTGCGGTATGCTTTGTTGGAGCAGGTGTGTGATGTGTTATGCAGCTGAAAGCAGTTGAAGTGGCGACAGATAGTTGAATTTTGGCTTCTTGGAATCTTTGGCCAGTCAGAACTTTTTATATTATAAAGTAAGTGCTTATATTTTTGTATTTATAGTAAACATATAAATCAATAACAAATAAATGAGTGTCATAAAATTTTTTTTTGACGTGGAATTTTTGCAAAACTCTATGGCGTCTATCCCCCAACAAAGGATAGATGCCCAATTTATTATGAGTATACATGCCCTTAGGGGTAACTATTCCATATTGTACTTTGACCTTATTTTTTAGTTGTATCACGTCATTGACTGAGAAAGTAGAGGTGACATATTACTTCCAAATTCTAGAAGAAAAGTGCTATTAGGGTGTGTTCTTTTACTTGAAGCAATGATTTTCTTCTTTTCTAGACATGCCACGTAAGTACGTACGAGTACGTAAGGCGGGGGCACCACCTCATGCCGTGTGGACGGAGGACGCTCTTAATGTCGCATTTGAAGAGCTGAGACAAAACAAATCACCAATTAATGAAATATCTCGTCGTTATGGTATTCCATCAAGAACCTTAAGGCGAAGATTTGCTAAACAAGATGCAAAAAAATGGGCATTAGGTACCAATGCCTTTTAACTTATTTGATGCCTAATTTAGACAGATTATTTTCATTCATTATCGTATCATGTAAAAATTCCTGTGATATTTCAGGAAAACATCCGGTACTAGACTTCGATAATGAAAAACGGCTAGTAGCACACGTTCAAAAGAAGACTAGCGTTTGAATTCGCCGAAAAGCTTGCTATTGATCATAAATTTGATAAAGAATCCAGAAAAGCAGGACATCACTGACTACGGTCTTTTTTAGAACGCCATCCTGAATTAAGCGTACGCCAAGCTGAAGGGTTATCCCTTGCCCGAGCTCAGGGACTTAATCGTGAGGAAGTCACTAAAATGTTTGAACTCTGGCTTAAAACTATGACAGAGCAGGATTTACTGGACAAGCCCGACCGTATATTCAATACTGATGAAACTGGTGTCAGTTAAACAACAAACCTGGAAAAGTCACTGCTACGAAGGGCTCGAGATCAGTTCATTCACTAACATCCGGGGAAAAGGGGGAGACTGTGTCGATAATAGCTTGCTGCAATGCTGTAGGAAATTGCCTGCCTCCAGTTGTTATTATTTAAAGGAGCAAACAAAAAGCCGGAATTTCATGATGAACTTCCTAATGGGTCAGATGTATACATGAACAAGAAATCTGCTTATGTTAATGGGGAGTTGTTCCAAAAGTGGCTAGTGCAGCATTTTGTACCACGGAAGCCTCAAGGTAAAGCTGTTCTACTTCTTGATGGACATTGTTCCCACACGAATCCTGCGGGTACGTTAGAGACCGCAGAACAAAATGATATAATTCTCTTTTGTTTGCCAAGTCACAGCACGCAAGCTTTACAACCGTTAGATCGAAGCCTTTTCAAGCCATTTAAAACTTTTCATGCAGCCGAGGCTAGAAATTGGATGCTTGCAAACAAAGAAAAAAAAGCAATCGGTCAGTTGCTGGTAGATTGGCAATGCATGGATACGAGCAGCAACACCCTCCAATGCCGTATCAGGATTCAGAGCTTGCGGTATTTACCCATACAATCCGACAGCTATTCCAGATTCTTTCTTTGCCATCTCTGATTTGTCTTCAAGGAGTCAACTCCACAATCAGCAGGAAAATGTTTCGATTGATGAACATGATGGGTTTTTGGAACCTGAACCAAGTTTTTCATTTAATAATGAAAGGTTGCCAAATTTAGATGGCAACGAAGCTCATATTTGCACAAATTCAGATAAAACTCGCTGCTCTACACCAAGAAATTCAGATCAAACTGACGACACTTCTCCATCTATTCTTGCGCAACAGCCTAAGGCAGAATTTCAAAATGAAACACCAAGCAAGTTTTTACAAGAATGTTCTCCCATACCAAATATTCCGATACCACTATACAAGAGAGGAAAACAGTCAGCTGCAATATTAACTTCCAAGGAAAACATTGTTGCTAGGAAAAATAAAGGTAAAGCAACTTCAAACATACCATTCAGTGAATTGAAGAAAAAAAAGCTAAGAGTGACTTCAAAAGAGTCAAATGCAAATGCAACCTGTGGTTCTGATGATTCCCTCATGTCAAATGTATGTGTGGAATGTTTCGAAGATTTTGAAAAGACAAAATCCAAAGTAGACTGGATTCAGTGCATTATGTGCAATCCATGTCGGCGTTTAAAACTTCTTAATGAACAAAATTCTAAAACATAAACTAACGAGCCGGTTGTAATTCATGAAACGATTCGTGACTAATTTTTATTGATAAAATGTGTGAGAAAATATATTATATTTTGTAATGCCAAAGACATTTGTGCTAAAGAGCCAATATTGATTAAAATAGAGTATGCGTAAGTAAATACTAATTAATAAATCAGAACATTCTTTCTTTCATTCATTCCTAAGGGCAACTATCCCACTAGTCAAAAAATAAATTTTGCATCTAATCCACGCAGTAGGCATCTATCCCCATTTATAACACTTGGCTATTTTATTAATCGATAAAAAAATAAAACAATCAGTCGTAAATTATCTTATTCATTTTCTTCTTTGATAAGTACACAAATCAATATATAAGTTCAAGACCATGAAATCCTCATTTTCTGTATGTTAATCGCCTATTTGAAAAGGTTGGGCAACTATCCCACATTTACCCTATCGTAGTTTTCTTCTTCGTAGCACTACAGCCTCTCACGGGCCTTCACTTCTTGTAAATAGCGCCTCCAACAATCTCGGTCCATTGACCGCGTCCTCCAATTTGGAAATCTGAGCAGCGATGAACTGTCTTCGTCGAGCGAGTTAACCCACCGTTTCCTCGGTTTCCCCACTGGTTTCCGGCCTTCAATTCTGCCAATGAATAGAAGTGAGCTCCACTGGAATCGCATCGATGCCCTCGCCTTATTATTTTTTTGGGCTTTGGTGGTGCAATAAACTTCATTCAGAGTAGGTGGGGCCAATGGAAGCTCTCCGCAGACATCTATAGGCTTCGTGGTTCCGGCACTGTGTGGAGGGTTAAGGAGGTTCTTGAAATATGATGCCCATCTTTCCTTAATCTTGGTTTCATCTGCGTTAATACTGCCGATGTCATCATGGCAGAGCATGGTTTTGAGCTGGTAACCACGTTTCAGGCTTTCCACTTGTTTGTATGCTTGTCTTGTATTGTTGTTCGCTAGACTTACATCGATGCTTCTCAATTTGTCGTCATAGTATTTTCTTTCCTTAATTCTAATTATCTTATTCGCTACTGTTCTGAGATTTTCATAGTGTTCTCTCTTCGTCCTGGTTTTCCTACCTACGTATTCTTTGAATGCCTGTTCTTTTTGTTTAATGCATACTGGCGCTCATCATCGAACCAATAATTCCTCTTGCGCCGAGCTTGATGTCCGATCGTCTGTTCTGTCACGGTCTTAATAACAGCTTTCACTTTCACCCACAGCTCGTTGTTTGTCTTTAGCGATGCGCTTGATGGGATAAAAGTCAGCTGGTTGTCGAGGGTCTCCGTTAAATTTTTGGCTACAGACGCCGTTTGGCGCCTTTTGATGTCAAATTTTTGTAGCGGGCTGATCTTTGCCGAATAAGCCCTTGATATACGACATCGATAGGTTAATTTGATCTAGTAATGGTCTGAGTTACAATTGGCTCTTCTGTATGTACGTATGTCAAGTATGCTTGATGCCCAATGTTGTTGGATCAGAACATGGTCGATCTGGTTTTGTGTGTTGTCACCCGGTGATACCCAAGCTATTTTATGAATGCGTCGATGTGGAAAGCAAGTCGAACGTATGATTTCTGCTACATGCAAAGTCAATCAGGCACTGGCCGTTGTCATTTTTTTTCATTGTGGAAGCTATATTCTACAGTCGTTCTGCAATGAGACGGCTCATTGCTAACCTTAGCGTTGAAATCATGCAGAATTATTTTTGTGCCATTTGTAGGCAATGAGTCAACAAGGCTTTCCAGGTGGTTGTAAAATGTTTCCTTCACTTCTTCATCCTTTTCTTCGATGGGGGTGTTTATGTTGATCAGCGAGATTTTGAAGAATTTCGCTTTTATACGGAACGCACACAACCGTTCAATGACTGCTTTAACATCAATAACGTGCGATTTGAACTCCCTATCCACAATGAAGGTAACTCCGAATTCTCGTTTTCCAGTAGGCTTCCGACTTTTGAATATTGTGTTCGATCTCATGTCTTGAATATCATTTCCAGTTCAGTTTGTTTCTTGGATTACCAGTATTTTTAATTTATTTTGACTAACCTGTTATAAAAGGTCTTTAACAGCGACAGGGTAATTGAGTGATATGACATTCCAGGATCCAATGCCATTGTCCTTTTTCCGTTTGCAAGTTCGTTGCCGTGAGTCTGATTCATTCCAAGCCCCTTCTGAAGTTTTCGAAACATTGTAGGGTTTTACAGGGAAAAAGAGATAGCTCGTCACCCAACCTCTATTCCGGCGACATGGTTATTACTTCGATTCCATTATCAGCTGCGGAAGACTCGCCTTCACACTCTTACATCCCCCAAAGGAGATGTAAGTAGGATTTAGTAGCAGAGCTGCAGATCTATTTACTGTTATTGGCATTTCTCGGCATTTAATGTTCCATCATTGGGGAGCCAGTAAGCCGAACGTGTGATCCCGAAAACATCTACTACCATTTAATCATGGGGCTTAGGATGAGGAATCATGGAAGCTGTGGGTTAGGAAAACAAGGGGTTCCCTGTTTCTTTTTCAGAAAGGCTTGGGACCGTTTACAGCGGAGTTATCTGAGAACATTACACGTCTTTATCTTCATTCTTCTTCATAGCACTACAGCCCCTCTCGGGCCTTCGCTTCCTGTGACAAACGCTATCTCAGTCAATTGACCACGTCCTCTAATTCTGAAATACGAGCAGCTGATGAATTTTCATTGAAGCCGCCTAAACATCTTGCAAAATGATACCTCAAATTTTTGCTTGCATTTCACCTCTCTAGAGATATGTATGAGCCCACGAAAATGCTGATTTTGGGGGGTATTATAGAGTATTTCTAGCAAGACGGTACCGGGTAATGACGGACGTATGAACGACCAATTATAGCCTTTCTGGTTCGTAATGATGCGCTGTCATGTTGTTTATCAGTCAGCGCCGCGACCGACTTGTAAGTTTACCCGTTTTTGCTCTAGTGCCAAAAGCTCGGCTTTTGTCAAGTCCCTTGTGATTTTCGCGTAATATATCGAATGGGTTTTGTACATCAATATTAGTTTTCTAGAAATGACTGAAAATTATTCTTGTTCATCAATTATTACATCAGCAAGTAAGAATATGCTTGTATCCATATTCTGAATTTTTTTTTTAAGCATGTAATTTTATTCAAATGTACATGGGAGGGCAAGATCCATCGTGTCCCTTCAAGAAATTCAAATTATTTCCTTATGACTTTTTATGATTCTTTATCACTCAATTGTATTTTATGTTGTTTTGGATGGTGAAAAATTACAAAGAAAAATGCAGTAAATGTTGCAATGGAAGGGAAAATGGGGGTATAAATTAGCGGTGAAACTTATTTTGTGCCATGAACCTCCCTTGAAAGGAAAATCAAGAAGGTTTTGTAGCCCTAGAAAGCCCTACTGTTCTTACAACTGCAATGAAAGTGCCTTTAGGCCCCAAAACAGCGAAGATTTTCTGTTGACGAAGAAAAACAGGTTTGCAACTATATAATGGATATGGAAAGTCACCTTCACGGACATATAAAAAAAGCTATAAAAGCTTTGAAAAATGAAAAATATCTCTTACTCAAAATAACTCAAAAAAAGAACAGGCAAAAATTGGATATAGTGATTTATAAGCAGGCATCCAGAAGAGTTGATACAAAACTAAAAAGTACTTTAGCTACGCATGCCGCTGGATATAATAAACAAGCTGTGGAACCGTTTTCACTTCTTCGGCAATATTTATCATAAGCACAAGCTTTCGTCAGACAAAATTTAAAATTTTGATGAAACAGGAGCTTCAGTGATAGTGAAAACGAAGTCAAAAATAGTTGCACATAAATGCAGAAAACAAGTGGGACTCGTAACATTTATGCAGAGAAAATATGTTTCGGTTCTAGTGGCCAATAAACGCCTCTAATTATGGTACTTCCACGAAAGAGAAAGGACCCACAACCAATGCTGTATTCTGTTTCTGAAGCATGGGGTGTCTGCAGTGCTTCTGGCTAGACGAACCTGTATTATTCCTTAGCTAACTTAAGAAGTTCATTGAATTTGGTGTGACAACGGTCGATCGACCTGTGCTGTCATTACTACATGGCCACAGAACCCTCCCACAAAACTTTGACCTCATTAATGAAGCTCGTCCCAAATGGGTTATTATTTTATATTTTGCTTCCTGTACGATTCACTGACTTGGAGTTGCTAACATAGCATATATTGAGCACTTGAAGACATATTATGACGAATAAATCACAGCTTGGTTTCGCAGCAATCCAGGGAGGGTTGCAACTGTCCAGCAAGTAGCTTCAAGAAATATAGGATTTTGCCATACAATTAAACTTTTTTTCCGCCAGTGACGATATCCCACATTCAGAGGGATTATCCATCAATGAAATAAAGCCTGAAACCGTTACGTCGAACAATGGTGCAATAGAGCTAAATAGCCCAGTCGCACGAACTGACGATTCATTTGTTCCTGAAACTATAATGGCTACAACAGTGATTCAATTTCGACTGTTGCGAATTCGGGCAAAACAACTATTGACAAACTGCTAACTAATACGATGTCTGTTCTTGCGACACCATCTAAGATTGAAGTAGAGCCATCGCACATGGCCGATGTCCCTTTGATAACCTCTGCTATGATATACAGGTCAGTGTTTGTCAATTTTACGAGTTTTAAGTCCGCATGCTCTACTCGGATGAGTACTATTAAAATAGAGTAAAGGCCTACAAATCCACCAGAGTAATCAGTATTTTCTTTCTTAGTCCTTAGCAAGTGATACCTTATCGTACGACTCGCAACATTTCACGCATGACAAGGAAACGGGGAAAAACGGTTACCATAAGCTTTTCCACGTATTAAAACGATTAGAAGAAACAATAAAAGAAAAAAAAAACTGGCAGAAGATAGCAAGAAGAAAAAAACGAAGTAAAAGAACAAAAAAAAATAAGAAAATCAAATTGTCTAAGAAAAAGAGTGTGATGTTTTTTCAACTTCGATATTGTTATCGGCTGTGAACACCTCCTTAGGGAACGTCATGGAGTTAACTTATTTTTGTTCATAGTGTTTTAAATTTATCAAAAAAAAAACCGGTCAAGGGTGTTTACAATGTGTGGGGCTTTGATTCGTCGTAGACATGAACGTCAAACGCCTTCGCTGCTCAGTCTGATCCAATTTCCTTTTGAAATTTTAGTTTAATAATTTTTACCAAGCAAAAATTGTGTTATCAGTATTATTTAAATAAATTCCTTGTTATCTTATTTCCATTTAAGTGCAAGCGCCTTCGTTGTGCGAATTTACCAATAAAAATACTAGACGTTGCTGCAAAGAAAGAGAGGCTTTATTCATAAAACTCTTCAGATTATATACAATTCAAACTAACTATGTTTAAAAAAATTAACATCTAACTTAATTCTAAATATGCATATGGTATCACTAATTGGAATAGTTTGGTTAAGAAAATGTCCAAATAGACCATTTGACATAATTGACGTTTGTATCACAAGCGCAAAAGAAAACCAACAATAAGTCCAACTTTCCACCAGAAAGTAACAATGATGAAAATAATGTCCCGCACATTTACTGTCATAGACAATAGGTACTCGGATTTAACCGAAGGATAGAGCGCTTCACTGAAATAACTGTTATGTTAATGTAACTTTAGAAATTTTAGTTAGGGTAAAATAGTTGTTGTACCAACATTTTATGTTTTACACTACTATAAACAGAGTTTCTCGAATCAATAAAAATTAGTTGTAATAACTAAAAATGTTTAAATAAAAATTTTAGTAGCTAACACTATATTATTATTACAATCGGTTGATAGTTATTTAAACTAAAGCATTATTGTGCTCCGGAATAGATTTATTTGTTGGATTAACAAAAAAGATAAAGTTGGATGTCGTTTCTTAAAAATAATGATAATAAGCAATTATTTTTAAAATCACAATAGAGCAATAAATTATTGAGTAGTGCCATAAAACTGTCTTTATTTCATATGATTGATCTAAAAAAATTTTGCTTCCTATAAAAATGAATTCTTGAAACAAAAATACGTTGGCTTCGCTTCAAGTCACATCATAATGTTTACAAACAGTGCTGAGCGTTACGATGTATTGTGAGTTCCATCGGCTTCAATATCTATTCATTTTAGTTCCTGGAAATTTGTTGTCGATCGATACTAATACATTTTGTCTTAGGCCACTTACGCGATGACAACATAAGAAAAAGAAAAATAAAGAAGTGAAACACATACTAATACATACACATACTGAGTTTCGCCGATACGATTATTCCTCATATTTTGTACGCCAGTCGTATCTGAGAATCGCTACGTCTATACCATCAGCCTTCCTGTACAATTTAGTGTGTCATTTATTCAGTTATTTTGAAGAAGTTCAAGTGGCAATGCGGTGTGATTTTTAAGTGATTATTTTCATCAAATAGTGTGATTTATCGTCATTGTAGTGTTCGCTTATTGGAATAATGGAAGATACCTTTGTTGCGGATCGTTTGAAGGAATGGGGCCTAGAACAACTGATTGAGGAATTTGATCGTAAGTAGTATTTTTTTTATATTAATTATTTTAGTATTTCCGAAAAGATACATAAGTGTATACTAGAGTGAATTATCTTGAACATGCAATGTATTAAGAGTGATAAAGAATTAACAGTCTTAAATCACGCGTAAAAAAGTTGCATATTCATTTTGATTTTTTTTCCTAACTTAAATGTTAACTAATGAATCTAATTCACATATGTAGGACAAAAAATTGATCGCGAATTATTTTTATCGATTCCTGAAGAAGGAACCAGTCAAATAATTCAATTCATCGGGTGGAGGTATACATTTTTACGCAAACGTAAAGAATATTTGACGAAAAATGCTGTAAGTTTGTTGAAAATCGTTTTTATTTATCATTTTAAATTTTCCAAGATTAAGTGATTTTTTGTGCTAAGTTTCATTGAGTGTTTTTTTTTTTTAAATACTGAAAACTAACATTTAGATAAAACAAGATAACCTAATACTCATACCGTCAACAAGTAGTTCATTAGAAAATGATACAAATGAAGAGTTAAACAAAGACGTTAATATAGGTTCAAATAAATCGAGAAAAGAGGCCAATAAACTTCCAAATGAATCAGATAAAGACAAAAACAATATTTCGAATGAATCTGGTGGACAGGTATATTAATTGAATTTTTACAATGTTTCATATATGTTTGTTAATTATTGTATCTTTTTATAGGACTTAATAAAATTATTAAAAGCTAGTTTGGTTGGACGATATTTATTAAAAAAAGTCAACTGTTTGGATGCGTCGGATAGATGTGATTTGGTGAGGATAATAATAGAACATCAGATGCTGAATACATTGAAGTAAGTTGTACACATTTATTTTTAAATTTTTATGCAAGAAAGATCATAACTAATTTAGCATGTTAGTTATTTATCATCGAAATAATAATAATTGTTAATCTAACTGTTGAAATGTTATCATTAACGCGTAAAATCAACCATTTATGAATTATAACAGAGTATAGAAAGGTTTTTTTTTTTTAAAATTTCGATGCTAATATTATCAGAAAAAATCAAGTTAAAACAATGACTTTTAATATTTTTTCATTACTAAATAAAACAATAGTTACGTTCATTAATACACTTCTTAATATGCGTTTTTGCGGAATAAACAAAAAAAAGAATTACAAATTGTAATACTTAAAGAAAATTTTTTCGATGATTACAACAACTACATACATTATTTGAATTAATAGAATTTAAATTAATTTGTATTTGTAGAATAAAAAGGGATACATTTACATATCTATTGGACGGATCAAATTGTGTCTGTGTTTCCTAAGGAAAAAAGTGATACCTACTATATTCCATATAAAAAAGATGAGACTGTAGCTTCCGGGAAATTGTATGATAAATTTACAAATTTGAGAAGGAAGTTACTTTCTATTGATATATCGGATAATAAATCCAATGAAGAGATCTCAACCACTACACTTGACAGATCAGATGTTGAAAAATTAAAAAAATGTATGTATAGAAAATCATGGAGAAATAAAGGATTTGTGGATCGTTCGTTCCGGATGATTGAAATGAAAAAAGTAGAAAGCATAAGCTGTTACTTTGAATTATATCCCATGCTTACAAACCCTATTGGATCATCATCGGTAAATAATCAAAATTTCTATAATTCATCACTATCATGTTAAAAGATTAGCTCTTATTTTTAATTTTTTATAGATTAATTTGGATTTTATCAAATTAAATAATTTTAAAGATGAAAATATCTTTATGAAGATTTGGTCTAAACTCAGCTGTAAATTGATTCCTGTTTCCCAGAAAAAATCAGCTTGCAAGAGTATCTTAAAAAATCTTGGTGAAAATTGCACTTTATTTATGATGACTCTGAATTTGAATCTTTTTTTTAATGAATTAATGTGTCATAATAATTTTTTTCTCCTAACTTTAGATTGTGATACACCAATTGATATCAAAGGTCTCATCATTTTGCCGTATCTGTTTCGACCTACACAGGCTAAATCTGAAACATCTAAGAAATGGACACCAACCTATAAGGAACAAGCAGACAGTTTGATTTTGTTTATTGATGTAAGTATTGCAATATTAACATGAACTATATTATAATTTATAAGTGCAGTAGCATCAATTTATTTCAAACATTTAAACTAATTTTGATTATTGTTTTAATTTCTTCGAATTTTTGGTGATTCATATCATCGTTTGCTGTAATAATTGTTTTTAACCAAAAAAAACTTTTTTTCAATCAATTTTTTTGAATGATCTAGATTTTCTAAGAAACATGAATAAATCTAACTGAAATAATTGAATCAAAAGATTTATCACTGACTAACTATACTTAATGAATACAAGTATACTATATAATTGTACTGGTTTTTATTTATACTAATTTTCTATGTTTAGCATATGAACGATCTACAAAAGAGCTTGGAGGATCGAATAAAACAATTGAGGAATCATCGAAATTCATCCCAGCCATTTATTGTCGCCGTGGGAAATCCTAAAAAAATTGACGCATGCTATGTAATTGTAGAGACGGTGAAGTACAAATTTCAAAATATTTTCGCTGCAGTTGATTCATGTTTTAAATCTTTTTTTGCGTTCAATTTGAAATATCCTATAGAAAGTAAATTAGTTTGGATTTTCATAGAACGAGAAATTTATGGCCTAAATAAGAATCTAAAAAATCCACCTGCTATCAGCTCATTATTATCCGACTTAGAATCAGTGAATGTAGCAACTTCTGAAGGCGAAGAATCATCTGATTAAAATAACTTTATCCTAACTTAACTTTAGTTTTGTAAACGAGTATATTATATTTTCTTTATTCAATGATTTTTATTATTTAGTTTATGGAGTTTTATTTTGTATCGAGTTTTGGAAATTACAAAAATCACTATGAAAATTATTTGCACTAAATGTAGTAGCATTGTAGAAGTTAAGCATTTAGATAAGCACATGAAGTATACTCATGGTATTAAAACTGGCTTCGCATATTCTTGTCCTAATGATACGTGTGGTAGAAAATTTAGTACTGCGAAAACATTAAATAATCATGTCCGAAAATTAAACCATGTGTTATCTATCGAAAATAAACATGTAGCTCAGAAAAATTTGTCAGTAGCCACGGATACAGGCACGATGCAATTTCTAGGTAATATTGATTCCATGGATTTGCAAAATGGAATGGATTCGGACGTAGAAAAAATTCCTGAATTTTTTACTAAGAAAGATAATTTGCATAATGAACTGTTAAACATAATATCTGCCTTGTATGCGGACACATCGCTAACACGAGTTCACATACAAAGATTTCTAAATTATACACAGAATTTTCTTCAAGGTAGTTATGGAAAGTTTTTAAAAAATATTTGTTTAAATTATGTTAAATACGAAATAGGTAAAAGTGAAATTGAAAAAGAATTTCAGGATTTGAGATTAATATTTGAACCATTCAGCACAGAATATAAGCGTATCAATCAGCTTGTATCTCACAAAGGTTTGATAAAAGCTGAAGAAAAATTATTAGGATATCGCGAGGTCAATAATAGAGTAGAAATTTTAGAAAACATAAAAATTACTTGTCAATTTATTCCTTTGCGTGAAACTTTAAAAGCGTTCATGGAAATCCCGAATGTATTTGATACTATAATAAAATACATTGATAGTTTAAGTAATAGCTCGATTTCAAATATTATCCAGTCACCTAATTGGAAACAACAAATAAATGGAATTGACGGCATTGTTCTTCCACTTTTTATTTATCAGGATGACTTTGAGACTGGAAATCCTCTTGGTTCTCAAGCAACTATTCATAAATTGTCAGGAATATACGCAAATATAGCATGTTTACCTCCAAAATTCTCTTCAAAATTAGATAATATTTTTCTGGTACAATTACATTATTCTAGTGATGCTACTCACTTAGGTAATACATGCATCTTTAAATATTTGATAGAAGAATTAAATTATCTTTCAAATAGTGGCGTAATAGTTGATCATGACGGTAAAAAAATAGTCATCAAATTTCAATTAGCAATGATTGTCGGAGACAATTTAGGTCTGAATTATATTTTAGGATTTAGTAGAAGTTTCTCGGCAAAATCATACTGTAGATTTTGTAAAATGATGAAAAATATTTGCCAAAAATCTGTCGACGAAGATGTAACATTATTAAGAAATAGATTAAACTACGCAAATGATCTTTCAAAACAAAATCCTACATCCACAGGTATTACTGAAAATTCAGTATTTAATTATGTTGATAGATTTCATGTTTGTGAAAACTATTGTGTAGATATTATGCATGACCTTTTAGAAGGTCTCTGTAAGGCAGATCTGATAAATATTTTACATCATTTTGTTGAAAAAAAAATTTTTACATTAAGAACTTTAAATTACAAAATACAATATTATAAATATCTTAGAAATTGCAATAAACCTTCAATAATAACACATAAACATTTAAAAGATAAAAAATTGCGTATGAGCGCGGCTGCAATGATGATATTTACTCTTCACGCAGGTTTAATTTTCGGTGACATGATTTCTGATGATGATAATGAATACTGGCAACTTTATAAATTATTGTGAAAAATTTTAGTTATTTGTTTAAAGTCAGTGATAACTGATAATTTTAGTTATCTTTTCGCTACCTTAATTGAGGAGCATCATAGTTTGCATATAAAGTTATTTGGTGATCATATACCTAAAAGTCATTTTTGTTTGCACTACCCTCGTATTATGAGATTAGTGGGGCCTCTTCGAAATTTTTGGACAAAGCGATTCAAAGGAAAACATCGGGTTTTCAAACAAGCTGCGAGAAAAACATGTAATCGTCAAAATTTATGTTTAACATTAGCTTCGAGACACCAGCAACACCTAAATTATTCATTTGAGCACGGTTTAGCATTTGAAGAAACTTTAGATTATAAAAATTTGCAACATATGAAAATTTCTAAACGATCTTCAAAAATAATTAGTGAAAAAATTTCAACAGAGTTCTCTTTGGTAGCACGTATCGCGCTTGGCAATGTCATATATAAAATTGATACATTTATAGTTGTTAAAATTAATGACCTGCCAATTTTTGGCTGTATAAAAATATTTTGCTAATAAATAATGTGAAGCCAGTAAAAATCAATGATTTTAAACTTATTGTTGAAGTATACGAAACGTTAGGAAAAAATGAACATTTACAGACCTATGTTATACCCCGACTTGGTTCAACTACAATGGAGCTATTGAATCTTAAATCAATCATTCATTATGATATGCCCCACATTCCTTATACCAATGTGAAAAACGAAATTAATGTAATTTATGATTAATCTAAGTAAGAATATTACATCAATAATGTAAAACAAATCAGTTTTTTTCAAATAATATTATATGGTAGTAACTGTAAGCATGTAAGATTGTGAAAATCAAGGTTTTTTCAGTAAAATAAAGAGATATTGAGAAATATATTGTTATTACTGTAAATATCCTTTCTAGCATTCATTGTTAATAGTCATTTTTAGAATACATTTAATAATAGCAACTCAATAACTAAGGTCATTAAAACAAAAAAAATTATTCCGAGCTACAAATAATTTAATTATTTGTACTTAATTCATTTAGTTACATATACTGACAAAAATAGTCAATCATTAAATTTCAATAGTTCAAGTAACTATAAATTTTTGTTACTGGAATAAAATAATGAATACTGTAAATTCAATTTTTTGGTTACATTTACTATAAAATGTAATTATTAGCATATTATCATTTAGTACCTGTAACAATAAAGTATTTGATAAAAATATTTAGTTCGTATTACTACACAACAATAGTGAGAGTATTTGTTACTACAACAATTTTTTTTGGTTTTTGCAAGCATTTTTTTTTTTCGCATGGCAACTAAATAAATTTATTCGATGCCGTTTTTTACTAAAAAATTTAGTAATATTTTGGTAACGGTAACTAAGAATTTTTTTCAGTGTTGTTCTCTCTGTGATAAATGGGTGCACTGTAGTTGTACTGGGATAGATGACAAGGAAGACGAGGCAGCATTTGTTTGCGAGTTTCACAAACATATAAAGAATATGTCGACCACACCCCATATTGCCCTATAGGGTACTCCGTGCTACCATACCTAGGGGATAAGTTGGGATATATGACATTTTTGACAAAATTGGTCACTTCCTTCTTTTTCTACGAATGAAAAGTTTCTTAAGTTCCTTATTTCAAAAGATTGATTTTCTTAGACTAATTCTAAACACTTAAAATCTTCATTTTATTACGCTCCAAACGTTAAGAACCCCACCTTGCCTCCGTTCCTCCCACAGCCTGCTTTTGCGAACCTTGGAGACTGAGCAAGTTTTGACATTCCCCGAACCTTCGCTAATAGGCAACACCACGTTTTTGCTAATACTTGGATGGACTTCGCCACTCATGTGTTTTTATTCTCCTCTTTCATTCTTAAGTAATTAAGCTAGCGTCTTTCTTAACGTCTACTTCCTTTAGAGAAACACATTTCTAACAGGTTCATCGCGGCCCTACTGCATTGAAGGTAGAGAGAACATGAACTGCGATGTATGCCTCTGACAGAGAGGGTTTAT
The DNA here is from genome assembly GCA_963969285.1 of Odontomyia ornata. Lineage (NCBI taxonomy): Eukaryota > Metazoa > Arthropoda > Insecta > Diptera > Stratiomyidae > Odontomyia > Odontomyia ornata. The sequence continues at coordinate 495,532,620 of OZ017738.1, forward strand.
CATTTAGAATTGTAGCTAGCAAGCTCTTTCGTTCCCAGTTGCCATCAGGGGGACTACTGCTTCAAACAATGCGCTCAATCTTTCGGCGGTAGTAACCACATCTTGGAAAAGTTGGCACAAAAATCTAAAATTATTATGAAATTTGGAACCTTAATAGATATTAAATGCATCTTAGTAAGCGTTGGAAAAATTCGATTCAGTTTAATCTCAAATTATCTATTAAATAAGATATAAACTGCATTTTGGCTAAAAAATATCAACGATTTGGAAACACTTCTTCAGAAAGTTGAGTTTTATCGTACAACGATTTAATTTTGATCCCTGAACATGATTGCATGCTATGAAACGAATCACACCTTTCTCCGTGCTAATGAAATCCATGGAATTTCTTCTCTTTGTAGCATAGTATCTAACATAGGTAATAACATTTAATCTAATCAAGGATGATTTTCTTCGGAAACACATCGTTTCACTTCGTTACGCCACACCTGCCCAAGTGCATGAACGCAGTTGCTGCTACAATAAAAAGGATCATGCGAACCGACCAACACAAATCGTCGACGCATGCATGTTCGAGCGGTTTTCTTGTCATCGAGACTAATGTCCAAATTGTTGTCTCCACCCTAAAATATGACTTTGTTGCGACTGCAGGACACTTTGCTGACTTTTTGCAGACCACCAGATATAAACTGCAGGATTTCCATCAACCGCAGGATGATTCCTATAGCGGCAAGGTCTTTTATGATCATTTCGCTCCCTTTTGGTTGAAGAAACGTTTTTTTTGTTTCTTCTAATTGACGGCGGTGAGGAGGGCACGCGCACAAATGATTTCGTGTTGAGATAAGAAGGAAGACATGCAGAAGAAAAGTAAATATCAGGGTGCTACCTAACATCGAGTCTCTTATCGAGATAATGTTGGCAAACACTAATGGGCATAGTTCCTTGTTCTTGATAATAATTACTTCAATTTTGGGAAACGACATCAACGAGTTTGAAGTGAGGGTAGACTGATTTAACGCAATCCAAAATATTTATTCGCCGCTCTTGCTCTTCCCAGGAATAATTGAAGAGCAATAGCAATTGATTGCACGCCATCTGATCCGGGCTAATTAATAGTCTAAAATGATCGTGCACTCTTATATTAAGCCCTCAGAATTCTTGAAATTTTATGTCTTATTTTGATTCTCTAATCGGAATTGGGTCCCTTTAAAAATCCGAAAACACATTCAAAATGGTCATGTATCGAGCACATAACAACAGGCAATTCGCGAAATTACAGAGACATTTGTAGCCATTAATCGGCAAAATAATAATTGCACTAAGACTCCAAATATCACTAGCAAATGCATGTTGCGCCCTCACCAAACGAATATCGAAACTCATTGGAATTCAATGCAATTTTTCTAATTGGCGAATTTTATTGCAAGGGCTGGAATCTCCCGAAAAGCGCTCGCTGTTCAAAACTTGCTTATTAGCTTCGCCCCGATATTATTACACACAACGTGGAGACTAAACGCGTAAAAAGTGTGCCCTGGGGCGCTCACTTAAAGATTAGGTACCACGAAATGCAACTTGTCTCAATTGCAATGCATGTTTGAAAGAATTTGCATACAATAGGATGGGGCATACATAGAATGCAGTGAACTGCACCAAATTACATTGATTTTAGTTAATGGCCTTCGGAGGGCGTAGAGATGATCATTTGCTTCCGTTATCAATGTACCCTCTGCGAATTTAAATTGATGTAGATTCACTTCATTATGCCTTCATTCAATTTTTCTTGAGTATAAATTCAAGAATCCTAATTCGTACCGTACATCGGCCTCCTTGCTCCCAATATGCATTTCGCGTTTTTACCCATTTGACTTTTTCAGTAATTTGAAACGCATCATCATGGCCAAATCATAGACCCCAACGGGCACCTCTCTATGCTCGTCGCGTATGTCTTTAATTTACATGCTTGCACATTAACCGTCTGATTATTCTCTCCTTGTTTGCGTGGCAGCGACGGTCGAAAACGGTGGCGAAAGTTCATTGTAATGTGCATATGCACATGCAGCCCAGCATATCCGTCGCGTCCGCATTCGGTGGTAGCCGGTTGCATGCGTGTCTAAGTGAAATAATGCAAATGATCAAAATCACTGATTTCATCTAAGACAGCATTCAACGCCAGATTTGTCTGAGGGCATCAGCAAACGGCTATCAGCCCATCAGACTTAGTGGCAGGACATTGATGCCCAATTCAAAGGAGTCGGCAATTAGAGTTTGCAATCGATTGCGCCGCAAGCCGTGAAACCGTAAAAAGAGTTAAACGCTACTCTCATGCTGCCCATTAGGAAACTGCCGAAGGGTGAAAGGGCTGTAATGTTTGAGGTTATCTTCATACGAGCTGTAGTGGGTGTCTGTGGATGATGATCGGACAACAATGATAGAGTAACGCGATCATAGATATGCTATTTAACTTTTCATATTTTAAAAACTGCGCTAAAATGTTCAATTAATTCAAAACAATGTTTAAGTGGAGAAAACAGGAGCACGGTCTGATTTAGTGATGAAACTTTCACGGACCTCAGTACAATTTTATGGGAACGAAGCATCTTTGCCTGCAAAAACTATTGATGGCATGCTATAGATGTTATTATTTGTACATAACATTATAAATAGAGGTGGATGAAGAAGTTTGCCAAATGGAAAAATCGACAAGACGCCTTTAGTGGCATTATTCTTAGATGTTTCATCAACGTAGCGAAATGGATTAATACTACTTTCTATTCCCTGCAAATCTGTAATGCGATATCAGCATGGGTTTTATTATCATATTTCCTATTTTATTAATGTTTTTTTCATTTCCGTTCCTCAAACTCCATTTAACTTCTAATATTTGCTATTTCATTAGCTATAAATTTATTTCTAAAATGAGTTGATGCAGCTTAAATGTTATTTTCATTACGCTTTTACTATCCTAGTGACAGTTCGTTCATAAATTTTAACATTTTATTTACGCATTTGCAATTCATTCTTGTGTTTCCAAACTGACTGAACTCAGGTATTCTTTAAATTTTGGATCTTCTCACCATTACCAATTTCACGCTTATCACTTTTGCGCGTAAAAAACTGGGTATGACACCACACAGTTGACCTGTGCATGCAGATAGCAAATGATGAGTTAAAAACCTTGTGTCCTTGACTAAGTCACAAAGTACTCATTTTGTACCCACCGATCCATATACACTTTATCACAATTGCAAAGTAAGGAATCGTATGTCTTTCTGGCATAGTGAGATGACGGGCTGTATCTTAAGGAGTGGTGCTCGGAGAAAGGTGTTTCAAACCCAGCATCCGCGAAGTTTTTTCTGAAGAGGGGAAAAGTTTGGTTTATTTTTCTTCGTGGCGGTGGGTTTTTATATGATGATGTATGTACTGCAAGTTGTATAGAGTTTATATCTAGTCGACTCCCAATTGATAAATTAGGATCAGGTACCAGAGATACATCTTAGTCCAGCTGAAGGGCTAGAGAACAAATGACTAGCGTGGCTAGTGTGAGAGGGTTGTATTTCCAATTGGTAGATAACGGACTTCAAGTGTGACACAAGCATGTCGAATCAATTTCATTTGCGTAATTTTTTAAAAAAGGAAACATTTTAGGCAATTGTTGGAGAGAAGATTGCACCTTTATAAACAATTAAATTTAGAAAGTTGACTCAAAGGAAATTAATTTTCAGCCACGCTAGAGTGAATTTGGGGCGAATTAAGTACGGAAAGTGTAGGAGGTGCAATACTTTACGTATGAATAGGAGGGAGTTCAAGCTCGAAAGAAGGATGTTCTGGTAGACCAACAAAGTTTCATCACTTAAAGCGAAGGGTCTGGGAATCTCGGGAACAACAACAGGTTCTAACTTCCAAAGACTTGCACACGATGAAGAATTTATTGTGTTATTCAGTTTTACTTTCACTTAATTCATAATTTTTTATCTAATATTTGCTGCTTTTTATGGCTGACTTCATTCTGCTTATAGTTGCAATGCACTCATAGTTAAAAACAAGAGTGCATTCAATTTAATTGGTTTTTTTTTGTGGGAACCGACATTGTTTACTCCATGAACACGCATGTAAATTAGATGATAAATGCCGAATAGTCAGTCGTACTCATAATCTTGAAGGTAATGGTCGTATGTTGCCAATAAAGAAACTTCTTTGGCATTAAATAGTTTAAACCATACCACCTTGATCCCAGCAATACTGAAGAAAGTGTTCGTTGCTTACATTGAGAAATAGGATGAGTTCCGCACCAGGCACTGGACTATATTTGCGATAGTGAAAGTAAAATCAGACATAACCAACAGACAATGTGTCGGAGCATGCCTCATTGATATGAAGAAAGCCTTCGATGCGGTATGGATAGATGAACTAACTTTTACTCTCCTTCAAGAGATGGAAACTTGATAGGTTAGTTGATTGTAACGCATTAAAACAAGAAACTAACAGTTTAGACGGGGTGACCGGCTTATCTCGTCAGGAGCAAAAACTCCTGATCTTCGTTCTGCAGTCTACGTATGTTGTATTACGTGCATTTTGTACCTGTGCTATATAACGGGCTCTGTATTGGTTAAATCAGTGGTTTGGGAATTGCCAAAAAAATCCTACTCTCCGGATCTACTCTAAAGTTAATTGTAGCCTTTACGATTGAGGATTACGGCAGATCTAAGAGGACTTCATTATTACTGAAAAGGAAACATTTTGGGACCTTTTATTGAGCCTGTAGATGATCGCGTTCGGCCTTTACCACGGACGAAATTGTTCTACTAAGTTAGTATTTTTGAGGATTTTTCTTACAAAAGTTCAGAAGACCTTATTTGATTCGAAAGCATTCTATCCCCCTAAGCATCAGAGCAAGCTTAGCTTAGTTGACAAGCTGACAGCATCCAGGCACCCATCGTTTTCAACAGCCAGAGGTCTTGCAGGTAATAGACAAACCGAAAGGACGTTATGAGCTCTTATTTTTGTGAATCAGAACGTACTTGCGGGACCTTAACCCCCTTATTAAACATAAGAAAAACTACTAGATAAGCCTTCAGCAGAATCTTAGCAATGATCCAAATTTTTCTTCCTGCACCATACAAAAATGGAAGTGAGTGATTTTTTGCTAAATTAGTACAACCAATTGCAGCACTTTGGTTGTGTTGATAGTTGAACATAAATTTTACGTCTTTATATGTAAAGAATAGATTGTACTTCAGTTGGAATATAAGTCAGCTCCACGATATTGTTTCAATAATTCTCTGAAGAAGTTGCCTTTCGATGGCATCGGATATGTTTACAAATGGTTACGTGAAGGTCTATGATTCTGTGGTACGAGTAGCATTTTGATTGATTTTTGAGTATGGCACTTTCAATTCCTGTTTAGATATCTGCTCTGCAAGATTGATAAGCCTGTGTAAAATACTTGCTACATCAATTATATCAATATCATCCTTACCAAATTTTGTACTGGAATTAGGGAATAGAATCCCGGGATTTTTTTATACCAAATCCCGGGATTTAAGCCTGCCAATCTGGGGATTTTCACGATTGATAAAATATTAAAAATACAAATTCTAGATGCGAAAATGCAACTTGGAACATTGAGATACTTTCCCAGTGGCAGCATAATGTATGTGTGCATTTGCACTTTTTCAGCTTACTCTTATACCCACATTGATATTTCGCTTCTTTAGCTAGTGGCAGTGCGATAGCACAAGCCAGTTGATTGAGTTGTGTTGTATCATGCGATGCGTGTAAAGAAACCAAGAGAAGTTGCAACTTCAATAAAAGGTATGTTTCGATGTAAGTAATCCCTTTAAACAGTTTTTTCATTATATAAATATCACAACGCGTTTCTGAAGAACGAATATTCCATAATCGTTTCTAATTTCTCTATGCATTTCTCGTTTAAATTCTTGTATTCTTTTTCAGCGTACACTCGTTTGACTTTTCTTTGTAAAACAGATGCACGTTTAGTTTTGCTCTCGTATTCCTTTTTTTCATTTTGTTTTGTTATTGTTGCGATTTAATTAGATTTTTTTTTGTTGCGTTCTGATTGCTATAGGAGCACGTGTATTTTTGACGTTTTTTATACAAAGGGATTTGTTAGTATAATAATGAAGACTATTATAATGATGGCTTGCAGTTTGTATTGCCGTGCCATTGCCAATTGCCATATTACTGCTAATAAAATAGAACAATTTCCTTAATTTTCATTTATGAATATGCTTCTTGTACGGACTTGTTTGTTTAAATTTTTCTGATAGTTTAGTTGTGTCTACACTCAAAGAATTGTTTAACTATTCAAATTATGCTTCGTTATTCGAAAAAAAAATGTTACTCCGTCGGAACATTTATGTATGACTTAATATCAACTTTTTATAAATAATCGGGAAAAGCTATGTCATAAAAGTTGATTAATGACCATTTCTGAACCAAAAATATTGTTTTTATAGGTAACAACCATAGTGCCAACAAAATATTGGAAAACGTGATTTCGTCATTTGAGTCTACCGTTTTTGTCACTGACAAAAAAGGTACAGACCCGAATTTAGTGTGGAATCATTTTAGGGAAGCTACAAACGGAAATAGTGCTCAAGGCAAAAAGTTCCCATCTATTTTTAAGACTATAAGAGGCTCAACAAAAGGATTGCACATCTATTTAGCTACAAAGCATAGCATACCATAAAACTTTCAGACAAGCCATCGCCAACTCAAAAGCCTTCTACCAGTTCTATCTTGACTCCAGCAAAGCAGTAAATGAGTAATTTTTTCACGAAACTCAAGGCAGAAAGGACACACTTGACATAAATTTTTTATGATCTAAGCCAGCTACTATTAGCCAAGGGAATACAGAATTACCGAAAACTGCAACAACAATTCGCAGCAGAATAATAAATTTTAGTGATAACATCCGACATCCCATAATGACAATATTACGACTTTGAAATAAGTAGGGGCCATGTTCTGAATTACTTTTGACGAGTGGACATCGCTCTCCTACAAAAGGTACATGAATATCAATGTTCATTCAGAAAAATAAATTTTGGAGCTCAGGACTGGGTTGAATTGAAGTTTCTATGACGGTAGAAAACTGTTTGCTACTTTTGAGGAGGATGGTGGGTTTTGCTGGCAGGCTATCATCGTGGTGTCGTGAGGCGGGTTCTTTTCCCCAGCACAAGATTGAAATTGAAAGGATCTAATGCGGATCGACTGGTGTTGAGGTCGAGGCATCCTACTAAGGGTGGAAATTGCTTATAGCCAGTAACAAACTGGGCTGGAAGAAAACAGATGGACTTAAGAGAAATTGGTCGTTACTGACGATACTAATGGCCCCCAAATAAGTGTGGGGCATCCAGGTGGAAGGAGTGCCCCTCGCACCCTTCAACTGGATCAAGATCCAAATGTAACCATGGCCATATTGTCAAAGTCAAAAGCGCTTTATTTAATACTAATCGATATAAATTTTCAAAGAATATAAAGCAAATTCCAAACAATAACAATAAAAAAAACTTAATGGCCCAAATGGCTCTCTAAATTTATACGTTATCATTAATACATTTTTTTTTTTTTTTCTTTAAAAGCCGTCGGGCCTTGCTTAGTTGTGTGGGCAGACGCGTTTCGACTACTTTGAGTCATCTTCAGTGTCTAAAGGATGTGTTGAAGGGAGCGACTTTATATAGTCGTAGGATGGGTAATTAGCGAATAGGTAATTAGCGGATGGGTAATTAGCGGATGGGTAATTAGCGGATGGGTAATTAGTGGATGGGTAATGAGGTCAGGAAGTAAATTACTCAATTATGCCACGTAGGGGGATATTATGTTTTTGTTTTTTTGCTTGTTGGCTGTCCGTTTGTTCTGTTTCATCTCGTTTCCGTTTTCGTCTAAGAGTGTGGTCTAGGACTGAGAAAATTGCGTCGGAATTGGTAACCAGTTGTTCGTTGATAATGTCACCGTCTGTCTTTCTATGTTTATAAATTTCAAGCCTTTCTAGGATGTCAAGTCTTGGTCCTTTGTTTTGTTTGTGTAGCAATTTCATAGAGTTTGTCATAGCATCAGGCTCATGTGCGTGGTTTTGAAGGTGCGTCGCATAATTGGAGTCTGCCTTGTTGTATAAGAAAGATCGTAGGTGCTCTTTGTATCTTGTCGTTAGTTTTCGTGTTGTCCTTCCTATATATACCATGTCGCAGTCCTTGCATGTCAGTTTGTATATGCCGCTGCCTTCGTATATCGATGTGTCATTCAGTTTTGGCTTCAGTTTGTTTCCAATGTTGTTGTTCGTTTTGAATGCAGTTTGCAATTTGTATTTCCTAAGGAAGTTTGATAGTTTGTATGTCTCTTTGCCTACGTATGTTAACGATACCCACTGTTGGTCGTTCTTATGAGTTTCCGTCGGTTGGCGTTCCTGTTTTTGTTTGTACTGTGTGACTAGTTTGTCAATGTCGCATTGTTTGTATCCGTTATTATTAGCTATTCTGTAAATGTTGTTTAGTTCGTTGGAGTAGTTAGTAGGAGTCATGGGGATGGAGTGAAGCCTCTGCACCATTGATCTGTACGCTGCTAGCTTATGTTGTGCGGGGTGGTTAGATGTTTCATGTATGGTATGATCAGTTGTGGTTGGTTTTCTGTATATTTTGTAGTCCAATCGTGTTTGTTCACGTGTCACAGTTAGGTCCATATAGTTGAGTTGTCCGTTTGTTTCTTTTTCCATAGTGAACTTTATATTCGGGTGAATTTCATTCATATAGGCAAGTAGTTCGTCTTGTTTATTTTCTTGTGAGTCAATAACAATGAAACAGTCATCCACATATCGTCTGTAAAATATTACATTGAATCTTTTGACAACTTTGGGTATAAAGACTTCTTCCAAAGATTGTAAGAATATTTCTGACATTATTGAGGACATTGGATGTCCCATACCCAGACCGTCTTTGGCAATGTATGTGTTGCTATTGAACTTAAAATAGTTCTGTTTGATTGTGGTCTTTATGAGATTGAGTATTTGATCTGTGAATCGTCGGCTGTTGTTGAATGAAAGTTTTTCTTTTAGTATGGCCAGTGTTTCATCGACAGGGATAGACGTATAGAGGTTGGTGATGTCTAATGATAAAAGTTGACAATTTTCAGTCAATTTTAAAGAAGTGGTAGAATTTGCTAGCTCGCGGCTGTTCTTTAATGCGTATTTCATCAAAACAAACTATAGCAAATTCAACTAATTAAGATTGTTACATATTTTTAGAATTCAATTGGAGAAAGAAGAAAAAACCAATCAACACTATCCTAATATTATTTATAATTTAAACACAACACTGAACTTTGATCCTACACATAATACGTTTTAACTTAATTCTAATAAAATGCAATCAAAAACTTTATCTTATACTAAAAAATTCTATAACAATGTTCCTAACCTAAGCCTTTAACCTTATCTCTAACCTAATATAATAAACATAACATATACCTATACCTCATTTTTAACAAAAATAAACAACAATACTAAATGTAGCAGTAATGAGCTGAAACTCAAAAACTAAATAACGAAAAACACCAAAACTGAAAATAAACACGAATAATTTAGACATTGTCATTCAGCCACCAATACCTAAACACGAATAATTTAGACATTGTCATTCAGCCACCAATACCTGGATTGCGCCGTCTCAATTCGATCAGCTTCAACGAATCTAGCAAATGAGTATGTCCATTGGAATTGTTGGTCTCGTGAACTCAATTCGGAGGATATTTTATCTTCTTATCGGTGGCCCGTCGATATATGTGATATATGACTGGGACGCCGTCAGAATCAAAAACATATCGATTCATGTCCAAATACACGAATGCTTCTGGAGGAACGAAGCCAGTATCGAGGCATGTCGCTATATACCCGTCTGTAGAGTGGAACGGCTGTGAAATCCAAGGGTTTTCACTCACAGTCATAGATCTTGCGATATGATTCCGAAGAAGTTTCAATATTTAGATATCGACTCTAGTCACTTCAGCAGTTAGATAAATTCTTCTATTCGATATATAATGTTTCCAATCCTTCTCAGGCTTTCTGTACAAACCCGTACATGCACGAAGACATTTCCTTTCGAAAACTCTTAATTTTTCCATAGTACTAGCGCTCTGGTTGTACCAGATCTGACATCCATATGTGAAAACTGGTCTAACCAGGGTCTTGTAACAGATAATTTTGACCTTTTGATCAATGCATTTGGAATGAAAGAGTCTTCGTAGGGCCATGACTACTTTTAGTGCCTTACTGAGCATGATTTTTACATGTTCAGTATAGTACAGATACTGATCGAGATGACCCCCGAGGTATCGAACACAGGATTTATCTGGAACTCGTTCTGAACTACCCTCGCCAGCCATAATGTGGAAATCTTTCCAATTACGTTTCAGGTCTTGACTGACCCCCTGCAGCGTTGTCCGAAACAAGATTGTTTTACACTTCTGCGCATTGATTTTCATTCGCCGATTGTCAGTGTAAATCATTGAACATTTTTTGGAGATTTCTCTGAACTATTCTAGCTTTTTGGTCTGCCGTATATATGATCAGATCATCAGCAAACGTTACCAATGATCGAGTTGGCGAGACGTTAAAATCAAAGCCGTTCCACAGCTTGCGAATGAAGATTAAGAAGAGCAGAGGCGCAGTAACGGTTCCCTGCTGTAGACTATTCAAGACCTTGAATTCGCGTATTGTTGTCAGATTTCCGTCAGTTAGAAGAAACGATTTTCCGTATAACATATTGCACATCATGGCGACAAGATGTCTGGGGAACTTGTCCTGAAGGAGTTTAAAAACTAGTCCATCTAATCACACCGTATCGAAGGCTTTCTCCATATCAATGAGACATGCTCCAACACAATGATTATCATTTAGTTTCCAACAGATGTCTGAGGTTACTTTCGTTATTGCATGTGTGGTCGAATGCCTGGCACGAAAACCAAGTTGGCAATTCAGCATCAACTAATATTCCTCAATGTGGGTGTTTAATGCTCTGTTGAGTATCACTTCAAACACCTTGCTGATTGGGCGATAGCTTTTAGGGCATGAAGGTTCTATTCCTTTCTACAAGATCGGAAATACCTTAGCCTTTTCCATTCATTTGGGAAATATGAATTGCTCAACATATTGTTGAACAATATGCAATAATTCCTAATAGCAACCTCAGGCAAATGTCGGAGAACTATATTTGGAATACCATCAGTACCACATGATTCCTTGTTGTTTATCCTGCGAAATTTGAAACACAAGTCTTCATAGCTGACAAAATAATCAATAAAATTCAAGCTCGGTATGAGGTCAGATGTTAATGTTTCGGATTCTTCAGGTATAATTTCAACAAGGCCAACGAGGGATGGTTGTAGTCCAAAAATCGTCGATAAATATTGTTGACGCGTGTGAGAAGAAGGCTTTTCAATCCCTTTGACCTTGCGATGGTTGGTGTTTCATATCCTTCCATATTGTTTCGATGTTTAATCTTGGGAACGACTTTCTCAATTGTTTCCAACGTCAGCTTCTCTAACTTCGACAAATAGAGATCTATTTCATCGTTAGTTAGATTCCTGTCGTTAGGAAGCAAGAGTTGCCACCATCAGAAGGGGGACATTGCTTCTGGTACTCCTGATTAAACTTCTTTTGAAACTTTCCCCAGTCTGTTTTTTTTTTTTTTAAATTCAACCGATGATTTTCATGTTGAACTGGAATGAGGAAGAAATCATCACTCTGATGATTGATTTCCATTACAATTGCGTTATGGTCACTATCATAAGGAAGCATCTGCAGTTTCCGTTGAGGAATATCAAAGCTGAATTCAAGTCTTGCGTCAGCAATGCAGAGGTCCAAATATGAACTTATCCTAGGGTATATTGGGCACTCCGACTCATATAGATTGCACATGTATTCAATTTGGTTCTCTGTTATCCACGATTTCAGGAATACCACTCTTGGATTATAAGTGGCGTTCAGCCATGATGTATGCTTGGCGTTCAGGCCATCAGCAAGAATATAAGAACTATGCAGCCTGTTCAATTCGAGTATTTCACACAAGGAATTGAGCTCCTCTTTAAGCTTGAGAACAGTTCCACCAGTTGCATTGGCAGAGATAACGAAGAGGTTATCCCCACCTGGCAGTGAGATTTCGACAGCGGACATTCCAAGAGATTCAAAGCTTTTGAATTAAACTTTTTCAATATTTTGGAAACAATAGGGCCTTCAAACCAATATCCCGATGCCACCTCCCCCATCACCTATTATCCTATCGTTTCTTGCGAATTCAAAATGCTTGAATGTCATGGAGTGCCATGAATTGAAGTGGGTTTCAGTGAGAAGCATGATGTTAGGCTTTTGCTTAACCATGAATTCAAGGAGATAATCGCGCCAATGTATAGTAACAATGGAGTTGACGTTGATCAAGATGAGACAAATCCTATTCATGGGAATGTGACTGGGTAAAAATTATTTTGAGGCGTTTGAAACCCCTAAACGATGAAAAACAAGATTAATTTTCGTATCTTGTTTATCAATTCTTTCCGACAAAGAATTTAGTTGCTGGTAAATCTTGAGAAGCAGCTCATTATTGCCACTTACATTATTTATCGCATTTTCGTCTGGTCCTCTAACGGCTTGTGCAAATGATACTCCGGGCTTGACGAAGTTTGGAGCTAAGATACTGCGGTGTAGTTGTGTTTCCTTTGGGACAAATTTTACTCTGGCACCTTGATATCGGGAGCATCCTTGATATGATGCCGGGTGACCAAAAACACCGCAGTTAACACAGTATAATTTCTCTTTTGGCTCCGTCTGAGCCGATTTGCACTCACCAGGAGCATGCACGTCCTTGCATTTGACGCATCGGTAATGCATGGCGCAGTTAGCAGCGGAATGCTCAAATCGTTGACAGCGATAACACTGGTTGATTTCTCTTTTTTGGAGGCGTTCCAACCTCACCACTCGGAAGTTCAAGTATCTGATTTGTTGAAGAGCACTTTGACTGCTCTTATTTGATATCTGCACTAAATAAAGTGGTCCTTTTTTTCTACCGTCTACTTTCTTGTCGCGAGCGTTTTAACGGAGATAATTTCAATTTGTGGTGCTGCTTCCTTGAGCACCTGAAGAAGATCAACGGTATCTTCTCCGCAGTTCAAGCCCTTCAACAAGAAAGTCTGGTTCTTCTCAGTTTTCGGGGTATAGGTGAAGTGTGGAACCTTCCCAGAATTTAAAGCATTTTTTGCTGATTTGAAATCAACCAGTGATTTCGTTCTGTTTGTCAACTTTTCAGCATTGATTCTTTTAATTTCGAAATTTGTTAATTTATTTTCGGCTGCCATCAGCCGAACATATGAATTGGTTCTTGGCAACTTTTTGAGGAGGACCTGGAGAACTACCGGCTGGTTTCTTCTCCTTATTCTTATAATTTAAATAAAGGATAAAATTATCATTATCTTGACTAGCATTACCTTCAATATTTTCATCAACCTCCATTTCTTGTTGGAGTCCGTCCAACGCTGCATAGTAGTTCTGGCTGTCGTTAGCGCCTCTAGCACTTAGTACTTCTTCTAGGATGACTTGTTTGACAGCTTTCTTCTGCTTAGCTTCCATATTTGTTTGTCGAACCGGTTCTGCATCTTGAACTTTCTTCGCTCTCTCGAACATATCTTCGTACGTTTTCAGTCTTATTTTCAATGCTTGAATTTCAGCTTGAAGTCGACTCACTTCTTACTTATCTTCGACTACTAGAGTCTTACGCCCACCATCTGCGGAGTCCTGGGTACTCGTGTGTCTTCGCTTATTGACACTTGCCATCGGGCTCCTCCATACAGCAGTCCCGAGTTAGTCTTCGGTTTATTTGCTTTTGTTGATTTATTGATTCCGGGGGTCGTTGCCTTCGACGATAAATGCTTTTTCAACAAAATCAAAATTTGCTTTTGACTGACTTACCTATAGAAAAATTAATTTAATATTTTGAAACTGACTTTTGTGAAAAATTAATTAATTTTTAAAACTAATGACAGGAGCGATTAAAAACACGTCTACAAGTAACGAGTGCTAGACGTAGAATTGTCTAACTGACCCTCAAAGTAATCTATTCCAGACTACAGATTCAGTTGAGAAAACAGAGTTTATATAAGAAGCGGAACTGCAGACCAAAATTTAAAAAAGCAGCAAGTTGAAGCAAAAGACATCAAAGACACAGATATTGCTAAGACTATTAGAAAGGAGATGAACTTTTCAGAAAGCGGATCAGCTATTCGAGGTCCTAATCTCGATAAAATTTACAAATGCTTGATGACCACCACTCCTACAAGCATCGAGCCTGAAAGAGCATTTTCTTCTGCTTCATGCATTGCAAACAAGTTGAGAAGCTGACTTAATGATACCAGCATTGACAATCTTCTCATGTTGAGGCCTTATTTTCAAAGATCAATAACTAAATTTATTGATTCTTTAAAATGCCAAATGAATGTGCTAATTTTATAACATTTTTTATTTAGTTTTAATGCAATTGAATATTGTTATATTGAATTATCAGATAAGTGTATTAATATTTTATTTTTAAGATTCTCAATAAATTTGCCTATTACACTATGAAATCAATTTAGTAAAACTTTTTATATCATTTTTATTACTGGTTTAAAAGTTTTGCCAATCCCAGTATTAGTGCTCCATAGTCCCAAGCCCCCGGGAGTGAAATAATGGTCCGGGATTGTATTCCCTAACCCTAACCCTTTTTAAATCATACTATTGACATGGGTTTTAATTAGGGACAAGTAGGAATAAGCCAATATTTTCTACATCACCGAAGCTTAATCTGATCACACTTAAAGAATCAAACACTTTCTTTCCCCATTCGAACTCAGGAAATACGTATTTTCATCAATCCAAACGCAAGTTCCTAAGTATATCATTGGGATAAAAGGCATTAAACCTAATCACTTAATGGATATCATCCATCGCTGAAAAAGGACGAAATTTAGATCAAGGTGTTGTTGAGGAATTCAGGTCAATTGGAAACGGTTTCATCTTCGCCAAACAGATAATGCGTATCTCCGTGCATCGTTTCTTGTTAAACGTCGCGGCAGGGTGCCGTTTTTCATCCTGATTGGGTACTTTAATTTATGACACTTTTACGAATGTATGAAATAGCAAACTGTAAATCCTGTTCATTGACAGCGCGCTTGCTGTTATCAATTAAGGATGCTTGTTTTGAAAATGTTTGTAAATCCTGAAATGTCGCTAATGGGAATTTATATAATATATAAGTCTGATAGAGATCTATTTGAATATATATCAAATTTATGATAGGCAATAATCCTAGAAAAAAAAAAATTTTAAAACTAAACAATAATACTTTGACGTATTTGTGAAAAACCACCTTCATGGGTTCAAATTCTTTTATCGAGTTGATTTAGCTTATACTATTTGGGAGACTTTCCTGGGATTTTGCAGAGAATTTACCAACCAAATAATGTACTTTAAAAACTTTTTTCAAATCTCTGTGACCAATCCCATAGCTCACAACTGTCTCGAAACCACACACTTTTGCATACATTTACCGAGAACACGCACAAAATCTGTTTCTTTTCGAGGATTTCACTTTTCCCAACTTGATCCTTGACTTCAACCCCAAACATATGCAGCGAAGTTGGCGAAGCGATAACAACCAGTCCATATCATCGTATGTCACTGTTGTGGCATCAAAAGGGCTAATCGCAGGATAGGCATGGACACTGAACCCCACATCACAGTCGGATACGATTTCCAATGACATCGGTAATCCCTGGTGTAATCGTCAGATAATAGGGATGGTATTTGGTAAACAGTTGAATGGGAACGTGTGTCCTTAAATTGAATCAAATACTTATCATTGTCGACCCTAATTCGACCGTCAACACTTTGAAAATCACTCAGGGGTGGATGAGTTGAGCTTATTGTTTAATTGCAACCCTCGATTGCATTTTGTTGTGATGCTCGATGAGTGTGATATTGGCAATAAGGACCAAGGAATATTGTAAGAGCTGACTTTTGTCGGGTGAAAGAGTTTATATCAGATTGCGCTCTAAGTGTTTGAAGGATTGCGAAAATAGTCGAGGAGATAGATTCGATTCTATCAGTTTTTTAAGTCGAGAGAATTAACTTTTGAGTTTTTCCTTACCAAGCAAATAATGCCGATGAAGAGAAAGTGGGAATGTTATTCCTTTCGTCAAATGAAATGTGTCATTAACGCTCGTGTAGTTCTGCAGATTATTAGATTAGTGTCAAGTATGACTAGGAAGAGGCGGGAAAATAATAAATAAATAGTTAATATGAAAAGAGCCAAGGACGAAAATGGCTTGAATAGTTACGTGGGAAATATTTACAATTACGAGGATTTGCTAAAATGGATTTTAGGTCAGATCATTAAACAATTGTGATATTCCTGTCATTAAGATGATGAGTTGCCCGATGTACTAGGCGATTGTAAATCTGAAAGTTCAATGAAGTTTCATAAAATCTAAAATCGATAAATTTTGGAAACAATAATATTTTTAATTGTTGTTTTTTTTCATTGGTGACCTTAAATTCTTTATTTAGATTTACAGATTTATTTTAGGAGCAGGACTACACTCTTTAAACAAAGATTATGTCCAGGTTGTTTTTGTTGCTAGGGAAAAGGTAGAAAACATCCAGCAATCATACAAGATAGAACATTGCTGAGACACAAAAAAACTTCAACTGTCCAATTGGTAACGTTTGAAACTAATTGAGCAGTCCTTCTTCTCATAGAAAATATTAAGTGCCCTCAAAATTCTCAAGATTGCAGGTAGCTAATTGAATCCTAAAACAAGTTGAGTAAGCAGGAGAGTGCTCCTACCAGAAGGTCTTTGTAAACATCCTAGGGTTAGAAGCGTTTTCTTATGGCGTGAATCGATAACTTGAATTATTCATCCAATACTTAGATATGAAATCGTTCAAATTTATACAAAAGATGCACCGTTTCCTTCATAAGAACAGTGCAGCCGCCATTTTAATCTAGCTTAAATGATTTTTCTGAATGCTCGGCCACTTGAACATGTTCAAGTTAAACACTATTCCTTAAATTTTAAGAATTGAAAGAAAATAAAAGTACCTAAGGGTTTTCCATTAAGAGGTGTTATTTTGAATAGATCTTCTGATTTAACACCTTGCGACTTCTTCCTTTGGAGCCACGTGCTAGAGAAGGCCTATGCCAATAGCCCAGCGTCAATTCAAGTTCTCAAAGATGAAATTCGTGAGGCTATCGAGGACATAGGGCAGCCACTTTGCGATTTGGTTATCGAAAATTTCATGAAGAGGATATGGTTCTGTAAGCGTGTCGTAGTAGTTATTTGCCCAATGTTAGTTATTGCTATTAACGGCATATCTTCTTCTCTATAATGAACTAAACATCCGATCATTTATTTTAAAAAATAGCATTTTTCTTTTAATATCAAAATAACACCTCTTATTGGAAAACCCTATATCAACCATAAACACGTGTTATTGTTGTTGTAATTCCATATAATTGAAATGGCTATAAATCACTTGATTATGATTCGATCTCAATTAAATTTTGTGAACATATATATCTTATGTCAGTCTATATAATTGCAAAATTTCAAGAAGTTTAAAGGTACCGTTTTGATTTTATGCGCAAAAATGTAAAATCTACAAATCATACTATTATTAACAAAGTTGAGTGAATTTCGATTTCCAAGGTATTTATTGCCCTTGTACTCATGAAGGTCCACGTTCGTGATAATTTTCAGATTTCCCGGCTGAAAGGTGTCCAATCGCGAGGGGGGGGACACAAATTTTGGGTACATTTTGCCTTCCCGTGGACCCCCTAATTCATAAAATGAATTTTTTATTTCAGATTCTGAAAGTTCTAATCAAGACCTTTCATTTGATACCCCACTCGACTACCTTTGATCAAAAAAAATTTTTAAGGGCCAATTCGTTATTAGGGGGGACCCCCCTTAAACATTTTTTAAATTTTTGTCAAGGCCTTAAATTTTGAGAGATCATCAC